>OZ022511.1:3937782-5250376 GCA_963989385.1 Ctena decussata | reverse complement strand
CAAGATATTTTATTATAGATAAACTGTATGGACACTGGAAAACGCAAATTTTAATGGAATACTTTAACCTTTACTCTTTCGAAAATGGTGCTGAACATTTTCACGAACTGAGAAACTTATATTTAATTTCATAAATTTTATAGGCTATCATATGACAAATTTAACGTACGAAAATTGCCTGAATTATTTTATTCTACTTGATTAAAGATTGTCTCCCTCGTTTATTTCATGTTTTCAGAAACAAATATTTTAACAAAAATCGTTGGACAATATGTAATAGTCTCATAATTAACCGAACAAGTTTTGAGAAAATGCGTGCTTATTCGATAAATGTTGAATGAAAAATAATCTTCAAATTAAAATGCAAATTACCAATTTCCCCACGGCCTGTAAGAATATCGATTTTGACCACGTGTGTCATGTTATCAGGCTGAGGTATTTTTTTAATTCGTGCATGTGATTATGACGTATGCATGAATTATTTTTGTCCAGTAATGCGATTTCAACTGCGGTCCGCAAATGTATAAAAATTTATCTTATTTTTTGTTTAAAGTCACTTTTATCAATTATTATTATTATCTAAACTCTGATTCAACTGTATAGTTAGACCATGTCGGAGGTATGGCATGAAATATTTCATCAAATCATTTTTGTTATTATTATAAAGGGAGTAAATCTTTAAATATTAAAGGCCCCATTGCTCTATCAACATGAAATATTTTATCGTGAAGTATCGCTGCAAGCTTCTTACTACAGTCTCTTCATTGTGTATGATTGTAATTGGCCAGCTTTGAAAAATTAAAACGTCCTTGAGTTTCTCATAAAAACGATTTGAAAAAATATCTAGGTCATTTTAGTTGGCAACTAAAATGACCTACTTTCGATTTCACAAGTTTCATTACATGATAAAAATACAAAGTACAAGCGGTAACAATACAAGGTACAGAAGATAAAAATACAATGTACAGTCCTTTAACAAATAATAAAAATACAATGTAAGGCAAGGATCTCTTTTCTTGTCTCGCTGTTGTATGAGTACATTGCCAAACGGGGAACCAGAAACGAAAACCGCATTTATACGGAAAGACTTGTCTTTTTTTTTCAAAATACCTTATTCCTTCTTTTGTGCCAGTTATATGACACAAAAAGCACAACAAGCGACATATTATCATCAATTCTGAAGACTTTACCAATTTTATAAGGATTTGTGCTTTGACGATTTTTACCACAGATAGGACTATGGGGACTTTAAGAAACTTATATCACCATCTGTAAAAACACATGGAAATGCATTTATAATACGACAGTAAACCAAATGATACGATGCATATATTTAAAAAAAATATACACCAGGTAGGTGTTTAGCCTTGCTCACTGTTCTCATCAAGCACAACTCGTATGCTCTGTAACACTATTAAAAGGAGTAAAGTTAGTCATATCGGAGGGCAGATAATTCTTGAAATAGTCCCATAGATGGGATTAAAGCAGCGATACTTAAATGCATTAGTTTATTTTAAATGAAACAGGTTGTAAACAAAACAAAGGAAATACCTTGGGACTTTAGATAGATTTTATTCATGGTAGAAAACTAGATATTCCCCCAAAATCTCGTGCCTAGGCTAAAACATCACCTGTTGAGTCACCCATCGACTTCTTGAAATTAGGGGGCTGTCTTACTTGTATCAATTTTCTTGTGAACAGAACGCGGCAATCCGAAACCTTAGCGCGACGACATGCTTTTCATTCGTTATTTTTTAGTTATTTTTTATTTATTGGATTTTGTTGTTGCTGTAACAGCCCAGTTATTGTAAAGAATGAAACAAAAATCATAAAAATTTGCCAGTTTGGAATGGCCGTCATTATTCTACTCGTTTATTTATTTATTAATTTATTTATTTTCAAATCAGAATGTATAAATTGGGGCATAGTGATCGCTTAATACATTTTAGGATTTAAATATTAAAAGCAAATGTTTTGTTTCACAAATTGTTATCTTTAAATGACTCCAGCCATTTTCTGTCAATCTGAACGCATTATTGTGCTTAAAATTACCGCCAGTGTCTATACACCTTTTTATTTTGAGCAAGCGCTGCACGTGCATATCAAGTACATGTACTATGTAAACATGTACAAACCATCCTGTAGCGGATGTACTCTTGTTTCCAAACATATATACCTTGATAGTATTTATCTTACGGTGCCATTCTACGTACTTTTCAATTGCCCGCGTACCTTCAGAAACGGTCTGATGGACGGACGGACGGACGGATGGACGAACTCACGCAAGGGCAAGCCAAAGGCATTATCCCCACCAACGTTTTCAAAATCTGGGGAATAAAAATGATCAAAAAGACATTAAAGGAAACAATAAAGTGACTCTGATGCATTGTATGTATGTTTGTATATACGTATGAAGAAACAGAGTAAGTTTCTTCAACTGACATGATGCCAATGCAAAATTAAATCATACCCTTTTCCAAGTCATACTCAATGCATATTAGAAGTATCTCGTAGTTTTGTTCTATAAAACTGGCGCGCTGCACATTAACTGTAAAATAAATAGGCATAATTGGAGACATACTTAAACTAGGGATGATAGATATGCAGACGTGTGCTGTATGTAATCTGCCATAAACAAGAGTTCACTTTTCTGTTATACAGTTAAATAATATTGAGCGAAGCCCGGAAAGTACGTCTGTATACTTCGTCAAATGAGCCGCGACTCGAGAAAACTAACAATGTGGTTGTGTGCCCAGCGCAGACTCAAATCAGCCTGGGCATCCGCCTAGTCTGATCAAACTCTTCGCTTGGCGCTTATGGGGTAGCTAAGGGTCTAAGCTACCTCAATGCGGACAGCGAAGACTCTGATCAGACTGGGCGGATGCCCAGGCTGATTTGAGTCTGCGCTGGTCGCACAACCACTTTGTTGGTTTTGTCGTGTCGCGGCTCAAATAAATTCTGAAGGCAGAACCTCCGGAAGCAAGGAACACATCAAAGAAACAAAATAGCAGAGTCGGTTTATTTGTGTCTGTTTCTTGACTGACGACGGTCTGCGCGACACTGCCCACGCCTTATGTAGCCTTCTACGTAGCCTTATGTAAGTCATGCGTAGAACGGGTAGTTGTTCGTAATTGACAGTTGGCGTTATCTTTGACTAAATATGTACATATATGGCATTTGGTATGCTATTCACATTTTCATTGCACAATTCGTACTGAATTCATGGTTCCGAGATGCCACTCAAAGCTAATTAGCACCTACTTAACTACTGTTCGCTGGCCAGTCAGAAGTGCCACTGACTGAGCATGCTGTTAGAGATAAGATCAAGTTCAGCCGTTTCTGGGACTAGGTCCCACAAACTCACTGAAAATGATTAAAATATATAGTAAATTGTTACCCGAATATCTCATTACCTATAAAATATAAGTTTCTGAAATTTTCAGAATAACTTTTGTATATCATTAGAAAAATAACTGCTAAATTTGACAAAAATTGGTTTGCAAATAAAAAATTTCTTACGCAAATGAGGGTAGGCGGAGCTATAGGGCACTCACGGAACTATGAACTGATGTTTCCATTCTATTCTCCAAACCTTGAAATTACCATAATGGTGTCTGCTATAAAAACTGGCGGTTAAGTATTCCTGCGCGTCCAGCTCACCACAAACGGTAGATAGTTATGGTAGGTACCAAGTGACTTTCTTATAAAACTTCTGTGCAAAAATTGTTTCTGACTGGCGTAAAATCACTCAGAAGAACAATTAAAGATTCGAATGCAATCAAAATTTTGTGACGACAATGAATTTCAACTTTAGAATTCATGTTGAGTACATGGATACCGAAACTGATTTCTTTCAGCTAGGTTTATTAATCTCAGAATATAGACAACGAATCAGTTATTGTGCAATTGCAGATAAAGCATCGTAGAATCGTAGCCTTAATAATTTTATTGTCTACTAATTTGCACCATCTGGACCCGAGCAACCCTTCGTCGCAGGAAGACCGAAAGGATACTCGGGGTCGAGAAAGATAAGACGTGTGTTCGCTCTGTGCATGAGATTTTAAGTCAGTTCTGATGCAATCTTAAAGACATATTTTCGATTGCATGACACCCTAATGACTGTTTATTGAGATATGGAGATTTGAGATAAGGAATCAGCAGGGGCCCTAAAGAGACCTTTTATTTCATACAGGTAGAGGCTACAGTGAAGGGATTTTATGACACTCATAATCACCTAAATAAGAACATCTTTAAATGTTGGGAATTGGGAGAGGGTATGTTTATTGAAGGTGATTATGAGTGCCACCAAATGTGTCTTTAAGTAGCTGAAACTGGTGTTGCTTGCAGCACATGAGCGAGACTATGACGTTACATATTAAAATTAACGCAAGCATTGTGCAAAGTTGTTCACACAATTTTAAAAGAAACGACAAAAAACCCAAAAAACATTATCCCTCTTAAGGCTATTTGATTTTTATTATTATGTTAGTTTTATACGATGGCTGCGCTGATCAGGGGCTTGCTGATTCGCATTTGGCATTCATGACATTAGATTGAAAGTAACATTTCTGCTCGGATCTATGAGCCAGTGTGTTATGAATTGGTCTACAATAGCTCTAATACATTGTATTCAAATCTGTATTATTTAAGTAAAATGTATGAAACACCTGCAAATTTTAAGAGGATAATATTGTTCTGATACATGTATCAGTAAAATAAAAGACCATAGCACGTTTTAAGTTGGTGCTATTATTGAATATATTTAATGTGTAGCTCCTGCACGTTACAGATTATATGTGAAATAGTAATTTCTCTATAGAAGCCATGCAAACTTTCAAACAGCATGTCTTAAACACAAAACATTTCTGGGATACTAACGAAATTTGCTATGATCTTTCCTATTACAATAACAGTTCACGTTTTTTTATCACTCCTTGTACATTGTTCTACAGTAGAATATAATAATAATAGTGTTTCCACACATATAATTTCAGAGGTGTTAAGTTCCAACCACATCTTTTTGACTGATATTTGAAAGAATTCTTTTTAGCTCACCTGAGCACGATGTGCTCAGGGTGAGCTTTTGGGATACCGTAATGTCCGTCGTTCGTCGTACGTGTGGACGGACGTCCGTCCGGAAGTCCATCAACTTTTGCTTGTGTACACTCTTGCAGGCAGTTTTGATTCAATCTTTCTAAATTTTTGTCAGAATGTTAATCTTTCTAAAATCTAGGCAAAGTTTGAAACTGGGTCATGTCGGGTCAAAAACTAGGTCACTAGGTCAAATCTTACAAAAACCTTGTGTACGCCCTAGAAGGGACAGTTTTCATTCAAAGTTCATGAAACTTTGTCAGAATGTTTATCCTCATGAAATCTATAATAAGTTTGAAACCGGGTCACATCAGGTCAAAAACTAGGTCACTAGGTCAAATCATAGAAAAACCTTGTGTACGCTCTAGAGGACACAGTTTTGATCAAATCTTTATGAAACTTTGTCAGAATGTATACCTTTATAAACTCTAGGCCAAGTTTGAAACTAGTTTATGTCGGGAAAAAGCTAGGTCACTAGGTCAAATCTTAGAAAAAAAACATTGTGTACACTCTAGAAAGCACAGTTTTAATCCAAAGTTCGTGAAACCTTGTCAGAATGTTTATCCTAATAATATCTAACAAAGATTCGAACCTGGGTCATGTCAAGTCAAAAACTAGGTCACTAGGTCAAATCATAGAAAAACCTTTTGTACGCTCTAGAGGACACAGTTTTAATCCAGTCTTTATGAAACATTGTCAGAATGTTTATCTCTATTAACTCTAGGACAAGTTTAAAACTGGGTCATGTCGGGTCAAAAACTAGGTCACAAGGTCAAATCTTAGAAAAACTTTGAGTACGCTCTAGAAGGCACAGTTTAAATTCAAGGTTCATGAAACTTTGTCAGAATGTTTATCCTCAAAATATGTAGGACAAGTTTTAAACTGGGTTATGTCGGGTCAAAAACTAAGTCACGAGGTCAAATCTTAGAAAAACCTTGTGTACACTCTTGAAGGCACAGTTTTAATCCAAAGTTCATGAAACTTTGTCAGAATGTTTATCCTGATAATATAGAGGACAAGTTTGAAACTGGGTAAAACTAGGTCACTAGGTCAAATCTTAGAAAAACCTTGTGTACGCTCAAGAGGACACAATTTTAATCCAATCTTTGTCAAGCTTTGTCAGACTGTTTATCGCTATAAACTCTAGGCCAAGTTTAAAACGGAGTCATGTCAAGTCAAAAACTATGTCACTAGGTCAAATCTAAGAAAAACATTGTGTACGCTCTAGAAGTAACAGTTTTGATCCAAAGTTCATGAAACAGTGTCAGAATGTTTATCCTCATAATATAGAGGACAAGTTTGAAACTGGGCCGTGGTGTTTTAAAAACTAGGTCACTAGGTTAAATCTTAGAAAAACCTTGTGTACGCACTAGAAGGCCTAGTTTCAATCCAATCTTCATGATCCATGTCAAAATTGTCCATATATCTAAGCCCCCCTATGAAGCTGAGTCACGTCGGGTCAAAAACGAGGTCACTAGGTCAATTCTTAGAAAAAATTGTGTTCACCCTAGAAGGCACAGTTTTGATCCAAGCTTCATGAAACTCTGTCAGAGTGTTTATCTTTATGAAATCTAGGTAAAATTTGAAACTGGGTCGTCTCGGGTCAAAAACTAGGTTACTAGGTCAAATATAAGAACGACCTTGTATACCCTCCAGAGGGCACAGTTTTGATCCAATCTCAATGAAACTTTGTCAGAATGTTTATTCTTACAATATCCAGGCCAAGTTCGAAACTGGTTCATATGGGGTCGAAAACTAGGTCAAATATTAGGAAAACATAGTGTACGCTCTACAGGTCACAGTTTTGATCCAAACCGAATGAAATTTTGTCAGAATGTTTATCCTCACAATATCTAGGCCAAATTTGAAACTGGGTCATGTTGGGTCAAAAACTAGGTCAGATCTTAGAAAAACCTTGTGTACGCACTAAAGGACACAGTTTTGATCCAATCTTTTTGAAACTTTATCAGAATATTTATCGTCACAATATTTAGGCCAAGTTTGAAAGTAGATCATGTCGGGTCAAAAACTACGTCACTAGGTCAGATATAAGAACGACCTTGTGTTCACTCTAGAGGGCACAGTTTTGATTCAATCTTCATGAACCTTTGTCAGAATGTTTATCCTCACAATATCCAGACCAGGTTTGAAACTTGGTCGTGTCAGATTAAAAACTAGGTCACTAGGTCAAATCTTAGAAAAACTTTGTGCACACCCTAGAGGACACAGTTTTGATCCAATCTTTATGAAACTTTGTCAGAATGTTTATCTCCATAAAATCTAGGTATCTCCTTAAAATCTAGGTCAATTTTGAAACTGGGTCATGTCGGGTCAAATGCTAGGTCACTAGGTCATATCTAAATTAAGTTATGCTGCAAGAATCTGAAGTAACATTGCAATGATGCCAGCCACAAACTCCTTGGAATACATTAGTTTCACCACATTGAGATAATGATGCTACCATTATATCATCTGTCACAGTTTGCCTAGTTTAGTCTAGTTCAAATCCATCAAAGGAACTCAACATGAACGGGAACTTTTCGGAGAAGCGACTCTGCCATTTTCAGCTCACTTGAGCCTTACAGTATTGGTGTTAGCTGCCTCTGTCATCCATCCATAAATATTTTCAAACATCTTTGAAACCACTGGGCAGACTAAACTCAAATTTCATATGGAGCCTGCACATGGGTCAAAGGATTGAAAGTTCTTCAAATGATCTCGGTCACAGGACCAAGGTGGCCGCCATTCCCATGTATGGTAAAAACTTGTATAACTATAAATCTTCACCAGAGCCAGTGAACTGATTAATGCTCAGGTGAGCGATTCAGGGCCACCATGGCCCTCTTGTTCATAATTACCGGCATCTGAGAGTGTTAACTCAACCGCTGGTCCTTTTTTGAACGTTCCTTGATTCTTTGTCAAATGTTGAACTTCCTTTTATTTCTGGACTGTAACAAGCACAAATAGCTGTTTAACGACGACAACTGCTGGAGTTTTAGAGTGTACTTTATATTTTCCTTTACACGGTAGACTTCGAGTTGCAGTAGGATTGTTTGGACTTGGGATAAAACAGTGGGCCCGTTCGGAATAAATACGTGGGTAAACCCGACCAAACCCAGGTATTTCCCGGGCTACTCAAAGATACATAGAATACGTATTTTCGAATAGCAGGGGGAATACCAGAGTATTGCTTGGGTTAATCCAAGTAATTATGCCGAACGGGCCCAGTAAATTAAACAAACTATATGCGTGTCAAGTTTTCCAAGAGTTCAGTGTTCAATGAACCTTGTAAACATGGTGCCATGAAAATCCGAGATACCCGGATATCAGGTCACAGGAACTCCGCCATTTCTTGGCGCCATGTTTACAAGGTAGACAGTTGCAACACCACATTGCGCTTGTCCGGCATAATTACTTGGGAAATATGGAGAAATAACCAGGTATGCCTCGGGCTACTTGAAGATATTTATAAATACAGGGGCCGTATTCATAAGGCAACTTAAGTCGTTGCTATGCTGTTGCCAAGGCTAAATATCTATACAGGAGATTCCCTATAACTATAAAATTTCGTCTGGAAGAACAGTCTTTGTAAGACTGTTCCTCCAGAGCAAATTTCATAGTTTAGGGAATCTCCTTCAAAAATATTTAGCCTAAGCAACAGCATAGCAACGACTTAAGTTGTTTTATGAATACGGCCCCAGATCTTCGAGTAGCGCAAGGAATACCTGGGTGTTTATCGGATTTACCTAAGTAGTTATGCTGAACTTGCCCAGTATTTACCTCTCAGGTGAATGAATCACGCTGCTCATGACGGAAAAACTTTTCGTTTCAAAGAGCAATCTTTCGTAAAGAGTTGCATGAGATTAGATCGAGAAGGCAATTGGTTAGTTGGTTGTGTTTGGGTTTAATGGGTCTTTGAGCAGTTTTTAGTTTATATCACGATGCTTCTCAGAAGAAGAAGAAGAAGAAGAGAGAGAGAGAGAGAGGCTGGATCATAGAGGATCCCTTCTTGAATCTACTACAGCAGAACCTTGTCCTACCGTTCGCCAATATCATAAGGGTAAATCAAAAAAAAAATGTTTTGGCTTATCCAATGATATGTTCATCCACCCTAGCAAATTGACTGCTTTGTCCATTATTTCGTTCTAATATAGAGGCTAATCTTACTGAAAACGGATACTATCTTCAGAACGAAATGTGTCAAACAAGCGTTTCATATGAAGTCTTAATGCGACTGCCGAAAGAATAAATAAAAACTTATTATGCTCTACTATGCCAGCAGTCTTTGTTATGTGATTTCCAGCAATGTGGCAATTATGTCATGTGACATTCAGATTATCCTTGGCAATCACACAAGGTAACTAGAGACCTCGCTGTTGGCTGTATGGCCTGGACCACTTCCATAGATGGCTAGTGTTACGAGCCAAGTCTCTGATCAGACTGCACTTATGTGCAGGCCGGTCAGAGCTTTTGCTTGTCACCAAGGCCACATTTTTAGAACTCACATGATGTGGCTCATATGAAGACAATGTAATGAGTAACATTGAATTATGCGACAAAACTGGAACATGTCTTGCATTTATCTCAGCGAATTACTTAACATATAAACTCTGAAAAATTAGGACACCTATGATAAATACCATAACTATTCTAAAAATTGAACACTAATAATAAGATCCGCAATTGCCATAAACGTGATGCAGATGGAATGGCAAACAGTCTGGACCCTGATCTGGCTGCTCCTTTAAGAGAAGTCTGATCTGAGTCTGCACTATCTGCGCCTTCATACATGTATCTGTTCCAATACTTAGAATTGTTACGGTATCAATACTACAGTGACAAAAGTTATTGTCGTAACATACAGTCAAAAGTGGTAAAGTCTAAGCAGTTTGCTATTTTAGAAAGGAAAGCTATTTTACTAGTTTACTGCGCCTGCAAGTTCATCTGGGATTGGGTTTAATTGACGGGAAGTAAATTACTAAAGTTTTGAATTCCTTGTAAATACCAGCAGACTGTACAGTCAATAAATTCGTTGATATGTACTTACAGTCAGTGCATCTAGCCTTCAATGCGTATTTTGCAATGAAATACGACATACGACACTTATAAAACGTCTTTCATTTTTTCCAGTTAGCTAAAATACACGTCATTAGATTTTAAGGTAGAAAAAAAATCTTTTCGTGCTTTAATATTTGCCAAGCCCGAGCGCAGCGGTGAGGGCAACAACATGTTAATACACGAGGGTTTGGGCAAACGTTCAAACACAGGAAAAGAATGTTTTATCGTCATTGTTATATACCTTCTTTGACTAAGAAAGCAGTTCAGAGCAGACGACACGAAAGCGGGCTTTTAAAAGAGGATAAAATGCTCTTTTCCGTGTTTTAACGTTTGACAAGCCCGAGTGTATTAACGTGTTGCCGCCCGAATCGCGCAGCGGTGAGGGCTGCAACATGTTTATACACGAGGGCTGGGGCAACCGTTAAAACACTGGAAAAAATGTTTTATCCTCATTGTTATATACCTTCTTATGGACGCCATTTTGATTCCAGAGCTCTGCAGATGACACTAAAGCGGTCTTTAATGGTGTTTAAACCCTGGCGCACCCGTGTTTTAACAGTGTTGAATAATGATAAAAGATTAGATCCTTTAAGAGCAAAGAAAACATTCATAAGTAAGAAGTTGGGCCATACCGCGGTTTCGGCTATTCAAGCCTCATCAGTGACCCTTTAAATCTGGCACAAGGAGCCAGAGGAAAAAACAGTAAATTTGCAGGTTTAACATGGCAGTCGTCTCAAAGACTGATATAAGTCGAAAAATACCAAAATATTTCAAATTTGTTTAGAAAATGAATCTAAACGTATGATCATTTCTGACTTCTCAGAATATATTCCATGATCTCAAAGGACCAAAAGGAAAATATAATCTGCACTATAGATGAGTGCGGGGAGACTTTTTACGGCCGCCACACGGCACAACATCCAGCTGCAGTGATAGTAAATAATGATAAAAGATTAGATCCTTTAAGAGCAAAGAAAACATTCATAAGTAAGAAGTTGGGCCATACCGCGGTTTCGGCTATTCAAGCCTCATCAGTGACCCTTTAAATCTGGCACAAGGAGCCAGAGGAAAAAACAGTAAATTTGCAGGTTTAACATGGCAGTCGTCTCAAAGACTGATAAAAGTCGAAAAATACCAAAATATTTCAAATTTGTTTAGAAAATGAATCTAAACGTATGATCATTTCTGACTTCTCAGAATATATTCCATGATCTCAAAGGACCAAAAGGAAAATATAATCTGCACTATAGATGAGTGCGGGGAGACTTTTTACGGCCGCCACACGGCACAACATCCAGCTGCAGTGATAGTAAATAATGATAAAAGATTAGATCCTTTAAGAGCAAAGAAAACATTCATAAGTTAGAAGTTGGGCCATACCGCGGTTTCGGCTATTCAAGCCTCATCAGTGACCCTTTAAATCTGGCACAAGGAGCCAGAGGAAAAAACAGCAAATTTGCAGGTTTAACATGGCAGTCGTCTCAAAGACTGATATAAGTCGAAAAATACCAAAATATTTCAAATTTGTTCAGAAAATGAATCTAAACGTATGATCATTTCTGACTTCTCAGAATATATTCCATGATCTCAAAGGACCAAAAGGAAAATATAATCTGCACTATAGATGAGTGCGGGGAGACTTTTTACGGCCGCCACACGGCACAACATCCAGCTGCAGTGATAGTAAATAATGATAAAAGATTAGATCCTTTAAGAGCAAAGAAAACATTCATAAGTAAGAAGTTGGGCCATACCGCGGTTTCGGCTATTCAAGCCTCATCAGTGACCCTTTAAATCTGGCACAAGGAGCCAGAGGAAAAAACAGTAAATTTGCAGGTTTAACATGGCAGTCGTCTCAAAGACTGATAAAAGTCGAAAAATACCAAAATATTTCAAATTTGTTTGGAAAATGAATCTAAACGTATGATCATTTCTGACTTCTCAGAATATATTCCATGATCTCAAAGGACCAAAAGGAAAATATAATCTGCACTATAGATGAGTGCGGGGAGACTTTTTACGGCCGCCACACGGCACAACATCCAGCTGCAGTGATAGTAAATAATGATAAAAGATTAGATCCTTTAAGAGCAAAGAAAACATTCATAAGTAAGAAGTTGGGCCATACCGCGGTTTCGGCTATTCAAGCCTCATCAGTGACCCTTTAAATCTGGCACAAGGAGCCAGAGGAAAAAACAGTAAATTTGCAGGTTTAACATGGCAGTCGTCTCAAAGACTGATATAAGTCGAAAAATACCAAAATATTTCAAATTTGTTTAGAAAATGAATCTACACGTATGATCATTTCTGACTTCTCAGAATATATTCCATGATCTCAAAGGACCAAAAGGAAAATATAATCTGCACCATAGATGAGTGCGGGGAGACTTTTTACGGCCGCCACACGGCACAACATCCAGCTGCAGTGATAGTAAATAATGATAAAAGATTAGATACTTTAAGAGCGAAGAAAACATTCATAAGTAAGAAGTTGGGCCATACCGCGGTTTCGGCTATTCAAGCCTCATCAGTGACACTTTAAATCTGGCACAAGGAGCCAGAGGAAAAAACAGTAAATTTGCAGGTTTAACATGGCAGTCGTCTCAAAGACTGATAAAAGTCGAAAAATACCAAAATATTTCAAATTTGTTTAGAAAATGAATCTAAACGTATGATCATTTCTGACTTCTCAGAATATATTCCATGATCTCAAAGGACCAAAAGGAAAATATAATCTGCACTATAGATGAGTGCGGGGAGACTTTTTACGGCCGCCACACGGCACAACATCCAGCTGCAGTGATAGTAAATAATGATAAAAGATTAGATCCTTTAAGAGCAAAGAAAACATTCATAAGTAAGAAGTTGGGCCATACCGCGGTTTCGGCTATTCAAGCCTCATCAGTGACCCTTTAAATCTGGCACAAGGAGCCAGAGGAAAAAACAGTAAATTTGCAGGTTTAACATGGCAGTCGTCTCAAAGACTGATATAAGTCGAAAAATACCAAAATATTTCAAATTTGTTTAGAAAATGAATCTACACGTATGATCATTTCTGACTTCTCAGAATATATTCCATGAACTCAAAGGACCAAAAGGAAAATATAATCTGCACTATAGATGAGTGCGGGGAGACTTTTTACGGCCGCCACACGGCACAACATCCAGCTGCAGTGATAGTAAATAATGATAAAAGATTAGATCCTTTAAGAGCAAAGAAACCAAAGAAACCTGTGTCAGCGATTCTGTTGCTTTGCGACAATTAAAAATAAATCATCATTAGGTATATATAACAATGATTAATAATTCCAACAGCCTTTTTTCAGCATCGCAATTTCTAAACAACTGATTGGCTGAGAGGATATGCAGAAAGGTGTTTATACCGTTACGGCAGTAGGGCAGTAGAGCTTTTTCTGTGTTTTTCTGTTTTTTTTTTTTTTGTGAAATAAATTTATGGAAAACTGTAGGAATAATTGTGCAATAGATCTAGAAAGGATATCCGTAAAAGATCTGAAATTGGTACATCTAAATAATAACCCTAATTTTCCTTGACATGACACAGCCTGGTTTTACAATGCAGCAATGCGTAAGAAATAATGATTTTGAGCCGGGACACGAGAAAACCAACCAAGTGACATGTGCGCCCTGCGAATACTCAGCTCAGCCTGAGCGAATGCACAGGCTGATCAGAGACTTCGCCGTGCGCTTTAATGGTACCTAGGGAGTACGCCACCTTCATGCGGACATGGAAGACTATGAACAGTCATGACGGGTGCCCAGGCTGATCTGAGTTTGCACTAGGCGAACATGCCCATTTGTTGGTTTTGTCGCACCGCGGCTCAATTCAAATATGCAGATGGAATGGCAAACAGTGTAGAAAAAAAATCAGCTTATGTTTTGTCGACGTCCACTGAAAATGTGAAGACGTTTCGTGGATGAAATATGCTCCATGGAAAACCAGCATAACAGTGCAAATTTTTATTTCGTCTGTTTCTGTTTCGTCTAATCATAGTAGACTCCCAGACTTACAGACTTGCAACAATGACTATATCCCTTTCTGTCAGAAAAGAGTGACCACAAATTAATCACCGAGTTTTGCAAATGGCACCTACGGAATTTATGTCTGTCAGATTGACAATAAAATGATTATCCTTTGTATCTATGGGATTGAATCTTGAGTATTCTGAGTTATGCTGACGCAATTATACAAATAGTTTCAGTGAATTTATATGCGACTAGAGGCCTACAGGAATAGACAGATACTCCGGACTAGTTATGCATATGATTGGTAGATTTATTTGAAACAGATGCAACGTGTTCATTATTCGCGAAATAACTGTGATTGACGTGGCAGTCAATGAAATTACCAATATGTATATTCATCTATTAGTTATATGTATTTTAATCATGAGAAAGGTTCCTTGCATTCAGAAGCGACCATAGTTTAATGATAAGGCACTTAAACAAAGAACAAATTATCTTAAAATGAAAATTCACACCTTTCCGTTGTATGAATTTCAGATTGCATGTCACTTAGTATTCGAGAGGAGCATGGCATCCTTTCTTTGAGAATTTAACCTAATTCTAAACAGTGAAAATTTAAATACTTTCTTCAAGTGCTTCAGTAACCTAAAGGGTTCGCTAACGTTGATACTGTACATGTTATATGATCCATAGTCTGGAGACTATGATATCAGGGGCCGTATTCATAAAACGACTTAGTGGTTGCTATGCTGTTGCTTAGGCTAAATTTCTATATTGGAGATTTCCTACAACTATGAAATTTGCTCTGGAGGAACAGTCTTACAAAGACTGTTCCTCCAGACCAAATTTCATAGTTGTAGGGAATCTCCTGTATAGATATTTAGCCTTAGCAACCGCATAGCAACGACTTAAGAGGCTTTATGAATACGGCCCCAGGCGTTGCAGGTTAATCCGGGTTATCTTTATTGGGTAACCGCTGTCGTTCAGACTTCGAATTCCATGTCGTAAATTCTGTCAGACGCACCAGAAATATTCCTGTCCCTGAATGAAGAATAGTTCAGATGCCATTTGCAAAATCGGGCAATTTATTTTAATAACGTTTAATTTGCAGTGCTTATTATTAGAAAAGTGTTCGAAGGCGGCTAATTGCAATCTTTAAATTACTTGAAGAAGCCCATTTATCCTTATATAAGAAACTGTCCTTCTCAGAGAACTTCTGTAATTAAGCCATGTGTTTGGAGGGTAAATTGGAAAATACTCGCCATTGTGAGGTAAAATTCCCTTTTGCCCGCAACCGTCATAATCGCAATGTTTCAAAGTAAAGAAAACTCATTCTGTGTCTAACATAATCTAGACGAAATGAAATGTGAGTAAATTTTAATGAATGTGCAGGCATTCTACTAGTGACGCTTTAAAAAACATTTGACACGCTTCATAACCGGTATTATAGCATGCGTTATACATGTAAGAACATATACAAAAATAGTCTTGTCTATTCCATAACCTTGCAAAGTCATTAGGTCACCATAGGTGACACTCAACGATTTACAGTCAACTCTTGATATCTCAAAGTCAACATTTTTCCCAAACTACTGATATCTCAAAGTAAATTTCTGGTCTCAATATCAGTAGTTCGAGATAAAAGGAGTTGAAATGTAAATAAAAATAGGGAATGTGTCCAAACGTTTATTTTGAAAGAAGAACTACTTTTAGATATCAGTGTTCGAGATATCGAGAGTTAACTGGAGTCTTTTTTCACCTGCCCTTGCTGTGCGGATAAAATCCATTGCAGTCCATTCTTTAATATTGTCTTCCCATTGTCTGCTATTTCTTCCTCTATAGTTTGTTTTCCGTTACTGTACCCTGTCATACTGACTTTCCACGCCAAAAGAACTTCGGGTATGGCCAAACCAACTTCGGTTTTGGAGCTTGTCAGGAGCTTATCATGTTATCCAATACCTCGGTAATGCTTTCTACGGACGTCTTTACCTTAGTTTAGTTGCCTAGCATATTAAAGGCTTGATTGTGTTTTATATTATTTGACCCTATCCTGTAACCAAAGCCCACCAGTAGAATCCAAACCTTGTATACAAATTGACACTTCAAAAAAAAAATCGGAATAATATTTAAACACGAACAGTTTCCGGATAAACAATACATGGTGTTTAAATATCCTACTTGTATTGCCTTATTTGAATAAAATATTGTTAAACTAAACTAAGTATAGTTCTTCAAGGCAAATTATTAAACAGCAATGTTTTCTGCAACTGGCTACTAATGAGGCACCTATTGGGACTATCTATTTGGTTTTCCGCACGTCAAAATAAGAGGTCTACTCTAAAAGGAAAGGATTTATATTTTGAGGAAGAAATGTTTTCTTTAATGAATTGATTTCAAATGCGAAAGGAGGCTCCTCCCTCTAATCCCTCCTCCAATTAATTTAGAATGCGAAGGGAGGTTGCCTTCACCCTCCCCATTCCCAACGGGAAAAGTACTCATTCACCACATCTGAATCACATAAACACGAAAAATAAACCTTTATGACAACATATAAATTTGAACAAAAACAAAACCAGCAAAACTTTTAGTATCGGAATACCACACTTGAAAATTTTGATATAGGTCCTCATAAGGCCAGTTTGATGGTATACTGCACTGTTCATTTTTCTTAAGGCGGACGTTGAAATACGCTGCTAGAGAAAGTTTATAGCTCGTATGCGCTATAGCGGAGGCTGCTACAGAACTTTTGTTGGTTTGCTGTCCGCATGGAGCTAGCTTAGACACTAAGTTACCCTTTAAGTGCACAGCAAAAAGTCTTATCAGACCAGGCAGATGCTCAGGCTGATCTGAGTTTTCGGTTTGCGCACATGCCATTTTGTTGGTTAGTCTCGTGTCGCGGCTCACAATGTCTGTAGAAACCTCCGCTCTTTATGAAAAGACAAATATAAATTAAGTCCGTTTTATTTTTCATATTTCAAAGTTTTTACACTCAGACTCTGATTAGATGAAAAGAAAACCTCAATAGTTCGTCATCTCTTATTATTTACCCTTGCCACTGACCCTACATACGTAACCCTATTGGAGCAACTAGCTTCATACATCGATGGACGACAATTGATAATGTGACGTTGTCGTCAAGCGACGTCTAAAGTAAACGAAAGTCTTGATTGGTCTTGAACGTTCGACTATTGCAACGTCCTGGCGACAGCTGTTTAACTTATTGGCCGAACACGTCGTTACTTACTTTTCTCCGACCAATATTGTGCAAAGTCTACTCTAAATTACCATGAAAACGTTACATAAATGTCTAAAAATAAAGTGTAAATATAACAATAAACATTTGATTTTTTAGCGTTCATCGTATGAAGAAGCCAGTGGTCGTCGCTCAAAAGCTACAATAAACGCTTTGCGCTTTATAGAATTTTAACTCCGTCCACTGGCTTCATCACACGATGAACGCTGAAAAATCAAATTTGAATTCTCGAATAAGGCTTATAGGTCATCTAGAAAATTTTGAGCTGCAACACGAGAAAGCCAACAAAGTGGTTGTGCGCCAAGCGCAGACTCAGATCAGCCTGGGCATCCGCCAAGTCTGATCAGAGTCTTCGCTGTTCGCATGGAGCTATCGTAGACCCTTAGCTACCCTTTAAGCTTAAAACGAAGACTCTGATCAGACTCGGTGAAGCCCAAGACTGATCTGAGTCCGCGCTGGGCGCACACCCACTTTGTTGGTTTTCTCTTGTCGCGGCTCAAATGATACGGCTACTTGCTCATGTTGCTTTTGTCGGTGTTTTTTGTTCACCTGTTCTGTGACTGGTGTTTTTAGTTGGGGTAGCTGAATGACAATCTGTCTGGGAAAGAGCTGTTCATTGGGTTTACCCTGCGTGCCTTTTGTGAACTGCTGTCAATATATCTAATATAATTTTATTTCCCTTGGAAGCGCCATGGTCGAGTAGTTAGAGACGCTCGGTTATGTTGCTGAAGAAGTCGGGTTCGAATTCGGCTTGGGCCACCCGGCGACTGGCTTCCTCTCTGTCAAACTACAGTATCCCAGACGTAAACGGGCACGAGCTTCGAATCAGGAAAGGATAAGGCAGCAAAAGGAGAGGGGTGGGCTCTGACTTTAATACGCTAAGCCCAAGATACAGTGTACTGTACATCTAATCCCCACTGCCACTATGGCCACTTGGCTATGGGGAACCTTTACCTTTTCTATTTCTCGTTTGGTTTTGATAGCGGGATATGAGATCTGATTGTATTTTATTCCTGAATAGTGCCTATCTTTTTAATTAAAACCAAACACCAAATTTATAAAAGTACAACACTTAAATAGAAGTACTCTATTTATTCTGTATGTGTTGAGATATTTAAATGCATTATTCCAAGACAAAGTGCAGAGCAGATGCAACATTTGTGACAATTTCGACATCAGCTGTCAGCAATGATTAAGCATTTGTTGCAGAAGCTGTCACTATGTGTTGCTGTTGCACATCCATGTGCGCCTTTGAATGAAATTAAAGGCAGCTGAAACTAATTATTTTAGGAAGGTTGTCTTCGAAGGAATTGTTTTATCAACACGACCCAAATATTAAAACAAATTATGGTATTTTGTTTGTTATAACACTAGACTTGTTTTGTGGAGAGTTAATCTTAATCCATTTATGCCTAGTGTCCCATTTAAGAGACATGGGCAAACAGCGGTGTCGGATCAGGACACAGTTGTTTTGCTATGAAACAAAAACACTGTTGAGTTCATCTCAATACTCCTGAAAGTAGCAAAACCGATAAGGTTTGTCTACTATTTCTTGAATTTTATGATAACTACATAGTTTACTTGTTAAAAAGCAGGAATTTTCGTACTAATAACTTCCCGCTAATGCAGTTGGAGTAGGGTCAAGTCGGGTAACTTTGGATAGCGGGTAAATTCAGACATACCATTGCAAACAGTAAAAATTCTGTGGAGACGGCTCATAATGAGCCATCTCATCAGGATTTTCACTGTTTGCCCAGTTAATTTTGATTGCAAACAAGTGACATAGGGAAACATTGTTGCTGTCCGAATTTACCTGCTGTCCGAATTTACCCAACTTGACCCTATTTCCTTTATAAAGTTAGGATAACTATTTGCAGAAGCCTAAACATTTCATTCCCAAATGGAAGTGGACATGGGCGTTTGCAAGGAGTCAATAAGAACATCTGAATCTGACAATGTACGAGTTGTAAAGGCCTGAAGACATGGTTTCTCTCGAAGCTCATCTGATTGTATGACTTGTATTACTAAGAAAAATATTTTTGCTGTAATTATACATAATAACAATTTCCATCCTCTGTTCAAAGTTAGAATTGCTATTTTATTCCAGAGTACACACGTCATTTTAACCGAATTACCAGCACCAATTAAGACGCACCAGGAGCAAGCGTGCCTTGAACAATAATGTTAACACACGACCCTCTCCAATGAGATGTGTATGTTGCTGCGAAAAAACAATAACTTACAAATTGCACACTACCCAGTTGCACAATCTTGTGTGCGTCATCGCTGCTAGGACATACCGTGATAATGGGAGTGAATAAACTAACACATAGTATCTGCGCTGTTGCAGTCATAATGTACATAGTAAAGTCGGGTAAATTCGGACAGCGGGTAAATTCGGACATGCATTGTTTACTTCAAATGGCAGTTGTTTGGAATAACAACAAAAATAACTTGGCAAACAGCAAACATCCTGATGAGATGGCTCTTACTGGGTCGGCTCATCTAGATTTTTACTGTTTGCAATGATATGTCTTTATTTACTTGCTGTCCGAGGTTACCCGACTCAATCCTATTGTATCTAATGCAGAAATTGTTAAACGGGAGGCTGTATGAGCGTAAGAAAACTTTAAATTTATAAAACCGATATTATTTAAAGCACCATTTTCCTTGGAACAATCACAAGCAATGCTTATCTGAGTAGATAGTCTCAAAATTCTGATGTAGATGCCAAATGACAAGTAAGTATTCTAAAGCATGGATGCTCCGAACAGAGCAGTGACTCGTCGTTTAGATATTACCCATGAATGATAAGAACTATAAGTGAAAGTGTCAAAGTACCCAAATCATAAGTCTGAACTCGTAAGTCCTTTTAACGTTGACAATTTCGGAATATTTAGGATACACAGATATGGACCCCGAAATTGAGGTGTGAGCAGGTGCTCGCGAGTAGTAAACATCACCTGCCTATTATAATACACCCGCCATGTCTTAGTTTCAGTAGGAAAAGTCAGTGAAAAAGAAAGTTCGGTATTTGAAAGCTTAACTAAGCTTAGGCTGAGGCCATCAAATCGGAAATTAGTTTAGAAACGGCCACATTGGAGGGATCAACGAGGTCATGGTGTCTCTCATATGACTTTATCTGTCGACACAAGCTTTACTTTCTGATAACCCTGTGCCAACAGTTTACGGGTGAGCAGCCTCCCTCTTTCAACAAAATCATGATATTAGAAACCGGCTCTAGCATATTGGACGAGCTGAGAAACATAAACTCCGTATGCAGGTAATAAAAAAAGATAATAAAAAAGCTGAGAACTCAGTGACAATGCAGTAAGCACAAATATCATTGGCAAGCCTTATATTAATTATTTCATACCTTAAAAGTTGAATCAGACGTTACGAATCATAGCCTTGAGTCCAAAATAAGAAGTGTCTGATAGTCTTTAAGAAGCAATGCCAAGCCACTAATAACGTTCAAATGAAGCGTAAAAATATAGCCTAGCTATAAAAGGATAGCAATCAAAATTTGACATTGGATTTAAATTGTCTGACATTAAACTTGAAGAGTTTTAGCTGGAAGTTACGAAATTCACAAGTAGGCAATGTAGCATAATAAGTCTCTTCACTACTTTAAATTTGGTAATTATATAGAGGATCTTACATGAGTACTCATGTATTATTGAATTTATTAAACGAGTTGGGGAAAAAGATAAGATGCGAGGCTATGCCGAGCATCTTATCGTTTTCCCCAACGAGTTTAATAAATTCAGTAATACAGGAGCACGAATGCAAGATTCTATTTATCATATGACACTAAAATCGCATTAGAAAACGCGGCGTTAAATAATGGACGTCAACGTATAACGTTACGACGTAAATTGCATATTTAATCCACTAGTGGATTATCGTTTTTAATGCATTGCTTTATTACACTCTCAGATGCGACATCATATGATAAAAGGCTTACATAGCCTACTACATGCAACTGGTGTTCTGTGATAAAATCAGGTGGAAGTCACATGCAGCAACGACAACGCAATCTCATACCAATGTATTTTATGTGGGGTAGATATATACATGAGATAACGAAATATGGGAAAATGTGTAAACACTAACAAATGACGCAAGTGGTCCATGATCGGCCACCTTAGTCCCAGCGGGAGTAAACTGTTGGGCTTCATTTGCTTCGGCGCTTAAGTGTTGTTTTTGCCTTTGAGCCCTCGTCTTGTTTCGTTTCAGTACTTTTATATTGTTTTATGCCGTATTAATCCTAATGGACGGCCCGTCCCCCTGTGTCTTTTCAGAAAATAATGTTATATAAACTTGCATCAATTCCAATTTGCTTCTCGAGATAAGGTGGCCCTTTGAAATGGGATGTACTCTTAAAGAAACGAATTTGCTCATAGAGGAACAAATTCTTTTTTAAGAAGTGGCCACCATCCCTACTGAGATTAGAGGGAAACAAAACATAATAAAGTTTTTGAATTTGTCCTGATTAGGGTAAAGTCGGGTAAATTCGGACAGCGGGTAAATTCGGACAGTGATATCGGTTCTTTTATGTGTCAGTTGTTTGCAATTAAAATAAAATTAACCGGGAAAACAATAAAAGCCTGATGAGACGATCCATTATGAGCCATTCATCTGGATTTTCACTGTTTGCAATGGTATGTCCGAATTTACCCGCTGTCTGAAGTTACCTGACTCGACCCTAGCTGTATTCCTACGAGTATAGCTAATTGTTTGCTCAGTTAATTTTGTTTTAATTCCAAACAACTGACATATAAAGGAAACAATGTCACTGTCCAAATTTACCCGCTGTCCGAATTTACCCGAATTTAAGACATTATGAGCCGTCTCATCTGGATTTTTATACTGTTTGCAATGGTATGTCTGAATTTACCCGCCTCCCGAACTTACCCGACTCTACCTTATCTGGGTTTTCTGATATATTTAATAAAAGAAGAATAAAAATAAAACATATACAAAAAATCTTCAAGCATATGATGTCATTTGAATACCAATGTGAGCATTTTATTTGAGGACACTAAAAGGTAAAACAATAGCAACATTGTGAGTATAAACTCTAAGAACAAAAGCATTATTTGACCGTTAAACAAAAGGCTAAAATATACTTTATTTTCATTGATGATTTGCCTTTTAAATTTGGCTTGAACAACCAACTAAATGTTTTGTACCACTTCAGAAACTGAGGGTGAGGTTGGGCCTGTAAAATCGATTTAAGCCCCCCAGTAATTCATTACTGACCGTTCCAGGGCGGTAGTTCTGTTGTGGTTCTCTGTTGCCCGTTTTTGGTGTCAGAGTTTCTGTGATGTTTTACCTTATGTTTGTTCTTATTATTTTTGGTTCGGTTTGGGTTGCTGAGTGGCCACCTTTTGGGAACAAGCTGCTCACTCGGTTGGCCATATGTTCTCTGTATCTTGATTATTTGTAATCTTAGTTGTTTCCAAATATGGTTTGAGGGCTGGATTTGGATTTTGATTGTTTCAGTTCCTGGTCTTTGCATACTTTTTACTTTTACTTTTGTCTGTAACTGACTGTCCTTTGAGAGTGGAGCAATTTACATGGCTTAGAGTGTCTCGATCTCTAAATTACGATGCACAACGACACTGATAAACAACGTAGATAAAATGAAATTAACTGAGGTTTCTCCACCGCTGTCCTATCCTTCAATTTATTCCATTTGATAGGCTGCCTGTTCTAAACAATAATGTGTCTACATCTAAATTTGTTCTAATCTGTCTTTATATTTATTCTGTTTCAATGCTCTGTCTGTCCTAAACAATAATGTGTCTACTCCTAAAATCAAATAGACAAAACAAATCAACAGTCAATTCTAAAGACTTACAGAAAAAGGCAAGCTACAATCATAAAACATCCTCTGTTATCTGCTGTCTCATTCCAGAGAAAACATGATGCCTTTGAATCCTCAAGAGAATACTTACCATTTGGATGCACGTACTTTGTGGCTTCAGATCAGACGGCAGAAACCACATTAAGCAGGACCAACACTGCTTTTTACTCTCTGTTGGCAATTTAAGACTGATTAGAGTCGCCTGAAAACCGATCTGAACAAATCAACAGACAATTCCCATATTTTTCCACTTCGCATACGAGGGGCGTTCGGAAGGTTTTGCAAAGGTCTCATAACTGTGCTTACGGGCATGCTAGGTACAAATGATATGCATGTGCTAAAAGCATTACATTATGTCTTTACAATGATACCAAACAGTAAATAAAGATACTTTTTCTCATTGACTTAAACCGCACTTTATTAGGGTCCAGTCATACCACTGGGCTGATTTCATATGTAAAATCTTTTCAGTGTTAGGCATTCAAGTCTAATATCATTGTAAATACCAGAGTAATCTTTGTCAATTGCTTTTCCATCGTTGCCTACAATATCCATACAAAAGCTAGAAGGGTGGCAACTGTAATCGAGTTATTCCTTGCATAGCAATGCGCATTTCTTATGACGTTATTGAAATCGACGTCAACGTCATTTTTGAAAGATTGTGAAGGCTTTATTTTTTGCATTAATTTGAATTTATTGACAGGGTTACATTGATCAATGTAAATGCTCTTGCTGACAAAATTTTGAATGTTAACACATTTGTTTTCATTACAATTCATTATAGCTCTAGTAGAAAGGGATATTTTGCAGCTACATAAAATACGGATAATTCATATTCACGGGACAGTGTTGAAACTAATATTAAACATAATTTCCGGGATATTTACAGGACAACATTGCCTTGACATTGTATTTAAATTGCAAAGACAAAATAAAAAACCGATTCATATATGAATTACGGCCTACTAAAGAAAAATTCATAAGTACAATTAGGGTATACCTCTTTCAAAGAAGTTAAAAATGAATCCTTTAAAACAGCTATACCGTGTTAGCAGACTTGTCTTGGCATATCATAGCTTTATCTGTTTTAGCTCTCAGAAGTTCTGTCTTTATGTTGGTTACCGAGAAATTTCATTATTTGCATAACTTTCCGAATGCCCCTCGTACATAATTTGTGAATCAAAGACGAAACATTATGTTTGTGCAGTTTGGCAGGCTAATTTAAGTGTTAAGTGTCTACAAGGCACATGACTTGAGGCCTCGTTTAATATGAGCGGCGGTAGCATGGTGGATAACGCGCTGGACTATTAATATAGGGACCGCAAGATCAGGTCTTTCAGATGAGATTTTTGGTTTAAACAATATTTATTCATATAAACAGCAATCACAATAATATATACATACACTAAGCGAATAGCATCTGAACGATAGCGCATTGCTTATAAGGTTCATTTCCTGAAGATAAGACTTTAAACCGAGGTCCTGTCTCCATATGACCTCGTTGTTGGTTGGGCGTAAAACCCGAGTCTACTCACTCATTTCAGCCCTCACCAATTAGTCTGCTGCAATATACAATGATGTCAGAACAATCGCTTGATAGAATGTAAACGAATAATAAAATGTGTCTCTGTATTAATATTTCTCTGTACTTAATCTCGTAACTGTACTGCCTGTTGTAACAAAATATTATCGGCAAACACATGCAGGCAAGAAAGCAATTAAACGAAAGAAAACAAAACATTGAAACAGGAAAATGCATAATCGGCATCGCACGTAATTGAACCCTACAGCAGGATGAACAGGGAATATGCGATTCAACCTGGTCTGATCACATTGTTGTTAGCATGACAAACTATACAGTAAAAGAAGACAAGAAAGCAATAGTTTAGAACCGACTAAAATTTTTAAAGACCAAATGGAACAGGAAAACGATTAAAGCGACATACAGACCATAACAAGACACGCAAAAAAGCAAGAGGTCAGCTCCTTCCAAGCAGATACCACACCGGTATTCTACATGATGTACAGAAACCCAATAGAATATATGGAAAGCAGACAAACAATGACAAATGATAAAAAACAACACAAGTATTGGAAAGGTCAATAATGAAATACTAGGGAGATTGAATAGGGAATACCATGTTAGTGTCTTTTGATATCAAGTTTATCAGGCGAGACCTGAAACAGCTTAGGAATGGCGAGGCTTGCCGAGCTAGTCTGACGGGTTTCTGGTCGAGCATGATAAACTTGATATCTAAAGACACTTACATGGTTCTCTTTTTATCATGCATCATTCGAATATTTCAAAGTGTAAAGAGCGTCAAACAAAAGAAAAGCAAACACAGTTTTGTTGGAACTTGCTGACATCGTGAATGCGTTATGACGTAAGTCGGTGACGTCATTTTAGCATTCGAACTTTTTTTCAGGGCTAACGCCAATATATAGCCAATCGTCTTCAGAGGTCGTTTCTAAAGGCATGCGCAGATCTACAGTGACATGATATCACATCATGTTATCATACCCCTGCTATCAGGTGATGCAACAGATGTATGATAGAAAATACTATGGGGATTGAATCAGTTTAGCATGCGCATCACCCTCGCCCTGGATTCTGTTGTGCCTCATAAACATACGTCGGGCTATTCGGGCCTTGTGTCCGAAGGACATCTAACCCTTCAATGAATAACACCTTACTGACCTACATTTTAAGAACTTCAATGGGCAATATAAATACATCCGGGACTCTGATGTAAAGAGCTTACTTTCGCTTTCTCTTCCCTCTTTCAGTTTTATTTGATTGTTGGCCTATAAACCATGTCGTAATAAATTTAGATATTTCGATCCAAAATCGCTTTTGCCAAAGAACATTTCGCCTGTTATGTCGCTCATGTAAAATATAAAACCAAGAAAATAACATGACACAGAAATGGAAGACGAAATTAAGTAATTGTTGCTGGCTTAGTTGTTGATGTTGTGTTGGAACTGCAACACTTTTAAGGTTATATTTGGGTGTATTTTGCCAGGAAATACGACACTTATATGACATCTTTCTTTTGTCCATTTGAGCAAAAATACACGTCGTTAAATTTTAAGGTTGTTCATTGATTTATTCCAACTGACAAATGATTGGCTGCGAGCATAATATTATGCAGATAGGAGTTTATACCGTAACGGCACTTCGGCTTAAGTTCTTTGAAAGGAATATTGTGCGATAGATCTGGAAAGGATTTCCGTAAAATTCAAAAACGAGGACACCTAAAACTTACCCAAATTGTCCTAGATATGACACAGTCTGGTTTTACATTGCAGTAATGCTTAAGAAATTGAGCGGCGCCACGAGAATACCAACAAAGTGGCATGTGCGCCCAGTGGAAACTCAGCGCAGGCTTGTCATCCGCCCAGGCCGAATCAGAGTTTTTGCTGTGCTCTTTAATGGTGCCTGAGGGTATACGCTACCTTCCTGCCGACAGCGATGGCTCAGAAAAGTCTGTTAGGATGCCCAGGCTGATCTGAGTTTGCACTAGGCGAACATTCCCTCCTTTTCTATTCTTCATGTCACGGCTCAATTACATGTATGCAAATGAAATGGCAAACAGTGAAATAAACAAATCAGCGCTGTTTTGTCGACGTACACTGGAAATGTGAAAGATTTTCGTGGATGAAATGTGTTCCATGGAAAACCAGTATAACTGTGCAAATTTTCACTTCGTCGTTTCTCTTTCGTCTAATCATAGTAGACTCCTAGACTCCCGGACTTGCAACAATGTCTATACCCCGTTCTGTCAGAAAAGAGTGACCACAAATTAATCACCGGGCTTTGCAAATGGCACCTACGGAATTTAAGTCTGTCACATAGACAATGAAATTATTACCCTTTGTATCTATGGGATTGAATGCTGAGTATTGAAAGTGACGCTGACGCAATCATACAAATAGTTTCAACGCGTTTATACGCGACTTAAGGCTTACAGGAATAGACAGATACTCTGGTTTAGTTATGCATATGATTGGTAGATTTATTTGAAACAGATGCAAAGTGTTAATTGTTCATGAAATAACTGAGATTGACGTGGACGTCAACGAAATTATCAATATGCATAGTCATCTATTAGTTATTTGAATTGTGAGAAAAGTTCCTTGCATTCAGAAGCGACCATAGTTTATTGATAAGGCACTAAAACTAAGAACAAATTAATAGGTTTGAGAAATAACACTTTTCCGTTGTATGAATTTCAGACAACATGTCATTTAGTATTTGAGAGGAGCATGGCATCCTTTCTTTGAGAATTGAACCCAATTCCGAAGAGTGAAAATTTAAATACTTGCTTCAAGTGCTTCATTAACCTAAAGGGCTCACTTACGTTGATACTATGCATATTATATGATCAATCGAGTCTGGAAACTATGATATCAGGCGTCGCAGGTTAATCCGAGTTATCTTTATAGGGTAACCGCTGTCGTTCAGACTTTGAAATTCTATGTCGTAAATTCTGCCAGACGCACCAGAAATACTCAGTCCCTAAATGAAGAATAGTTCAGATGCCATTTGCAAAATCGGACAATTTATTTTAATCACGTTAAATTTGCAGTGTTGATTATTAGAAAAGAGTGCGAAGGCGGCTAATTGCAATCTTTAAATAACTTAAAGAAGCCCATTTATCCTTATATAAGAAACTGTTCTTTTCAGAGAACTACTGTAATTAAGCCATGTGTTTGGAGGGTAAATTGGAAAATATTCGCTGTTGTGAGGTAAAAGTCCCTTTTGCCCGTTACTGTCTTAATCGCAATGTTTGAAAGTAAGGAAAACTCATTCTGATTCTAACAAAATCCAGGTGAAATGAAATTTGAGTAAATTTTAATGAATGTGCAGGCATTCTTCTATTGACGCTTTCAGAAACATTTGATACGCTTCATAACCGGTATTATAACATGTGTTACATGAACATATACATGTACCAAAATACAGTAAAGATAGCTGAGTTGCCACCTATTTGGGAAAGAGCTGCTGACTCGGCTTATCGCTTGTAATTTATTGTTTATTGGTTTGTCTTTGTCAATCTTTCCCTTTGATGTTGGGGATAGGGTTTGGGATCTGATACAATCAGTTCCTGAGGTGTAGTTACTCTTTAAATTTGTCTATCCCGCAACCTTGCAAAGTCGTTAGGCAAACATACGTGACACTACACGATATACAGTCAACTCTCGATATCTCAAAGTCAAAATTCTTCACAAACTACTGATGTCTCAAAGTAAATTTTCTGGCCCCAGAAAATTTACTTTGATACATCAATAGTTTGAGATAAAAGGAATGGAATGTAAATAAAAATAGGAGATATATTCTTTGATTTGAGAATATATTTTGACAAATCATTGATCGAGAGATCGGGAGTTGACTATATTTGATATCTTTATTTTAGTTACATGTACGGTATGTTAAGTATCCGTCGGTAGCTATCATTTTAAAGGCTGGAACATTTTTTTTAATAATTTGACCCCTATCATGCTACCACAGCCTAAACATAGAATCAAATCTGTGTATAAAAGTTGACGCTTTAGAAAAAGTAAATGAATAAAAAAAAAAAACAGAGCGTCAACACCTGAGCCGAGAAGGTTTAACTAGACAATCGGGCCTCGGAATATATATGAAAGCACAAATGATTTCCGGATAAAGAATGCTTGGTGTTAAAACATACCTTTTCAAAGGAAATTTAAACACCAAGTATTGTTTATGTCTTAATTTCTCTTGGATAGCTCCATGGTCGAGTGGTAAGAGACGCTCGGTCATAGTGCAGAAGGGCCCGGGCTCGGGATATGAAACCGAATAAATAAATAAATAAATAAATAAGAATTAAAATAAATTAAAACAAACAACAACAAAAAAACGGGTGGATTCATCTCAATACTCCTAAAATCAAAACCTTAAAAAGTTCATTCGAATCCGGGTTGGGCTATCGTGCGACCGGCTTACTCTCTCTGGCTGTCAACCCAGCAGTAAATGGGTACCTTCTTCGAATCAGGAAAGGATAAGGCAGCGACAGGAGAGGGATGGGTTCTGACTTCAATACGCTTTGCCCAAGACACAGTATACATCTAATCCCCACTGCCACTATGGCCACTTGGCTATGGGAAACCTTAACCTTTTCTATTTCTCTTTTGGTTGCGATAGCGGGATATGAGATCTGATTGTATTTCTTCCTGATCAGTGCCTATCTTTTTAATTAAAACAAAACACCAAATATAGAAAAGTACAATACTTCAATAGAATGACTCTATTTATTCTGCGGGTTGCTGAGATATTTAAATGCATTATTCCAAGACAAAGTGCAGAGCAGATGCAACATTTGTGACAGTTCCGACATCAGCTGTCAGCAATGATTAAGCATGTGTTCCAGAAGCTGTCACTATGCGTTGCTGTTGCACATCCATGTGCACCTTTGAATGAAATTAAAGGCAGCTGAAACTAATTATTTTAGGAAGGTTGTCTTCGAAGGAATCGTTGTATCAACACGACCCAAATAATAAAACAAATAATGTTATTTAGTTTGATATAACACTAGACTAGTTTTATAAAGAGCTAATCTGAACCCAATTATGCCTGGTGTCCCATTTAAGAGACATTGGCAAATAGCGGTCTCGGTAAAGGACACAGTTGTGCACATTTTTTCCCTATGGAACTAAAACACTGTCGAGTTCATCTCATTACTCCTGAAAGTAGCTTAACCGATAAGGTTTGCCTACTATCTGGAATTCTGTGATAACTACTTAGTATACCTGTTACAAAGCTGGAATTTTCATACTAATAAGGGACGAGTCATTTATTTTAAGGTGTGGGGGGTATATTTTGGGGGGGTCGGAATTTTTTTTGGTGATGTACTTGGGGGGTTGGAAATCAATAAGCGTCAGAGCAGGGAGGAGGGTGAGGTCATATATTGTATTGGGAATATTGGGGAGAGGGTCAGAATTCTTTCATAAGTCTTCATTTAAAAAACAAATGTCTCAAGCCACTGGGGGCGAAGCCTCCCATATCCCCTCCCCCCTCAATAACTCGTAATTTATCAGACCATTTTCTTTCAAACTCAAAACTTAAATACACTTTATGGAAACGACATACAAAACTTCGGAAGCTTCATATCCAAAAACAGATCTTTTCATTGTTTTACTAGAAGAACTGTATGAAAGTGTCTAGAAAAATCATGTTAAGTAGATGCTTCTGTTCTCTATTAGATTTAATGCCTGCAATTGTAATACCAACTCTCCAAGTGCCTTTTAATCAGCAAAACTACTACGGCTTCTGTGGGCTGCGCCCCTGGACCCCCGACCGAGAGGCCCAATTAACATTATTAACTGCTATAATTTGTAAGCATTCAATAACAGATTTCTGGATGGCCATAAGCACGAGAAAGTGCAATAAATGCAGACAAAGTATAAACAGACCGTGATTAACTCACCAATAAGATAGTTAATATGGTGTGTGTTTGAAGGGTAGCTGGGATGGGGGGAAGTGGGGGATCATAATTTTTTGTCACCTATCTGGTGGGAGGTGGTCGGAAAAATAATTCTGGTGGAACTCGGGGGGTAGGGGGGCGGGGGTTGGTCGTAGTAAAAAATATGGTGAACCATATAAAAATGTACCCCCACACCCCCACAACACCTGATAATAAATGACTCGTCCCTAACTTCACACACATGCAGTTGGATATTTTTTTATATTTAGGGTAATTGTCTAAAGAAGCTTAAATATTTCCTTTCGAACCGGCAATGGACTGAGGCGTTTACAAGGGGTCAAGAAAAACAGCTGAGTCTGACGATGTACGATTTGTAAAGACCTGAAGACATGGTTTCTCTCGAAGCTCATCTTATTTTATGACTTGTATTACAAAGAAGAATATATTTGCTGTAATTATACACAATTGCCATTTCCATCCTCTTTTCAATGTTAGAATTACTATTTTTATTCCAGAGTACACCCGTCATTTTGACCGAATTACCAGCACCAATTCATACGCGCCGGGAGCAAGCGTGCCTTGACCAATAATGTAAACACACGACCCTCTCCGATGAGATGTGTATGTTGCTGCGAAAAAACAATAACTCACAAATTACACACTACCCAGATGCACAATCTTGTCTGCGTCATCGCTGCTAGGATATACCATAATAATGGGAGTGGATAAACTAACACATAGTATCTGCGCTGCTGCAGTCCTAATGTATATGGTTAAGTCTGGTCAGTTCGGACAGCGGGTAAATTCGGACGACAAGCATTGTTTCCTTCAAATGGCAGTTGTTTGGAATTACAACGAAAATAACTTGGCAAATAGCAAAAATCCTGATGAGACGGCTCATTAAGAGTCGTCTCATCTAGATTTTCACTGTTTGCAATGGTATGTCTTAATTTACCTGATGTCCGAAGTTACCCGGCTCAATCCTATTGTATCTAATGCAGAAATTGTTAAACTGGACGCTGTTTGAGCATAAGAAAAGTAAAAAGTATGCAAAGACCAGGAACTGAAACAATCAAAATCCAAATCCAGCCCTCAAACCATAGTTGGAAAGAAAACTTTAAATTTATAAAACCGACATTACTTAAAGCACCATATTTCCTTGGAACAATCACAAGCAATGCTAATCCGAGTAGATAGCCTCAAAATTCTGATGTAGATTCCAAATAACAAGTAAGTATTTTATAGCATGGATGCTCCGTACAGAGCAGTGCCTCGTCGTTTAGGTATTACCCATGAATAAAACGAACTATAAATGAAAGTGTTCAAAGTACCCAAATCATAAGTCTGAACTCGTAAATTTAAAGAGTAACTACACTTCAGGAACTGACTGAATCAGATCCCAAACCCTATCCCAAACATCAAAGGGAAAGATTGACAAAGACATCCCAACAAACAATGAATTACAAGTGAAAAGCCGAGTCAGCAGCTCTTTCCCAAATAGGTGGAAACTCAGCTATCTTTATTGAACTAAATAATTAAGACCAACAGAAGGGTTACAACAGACTAAGCAAATTACGAAAAACATTTAACAATTAATTTTACCTATTTTCTTTTTTTATTATAGAAGGGTTAAAATGAGAACACAATGAATTAAACAGCACCGAGCATAAAACAAATGCAACCGCAACGAAAGTACCGCCTTGGGACGGTCAGTAATAACTACTGGGGGGTTCAAACCGGTTTTAATGGGCCCAAACCTTCACCCTCAACCTCCGCCGCGGTCCTTTTAACATTGATAATTTCCGAATATTTAGGATACACAGATATGGACCTCGAAATTGAGGTGTGATCAGGTGCTCGCGAGTAGTAAACATCACCTGCCTATTATGATACACCCGCAATATCTATGTATCAGTAGCAAAAGTCAGTGAAAAGGAAAGTCCGGTATTTGAATGCTTAACTAAGCTACGGCTGAGGCCTCAAATCGGAAATTAGTTTAGAAACAGCCACATTAATGGGATCAACCAGGTCCTGGTGTCTTCTATATGACTTTTTATCTGTCGACACAAGCTTTACTTTCTGATAACCATGTGTCAACAGTTTACGGGTGAGCAGCCTCACTCTTTCAACAAAATCATGATATTTGAAACAGGCTCTAGCATAGCGGACGAGCTGAGAACATAAACTCCGTATGCAGGTAATAAAAAAAATAAAAAAGCTGAGAACTCAGTGACAATGCAGTAAGCATTATTATCATTGGCAAGCCTTAAATTAATTATGTTCATGCCTTGAAAAGTTGAATCAGACGTTACGAATCATAGCCTTGAGTCCAAAATAAGAAGTGTCTGATAGTCTTTAAGATGCAATGCCAAGCCACTAATAACGTTCAAATGAAGCGTTAAAATATAGCCTAGCTATAAAAGGATAGCAATCAAAATTTGACATTGGATTTAAATCGTCTGACATTTAACTTGAAGAATTTTAGCCTAAAGTTACGAAATTCAAAAGTAGGCAATGTAGCATAATAACTTTCTTCACTACATTAAATTTGGTAATTATGAGGCATACATAGCCTTATTACTGGTGTTCTGTGATAAAATCAGTTGGAAGTAGCATGTAGCAACGAGAACGCAATCTCATACCAATGTCTTTTATGTGGGATTGATATATACATGAGATAACGAAAAATGTCTAAAACGCAGCTTTGAATGGGAAAAATATGTAAACACTAACAAATGACGCAAGTGGTCCATGATCGGCCAACTTAGTCCCAGCGGGAGTCAACTGTTGGGCTTCATTTGCTTCGGCGCTAAAGTGTTGTTCTTGCCTTTGAGCCCTCGTCTTGTTTCGTTTCAGAATTTTTATATTGTTTATGCCGTTTTAATCCTAATGGACGGCCCGTCCCCCTGTCTTTTCAGAAAATAATGTTATATAAACTTGCATCAATTCCAATTTGCTTCTCGGGATAAGGTGGCTCTTTGAAATGGGATGTACTCTTAAAGAAACGAATTTGCTCATAGAGGAACAAATTCTTTTTTAAGAAGTGGTCACCATCCCTACTGAGATTAGAGGGAAACAAAACATAATAAAGTTTTTGAATTTGTCCTGATTAGAGTAAAGTCGCGTAAATTCGGACAGCGGGTAAATTCGGACAGTGATGTCGGTTCTTTTATGTGTCAGTTGTTTGCAATTAAAATAAAATTAACCGGGATATCAATAAAAGCCTGATGAGACGATCCATTATCAGCCATTCATCCTGATTTTCACTGTTTGCAATGGTATGTCCGAATTTACCCACTGTCCGAAGTTACCTGACTCGACCCTAGCTGTATTCGTACGAATATAGCTAATTGTTTGCTCAGTTAATTTTGTTTTTATTCCAAATAACTGACATATAAAGGAAACAATGTCACTGTCCGAATTTACCCGCTGTCCGAATTTACCCGAATTTAAGACATTATGAGCCGTCTCATCTGGATTTTTATACTGTTTGCAATGGTATGTCTGAATTTACCCGCTGCCCGAACTTACCCGACTCTACCTTATCTGGGTTTTCTGAAATATTCAATAAAAGAAGAATAATAATAAAACATATGCAAAAAATCTTCAAGCACATGATGTCATTTGAATACCAATGTAAGCATTTTATTTGAGGACACTAAAAGGTAAAACAATAGCAACATTGTGAGTATAAACTCTAAGAACAAAAACATTCTTTGACCGTAAAACAAAAGGCTAAAATATACTTTATTTTCTTTGATGATTTGCCTTTTAAATTTGGCTTGAAAGGTTTTACTTTTGTCTGTAACTGACTGCCCTTTGAGAGTGGAGCAATTTACATGGCTTAGAGTGTCTCGATCTCTAAATTACGATGCACGGCGACACTGATAAGCAACGTAGATAAAATGCAATTTAACCGAGGTTTCTCCACTGCTGTCCTATCCTTCAATTTAATTCCATTTGATAGACTGCCTGTTCTAAACAATAATGTGTCTACATCTAAATTTGTTCTAATCTGTCTTTATATTTATTCTGTTTCAATGTACTGTCTGTCCTAAACAATAATGTGTCTACACATAAAAATCAAATAGACAAAGCAAATCAACAGACAATTTTTACAGAAGAAGGCAAGTTCCGATCTCACAAGATCCTCTGTTACCTTCTGTCTCATTCCAGAGAAATCATGATGCCTTTGAATCCTCAAGAGAATATGAGCCGCGACACGACAAAACCAACAATGTGGTCGTGCGCCCAGCACAGACTCAGATCAGCCTGGGCATCCGCCCAGTCTGATCAGAGTCTTCGCTGTCTGCATGGAGGTAGCTCAGACCCTTAGCTACCCTTTAAGCGCTTGGCGAAGAGTCTTTTTAGACTTGGCGGATGCCCAGGTTTAGCTGAGTCTGCGCTGGGCGAACAAACCACATTGTTGGTTTTCTCATGTCGCGGCTCATATACAGATAGATTGTAGCACGAAAGCATGGATTCTTACTATTTGGATGCACGTGCTGTGTGGCTTCAGAACCGACGGATCCGACCATAGTTTCCGTTTCTTGACCAGCGTCAGAAGTTCACCATGCCCGCCCTCCAATGGCTGCTTTGATCTTTCTGCGAAAATCCTTATTGCCTATATGGTCCTTGTACGGAATGTTCAGTAATCTTCGGTAGCATCTCATTTCAAAAGAGTGCGTTCTTTTCTCTAACTCAGCTGTCAATGTCCACGATTCACAGGCATGCAGAAATATGGAAATATAAGTTTCACCTTTGATCCTTTAAGGGAAAATCACCCTATAAAGGAAAAAGTATGCAAAAACCAGGAACTGAAACAATCAAAATCCAAATCCAGCCCTCAAACCATAGTTGGAAACAACTAAGATTACAAATAATCAAGATACAGAGAACATATGGCCAACCGAGTGAGCAGCTTGTTCCCAAAAGGTGGCCACTCAGCAACCCAAACCGAACCAAAAATAATAAGAACATACAAAAAGTAAAAAGTATGCAAAGACCAGGAACTGAAACAATCAAAATCCAAATCCAGCCCTCAAACCATAGTTGGAAACAACTAAAATTACAAATAATCAAGATACAGAGAACATATGGCCAACCGAGTGAGCAGCTTGTTCCCAAAAGGTGGCCACTCAGCAACCCAAACCGAACCAAAAATAATAAGAACATACAAAAAGTATGCAAAGACCAGGAACTGAAACAATCAAAATCCAAATCCAGCCCTCAAACCATAGTTGGAAACAACTAAAATTACAAATAATCAAGATACAGAGAACATATGGCCAACCGAGTGAGCAGCTTGTTCCCAAAAGGTGGCCACTCAGCAACCCAAACCGAACCAAAAATAATAAGAACATACATAAGGTAAAACATCACAGAAACTCTGACACCAAAAACAGGCAACAGAGAACCACAACAGAACTACCGCCTTGGAACGGTCAGTAATGAATTACTGGGGGGCTTAAATCGATTTTACAGGCCCAACCTCACCCTCAGTTTCTGAAGTGGTACAAAACATTTAGTTGGTTGTTCGGTTCGCATGATAACCCTCTAACTCGTCAATGAATCATCATGGTAAACACATAAATCAAATTTCAACACCATGAAGAAGCAAAGACGAGGACTCAACAGATACAACGGGCCGTCTGACAGGTGGAGATCCCTGTCCTGCCAAACAACCCCACTGGAAATCTGAAGCAAAAGAAGGTCACCAGTTGAGCCCCGGTGGACCAAGCAACAGACAAAAAGGCTCCGGTCCCAACCAACTAAAATATATAGCTTTAGGTCGGGGCCATCATAGAGTCTGACTCCCGATCTCCCGGTGTGCAATTAAAGAGTGCAGCAAAGTTATCAACCGTGATTGGGTTAATCACTAAGCATGCAGACTGTCGCATAACATTTAAATTATAAAAAACTGCAATTGAGGTTTTGTTGAAACTTCAAATAGTGGTAGAATATTATATGCTGAGTGAAAACATGAAATAAAAAAATAGGGTCACCGTACTACTTTTTTTAGATAATGCAGCGTCATCTACATGCCTGTGTGAAGCATTTATATGTCTATTACGAAGACTTTATCCGAGAAAATAGATGACAGACCGTTTCGAAATAAAGATTAATTAACTCCTCGTGTTTGTCTTTTTGTATGAACATTAAAACTGTCATCGTCGTATGCCTCATTATATGGGTTATTTTCAGTTTTTAATTTCCCTCCATTTTCCATTATTGGTAAAAACGTGGAATTTCTTCAATGTAAAAAAATTCCACAATTGAAATTTTTATATACTTTTGATATAGTAAAGGGATGATCAACCTCGTGCAAATGAGCAAATAAAAAATATAAGTCTTCGACCAAATATTCGAGTTATGGAAGGAAAACCACATTTATTTCGCGCGGTTTACATATATGCGCGTTGACGGCAATGTTTTATTCGTTGACGTCGCTTTCTATTTGGCGCCATAAACGGCCATATTGATAACGCTCTGACATTTCGATGCTTGTTGCAATGTAATCCCCTATTCATTTTCAGCAATGTCTTTATGTCTTGAAATATATAGTCATTATTAAATGGTCGCCTTCAAAGTTTTCTCCTTTGCAGACAACACAATAATAAGAGAAATTCCAAGGACGGACACTACATGTAGGCAGCTTTTCATTGTTGTTTCTCATGTAGAATTTTCGAACTTTTTCAGGGTCTAGATTATATCCCATTTATATCTGATGAACAAGCTCATATGCGAACATAGTATATTTGACCCGGCCACTGCCCGGCATGTATTTTCACAGAAACATCGACAAAGCTTGGTCCGTGCTGCATGATTTCTTTCAATTTATCATTAGTGCTAAGACCGATTTCCGAGGATGCGCAGCTTGATATTTTTTCCCCGTTCGCATCGAGAATTTATGAATACTGTAGAAAGTCTAGGGCAATTAGTGAAAAGTAAGAGTTTCGCTCCTAGCTATGCTTCTGAGAATCATTCAGAAACTTTGCAGGGTTCATGTTCATGGTCTGTGAATGTGCATGTGACTTTGGGGTTATGGTCGAATAATTTTTATTATATTTTTGCGTTTGGAACGTCGTAATTTTCGGGCTGCATGTGGAAGGTCTAACAGGCTTAAAGACTTAGTTACATCCCTTGGAAAGGCTCTCTCCGTCTGCAGAAAAAAATTTAACAGTAAATGCTTAGATCAGCCTGCGCCTTGTGCGAACTTACCGTAATGACATGACCTAACAGTAAAAGCTATTAGCCTGCGCATTTGCTCAGTCTGATCTCCGCTTTCACTGTTTGCATAGGTATTCCATAACTCAAGCCAAGGATACTAAGTCCTTATTTGTATTAAATCAATGCTTGCATTAAGTTATTACGAGATTCAAAACGCACTTGCAGTTTTCACATCCTTTCGTTACCTGACAGATAAATCCTAAAAATATACACACTTCACCAAAACTTTCCGTATGAAATTCTTAAACCCCTTTTTTTGTCATTTTTATTTATATTTTTACCATTTTTTCAGTCAAAAAAACCTCATACATTTGTTTCAACAAAGCGTCCATTCAGGTGCCATGTTGTCTTCGAACGTGACGTAAACGTTTTAGCGTTACGGCAAACGACGTCATAATAACCATAGCAGGTAACAATGACGCTGTGTCAAAATGTATGTGCACGAACATTGAGGTGATTTCCCTTTAAGTGGCTTGCGCGAACCTTGAGAGAACCTGCCCTTTTTACCTTGATGTCCCTCTGGATGCCATCTGCCCTGTTTGTCATCAGTTTGGTCTTCTCAGCACTGATCTCCATCTTATACCTTGTGCAGGTTTGGTCGAGACTTTCAACTAGAGCTTCTAGTTCCTGCTCTTCTCAGCTAGAGCGTCTATGTCATCGGCAAACCGCAGACTGGTAATGTTCTTCCAGAGCATCAGACATGATCTGTTCGAGAAAATGTTGAAGAGGGTGGGTGACAGAAGACATCATTGTCTTACTCTAACTGTTGTTCTGAACCATTCTCCTGTGCTGCCTTTTATCAGGACTTGTAGGCTTGTCGTATAGCTGCTCAATGGTGCGAACTAGATTCGCACTGATATTCTACTTCTGCATGGTGGCCCATTAGGCTTCATGCCATACCCTGTCAAAGGCGTTTTTGAAATCAATGAAGACATGGTACAGATTCTGTTGATGTAGGAGATTTTTTTCACACAAAATTCTAAGATTGAAGATCTGTTCTGTGGTGCACCTTACTCCTCGGAACCAAGTCTGTTCCTCAGCGATTATCTCTTCGGCTTGTGGTTTAAGCCTATTCAAGATGACTTTCAGCATGACGTTGATTAAATGACTGATGAGGCTGATGGTTCTGAAGTTCTGGCAGAGCTGTAAGTTGTCCTTTTTAGGGAGTGTAATAATCAGCGCTTGAGTCCATGGGGTAGGCCATTCTCCTGTTCTCCAGATCCTGTTACAGATATCTGTTAAAACAGCAATCATGGTCTCCCTGCCAGCTTGAACAAGTTTTGCTGGTATTTTATCAACTCCGGCAGACTTCCCCTTCTTTAGTGCTGCTACTGCAATCTCAGCTTTCTCACGAAGGATCGTTTTTTTTCTGGGAACTGATTGCAGTCCAGAACCGTGTTGTCACCGTAGGTCTCATGGTTGTATAGTTCTGAGCAATATTCTGTCCATCTGCTGAGAATCTCGTATTCCTCTGTAAGGCTTTTCCTAGACCTGTCCTGGATAGTAGTGGATCTCCCCTGTTTATCTGAAGTTAGATCCTTCACCAACTGATATGCTTTTTTGTTGTTGTTTTGTTCAGGCAAGTTTCGATCTCTTCGCACTGGCTAACTATCCAGTCCTCCTTCACTGCCTTCTTAATCCTCTTGTTTGCTTTCCCGTATTTGTTTGCTCCTCCTGCTTCATACCGCTTCTTCTTCAAATTTCTCCTCTCATCACAGAGGTCAAGAACATCTCTGGAGAACCAGGGCTTTTTCCTTCGACGTTCCTTCCCAAGTATCTCTCTGGCTGCATCAGTCACTACTGTATTGTAGGTGGTTATCATGGTATCTATGTCCATGTCATCATCCAAAAGACCAATGGGTGATGCGAATTTCCCACCTATTGTTGCTTGAAAAGTGCATGCCACTTCTGGGTCCCTTTACTTCCCATGATCAAACTTCAGTCTTGGCTGGTTTGGCTTGTTAGCCTTCTTCAGACTAACTCGGAAGGTCATCATCACCAGGTCATGGTCACATCCTATGTCTGCTCCAGGAAAACTACTCGCCCTATGGATGTTGACTCCTGATCGGAAGCGCTTCCTCACCAAGATGTTATCAATCTGATTGTGGTGTTTCCCATCTGGGCTGTGCCATGTCCACCTTCTTGATTGCTTGTGAGGGCCAAGGGTATTTGTGAGTGTTAGGCTGTTACAGATTGCAAACTCTAGCAGTCCGAGACCTCTCTCATTTGTCTCGACATTGCAGTAGGGTCCACAAACGTTTTACTAGTCTGCCTGTGCATCATTCCCAACGTTAGCATTCCAATCCCCTTGTACAACCAGAATGTCTTTCTTAGGTCTTTGGTCTACGATTCCTGGAGTTGCTGGTAGAAATGTTCGACCTTGCCCTGATAGCGCATACAGTCACCTGTATGATGGTGATGTTAAAAGGAGCTGCTCTTATGCGGATTGTAAAAAGTCTGCAGGAGACCGGTCGGTATCCCAAGACAGCACTCACCATGTCCTTATGTACAAGAAATCCAACCCATTACTAATGTTTGTCCTCTTCTCCACGGGTAATTGTACCTAAGAGTTTAATCTTAGCGAGTTTGAACATGACAAAAAAAAATTCATTACTTTTTCCATGGGCCTAGATTAGAAATTTGAAATGTTTTAATCAGATGTGTAAGAGCTACAATATTTTGATTCAGAGATGTACACTACAAAAAACAAACGCCTGCACATGAAAATGACCGCATGAATAAGCTGATATTTGAACACTGAATTAATCTCTATGAAAAGACCACATCCTGTGTCAGCCTGTGCCTGCACGACTTGATAAAGCATTTGCTTGTTTAAATTCAGATTTATAAGGACCCTCGAATCGTTCCTACAAAACGAGAAGATTTTAATCATAGTTAGAGGATGCCCAGGCTAATCTGAGCTTTTGCTGTAAAGAATCATTACGTTCAGAGCGTGACAAAATAATATTGATTGCTGTCATTTGAAATAATATTTTTCCCTGCAAGCAAACTATGATTGCAGTTTTAGAATGTGTAACTTGTATTTTGAAAAATGATAAAGGGCTATTGCAAGTTTAGGAGAAATATTCACGACTTACCTGTATGAGCTTCGACGACATTTTCTGAGGAAATACAAACCAAATTTGCCTGTTCGGTCTATAAACAAAATTGATGATGGAAAAAAGATGTATCCCTATCAGGGCATTTCCAACAATGCTATTATATTAAGTAGAACATTAAAATACTCAGGCGTCCCGTATCCTTAAAGTGAGGTCTAGGTCAGCAAAATCTAATCAGCTTTTATGTTTGCGCCAAAATTACATCAATGCATATTTGGCAAAATGTACCCTCTGATTTAGGTGATATAGCGCATACTCAGCCGTGGCATTGAACACTAGATCGAACTCAGCAACACACACTTATATTTTGGATTGTCCCAGTCTTACAATATATAATATGAGCCGCGACACGAGAAAACCAAAAAAGTGGTTGAGCGCCCAGCGCAGATTCAGATCAGCCGGGGCATCCGCCCAGTCTGATCGGAGTCTTCGCTGTCCGCATGGAGGTAGCTTAGACCCTTAGCTACTCTTAAAGCACTAAGCAAAGAGTCTGATTGGACTGGCCAGATGAATAGGTCGCTCTGAGTCTGCGCTGGGTGCACAACCACTTTGTTGGCTTTCTCGCGTCGCGGCTCAAAAAATATTATATATTATCAGAGCACTATGAAACAGTTTTAGATATCAACTAACAAGTTTGGAGATAGTTAAACAATCTTAAAGCATTATAAACAATGTTAATGTCTGAACTCTCCCGCACAATCCAATAAGAGCACAATGCAGTTCCCTTGGTCCCCACTGCAATTAAACTCGCTCTAGTAAATCTATCGTAAGAAAATTTTTGCAAGATCAGCTTTAGTAGAGACAGTATAACTGTCGGCAGCAGTGCAAAAATCTTTAAATCTAGATTGATTATATTAAACTGATCACATCAGTGTTCATAAATAGAAATTACTGCTTCTGCATGTAAACTAGATGGGTCGGTACATTATGTGCTACATGAAAGTGCCCAAAGTACCAAAATCATAAGTCGGAACTCGTAAATCATTTTAACATTGACAATTCCGGAATATATTAGATACACAGATATGGACCCCAAAATAGAGGTGTGATCAGGTGCTCGCGAGTAGTTAGCATCACCTGTCTATTATTTTACACCCGCCATATCTATGTGTCACTGGAAAAAAGTCAGTGAAAAAGAACGTCCGATATAAGAAAGCTTTCCTAAGCTTCGGCTGAGGCCATAACATCGGAAATTAGTTTAGAAACGGCCACGTTGCAGGGATCAAAGAGATCATGGTGTTTCCCATAAAACTGTTTAACTGTCGACACAAGATTTACTTTCTGATAGCCCTATGTCAACAGTTTACGAGTGAGCACCTTCCCTCTTTCAACAAAGTCTTCATATTTGTAACAGGCTCTAGCATAGCGGAGTAGCTGAGAAACATAAAGTCCGTATGCAGGTGTCGAAGGGATATTACTGTACTACTCAAAAATGAAAAGTTAACTATAGGAAATTGAAGTCGCCCCTCTTGTTATCAGGCCTAGTGACAAGCTTTCCATTGTCAATATAGAGATAACCATCTAAGTTTGAGGCAGATGAACTGGACTCTGTGGTGTCTATAATTTCAAGTTCACATGGATAGAAGAGGTCAATAAACTCAGAAATATTTGGATTATTCAGAGACTGAACATCGACTATGTACCTGTAGGCGAAGTTGAATTTCTGTGCAAGGTGCTTATTACCCTTTTTAAGAGCCCTTGTGTTAACTCCGCCTCATACCCGTAAAGAAACAAGTAGGTAAGTAAGGGGGCGCAGTAAGTGCCCATTGGAAGGCCAACTGTCTGTTGAAAAATCTGTCCGCTAATCTCCACGTAAATATTGTCGATAAGAAATTCCAGCATTTAAATGACATCATCCTCAGAATATTTTGTACGAACATCAGAGTGGTTCTCAACAAAATATGTGCTCAGATACCCAGGAATAAGGTATTTGTGCCGACGATTTCCGTTTTTGTGAAAGAAACAATTGTTTACAATTTCTTTTGATTTAGATTTCAATTTGTCATGTGGAATTGTCGTATAAAGCGCAGGGAAATCGAAGGTTCTTATGCTATCTATTTCGAAAAGTGCTTGGGCTTTTAAACTTTCAAAAGCTCTTTAGAATAGGATCCACATCTGATTTACGAAATTACGTCACTTCTCGCGTAAGATAGACAACAATATTTTTGCAGAAAATCCTTAACTGCCGTAAGGATTCTTGTAAGAATCTGGGAGAGAGAGATTTTGTAGAGCACTTAGCCGAACCCGCAATAAATCGTTGCTTATACGGATCTTTATGTAACTTAGGGATCCAATACAGTTTTGGAACATCAAGATCTTCCTCTGCTGTGGAAATTCCAAAGGAAAGTTGAACCGTCTTGTGGTTTCATAGAATTTCCTCCTCAGACGACGAAGTGCATGTATATGTAGGGTTAAATCGATTTAAGCTCCCCAGTAATTCATTACTGACCGTTCCAAGGCGGTAGTTCTGGTGTGGTTCTCTGTTGCCTGTTTTTGGTGTCAGAGTTTCTGTGATGTTTTACCTTATGTATGTTCTAATTATTTTTGGTTCGGTTTGGGTTGCTGAGTGGCCACCTTTTGGGAACAAGCTGCTCACTCGGTTGGCCATATGTTCTCTGTATCTTGATTATTTGTAATCTTAGTTGTTTCCAACTATGGTTTGAGGGCTGGATTTGGATTTTGGTTGTTTCAAGTCCTGGTCTTTGCATAATTTTTACTTTTACCATCCGAAGTTTTGAGACCAAGCTCCTCTCTCAAGTAGTTCATGCAGTGTGCCTTGAAAACAAACACAATATTTTTTAGATGCTTTATCTGCTGGAACTACGACATATTTATCATGGAGATCTGCCAGCTCAGCAGTGACGTCAGTAATGTCGAAGACCGTGTGGCGGCCGTAAAACGTCTCCCCGTACATCATCCACAGTGCAGATTATATTTTTATTATATCCATCCTTTGACATCAGAGGAAAGATTCTGAGAAATCTAAAATTTGAGATCGATTTAGACTATTAATCTAGATCATCGCCTTTTATATTATTTGGATCCTTTTGAATTTAATCAGTCTTTGAATCGACTGCCCCATCAAAATTAAAAAATTACAGTATGCTGTTTTTCTGGTTTCGTCACAAGATATTGTCAGGGTCACTGACGAGGCTTTATTAGCCGAAACTACGTAGTCTGGGCCATGTTCCTACTTCTTTATGTATTCTCTGCTCTTGAAGGAAGTTTTTAAGATTTTAATTTTACATCGGGTAGACATGGTCGTGTCAAAAATAGAAATCCGCTTGTTTACCAAAGACGCTATCGATTTGACCCACTCAGATAGTGTGTCAACTTCAACTTCCTCCTTCTTAGCCCAGCGCCTTGCATAATCTTCAACAGAATCCATAATTAACCTTGAATTCTGATTCCAACTGAAAGATTTAGTTGTTATTTTTAACAATGCCAAGAACACCAGTTATAATGTGACCTGTTGGTTGGTAACACTACTTAGAGGAGGTACAGGTGCAAACAGGAAGATAAACGACCACGTCCTCGGTGTTTAGGCGCCGCAGCACATCCCTGTAATTAAAAATTTTGGTTGCAATAGGTGACATATAACTGTAGGAAATTAGAGGAGGATTCTGTTTTTAAAGTAAGGTGGAATAGCTGCTTTGACATCTTTGTGATTTAGTATATAGCTTATATTAATTGCATCCAGACCCTTGTTACTAGACTCGATTTTCATGAAGTTTCGCTTGGTCTCCTCAGTGGAACTAGTGCTAACGGGTTTGAATGTAAGTTCAGTAACCCTGGAAATGTCACAAACAAGAATTAATTCAAAATGCTGAAGGCGAAAATCGCACTTATAATGACAAACAAATTAGAACGTTTGTTATGACGTATGCACTCTTGGCATGTTCAGTTAGCGTAGGGAATTCATAACTCATCTCGGAAATGAGATATACTTAGCAGTATACCACAATGGCGAATAAAAAGTAAAGACTAAGTGAAAATACGAAGCAATAGTAAACTAACTATCCTTCTATCTATCATCTTTCAATACTGCAACACCCCATCGCGAGGATTATGTGCAAGTGGAACCGTAACGGTCAGGATAAAATATACTCAAAGACGAATAAAAAATAACGTTTTTGAATGCTAATATTTTTTATCTGGCTATGAAAGGTTCAATAGCTCTGCATGATCTATATAACTAAAGATGCAATAATGTAAACATTTTGAGCCCGACACGACAAAACCAACAAAATGGCTGTGCGCCCACCGAAGACTCAAATCAGCCTGGGCATCCGACCAAGTCTGATCAGAATCTTCGCTGTCCACATGGAGGTAGCTTAGACCCTTAACTACCCTTTAAGCGCTTAATGAAGACTCTGATCAGACTGTGTGGATGCACAGGCTGATCTGAGTGTTGCTGGGCGCACAGCCACTTTGTTGGTTTCCTCGCGCCGCGGCTAAAAAAATTAATGATGGTGTGCTGTTTTAGTTGTTTGTGTTTCTCCTCTCTTCTTTTTCGTTGTCTTGGGTGGGATTTGATTTGTGATTGTGGTCTTTCCTTGATATCTTTATAATTGAGCCGTAACCGTAACACGACAAAGCAAACAAAGTGGCATGTGCGCCAAGGAACACTCAGATCACTTTGGGCAGCGCCCAAATCTGATCAGAGGCCTCGCTGTTAGCTTAAAGGGTAGCTCAGCGTCTAAGCAGCTAGACCCATGCGGACAAAGAAGATTCGTTTCAGACTGCGTGGATGCCGAGGCGAATCTGAGTCTTCACTGGGCGCACATGCCATATTGTTGATTTTGTCGTGTCGCTGCTCTCTTGTATTATTACTATGTTGACTAGTTACACTTTGCTTACATGCCACTTTTACATTTTCCCACGTTACCATTTTTCACTGCTACGTGTATTCCGTATCATTTTTTTCTAAACAACATATACAACCTAAAACATTACGTTTCATTTACATGATGATAAGGCTGTCGGTTGCAAACATAATTCTGCAATGTGGATGTAACAGGCCGGTTGAGTACAGCGGCGGCTGGACGCGAACCTTTTGAAGCAATTTATAAGAACGGTGCCGTGATTTAGATTAAGACGACGCTCACTCGCAGTTTTTAGGAAGGAATTAAAGTGTCAGCTGTATTTGAGTTACCCTAAACGTTGTATCGAGTGATGATCGTTTTGAATTGTTCCAAAAAACTGGTTTTGCTGAAAATCTTTCAAAATGTAATACATGTATATAATCGCCGCGGCACAAGAAGAACAACAATGTGATTGTGCGCCCAGCGCAGACTCAGATCAGCCTGGGCATCCGCCCAGTCTGATCAGAGTCTTCACTGTCCGCATGGAGGTAGCTTAGACATTAAACTACCCTTTAAGTACTAAGTCAAGAGTCTGATTGGACTGGACAGATGTCATGGCTGATCTGAGTCTGCGCTGGGCTCACAACCACTTTGTTGGTTTTCTCGTGTCGAGGCTCAATCATAAACATAATAAATCAATCATAGACGCTTGGAAACAAAAAACTCACCAAATAAGTAAAAACTATCAGACTCGATGAGATTGATTTACTTTGATGGTGACTAGCAATGCAATTAACAACACTGGTATCACGCTTGTTAGCAGTGGCTTGGGCAGAAGAATAACAGAATGCAATAATTTTTTTCTGAATGTATGTAAGTGAATCCAAAATAAAAATGACATCTCCACGAGATGTCCTTTTATGCACTGAAAATGTAGGTTTTTAGACTGTAAAAATTGTGAAATAGCAAGTGCAAAATTGAGTATCATTGAAAATGGTTACCTAGAAACCTTGTTTTGGGGTGGTCAAAATCACACTTCACCAGCCATGGTTTTGCTATGGCTCAACTGATATCATCAAATTGTAGGAATATTCCTACGATTTGATTCATTTATGAACCATCAACTTCTTTTAAAATGAACAGCAATTCCTATATGTTGAAGAACTTAATTCAGTCCAATTTCAACACAGATCTTTCAGATTGTAGGAATATTCCTACAATTTCCCCTTTGTTCCATCATCATTTTTGTAACTGCAGAAAAATGCAAAGAGGAAATGATTACCTTATCTATATTTTACAAATCGTGGGAATATTCCTACAATTTGGAAATGGCTTCTTTGTGACATATAAAACAAAACTGGGTTCAATCCGAATTCATCCAACATGTTGCAGATTGTAGGGATATTGCTATATTCTAGAGATTACAACCAATTTTGTTCAACCCTATTTCAACGCAGAACTTTCAGATTGTAGGAATATTCCTACAATTTGGATGATGGCAAATTTTTGATAAATAAAAAAATCTGAAATTATAGGAATATTCCAACATTTTTTATTTACACTCTATAATCGCTTAAATGGGAGGGAATTATAATCTATATTTTACAATTTGTAGAAATATTCCTACATTCTGAAGAATATCCATTTTCAAGACAGGAAGGTTAGTTTAATCATAGTTCAAACCACATCTCTCAGATTGTAGGAATATTCCTACAATTTACTTTTTGTTCCACCATCATTTTTAAAACTGCAGAAAAATACAAAGGGAAAATGATTGCTTTATCTTTATTTTACGAATCGTAGGAATATCCTATTTGAAGATGACCCATTTTCAAGGAATGAAGGTAAGTCAAATCGCAATTCAAACCATCTTGGAAATTTCTCATTTGTGAGGAATGAAAGTAAGATTTTGGTTTGATTAAATCAAAACTCAAGCCACATCTTCTGGATTGTAGGAATATTCCTACATTTTGGAAATTGCTCATTTACAAGAAAGTAACAACCAGATTTAGCTTAATTGCACCTCAAGCCGCATCTCTCAGATTGTAGGAATATTCCTACAATTTATCTTCTCATCATATCATCATTTTATTTTGCGAGTTGTTTCCATCCATATAAAACAAATTGTAGGAATATTCTTACATTAGGAAAAATTCCTCTTTTGCAAGGAATGAAAGTAACAAACCAGTTGGATCAAATACAAATTCAAGCCACATCTTCTTGATTGTGAGAAAATTAAATGGTAGGGTATATTTTGTAGTAGACCAGGCTGGGTCGAACCAGGGGTGCGTTCCGACCAGATTTAAAGTTGTTTTTTTTTTTGTTTTTTTTTGCTTCGCGTTGTGTTTTAATTGAGAAAGCGAACTGACGGACACGAGAAAACAGTATACCCAGGTTCAGTATCGCTGGATTTGAGGTCTAATGGGAAACTAGGGAAATAAAATTTATAAAAGGAAAGATAAGTTTCAAATTAACATAAGCCCCGTACACATGGACAAATTAGCGTCCCTGAGTAAGGTTGCTTATATGCAAATTTTACTTACAATGTGCAAATCCACAACTATCCAGGACATCCACAACTATCCAGGACAAATCTGGGAATTGCCTTACAGAGGAACAAGAGATTCTCAGCAGATGGACAGAATATTGCTCAGAACTATACAACCATGAGACTTACGGTGACAATGCGGTTCTCGACTGCAGCCAGCCCCCAGAAGAAGATCAAAAACCGATCCTTCGTGAGGAAGTTGAGATTGCAGTAGCAGCACTAAAGATGGGGAAATCTGCCGGAGCTGATAATATACCAGTAGAACTTGTTCAAGCTGGAGGGGAGACCATGATTGATGCTCTAACAGATATTTGTAACAGGATCTGAAGAACAGGAGAATGGCCTACCCCATTTACTCAGTCGCTGATTATTACGCTCCCTAAAAAGGTAACCTACAGCTCTGCCAGAACTACAGAACCATCAACCTCATCAGTCATTCAAGCAAAGTCATGCTGAAAGTCATCTTGAACAGGCTAAAACCACAAGCCGAGGAGATAATCGTTGAGGAACAGGCAAGGTTCCGAGCAGGAAGGAGCACCACAGAACAAATCTTCAACCTTAGAATCATGTGTGAAAAGTATCTCCAACATCAGCAGAATCTGTACCATGTCTTCATTTATTTAAAAAAAACCTTTGACAGGGCATGGCATGCAGCCTTATGGGCCACCATGCGGAAGTACAATATCAGTGCAAATCTAGTTCACACCATTGAGCAGCTATACGACAAGGCTACTAGTGCAGTCCTGATAAATGGCAGCACAGGAGAATGGTTCAGAACAATAGTTGGAGTAAGACAAGGATGTCTTCTGTCACCCACCCTCTTCAACATTTTTCTCGAACGGATCATGTCTGATGCTCTGGAAGAACATGAAGGAAATGTTAGCATAGGCGGCAGAAACATTGCCAATCTGCGGTTTGCCGATGGCAGACGCTCTAGCTGAGGAAGAGCAGGAACTAGAAGCTCTACTTGAAAGTCTCGACCAAACCTGCACAAGGTATAAGATGGAGATCAGTGCTGAGAAGACCAAACTGATGACGAACAGCGCAGATGGCATCCAGAGGGAGATCAAGGTAAAAGGACAGAAGCTTGGTACGGTAGTTCTTCTAAAATTAGAAAAAAAAAATAATTATTTTATTTGCTGTCCGAAATTTTAGAAATTACGATTTCCCATTTTTGTCAGTGCTCGAAATTTTAGAGTTTGTGCATTACCGTGGTATTTAGGACTCAGCAGGAACAGGTTATGTCACAATGCACTATACGAGAATAAATCATATGCATATCTACCGGCAGGTCACAGTGGGAACCTTGTTAACAAGTACCTATCTTCACAGCAGGTGTAATCCCAAAATGAAAGAAAATCATGTCAGTCTAATGTGGCCTAATTAAATCTGATCGTTTATTTAATAATCATGTTCAATAGAAGGACAGAAGCAGTCGTGTGCCACTCACGACAGATCAGGGGAAAAATATCTTGCACCCAACATGCATAACATAAAGATTTTTTTTCAAAAGTGTGAGGTTGCCCTGAAAAAAGGGCTGTTTGGTATGTAGCAGAACCGTCTGCCGCATTTAGAAACGTTTTTTTTTTTCTTTTTTCAGTCTGCTTTTACGTCTTTTCCATTTAACTTGAAAGTATATAATGGCATGGCACCTCTTAGTCGCCTCTCAACTTCTGATAAAGTATTTACCAGCAACGATATCTCTTTGGGAACATGACCCACAGTCATCATGCCCCTTTTTATTGTCTCCATGTATTTCGCCATCATTCTCAGGCGTATGTTTGTCCTTCACCAGCCCGTTCGGATGCAACCTACGCATGCGCTGGACGGGCTGTGAATGCCCCAAGCACAATGCGCATGTGCGCAAGCAATTCGGGCATGCGCAGTTGCCCGATATCATGGTTAATACAAATAAAATTATTCACACAAGGTAATTTAATAAGAAAAAAGAAAAGTTACTAGAAAATTCTCGATGAAATTTACCTGATAACGTAATTTGCCCTAATAGATCGGAGTATCTTACGGCATGACATGGAAAGCCTGTGTGTCGGCACAGGCTGGTCAGTGCAAAAATGTCCCATACACACTGCGCATGTGCGCAGGCTATCCTGGGCATGCGCAGTTGTAAATCTAAAAAGGTTTTAATGATCAATACAAATATATATTTAAATAATTAGCCCAAATAGATCAAAGGTATCTTACGGCATGACAAGAAAAGCTTGTATGTCGGCACAGGTTGATCAGTGATTCTCTTTTGACATAAACGATCTGGGAAGTCTATGCGTTGAAAACTATCGGTGAATTCTGGAGATTTGCAAGATTGTTCAGTGTTCGCAAATGTGTATATCATTTGCTAATCGGACATGTTCTAATGTCTTTGAGACGCCGCATTTTAACACGGACCGATGTCTGTTTATTTATACGATTGCTGTCGCAGAAACTCGAAGCTGAAACTGTGTATGGTCAAATCAAGGACTCGGGCCAAATGTGCCAGTGGAAGTGCGAACTGTGAATGCAGAGACCGTGCATAAAGCTGGTCGCCGCTCTCAGAGCATTTGCGCATGCGTCCACACAGACAAGATACGACAAAGAAGAATTTTTCGTTCTGGCAGTTTATATTCTTTTGCAACCCTGGTTTCTCATCTTACGTTCATGCATCTTTACAAAAAATTAAAAGAAAAAAAAATGCCTACGTAGTTTGGCGCATGTGCACATTTCCCGCCAAAAAAATGAATTGCTGTGAGAAATGGCACCTTATCGCGTGTACGAAAAGCAAAGACCCACTTCAGCCTGCGCACCCCGCAACCTCGTTCTCGGTTTTATTTCTAGATTCCCATGATAGATTGTTGATGCGGACAGAAACCACGTTAATGTGACTGTGCAGATGTGTAGGCTGATCCGGGTTAGCTGTTCGCATTTAGTGTAAAGCACATTTTCCGATGCACGGCCCAAATATCTTTAAAGATTTACTCCCTTTATCACAGTGTATAAGCGGACAGTCACCAAATCGGAAGCGACAATTGACTGTACACCCGAAAATCATTAGTGACACATAAACAACTGGTGAGGTGAACCGGTAAAAAGCAGGTAAGTCCTTATCGAATCTGTTCTTTTAGATGCGGTTTTCGACATCGGGGAGAGAATTAGATGTACTTCGCCTGTAGCATTGTCAGTTTGACATATCACCACCCAATCTCTGTGTACAAATCAAGTTTTCCTGCTTAATCACCAGTTTTGCTTTATTTTCTGTCGATCGACACGGACAATCGGGGTTAAAAAGACTAGAATTATGGCATCATTTCTGTTAAAACCAGCATAAAATCATCGCTACACCTTTATCCTGTGATATCCAATAGCTGAAACATATTGCCTCCTGAATCGCACACGTTCGTCTCATTCGACTGTCCGACTAGTGACAACTGTACCTAATCATTAGCGACATATCAAGAAACAAAAACTGTCCGACTAGTAGTGATTGTATTTTCACATTCATGACGATCATTTTCAACAAATGCTTGAAAAAGGTAATAAAAATATCGTTTTGGATGCTTTCACTGGGATCATCATTTAGGGAGAAGGCTATCAAGCATTGCTTGATGAAAAAAATGATCATATGGCTAAATTTTTCTCTGTCAACATTTCAATCAAAATTGTGACCTAGCCGCGTACCGCTTTTGTGATGCGTTATTGGTTTTCAGAAATTCGCATTTTCCGTCTTCCGGTACCGTTTAAGCAACCATCAATGCAATAAAAAGTAAAGAAAGCTAATGTAAACCCCTAGCACCCTTTACCTGTAAAAATACATTTTGACCTTAATTATTATTAATCGATCAATTTTCTAAGCAAATTCTGTGTCTGTGAAGACAAACTCAGTGCTATGTCTCAGAAAACCGATGGTCATTGGTTAAAACCCACACATTACATTAATAAGCGAGCTCGGAGTTTTGAGGGAGGAGAAAGGTCAAAGGTCACGATTGGAAAAATCCGATAGGTTATCATTACGGTTACATGTACCTGTTTAGTCGATATAAAACACGTTTTTCGGTGCACAGTTAAGGTCATGACGAGCCAGTTAACTGTTCATATACAAGCTTATATTAGACTATCTAAGCAAGTGAAACGAATAACAGGTAAGTTCTCCGACAACAGTAATGACAAGTACCGTTGGTTATAACCGCACATATTCAGGTATATTTCTGTGGGCACGTTAGCTGTTTCCCAAGAGATGGGGAATTAGGAAAGACAGATAGGGTAGACGTGAAATAAAAAACACACACACACACAAAAAGCACACAAAAAAAACTAAAACAACCCCCACATTACGCACCTCGTGCAAGCACACGTCCTCGTCCTACATTGTAATTTAGGTTAGGGAGAGCAAACAGGATGTAGAAGGGTAGTATAGGGTATCAATGTAGATCTAGGTGACAATATTGTGCCGTTTGTAAAATGTGTTTTCATATTTTTTAAGCTGCTAGTCTGACCATTGTAATTAGTTTCGCCTGTTGAACAACACATTCAAACTACATTTTCTTTACACAGAAAAATTCAGAAACACTCTCAGTATTTTCAATTTATTTCGAATCTTACGAATAAATCATTGAGTCTGCCATGCTAATCTGTGCAAATTTATGGTAGATATAAACAGCATACTGGACTTCTAAACAAACTCAATCCAATAGATGTTCTTACCCTCCGTTGTCGTTATATTTCGATAAAGAATACATAAGTAAAAATATTTACTAACACATTTTCTGCTCAATAAGACTTACATGCGAACCGAACAACCAACTAAATGTTTTGTACCACTTCAGATACTGAGGGTGAGGTTGGGCCTGTAAAATCGATTTAAGCCCACCAGTATTTCATTACTGACCGTTCCAAGGCGGTAGTTCTGTTGTGGTTCTCTGTTGCCTGTTTTTGGTGTCAGAGTTTCTGTGATGTTTTACCTTATGTATGTTCTTATTATTTTTGGTTCGGTTTGGGTTGCTGAGTGGCCACCTTTTGGGAACAAGCTGCTCACTCGGTCGGCCATATGTTCTCTGTATCTTGATTATTTGTAATCTTAGTTGTTTCCAACTATGGTTTGAGGGCTTGATTTTGATTTTGATTGTTTCAGTTCCTGGTCTTTGCATACTTTTTACTTACAAGAAAATCGTCGCTAGTCGTTCAACACCATTTTTTGTTTTTGTCACTAGTCGGACAGTCGAATGAGACGAACGTGTGCGATTCAGGAGGCAATATATTTGTTTTAAGTAATGTTTCGATGGATTCAGCTATTGGATATCACAGGATAAAGGTGTAGCGATGATTTTATGTTGGTTTTAACAGAAATGATGCCATAATTCTAGTCTTTTTAACCCCGATTGTCCGTGTCGATCGACAGAAAATAAAGCAAAACTGGTGATTAAGCAGGAAAACTTGATTTTTACACAGAGATTGGGTGGTGATATGTCAAACTGACAATGCTACAGGTGAAGTACATCTAATTCTCTCCCCGATGTCGAAAACCGCATCTGAAAGAATAGATTCGATAAGGACTTACCTGCTTTTTACCGGTTCACCTCACCAGTTGTTTATGTGTCACTAATGATTTTCGGGTGTACAGTCAATTGTCGCTTCCGATTTGGTGACTGTCCGCTTATACTCTGTGTTTATAATAATAACAAAAATGATTTGATGAAATAATTCATGCAATACCTCCGACATGGTCTAACTACACATTTGAATTAGAGTTTAGATAATAATATTTGATAAAAGTGACTTTAAACAAAAAGTAAGCTAAATTTTTATACAATCGCGGACCGCGGTTGAAATCGCATTATTGGACAAAAATAATTTATTCATCCGTCACAATCACGTGCACGAATAAGAAAAAAATACCTCTACCTGATCACATGACACACGTGGGTCAAAATCGATATTCTTACAGGCCGTGGGGAAATAGGTAATTTGCATTTTAATTTGAAGATTATTTTTCATTCAACATTTATCGAATAAGCATGCATTTTCTCAAAACTTGTACGGTTAATTCTGAGACTATTACATATTGTCTAACGAAATGTTTTTAAAATATTTGTTTCTGAAAACATGAAATAAACGAGGGAGACAGTCTTTAAAACAAATTAATATTTATCGTAACATTACACAAAGGGTGCCGTAAAATGATTTGTGTACAAATCCAGTCATCACCAGGCATGATACAACCAACACCGACGCATTTATGAATAAAAAGTACACAGTATGTTAAGTACCATAAAATCCTAAATATTTGGACAGCTATGTCTGAGCAAAAAGTGTAGGCCAAGATAAGATTGCTCCTTCAACCTGAATGAGCAGTTTGATCATGGCATACTATGTTTCATTTCATCTGTAGTTTTAGCCGCATAACTGCAATGGAAAAATTAAACTGTTAATATTTAGGAAAGTTACAGCTATAATTGTAGGTGACCCAATATTTAGGACATTTACAATAAAAGGAGAAGCTTTATTTAACGTCGCATATTATATTAGTAGGTTAAGCGCTGACCTGCTGATCTAGCGGTTCTTGGTTCGATTCCATACGGCGGAAATATTTCCAACCGTAAACGGAATTCCACTGCACACAGCTTTACATTGCCTTTAAATGACTAAAATACTGTTCAAAAGGACATAAAATCCTAAGTGAAAAGGACGTCGAATCGTAAGTCTTCAAGCCCTTCCTGACCGGCTTGAAATCATTTACGGTCATTGGAAGTATGAAAACTCGAAAAAAAAGACAAGCAGATTAATGTCTTTCGGGCATTATGAAAACGGCACATTTTATAACACTAAACAGCATGCGCAGATTGGTTTAGCATGCGCATTTTGCATGCACAATATTTTGACGATGCGAACAATCGAGTGATTTAAACACAAGCGAGCTTAAAATACATCGTTCACACCGCGCGAATAAACAGACATACAAGTCACTTTTCTGGGCCCAGTTTCAAAATCACACCACCTTCATTTAAGGGTCGTAAATTTCCATAGGCTCGTAAAACTGAATACTTTCATGTAAGCGTTTAGCTTTCAAAAACATTTTTTTTTTTTCGCATTGTTCGTAGGATAACGCCAAATTTGTAATTCTTAATATGATCGGATTTTGCTAGAGTGACACTTCCGACCTGAAAGTTAAGGTTGTCATAAATAAATAAATAAATAAATAAATAAAATAAATAAATAAAATAGAAATAGGACCTACAACAGCCATAAACTATTACACAAAGTACCCATAAAACTTTATTTCAGCGGGGTCTGCACAATTTGCTTAGTATCCCATCGTTTTCATTTCAGTATTTCATTTTATTTATAATTTTATTTTATTGGCAACCCGGATAGAAAATTTTACAGCACACTGCTCATACTAAAAGATAAAAGATGTCCCAACTTCCGTACTCTTTTGGCCCTGCTACTCTGAATCTGCTCTGCTCGGTGTTTTATTACACAACGCTTGACTTTTCGAGTTTATCAGAATCAAATTGTTTCAGGCGCCTCAACATTTCGGGCATACTTTCTCGCCTGAATCAACGCCATAGGCTCGTAAAACTGAATACTTTCGTTTTCAGCCCATATTCTCATCATAATATTAAATATTTCTTTCATAGAATGGAAAATCTGAATCTGGAGTTATCATGATCTGCGTTAATATTAGGCTTATCGCTTTTTCGTTTTTATTTAAATTTATTCATTCAATTATTTGTTGTTTTTTATTATTATTTTTTTCTTTCTTACCCCCATTAAAATCCATTGAAAACAATCGACAAATATCACTTCGCCATTATAAATATTCTGGTAGCTATGACTACTGCTTCCGCGTCGTGATCAATCGCAGCAGACTTCCGAGATTACGTAACAGGTGGCCATCTGTTTTCGGCAATCTGTTTTATCCAATAAACAACGGATTTGCGGGATCTCGCAAACATGACAGTGTTATCAATTATGTGTGTACGGAATAATTGTGAGTGGATAAATATAATTTTTACGATATTTATACAATTATTCAAACATAAATTTGTTGACATTTTCGAACCATTGTTATTATTATTATTATTATTAGTAGTAGTAGTAGTATTATATCTCGATCATTTCTTCTTCTTCTTCTTCTTGTTTTCTTTTCTTCTATTATTATCATAATTATTATTATAGTTATTATTATAATTTACATCTATTATTATTATTATTATTATTATATTCTTACTGAAAAAAAAATCTCAGAACTTTATGTGTTCGAAAAATATTGGCGCTAAACCCTCATTTTGTTATTTAGTAAACATTTCTGTGATAATCGAAATGTTTTACACCATTTCTGACAAATGAAGTCACATTTTTTTTTAATCTATAGAAAAATCCAAAACACAACTTTTCCTATTCATAAGCGGTTGGCTTTTAAAATGTAATGCCGTTGCGAGATGATATTTTATAATAGCGACTGTTACCGACGTGCGTAAAGAGGACTGCTAAAATTCGAATGCTAATCAGTCTTCGCTGTTCTTTTGTGCAAAAAAAGGAGGCAAATTGAACATTTCTTCTTGACTAACTGATCTTTTTCAACTGATAATGTTTGTTCAGTCGTGCTTGTTCAGCGAGGGATCTGCTGGACTGAAGAACCTGATCGGACATGTGCGCCCATAAAGGAGTCGAATCCACAACGCGTGAAAGGCGAGCACTGAGTCCACAAGGTGATCAGGAAATGAGCCGCGACACGAGAAAACCAACAATGTGGTTGTGCACCCAGCGCAGACTCAGATCAGCCTGGGCATCGGCCCAGTCTGATCTGTCTTCGCTGTCCGCATGAAGATAGCCTAGTACCTTAGCTACCCTTTAAGCGCTTAGCGAAGAGTCTGATCAGCCTGGGCGGATGCCCAGGCTGATCTGAGCCTGCGCTGGGCGCACAACCACATTGTTGGTTTTCTCGTGTCGCGGCTCAAATCAAGATGTTATAATTCACGTAAATAGTGCTTTATGCGTGTGAACAAACATGAAATAAATAAATGAACAACAACGTTGGCACATGCCCTTCCTGATCGGAATCTTCCAAAAAAAAAAAAAAAAAAAAAAAAACGCAGACCGACTGGACGGACCGATAATTGATGTTGATCTAAATCTATGCTCTTTGCTCAGGTAGCAGGATACATTCGCATGCTATTCGAATAGAGCCGTGCTTATACAAATAGTTTTTGCCAAGAGGACTGTTAATTGAGCCCGTGTATCACTGTTCTACACATTAGCCCAGACCCAAGGCAAAAAATCCAGGTTATTTTTCATTAGACTCATATATATACAGCTAGTCGACTCTATTATAGGAGGAGCAGATTTTATTTTTATAGACTGGGCCAGAGAAAAGAGGTAAAACATTTTCAAACTTCGCCCTCTCCGCCTCCCCTCTCTCCCAACTCGCCTATGGGGACTTCTTCAGCAGTTTGCTCCATTTTAAAGATGGAAGAGTGACAGAGTTTTTTCCCCTAGTTTCTATATAAACAATGCCGAGACTCTAGCTAGGTTATATAGCTGTGCAGTGGTGGGAGGGGGGGAACTACGGGGGAAAAGTGGCTCTATGAGGTCCGGACACTCCACTATATCGACGTCCTTCCTATCCATTTTTCCGGGGGTGGTAGATGGGGCGATGGCGCTGGTTATAACTTCTAATACCGGAGCGTCCTACTTATTTGGATAAAAGTAGGGCAAGGGCCACTGTCCTTTCAGTAGGTGCGGGCAGGGGTTGTTTAGACATTTTTTTTCTCGTCTATCATTTCTCTTTTCTTTCTCCCTCTCTCTGGGAGACGGTCCGATATAGACCGAAATCTTGTCTCAAAGGGCCATTACACCCAAACCAATCAACCAACCCGAACCAACCAACCATACAATCAAGGCTCCCACTGTATCCTGCGCATAACCACACAGTTCCCATAATAGAGCCCCACTGAATAACAGACTGTTCCCCAAATGGAGCTCCAATAATATACAAAGCGACCAGTGAGCTTGACACGAGAAAACAAACAAAGTGGCATGTTCACCCAAGGAGGACCCAGATCAGCCTGGATGTCCGCTCAGTCTGCTCAGAGACTTTGCGTGTGCTTATTCAAGGGCAGCCATGGGTCTAAGCTACCCAATGCCGACAGCGAAGGCTATGATCAGACTGGACGGATGCCCAGGCTAATCGGAGTCTTCGCTGAGCGCACATGCCACTGTGTTGGCTTTCGCGTGGCGCGGCGCATTTCTGTCAAATTCACTTGATTATCTAGTGTCAAAACATACTGTAAACACTAGGACATATTTATCCTAAATCTGACATTTTTTTTTTTAACAGTATTCCTAAATGAGGCTTATTATAAAAAAAAATGTATGCAGTGGATTCCATGTACGGTCGGTCAGAATCCCGCATCCAGCCAGATTCGAGCCCGGGACCGGTAGATCACCAGGTCGACGCTTGCCCTGTCCGATACCGTGCCTCGCCTAAAAAGTCGTGCAAATTAAAGATGTTCCAGAAATATATGCTTGGTGACTGACAAGCATTGTAGACCCTGATCCGGCCCTTCCTTTTTGACCAGTCTAACTTGTTTTTTCGCTGTGTTTTGTGCATACATATGGCCTAGGTTCCAGTCATGTTTTTTTTTTTTTGTTTTTTTTTTGTATTGTCAAATATGACAATACAAATACATGTATAACTAAAGATTTATAATATTTATTTTATTCTTTTATATTCTAGCAGTCTCTAGCAGTCCCGGGTTCGAGCCCCGCTGGTGGCGGAAATCTTTCCAGCCGTAAATCGGGTTCCACTGCACACAGCCTTTCATAATCACTCTCTCATCGTCCTGGTATGACTAAAGCACGGTTGAAAGAACGTAAAATGGCAAGCCATCCACTCATCCATTCATAATGGAAAAAAGATCAAAATAAAACTGACAACTGGGCTGCTCAATTTTGAAGTTCTCCTGTGTATCCTAAAACTCTAACCCTGATAGCACATATGCACTGGTCGGTCTGGGCTTGTACAACTCACAATTCCCTGCATTTCATAACGATTTTCTAGTGTTACGCAGGCGGTTTAAACGTCCTTTTAATCAGGTTTTCAGTCATTTCCAGACGATGGCAGAGTGCTTATGAAGAAGCGTCCTTTAGATTCTAACAGAATCTCGCCACCAGCGGGACTTGAACGTGTGACCCCCGGTTATCCGAATTCGAAGGCATGAATAGCTCGGCCATGCTCACTTTCGGGCCGGTGGGAGAGAATAAGTAAGATGGAGATTATGTAAGAAAAACCCAGGTCCATGGGAATCGAACCCGTTACCTGTAAATCATGAGGACAGCTTTTATCCCCCTCGGCCAACAGTCCGACACGACAGCGTTGAAATAGAGCTATTCATAACAGGATTGCTGAAGGCGAGGAGCGGGGTTAAGGGGCCGCTTGTGTGTGTGTGTGTGTGTGTGTGTGTGTGTGTGTGTGTGTGTGTGTGTGTGTTGGGGTCAGGAAGGGGGTGGAAAAAGGGGCTACATACAATGAAGCCAATTTGTTTTGGTATTTAATGCATTGACGGTCCTTGCAACAACGGCAGAATTACTTCGGGTCAGAACTGCATTTGAGTTTCACGAGAAAATTCTGATCACACTGCGCAGTTGCGCCAACTAATCAGCTTATTATTAATGCACCGTAATACCCTAAATATCTTGACAGAAGTGATAAATCAAAAGCGCATACCCAATTTTGTAGGAGCAGTCTGATAAGGGTTTACACACTGTTTTGATAAATCGGCGAATGTCCGAATTTCGAAATAATTACGTATATCGATAATTGGTGTCCCAACATTTTTAAGCTAGTCACCCCTATCGTGTTAATATACTGTGTCAAAAAGTTCCCATAAACACAGATACCTGAAATTCTATGCTGCCATGGCAACAAGAGGAGTTATGACCATTTAAGTTTTATTGACATTAGAAGAGTATCCATGGGCTTGCCTGTTGTGTTGGTTTCTTAGGACAACCAAAAGGTCTCAAGGTCCCTAAGGTGTATGGAGATATAGGCTAAGGGGGGAGGAGGGGAGGGGGCGGGGGTGGAAGGGTGCGTGAGTGGGGAGGTGTAGTGGGAGATCCAATGTTGAAACAACTTTGAGAGGCTTGGGGTGTGCGTGAGTCGGTAGGTGATGTGTGAGATCTAATGTTGAAACAACTTTTATCCAACGTTGTTATTTTTGTATCAGATTTACCTTCATGTGGTTAAACTAACGTGGATACAACGTTTACACGCTTAAACGCTGTGTGCCTGCTGGGTTGCAGATCTATAAGAAATACTGTAGTAAGTCTGAATGAACAAAATGAAGAAACAAATGAATTTGCACCATGCTGTCCGCGCATGCGTAGGACGGTCAACGCATGCGCTGTCTTTAGTCGATAAATGACATGAATCAGGCCGGTGCCTGCGCAGTCCATTCAGCGCATGTGCATTTCGGTGCGCACATGCAGTCTGATCAGCGCATGCGCAGTCTATTCAGGCCATGACAAATTGGCAGTAGAAAATGTTCAATAACACTTTTCTTGGAGATGGACGCGTCCTGGCCAGCGTAAGTGTAGTCTCTTCAGGAGAACTTAGTCAGTGCATGCCCCTTCCAATCTGCGCATGCGCTGTACGGTCAACGCATGCGCAGTCTTCGGTTGTCGACAAATAGCACGCAGCCTAGCCAGCAATGCGCAGTCCATTCAGCGCATGTAAAATTTGATCTGCACATGCAGTCTGGTCAGCGCATACGTTTTGGCCATGACTGAAATCGGCTGTAGAAAATGTCAATCAGTTAGGGTAAACTGTTTATTCCAAGCTTAGTGCGCACTGTCTGATCAGGTCATGTGCAATTTGCAACTTGCCCGGGCATCCTGTTCAAGTGATCTTAGCCTTCACGGGCCATTTAAATAGTTTTGTAGCATCCAAGAAGACCGTCAGAAGGAATGCAAAGATTTGAACCCCAGTCAGCAATGCTAAGACTTAATAACAAACTAACAATTTTGAAAAAAAAAACGCAGCCTCATGGCTTGTGGTAGACAAAGTGAGGTATAAACGCATTAATTAAGGTCTTTATGGGTACAGCTTCATGTTTTCCTGTTTTCACTTTTTTTACTCCCGAAGGAAGGCTCCCTTTTCCTTAGGGAGCAAATTCTTTCCTTAGAGTTAGAAATGGTAGTTATCTTCCCGTAAAAATGTACCCAATTAGCGTAATACATCTTTGTTGCAAAAAAAAAAAAAAAAAACGATTTAAGAATAAAAAGCTACGGGAAACCTCTACATGGAAAGACTGTGTACCATGGGTGTATGTTATGAGGTATGGATTTGTCCCTTGAGCCTCCTTCGAAACATTTCTATAAAATTGGATCACTTAAATGGTTCTGCAGTGTAAAACTAGACCAAATGCGACGGGATGCGTAGCATAGTTTTGTATTTTTGTATATTGTTGGTTAAAGAACTAATTGCCAATATGCTGGGCCACAACGACCCTGAAAATGCCATAAACGCCAGCTCCCTTCCCCCTCTCCCTCATGAACTATGATTATCAAGCCAGCTACGCCCAGGCCTCCCACCCCTGAAGACCTCTCCTTTCGCCCCCCCCCCCCCCCCCCCGTTGGCGTAGCTGGCTTGAAGACCCCTCCTTCCACACACCCCAAACGCACACACTTTTATGGCAAATGGATTGCGTACACAGTGTCTAATGGAATGCAGTCTCCCCAACTGGGGCCTCAATTTCAAAAAATGCAACTCAATAGACGGTTACCGGTGACCAACACTTCCTCTAAATATTGGGTCATTTTCTCTAAAAATTATATGAGCCGCGACGTGAGAAAACCAACAATGTGGTTGTGCGCCTAGGGTAGACTCAGATCAGCCTGGGCATCAGCCCAGTCTCCTCAGACTCTTTGCTAAGCGCTTAAAGGGTAGCTAAGAGTTTAAGCTACCTTCATGCGGACAGCGAAGACTCTGATCAGACAGGGCGGATGCCCAGGCTGATCTGAGTCTGCGCTGGGCGCACAACCACATTGTTGGTTTTCTCGTGTCGCGGCTCATATCACACGTGATAATGTGCGTGTGTACTTTTTTTTTTTTTTTTTAAGAAAAAAAAAACTCGCCTACTCACCCAGGCTGGTCATTCAGGCACAGTCTGATCTGGATCTCACATCTGAGCCGATCTGTACATTTGTATAGGCTGGTCAGGGCGTGTGTTGCCTAACATGCGTTCTTCTCACGGCAGATCAGAGGTTCTGCACAATGTTAAAACCGCCTGAGGCATATGTGGACTCCGCATTCTACAACCAGTCTCAGGAGCTCCGGTAGCTCAGTAGGTTAAGCGCTGGCCTGCTGAACTAGCAGTCGCGGTTTCGATACCCGCTTGAGATGAGAATCTCTTCGTAAACGGGGCTCCATCGCACACAGCCTTATATTAACATCCTCCCATCGTCCTGATATGACTGAAATACAGTCGAAAAGGACGTAAAATCGCAAGTCATCCATCCATCCATACGACCAGCATCTGTATTGGCGTTGATATGGCAGAAAGAGACTTCAAGGGTAACGATCGACAAAAAAAATCCAAACTTTATCTTCATTTGAAATTCTTGCCACTCGTAAGCCTAAAAGAAATATGTCATTTATTTCATACTCACTTGTGCGTTAGAACGTTGTTATATACTTCCCAAATTGCGAGCGTGCGTATGTGCGTATGTGCGTATGTGTATTTTAAAGCTATATATTGCACCATATAATTAAGTACTCAGATTACTGAATTCCGGGGAGTAGGTTGGGCGTTAGCCTGCTGATCTAGCGATCCTGGGTTCGAGACCCAATGGAGATGGAAATTTTCCAACCGTAAACGGAGACCAACTGCACACGGTCTGTCATTTTCATCCCCCTATGGTCTTACATGACTGAAATGTCGTAAATCGCAATTCATGACTGGGAGCGATTGGGCGGGTTGGGGTGCGTAGTGGCTCTCTGAGATCGGAATATTCCACTGCATTGTCGTCTCTTTTTTCGAATAGCCATTTCCCTGGAAAAGGGACGAGGACAACTTTCTGACAGATTATGATGCAATGAGAGAGAGAGAGAGGGAGAGAGAGAGAGAGAGAGAGAGAGAGAGAGAGAGAGAGTAGGGCAATGCCTGACTGGACTATTCTGGATCTCTGGATCGTGAAGCATTGTATCTTGTCATAAAGACAGAAAAAAAAACTTGATTAGTTTCTATGATAATTATGCCCATTTTGGTAAATTTACAAAAGAAAAAGCTAATGTAAATAATAATAAAAATAATAATCATAATAATGATAATGGAGCACTGTCTCTGTTTGATAAAGATAGAAAAATAATTATTTTTTTATGATAATTTTGCCTGTTTGGTAAATTGAAAAACGAGAAAAAGATGTATCAGCGACAACAACACCAACGACAACAATAACAATAACAATAATAATAATAATAATATGATAATTATTTCATAATAAGATCTTTATAGAAAAATAAAAAGGTGCATGTTGTCGCGAGGGGTCAGGTGATTAAATCCGATTATCGACTGGATTCTGTAATACCCTAAAACTGATTTAACAGCCACATCCTGCAAATTGAACCGATATAGATAAAATATCCTGATGAATAATTATATGGAAAAGATATCAAACAACAAATATAAGTTTTCAAGAAAGTAGCAGAAGAAAAATAGAAGAAAATCGATTAAGCTGAAAAAAGATAAAATAAGATATAGATAAAAGACAAACTCTTGAAACTAATGACACATAGATGAATAGGATATAAAATACGACAGAAAAATAAATAAATAAATTCGTCCAATAATTGTCGCTCCGCTATTACAAGTTACCATTCCATTTAACGATGGTAATTGGAATGGAATGGTCTGAAATATCGGTGCGTTCCACGGCGTTCCCGCGTCATTCAAAGGGCATTACTGGGGCGGTACCATTCCATTTACGTGGCGGTAACGGTGCACTCGACTGGGAAGCTTTAATGTTGCCTGTAGTGTAACTTTGTACTGTCATTTCCTCCCTTGAGACCAATGATGGAACACGAATTAAATTGTAGGAATATTTCTACGATTTGGCCTGATCTTTCACTTATTCAAAAGATGTCATCTTCGATCAAATGTATAATATTCCTACAATCTGAAAGATCTGTGTTGAAATTGGATTGAACTAAATTGGGCGTAATCTCAAGAATGTAGGAATATTCCTACAATCTAAGTGAGTGAACTCGGGTTTAACGTCCTACCAACAACGAGGTCATATGGAAACGGGACCTCGGTTTAAAGTCTCATCCGAAAGACCGGAGAAGCGGGGGGGTCGATCTTGCGATCCCTGGATTGGTAGTTGTGGAATGTTATCCACTACACTACAGCCGCTCCTCCTACAATCTAAATGATGTGGAATGTATGTGGATTGAACTCAGATTTGGTCGTATGTTTTTAACCTTGGAAAATGAGCAATTACCAAAATGTAGGAATATTCCTACGTTTTGTAAAATATAAGTAGAAACATTATTCCCTCATTGCATTTTCTGCAGTTTGAAAAAAAATCAATGATGAAACGAAGAATAAATTGTAGGAATATTCCTACAATCTGACAGATGTGGGTTGAATTATTATTAAACTTAACCTTATTCCATGAACAAAGATATTCTTCAAAATGTAGGAATATTCCTACGATTTGTTTGGATCTTTCATTTATTGAAAATATGCATTTGGTCAGATCTTTCATTTATTGAAAATATACCATCTCCAAAAAATGTAGGAATATTCCTACAATTTGTTTGGATCTCTCATTTATTAAAAATATGCATTTGGTCAGATCTTTCATTTATTGAAAAAATACCATCTCCAAAAATTGTAGGAATATTCCTACAATCTGAAAGGTCTATGTTGAAATATGAATGAACAAAATTGGTCGTAATCTCAAAAATGTAGGAATATTCCTACAATCCGGAAAATGTGGGAAGAATTTGAATTGAGCTCAGTTGTGTCTTATTATTTTTTTACAAATGAGCAATTTCCAAATTGTAGGAATATTCCTATGATTTGTAATATAGAGTTAAAGCAGTTATGTCCTATTTGCATTTTTTCTGCAGTTAGAAAAAAATGATGATGAATCAATATAGTAATAGCTGTTCATTTTAAAAGAAGTTGATGGTTCATGAATGAATGAAATTGTAGGAATATTCCTACAATTTCATGATATCAGTTGAGCCATAGCAAAACCAGGGCTGGTAAAGTGTGATTTCGGCCACCCCAAAACAAGGCTTCTAGGTAACTATTTTCAATGATGCTCAATTTTGCACTTGCTATTTAGCACTTTTTACAGTCTAAAAACCTGCATTTTCAGTGCATAAAAGGACATCTCGTGGAGATGTCCTTTTTATTTTGGATTCACTTATGTGTGAAATTGAGTAAATGTACCTTCCAGAACTGCAAGCCGAACTGTCATTGAAAAATTTTCCTTATGTATCACATTAATTACAGCACATCAGATTAAGCATGCTTATACGGTCAAATATATATTACTGAACTGACATATTGTCAATTGAACTTGACTTATAAGATAAGAATATCTAGCCCGTAAGGAATAATGCGCGCCACTATACTATCCATTTATTACTTCTAAAATGTGCTAACTGCATATCTAAGGAAGCAGGGGAATAAATACATGTCACTTAAAGACTGTAAATTTATATTTGATAAAACAATAGAATGCGTGCAGATGTGATGTGGAGAACTAAATTGATAAATGAATTTTGCAGATTTTATTTTTGATTCAAATACATTTTATTTTTATTCTTGGTTTACTCTATTGTATTTTTTATTGTCATCCAAAAATGTCAATTTATGAGTTTGTTATATTTTGTAAGATGCAATATGATTTACAGGCTTTATTTTTAGCCTGGCTTATCTATTAAAGATGTCAGAACATTACAATTAGTTTGATCAGAAGAAAAATGCAAATAATAACTTTGAAACGTAGTCTTAAATGTATATGGCAAAGTTTTATCATTTTGTCCAGCTGCTTATCTACTATAACCTTGTATGCATCAGCTGTCTATATTCTAGGTTCATTGAAAGGGCCAAGTCTTTATTTATTATTATGTTTTGCCAGAAACCAACCTTAAAACAGCACAAATGATAGAAAACTTGTAAAAATAGAAAATAGGTAAAAAAATTGTTAAATGTTTGTCGTATAATATGCTTAGTCTGTTGTAACCCTTCTGTTGGTCTAAATTATTTAGTTCAGTAAAGATAGCTGAGTTGCCACCTATTTCAGAAAGAGCTGCTGTCTCGGCTTATCACTTGTAATTTATTGTTTGTTGGGATGTGTTTGTCAATTTTTCCCTTTGATGTTGGGAATGGGGTTTGGAATCTGATTCAGTCAGTCCCTGAAGTGTAGTTACTCTTTAAATTTGTACTAAACAAAAAAGGAGCGATTTAACGCAGATGATGTTATAGTTCTGTCTCGATGCGCAAAATTGTCATTGCTAGACTAATAAACTCTTCAAAGTTAACATTCAATTTCCACAAAGAAAGTATCCGTAATGAAATTAGACTTTAGATTTTAAGATTTTAATGTGCATTGTATATGAGCCGCGACACGACAAAACCAACAATGTGGTTGAACGTCCAGCGCAGACTCAGATCAGCCTGGGCATCCGCCCAGTCTGATCAGAGTCTTCGCTGTCCGCATGAAGGTAGCTTAGTCCCTTGGCTACCCTTTAAACGCTTGGCGAAGAGCCTGATCATACTTGGCGGATGCCAAGGCTGATCTGAGTCTACGCTGAGCGCACAACCACATTGTTGGTTTTGCCATGTCGCAGCTCATATGTTGGAAACAGGAGTAAGGTGGTACTCATGCTATTCTCCAGATTATTTTCGTGGATTTGTGATGTGAAAGGTAGATGTTTCTATCTGAATCGTCATTATCTATCTCTGCATGCTCACAAATCATTTTATAACTGTGGTTTCACAGTTATTATCAAAGATATGTCATTTCACGCAGGCTCACTGACTTTGATGGCATGAGTATTGCACTTATTTTCTTCGTTGAATATGACGTTTTTCACAAATGAACAATTTTCAGACAGGCAGCCGCTAGAGCTGTTAGACAACATTCTCTTAACATGTTAAAATCATTATCTCGAACATAAATGCAAAAGTGCTATAGATAAAATAAGCTGTTCTTGGCGTATTCCGTATAGACTATATTAGCAAATTTATTATTTTTAAGACAAATATTTTATGGGTTTTAATGATTTACCAACACACTTTCAAAGACCGTAGGATCGTGATGCCAATTCACTTTGCAAATTTAATGTCTAAACATCAGTTATTTGCATTTAGTTTTTTTGAACAAATTAGTTCGTACGCTGTGGATTCGAAAAATATCAGACACTTGTTTTGACAAAATTGAGGCTACATATACGTAGATTAAAATTTGCAGTGACATTTTTCAGAACTTGGCTCTAGATTCTAAATCGGTTGTTTTTCATCTGGCAGTGATTTTAACTCTTCTTTATTTTTTAACCTATCATCTTTAAACAGTTAGCTGTTCCCTTTAATCATTTTTTTAATCTTATAATTTCTGATCAACGTTTCCGGCTTTCGTTTGCTCGAAATCACGGGCGAGTTTAATTCCAGCCACACACATCACTGCTAGTTTTATATGCTCATCGTTTGACAGTAGTCTTTGCTGACATTGACTTTTCACAACTAGGAGTGACTAGCAGTGATACAAAGCAATGACATTGTCACTGGTTATGGTAAGCAGTGACTTTTGGAAGTGAGCAGTGACTAGGTGTGATTGCTCACAGCTAGAGTAAAGTCACCCAAAATCGGACAGCAGGTAAATTCGGACAGTGACCTTGTTTCCTTTATATACTGAAAGGATTTAAAAACTTCCACTTTTTATTGCTGGCTGCTGATCTGTTCACTCATGACAGTGTTTAATATTTAACGACAAAATGCTCAAAACTTATCAAATTTAACGATGACGCAGTTTATTTGTACCATTTACTGAAATGACGTCAGTAATAAAGCGTTACGTCACCGAATGCAAAAGGCGATGACGGCGTTATCTTATGCAACACTCTTTTTTACCATTTCCTACTGTCTTAATATTGTGACGTCATCCACATTGATTTGCAGTATCATTGCGGATGATGCTGTCGTGCAAAGCCTATGACGGAGACGGCGTCGACGTAAGTTAACGTCATGATCTCTGGGTTTTAATCTCGGTTAGGTGCTTTTCTGACGGTCTTTTGAGCTTTCTGTATTCCGTGCACATCGTCTGAGATTTTAATTGTCGTAATTAACACATAAAATTGTCTCGCGACGTCACTTTTTGAAATTTCAGTATTTATCTGGCCCAAAACTCTGCACCTGTTTGCGATGTTTAGGCGCGGTAGGCCAAACAAAGCTACATACCGCGTTCAAACTTTAAAAATTCAATTTGATATTGTAAGAGAAATGTTTCATCAGAAAACTGTATACATGAAGCTATAACTCCGTATTTAAACGGTACTAAGAACACGAGGAACACGTGCTTATTCCTAACCGATTCGGTTGAATGATTTGAAATTCGATATATTATATAATCTGGTATAAGAGAATATATATGTTGTAAAATTTCGGTGGACGTAGCTACATTCATTTTTGAGATATTCAAAATTAATGGTTGGAAGTTTTTAAATCCTTTCAGTATATGTCAGTTGTTTGGAATTAAAACAAAAATAACTGGGCAAACAATGAAAGTCCTGATGAGACGGCTCATGATGAGCCGTCTCATCTGGAGTTTCACTGTTTGCAATGCCAGTGGAATGTCCGAATTTACCTGTTGTCCGAATTTACCACCTTGACCCTACCTTGATCTTCACCTGTTACGTTTAACAGCAAGTCGAGCCCACCGGGTTTTAACTGCTGGCTTCTTTCGCCCCAGCGTTTCACTGTTCGTCTTGCTATTGAGTGCTCATCTTTTATCATCTAAAGGTCATGTCCGGTTATTTCGGACAGCGGGTAAATTCGGACATACCACTGCAAACAGTGAAATTCCATATCTGTTCTCTCTAGTTTGCCTGAAGCCGCATATTTTTTTTCACCTCATTTGAGTGCAAAATTGTATTTATTGGAAATAACATTAATCGTTAAGTTTTTTCCCTCTTCAAGTTGTTACATAATCAATTCAAATCTAACACAGTTGCATAGCTAGTGATAAATTTGTTTTGATGGCCAGTGAATATGGTTGAAGTATCTTTGGCGAGATAAAATACCTGATAATGAATTAAACTAGCATTACTCAGTTATACTTACTATGATGCAGCTATCTGTCAACTTAGAAGATTACATACGCTATTATAAAAGTTTACTGACCATATATCACATGCAAATCACACGTATGGCCTTAATAAATATGATTTATTTCTCTCAAAGGAACCATTGCTCGACAGACAGCCGCTAAAACTTTTAGTAAAACCTCCCTGACACATATTAAATGGACCTATCTTGAACAATAAATTTGATTATTTCAAACAGCAAATTAGGTGTTTTATTATATACCCATCAATGATACACCCTCTGAACTGCCTGTTTTCTGACAATCTGCAACGTAAAAACGAGAACCAGAGAAATGGGACTAGTGGCGTAACGTCAACAAACACGTCAAAGGGCGCTCCACGTTAGCTCAGTCGGTTTGATTTGTCTCACGACTAGCTACATACCTCTGCCGCGCAGGTTCGAATCCGGGTCGATGCATTAGCGCTGGCAAGTATGAATAGTTGACTGCTACGTAAGGTATATGATAAACAAATTATTATAACAGTAGCTGATCTGGCGTACTGTATCACGTTTCGTGGATGAAAAACCATCGGATCATCCGATGGTATGATCTCATCCACTCGACGTTATACAGTATGCCAGATCAAGTTACTAATTAAAATAATGTGCATTTATCATTTTATCATATTTTTGCCTAGTCCATCATAGCTGCAGATATTTGTATGACAAAATTTTACTGAAGTTGGTGTTTCATACACCTTTAATGAAGAGCGTAGGCCAGGTTATATATTCATTTTTCAAGCAAAATGTTAAAGTTTAATTTATATCGGTCTATTTGCGTTAAACATACTCATCTTCATCTGTTCATTACGGTGTTTTCAAATACATTTATCAAACATATGAAATGACTTAAAGGCAAGCAGTTTGCTAGATGAGGGCTGTTAAACGCAACCTAATATTTCTGATGTTACATTCTAAAATTGCATTGACATTATGCATCATTCTATAGCCCGGGGACAGTTTTGTTATGTTGTGTCTGATTTTGACGGATTGATCAGATGATAGAAATTCCTATTTAGTTCATAAGATAACTCAAGAGCAATTGGCAATATAAAACTGTAGTGGCATATATGAGTTGCTTCTGACAAAATACAACTTTGTATATATTTCTTTTTCATTAAGTATGTAATGATAAACTTGTGCCCTGCTTTTCAAAAAAAAAAAAAATATATATATATATATAAATAATAATGAATAAAATGCATTATCGTCAGCAAGATTGCTCGAGCTTGGATAATTTGACTATTTTTTTTTAGCTGAGATGTGAATTGCCTAAATAATTATGAACAACACTCATAAGTAAAGAACTGTGTTATTTCCCTTTGTTGATCAAGGCATTTTTTTAACTGTTGAAAGTAGAATACTGAGTTTTGGTAAACTGATAGTATTTGATGTGACGATTATTAAGGGAAAGGTTTATTAAGAGGTGTGCACTATTTACGGAGTTAGGCCACCTTTTGCACAAAAGGAGTTCATACATTTGAGTTACATTAATTGTTAAACAAATTGCGAACAAATAGTACAATTAGTTTTTTTTAATAGTTTAGACTAAGTAAGAACTAACAATAAAAGTTGACTGGTACATCTCATGTGAAATAGTTCTGATATCCAACAAAATGCTAACTCCAAGGGTGTGAAAAAACATAGGGAACATGGTGGTTAGGAATATATTGAGTAAATATTCTAAACTTTATTTGTTACAAATCCTGTCTCTTCATCCTCAAGCTCTTTCTGGCAAATAGACAACCTTAACATCTTATATTATCTGACACACCACGGCAGTATACGCCAATGAAAATTGCATCACATTAAGCTATCTGTGCTTAGCGAAAAATGAGCCGCGACAAGCCAAAGCGAACAAAGTGGTCGAGCGCCCAGTGCAGAATCAGATCAGCCTGGGCATCCGCCCAGTCTGATCAGAGCCTTCGCTGTCCGCATGGAGGTAGCGCAGCTCCTTTGCTACCATTTAAGCGCTTAGCGACGAGTCTGATCAGACTGGGCGGATGCTGAATTTGTTGGTTTTCGCATGTCGCGGCTCAAATAGATTAATCGCCCTTCATACCGGCATGAAAGTGCCTGAGCGAAAAACAGTGTATAGAACCAGATGAGCCGCGACGCGACAAAAACCAACAAAGTGTTTGAGCGCCCAGCGCAGACTCTGATCAGCGTGAGCATTCCCCACGTCTGACAAGACTCTTCGCTAAGCGCTTAAAGTGTAGCTAATGGTCTAAGCTACATTGTACCTCCATGCGGACAGCGAAGCCTCTGATTAGACTGGGCGGATGCCCAGGCTGATCCGAGGTTGCGCTGGGCGCACAACCACATTGTTGGTTTTCTCTTGTCGTGGCTCAGATAAGACTGCTCCTAAAGGAAGGAGTTCTTTGATCAAGGTATGTGCTGTTTTGCTACTCCTCCGACAGTAATATTTTGGCATAACGCAAAAATAGTAAATTAAAATCAGCTTGCTGAAAGAGAAGAATTAGGGAAATTTTTCTTGAGGCCTTTCGTGATACAGGGTAAATTTTGTGAGATCTAAATTTAAAGACTTCTGTGTATCACATTTAAAGACAGAAGGCAGACAGACAGACTGATGTATATCTGTTTTTGATGCAGATTAATTGCACCCAGATAAAGTTTGCCCTATTCCTTTAAATTTATCAAATGCAGACGAAACATTTATTTCTCCAAGGAAACATAAATCGTACACAAAGACAGATGATTCAATTAGGAAACGCAGGGGAGTACAAGGTCACAAGAAAGTAAACAAAGTTGCAAGGCTTAGTGCATAATTGACAAATATTGGTGTAAACAAAGCACGACCCACTGAAAGGGGAAACATGGACTGTCACCCAAAGCTAATTTGTTTCCCGCCATTATCATAGAGCTCGCCATTTAAAGATAATGGGTAAAGCGGGTATGTAGCGATTTACGGATTATCATTGACTAATCACCAGAATTATATTTTGTTGTCTGACTCGACTGCAATACATGTCCAAATAGCGCAGTGGTCAAGACATAATACTCTGAATAACATGACGCTTTCATACTAATTTTGTGGGTTCGAGCCCCACAGCATATTTTATTTATAGCGGTTTCTTTATTGTCTTTGTTTTTGTTTGTTTTCAATTTGTCGTACATAACTGCGTCACTGGATGAATTATCATAGAGTGCGAAAATGTGTCGCTTGTTTGTTCTCCCGAGATTATTGTTATGCAAATTAGTATAGCATGTTTTGTGAGAGCAACAGCAAATGTAGTGAGCCCTTTTCGTCCCATTTAGGGGACCGAATATGAAGGCAGACGCAAACCACGGAAGATAAAAGAACTCCAACCTTGTACTTGTACCACACTAAACAAGTAAATAAATGCCAAACTAGAGGTAGACTCGAATTTGACAATTGCTGAAAATTGACTTTGCCATAAAAAATAATAAATAAATAAAAACAAAAAAATGTTAGCAATCGTATTTGAACCTCAAACCCTAGGTTTCTTATGACAAAAGATCAACATTCAAGCATCTAACCGTCTGTGCTAATTTTGTTTGTTAGAAACATAACGGCTATTATGATACTGAACTACGGCCATGCAATACAAGGTCAATACAGTTGTTACCTGTCACCCCTATGTTTATATTCAACAGTTTCAATGTATTGCGCTTTGAGGGTTAATCACTGATGTATGCAGATAAATAGATTGGGAGCCGTATGGCTATGGTACATGTACGCACCTACAATATAAGAGAGAGAGAGAGAGAGAGAGTTATACCTTGCATTCTTCAGCATAATTCCATGTTTAGTAATGCATTTCTATTTTATATTATATATTGTTCGAACCATCTTGTAGTATTATCGGTCCGTCTGCATTCAAGCGGGAAGGGTAATAAAATTATATGCAAAACTTCATGCCGATTATTTGTTATTTTCATAGATCGTACACATTTATGCCTCTGCTATAACCTGTATCATTATCTCTCATGTTGCCATTGTATGGACTGAGATGATAATAAAGAGATTTGTGTTGTATTGTATTATTGTTTAGTTTATTTATAGCTCATGTTTGTCAATAACACATTATCGTTGGGCAATTGTACAAGTATTTACCTGTACTAAGTGAGGCTATATGTTCAATGGTTTGAATTATTGTTAGTGCTAACTTTGTTTTGTGTGCGGTCGTAGGTTCAAACCACCATAAACGCATGTTTTTTTTCTCTTTCTTGTTTTATTTTCTTTTTCCTATTTTTTTTGATAAACATGTATGCATGCTTCGCATGAAGCTCGAGTTTCATGGAACCTACAGACTAGTAACATAATCGTTTTACAAAAGAAAAGCATGCTGTTATTTTACCTTTAATTTCATCGCCATAATGACAACATTATAGGACAATGAGACGAAATAATCTTCCTTATTCGAATAAGTAAAAGAAAATTATAGGACAAGTTTTAAGATATTTTGTCTAGGTGTAAAATATCTACGTTGAAGCAACATCCTGTCAATTTCGATTCAAAGTCATGGCGTTGAATCAACGTTAATTCAGTGTTAATTCCACATGGATTGTATGTTTGGCAAGCTAATTTTTACGCGATTAATGTTGGGATGTCAGTCCGGGGCTCTCGAAATTCCATTCGGCTCACGTTGTCTAGCAGGAAAAAAGTTTCAATATCTCGTAAAAATAAAAGTTAAAAATATACTATAATAAAAAAGGACATGAACAAAATGAAACAATTAGAGAGACACAATATTAAAAACGTACGTAGAGCTTCTGAGAAAACAAAACAAAACTGTTTTTGAAAAAAGTTTGCGGGAGGGACTCGAACTCTTGTTGTGCTGCATTAATGTGCAGAAACTTGTTCGCACTTAAACCACTCGGCCATATACGCACTGAATTATCAATGATAAAATTAAGAATGTAAGCCTGACAATGATTTCCAAGCCACCGGATAATTGCCTGAGGGCCGTTGACTACCTGTTTAACCTATTATCCTTAAATGGTCGTGCTAGGCTATTTGCGCGGGAAACAAATTATCTTTGGATGACAGTATTAGAAATTTCCTGACAACATACACAAGTATGAGTCAGAAAATTGAACGTAGACTAGATATGTTGGTATTCAGTCGAGATATAAGAATGGCAAACAGGGCAGATTGTGACTGCGTCTGGCGACATCCCGTTGAACAACACCAAATAACACGGAATTAAGAGACTTGAGAGCAGAAATTTGTTTGAGAGATCTGAAGTTTCTGTTTAAAGAATTTCATTTCGTAATGTCATTGAGAAGTTGTCCATGCTCCGGAACCATTGACGTCATAGATCTGTTTCCACAGCAAATAAGAGTTCATTATAGTGTCAAAGTAACGTTATCAAGGCGTCATTCTTCCAAAGTATTATGCATAACAATTGGTAATTACATAGCGGCTATTGTAACTGATCTACAACGTCATCTCACCTATTAACAGAGAGGAGCATGGCATACAGTGTTTGTCATGCGTCTTTCGAATTATAAGTGAGATGCTACCTGAAATTCATTCAGTGGAAAATTGTGATTTTCTCAAACCTATAATTTATTCTTAAATAATCTAATTCTCTGTTTAAAGAGTACTTGTCGTCCCAAGAGAATGCTAGTGCCAAGTTTGACTACTCCGTCTTTATTTGGTACATTGGCTGAACGTTCTGAATATCAAAAGAAACTAGTACAGATGCGGATGGGATCCTGAAGTCACAGGCGTGGCGGTCAGGTGATGGTGCTGGTTATGACGTTCAGCGCTGGGGTGTCCTACTTATTTGGATAAAGGTAGGGCAAGGCTTTACTGTGCGTTAAATAGGTACAGACGGGTTTGATTGGATTTTTTTCTCTCGTCTATCATTTCTCTTTTCTTTCTCCCTCATTCTGGGAGAAGGTCTGATATAGACTTAAATACTATCTCAAAGGACCGTCAAACCAGAAACAACCAACTTACCAACCAATCCTGAAGTTACCATATCAAAAAACAAAACTGTTAAAATGCTTTATCATGTCCCGTCATTGTTGCAGGAATAAAAAGAGAATAAAATGTGTTCAAAAGTTTTCGTTCCAAAATCACAGAGGTGAGTCAGAGGCTGGCGACAAAATTTGTGACAATGTGAAGACATGAAATTAAGGACCTCTTAACTCATTCAGGGACATCGGACGGCGAGACAGAAGCACAGTTGTTTTGGATGCATATTAGTTTGCAGGAATATAACGGTAGGCTTAACAAATGCTGGCATGAAACGTTTTTGAGTAGACATATTCCTTCGGCACCTGCATACGGAGTTTTCGTCCCTCAGCTGGTCTGTTATACTAGAACCTGTTTCAAATATTAAGTCTTTGTTGAAAGAGGGAACTCAACAATAACATCTTGGTCACGGGATTATAGTGGAACAAAACTTGTGTAAACATTTTAAAAGTTCTGTGAGACACATTATTTCTTCTTTGATACCCACAATGCTTTTTTTTATTTGATGGCCACTGCCAAAACATACCCGGGATTTCAATTATCGGATTTTGAATATCACTGATTACACACCGTACAACCGGCTGAAGTGATGCCAGATGGCTACAGAGATAGCAGATCACCAAAAGTGAAAGTAGATTTTGGGTAGGTGAGATAAAGTTGCTGGTAAAAACAGACGATAAAGTCTTGGAAGAGTTTAGCCACATATGGAAGTTACTCAGTGTCAGTAGATTCTACAGTATCAGTCTGGGTGGCTTTCTTACGCAGATAAGGCTATAGCAGGTCTTGAATGGCCAACATTTTCAGAAAAAAAAAAAAAAAACACAAAGTCTGCTTTTCGGCTCCCATTAAACGAATCTGAGATAGTGCCCAATCTGTTTGCTTGCTTGCAATAAAACTTCAATTAGTTAGCAATATTTCTGCCAATTTTTGATGCACAATTTGGTTTATAATGAAAATACACACTTTCAAAGAGGATGGGTAGCGACAAAATGGTTGCCTTTGTCAACAGATGCACTTTTAGGTGGACAGCTGGGATGGCAGATCAGTTTGTATGGAAATAGGCTGACATTGATGACAGGTATCAATATATTGGTACGTATCTTTAAACTGATTATACTGTGACTTCGGCGTGAAATCATGTAGAATGAAGCATGCTTGTCCACTAGAATGCATGTTGTTGCATTTAATTGCTTTACATCTTTCGGCAACTTTCTGATATTGTTTCGGTAACTCCTTTTTCGTTGCAAATGCTCTACATGTACTGCAGTGCTTTTGGCAAGTCAGGAATAAAGTCATGTTCAATACATGTCTGAACTGTGTTGCAAGTTTCAAATCCTTGCATCAAATACTTTAGGAGGAGTTGTGGAGACACAAATAGTGCTACAAAGTGTGAAATATGGCCAAAATATGTATGTCATTTAAGGGGACATACTTCTGCAATAATGACCTGGCTCAGATTTCTTTTTCTCTGTGCATATTCAATGCATGTCTGAACTGTGTTGCAAGTTGCAACTCCCAGCATCAAATACTGTAGAAGAAGTTGCGGAGACAAGAACAGTACTTCAAATGTGAAGTATGTACGTATGGACAGAGGCAAAACTATATGCAGCTCCCCACTTTTGCGGGGGCAAAATAACAAGGCGGGGTCTGCTTACAACCATTTGTCACAAGCCTCACAGTCAGACAGCTGGTGAGGCTTGTGACAAATGCTTGTCACTAGCCTTTTTTATTTTTTATTTTTTTTATTTTTTTGTTTCGTGGGGGTGGGGTGGGGGAGTGGGTATTAAACAATGAACATTGCTAAATGTTCCTAATTAAATCAAATGACAGAATAACTTTTAAGATAATGAAATTCTTGACTTGCCAAAAGCACTGCAGCACATGTAGCACATTTGCAACGAAAAAGTAGTTACCGAAACAATATCAGAAAGTCGCCGAAAGATGTAAAGCTATTAAATGCAACAACATGCATTCTAGTGGACAAGCATGCTTCATTCTACATGATTTCACGCCGAAGTCACAGTATAATCAGTTTAAAGATACGTACCAATTTATTGATACCTGTCATCAATGTCAGCCTATTTCCATACAAACTGATCTGCCATCCCAGCTGTCCACCTAAAAGTGCATCTGTTGACAAAGGCAACCATTTTGTCGCTACCCATCCTCTTTGAAAGTGTGTATTTTCATTATAAACCAAATTGTGCATCAAAAATTGGCAGAAATATTGCTAACTAATTGAAGTTTTATTGCAAGCAAGCAAACAGATTGGGCACTGTCTCAGATTCGTTTAATGGGAGCCGAAAAGCAGACTTTGTGTTTTTTTTTCTCTGAAAATGTTGGCCATTCAAGACCTGCTATAGCCTTATCTGCGTAAGAAAGCCACCCAGACTGATACTGTAGAAACTACAGACAGTGAGCAATTTCCATATGAGGCTTTTATTGTCTGTTTCAACCAGCAACTTTATCTTACCTACCCAAAATCTACTTTCACTTTTGGTGATCTGCTATCTCTGTAGCCATCTGGCATCACTTCAGCCGGTTGTACGGTGTGTGATTAGATAAGTCCCTCAGGCACGTTGGCATGACGAGCATGAAGATAGCCTAGACCCTTAGATACCCTTTAAGCACACTGCAAAGATTCTGAACAGACTGTGCGGATGCCAAGGCTGATCTGAGATTTCGCTGGGCGCACGTGCCACTTTGTTGGTTCTCTCGTGTTGCGGCTCAATAAAAAGAAGGTGATGATTACTAATCGCTAGCACCTGAACGCATCTCTGTATATTCAGGCCATGTTTAGTGGGGAGGGGCTAGTATGGATGAAGAAAACGTTGGGGCATCCTATTGAGATACTAGATTTAGGAAGGAAAATGGCTTTCTGTGCTTGCAGTAGGTGCGGAATAGGTGATGTTTGGACATTTTTACTCTCATCTATCCCATCTGCATTTTTTATCCCCTGCTTTCGAGAAGGCTCGACATAGACTACATATCTGTCTCTAAGGGCATTAAAACGCAAAATAACCAGCCGAGTAATTTTGTCAGTGATGCTCAATATCGCTCACCTGAGTCATGTTGCTGAAAATTCTGAATGAACTTTATTTTAACAGTAACGTTACATATACGTCCAGCGAAAATTTTGTTCTTCGATAACGATCATCTTTGTAAACATGTTTTCTGTATTACAGAGGGTCACAAAAATACAGTCAGGTAAATAAGCTCTTCAAGAACATAACAAGATGTCCATTAAATGAAAATAGGCATGACGCCTCGCTGAATTATAAGCTTTTATGTTTTGGGGTATATGGTCATATATTTTCTTTTTTCTGGTAAAGTTTTTTTTTCCAGAGGATTTCCTGCAGAATTTGTTTCGTGGAAGAATTATTCCTGTTTAGTTTGCAATCTAGCCAGAAATTTTCACGGACATGTCTATTATGACTGGTCTGCATCGCGTTGTTTTTTACCAATAATATTAGCAGGTGGATCCATGCGTAATATTTTTTTATTATTACGCATGGATCCACTTACTTAAATTATTGGTAAAAACAACGCTAAGTGTGTATTATTTCAAGCTAAAATCGTTTAAAGAGAGTGGTTGAGATCAGGCAATTGACAGTATACGACGGACGCAGACCAGTCATAATAGATCACAATGCATATAATCTTTAATTCTCAAAGTCATGAGACATAGGACATGAGAAAAATCTGTCTCAGCATAGGACATGTCAAAAAGTCGTCATTTAAGGTTTGTATCCTAAAAGTGTAAGTGCATTTATGACTTTTTTTAAATTCTCTCGCAGCCGGGCCGCGTAGCGCAATCGGTAGGGCACCTGACTCATAAGTCAGAGGTCCTGGGTTCGATACCTGGTCTGGCTACATACTTTCGATTCTCCTTCCGCTGATTCAAGAAGGGCAGCTGTCAGTAACTGGCGAAAGTATGTGTTCTTAGTTCTGAATAACCGCTTAGGAGGTCTAAGCCTGCCCAGGAATAGTGTGGTTAGGTTAACTGACCGTCCTGATATGACCGTAGCTGTTTACCGTGGACGTAAAGCAACAATTCAATCAACAAAAAATTCTTTCGCAGCATCTATTTTATAATAAATTTTAAAGTACATTGTGGATGAAAGGCGAATGAAATCTTCAGTTAAAGTACACCAGCACCAATTATTGTAACCCAACTAAAATTTAGACAAGTTCATTTTACTTTCCGGCAATAGAGTGTATTATATGTAGCTATAAATGAGCCGCGACACAAGAAAGCCAAAAAAGTGGTTCTGCGCCCAGTGCAGACTGAGGTCAGCCTGGGCATCCGCCCAGTCTAATCAGAGTCTTCACTGTCCTTATGGAAGTTGGTTAGACTCTTAGCTACCCTTCAAGCGCCAGGCAAAGACTCTGGTCGGACTGAGCGGATGCCCAGGCTGATTTGAGTCTTCGGTGGGCGCAGATGCCACTTTCTTGGTTTTGAAATGTCGCGTCTCAAATAGTTCCAGACGAGTCTATAGGAAAATAAAACAAAGAAAGCTATGTTTATTGACATATACTGCAGCCGACATGCCTAAACTGGAAACCTCTGTGCCGATTTTACAATAAATGAGACAGTTTTATGTTTAACAAACGCCATCTTCGTAACAGCCAGACAGAAACATTTCCCAGGTGGTTTAAAAGCCTGAAAAGTTTGATTTAGCAACTGAAAAACACTACTTTGTTTCTCTTATAAGGACTATCTGACAGACCTTAAAATAATAACTTACTCCTCATAACATCCAATTGAGCCACAACACAATAAATCCAACAAAGTTGTTCTGCGCACAGCGCACTCATATCAGCCTTGGCATTCGCCCAGTCTGATGAGAGTCTTGGCAGTGTCCTTACAGGGTAGCTAAGGGTCTAAGCTTCCTCCATGCGGGCAGCGAATACTTTGAATCCGCCCAGTCTGATGTGAGTCTGCAATTGGCGCACAACCACTTTGTTTGTTTTCTCGTGTCGCGGTTCAGATTGTGATAGCGCACTGATGTACCAACCGTTCCATAGCGATTTTCTCTGTGAAGGTTGATTTATTCTGTAATTTAAAAAGACTTTAATCGTTTTATGTTTCTGCTTGTGTGGAGCAGATAAGAAGGTGTCACAGGCACCTTTTCCTATGTTACTACATTTATAACTTTTGTAACTTTGTATTTTAACTCAGGTGGTCGTTTTCCCATATTTTGATAGCATTTGTGTTTAGTTTTCATTTCTTCAAGTTTCATATCTTTTAGCTGACGCTTGCAGAAAATGTTCTGCATATTATTTGCTGAGCGTGGGAAACAATATTTTTACAAGGGATTCAGAGGCATTATTTTTTGCTGGCTAAGCAAAACATAAGACATCTGAGTATCCCTGGCAGTTCGACCGCAGCCAATAAGATTTCAAGACGCAAGCTCCTGGAGGCTAGGCAGGGGAGTTGCTGTCACTGTCTTCCATACAAATGAACATGTGTTTTTTTAATATTTTGTAGCATTTTCATAATTTCCCTTTTGAGGGCCTTTTCTTTGTGATTTGGAAAATATCCTGAGAGCGGCGATATACCCAGGGGCTTCACTTCGCTTTTTATACTGAAGGAAGTCAGACGTACGCTTGTCTTGTGTACGAAATTACAGTTTAAAGAATATTTTAATTCTTTATCTTACAACTGTATTTTTATCAACTTCAGGTAACTACATTTTATATTTGTCTTATGTCATATACGTAAAATACTATTTTCTCCATTTTGCATAAAATGGGGGATTTTGTATTTTAATAATTGTTTCTTTGTTCAAAGAAATGGAAGCAAGCAGACACATGTTTCTGTAATTAATGAATAATTCAGTTTTAACAAATATAGTATTTGTTAAGGGATGTTAGTATTTTTGTAGATTTCCTACATAACTAAAAGTTAGATTTAATAAGAATTATTCATGTTTAATATAATTTTACTTCGCTTTTTATACTGAAGGAAGTCAGACGTACGCTTGTCTTGTGTACGAAATTACAGTTTTAAAGAATATTTTAATTCTTTATCTTACAACTGTATTTTTTATCAACTTCAGATATTAAACACAGAAGTCAAACGAATTCCTGGTGGTTTTGTTCATGGCCCTGTAAATACGATAACCCTATACCACCCCGTGACAAAGGCTATAACAAGGAACCTACACAATCAAAGTAAAAAGATAGGCAATGATCAGGAACTATTTCAATCAGATCCTCCGATTCCACACCCCGCCCTCAAATCCCAAAACGAAAAAAAAGAGAATATTCATAAATTGACAACAGCTCGGATCCACATCTAACCTTAACACCAAACGAGAAAGAAAAATAATATAGACGCAACTTAAAGGAAATCCAGAGAAGCGAAAAGAGTAGAGTCACGATGTCACTCAGGGAAATCCAGAGAAGCGAAAAGAGTAGAGTCACGATGTCACTCAGGGAAATCCAGGGAAGCGAAAAGAGTAGAGTCAAGATGTCACTCAGGGAAATCCAGGGAAGCGAAAAGAGTAGAGTCACGATGGCATTCAGGGAAATCCAGGGAAGCGAAAAGAGTAGAGTCACGATGGCACTCAGGGAAATCCAGGGAAGCGAAAAGAGTAGAGTCACGATGGCACTTAGGGAAATCCAGGGAAGCGAAAAGAGTAGAGTCATATCCTTCCCAGAAAATGGAGGTGAGGCTAATTCTGAATAGTGTCATAAAACTCAAGGACTGATATAAGGCCAACAAAGAATTGCAGTTAATATAAAAAACGTACATATACCACTTTGGGTCGAATAGCAATAGATCATACGACAGGGGGTAGGGGTGCGTTGGACGGTGGGTTTACACTAGAAAATTATCATTTCCACGTCGTTTTAAAAGCTTATATAATGACGTCTCATTGACGTCAATACGACGTCATTTCTGCTCTGTATGTTACTCTGACAACTTCCTTTCTTATTATGAGCCAATAAACAAATACGGCATGCAAACATAGATCAGCGTAGATTTCCTTTCATTAATGTCCATTTCCATAAAATCAACCTTCGAAGATAAATGAATCGTGAAAAAGAAAAAGAAATGTTTACGGCATATCCAAACGAACAGCCTCAGATGTACTTATCAAAACAAAACGGGTGAACGGGCTTAATATTGATGTTGCCTTATTCGGATATAAAACGGTGCTTTTCTATCTCTAGAATGACCCCAAATATCTACATCAGTCTTATGAAATTCTGGAAGGAGATGAGACGCATCTAGGTGTTTGGGATTGTTTTGGAAGGAAAAGTAGAATAAAAACAAACAAAACAAACACTTCTCTTATATTCGTAGATATACGGTAATCATTATGGTCAAACATTCTTGAAAGTGTTAATCTACATGTAATTATGCGTCTTTATAATAGCTGTATATGAGCCGTGACATGACAAAACCAACAAAGTGGCATGTTCGATTAGTCTGATCAGATTCTTTGCTATGCATTTAAAGTAGTTTAGAGTCTAAGTTTAGGGTCTTATTCACTTCCATGCCGACAGTGAAGACTCTGATCGAACTGGGTGGATGCCCAGGCTAATCTGAGTCTTCGAAGTGCGCCCATGCCACTTTGTTGGTTTTGTCGTGTCGTGGTTCAGTATGAAATATTGGAATGGTATAATTCTTAATGTTTTCTAAAGAAACATACATTTTAACTGTCTTGATGCTAATTCTTATTTATGTCAGAAGCCTATACTGCTAAGTTCCATGTCCTATTTTAATGGCTGGGGAATTAAATTTGATTAGCTTGTTGATATATAGTATTATATCAATCACAACAGCTAACGAGTTTTAAGTGTGAAAGGTCTTGTAAAGGACAGACCTTAAACTCAAGGGACATTTGTGTTCTTTGCCGCGACTTCTGATTAATTAGCGTAATTTGCTAAGACGTGTTTTTTAAGTGATCTTTCAATACTACTGTAAAAACTCATCACAAATAGTTTTGAGCGAACAGTGCAGACCCAGATCATTTAAGAGCAGTCTGATCAAGCAAGACACTGTTTGCCTTTCCATATGCAGCCTTCGGTTTGTACACACAAACTGTTACATTTTAGCACGTTTAGGACAGTAATGATAATAATCTTGTGCGAGAATAATCCTCTTTTAGCACCAGAGCAAACAGCAGTAAACAACCTGAAATATCTGCAAACTGGATGTGGTCCCTTTTAGTTGGACACATCATTTACCTCAGACTTGCATAGCTTGTCAAGTTACGTGCTGGCACATTTTAACCGCAGCAGAATAACTCACCATTAGAATGTGTTCATCAATCAGTGTCTAGATACGGAATGAAAACTCATAAAGTTCTGGTTTGTCAAATCGTGGCTGCGACTTATGATTGTGCCATGTTGGAAAAGTGACTGAGTCGAAACTGTTTTTGAATGGAATGCATTGCCATTTTACGCTGATCTTCACTGCACTTTTATGCACTGCAATTATGTCTTTAACTTTCCTACTTTCGTTTCAATGATAAGCACATGTCTGCAGAAGGAGTACTTTAAGTGTCTGAACAGTCGACTTCCCTGAAGTTATGTAAACGCTGCTGTCTATATTGAAACACTTGCAGTTAGCCTCCCAGCTAACTAGTCGCTGAAGATATGAGTGTCATTTCTGTCTGAGCTTTAAGTTCTAGTAGTTTAACCCTTTTTTGACCAGTGGACTTGTCCATTCTTATCATTCAGATAATCCCATTACTAGTTTTAGGGGTTTCTGGTGAATATTTTCACTTTTATTGTACTTTGCATAGAAATTCCTGTAAGCAAACAATGTAGGCCCTGATCAGACGCCGCCTGAACTGGGTCTGCACTGTTTGCATAATGTCCCCAAAACGGGTATCCGGTCTAAAAAGGGTTAATGCAACATTCGGTACTTTCAGATTGCAACATATGCCAACTATGTTAATACAAATACGCACCGATTCGACAGAAAAAGAGGACAAACTTTACTGCAAATAATTTCTTAGATCAATATTAGGATTTAATTCAGTTTGTTAAAACGACAATTGTGCCAGTTATACGGTGCAATGAAATATTTAGAGATTATGATTAGACAATTTTTACATCCCGTATTATCCACAGGCACATCACACTTTATTAATCATGCATTTTACTTACAAGAGAAAAAGAAAACATAACAAAACTTGCAAATTATGAAAATGCATTATTTCCTCGGCACTTACAATCGGAAATTATGTCTCGCAGTTAGCCCGCTATACTAGAACGTGTTTAAATTATTAATGTTTTGCTGATAGAACGTTTATGAATCAAAAAAGGTACTTGACTTTAAAACTAAATAGGGTCAAGTCGGGTAAATTCAGACAGTGACATTGGTTCCTTTATATGTCAGTTGTTTAAAATTAAAACAAAAGTAACTTGGCAAACAGTGAAAATCCTGATGAGCCGTCTCAGCTGTATATTCACTGTTTGCGATGGTATGTCCGAATTTACCTGCTGTCCGAATGTACCTGACTTGACCCCTAGCATGGGCTCACTGATACAAAAGGAAATAAGAAAACTGCATTCTCGGTAAGTTAGGGAATAGCATGAATAATATTCTGTATATGAAATGAGCTATAAACATTAGAAAAATAAAGTGTCTCTAATTCGGTTGAGTATGATGGAAGAGTTACTGCAGAAAAATCATCTGTTGACTCTTTACATTTCATTTCGTTGTTGAATTAGTGTTCTGCATTCCTATACTTGATTCAGATGTGTTCACTTTCAATACGAGATACTGTTTGCACCAGTTCGCTTAGACAAAGCATTTTATGTGATACCATGTCCTTGTTAGAATACCATGTATAATAGTGTTGATGGACTTCTTCAATTTATTCCAGGCAAATATCAAGTGTGACGAGCTTACAGATAGCAAATAACACATACAGGCATCGAAAAAAAGAAAGAAAAAAAAAGAAAAAAAAAAAGAATTAAAGTCATGCTCGGAATGTTAACATGCTCACCGCTGAGTAGTGGATGGCAGGTACACTTAAAGGTAACTAGCTTAGCTCAACACTCCGAGTGAAAAATTCTGTAGATAGGTTAAATTGTATGTACGTTGGTATCTCTTAGTTATTTTGCTTGTTATACGTGTATTATCATTAACCACACCTTGCCTAAACGGTATCGGACAGAAAAAGCACTGACGCAGTTATTTGCATTTCCTTCGAATCCTGTTAATCATGTATCGTATATATTTGCTTTGAATTTGCCTACATATAAACCAACTATACGGTGGGTTTCTGTTAGCTATAATAGAGACACTGAAGGACAAATCTGAACAAACTCAAAGAGTAACCACACCCCAAGAACTGACCGAACCAGATCCCACCCCCAACACCAAAGGAAAAGACCGACAAAGACATCCCAACAAACAATAAACTACAAGTGATAAGCCGAGTCAGCAGCTCTTTCCCAAAAAGGTGGCAACTCAGCTATATTAATTGAACTAAATAATTTAGACCAACAGAAGGGCCACAACAGACCAAGCAAATTATACGAAAAACATCCAACAACTATTTTTACCAATTTTCTATTTTTATTATAAAAGGGTTAAAATGAGAACACAATAAATTTAACAGCACCGATCATAAAGCAAATGCAACCACAACGAAAGTACCGCATTGGGACGGTCAGTAATAACTACTGGGGGGTTTAAACCGGTTTTACTGGGCCCAAACCGACACCTTCACCCTCCGTCGCGGTGCACACATTTAGTTGGTAGTTCGGTTCGTATGGACGTCTCCTAACTCATCAGAGAGTTTGTCTGTACTAGTAAATGATCTAAAAGGAAATGTGTTTTAACCAAGGTATGGTTGAATGACTGCCACTTTCTTGTTATTGCTGCCTTACGACTCCTATGTCTGTCCCTCATTCGCCTGTCTCAACTTTCACTTACTAGTGGCTCATCTCTCTCTCCCTCTTTTTCTCTATGCTTTTAAACATGGCCGGTCGTATGAAATATGAAAATGTAACGCTTGCTGTTTCGTTTTCTCAGATCAGCGGTTAATGGATTTTGCCTTTGCCCACCTACCATTTCAATTTTATTATTAGCATCATCTTAAGTGGAAACTGTACTTAAATTTCATTGCTGATGTATTTTCAAACGCTTCTGAAGTATTTTATCTTTTATGGAAATTGATCCAGTATCTTTATAAACCGTAATCATCTTCCTTTGATATTTGAGCTAACGATGAACTTCCAAGCAGAAAATACTGTTACCAATTTATTAATCATACTTGAACCTGTGGATGGGCTACAAGTAGTGTATGTAAACTACTTGTGAACAGATCCTTGTAAATACAGAAATATTGAGACCACAGAGCTTAACGGAATCTAGCTCTTTAGATTAGATCAGCTTAACGAAATTTCATTTCTGAAAAGGAAAAATGATGTTCAGAAATACATTGAAGTCAAGCTAACTTTTAAAAAGAGAGAGAGAAAAAAAGTTTGTTTCTGTTTACTAGCTGGGATACATTTTAGACATTCTAGGAGAGGACAAATATAGGCCTAGCCTACGTCCAATCCTTTGACTCATAAATATATATGTTGTCAAGAAATTTCTAATGAATAAATAAATTTTAGACATATCTCCAGTAGAAACCGCAAGATTAACTAAAGACAGGATTTACGCAAATCATATGTATTATGCCAGCCAATTAAAAAGGTCATCAGTGCAAGATTGCTGTGCGCTAATTGTTACGAGAGAAATACTTGTTGTGAGTTTTCAAATACGAGGGGCGTTCGAAAAGTTTAAAATTTGCAAATGGCCAAATAACTTTGTTTAGGGGCATGCTGGGTATAAATGCTATGCATCTATTGAAAGCACTACTTTTGGTCTTTGCAATGATACCAAACACTTTACAAAGGCACTTTTTCTTACTGACTTAAAATGCATTTTATTAGGCTCCAGTCATACCACTAGGCTTATTTCACATGTAAAATATTTTCAGTGTTAGGCCCTCAATTAAAATATCGTTGTAAATTCCAAGTATTTCTTTGTCAACTGCATACCTTGCCTACTTTATCCATACAAAATTAAGAAGGATGGCAACTAATATCGATTCATTTCTTGAAAAGTAATGCGAAATTCTAATGACGCTATTAAAATCGACGTCAACGTCATTTTGGAAAGATTGTAGCGGTTTCATATTTTGCATTAAATTAAATTTATTGACAGATTTTAGTCGATCCATGCAAAGGCTCTTGCTGACAAGATTTTGAATACTAACTGACTTGTTTTCATTACAAAATCATTATACCTTTAGCAGAAAGGGAGAATTTGCAATTACATGAACAGGTCTAGGATGGCCTTAAATTTAAAGACAGTCTGTAAATTTACAGACTGTCTTTAAATTTTAAGATATTTTAGTCTGTAAATTTACAGGCTTGCATAAATCAGTTCCTGAAAATAAATCGTATGAACAATCCGCAATCTCTCGCTTACCTGTCTGTTTTCATCACATTATGGTTGACATTTTGCAGAAGATTGCATACATTTGCTTCCGTGCTTTCTTCTTTGTTCATGTGAAAACTGAAATTTTATCTAAAATAGACACAGTTCTTTCGCTTTGACCGCAAAATCAGCCTAAAGGAACTAATATGAGCGGTTGAGGGGCGTTTCGTACCAAAGGCATTTCGTTCAATGGCAAGTGATACCCAATATGCTATAGGCACATTTCTGTGTCTGAGGTCAAAATGGCGATGCTTTACACGACTGGCAGTCTTGATTTAGCAGTAGAATAATAATTTGCACTATCTAAATCATTTAAAACAGGCTCTATTTGAACAGAACGGCATAGAATGCAATGTTTAAAGAAACACCTAAACTTTGAAGATGTGTTGTTAGCAGGAGCAACATGATCATCGTCTACATTCATGATTTTTATGTTATTTCACTCAAATTACTTTCAACAGTACAGATATCGAAACGCGGTTTTAATGATAAGCACCGTATTCCACAATGCATGTGCCCGAATCTGCAAATTTAAAGACTAAAATGTCTGTAGATTTAAAGACTGTCTGTAAATTTAAAGACTGTCTGTAAATTTATGGCTATCCTAGACCTGATGATATACAGATACTACATATTTACCAGTCTTTTTCATACCGTTCCTCCAGAGCAAATTTCATAGTTGTAGGGAATCTCCTTCATAGAAATGTGGCCTTAGCAACATCATAGCAAAGACTTAAATGGTTTGATGAATACGACCCCAGAGGATATATTCTGAGAAACAGAAATTTCTGATTGGTTTAGATTCTTATTCTAGATCAAGGCGTTTTAATCCTTCGGACTCTGTCAGATACCAATCAGTCTTTGAATCGACTGCCTTATTCAAGTTAAGATATTGCAATATGACATTTTGTGACTTTCGACGTCAGATACTTTCAGGGTTACAATTTGTATACATTAGTAATAGAGTCGGCAGAAAAAGCAGCAAAATGACGTTTAACACATTTAATTTACTTGCCACCATTTATCAAAGTATGCCAAGAAAAAAAAATTATTTGACTGCAATTCGTATTCAGTTTGTAAGGATATCCTAATATGATTCACTTTTTTTCGAACAACAGCGATTTACATAATTAATCGCGCTTAAACATTTAACAGGCCTGTTTGGCGTATTTTTGTTTGGCTCGTTGGTTGTTTTGTGTTTAACAGATCTTTTAGATAGTATTTGAGTCTGTCTCGAGCCGCATCCCAGAGGGAGAGAGAGAGGGGAGAGGTGGGTTGTTAAGAAAAAAGATATGAAAGGCAAGAGAAAAATGTCCAAACAACCCCTACCCGCGCCTACTGTAACACAATAGGCCATTGTCCTACTATTATCCAAATACGTAGGGCGCCATTGCACCTAAAGTTAACCAGCACCATCGCCCAACAAAAACCACCCCCTTTTGGTTCTTATGCAGCTGACCAAATATTCTGGGCACCTGACAAGAGGACACCGATGCACGATTTGATATGATTGCCATCGCCATCCTGTATCGTCAACAACTTTAAATTAAGATCTCTTTCTCAAACTCTTTCTTTGCTGAATTCTGAAATTTGCAGATCACCAGAACACAAATCATGTTCTCCGTTTCCTGAAACATTATATGAACCGTCGGCGATTAGCCTGATACATGCATTTTTTGATATAGCGCAAGTATCGTGCAAACCTACCATGGACTGTTTAATGAGCCTACTAAATTGATTAAACGAAGACTGAAGATAAAGTGTTTTAGTATAAATTGTTATAAAAAGATCTAATACTGGCTAACTTTGAATTAATTGGTAGAAACTGGGAAAGTTCTTACATTCATCTCAATTTAAGAAAGTAATGTTATAATGGTCTAAGAATAGAAATTGTCATAACGACAGATGTAACTATCTCGCTAGTAGTTATAAAATCTAAACAGTCTGTTTTAGATGTAAACACTACTTCCTTGCGTCTGTAATTCTATATAGGTTATATGAGCCGCGACGTGAGAAAACCAACAATGTGGTTGTGCGCCCAGCGCAGACTCAGATCAGCCTGGCCATCCGCCCAGTCTGATCATAGTCTTTGTTTTGCGCTTAAAGGGTAGCTAAGAGTCTAAGCTACATCCATGCGGGCAGCGAAGACTCTGATCAGACTGGGCGGATGCCCAGGCTGATCTGAGTCTGCGCTGGGCGCACAACCACATTGTTGGTTTTCCCGTGTCGCGGCTCAATTATCTTGTTGACGGCGAAACCTATTATTCATATTTCTTTTATACTTTTCTATGACTATACATATTTTCCCTGTAGAATCGAAACTGAATAAAAATATATAAAAATAATAAACAGTTAAACTATCACTTTGATTTTCACTATTGGAACGTTTTTCTTCTAATAAATAACATAAAATTAAACACTTGCTATAATTCAGTTAATTTGCTTTATATTAAAAAAATAAACTAGAAACGACAGACAGCAAGAGAAAAAATCCTGGCTAGGTTTTGATAAAAACCAGTTGCCCTGGCTACTGGAATCCTCTTTTTAAGTCGATAAATAGTTTGTTATATACCGCACTATGTTTAAATTATACATTGTGAAAATAACTCGTTTTAAACTGATATTTTTGAAAAAGCTAGGAATTTAACACTCAACTCTGAAAGGTGAGGTATACTATAAATTACTACGTACATATTAAAGAAACACACGATGGCTGAGCTTTGTGTTGCTAATGACAGCATGTATGGTCATATTTCATGGAGTAAGTAAGTGAGTGAGTAAGTAGGCAACCATTCGACAATGAGCTAATGTATAGTCCAAATGGTATAAGCAAGACTTAAACGTAATGCAACCAAATATAGAAAATGTCAAGATACATTCGGATACCACTGTTTGGATACATGTCAGACCCTAATTTCTGCCTACGTGGTTTACCTAGGAAGCAAATCTGGTGCCTTACAATTTAAACCCATAGCCGAATAAGTTGTTGGCAAAATTTTATGAAACTAATACAATAGGGAAGTTAGATATTGGCCTTGCAAATGAAGGTAAAATTCTTAAGTAACGGGATAGAGATAATGAAATATCAAACAGGACGCACTCTTTATTGTATGACCCTCGTATAACAAATGGACATAAACTTATTGGAAGATTCGCCTTGGAACAGCCAGCTTTGACTTAAGCTTTGTAAGGGGCTGCAGTAACTTGTTCATTTCTTAACAGAAACTCAGTTTTGGTCCCATTTTCTGGGTCTATTCACCAAGATATTTGAGACGTCGCTATTCCTAACTCCTGACAGTTTTACCTTGACACATTTAAGCTGCCACTGTGCTGTTTGGCATCAGTTTTCTAATTACAAAAATTGTCAAAATTTCCTTGAGCAGGCCGCATCAAGACTTTCCACTGGGAAAGGATGTTAGGAAATAATGGAATTTGTTATGAATAACTATAAAACATCTTTTCATGTCATTTTCGTCGATTTTGAAAAAATGACGAAATCCCCGTTTGCGTTTGACAGCAAATGCACTTTACTAAACGTTTTGCTTTATCCTTACCGAAACGAAATGATAAAATTTATAACATATCATGATCTGAAGGTGAGATTTTAGTGTGACAATAAAATTACATCAGAATGATACACGCTGTCTTAGTCGTTCATTTTGCAGGTACATTAAAAGTCTAAAATTGGTACACCTAAAATAATCACTTTAACTTGTTCTTAGTGGAACAGTTTAGGTCTCCAAGGCAGTTATGAACCCAGACGATGCACACTGAATGACAATGTAGGTCTGAACTGTTTGCTCAGGAAGCGGTTCTATATACCTAGAATGGTTCAAAAAATAAAATATACTAACAGTGTTACTGCAACACATTGTCTCGTTAACTGCATCTCTCAGTGCTAAGTTTTAATTAATCACAATGGATTACCAGACTTGCAACAGTAACTGCAGTTCTTTCTGTCAGAAAGAGACTGCCTAGAAATTAGTTACCAGGCTTTGCGCCAACCTAAACCTAACATAATAGTTACACAGACGGTTGGCACCCGACAACCGTACTGGAACGTCTAGGGCCGGGTCCACCGTGGTCTAACCGGTAGTTTTTTTGGCTCCAGAATATCAGTGCTGCTGTTTCTGTAGGTCCTGATGTTTGTTTTATCCTAGTATTTATTTTGATTTCTATGTTTCTGAGATATCACACTTATGAGCTAGGACGCTCCCACGCAAACCGAAAAACTTAGTGTCTGATGTACCAAAGCAGAACCAAGGACGAGGGTTGGTCGCTATCGCAAACCGGTTAAGCCCTCAAGTATTTTCGTTACTGGCTGTCCAAAGGCGGTACTTTTTTTTTGGAGTTTCTTGATTGTTTTTGTGTTGTTCGTTGCTATGTTTGTTATATTGTTTGGGATGTTAAGACTAGCCCGGTATCCACCTATATGGGAAATGGCTGTTCTCATGGTTGCGGTTGATGATGCACATAGTCACCGCTTTGTCCGTGTATCCTTCTCATCTGTCCGTGTGTCCGTCTTTACTATTTCGAAGCATATCTTTGAAAGTATTAGAGAGAACCAAATGAAATTTCACACACAGAAAACAGGCGATAGGGGAGAGTGCAGAGCGCAAGACCGTAACCTTGTTACAAGTACTTACGATTTTAGCTCCCTTTCTAGTGTTTTTTTACAGTATTTGGTTTTCCGGAGCATATCTCTGAAAATATTTAATGGAACGCAACGAAACTTCACACAATGATTAAGGGTGATAAGAGTAAGTGCAGAGCGAAAGAACTATAACCCTGTCATACGTAATGACTAAGTAAGAGCCCTTCGTAGATTTTATACAGTATCTGCTTTTTCTGGAGCATATCGGGGAATTAAATGAAACTGCACACATTGACAGAAGGCGATCGGGGAAAGTGCAGAAAGCAAGAATGGTAATTACAACGTAAGCTCCCTACCAGCTCCCCTACCAGCTCCCTACAGTATTGCTTGTCAGGAGCATATCTATGAAAGTATTAATAATGAAACATCACATAAGGATGGAGAGCTTTCACAGGAAGTGCAGAGACTTAGTGCAAGAATGATAACCCTATCGCAAGTGATTACAATGCTTTCTTCCTAGTTTTTCCGGTATTGCATATCTATTTATGTATTAACAGGAACTCAGTGAAACTGCACATAGTGTTAGATATTATTACAGGAAGTGCAGAGTGCAAGGCTTGCATAAACCGTAACCCTATTGCAAGTAATTACAGAGTTAGCTTCCTTCCTAGGGTTTTCCAGTATTTTGTTTTTTTTTGAGTGTATCTCTATAAGTATTAAAGTGAACTAAATGAAATTTCACAGATTATTAGAGGACACTAAGAGAAAGTGCAAAGCACAAGAACCATAACGCTATAAGAAACAAGTTAGCTAACGTCCTAGTGTTTTTTCAGTATTTAGCTTGTTCGGAATATAGAAGGAAATGTAATGAAACACAAAATATTGTTAAAGAGCAATGAGAGGGACTACAGAGCACAAGAACCATAACCCTATTTCAAATTATTTTGGAGTTACTTCCCTTCTTATTGTTTTTTCACCTATATGCTTGCCAGGAGCATATCTCTATAAGTATGTAAGAGAATCGAATGAAATTTCATACATTTATAAAGAACGATGATACAAAGTGCAGAGCGCAAAACCCATAACTCTATTGCAAGTAAATTTGAAGTTTTCCCTCACTTATTTTTCTAATTCATTTGCTGGTCCGGAGCATATCTCTGAATATATTAAAGGTAACAAAATGAAATTTCTCATACTAATACCAAAGAGGGCATTTGGAAAAAATGCGGAGTGCAAGAGCCATATTGGTCTCACAAGTGGTTTTGGAGTTATTTCCTACATTCTTGTTGCACTTTTCTCAGTGAGTGTTTGCCAGAATTTGCCAAAGGTAAGAATGCTGTGTTACTGAGTAGACTTGCATTCTCTCATTTCTCATTCCTTTACCTCCTTTTTTCGCGGCGCAGACGCATATAATTTTGATATTGTTCCTTATTTTACAAGATTTCATTGGTCAAATAACGAGTATATCAAAATTTAGCCAATAATATCAACAGTCAAGGAATATTTAATCTTCGTTTTTTCCCGTCGCATGCACTGTGAACACTAGCACTCTGTCATATATTAATTCAAAAAGTTTCTCTTGATTGTAATTTTACAAATGAAATGTTATCGAAAACAGACGCAGATGTTCAAAGCTTTCTTTTTTCCGACGTAGATCTTCTTTTGATTTCTACTTTCGGATTAATACACACACATGTTGGTATCTATTTTGAAATCAGGTCAATTGAAAATTGACCGCGGTCCATTTTTGCGTTCTAAATTGGACAGCCCAATTTCGGGATAGGTCATTGTCGCTACCCAGTGTCAAAATAACGGTTGTGGGTGCCTACCGGCATAACTCACGTGATTCATATTCAGGAACGTATTGTCAGCTCTTCAACTAGAGACATATTACAAAACACACTTCCATTTAATCTGCTCCGGTTTACTATTAAAACAAATAATCTATATGCCGTTTTCCTAACTTTATCGAATGCTTTTATTCTATTATTCTATTTGCTTATATGGTTGTTCCACTATCAGTTTTGTTTTTTTCAATTCTGAAAGTACTTTTGTTTTAAGATCTTTGCTGGCGTCCGGCCAGCGATCAGATAAGCCTAACAGAGATAAAATGTAAACCTGTTTGACTGCAAGAAAATATTTTTGGCACATACGAGTAAATCAAATAGAGTTTGCCAGCATATTTGATTTAGACGGATTTTAAAATTCAAATATACTGTATTTGAGAAAAGAAATTGAATCATGTTTTGCAAAATAAAAAAAACATCATATGTATATACATGTATATCAGACTGTAGTCAATACAGTAGTGTCGCAATAGCACAGATAACATTTAGATGCTTGATTAGTTGCTTTATACACTCCATACAGATAACCCACTTTTACCGAGTTTGGGAAAGCTCTATTTTTATATTTTTGTATTCGCCACAAGACAGCGAATTCGAATATCACTTTAATCTAGATTGAATTTTCGAATCGATGCTAAAAACAACCCTTATATTGCAAAGTCTGACTTGACCCTCATTTTGATTTGTGGCAAAATGAAACTGGCACAGTTCCTATCACTGGAATCTCACGCATTTACTTTGTAGGTAAACAAAGCTATTTTCTGGGAGCAAACATTTTTTAAGTGTAACCCGTAACAACAGCTAAGCAAAGGCTTCCAGGGCAGTTCGATCTCACTGGTCGGTGTATTCTTTATCGTGAGAAAGAAAGAACAAATCAAAGACACTATTTCAGAAATCAACAAAAACATTTAGCCAGCGCACGGCAACAGTTGTTGATGCTTTCAATGTCTGTCAGCAAAACAAATGCATGTATGATCGATGTTGTCATAAATCAAACCAGAATTACAGTCTTAAACAATATTTTGCATCCATTCTGAAGCCGTGGTAAGGACGAGCGCGTCTTTTCGAATCAATACGTATTTGTTTGATGTTGTATTTAAACCAAAGATTAGGCATATTTCTGTAACATAAATAGAGTTGGTATTCTGTTTATTTTACATTGATTTCTACTTATAAAAAATCTAATCAAATAAATTGATGGCGTTTTCAACCCGTTTTATTTTTCTGTTTTCGACTACCTTTGTTTTCCTCTACCTTTATATGATTAAGTATATCTTCTTCTTGCTGTATCAACCCTCTATTTGACATTATCTCCTTTTATTTTCTTGAAACCACACGCTGATTATAGGCTTATGACACCCGTTCAAGGATACACAAAGGCAAAAGCTAAGACCACTGTAATTAAAGTAGAATTTTTGACACTTTTAAAAGTGTGACTTAAACATCATCAGTGTTATTTTTCACACACCAAATTACCATAGTCTGTAGACGACATGTTACATCGTAGCTTGCTACATTGATTGTGTCTCAGTCAATTCTAAATCAGACATAAAAGTAACTCTTGTCAATACTTGTATTCTTAATCATTAACAGTGCATTTTTCCTATGAATTCTTATCATTTTTGTCTTCCTGAAAACTGTCGGGCTTTGATACCGGCACTTCAAATTTTATGTGTAACTTACTTTTTCCGTGGTCTCTTGTCTGACGTGCGACATTTTTTCCTGGCACGACATTTTACATGCAGAAAATAAAAGATAAAAAACTTTTATTTTACACAAAAATGTGAACCCGCCAAAATTATTTTACCTGATAATTTTGGACAAACATGTCATGAGGCATATGCTTAAGTATTCTATCTTTCAAAATCCATATATTATATCGTTGTTTTATAGTTTGTTAATTTTCTACAGAATTTGTAACAAAGGTACCATAGAGCTGAAATATGCTAAACTTTCGGCGACGAGTATATTTCTCCTTAGCTAAATAACTCCACCTTAAACGTATATACACGAAAATGAAAATTTGAAACAAAAGACATTAACTTTTTTTTAATTTAACCATTATCTGGTATTGTCTTGAGACGCTGTGACGCGTTGGTAAGGTTATTTATTTCAAACATATTTTTAGTTTTTACACTGGCACTTAATGTACTTTACTGCACTGCAATAATGAAAGCAATTTTCTCACTTCCATTTCCGATAACAGACACTTGTCTGCATTTGGATTGTATGAAGCGTCTAGATTTCTGAACAAAATTCAGTCTAGCTCACTTGGACTGCAATAATATATACACTGGTATATAATGCAATTGCCTAGCCGTTGCGGACATGCATGAAAATACTGTCTGATCTTTAAGTGTCTAGGAGCTTAATGCAATATTCGGTACTTTCAAATCGCAACATAAGTCGATTTTATAATGCATTTGCAGCAAAATTACATGTGATGGTTGAGGTATGACAACTTCACGTGGTATCTTGTTACTTTTAAAATTGAGCTTGCGTAATTGATATAGGCACTGTGCTACAAACGATGTCCGAAAACGACTGGCTACATTGACGTTGCTCATGATAAAAACTTTCGATAGATTAAATGTCTTCACCGATTTATATCATAATATATTTGCGGAGTCATCAAGTTCGAACAAAGCTGCGTTTGTTTTACTCTCGTTGAAACTTCTTTCTGCCTTAAAATCTTAAAATAATAAATGACAAATAGCAAACCATGTTCGGCGAGCTTCACCTTTCTACGCTGTTTCTGTTTTTGTCTGAAAAAAACTTGATATCAAAGACATGACCGTGATTTTCTATTGATCGAGTAAATTTCATATGATAGATAAAGGGTGAAGGTAAAGTTTTCCCATAACCTTATAGCCATAGCGGGGAGGGGGAGGGGGGGGGGGGTGTTAGAGACCCACTGTATCTTTCGCACAGCAGATGGAAAGCGGAGCCAATCCCTCTTCCCATGTACTACTAGATTGACAGTGAGAGTTTTTCAGTCGTCGGATGGCGACGGTGAACCGCGAACTCTTCATATTCCGGCGACCTTTTGCACCATTACCGAACATCTCTAACCACTCGATCACGGTGATTTTCTGTAAAATAGATATTGTTGATAAGGATTGACCTGGCACTCATTTATTTCCGTCATTTCACTCGGATGTTTTCGTTGGTTTTAGCGATGATTTACCGGAAAATACTGCTACTTGAATATAATACAGTCACCCGCTCGACGATGACGCCGTAGCGTAGTGGTGAAAGCGTCCGACGGTGGATACAGATATCCTATGATCTAATCTTATAGCATTCATTTTAGTGATTTCTTTTTTTTTTACTCTTTGTCTTTATTTTTAATGTTTTGAATGAAAATACATATTTTACTTAATAATGTCAAACGGTTTTCTGTCGTTTGGATTACCCCCCATACATTTTCGTGAGAACGTAAGTGTCCCGGTTTCTCTTGATTCCTACGTACTCTGAAAATTGTCCTTCTGCTGACACCAGCTGCATTTATTGTCTGTTGGATATATGATCCGCCTCCAGGTGCTTGGTTTTCCTGAAAATGCTTTGATGCAGAGGCAATGAGTAGTTTGTCTTTGAATCTGAGATGCTTTTGGTCGACACTGTTGTAGGCTTTACATGTACATGTGATAGTAGAAAGAAAGTGCATCTCGTTCAACAGTTGAATGGGGTTGTCGGGTCGGGCGATGGTGCAGGGTCACTTTTGGTGCCGGGCCGTCATACTAGTTTAGCTGGTAGTGCGGCAAAGGGCTACTGTGTTTGCATTAGTTACGGCTTGGGCTTTTGGATTTATTTTTCTCTCGCCTATCATCTCTTCTTTCCCCCTAACTTTGAACCAACCAAACAACCAATCAAAGGACTTCAGACAGTATCAATGCATATTTGCCTATTTTTCGACAAATTATTGCACCTTCCTCGGGCAGCAACAGTTGAAATATTTGGCATCAATTTGTAGACTTGTGTACTATAGAGACATATTCACAGTGATTTTGAAAAATTATCATGGCTCTACACTAACGTAAACCGATTTTATGAAGAGGGGTACAGGAAAGCAGTCTCTGAAAAAAGTCCATTTTTCGGTTTTCTAATATATCAAAATTTTAATTGATAACTTGTGTACTATAAAGACATATTCACAGTGATTTTGAAAAATTATCATGCCTCTACACTAACGTAAACCGATTTTATCAAGAGGGGTACAGGAAAGTTTCAGTCTCTGAAAATAAGTCCATTTTTCGGTTTTCTAATATATCGAAATGTTAATTGATAACTATGCTAAAACGGACGTAAACACTACTGTTACTGATACTATGCTATATTTTTCAATAATAAGGACTAAAGCCTATTTTTAGATATAAAGGGTGTAAGTACCACCCACTTTTTTTCAGTTTTTCAGCTGTAGACTATCTTCCCCCCGTGCCTCTGTAAGCCACTCACATATAATGTGTATTATGATAGTACACAGATACATGCAAAGTGGCTAGCTGAGACACGGGGGGGGGGGGGGGGGGGGATATCTTTCAAAAAAAATTCATGTTTCCATTACGTTTAATTATAAAATTGTTTTTCCCCAAAAAAATTGAAGTCTATGTGCTAAAATCAGAAATTAAATTCATAGCCATTTAGGGGAAGTTGATATAGGTTATATGCCGATACGTCATTAATAACTATGCTATGTACATTCGAAAGGTAATAAATCATGATACACCTTTCCTAAAACATCGAATCAGCCGTCAGCTATTAGGCTGAAATATCGAACGAGTTTTTTCCACGAGGCCGCTAGATAAATAAAGACTTAAGTCGTTGTGTGTCAGCGGACATTGCTATAAAAACATTGAATAAGTAGATAGAAACTGGGTCTTTTCTTACATTCATCTCAATAAATTAAGCAATGCTATAATGGTATAGGAATAGAAATCATTGTTATAATAACAGACTTAAATATCTTAATGGTGGCTTTGTAATCTTAACAGTTTGTTATTTAAGATGTATCCACTACATTTTTGCGTCTGAAATTCTATTTAAATCGTATCTAATTGACGTGAACACCAATTATTCATATTTATTTACTCCTAATAAACAAAAATGTGCTTACAGTTGGATCCTATTTCAGTCATATGCGGAATATCAAGAAGTAGCTAAGACCTATTTTTCATATCTCATCACGAGACCAACTTAGAAATAGTAGCTTGAAGATAATACAAAATAAGTACTTCAATACGAACAGATGACGAGATGAACAGTTTTCTGTAAAACATATTAGGCACACAAAAAATTATATCAGTTTTTATCAATAATTATTGTCAAATTAGCATCAGAATAAATGAAAACGAACTGACGTAACAAAATGTTTTTGACGACTATTGACAAGCGGATACATTCACCAATAACATCGATAAACTAAAACAAAAACAACACCTAAGAAAGACCGCCTTCAGCTGCACTTCGTTAGAGTTTCTTTGACGAGTGCAGTTCTTCAGACATTATCAGTTTACAGAACTAAAATCTGGGTCAACTGCTCAGATATTTGAAACTTGTCGCTACATCCAACTTTTGCATTTTTACTGTAATTTTTCGTTAGTTGTCATTGGCTCTGTTTGTCATTAGTTTTTATCTTCTTAGCATTTATTTGTATTCTGTAGATGTCTGCAGCTACTATTTCTTATGGAATGCGTAAGTAAGTGTGGCTCAAAGAGGGCTGCTCGTTGCCTGCCGAACCCTGCTCATCAATTTTTTTCTTTCAAACTTTTTGGGTTAGCAATACTGAAGGAGTTAAATACTAAAAAAAAGACGATAGTCGGTCGCACTAAATTTCTCATAATTACGTTTATGTTTATACCTGGAGCATGTTTTTGTGATTCTATATGGAGGCATTTAGTTTAAATGTTGACCATTGCATCGTGTTCTTCCAAAACACCAGACATGATCCTTTTGAGAAAAAATGTTGATGTGGTAAAATAGCGGTCAGAGTTATGGAAACTTCGTGATTGCGAGATGCGTGACACTTGTTATGTGGCTTATGCCTCGTTGTTGGTATATAGAGAATACCTGTTAGTGTCTTTTGATATCAAGTTTATCAGACGAGATCGGAAACAGCGTAGGAATGGCGAGGCTTGCCAAGCCAGTCCGACGTGTTTCTGGTCGAGCTTTCTGGGCCTGCAAATTAGAGATTTTTAAAGAAGGAATTTGTTTGAAAGCAAAACGAATAGCAAACATCTTCTTATTAGATTAGAAGAAATCAACAGGTCTATATATTGCTGTCGGAAATACTCAATAAACATACAGGTTATTAGTTTCTCCTTAAATCAAATCACACTTAATTTCAACGATCGGAGCATTCAACTTTCTGCTACTCAAGTTTTGCTTCACAATTTGATAAATGCCTCTTCCAGTTTTACGGCTTGAACGATACTTATATGTGCCTTTAAAATACATTACAGTGTCTAGGGTTGACCTGACTGATGATAAACAATTTTTTATACAGTTGAAAAAAAGCTAATCTGTAATTTGGCTTTGCTCATATCGGCTGTATTTATGTGGTCGAATGTTAACATAGGAGAACAAAGGAATGCACACAGGCTTTAATGTGATTCATATTAGTTATGTTTTCAATGTATTTTTCTGCGTCTCGCATTAACATAATTTTCCAAAATTGCAGCACGCAATCACATTATTTTATATACACCACTGGGCTAACTGCTTATGCTAAAAGAGCTTGTTGTAGATAGCATACCAAATCTGCAAAAAAACGTTATTTCCTTCTATATTACACAGACAGTTAACAACTGCAAATATACCTCATTTTTATAATACATTTATGGGGAACGGGTGCATTTTTACTCCGCCATGATCATTTTTGGCCTGCCTTTCGAATAAGATTTGCTCTGTAGGACAAATTCTATCCTTATAAGGTAGACCCCGTTTCATAAGAGTTTCGTTTCCCTGTGCCAGCAAACAGGAAGTCTCTAAGTTGTTCCCCATTGTCAAGATGGTGATAAACATGTAAGGGTACACGTATACTTTACGATAAACTAGATTAAACCATAGGATGAGCTTCTAATAGTGTGTAAAATACACATATAGGCCGCGACATCACAAAACCAACAAAGCTGCATGTGCACCCAGCGAAGACTCAGACAAGACCGGGAATCCGCTAAATGTGATCAGACTCTTCCGCTAGCCGCACGGAGCTAGCTTAGACACTTAGGTAGAATTTAAGCGCAGAGTGAAGACTCTGATAAGACTAAACGGATGCCGAAGCTGAACTAAGTTTTCGCTGGACGCAAATGCCACTTTGTTTGTTTTCTTGAGTCGCGGCCCAAATGCATTATTTTCAAGCCAGTGCAAAAGATATGTCTAGACATGCAATTTCATTGTTTAGTTGACAAAATGGCTTGTGAAGTTTAAAATAAATCGGTTTTGAGCTTTACGCTTACTGCTGTCAGCCGGATTGATTTCGAAGTCTACAAAGAAATATAACTGATGAAACAATTTAACCTAAAGTCTGCAACACTGCAGGTTGCGTAGTAAATTACGTGGCATAAACTCATAAAGAATTTTATTAGCCACCTGGCCACCTGAAAACTCAAGAATGAATGACGCTTACACAAATGCAAATGCAGGGTCAAGCACATGCCATCGCATTTAACCCGGTTTAAACCCCCCAGTAGTTATCACTGACCGTCCCAAAGCGGTTCTTTCGTTGCGGTTGCATTTGTTTTATGTTCGGTGCTGTTTTAACCCTTCTGTTGGTCTAAATTATTTAGTTTAGTAAAGATAGCTGAGTTGCCACCTATTTGGGAAAGAGCTGCTGACTCAGCTTATCACTTGTAATTTTTGTTTGTTAGGATGTCTTTGTCAGTCTTTCCCTTTGATGTTTGGGATAGGGTTTGGGATCTGATTCAGTCAGTTCCTGAAGTGTATTTACTCTTTAAATTTAAAATAAACATAGAATCTTTCTCGATGCTTCTGACACGTTTTGGCACGCAAACATGCAAAAACCTATACGACATGTTGGACACTTTACGTTTTGTTTCGTATTAACCGATGCGGGATGACAGAGCTTTGTAAAATGACATGCTTCTTATAAGACTATTCAATGGGACAATACAGATTTAAAGAGTAGGTGGGCTGCAGCAACAATAAAGCAATGTAGCATTGAAAGAAAAAAACCTTCTTGATAAAGGCTTACATTAGTGGAAACGTTGAGAGGCTTGAGAGGAATAAACTGTGAAAATAAATATTTTTACTTATTTCCTATTCTTATTATAGAAGGGTTAACACAATAAATTAAACAGCACCGAACATAAAACAAATGCAACCGCAACGAAAGTACCGCCTTGGGACGGTCAGTAATAACTACTGGGGGTTTAAACCGGTTTTCCTGGACCTTCACCCTCCGCCGCGGTTCACACAATTAGTTGGTAGTTCGGTTCGTATGGAGGTCAACTAACTCATCAGAGTCATCACGGGCAACAATTAAAATCAAGGAAAGACTGTGATGAAGCCCGGATGAGGACTCGACAGCCAAAACGTGTTGAGACACCTGGAGATCCCTGGGGCGTCAGCAACACAACTGGAAGACTGGAGCAAAAGAAGACCACCAGCTCGAAAATAGGAGTATTAAAGTATGTCATTGCAATCCAATGTTTAGCTACCGTAAACATTCAAAACTTTTGTTAACTTGGTGTTTTGGTTTAACAATGCTGTAATGGGTCCAAAAATGCAGATGAATTAGCAAACAGTGTAGGACCTGATCAGACTGCTACTTTTAGAGAGCAGCCTGATCTTGACCTAGACTGTTTTCGCAGACCTATCTGTCCAATACGTGTATTGTTTACGATACAAATAATAAGTTAGGATAACATCATCATTGCAACACGTTGTTTCGTTAAATCCATGATACAGACATAACTTTATCATATGACGTCGCATCTGAGAGTGTAATAAAGTCATGCATTAAAATCGATAATCCATTAGTGGATTAAATATGCAAATTACGTCGTAACGTTATGCGTTGACGTCCATAAAAACGTCGCGTATTCTAATGGCGAAATCGTGACGTTTTAGTGCAAAATTTGCTAATAAAATGCGATTTTAGTGTCATATGATAAATAGAACCTTGCATTCGTTTTGATGTATTATTGAATTTATTAAACTCGTTGGGGAAAACGATAAGATGCTCGGCGTAGCCTCGCATCTTATCGTTTTTCCCATATCGTTGAATAAATTCAGTAACACATGAGCACCCATGTAAAATCCTCTTTATATATAACAGTGCAAAGTTTTACATAATCGCAATCGATTCCCAGACCTGCAACAATTACTTCATCCCAGTCTGCCTGACAAAGACTGACCAGAAACTAATTACAAGGCTCCGCAAGAGGCACCAATGGAATCTAAATCTGTCAGATCTATCATAGTAACAATAACATGATTTCCTGAACAGATTTCCTGAAACCTGAACAGTCCAAGTGATGCCAACATACTGATGATACAAGCAGTTCTATTCAACTCCTAGTGCTGAGTTTAATATATACGGACAAACATACCGGTCCAGTCACGGACATAAAAATGTTAATTTGAAATTGAGAGAAAACGTGTTTTTTTTTTTTTTTTAAACAGTTTCAGTTACATGATAACGACTGATATGACATTCAAGTAACTAAGAGAAATAAAATTTTCATAAGGCTGGTCTTTCTCTACGTATTTATTCAAATCTTTTGCTTTCTTACTAAATTGTTACCTGTGTAGCTGTCATCATAAAAGGCTATTCATACGTGTCATACCAGCCTCACATAAAATGCCACCGATATGTTTGTTGCTACACATCTTCTAGGGCAACATTTCTTATGGCTGGGATTAAAATGGTGTATAGCATTAGAAAATAAAGGAATAAACTCTACATAAAAGAAATTACAGTTTAGTTTTGCCTTAGCCAGAAATGTGTCCATAGTACACAGAAGCCCCCGCCTAGTGCCTTCAGTAACTTGGTGCCTTGATTAAGGTACTGGCACTTGTAGGATAAGTAGATTTATAGAGGCAGACTTGTATAATATAAAAGGCCATAGGCAAAGCATTGCCCAATGTCTGAAATGTGACACAAACTGCAACCCTTTATACAGTTTCATAGTCACTATATGGCCAGAATATAAATATTAAGTATTACAGAACATGGTTAGAAATCAAGTCAGTGGACCGTGACATATGGATCATTATGACCTGGTTCTTGTAAATGCCTGTTGTACTTATAGATATCAATCCTCATACAAAATTTCAGGTTACTACAATATTAGGAACTCTAAAATCTACCTCTTACAAAAATCTTAACCTTGCAAATTTGGCTAAAGTCCGAAGTCAGTGAGCCATGACATATGGATCATCATGACCTAATTCTTGTAAATTCCCGTTGTACTTATAGACATTAATCCTCGGACAAAATTTCAGGTTGCTACAATAAAAGGCACCCTTAAATCTACCTCTTACAAAAATCTTAACTTCCAAAATTAGCCGAAGTCCGAAGTCAGTGGACCATGACATATGGATGATTCTGCCCTAATTCTTGCGTATTCCTGTTGTACTTATAAACATTAATCTTCATACAAAATTTCAAGGCGCTACAATAATAGGAACCCTGAAATCCACCTTTTACAAAAATCTTAACCTTGCAAAATTAGCCTAAGTCCAAAGTCAGTGGACCGTGACATATGGATCATCATACTCTGATTCTTGTGTATTCTTGTTGTACTCATTAATAAATATCCCATACAAAATTTCAAGTTGCTACATTAATAGGAACCCTGAATTCTACCTCTTACAAAAATGTTAATCTGAGTCTAACAGGATCACGTACGTACGTATGCGCAACCGAAACACTATATGCCCCCAGCATCATATGATGTGGGGGCATAAAAAAGGTCACCGTCAACGCATGTACCTATATGCCTTGGTTTGATCAAAAGATATATAACTTACAGGTCGCTTTCCAAACTTTTACCGAATAGTACTCAGAATCTTCATTGTGCTTAAAATCTACTTTCGTTAGTAGAATTAAGTTACAAATCTAAAAGTACTTTTATTTTAAGATCTTTGCTGGTGTCAGGCCAGCGATCAGACAAGCCTCAAAGAGATTGAATGTAAATGAGCTGCGACACGACAAAACAACAATGTGGTTGTGCGCCCAGCGCAGACTCAGTTCAGCCTGGGCATCCGCCCAGTCTGAACAGAGTCTTCGCTGTGCGCATGGAGATAGCTTAGATCGTTAGCTACCCTTTACGCGCTTAGCCAATAGTCTGATCAGACTAGGCGAATGCCCAGGCTTATCTGAGTCTGCGCTGGGCGCACAGCAACTGTGTTGGAATCTCATGTCGCAGATCAAATATGTCAAATTGCAAGGAAAGTATTGCCGATGTATAATATTAAACCAATTAAATTTGGTGTCAGGGAAGTTTCGTTGATCGCAGTATCACTGATCGTCGGCAGTGGCGTCCGTCTTATCAAACTGGCAAAACTGTATATACATGTGCACATAAAACACTAACTGGTTCGTACTCAGGGATTGTGGCCTCGTTGAACAAGCACTTCTGGACAAACAACCACAACAGAGACGTTGTTTAAAAATCCAATATGCTGGCTTAGACTGCCCGAGAAGAAAGTGTTGAAGTAGGTCAGACAGCTCCGAAAAGAAAGAGCAGTCTGATAAGGGTCTGAACTGTTTTGCCACTATTCCGACAGTTGTTCTGAGGCTCACCGAAGGAGCATTCCCGTTTTTTTCTGTTGGTGGGGGAGGCGGGGAACAGTCTAGCAAGACATTTTGATTGATCCTGGCAATAATAGCACGGCTCTACTTGCTTCTAATATGGGAACAACGTGCGTATTTTTTAAAGTTCCAATAGATTGGTTGAGGTTAGGCTATAGAAGGTAAGGTATCCTGTTTTGTTTTGTTTTGTAACTAAGATAAAAAATAAGTAAGAATAGATGTTGGTGCTATTATCTGTGATCATCTGTTTGGGAAAGCATAGGGAACTTTATGCTTCAATACGGCGGAAATTACCGATAGCGACTTACGGGTTTATCCGAGAGCTTACCTGTTGAAATTCTGTCCAGTGCTATATGCAATTACATAGGAATACAATGTAAAATGTTAAATTAAATACATTTATGATAGTACGACAATTTTTTTATAAGTTATGAACATAAACTTCAGTCTTTGTCCGTTAATACGGTGTAAAATATATAAAATATCTTCATGTTTTGATTCTTCCATCGGCTTTTGAAGTTTGAAGCTTCAATCACTTGAAATTATTTACGAATCATGTCGAAAATGCGCAGAGGCTATGTTCAGCCTCAAATTTGAAAATGATCGAATTTTCTATAAAACTTTTATAAGTTATCACCATCGAGAGATTTTTATAAGGTTTACATTGATGTAATTCATTATAAAATAAGTACACTATAAGTATCTTCCGTTGATCTCTAAACATACAAAACGTCGTGTTTCGATAAAACCTCGCTCATAATTATGTCTCAAATAGTCTAAGTCCAAATCCGCCTATATTGCGTAAAGGCTAACACCACATCCTTTCTTGGTACTCGTGTTTTGTTTATATATTTCGTGTGTGCTTTTTATGATCTACATGTAATTAAGAAAGGAACAATATTTATATAGTCTGATTAAGAAAGAAAGAAAGATCGAATGAAACAAGAACGCAAGAAAGAAAAAAAAAGAGAAAGAAGTCAATAAACTCTTAAACGTGACAATCAAACGTGAAAAAAAAAAAAAAAAAAAAAAAAAAAAACGGTTAATCGGCTAATTGTAGTTTTTTTTTTAATTTTTAAGAAGCTAAAAAAATCAACTATGAAAACAAATAATTACATATCTTATGGTAATGTTTATTTAATCTATTAGTTATCAGTTATTATATAATTTCTAGTGTTTGTGCTAACAGTTTTGATTGAAATTTATTCGAGTGTGGTGGGGCGTATTTATCAAAGAAACCGAAATATGTTTTGTCTATCACAGGGTAGGATCTTAGAAGATTTTTATTGACTAGCTAACTGGCAGATTTGCACATTTATTATTAGGAGACACGTATTGCTCTCTTTAGATATTACAGTATTGTCGAAAAACCGTTGACTGTAAGAAACTAAATCATGGTGAAGATATCCTCGTAACGTTGTGTAAGGAGCGCTTACTATAGCATAGTACGCATAGCTAAGGAAAAAACGCCATGAAACATTTTTCTTGCAAGGCTATAGTAACATTTTTTTATGTTTCACTTTATTAGTAATATTTCTTTTCATTATGAAACTTTGTCCCTTTAATATATGACTGTTTTAAGTGAAGCTAGAAAGGATTATTTAAAAGATAAAACTTTTGTGCTATTTTTGGTATTTCTGCTAAAATGAGTACTTACGCAAGCCTGTGCATCTGCGCAATGTTATCAGCGTCTGATATGTGCAAAATGATAAGACCAAACAGAGTCTGAACGGTTTGCGCAAGCTGATCGGAATACGTTGATAATACGCTATGTATACAGTATAAGTAACATGTTTATTACACGTGCATTAATCGATTATCGATCATAAAATCCGATATTTCCTCCTATCAGTTATAGTAATTGTCATGAAATGAACTCATAATGAAATAACTAAAGATAAATGCTAAGAAATATAAAGCTGCAACATTCAATTTATGGAATTAGTTGTTCACAGTTTCGGGCATGACTTACAATATATATTTAAGTTTAAACAATATAGATTGATCAATATGCAAACTGACTCACACCAGCTTATGCACTTGCGAAGCACTGGTCTGAGTTTATGATCAGTTAATAATTTTTGTTTTTGTCAATTTTAGTATTAGTTTGTATAACCTAACCCGTTTCTGCACAAACCGAACTGATCCGAATTTCTGATCAAATATTTTAAACATGTGTGATCAAATCAGGCTGTGCCTGTGCGCAAACCATTTAAAATTGGCAAGCTCATCCCATGTTGTAATTAAATTTAGTCTGGTCTTTTTTCATAATTTTCCTCATACGAGCCGCGACACGATAAACAGCAAAGTGGAATGTGCACCCAGCGAAGACGCAGATCAGCCTAAGCAGCCACCCAGTCTTTGCTGTGCGATTAAAGGGTAGCTAATACTCTGAGCTACCTCCATGCCGATATTGAAGCCTCTGATTAGATTAGGCGGATACCCATGCTGATCTGAGTATTCGCTGGGCGCACATGCAGGTGTGTTTTGTCATGTCACGGCTCATTTGATTGTTTGCTAAAGTCAACGACTGAGAAGCCTACTGAGCCGCTGTTGTCGACACGCCATCTGTCTGAAGGTGTGAAATTCAGTCACATATCTTGTCAAAACAACGCAATTTCAAAATTAACACTCGCTAACGGCAATGAAAGTCAGAAATCGATTTTCAGTCCGATATACTTCTGATGATTTTTTAACCGTATAAAAATAGTAATTTAAGCAGCGTCGCAACAAAACGAACACAGTCCCATAGCGCCCTGCGAAGTATTAGATCAGCCTGGGCAGGATAACCAATGGGCGAAGCTACCTTTTCGCGGACAGAGAAGAATCTGATCAGACTGGGCAGATTCCCACGCTGATCTGAGTGTTCGCAGGGCGCACATGACATGCCATTTTGTTTGTTTTGTCGTGTCGAGACTCTTTTATTTATTTTTGTTTTGTTTTGTTCGCAGAAAAAAGCAACTTTTAAATACTAATCGTTAATGTTTCGCAGCTTAGCAGAAACCCGAAAGACGGCATTTGCATAAAACTTTTGAAAAGTTTTGTCAAAACAGAAAGTCAAAAGAAAAAAAAAATTGTCGTTGATGTTGAGTGGTGGTTTAATGTCCCAGAAATTAATATTTTAGTCATGTCGAGATAATGCCTCTGAATTTGTAGGACTGCTAGAATAACTCGGCCTCATATAAATGACACTCAGGTCTAGCAGCCGCTGCCGCAGAAGCATCAGGCAGCCAATATAAATTTATCGAGCCCCAGTGGGCGGGGCAAAAGAAAGAAAAATGATAAGAAAAAGAAAACAAAGAAAAAAAAACGTGGGTGGATGGGTGTCTGTATCAGGCTTAATCTTTCCATTAAGCTGAGAACGTCAAAGAGGGATCGAATTTCATAATTTATTATAAGTCAATTATTGTTTTATGTTTTTTGTTGTCAGAAACTAAAACGACCAATAATCAGATCTATTTTTCTCGCCAATCCTTACGAAATTGACATGAATATGTGAAAAAAGAGACTTATTACAACAAAAGTGAGCAAGTGAGAAAAGTCAATTGATTTGATTTGAGAACAAGAAAACCCATATTGTTAAAAAAATAAAAATGTTTCCATCAGCTCCTTCGTATTGTTATTATGCTGATAAAATACCAAACATAGTGATGACAAAAAACCGGCTTCAGAGAAGTTCAACACCTATACAGATCCGGGGATATGGACATCGATATGGCATTCCTAATATCGATTAATACCTATCGCTTCGCGGGTCTAAGGGAAATAACTGCATTCACACTTAAACTTGCTCCAGGTTACAGGTAACCGATTACACTACTAAGCGTACATTGAAGACTTAAGTGTCAGATGGAGCCGCTCATTATAAGATGCATTCTACGGATTGTTAAATTAAAATTTAATTATAATAAATATACAAAATGGTTGAAGTGTCTAGAACTATTTTACTGCTGTCCAATAGAGATTAAGGTTCTTGTATATGAATCAAAGAGGCGCCGTGGTCGAGTTAAATTTGTTCCATTTGACCATGACCTCAGTTAGCTGTGCGTATTGATAGCTTAGGAAAAATCATAGTTCTCTTTGCTTCTTTTTACATAGTCTAAAATGAACTTTGAGCTGTGACACGACAAAATCTGCGCCCAGCGAAGAGTCAGATCAGCTTTGGCTTTCACTCAGTCTTATTAGAGTCGACACGGAGGTAGCTTAGCCCCTCAGCTACCCTTTAAGCGCACAGCAAATGCTCTGATCTGGCTGTGCGGATGCCCAGGCTAATCTAAGTTTTCGCTGGGTGCACATGCCAATATGTTGCTTTTGTCGTGTTGCGGCTCATTTTGTAGCTTTGGTATTTTTTTTTTCGGTTACATTACCTATATAATATCTGATCAGGAGACAAAAATGACAACAGTATAATGTTTGATGACAAAAATGTGTTAAATATTGAGCGAGGGGGCATTCATGTAGATCAAATTATTGTCGTTCTTATTAATAAGGAAACTGCATCGGAATTTAGGGCGAGGGCTGAGATTTAATAAACTCCGGAATTGATAACCTTCGGTAGTTTTGTTTCTGGCCGCCCCAAGGCGGTTATTTCATTGTAGTTTCACGCATGTTTGTAGTTTTGTATTGTTGAATATCATGTATATTTGTTGTTGTGTGTGCCTTCGTGTCTCCTCTTGTTCTTTTTTAATGGCTTGGTGTGTGTATGTCGTTTTTTACTTTTCCTATGTTGTTACCAATGTTACACACCGACTCCTTTGATCTCTGTAAGTTTATGTTACACATAAACACCTGCATGCTTTTCTATACCACCTAGCGGATGGGTGGTATAGGCTACACTTCACTGGAGGAGGTTGTTCACCGTGAACAACCTACCTCCAGCGAAGCGATTAATCCTGCTTAGCACATGCAAAACAGAATTTAGCCCCAACACGCGAAAAAGAAACTAAACGTATCTGAGACCAACGATTACTCTAACCAGTCTGCAATACGCTGACTGTGCACCTACAGCTGTCTTCGGATTCATACATGTGGATGCTCCTACCTGACTGCGCGGATGCACATGCTGGTTTGAGCCTTTTTGGCGTTGAGCACCTTTCTGCGTGTCACATCGCAATTGTAAATGAGACTTGGCACTGGTAAACCAGAAATAACAGTTAGCTACATATGCCTGTCTGCCGTTTCAATTGCTGGATGACGTGAAATTTGACGCCCTTTTGAACAGTTTTTCAGTCATATCAGGATGACAGAAGGTGGTAATGAAAGGATGTGTGCACGGGAACCTCGTTTATGGCTGACATGGTTTCTGCCTCCAGCGGGAATCGAAATCGGGACCGTTAGATCAGTAGGTCAGCGCTTAACCCACTAAGATATCCACAATTTGAAAAAGATTAGAATTCATTACGGAAAAGCCCAGAGAGCGAACTGACCTTAACATTTTTTCCTTTGTTTCTCCAGTCCGACAACCCAATATAGCTAAAGAACATGGGCAAAAAAGATGTCTACGCATTTGCACTAACTGATCTTTAGCCACCTTTCATCATTTAAAAAAGCCCCTGTGGCTCAGTATGTTTAAGCGCTGGCCTGTTGATCTACCCGTCCCAGGTTCGACCCCGGCTGTAGGTGGGAATCTTTTCAATCAGAAACGGGTTCCCATTGCACACAGCCTTTCATTGTCATCTACCCATCGTCCTGGTATGACTGAAATACTGATGAAAAGGACGTAAAATCACAAGTCATCTATCCTTCCATCCACCATTTAAAGATAGATTCAATAGACTCAGACCAGCCTACAAATGTGCGCAGTCTGAACTGAGTCTTCTCTGTTCGTACAAATCACAACTTTAGGTAACACTCGATCAGCTGTTGATAGTTTTTTTCTGTTTATACAAGATACTGTTTGTAAATTCTCGTAAACAGTAATAACTAAATTAAAGGTCCCATATCAGCCTGAAAAAAATTATCGTGGTGTATCGCTGCAAGCTTCTCACTATAGTTTCGTCATTGTAAATGACCGTGATAAGCCAGCTTGAAACAAATTAAACATCCTCGAGTTTTACATAAAAACGGTTTGAAAATTTATTTTGGGGCATTTTACTTTCGATTTCAATATTCTGAATAGAATGGTAAAAATACAATGTTCAGGCGTGGAGCCCTAATTACTATCCCGCCTCATTAGGCGGCCTATGTTTCTATAGCATTGCTAGACGGGAAACCAGATCAGGAAATTGTATTTTGTGGAGCGAATAGTTATTTTTCAAAAACTTGTTTTCTCTCCTTTTTGCCAGTTATCTGACTCAATATATACACATCAATCCACATTTTATTACCAAACGCGATGGTTGAACCGCTTTTTACAAAGATTTGTGTTTAGACGTTTTTACCACTGATGGGACTATGGAGACTTTAAAAATGCTGGTGCTCCTCATTTAAACCGACTCTGCAAGGCTGTTCTAATAACGGCCAATGAGGAGCCACAGTTATCGTTTCTAATGAAGAAAACGGCAAACCATCAACTCTGTCATTCGACAACTGTATCGGCCGAGACCTTATAGTCCAGAGGTCGCAAGCTCGAGTCCGGCCTAGATCGAAATTCTTCCTTAAGCGATGGTTTACTTCACCCTTCTCCTCATGATCATTTCCTCCCGTTTCCTAGCTCGGGTTCGAACCCGGCTGGCAACAGAATTCTTTACAATTGTAAATGGAGTTCCATTGCACATAACCTTTCATTATCACCCTCTCATTGTCCTGTTATGGCTGAAATAATGCTGAAAATGATGTAAAATTGCGTCATCCATCCATCCGTCCCGTTTCCCAGTAAATGTGTCAGAGATATTATTTTACAAATATTATTTTCATATTTCTCAAAGAAAACCTATGTTGTGGAAAAATAAGAACCGTTTCGGCGAGACGATTCTAATTAGGGATCACACCTTAGTTTTCTTATGGGGAAATTCTGATAATTATTCAAAGATTATCCCTATTACCGCTTCTTATCTTGAGTACTGTATTATACTATACGTGTACAATCAACAGAAAAATTCAAATAAAGCATTTTACCTGCGCATCCGATCTGCGACTGCATTCTCTTAACATGTACTCATAGTACTGTCAATGTTGCTATTCGGTGTGTAAGTCGGATATCGACCTTGTCCTCGATGTTCATCCAGTGGAAAGACCTGCACGTGCGTATCGAAACACCTCCCGCGCTCCGCGCGGTCGGTGTCTCGATCCGCACGTGCAGGTCTTCCCACTGGATGAACACCTCGGACAAGGTCGATATCCTATACATTACTTCTTTGCACAGGTTTATTTTTTGGGTGGATCTGGTTTTATACAGACATTTTAGAGACCTGGTTATTGATTTGGATTTAGTTTGAAAAGATCTTAAGGTGCATAGGTACACTTCATTTTTGGGTTATTTTTAAGAAGGTTAACAAGTTTAATGGCTTTCTGTCTTCTTTTCTGGACAAGGACAACCTTCCAAAATGTAGTTTACTCTTAAAAGAAAAGAAGATTCTCCTAAGGGAGCAAATTATTTCCTTTAAAAGGTGACCCCAGTTGATAAGGAAGACAAAAATGACAGAGTTACTTCCACTGAAGGTATACCCATTCACCTTAGTGTTTGTTTTCCTTATTATATATATCAGCCGCGACACGAGAAAACCAACAATGTGGTTATGCGCCCAGCGCAGACTCAGATCAGCCTGGGCATCTGCCTGGTTTGACTATACTCTTTGTTAAGTGCTTAAAGGGTAGCTAAGGGTCTGAGCTACCTCCATGCGGACAGCGAAGACTCTGATTAGACTGGGCGGATGCCCAGGCTGATATGAGTCTGCGCTGGGCGCACAACCACATTGTTGGTTTCTCGTGTCGCGGCTCATATACTAGAAGCGTTATAGATAACTTGCATAGATATTTAAAAAATCAAAGGCGTGTTGAGTCAGTTGGTGGATATTAATGAAGCACAAAGATGTTTAAATTCATTTACAATTATATATTTTCGTAAATTGTCTCATAAATTCAAATAGATTATTTGTCTGAAATATTTCTACACTTTAACCCATTCCTGTAATATCTAAAAATCCGTACTTGATTCGGTTAAAACATAGGTGCATTTATCAGTGATAACGGATATGAGGTGGGACGGAACAATGCGCCCCCAGGACCACGGTTCGACAGGCCTTGTGATGTCGGACAGTGCCCCTAATGAAAAATGACCTGGTATGATTAGCCGGGCCGGGTAGCGCAACCGGTAGGGCACCTGACTCGTAAGTCAGAGGTCCTGGGTTCGAATCCCGGTCTGGCCACATACTTTCGTTTCTCCTTCCGCTGATTCAAGAAGGGCAGTTGTCAGTTACTGGCGAAAGTATGTGCACTTAGTACTGGTTAACCGCTTAGGAGGTCTAAGCCTGCCCAGGAATAGTGTGGTTAGGTTAACTGACCGTCCCGACATGACCTTAGTTAATTACCGTGGACGTTAAGCATAAAATCAACCAACCAACCAACCAACCTGGTATGATTAGGCCCATATTTGGCCACCATAAAATCTTTTTTTTAAAAGTTGTATTTTAATAATAAAAATGTAAACATAGGAAAGTTCTAACCTGGAATGTAACATCACAAAATTATCCATTTCTTGCTTATTTTTATTTTGAACATACCCATGCCGCCAGCGAATTCTAACGACAATGACGAATGTGGTAGCCGAATTCTCGACCTTGAATATATATAGCCCGGCCTCCAGCACATTTTAATTTTTGAAAATAGACAACCATTTGATTTGATAGCATGCCATGAACGTATTGAATGTAATAAAGACCGGGCTCTATGTTCATTTTTAGCTCACCTGAGCCAGCGGCTCCGGGGGAGCTAATAGGATGGTAAGGCTCCGGCGTCCGTCATCCGTCCGTCCGTCGTCCGTCCGTCCACAATTTCAAACAACTTCTCCTCTGAAACCGCTAGGCCAATTGTAACCAAATTTCATATGTAGCCTCTAGGGTACTTAGGAACGAAAAGTTGTTCAAACGGTCCTGGTCACATGACCAACTTGGCCGCCACGCCCATATATGGTAAAAACCTAAAAAAATCTTCTTCTCCAGAACCAATTGGCCAATGGCCTTGAAACTTGGTATGTAGCATCGGGTACGCGAGTACTACCAAGATTGTTCAAATTATGACCTTGGGTTGACCTTGACCTTTTTAAGGTAAGGTCAAATTTGCATTCTGTAGCTTTTATATGGGAAAATGCTAGAACATAAGATTTCTTGGAAACTGTTGAAGATTTAGACCTGAAAATTGGTATATACAGTCATCTGAATGAGTACATGAAAATTTATGCGTACAAGAGGTCAAGGTCATTGTTTGACCTTTAACCCTGGTCTCTCATATTTTGACAATTTCACACATCTGCTCAAAAGCCACTAGGCCAATTGTAACCAAATTTCATACAGAGCCTCTAGAGGGCAGGGGAACAAAAATTTGTTCAAACGGACTGGGTCACATGACCAACATGGCCGCTATGCCCATATATGGTAAAAACCTTTAAAAATCTTCTTCTCCAGAACAAGTAGGCCAATGGCCTTGAAACTTGGTATGTAGCATCAGGAACATAATTACTACCAAGATTGTTCAAATTATGACCTTGGGTTGACCTTGACCTTTTTTACGGTAAGGTCAAATTTGCTTTCTCTAGCCTTTATATGGGAAAATGCCAGAACATAAGATTTCTTGGAAACTGTTGAAGATTTTGACCTGAAAATTGGTATATACAGTCACCTTAATGAATACATGAAAATTAATGCATACAAGAGGTCATGGTCATATTCTGACCTTTGACCTTGGTCTCTCATATTTTGACAATTTCACACATCTCTTCAAAAGCCAAAGGGCCAATTGTAACCAAATTTCATATGGAGCCTCAATGGGCTGAGGGAACGAAAATTTGTTCAAAGGGTCCTAGTCACATGATCAACGTGGCCGCCATGCCCATATATGGTAAAAACCTAGAAAATCTTCTCCAGAACCAATAGGCCGATGGCCTTGAAACTTTGTAGCATCAGGTACACCGAGTTCTATCAAGATTGTTCAAATGATGACCTTGGGCTGACCTTGAGCTTTTTACAGGCAAGGTCAACTATGGGAAAATGGTAGAACAAAAGAGTTCATGGCAAGTTTAGAAGATTTTGGCCTAAAAATTGGTATAAACAGTCGTCTTAGGTAGTACATTGAAGATTTGCGGGTACAAGAGGTCAAGGTCATCCATTGACCTCTGACCCATGTCTCTCTTATTTTGACAATTTAAGACGCCTCCTCAAAAACCACAGGGCTAATTGTAACCAAATATCATACACAGCCTCCAGGGGCTGATGGAACAAAAATTTATCAAGCAGTCTAGGTCACATGACCTACATGGCCACCATACTCAGGTGAGCGGTTCAGGGCCTCATGGCCCTCTTGTTAACTTTTTGTTATCTAACTGGCAGCTTTTAGAACATTTTCTCGGTGTTCTACATAAGAACGCCTATATCTCTCGTAGACAAAATAAACTTATGTTGTGTGTATTCATTTTCTTCGCTAGGACATAAGAAATAATTTAGAACGCATTTCATTTTGATCTAATGCAATTTCTGAACTTACAAACTTGAGTGGATCGGGTATCTAAATAGGCCTTGTCCTGTGTACAGTTGGTCAGCAGTGCTATCCAAAAAAATAATAATTTCACCAAAATCCATGATAAAGAGCTTTCAAATGCTATTGTAACTGGCATATTTCTTTAAAGAAAAGCTTTAAAACACATTTTTCTTGCAACTTCCCTAATATCAATTCAACAACATAGGCATGTCAGAAATCATGATGTTCTGAGAATTAAAAAAAAAACTGACAGAAACAAATAGTACGAGTGTTGATCCAGAAGTAATGTCATTGCGGCTATAAAATCATGTAGAATGAAAACAAAGCAACACATTTTCATATCCAAGACCTAAATCTATTTGCATTATGGTCCAGGAATGTCATAAAAATGTAGTCCACAGTAATCAAGATATCAGGATAGAAGGCATGCTAACGACACATGCCGCGCGTCAGTGACGTTGTTGACGTTCCAGACGAAGTTTCGATATTGTGTCATGTCCAAAGTAGCATCCTCGCCATTCCAGAATAGCAACAGTGTCTGTTCACCTATGTTTACCTCACCTTTTAATATTATTTGAGTCACCCCGTAGTCCATGTACAAGAATTTACACAATGTGCAAATTGCAGAACATGGATCTTCATATTTGGGGTCTAAACAAGAGTCACGTACATGTAGACTTGCCCAGGTCTGTAAATTAATACTCCATTTTATTATTTTTTAACATTTCGGGAAAAAAAGAAAAGAAAGAAAATATTCCTGTTTAAAACTGTGTTAAATCTACATACCTATATTCAGAGAGAACTTCTAAAGGGACTTTCTTATATTATTTCACTTAAAGGGACTTCCCAGTTCGAAAGTATAATTTAGATAATATAGGGTCTTGAGTAAGTCTAAGAGTCACGTTATTGTCTGACATCGCACATAAAAGCCTTCCGGTTTTCATACAATCCTCTAGTGACTCATCTGCATCACTATAGCGGTGACTGCACCTTTACACAGGCCTCATAATCACTGTTATATCACCACATGTGTAATTAAACAGCCCTATAGTCTCTCATGGTGGTATTCTTAATTTACAGCAAGACCACATAAATATGCGCTGACGCCTTTGTTAGAAATCTACAGTTTTTCACTCGGCGGTAACAAGCATTAGCGCTATCAAGCGAACTTCATGGCGTCAGTGGCATATTTGAATGTCTATATAATTGAAACGGAGAAAGATTTCAACTTTATATTTATTCTGTTAATAAGAACTGAATTACAGTGTAGCTTAATATCGTTTTTATAATAATGTTACGATAAATAAGCGCACAATGGACACAGTGACATTACTTCTGGATCAACTCTTGTATTTCTGTTTGTGAGGGTTAGCAATAAAAAAATGCAATTTTAAGGGATTTTGATTGGGAACCAAAAGTAGCGCTTATTATACCGGGTCCTTTAACAATACTTTAATGTTCCTATCATTATGCAGTCAAACGAAAATTAATTTTTATGCTCAGATTTCAAATTTGTGTAAAATAGTAATATAAAAACTGCCATTCTATTCCTCCATAATGTAAGCCGAAGCATAACTATACTAGCATAAAATTATAATAGTAATACGTAATAACAATCAGACGAATAAGTAATACATAACAACGTAACTCGGGTATGTTAATGGAGTATTACTCTATGATTACAGTCATTATGAACAACACAGACTATTGTATCATTCGGTGGAACAAGTCACGAATACCCAAAATGTAATACCTAAATACAACAAAATAGCTGACAAATATCACAAAGAATAGGCAAAAGGTGTAATAGTAAGTAAACATCAATCTTGCTTGCTTGTTATAGCTGAATTCTGGGAAGACCTGAAAATCGTATTTCCCTTAACCAATATTGATGAGAGGAGCATTACTGAAGAGTAAAACAAATATGAGCCGCGACACGAGAAAACCAACAATGTAGTTGTACGCCCATCGCAGACTCAGATCAGCCTGGTCATCAGAGTCTTCGCTGTCCGCATGAAGGTAGCTTAGTCCCTAAGCTACCCTATAAGCCCCTAGCAAAAAGTCTGATCGGACTGGGCGGATGCTCAGGTTGATCTGAGTCTGCACTGGGCGCACAACCACTTTGTTGGTTTTCTCGTGTCGTGGCTCATATTTAGATTAAGCAACAAATTTATGCAAAGGGTGGTACTTCTTTTCTTTGAAACTGTTTCTTTCCTGTCTATAATTTTTGTTTTCTCACTTTACAAAACAATTACTCCCATTTTAGGTTAAAACAAAGTGTCTAGTGGTGGTTTCCAAACGGCTGTATACACCTAAGATATTTTAACCAGAGGCCCAGTTTGGCCCTGACTCGTTCACCTGAGCCTATAGCTGTGTTCAAATGATTGTGAACTTCAAACTGGAGGTAGCCCATTATTTTAGACTTAATGACAACTAAGCCAACTACGCAGTTGGCACAAAACATATTTCTGACAGAGGACTAAATAAGAAATATTTCTGTGAAAGATGCAAAAATATCTTCATTGCTGTATCAAGTGCAAGTTCTTATTATCAGCGTATAGTAAATACTACTTACAGTAACCAAAGTATCCAACGATTGCCATGAACCACAGTATTTTATAGAAGCTTATCGTAAGTATTTTTTGCAAACTGTGTTTTCCCAGTTGTACAGCCTTTAAAAGTCAGTTTTCGAATAGTCCACCGTTTTCAGCCTTTTGGCTACTTCTGCAACTAAACCACTTAAGCAGATGGCACAAATACTATATGTCTGATAGAGAAGTACTTACAGAACGTTTATGCAAAAATATATCAGCACCCGTTAGGATGTTACAGACAATTTCAAATTTCTTTCCTGTTTTCAGTTTAAGCGTTTTGTAACTTCTAATTTTAAATCCAACGTAATTTTCTGCCGATCGGCATGGAAAATGCTTATTTCGGAGAAGTATTTCCTAAAAGCATTTTTTGTAAAATATCAGTTTTTTTCCAGCCCACTGGCTACTAAGGAGAATTTGTTCAAATAAATATAGCACTTTGGTTGCTCTCATAATGAAATCAGTTGGCACAAAATCAATCTGTATGACAGAAAACTATCAATGGATTATTAATGAAACAAACATACCAAACTGTGATCGTTGTTGAGGCAGTAACAGCCAGTGTTCAAGCTTCCAACTAAAAGTCAGTAACAGCTTGAAATTGCTGTAGCAACCAAACTTATGAAGGAATTGGCATATAAAATCAGTACTTATTGTTTCATATACATATAATATAGTTTCAAAGAAGAAGTTTCAAAATGTCGACGGAGGCCTGTAATTATTATAAGATCACTTGTTAGCCAGCCTCTCTGGCCCAGGTGAGTAGAAAGGCTTAATTTAATTCATAGGTCTGTCACATGCAAAACTGTATTAGCTTTTGTATCGCAAGGAACACTTTCTATCACGGTTTCCATCTCTTCCGGATCATTTTCAATTGTCATCAGTTTTATTGTAACTGCCTTTTTGGGCTCTGACGTCGTTGTGTCCTGAATGCGATCACGTTTACAATGATACCATACATTAATTGGGTGCCCAGCCCCAAAAACGACGAGTATCAACACGATGAGGTTTACCTGCAAGACAAAAAATAGCCCTATTATCAATTATATGAAAACCGCAAACAGTAGAAGGGAATATATACCGAATATGTTTGTATAATTCATACATTTACTGATTTCTGTTAAACTAATTTCAATGTTAATGCTAAAATTACTAAGGTTCGGGATATTACCTTAGTAATGGCAACAATATGCAACACAAGGTTGTATAAGTGCTTCTATTGTTGAATTGAAAATGATTGATTGATTTGGGTTTAACGGCCCTTTGAGACAGTATTTCAGTCTATATCGGGCCGTCTCCCAGAGAAAGGGAGAAAGAAAAGCGAAATGATAGATGAGAGAAAAAATGTCCAAACAACCCCCATCTGCACCTACGCAAGCACAGTAGGCCCTTGTCCTACTATTAACCAAATCAGTAAGACGCCCCGGCACTGGAAGTTACACGCAGCATCATCGCACCACCCGACCACCCCAGTGAATTGAAAATAAAGCAAACTTATAAATAAGTATAAAGTTTCAAGGACTATTCATGAATCACTGTTTAAATATAGGGCCAACATTTACCTATACTGTGAATAAAAGAATTTAAAATTATGCAAAGCTGAACCAACTTAGCTGTACGCATCTGAAGCTCTAACTCTGAAACAGCAGTCATAGTTTTCCTACATTAATGGGTGCACTTTGACGAAGCAACCCTGCAAATTTCATACTGTCCGCATTCTCCCCTAAGGAGCAAATTCTTTATTGTTTAAAGATAACACCTGATTTCAGAAGGGCTGCATCGTCCGGGGAAGCAAACATGAAGTCACAAAAGTTGTTCCCCTTTGTGCAAATTATAAAAAAAATAATATGAGCCGCGACGCGAGAAAACCAACAATGTGGTTGTGCGCCCAGCGCAGACTCAGATCAGCCTGGGCATCCGCCCAGTCTGATCAGAGTATTCGCTGTCCGCATGAAGGTAGCTTAGACCCTTAGCTACCCTTTAAGCGCTAAGCGAAGAGTCTGGTCAATTTTGTCGGATTCCCAGGCTGATCTGAGTCTGCACTGGGCGCACGACCACTTTGTTGGTTTTCTCGTGTCGCGGCTCATATGGAGGTGTACCCATACACCTTAAAATGCAACATCTCTCAAGTCATCAACATGTTGAAGTGGCTATGTCAGTTTTATAGGTACATCTGCATTTAAGATACAGCTACATGTTCACGTGTATGTGGTGTTTTTTTACTCTTTTTAGTACCCCGTACACAAGTGTCATAAGCATAACTCACATTCAGATAAAATGGACTTAATAGACGCAATGACCCAGAGCATATTGAAGTTGGGGCGGGACGCCCTACAGCCTGTGTATTAGCATGAACGAAAACAGTTAGCTGCAAGTGTCTTTACAGCATATTGTAAGATAAACGCATATATTAGAGAGAGAGAGAGAGAGAGAGAGAGAGAGAGAGAGAGAGAGAAACAATCTGGATTTAAGAACAAATTCTCACCGATGCCCTTATTGCTCAACGCACTTTGTTATAAAATCACACGCATATTCGATTTTTTTGCATATGATAAAGATACAATTACAAAGTACAGGCGCCTTTATCTGGTTACACTTCTTCATATAATTTAGTTTAGACCTGAATCATTTACAGTAATCGACTTGCGTTCCCAAATTCAATTACGTACAAGTCTGAGTCAATAGGCTATCATTAATATCACTTACTACAGAAAGCCTAATCTCACTACAAGGTCGTCCTCAAATTTAATATTTGTTATTTAGAACAAAAAAGCTTGATGTTTTGGTTCTGGTTTGTTCCATTTAACTATAGTCAATTGGGTACTATCCATTGGGCATGTTTGCTCTGCTTATGACCCAGAATAAATTTTCATAAATAAAGTTTGATACAGGCACTGTCGTACCCACGCCAGTGCAACTTCCGCGCGTTGTATGAATGTTCTGACAGATTTGCTACTCAAAAAGTATTCCAATTTGAATTAACTTGCATGAGAGTGTATGGCATCAAAGAAGTTGTTACAAGACACTGATGGTTTACTGAAATTATAAACATAAACTTAAGACCTCCCTTAATTGAAAGTTCTATTGGCTTGTTATCACAAATGGATGAAAGTTAATATGTATTTGACCACGACACGACAAAACCAACAAAGTGGATGTGCGCCCGGCGAAGACTCAGCCTGGCCTGGGCATGCGCCAGTCTGATCAGAGATTTCGCTTTGCGCTTAAAGGATAGGTAAGGGCATAGCTGGCTCCATGCGGACAGTGAAGACTCTTATCAGAATGGGCGGATGTCCAGGCTGGTCTGAGTCTTCGATGGGCAAACATACCATTTTGTTGGTTTAATCGTGTTGCGGCTCATTTATTTTAATATCTTATTCCCTGTGAAACTGGCACAAATACAAACTGGCCCAGAGGTTATAAAACTTGAGTACATTCTCAAACTCAAAATAAAGCACACCGATTGGCTGCTTCCGAGCATGTGCTTGATTTTGAGTTTGAGATCATTCTCAAGTTTTATAACCTCGAACCCAGGTTGCAATACACAACCCATGAAAATGATAAAATGTAGACCATAAACAAGGCCTGCAATGTTTTCATAGCAATTAGTAGCAGGTTTTCTTCACAAATCATCTTAACATATTGGCGTAGCAGTATTGCTGACAATATATTCCATACTGAATAAAAATCCGGTCTTAGAAACAAAAAGCACATACAAGAACAAAAATTGGAGTCTTGGCGTCACCGAGATTTTTCGTATAACATTATGCATTTATTGAATTTTGTTGAGGTGGACATGAAGTGTTATGAACATTAAGCTTCATATTGTCCGACGCGAATCGTTTTTTTATATATTAAGAATAAGTTCAGTTAAAGTGACTGTCATAGAGTAAACTTGACGTCAAATTGCGTTTGACTTAGCCTCACAAATCTTGCGCCATTTAGACGTTGCGTCATCAACCATGCAACAGTCAAGCGTTACGTCACAAATAATGCGACATGAAGCGACGTCTACCTGACATGACTAGCCTCTGAAACAATTAAGTCAGTTTTATTTATAGATTATATAATAACAATGATTATGTCATTTACCAGGTTGCACTCACCGCCTTTTAAGTTTACATACTGTTATGCTGCTGTGATCAAACTATTTGACGTCAAAGACTTTATATGAGCCTTGTAAGAAGTTAATGTTTTTTGGTTGTTAGATACTAGTTAACAAATATCAAAGGCATTTATCAGTTTCTCGAGCCACTGGGCTTTAGCAAGGTTGTAAATGTAGTAATTAGCCTTACACTGAAATAAATATACTTACAAAGAAGATGCTATTGTCAAACGTTGTATGAATAATTGCTTTAACAGTAAACTGTAGACTCATAACCAGTCCTGAAGCACAGAAGGCTAGCCCCATACACCTACCAAAACATTCGCTTGGAAAATGTCTGAAACAGATATAAAACAAGATCAAAAATAAAGAAAGGCATGGTAAGATGGAAGTCAGAACAAAATAAAAGACTTTGTTTTGTTAGAAAAGCACCCCGTTTGGAAATGAGCTTAATGTTTAAACTAATCGTTATACCACTAAACACTCCCACATACTTATACGGTCCTCAAAGTTCGTATTTAAAATAGAACAAATGTAGCAAACCTAAGGCTTACAGAGGAAGTTCGTAGAAGTGCACAATTTATGTCTTTTCAGACATAATACTTCTGTTGATTATTCAAGATGTACGGGTATACCTTCTTGCTTTTTCTGAATTTTATTACAATGGGGAACAACTTTTATGAATTCCTGTTTGCTTGCTTTAAATCACAGTGTTACGCAGAAGGTTTTACACTCGGTCGACACGGGTGTAGAGCCTTATGCGTCGCCAGGACGGCGGAGGGTGACTTCCGGTTAAAGGGTTATCTACTAGTGTAATACACTAACAAGGAAACCCTAACAACGTTAGAATTTTTTAAGTTTATATATAATGTAAATTCTATATACAACAATACAATTTACAACTGTCACAATTACAATAATATACAACACATATCAGTTCATGTCGCTGGCCCAAGTAAGGTGTTTGTTTCAAATATGTAATCGATTTGCGTGCCATACGCAAATAGATTACCGTCTGACGTCAACACCGTACTCGGCTCAGCGCCATGAACTAAAGGAAAACACAAAGAACAAAAAAACGTTAGTTTGAGCTCATACAAAAAAACAAGGCCTTATGTTGGTAGACTTCAATTCGTCGTTCCCTGGATCATGTCATGGGCCAGTCCATATATCATGAGGAACACCAACTTAAATTCACACGTGCACGATTATATACTGGTCGCTCCCTGGATCGTACCAGGGACCAGTCTATATATATATTAATACACCTTAGTGGACGAACACTGTCCCACACTTGATGTGACCTTCAGATCTTATCACAGAATCTGGCAAAACTGTGCTAACCACTTCCGCCTACATTTTGTGCTTCCCGCCTCTGCTTAGGAACCTTGCACAAACGGCGTTGTAACTGCCTCTACCCGGGTTGGTATTAACCTGGAGACGTAAATCGAATCTCCAGGTGAGACGTGGCTCTAAGTCCTAACAGCTGACTGCCGGACTTGATGTGCCTAAAAATAACGAACTTACACTTAATACATTGTAACTACATAATAACAATACGTAAGACTTGGGCCTGTCTTGGAAATACCATACAACGCCCTCGGCGAATGCCGAGCATAACGTGCACACGCCAGCCGTGTCACTAGACACGACTCGCGCTCACGATGTAAAGCTAAAAGTGTGCTTACCACTTCCGCCAATGAAGAAACGTAGATCCTACCACGCATGTGCGTCGAAGGATCTGACGTCAAACATTGTCAAGAAGTATACTGACGTCAACAGGCATTACCATGACATATCCCACATAAAACATGAATAATCTAAACAATGACCTATTTACATTAAATTGCTTTACCAAAAATCTAACTCGCATATGTATTAATTCATTTCTTTAAACAAAGCGTATTACCATTTGCCATAGAATATAATAGCTGAATAAGCGTTTCTCACACATTTGGGATCATAACGTTTGATCTGACATCATGACATCAATGATGTTATACCATATGACGCCGTCTAATGAAGGCAAATCAAACGCATGATGACCAAATGTTACCATTATAACTTATGGAAAAAACCTTAATGCGGTGCATGCTACGGCGTCAATTGACGTCACGAGTATATAAATTAGTTCCATTACAAATCAATCTACTTCTATAGGCCACGTATACGTGAAACTAATATAAAAAGTACTGACGTCGCAATAACATGATGCAACTGACTTCATATGAATAACATGAATGCAACTGACGTCACATGAATAATATGAATGCAATTGACGTCACTGGACGTCAAATAGACGCACACCATTGCAACCAACATCAGTGATATAAACTATTTCCGTAATTTACAAAACTTCCTAATATACAAATACCATGCGACATATGCGCAGCCTGATCACTGTCAACAAAATCAAATCAGTCGACACATATAATCATACCATATCAATCAGAAGTCACATTTTTCATTCTTAGCCAAACTATTCTAAATAAATATAATAAAATCTTACCGTTCTGGTCTAAACTCAGAATCTGGGCACACAACAATAATTTAACATACTCCGTATTAGAATTCAGCCACGTCTAATTTTTTCATTAAAGAATAGCAGTATAAATACTAAGCGTCTCACTTTTAAATCATGGGAATCGAATATAAGCGTGCAGGTACTCACATTAAAATCATGCAACACGCTGTCCACAATCAAAAGAATCGTGCAGGTATTCACCTTAAAATCATGCAATATGCTGTCCACGAGAGGTATTCACAAACAACCCATGCATAACGTAGTCACAATTTCCGTAAACGTTTTATTACCACAGTTACCCTAAAAACTGTAGCCTTACTGATTGAAAGGATTAAAATAATCTCGACGACATAGTGGACGATTAGATCCATTTCGTAACATAGGTTTCCCCTTAGGGAGAAAAAAACATAACAATGTTTCTTTTCTGAAATAGTACGAAATGCGATCGAATCGTAGGCTATGTCAAAACTGGAAAACTAGCTATATACACAACAACGGTGCGATGCATAACGTGGCCAAACTATCTACTAAGGTAGTCCGCCCCCAAATTATCTTGGCCGCGGATAGCAACGATCCTGAATCTGTACGGCTGTAATTTCATGGCCCAACGCATGATTCGGGGATTGAGCACCTTAGCTGTCTGCATATAAGACAAAGGTTTGTGGTCAGTTTCAAGTAGGAACTCCGCCCCATACAGGTACTTACGAAATTTCTCAACACCCCAGATAATACCCAAACATTCCTTCTCAATTACAGAGTAGTTCTTTTCCCGAGGTAACAATTTCTTGCTAGCATAAGCAATCGGCAAACGACCTTCACCTTCGAACTCCTGAAGCAAAATAGCTCCAAGACCAACGTCTGAAGCGTCTGTTCGAAGTACAAACGGGTTACCTTCTTGAAAAACAGGTAAGCGAAGAATAGGACTAGACGTGAGCCTACTCTTCAGGGTTTGAAATGCCCTTTCATGCTGATCTTGCCAATCTTTGATAGAATTAGGTCTATCCCGTTTAGTTAAATCAGTCAGAGGAGAAGCTATGGATGAGAAATTTGGGATAAAACGACGGTAAAACCCAGCTAATCCCAGAAAAGATTTAATTTGCCTTTTCGTACATGGACGAGGAGCATCTCTGATAGCCTGTATCTTGTCCTCTTGCGGTCGTACCGTCTGTCCGACGATATTGTGACCAAGGCACTCGATACTGCCATATCCGATCATGCATTTAGATGGTTTTGCCGTCAATTTGGCCGACCTGAGCCGATCTAACACTTGACGTAATGACGTCACATGATCCTTCCATGTTTCAGTAAATATCCACATGTCATCAACAAAGCTGTCAACATTTGGGAGATTGGACAATATGATTCTCATTAACCTACAAAATGAGGCTCCCGAATTGACCAAACCGAAGGGCATAGTTTTAAACTGGAATAAACCCTTAGGCGTTTCAAATGCCGTCAAAGGTTTAGACCTTTCAGTAAGACTGACTTGCCAATAACCCTTACTCAGGTCCATCTTTGTAAAGAATTTATGTCCCGACATTTTATTGATAACCTCCTCCATATTTGGCATAGGTTCTGCATCGAATTCCGTCACTTTGTTAAGCTTCCGGAAGTCGATACAGAATCTAACCGATCCGTCTTTCTTCGGAACTAGGACAACAGGAGATGAATACGGTGAAATCGACGGCTCGATTACCCCTAAATCTAACATATCCTGTATCTCCGTCTCCATGACGTTACGCGTCTTATACGGGATAGAATAACCTTTCGTCCGTATGGGTTCTGACGTGAGTAGTTTGATATCGTGCTTTATTTGATCAGTTCGACCGGGTAAACTTGATAGTACATCCGGGTACTGTTTAATCAACGCTTGAACCTCCATACGTTGTTCTGACGTTAACGTATCTGAAATACTGACGTCATTATAAGTTGTCGGCTCTTTAGCTGTCGGAAAAGCACAATCATCAAGAGAAAATTCATCACTACCATCGTCATCAACCGACTCTGTAGTCTCAGTAGACAATAAACAATGTGACGGCATAGTACGACGTTCGACATACTGTTTCAGCATATTAGCATGATATGTACTCACGACACCATTGACGTCGATTTTATAGTCCATTCTATTCACCACCTCTACTACCTCATATGGACCCTTCCACTGCAATAACAGTTTATTACTGTCAGTTGGCAGTAATAACAGTACTTTATCTCCCACGTTAAATTTACGCGACCTAGCGCGTTTGTCATAATAAGCCTTTTGCTTTACTTGTACTTTCCGTAAATTATCATGTGCTAACTTACACGTCTGCTCTAACCGTTCTCTCAACTCAATTACGTACTGGTACGTAGACAGAACCTGCTCATCCTGTACCTCTTCAGACCATAATTCACGTAATATTGCCATAGGGCCCTTAACGTTACGTCCGTATAACAGTTCGAACGGAGAAAACCCTAATGACTCCTGCGGAACCTCCCTTATTGCAAACAGTAGTGCTGGGAGATATTTATCCCAGTCTTTTGGACGTTCTGCGCACATCCTACGTAGCATTTGCTTCAGCGTGAAAACGCTCTACGAGACCGTTGCAGATAGGATGATACGGCGTCGTGGTTAACTGCTGGAGTGATAACAGCCTGCTTACTTCTTTCATAACCTCAGCAGTAAACTGACTTCCGCAATCTGTTAACATTTCATCAGGTATGCCAACTCTACTAAACATCTCAACTAACGCTTCGGCTACGCGTTCCGTTTCAATGCCGGGTAACGCTACCGCCTCGGGATATCTCGTCGCATAGTCTATCATTGTTAAAATATAGCGGGATTTCCTGTCAGAACGAGGTTCTATCGGTCCAACTATATCAACAGCGACTCATTTAAATGGTGTGTCAATCTGTGGCAACTTTCCTAAAGGTACCTTAGTGACACGACCTTTTTGAATAGTCCTTTGACATATGTCACAAGATTTACAAAACCTTGCCACATCACCACAAATTCCAGGCCAAAAGAACTCAGTTAACACTCTATCCATAGTTTTCTTTATGCCCAAATGACCTGACATCAAGGTTTCGTGCGCCAATCTTAACACCTTTTCACGAAAACCTTCAGGGATAATAAGTTGCAAAGTGACCTTGTTTCCCTTAGTAAACTGCCTATACAATAAATCTTTCTTTCGAATAAACTTAGTTTCACCTCGGTGCAATCCACGACTAATAGTCACATTCCCAGATTCCACTCTTTGCCTTATGCCATTCAATTTAGGGTCAACAACTTGGGCCTGCTTCAATGCCTCCTTATCACTAGCAATAATTTGATCAGGAACTTCAAGTTTCTTATAGACCTCTTCACCTTGCTTAGCTTGTGACCTAGTCACTGCCGCCATTGCAAAATGGGACATATCGGGAAGTTTTGACCCGTCAATATTTCCAATAACCAGGTCATACAATGTATCTTCCATGCACAATGCCTCAGTTTTTCCTGTGAAAAATGGACAATCTATGTCAACCATTGCTAAGGGATACCTTTGGGTAGATTCATCAATCAAAGTTACATCAGATTCTCTACCAAGTAACTGATCATTAGAAACCAAGTTTCTACGAACGACACACCCAGTACAACCTGTGTCCCTTAAAACTACAACAGTCTTACCATTAACCGTACCCTGCGCTGTTGGTAATCGCGACCTTAAAAAGTAACAGACACCTTCCCTATCCACGTTATCATTGATTAGTTGACTTTCTTCCTTACTCTTATAGAGACCTTCAATTTCATGAGACCTATTCATTGTAGTTTTACAAAAGCTCATTTGATGTCCGCCACCCCGACCACGTCCGCGGGAATAACCCCGACCACGGCCACGATCTGAATTACTACCCTTCGTCTGTACAGTATCGCTCTTACTCTGTGATCTTTGTGTCTCATCTTTCGGTGCATAACTACTCCCCTTACTTCCGCTATACCCGCTTGCACTTGCACCTACCTCCGCACTATATGCTTGCTTCCTATCGGGATTCTTAAAACATTTATATGTTAAATGTCCCTTACCACAAATACTACATTTTATCTCTGGCTTCGCACTCGGTTTATTATCAGATCTACTCTGAGTTACGCCCTTACTATCACGCTGCCCCTTATTAACACAAGCGTAGACACCGCCACGTGCTTCTGCAAATAAATCTGCTTCCCTAGCTATCTCACCTAGATTCGTGAATGTTTTCGGTTTCAAATGAACATATAGTTCTTTACTACAGGATTCTAAAAACTGATCTCTAGCGAAAAAATCGCAAACAGCTTCGTAAGACTGGTCTACTTTCGCCATTTTTAACCATTTATTAAGATACGACCTAAGTCTACTACTAAACTGAATAAACGTTTCGGACTTTTCAGGCCTATCATAGCGAAATTTCTTCCTAAATCCGCGTTCAGTCATATCAAAATTCTTTAACAACGCATCTTTCAACTTGTCATAATCTGCTGCATCATCTACAGACAATCTATCATAGACATCAAGCGCGCGACCTTTAAGTAATGCGCTTAAATATGCAGCCCAAACGTTTTTATCCCATTTATTCGCCGTCGCGTATTTCTCAAACCTTGATAAGTAACTATCCATTTTGTCCTTACTTTCATCAAAATACGGTAATTTGGGATCTCGCGCATGCGCTAACTTTTCAGCCTTCTGTTTTTCTAATTCAACTCTAAACGTTACCTTCTGCAAATCTATCTGATTCTTTAACTCGCGTTGCTGCAATTCAAAACTATACTTCAACTTTTCTAACTCAACTTCGCTCGACAACTTCGCTTCCTTATCGCTTTTGACTTGAGACAACTTAGCTTCCCTATCTTTCTCGGCTTGCCGCTCTATACTTTCAATCCGCGCCATCTCGATTTCCCTATCCGCCGCAATCTTAGCTTCTTCCGTCGCCCTATCCGCCGCAATCTTAGCTAATTCAATTTCCCGATCTTTTTCGGCCTGCGCGATCCTAGCTAACTCAATTTCCCTGTCTTTATCGGCCTGCACAATCTTTTCTTTCTCCGCCGCGATCTTCGCTAACTCAATTTCCCTGTCTTTATCGGCCTGCGCAATCTTTTCTTTATCAAGTGCCCTTACCGCGTGCCTTTCTGCCCTCTCAGTCTCTTGCTGTTGCCTTACAAATTCCTGCAACGCCTGCCCTTCATAACCTAACTCCCTTCCCGTCTTAACTAACTGATCCATGACGCTTAACGTAATGCTCACGTTAATTTAACTGAAACCGACGTTCACTTAAAGTCACACGTTAACTAAAACGTTAACAATAATAATATCAAACTAATCCAACTAAAACGTTGATTAATTAGTATACTCGCGATCTGGACGTAGCCATTAAAGTTACGTTCATAACAGACCGGAAATGACGTCATAAACTGACGTTGACTTTACCGAGAATTACTTTTCACTATTAGATGACGTAATTAGATGACGTAAATAACCCACATACAATTACGCCCAACTTGATCTAGCGTATCGGATATACAAACGTAACGTATGTAACGCAACGTATTAACTGTATCAGAATGTTTATTCTTACAATATCCAGGCCAAGTTTGAAACTGGGTAATGTTGGGTCAAAAACTAGGTCAAATGTTAGTATGGTAAAAACTCTTATAAATCTTCACCAGAGCCAGTGAACTGATTAATGCTCAGGTTAGCGATTCAGGGCCACCATGGCCCTCTTTTTTCTATTCTGAACCGTCGACATATTGCCCTGCGAATTAAGAGTTTCTAAATGGAGGAATCAGTGCGCTCTGCGAATCGAACGGCACAAGGTCAAGATGAGATTGCAAGAAATTATCAGTTAAATATAGTACTGTCAGAAATATTTTATAAATATATATCGGTTTCTTCTAACATCAAAATACAATTGCTTCCTTGCAACAAACGAAGCATACAATGTTCTACTTCTCTGTATTGTGTTTGACAATTTGATAAATGATTCTGTTGGTTTTATGGCTTGCGCGGCGTTTATTTATGTTTGGAAGAATAGCGGTATCAATTGCTGAAATGATATTAACATACGACGAGCGTTCATTTAATGTTGTCTTTGGGGTTCTACAGGGCGCGTTTTAATCCCATTCACATTTCGTTTACTTCAACCCTTCGAAGTATTCTCCATAGACTGAAACACACTTTTCAAGTCTCGAAATCCATCCAGTCAAGGCAGAGAAGTAGGCTTTTTCGGTATACCCTGAAGACACTGGTAAATTGCACTACCTAGTGCACTTCGGGATCCATAACGACGACCAGAAAGGGTTTTCTTTAGTAAAGGAAACAGGTAAAGTCACAGGGACTAAGGTATGGCTATAAGACGGATGAGAGAGCTGAACTACCGTTTCCTCTTTCAAGAAGTCTTGGACAAGAACACACTTGTGAGCAATTGCGTTGTCATGGATAATTTCAAAGGTTGTTTTGTTTTTCATTTTGCATGCAGTAAGGTTTAAGTGTATATGACTGAACCAACTTGAACTTTCAATAACTTTTGAAAGACCGAATGGATTAGACCGAAATTTCATCCTATAATAGAAAATCACTCCCCCGTGCATCACCGCAGTTTCCACGTGCTTCTTACAGCCATGCGGTATGATGGGTCATTAGTGACACAATTAAATGAACGACCCTCGTATAGTAACAGTAGCAAGAAGTAGGATTTGACTTATCCACATCCTAGTTAATCTCATATAGAATATATTTTGTGGCCGAATGTGAACAGTAAACATGAACAGTAACACTTAAAATAATGTCTGTTGACGAAGCCAGCAGGACGCGCACGTACACGTAAACATGCATTAGTGTGTTAATGCTAATTATATATTTACTATATCATGATTGCAAGTTCCATAAAATAGTTTACCAAACTTAGGACCGATAGTTTACCAAACTAAGGGTCAGTTTCACGTCGCATTAAAATCACCATCTGTGATTTTAACCGCGAATTTTCCCATAGAGCGTAGCAACATATATCTTGCTCAGAAATTATTCGAGATTTTAAAGCGACGTGAATTTGGTTCTTAGAGCAGGCGATTGACATGATTTAATACATATCCAAGTATTTATTGAAATTTCGATGGACACATACCGCTTGTGCTAAAATAGCTTGTCGAAAATAGCATACTGAATCAGCAAAGTGACAACCCATGCACAATAGTCACAAAGTCACAAAGTCAGTTGGTTTAAACATATTTATTCAAGAAAATAACATGCATGTTACAAGATATACATAATTCGAAATTAAGGATCTGAACGGAAGCTTAGAGCTTATAAAGTCCATCTCCTCCAAAGCAAACAATATATGTACAGTAATTTTTACAACATGGCTAGAATTTTACGAACTAAATACATGTTATATTCAACCGGTTATTTGTAGTAGAGAAAAAAAAACTAAGAAGAAAAATAACTGAATATGTATATGCTGCAGCAAGTAGAAAATATACATGCGCCGCCTGTAGAGGTGCCTTGGGACATGCGACACCAAAGAAGACCCAGATCAGACTGCACTCCGGCGCAGTCCGGTTAGGGTCTTCCCTGCTAAAGTCACAACTAGGAAAGTGCAGCCAGTGAAGCCTAGAATCAACAGTGATGAAAAGTACCAAGGCTCCTCATTAAGCGGCACCGCTTATATATAGATATATAATGTCAGTTGTGGTGAAGAGTAGAAAAGGAAAATAATAGTGTACTAACATAAGTCAGTAAACTGGTCTTAGGCCGCCCCGTCCCCCCGCCTGTTCCCCTAAACATCTGGAATGATGTTGAGACTACATCGTGTCGTTAAGTTTAGAGTCAGTTGATAAACGCAAGGTAAAAACTTAGGCAAAGATCAGGAATTAATACAATCCAATCCCACATTCCGCTCTGAGAAAAGCCAATACGGAAAGAAGCACATACACACAGAAATTGACACAAGTTTACGAAACATACGCACACTAAACCGAATGAGCAGCTCTTTCCGAAACAGATGGTCATTCAGTTACCCCAATAACAGCATCAACATCTATTTTTACTATTTTATTTTAATTACAAAACAAAACAAAACAGGTGGCAGCTTGGGCAGCAATACAGTTGACCAAATCGCCAGAGACCATAGACAAGCGGACACAGCACAATATAACATCAAGGAACCGCAACAGAAGTACCACCTTGGAACGGTCAGCAAAAGATTACTGGGGGCTTAAACATGTTTTACTGGGCCCAAACCTCGCCCTCTGCTTCTGCATTGGTTTGAAGTTTGGTCTGCATGAAGGTTTCCTTACTCATCAATAAATCATCACAGGAAACAAACAAATCGCGGATAAGGCCAAATCAAATGCACCTTATGTATATTGGTAAGTAGACTGCGGGTACACTTTCAAGGAAAGCAACTTTGCAATTTTTGTTCTTGTTTCCTTTCTCAAAAGGGGTCAACTCCTGCAGGAGAGAATTCGTCTCACCTAGAGCAAAGGTTTTCTTTTTAAACTACTTTTTAAAAGGGATTTGTCACCCAGGGAATCAAACAGGAAGCCGCAATTAATACGTCCCTTTGTAAAGATGGCGGATAAACATGGTAGTGTACCCATACACTAAGATAAACCATATTACAGGTTTCGCCCAAGGTATCTATACACATATGCATTATTCTTAATCCAGACCTTTAGCTGTGTCTAGATGTGACACAAGCGCTTGTGAAGTCTCGAATAAATCGCTTAGGAGGTTTTCACTCATGGTTTATTCCTATGACTAATAAAATCTAGGTCTGCTAAGAAATATGGACATTTCAGTGGGACAAAAAAACTACTTATATAAGAGAACCACATTTTGTCGAAAGCACCATGCCATTGTTTAGCTACCAATAGTAAAGTATGACTGAAAAACATGTCTCATTTTTCCGTCATATAGACTATATCTAAAAGTGCACAGTTTTACTTAATCACAGTCGATTTCCAGACTTGCAACAATAACTACTGTCCTTTCTGTCGGCGTAGACTGACCACAATTTAATTACTTGGCTTTGCAAGTGGCACCAGTGGAATCCAGATATGTCAGATCTTTCATACTGACAATAAAATGAGTGTCCTTTACATCTGTTGTATAGAATCCCGAGCATTCTCGGGAATGGTATGGGAAAACATACTGCCGTGGTAATGCAAATAAAATTTAGCCGCGACACGACAAAACCAACAATGTGGTTGTGTGCCCAGCAAAGACTCAGATCAGCCTGGGCAGCCCTCAGTTTGATCGGACTCTTCGTTTAGTGCTCAAAGGGTAGCTAAGGGTCTAAGCTACCTCCATGCGGAGAGCGAAGGCTCCGATCAGGCAGGGCAGATGCCCAGGTTGATCTGAGTCTGCGCTGGGCGCACAACCGCATTGTCGGTTTTGTGGTGTCGTGGCTCAACTGTTTATTTAAAATAAAGGGTATAAAAATCTATCATGGGTGTTCACGTGGGTAGGAATATTTCAACTGAGGGGTCGTGCTTTCTATAAGGGACGAAGTCTGTCGAATCTGTTCTTGAAATTCAAATCCTGAGGGTCAGCTTTACATATTCGACATGGAACCGTTCATAATTGAAATGTTCCTCCAATTTATGTGAAATAATGAACATCTAATTGGACCAAACTTCAAGACAACAGCCAAATTTTAATCAGTAATTTGCAGTACATTTTGACGGCCAAATGTGTTTAGCAGGTCTAAAACAAAAGTTAAAATATACCTTAAAGCAGGCAAAACAATTGGTTGAACATTTTCTTAAAGAAAGCAACAACAAGACGCATCTCTTTGCATTACGTCGCAAGCGTCAAGCTATTTACGACGCTTTATAACATTTTTAGTGACTTCATTAAAATTAGGTGACGTTAGAACTCGATGAGGTGATGTCAGACGTGATCCAAGTTGTTTATATATACAGTCTGTTGATTTAAATGAAAATGTAGGTCTTGTTACTTTTGGAAAAGAAATGTTGCAAATAAAAGATAGAAGTTTCTTTTATGAGCTGAAAACCTACCTTTGTATGTTTAAGAGGGAGAATGTCTTCTTTGTTTACCAGTTTCAGCCGTATTGCAATGAATGCTATAACGGTCAAGTAAATTACTGTTTTCCTGTTCTTTCCTTCTAAATTTATTTGCATCTTTTTCTTTCTAAATAATATTGTGCTTGTTTCATCTTAAAAAATTGTTTCATTGTGCCATAGCAGCCTCACATAATACGCCACCGGTCTTTGTTGCTCACAAAGGTATCGTTTCTTATTGAGGGGTTTAAATGATGTTCAGCATTAGAAAAGGATAAAGTATGAACTCGGCATTAAAAAGAATGTCAATTAAATTAAGTCTAGTCATGAAAAGTATACTATCGGCAAATGTACCTTTTATTTCTTTATTTAATCTTAAGACAATTTTTTCTAACATTTTTTTCCGCATTGTATTCTTCTATTTGCCTATAACCTACTTTAACTATCACTTTTGTGTTACAAAACTAACAGTATTTTTATATTAAGAGCTTTGCCGGCGTCGGGCCAGCGATCAGCTGCGTCTCAAAAATTTAATTTAAACATATCTGACTGCAAAAATGGCATGGCTGATGTATTTATAAGATTAAACCAGATAGATTTTGCCGGCGAATTTGATACTAATGGGACAAGAATAGATCATAGAATACAAATATATACAATATTTGAGAAAAAAATAGTGTGATGGTTTCCAAATGAATAATTGAAATTTCGTATTAGAGAAAACAGGTTGTAATCAACCCAGCAATGGCGCATCCTTCTAGACAGCTCAGTTAAAGTTCGACTGGTTACTCTGTACACTCCACAAAAATCAAATATTAATCGTCAGTATATATAATCCATAACCAACAATGCTTTGGGAAGGTCTTTCATATTTTTGCATTTACCACAAAACAGTGAATTCGACTATCACTACCTTAATTGATATTTAATTTGTCTATGCAAACGGCAGCCCAATTAAGAATAGCCACGCAACTGAAACTGACACAGTTCCTCGCCCAGAAAGTGTATTCATTCAGCTTGCAGGAAAATGAAGCAATTCTCTGGGAGCAAACACATTTCTGTAGGCGTGGACCGCTAAGATGTAACATGAAGGTATACTGCCTATTAAATTATTAACCAGCTTTCCTTTTATTAACATGATATTGTTTATATGTTCTACAAACCACAAGATAATTTGTAGACTGCTTGACTACTCATAATTTACGTGCCCTGTAAAGACAATTTGTAATGATATCTGCTGGATTTTAATACCTGAAGATATTATTTGATAATGAGTCGCTACAATCTCCAGGGAACAAAATATTTGCAGCGACAAGAAAAAACCATCAAAGTGGCGAGTACGCCAAGCAAAGACTGATCAGCTTCGACATCCCTCATTCTGATCTGTGTCTTCGCTATGTGCATAAAGGGTGCCTACAGGTCTAAGCTAGCTCCATGCGGACAATAAAGACTCTGATCAGGCTTGGCGGACATGCCATTTTGTTGGTAATGTCGTGTCACGGCACATATCTGTTTTTAGATTTGTTATAAAACGACATAAATAAATACTTTATGTGTCTGAAAGATACCCATAAGTTAAATGAACAGTCAGTTGTCAAAACAGACTGCGACATTGTACAATTATAGATTTTGAATATCTACTCAGACATGGGTGAAGTGGAGTGACCGAATTTTCTGTCTCCTCCTAAACAGTAAAAGAGAAAAATAATGTTAATGACACAATTCACCCTATCAGGGACAGTCTCTGCCAGATCAACTATGGCATCTGAAAACAGACAGAATTCGATGTTAATGTCTCAGTGGTGACCCTTATCATGGTCAGGAAACGGAAACTAAGGTGTTTGGGCGACATCTCTACAGGACAGAGTGAAAGGAAAAGAAGAAGAGATAGACATAAAAAGAGGCGGAAAACAGTTTTAAAGAGTGAACAGGGACAGTCTTTGCCAGATCAGCTAGGGCAGCTGAAAAACGGATTTAAATGTAAAGTCATCAGTGGTGCCCCACGTGCTTGCATGCTTATGGGAAATACAAGACATGTATATTGATACTCTTGGATCAATATTACTGCTTGTTGAGGGAATAAAGAACCCAGAAAACAGTGCTTCAGAACAGGTTCTTGCTTCAGAACAGGTTCTTGCTTATTATTATTTTGTGTCGTTAGTCAAAAATCACTTTCATCTCAAAAACTTTTTAAGACGCTCTTTTCTGGTTAATTCATCTGAAAACTTCTAAAACTGAGACTGACCTGTCGTAGCGACATGAATTGTAACGGAGTTTTGCTACTATTAATTTTGTTTTAAAGTGTTTGCTCATTTCCGGTTCTTGCTGCATCAGATACCGTATCACCCTTTCTGATGTCCCTGTCTGTCGTTTTTCACGGGCGATTGGGTTGACATGGATCGGTGGGGGATTTCTTGTCTTACAAATTAATACTAATAGAATCTTTGATGGGGTTGAGACCGAGACAAGGAAATCTCAGGCTGGTATTTAGATTATTTAGTCTTATGCGAGGCTTGCCGACTTAAATAAGACTTAAATAATCAAGCCTCGCATAAGACTTAAATAATATGAAAACGAGCCTGAGATGTCTTTGTCAAGGCCTCAACCCCATCATTGATTATTTTTCTCACCAATTATATTTCATAAAACAGAAAATTTATTGAACTATCATCTCCTTGTTTGGGCCATTCCTATAAACTTCAAGCTAACTTTCTATAAATAGTTTGACAAATGTGTTAATTTCATCTTGTGCGCGCATTTGTCATGACTGACAGCTAATCAGAAGTCAACAGTGACAGATCCATCACTGGGTGACAGTTCCATCACTGGGTGTCAGTTCCATCACTGGGTGTCAATTTCATTTTCTGCATGCAATTTACATGACATATTACAAAGTGAGTTGTTGAAATTAACAAGGGTTGGGCTCTATTAAGAAATGATTGACATTTTGAGACAGCTGTCAGAGCCTAGACTGAGACAGCAGCCCGGGATAGAAAAATCTCAGACAGCTCTAGAAAGGGACATTCTTCTCCAATGGGTGAGAAAAAGTTATCTCTTCTCTGTTATCTTCGGCTGCCCTGTCTCGCGGATTGCGCCAGTTGGTGTGGCTCGGGAAAAGATGCCTGTTGCCTCACTAATCGTGTCTACCTTTTTTCATCCGCATAGAGCTTTGCTAACCTTTAGGCGCCCAGCAAAGACTCTAATCAGACTGCGCGGATGCCCAGTCTGATCTGGGATTTCGCTGGGCGCTCATGCAATTTTATTGGTTTTGTCGTGTCTCGGCTGAAATATAGAAACGTATACCTGTCACACTATACTTGTTAAATGTACAAGTGTTATATTCAGAAGAATCTGTTTTGATATGTTACGGTATTTTTTCATCGGCCATATTTATGTGAAGAAAGTAAAACATGCACTTAAAGCAGTATTCCTACCCAAATTTCATATTTTCTTTAAACCTTTGTATGGAAAGTAAAACGAAGGGCAGTGATCAGGAATTAATACAATTAAATTCCGCTCTCAAATCAATAGGGAAAGAAGCACATACACACAGAAATTGACACAAGTTTACGAAAGACACGCACAGGAAACCGATTGAGCCGCTCTTTCCCAAACAGATGGTCATTCAGCTTCCCCAAAAGCAGCATCAACATCTATTTTACTTAGTTTTTATTTTAGTTACAAAACAAAACAAAACAGAAGGCAGACTGGGCAGCAATATGGGTGACCAAACCGCCAGAGACTATAGACACAGCGGACACTGCACAATATAACATCAAGGAACCGCAACAGAAGTACCGCCTTGGAACGGTCAGCAAAAGATAACTGGGAGCTTAAACGTGTTTTACAGGGCCCAAACCTCGCCCTCTGCTTCTGCAGTGGTTTGAAACATTAAGTTAGCTGTTTGGTCCTCATGAAGGCTTCCTAACTCATCAATGAATCATCATCGGAAACAAACAAATCGCGGATAAGGCCTGTGATGAATCAGAGATGAGGACTCAACAGAAAGAACGTATTGCGACACAGGAGACCCCTGGGAAGTCAGACAACACCACTGAAATACCGGAGCAAAAGAAAACTATCAGTAAAACCCTGAATAAGCAAGCAACAGACAAGGCAAACTCCGGCCCGAACCAACTAAATTAAGTACCTTTATGTCGGGCCCATCATTGAGTCTGATGCCCGACCAACCAGCGTGCAATTAAAGAGGGAAGCAAAGTGTTATACCAAAATTGGATTAACCACTAAACATGCAGACTTTACATTTATATTAACATCAATACGTTTGTAACGAACGACAATTTTCATGAACTGATCTGAAAAATCGGACTTACCTACATTTTTTTTAATTTATAGACTAAGTCACTATAAAATTCTAGTTCCGATAGGCCCTGTTGCAAAAGACTTTTTAATCCGACATTGAATTTAGAAACCAATTCATAGTGTCGGCGAAAGAATTTTGAAAAATTTGAAACATTTAATGTTTTTCGAAGTTTATTATATCTATAGCCCTGTTGGAGAAGCTTAGCAGTTTAAATTTTATTACGGGCATTGAAGTCAGTCAAATGACTAGACACTCTAGCAAACCGAATAAGTTGAGAAACGTAAACTTCGTAAGCGGTAGAACGGGGAACATCAACATCCTAAAATGAAAAATTTACTATGTCAAAATCAAAGTCATCGCGTTTATCATCAATTTTGGATGAAACAAATCCATTTGAATTAGATAAATGTAAATCAAAAAAAGAAGCTTCAGTATCGGCTGCATTAGCGTTGTTTAACTGTAGTTCAGGTGGATAAATTTGATTCACCATGCCTTCAAAGCAAGGATTGTCAATATCTAAAAGGTCATCTACTTATCTAGATGTAGAATTAAAAGCTTCAACAATTTTAGATTGTTTATTATTAGAAAGAGTAGTCATGAAATCTCTTTCGTAGCAAATTAAAAACAAAAATGGGCTACAAGAGGAGCACAATTAGTACCCATCGGAATACTAACAATTTGTCAGTATAACTTAGTACCAAATCGGATTCAAATATTATCTAAAAGGTATGTTGACGCTTCACACATATTTTGACATGACCAAAGTTTATATCGGTTTTGGTGTTCAGAAGTAAAGAAAGCATTTCTTTCGTTACATGCAAGAAAAGTTGTACCTACCCTTTGGAAGGTCCACTCAATTAAATCTATAAGTTTTTCCTTGATCAAATAATGTGGCAAATTCGTATAGAGTGTAGAAAAATCATAAGTTGAGAAACTGGTCGCACGGAACGCTCTCAACTTCAGTTTATTAATTACTTCGCCAGTTTATTAATTACTTCGCCAGAATTTTTTATAGACCAATAGAAATTTTTACCTGACCTTTCATAAACTTTTTCACAGTACCTTATGACATGATTTTTGACAGTTGTAAGGCAAGAGGTTAATAATTTTGAAAGTTCAGTGGTAGTACAAGAACTAGAATTGGCAATAAGTCGTGCTTTATACGGTATTGTACATGTATGAAGCTTTGGTAACCAATACATCGTAGAAAGCCTATTTTGGCGTTCCTTAACATTAACAGAAAACTTCAGTGGTAAATGGCTACAATTTCCTTTAACTTCAGAACTAGAGTTTGTTTTATGCAACTAAATCCACTATAATTTTGATTTCAATTCACTTCAGGACTCATTGCAAGCAGAAATGATACTTTTGGCCTTTTTATTTTTTGTGAACCGATAAAAATCAATACAAACAGGAGCATGTGTATTCTATGTTTTACTCGCCTCGATTTACAAACTAAATATGCCAGTAAAAGTTAGTTGAATTGGTCACTTTGAGGAAGCACATTGCTTTAACCGACATTATAATTTTCCAAAAATGATCATGTGACTTGTGGCGTTACCAGTGGAATTGTGATGTCCTAACAGCTGACCCCCGGCTTAATGAAATAATGTATATGTCTTCATAAGGTGGGAACAAGAAGGTAAACTTTTATCATTTGAACCGCTCAACACATCGCCCCTCCGAGCACTCAATGATAGTAATAGACAAGAGTAGGGTGGTTGTGTGGTGCGATGGTGCTGGGTATAACTTCCAGAGCCGGGTAGTCCTACTAATTTGGATTGTAGTAGGGCAAGGGCCTACTGTGCTTGCAGTAGGTACAGTAGGTGCGAGTGGGGTTGTTTGGACTTTTTGCTCTCGTCTATCATTTCTCTCTTCTTTCTCCCTCTCTTTGGAAGACGGCTCGATATAGGCTGAAATACTATCTCAAAGGGCCGTTAAATCCAAAACAACAGTCCAACCAACCAGAGGGCTCACGCTATATGCAGTTAGTTTGAAGTTCGCAGAAACGTTTGTTTGAGTATCTGTCTGTTAATTTAGGCAGCTTTAAAGGGGAAAATCCACAATAAAATTTAACAGTTGAGTAGCATATTCTCTATACTTATTGCGCAATGTGTATACATATAAGTGTCTCCGATTGGACACATAATTTCTGTTCATCTATATTTAGATATGGCTATTAGATGCTTTAATTACTGATGCAAGACTATTTGAAACATGCCATTTTTTCCAATTACAACTAAAGGATAAAAAATAAAGACTTTCTTTCTTGTCTAACTTAAAGTCCGTATTTTCTAGCTTTCATTTTTATAGGTTAAATTTCAGACAATTAAGTTCTAATGCCAACTTTAGATTGCTGTCCTTTTACGGCTGCGCTATATTTTAATGCTTCATGTAATCAGTGACTTGGCATTGCCTCTAAAATACGTTCAGACATTTTCTACTTTGGAGTCAGAGCTATAATTTTGTCGTCTGAATGGCCTTTTGAAGGCATGAACATAATTTAGTTCAGATGCGGCGAGAGAAATGACGCCTTACCAGATTATCACTGAGTCCTCAAGCTCATTTATTCATTGATACCTGTTTCGGTTTTGGCTTCCTCAACTGACTCCCTGCAATGGTAGGGACATTCAGTTGCTATGTTTCATTGCTCATTTAGATGGCAAAGGTACAAATTGTATTTGTTACCTTGGAATTGTTGATTCCTTTGATTGCAGTCATTTTAGTTCAGGTCATTTCTATTCTTTACGGATTGTGCGATCAGCGATGACACAGATAATGTTTTGCTTCCAAACAGTTTGCAGTATGATCAGTTCTGCTTCTCGCAACGATTCGCAGTCTGATCTAGATCTTTCTTATTCAAACATTTCTAAGGTTAGTTTATCCAGAAGCGTCACAGCTGGTGCTGATATTTCGGTCGAATTACAGTTGTACTTTGGAGCAAAAATAGCATCACAAACGTAAGGAAGGAAATGGTAATTATACATATTTACAGCAAAATAACTTTTCTTAGTAACGTGACACACACACTGTTTTCAACAAATACTGCAAACTATTTTTCCTGGCAATTGGAGACACAACGTGTCTTCAGTCTTTAAGCATTGCATCGGCGTTTTCTATGCGACCGGATCAGAGAATACACATATACAGTACATGTACTATGAGAATTTAAATTAAAAAATCATAAAATTGAAAAATCAACTGTTGGCACTCTTACCAAACTGTGCATATGCTCAGGTTTAGTTGGGATATTTGTAGCTTGCATATAACAGTCAGACCAACGACGACAGGTGTCCTTATGAAACGGTTTAAATCTTCAACATTGCTCTCTCGGATGAGAATTTTAATCGAGGTCCCGTCTCCATTACTCAGTACAATCCCTCACCTTACTCACCTTATATTTAAGTTTTTGTCAATAGCGTACTAGAATAAATGGTTGCTTGTGATTTGTCTTTTCAGTGCAAGAATGTCAGCGATATAATCTGAGTCAGTGTTAGTTTGCGAATGGCTTGCTTTAAAACCTGATATCATTGTAACTGTCGAACAACATAAAACTGAAACGATAGGCGAAGATCAGAAATTAATACAATCAAACTACACATCCTGCCATCCAAACCAAATCGGAAAGCACATACACAAATTGACAAAGTTCAAGAAAGACACACACGATAAACAAATGACCGAATAAACAAGTCTTTCGCAAATAGATAGCCTAACTGAAAACAGCAGCAACATCTGTTTTATCTATTTTATATTCTAAATTACAAAATTAAACAAGACAAAACAAAAAGCAGAATGTGCAGTTATTCAGGTTTCCAAATTGCTCGAGACCATAGACACGCTGACATTACAACATGTAACATTGAGGAACCACAACACAATTACCCTCTTGGAACGGTCCGTAATATAGTTCTAGGGGCTTATACTAGTTAGACTGGATACAAACCCTCACACTCTGCTTCTATAGAGGTTTGAAACATTTACTTAGTTACCCATCAGTAAATCATTACAGATTGCAAACAAATCACCGATAATATCTATGATGAGTTAGAGATGAGGACTCGACAGAAACAACGTTTTGCACACCTGTAGGTCCCTGGCATCTGAGCCAACACTACTGAAATTACGGAATAACTCTTCTTTTTGATGGGTACGTAAATGTCTACTGAACAACTTGTGTTTATTAGAGGCATTCTACGGGTTGTTAAATTAAAATTTAATAATAATGAGCATGCTTAATAAATATACAAAATGGTTGAAATGTCTTAATCTATTTTACTGTTGTCCAATAGGATTATTGTTCTTGTATATGAATCAATGAGGCGCCGTTCTCGAGTTAAATTGTTCCATTTGACCATGACTTCAGTTAGCTGTGCGTATTGTTAGCTTAGTAAAAATCATGGTTTTCTTTGTTTCTCTTACAGAGTCTAGAATGAACTCTGAGCCGTGACACGACAAAATCAATGAAATGGCATGTGCGCCCAGCGAAGAGTCAGATCAGCTTTGGCTTTCACTCAGTCTTATTAAAGTCGCCGCTGTTGACACGGAGGTAGCTTAGCTCCTCAGCTACCCTTTAAGCGCACAGCAAATGCTCTGATCAGGCTGTGTGGATGCCCAGGCTGATCTAAGTTTTCGCTGAGTGCACATGCCGATTTGTTGTTTTTGTCGTGTTGCGGCTCATTTTGTAGCTTTGGTATTTTATTTTCGGTTATATTATCTATACAATATCTGATCAGGAGACAAAAATGACAACAGTATAATGTTTGATGACAAAAAATATCTTAAATATTGAGCGAGGAGGCATTCATGTAGATCCAATTATTGTCGTTCTTATTAATGATGAAACTGCATCGGAATTTAGGGCGAGGGCTGAGATTTAATAAACTCCGGAGTTGATAACCCTTGGTAGTTAGTTCTGGCCGCCCGTTATTTCATTGTAGTTTCACGTATGTTTGTACTGTTTTACTGTTAAATATCATGGATATTTGTTGTTGTTTGTGCCTTCGTGTTGTCTCTTGTTCTTCTTTTTGATGGCTTGGCATGGTTATGGTCTCTTTGGCTTTTCCTAGTTTGTTACCTTTGCTTACTATTTGGCACAGGTTTGTTTTTTGAATGTATCTCGTTTTATAAAGGCATTTAGAGACCTGTTTATTGATTTGAATTTCATTTGAAAAGACCTTAAGGTGCATAGGTACACTTTATTTTTTGGTTATTTTTAAGAAGGTTAACAAGTTTAATGGCTTTCTGTTTTCTTTCCTGGACAAAGAGGACCTTCCAAAATGTAGTTTACTCTTAAAATAAAAGAAGATTCTCCTTAGAGAGCCAATTATTTCCTTTAAGAGGTGACCCTAGGTGATAAGGAAGACAAAAATGAGAGAGTTACTTCCACTAAAAGTATACCCATTCACCTTAATGTTTGTTTTCTCTATTACATGTACATATATAGAGGATCTTACATGAGTGCTCATGTATTATTAAATTTATTGAACGAGTTGGGGAAAAAGATAAGATGCGAGGCTTTGCCGAGCATCTTATCGGTTTTTCCCAACGAGTTTAATAAATTCAATAATACAGGAGCACGAATGCAAGATTCTGTTTATCATATGACACTAAAATCGCATTTTATTAGCAAAATTTGCACTAAAACGTCACGATTTCGCCCTTACAAAACGCGACGTTTTTATGGACGTCAACGTATAACGTTACGACGTAATTTGCATATTTAATCCACTTGTGGATTATCGTTTTAATGCATGGCTTTCTTACACACTCAGATGCGACGTCATTTGATAAATAATACTAGAATCAACATAAATAAATTGCATATATATTTAAAAATCAAAGGCGTGTTAAGTCAATTGTTGGATATTAATGAAGAACAAGTATGGTTAAGTTCATTAACAATTATATATTTTCGTAAATTGTCTCATAAATGCAAGTAGAGTAATTGTCTGAAATATTTCTACACTTTTACCCATTTCTGTAATATATTAAAAATCCGTACTTGATTTGGTTAAAACACAGGGGCATATATCAGTGATAACGGATATGAGGTGGGACGGAACAATGCGTCCCACCAGAACCACGGTTTGACAGGCCTCGCAAAGCCGAACAGTGCCCCTAAAGAAAAATGATCTGATATGATAAGGCCCATATTTGGCCACCATAAATTTCATGTTTCAAAATTTGTATTTCAATAATAAAAATGTATACATAGGAAAGTTCTAACCTGGAATGTTGTTAACAGCACAAAATCCAGCCTATTGTTTTATATGAACATACCCAGACCGCCAGCGAATTGTAATGAAAATGACTAATTTGGTAGCCGCATTCGCGACTTTAAAAATATATAAGCCCGGCCTCCAGCACATTTTATTTTTTTGTAAATTGACAAAAATTTGATTTGATAGCATTCCATGAACGTATTGAATGTGATGGAGACCGGGCTCTATGTTTATATTTAAAGTTTTGTCATTAAACTGGTAGCTTTTAGAACATTTTCTTGGTGTTCTCAACATAAAAACGCCCATATCTCCGCTCGTAGACAAAATAAACATATGTTGTGTGTATTCATTTTCGTCGTTAGGACCTAAAAAATAATTTGGTAGCAATTTCACTTTGATCTATATCAATTTTCTGAACTTGCCAACTTGAGTGTATTGGGTATCTGGATAGGCCTTGTCATATTTTCAGGTGGTCAGCAGTGCTATCCAAAAAAATCAGAATTTCACCAAACTCCTTAAAAGCCATTGTAGTTGTCATATTCTTTTAATAAAATGCCTTTAAACATATTTTGTCTTGCAAGTTTCCTTAATATCATTTCAGCAACATAGGCATGTCAGAAATCATGATATTCTGAGAATTCAAAAAAAAAAAAAACTGACAGAGAACTAATAGTGTGTTGACCCAGAAGTAATGTTATTGCGGCTATAGAATCGTGAACCTTAAGTACATGTACCTTAATCTATTTGCACTATGTTCTGGGGATGTCATAAAAATATAGTGCACAGTAATCAAGATATCGGGATAGACAGTAGGCATGCTAACGACACACGCCGCACGTCAGTGACGTTGTTGGCGTTCCAGACGGAATTTCGATATTGTGTCATGTCCAAAGTAACATCTTCGCCATTCCAGAATAGCAACAGTGTCTGTTCATCTATGTTTACCTCATCGTTTACTATTATTTGAGTCATTCCGTAACCCATGTACAAGAATTTACACAATGTGCAAATTGCAGAACATGGATCTTCATATATGGGGTCTAAACAAGAGTCACGTTATTGTCTGACATCGCAAATAAAGGCCTTCCGGTTTTCATACGACATTCTAACGACTCATCTGCATCACTATAGCGCTGACTGCACCTTTACACACGCCTCATAATCACTGTTATATCACCACATGTGTAATTAAACAGCCCTATAGTCTCTCATGGTGATATTCTTAATTTACAGCAAGACCACATAAATATGCGGTGACGCCTTTTTAGAAATCTACAGTTTTTCACTCGGCGGTAACAAGCATTAGCGCTATCAAGCGAACTTCATGGCGTCAGTGGCATATTTGAATGTCTATATTATTGAAACGGAGAAAGATTTCAACTTTATATTTATTCTGTTAATAAGAACTGAATTACAGTGTAGCTTAATATCGTTTTTATAATAATGCTACGATAAATAAGCGCACAATGGACACAGTGACATTACTTCTGGATCAACTCTTGTATTTCTATTTGTTCTCATACGCAAAGAGGGTTAGCAATAAAAAAAATGCAATTTTAAGGGATTTTGATTGGGAACCAAAAGTAGCGCCCTTTAACAATACTTTAATGTTCCTATCATTATGCAGTCAAACGAAATTAATTTTTATGCTCAGATTTCAATTTTGTGTAACATAGTAATATAAAAACTGCCATTCTATTCCTCCATAATGTAAGTCGAAGCATAACTATACTAGCATAAAATTATAATAGTAATACGTAATAACAATCAGACGAATAAGTAATACATAACAACGTAACTCGGATATGTTAATGGAGTATTACTCTATGATTACAGACATTATGAACAACACAGAATATTGTATCATTCGGTGGAACAAGTCACGAATACCCAAAATGTAATACCTAAATACAACCAAATAGCTGACAAATATCACAAAGAATAGGCAAAAGGTGTAATAGTAAGTAAACATCAATCTTGCTTGCTTGTTATAGCTGAATTCTGGGAAGACCTGAAAATCGTATTTCCCTTAACCAATATTGATGAGAGGAGCATTACTGAAGAGTAAAACAAATATGAGCCGCGACACGAGAAAACCAACAATGTAGTTGTACGCCCATCGCAGACTCAGATCAGCCTGGGCATCAGAGTCTTCGCTGTCCGCATGAAGGTAGCTTAGTCCCTAAGCTACCCTATAAGCCCCTAGCAAAAAGTCTGATCGGACTGGGCGGATGCTCAGGTTGATCTGAGTCTGCACTGGGCGCACAACCACTTTGTTGGCTCATATTTAGATTAAGCAACAAATTTATGCAAAGGGTGGTACTTCTTTTCTTTGAAACTGTTTCTTTCCTGTCTATAATTTTTGTTTTCTCACTTTACAAAACAATTACTCCCATTTTAGGTTAAAACAAAGTGTCTAGTGGTGGTTTCCAAACGGCTGTATACACCTAAGATATTTTAACCAGAGGCCCATTTTGGCCCTGACTCGTTCACCTGAGCCTATAGCTGTGTTTAAATGATTGTGAACTTCAAACTGGAGGTAGCCCATTATTTTAGACTTAATGACAACTAAGCCAACTACGCAGTTGGCACAAAACATATTTCTGACAGAGGACTAAATAAGAAATATTTCTGTGAAAGATGCAAAAATATCTTCATTGCTGTGTCAAGTGCAAGTTCTTATTATCAGCGTATAGTAAATACTACTTACAGTAACCAAAGTATCCAACGATTGCCATGAACCACAGTATTTTATAGAAGCTTATCGTAAGTATTTTTTGCAAACTGTGTTTTCCCAGTTGTACAGCCTTTAAAAGTCAGTTTTCGAATAGTCCACCGTTTTCAGCCTTTTGGCTACTTCTGCAACTAAACCACTTAAGCAGATGGCACAAATACTATATGTCTGATAGAGAAGTACTTACAGAACGTTTATGCAAAAATATATCAGCACCCGTTAGGATGTTACAGACAATTTCAAATTTCTTTCCTGTTTTCAGTTTAAGCGTTTTGTAACTTCTAATTTTAAATCCAACGTAATTTTCTGCCGATCGGCATGGAAAATGCTTATTTCGGAGAAGTATTTCCTAAAAGCATTTTTTGTAAAATATCAGTTTTTTTCCAGCCCACTGGCTACTAAGGAGAATTTGTTCAAATAAATATAGCACTTTGGTTGCTCTCATAATGAAATCAGTTGGCACAAAATCAATCTGTATGACAGAAAACTATCAATGGATTATTAATGAAACAAACATACCAAACTGTGATCGTTGTTGAGGCAGTAACAGCCAGTGTTCAAGCTTCCAACTAAAAGTCAGTAACAGCTTGAAATTGCTGTAGCAACCAAACTTATGAAGGAATTGGCATATAAAATCAGTACTTATTGTTTCATATACATATAATATAGTTTCAAAGAAGAAGTTTCAAAATGTCGACGGACGACGGAGGCCTGTAATTATTATAAGATCACTTGTTAGCCAGCCTCTCTGGCCCAGGTGAGTAGAAAGGCTTAATTTAATTCATAGGTCTGTCACATGCAAAACTGTATTAGCTTTTGTATCGCAAGGAACACTTTCTATCACGGTTTCCATCTCTTCCGGATCATTTTCAATTGTCATCAGTTTTATTGTAACTGCCTTTTTGGGCTCTGACGTCGTTGTGTCCTGAATGCGATCACGTTTACAATGATACCATACATTAATTGGGTGCCCAGCCCCAAAAACGACGAGTATCAACACGATGAGGTTTACCTGCAAGACAAAAAATAGCCCTATTATCAATTATATGAAAACCGCAAACAGTAGAAGGGAATATATACCGAATATGTTTGTATAATTCATACATTTACTGATTTCTGTTAAACTAATTTCAATGTTAATGCTAAAATTACTAAGGTTCGGGATATTACCTTAGTAATGGCAACAATATGCAACACAAGGTTGTATAAGTGCTTCTATTGTTGAATTGAAAATGATTGATTGATTTGGGTTTAACGGCCCTTTGAGACAGTATTTCAGTCTATATCGGGCCGTCTCCCAGAGAAAGGGAGAAAGAAAAGCGAAATGATAGATGAGAGAAAAAATGTCCAAACAACCCCCATCTGCACCTACGCAAGCACAGTAGGCCCTTGTCCTACTATTAACCAAATCAGTAAGACGCCCCGGCACTGGAAGTTACACGCAGCATCATCGCACCACCCGACCACCCCAGTGAATTGAAAATAAAGCAAACTTATAAATAAGTATAAAGTTTCAAGGACTATTCATGAATCACTGTTTAAATATAGGGCCAACATTTACCTATACTGTGAATAAAAGAATTTAAAATTATGCAAAGCTGAACCAACTTAGCTGTACGCATCTGAAGCTCTAACTCTGAAACAGCAGTCATAGTTTTCCTACATTAATGGGTGCACTTTGACGAAGCAACCCTGCAAATTTCATACTGTCCGCATTCTCCCCTAAGGAGCAAATTCTTTATTGTTTAAAGATAACACCTGATTTCAGAAGGGCTGCATCGTCCGGGGAAGCAAACATGAAGTCACAAAAGTTGTTCCCCTTTGTGCAAATTATAAAAAAAATAATATGAGCCGCGACGCGAGAAAACCAACAATGTGGTTGTGCGCCCAGCGCAGACTCAGATCAGCCTGGGCATCCGCCCAGTCTGATCAGAGTATTCGCTGTCCGCATGAAGGTAGCTTAGACCCTTAGCTACCCTTTAAGCGCTAAGCGAAGAGTCTGGTCAATTTTGTCGGATTCCCAGGCTGATCTGAGTCTGCACTGGGCGCACGACCACTTTGTTGGTTTTCTCGTGTCGCGGCTCATATGGAGGTGTACCCATACACCTTAAAATGCAACATCTCTCAAGTCATCAACATGTTGAAGTGGCTATGTCAGTTTTATAGGTACATCTGCATTTAAGATACAGCTACATGTTCACGTGTATGTGGTGTTTTTTTACTCTTTTTAGTACCCCGTACACAAGTGTCATAAGCATAACTCACATTCAGATAAAATGGACTTAATAGACGCAATGACCCAGAGCATATTGAAGTTGGGGCGGGACGCCCTACAGCCTGTGTATTAGCATGAACGAAAACAGTTAGCTGCAAGTGTCTTTACAGCATATTGTAAGATAAACGCATATATTAGAGAGAGAGAGAGAGAGAGAGAGAGAGAGAGAGAGAGAGAGAGAGAGAAACAATCTGGATTTAAGAACAAATTCTCACCGATGCCCTTATTGCTCAACGCACTTTGTTATAAAATCACACGCATATTCGATTTTTTTGCATATGATAAAGATACAATTACAAAGTACAGGCGCCTTTATCTGGTTACGCTTCTTCATATAATTTAGTTTAGACCTGAATCATTTACAGTAATCGACTTGCGTTCCCAAATTCAATTACGTACAAGTCTGAGTCAATAGGCTATCATTAATATCACTTACTACAGAAAGCCTAATCTCACTACAAGGTCGTCCTCAAATTTAATATTTGTTATTTAGAACAAAAAAGCTTGATGTTTTGGTTCTGGTTTGTTCCATTTAACTATAGTCAATTGGGTACTATCCATTGGGCATGTTTGCTCTGCTTATGACCCAGAATAAATTTTCATAAATAAAGTTTGATACAGGCACTGTCGTACCGACGCCAGTGCAACTTCCGCGCGTTGTATGAATGTTCTGACAGATTTGCTACTCAAAAAGTATTCGAATTTGAATTAACTTGCATGAGAGTGTATGGCATCAAAGAAGTTGTTACAAGACACTGATGGTTTACTGAAATTATAAACATAAACTTAAGACCTCCCTTAATTGAAAGTTCTATTGGCTTGTTATCACAAATGGATGAAAGTTAATATGTATTTGACCACGACACGACAAAACCAACAAAGTGGATGTGCGCCCGGCGAAGACTCAGCCTGGCCTGGGCATGCGCCAGTCTGATCAGAGATTTCGCTTTGCGCTTAAAGGATAGGTAAGGGCATAGCTGGCTCCATGCGGACAGTGAAGACTCTTATCAGAATGGGCGGATGTCCAGGCTGGTCTGAGTCTTCGATGGGCAAACATACCATTTTGTTGGTTTAATCGTGTTGCGGCTCATTTATTTTAATATCTTATTCCCTGTGAAACTGGCACAAATACAAACTGGCCCAGAGGTTATAAAACTTGAGTACATTCTCAAACTCAAAATAAAGCACACCGATTGGCTGCTTCCGAGCATGTGCTTGATTTTGAGTTTGAGATCATTCTCAAGTTTTATAACCTCGAACCCAGGTTGCAATACACAACCCATGAAAATGATAAAATGTAGACCATAAACAAGGCCTGCAATGTTTTCATAGCAATTAGTAGCAGGTTTTCTTCACAAATCATCTTAACATATTGGCGTAGCAGTATTGCTGACAATATATTCCATACTGAATAAAAATCCGGTCTTAGAAACAAAAAGCACATACAAGAACAAAAATTGGAGTCTTGGCGTCACCGAGATTTTTCGTATAACATTATGCATTTATTGAATTTTGTTGAGGTGGACATGAAGTGTTATGAACATTAAGCTTCATATTGTCCGACGCGAATCGTTTTTTTATATATTAAGAATAAGTTCAGTTAAAGTGACTGTCATAGAGTAAACTTGACGTCAAATTGCGTTTGACTTAGCCTCACAAATCTTGCGCCATTTAGACGTTGCGTCATCAACCATGCAACAGTCAAGCGTTACGTCACAAATAATGCGACATGAAGCGACGTCTACCTGACATGACTAGCCTCTGAAACAATTAAGTCAGTTTTATTTATAGATTATATAATAACAATGATTATGTCATTTACCAGGTTGCACTCACCGCCTTTTAAGTTTACATACTGTTATGCTGCTGTGATCAAACTATTTGACGTCAAAGACTTTATATGAGCCTTGTAAGAAGTTAATGTTTTTTGGTTGTTAGATACTAGTTAACAAATATCAAAGGCATTTATCAGTTTCTCGAGCCACTGGGCTTTAGCAAGGTTGTAAATGTAGTAATTAGCCTTACACTGAAATAAATATACTTACAAAGAAGATGCTATTGTCAAACGTTGTATGAATAATTGCTTTAACAGTAAACTGTAGACTCATAACCAGTCCTGAAGCACAGAAGGCTAGCCCGATACACCTACCAAAACATTCGCTTGGAAAATGTCTGAAACAGATATAAAACAAGATCAAAAATAAAGAAAGGCATGGTAAGATGGAAGTCAGAACAAAATAAAAGACTTTGTTTTGTTAGAAAAGCACCCCGTTTGGAAATGAGCTTAATGTTTAAACTAATCGTTATACCACTACACACTCCCACATACTTATACGGTCCTCAAAGTTCGTATTTAAAATAGAACAAATGTAGCAAACCTAAGGCTTACAGAGGAAGTTCGTAGAAGTGCACAATTTATGTCTTTTCAGACATAATACTTCTGTTGATTATTCAAGATGTACGGGTATACCTTCTTGCTTTTTCTGAATTTTATTACAATGGGGAACAACTTTTATGAATTCCTGTTTGCTTGCTTTAAATCACAGTGTTACGCAGAAGGTTTTACACTCGGTCGACACGGGTGTAGAGCCTTATGCGTCGCCAGGACGGCGGAGGGTGACTTCCGGTTAAAGGGTTATCTACTAGTGTAATACACTAACAAGGAAACTCTAACAACGTTAGAATTTTTTAAGTTTATATATAATGTAAATTCTATATACAACAATACAATTTACAACTGTCACAATTACAATAATATACAACACATATCAGTTCATGTCGCTGGCCCAAGTAAGGTGTTTGTTTCAAATTTGTAATCGATTTGCGTGCCATACGCAAATAGATTACCGTCTGACGTCAACACCGTACTCGGCTCAGCGCCATGAACTAAAGGAAAACACAAAGAACAAAAAAACGTTAGTTTGAGCTCATACAAAAAAACAAGGCCTTATGTTGGTAGACTTCAATTCGTCGTTCCCTGGATCATGTCATGGGCCAGTCCATATATCATGAGGAACACCAACTTAAATTCACACGTGCACGATTATATACTGGTCGCTCCCTGGATCGTACCAGGGACCAGTCTATATATATATTAATACACCTTAGTGGACGAACACTGTCCCACACTTGATGTGACCTTCAGATCTTATCACAGAATCTGGCAAAACTGTGCTAACCACTTCCGCCTACATTTTGTGCTTCCCGCCTCTGCTTAGGAACCTTGCACAAACGGCGTTGTAACTGCCTCTACCCGGGTTGGTATTAACCTGGAGACGTAAATCGAATCTCCAGGTGAGACGTGGCTCTAAGTCCTAACAGCTGACTGCCGGACTTGATGTGCCTAAAAATAACGAACTTACACTTAATACATTGTAACTACATAATAACAATACGTAAGACTTGGGCCTGTCTTGGAAATACCATACAACGCCCTCGGCGAATGCCGAGCATAACGTGCACACGCCAGCCGTGTCACTAGACACGACTCGCGCTCACGATGTAAAGCTAAAAGTGTGCTTACCACTTCCGCCAATGAAGAAACGTAGATCCTACCACGCATGTGCGTCGAAGGATCTGACGTCAAACATTGTCAAGAAGTATACTGACGTCAACAGGCATTACCATGACATATCCCACATAAAACATGAATAATCTAAACAATGACCTATTTACATTAAATTGCTTTACCAAAAATCTAACTCGCATATGTATTAATTCATTTCTTTAAACAAAGCGTATTACCATTTGCCATAGAATATAATAGCTGAATAAGCGTTTCTCACACATTTGGGATCATAACGTTTGATCTGACATCATGACATCAATGATGTTATACCATATGACGCCGTCTAATGAAGGCAAATCAAACGCATGATGACCAAATGTTACCATTATAACTTATGGAAAAAACCTTAATGCGGTGCATGCTACGGCGTCAATTGACGTCACGAGTATATAAATTAGTTCCATTACAAATCAATCTACTTCTATAGGCCACGTATACGTGAAACTAATATAAAAAGTACTGACGTCGCAATAACATGATGCAACTGACTTCATATGAATAACATGAATGCAACTGACGTCACATGAATAATATGAATGCAATTGACGTCACTGGACGTCAAATAGACGCACACCATTGCAACCAACATCAGTGATATAAACTATTTCCGTAATTTACAAAACTTCCTAATATACAAATACCATGCGACATATGCGCAGCCTGATCACTGTCAACAAAATCAAATCAGTCGACACATATAATCATACCATATCAATCAGAAGTCACATTTTTCATTCTTAGCCAAACTATTCTAAATAAATATAATAAAATCTTACCGTTCTGGTCTAAACTCAGAATCTGGGCACACAACAATAATTTAACATACTCCGTATTAGAATTCAGCCACGTCTAATTTTTTCATTAAAGAATAGCAGTATAAATACTAAGCGTCTCACTTTTAAATCATGGGAATCGAATATAAGCGTGCAGGTACTCACATTAAAATCATGCAACACGCTGTCCACAATCAAAAGACTCGTGCAGGTATTCACCTTAAAATCATGCAATATGCTGTCCACGAGAGGTATTCACAAACAACCCATGCATAACGTAGTCACAATTTCCGTAAACGTTTTATTACCACAGTTACCCTAAAAACTGTAGCCTTACTGATTGAAAGGATTAAAATAATCTCGACGACATAGTGGACGATTAGATCCATTTCGTAACACACAGTTCTTCCAAAATAGAGTCTACTCTTTAAAAAATAATCTGTTTGCTTCAAATAAAAAATGAAAATAAAAGAAAATGAATAAACAAATAATAATAAAGCTCTTCAAAAATGGGGTCTACTCTGACAGAAAACAAATTGCTCCTACAGGAGCAATATTTCTTCGTTTATGTGATGACCCCTACTGACCCTCCTGAGAAGGATAGCGAAAATGAGAATTACAGAGTTCCTGCCCTGACAGTTTACTGATTCATCTCTACAATGTGAGCCATCACCCTATTATGCATCTGTTCACTGAAATTGTTGTTTCTCCAAAGGAAATGACCTAACAGGGCCATATGACAGCCGAGAACACAGGATGTCTTCTATAGAGAATAAAAACTATTCTGTAACCCATTTATTCCTAGCGTCCCAATAATGGGACATAAGCAAACAATGCAGACCCGATCAGACACTGCATAATGCAGCGTCTGATCAGGACCTACACATTTTGCAACAGAAAAATGGGTATTTCTCCTTAAAAATGAGATAAATGGATGGACACCCTCGAATTTACAATTGGACTCATCCATTCGATAAGGATAGAAGAGTCCATCGGGCATATATGAGCCGCGACACGAGAAAACCAACAATGTGGTTGTGCGCCCTACACAGACTCAGATGAGTCTGGGCATCAGGCCTATCTGATTAGACTCTTTGCGAAGCGCTTAGAGGGTAGTTAAGAGTCTAAGCTACCCGGATGCCCAGGCTGATCTGAGTCTGCGCTGGGCGCACAACCACATAATTGGTTTTCTCGCGTGGCGGCTCATATAGGTTTAAATTTACTTACACATGGGTCAATATGGCACATAGGGTAGATAAGGCAGCTACTTTCTCCATCATCATGAGAATATAAGATATTAATTTAAAGCCGAGATGGGGTAATAATCCTGTTATTCCACCCAGTATTGACAGGATAAATACTATAACAAGCGCATGAACTATGTTCATCATCTGGTCTGTTTTAGGATCTGTAACTGAAAGTAGGTAAAACAATCAACATAAGTGTGATTTGGAAATGGTAGAAAACATTACTGACAATGTACTCTCGAGAAATATGCATATATGCCATAGTTGCTACTGTGTCTCTATGACCTTCATGTAGTTGTTAGTTGCTGTTGATTTTTGTATCTCCATGTTTTTAAACATCTTGTCTTTGAAAATAGAGTTGTGCTCTAACCTATGCTAGAGGCGTGGCCGATGTTGCACATTTCTCATGCACATGACAGACTCACGCATTAAACTGAGTGTGCAAGTCTTCACGTTATTGACGCTGATATTAATAGAAAGGTTTAAGATTTATAGTTACATACAAGCATACACTATTGAAAAACACACTACTCCATTTTTCCGCCATTTTTTAAAAAGAATATATTTTGAGTTTCAGTATTCATTTCCTGTCAGCAGAGTCGCTCCTCCAATAGGATAAATGGGTACACCTACATGTGTTCCCACTATGTTTCACTTAAATGAAGCGGATATAGTCTTAAAAAAGAGAATTTGCACCTAGGTGAGCAAATTCGTTCCTTTAGAGATTACCCCCCTCCCATCCCACATCCGCCATTGAGAATTAGACAAAAATGAAAATAATAGAGGTTCCCCCCTAAAAGTGTACCTATTTACCTAAGAGGAAAACACTCCTGTAGTCCGCAAATTCATACTCTCTCCCTCTCCCCCTCTCCCCCTCGCCCCCCCCCCCCCCCCCCACACACACATACACTAACATCCCTGGGTAAGGAGTCAACAATGAGATGCTTCCTTTAGAGTGAAAGAGAGAAAAATTGAAGTTTTGATTTTTTGACCGTTTCTTTATTGGCGAAGACCCGTACCAAAGCTTTAACATTCAATACTTACTAGCAAAGTTTAGATAAAACTGCTGACGGAATAAATAAGGTGAAACCTCGAATCTTTTTATCTGTTATATTACATGAGGCACACAAGGCACAGAGGTTATAAAACTTTTTTCATGCTCAACTTAGCTGAGCATGAAATTTTACGTGTTAATAAAAAGCAAATTATTGATTAGTAACTTTGTTTTTTTTGCTCAGTTTAGGTGAGTATGAACTTTTCTATGCTTAATAATATAAAAAATACCAAAATTAGATGGCATTTTCATATTTTTCAGCAGAGGAAATTCATGCTCAGCTGAATTGAACATGAAAACCGTTTTATAAGCTCGGGGCCAGCCCTAACATTTCGGGCCGTCCGTTACTCACCAAAGCTTTTCTTCCAGTCCATTACTATTCCTATGATAGGTGACAGAGGCAAACTAAAGAATAACACAATACCATAGGCGTTCATATAATCCCTGACTGAAATATAAACAGACATGATTTGATAAATTAGACTATTCAGTATCATCAAGCTAAAAGGTGGTTATTTATCATAAATGGAAGGACACTAAAACTATACATCTTTGCGGCCAGTCATACACAGAAGGGAACATCTTGGAGTCAAAAAATGATATTTCACCAGCCGTTAAAACTAAAAAAAATAAAATTAATAAATACATAGATAAAAAAACAAAACATAAAGCATTACAAATTGCAGACGTTCTCTGGAACTGAAGTGAAATCGGATATAATATTCATAAAAACATCGAAATGCGTTATTTTGTGCAAATACACTTGTTTGTGTATTTGATTGACAGAAGACATTTCAAGCTATCCAAACGTATGTTCTTATATACTATTCAACAAATTTCGGCGATAATTAGTCAGTTCCAACTGGTAGACGCTAATGAAGATACTATTTTGTATTTTTCAGTGTTTGTAAAAACAAACTTTTAATTTCAAATTGATCTCTTCAAAATACCGTTTGAGTTCGAGAATTTTGTCAAAAAATACGTCACGGATATTTATGTGTCACAATCATAGAGATGTCGTCACTTATAATACTGACGTAACGTTTTTTCTTCACGCCACAAAAGGTCATCTGCACACCCGAACGGTTATATGTGTAGCTTTTCTCGAGAAAGCCAAAAGAATGCTAGTTTGGCAAGTACAAAAAAAAACTTGTCTAGTGACATGGACCATAAGAATTGCTTAAACTGCTTAAGATAATGAATTTCGATATTCATCATGGATTTGATAACTGTTGAGCAATTCTGCTCATATAAATCACAGTTAGTTTTCAAATTGATTATAGGCGATTTAGATGTTATAATACAAACGAACATATTCTCACCTTGCTGGGTATTGTCTGTTATTGTCTTTAAACTGAGATCAAGATTCATATCAAATATAAAGGCCTTCAGCGACAAAAGCGTAAACCACACCAGTAACCATAAATACATAGAGCTCTTTAATACCGATATAATGATACGTGGCTCTTTTAATTTCTTTCCACCGGCTGAAACAGAAGAGAATAAAACCGAATAAAACAAATTATCATGCATATGCTGCAAAATTCACCTGGTAACAGGGGTATGATAACATAATGTGATATCATGTCACTTTAGAACTGCGCTTGCGCGAATGTTTTCAGGCGATGCCTACAGAAGCGATCTCAGAAGACGAGTGGCTACATACTGACGAAAGCCATGATAACAACGTTCGATTGGTTAAATGACGTCACCGGCTTACATCATAACGCATTCGCGACGTCAACAAGTTCAAACAAATCTGCGTTTATTTTTCTTTTGTATCACGCTCTTTACACTAGAAAATATTCTAATGGTGCATGATAAAAAGAAAACCATGTAAGTGTCTTTTGATATCAAGTTTATCAGGCTCGACCAGAAACACGTCGGACTGGCTCGGCAAGCCTCGCCATTCCTACGCTGTTTCTGGTCTCGCCCGATAAACTTGATATCAAAAGACATTAACATGGTATTCTCTATTTATCACACCAGAATATAAACGACAGTATCATACAAATTGACTATAGTATATATTTTCTGATTCCAGAAAATTTACTTTGAGATACTTGTAGTTTAAGATTACAGGAGATGAAATGTAAAGAAGAACAGAAAATGTTTGCAAATTTAACGTTTTGATATATGCGGTTATTTTAAGATATCAGTGTTTGAGATAACGACAGCCAGTTGTACAAAATAATACTGCAGACGTGTTGGAAAGTCAGACATCGGAAGACAGAGAGACAACGATATATGCTCACCTTGTAACGCTAGGCATTATTTACACGTTTGAATTATTAAGAGACCATCTAGATCATAATAATTAACACGTAGAGACAACATATTATGATCTCCTAGTTGTAATGAGAAATAAAATGAAATAATATCTGACTTTAGATACAGCGATTATTGCTTTCTGTATTTGATAAATACATTCTTTATTATTGCAATCATGGTAACTCCAGCAATCAGCACATATGTCTTCTAACTTAGCAATCGATGCCATTAGCGTTTGAATCTAGTCGCCACAAGTAGAGATCATTCTATGTTAAAACGTATGCTCCCAAGTGCAAACGGGTTTTGGCTTATTTTCTCGAAAACGATGAAAGTTCCTGTCCTAATGCTTCCTACAGCTATACATAACAGAATAAGAACAGTTCAACTTTTTTGATGCTTTTGTAAATTTTTTTGCATTGACAGTAATGCAAAAACTGAACAGTTTCACTTAAGGGCGTCGTATGCTTGTTCGAACAGCCAACATTTGGTTGATAGGCAATAGCGTTTACTCGTTGTTTACTACAGGTGTTGGCGTATATGAATGAAATAGTAAAATGTATTCACATGTCCGCACGCGTTACTCATGGTATCACTAGTCAGGTGATACTATGTTGTAAATAAACATTGAACTTTTATGTAAAAAATATCATTTTGCGAGTAAAAATTGTATGTTTTAAAATTTGATAATATATGGGTGAAACAAAAAGGAGAAAAAATGAGTTCAGAATAAAATTTCAATTTATTTTTGTAAATTTTGTTCTAGGGATAGCATACGTTGATCGCATGCTCTAACACGTAAAAGTAAACGGGAATTCCAACAGCCAACTTTTACTCCCTTGTAATTAAGAGGTGAAAATGACATATTTTAGGTCCTGGTTTTATATAGAAACTTTTTTATGCAAAAACTCACATTTCTGCAAAATTATGATTTTGTTATGTATGACATGTTTAGGATGAAAATTAAGAATGAGCAATGAGAAAATCTTCTACTTCTCACCAATTTTGAGAAAATATTGGAGATGCCGTTTGCATTTGGGAGCAACCGGCCTATACTTCCGTTTTTAAAGGGATTCCACCTTGGATTCTGGTACATATTTGAAACTTTTTCTTAAATAGAGTGTATACATGTACACAACTGAAATAATTTGTTCTCCTCTTGGACGAAATACTGTTATTTAGACGAGCCGGGACACGAGAAAATCAACAAAGTGGCATATGCGCCAAGCGAAGAATCGGATAAGCCTAGGCATCAGCCCAGTCTGATCAGAGTCTTCACTGTCCGCAGGGGGATAGGTTAAACCATTAGCTTTCCTTTAAGCGCAAGGTAAATACTGTGTTCAGACTTGGCAGATACCCCGGCTGACCTGAGTCTTCTCTGGGTGCACATGCCACTTTTTTGGTTTTGTCATGTCGCGGCTCAGATGGGATCTTCGAGTAGAAGAGAGTCAAATACTATCAGTCAGACAAACCTGATATTCGTCTTTGCCAATCTCTGGAGCTCTCATCTTTTGTGCTGCTAGAATACTTATTTGACCCATAATTTAACGGCAAAGGCCAGGGAATACGTGACCTGGGCAATAATGCTATAGTTGATATCAGCACTGGAACAATACCAACGGCCAGAAACATAAACGATGTCTGTAAAGATACGCCATTCTGTCTGGTCACCTGAAAAGAATCAACTGCTGTAAAAACCCGAAACAGATCACTGTACCTATATCTCTTATTCCTCAAACGGTAAACGCATTACGCGTTATATAAGTTTACTGTATCTTTAACAAACTTGACCTCCGTGGTAGCACATGGCATCAAACAATCGTAGATATTAATCTTCTGCCAAGAATTGAGATGAGATTTTTTTTCGGTTGGCGACATCTAACTGCCAATAAAGATTATGAAAACAGATTGTGGGTGACCTACACCCTTGAGTATAAAAGCCACATTAGCTACTTACCATCCAGCAGTGGTAAACAACATAGTCTTGATTTGCACAAATATCGTGTTACAAATGAGCCGCGAAACGACAAAACCAACAATGTGGTTGTGCGCACAATGCAGACTCAGATCAGCCTGGGCAGCCACCTAGCCCTAGCAGAGTCTTCCCTAAGTGCTTATAGGGTAGCTAAGGGACTAAGCTACCTTCATGTGAACAGCAAAGACTCTGATCAGACTGAGCGGATGCTCAGGCTGATCTGAGTCTGCGCTGGGCGCATTACCACTTTGTTGGTTTTCTCGTGTTGCGGCTCAAATATTCATAAATATGACATTCATAGTCAGTTTGCAACTGTATACTTATACAGAGCTCTAGATAAGAGGGAGTATTTGGTTTTAATTAGCGATAATTTTTGTTAATTCTGCATAAAACCATATGTTGTGACCCCTCATCTGAACCGTCTCGTCTAGACAGTTCAGATGAGGGGTCACAACATATGGTTTCGATTAGAATAAAGAAAAAATATCCTTAATTATCATCAAATATTCCCTCTTATCTAGAGATCTGCTTATACATTGGTTAATCAGAATCCACTACTTTTGAACAATTTACTGATAAAAGATTGCGCCACAAAGAACTTCTTCTGAAAGCATTTGGTTTAAGCGCCGGCCCTTTAAATGTACCATGTACATCTGTATAATTCTAACATTCACATATCTGCGTCCTCAGACACAGTTATCTGCGCTTTTGTTGGTTGGTTCCTTGCTTCTTAAAGGATCCATCGTTTCAGAAAAACAGCACATTGTCACAATAGTATAAATGTGGAAACCTGTTGTACGTAGTATGCGTGCGTAGTTTGCTTTTGCGCACTTCGAAGGAACCGCAGAACAGCAGGTCATTATAAGTATAATTGATTTTGCCTATTTTATAAAAATGTATGTTTACTATACAGAAGAATATAATTGCTTTTTACCACACAGAACAATTGCTGGATTGATGTGTTTTACTTATATTTATTGAAATTTAAGGCTGTAGGTCGAGTATCACGACTTTTTTATAACACTAGTAGGCACAAAACTTCAGCGACTAATGAATATTATTACCCGTACTGTGCTTAAGCAAAACCAACAACCTGGTTGCCACATTTGTCCCAAATGGAAAATTATATTTTAGGTGTCCCAAAATTGAGGATGAATGCAGTATGTTGCTTTTGCTCTTACCTTCATTAAAAATAAAATGAATCCACCTGAATAGTATGATCCGACTAAGATAGACATGACAGTGTACCGCCGGGCACCAAACAGGTTTGCGATCTGTATATCAGTAAGCAGGATAAGTAGGCCAGATACAGACAGTAATGTTAACGCCGGTAGAGCCAACCAAGGGAAATCTGCAACAAGAAGAAACTAGGAGCTTTAAAACTGAATGACTACTGCTAAGAGAGAGCATGGCAACCAGAAACGTTACGTCGCATTTTCAAAGGAAAACCCACCCTAGCAGAATGCGTTTACTTCGATACACTGAGAATGAATTTTCGTCAACAAAGCTTATCATGATAATCAAAATGTTTTAAAATGCAAGATGGCGAGTAAAAACGATTGCATGAAGCAGTCAGCTTTCTGTCATGCATTTTTTGAAGTAGTGTAAAAGCATATACGCCGATAATAATGTCCTGTTTTACTAGCAATAGGAATAATCACAATAAGAAATTAAACAGACGAGCTGCGACACGAGAAAACCAACAAAGTGGTTGTGCGCCCAGCGCAGATTCCGATCAGCCTGGGCATCCACGCAGTCTGGTCAGACTCTTTGCTAAAGGCTAAGCTACCTCCATGCGGACAGCAAAGACTCTGATCAGACTGGGCGGATGCCCAGGCCGATCTGAGTCTTCGCTGGACGCACGACCACATTGTTGGTTTTCTCGTGTCGCGGCTCAGATTTGTATTTATCTGTCCTTTCAAATCAGTTTGCTTTTAGATTGTAGCGTGCCCACGACCGTAACCAAACATTGTGTACTGTAGCACAATTGCAGCTGACAATTATTATACTCATGTAGTGTTTAAAATCCTGCAGTGTTTGGCTATTGAACCTGTTCGGTTCTGTTTCAATTCTCGTAACGCTGTTCCCCAAGTGGATCAGCGGTACTTGCAACCACTATAGTACGAGTATCCATAACTTTTCAAAGATTTCATCGGCTTTTGGATGCGTTAACGTTAAACTTTCAAACCTCAAGAACAAAAGAGTGTTACAGACTTCAAATATTTACGCTGAAAGATCATATCGTCAAGCACACACAAGTGTTCAATAAAATGACATAAAGACAGACACTTAGAAACTATTAAATTTGTCTGAAAAGCTATAGTTTTCATCCATGACAGCCTATCCTCCAAGATAGGAACAATCTGAACGATTTAGAGTCTAAATTACTTAATTACGATGCACGTCATACCAACGACCATGATAAAACGATGATTAGCCGAACATCCTTGACTGCTTATCCATTACATAACAATATTATTCGATGGGGAGCAAGTCTTAAAAGATGATGTGTCTACATCTGATTCATAAATATGAGAAAGCCCTCATCTTTTTTTTTTCTATATGAGCCGCGACACAAGGAAACCAACAAAGTGGCATGTAGGCCAAGCGAAGACTCACACTATCTACCTAGTCTAAGCAGACACTTCGCTGTGCGCTTAAAGGGTAGCTTAGGGTCTATGCTAGTTCCATGCAAACAGCAAAGACTCTGATCAGACTGGGCGGATGCCAAGGCTAATCTGAGTTTTCGTTAGGCGAACACGCCGCTTCGTTGGATTTGTCGTGTTGCGGCTTAGATATACTTTTTACGATAGACAGAATGTCTTAATTTGTGTCAGTATTCAAATTATGAACGGGAAAAGGACTCTATTCTATTCTATTCTATTCTATTCTATTCTATTCTATCCCATAATCTTACTAGGTCGTTGGGGCACCACAGCTGACTTCAAAACAACCCCTTTCCACCTTGTCCTGTCTTCAGCTGCCCTAGTTGAGCTGGCAAAATCCATTCCAGTCCACTCCTTGATATTGTCTTCCCACCTCTTCTTCTGTCTACCTCTTCTTCTTTTTCCTTTCACTGTGCCCTGAAGAATTGTCTTTGCTAAACCAGAAGACCTTGAGACATGGCCAAACCACCTTAGTTTCCGTTTCTTGACCAGCGTCAGGAGTTCATCATATTCTCCAATGGCTGCTTGGATCTTCCTGCGAACCTCCTCATTGGTTATATGGTCCTTGTACGAAATGTTCAGTAACCTTCGATAGCATCTCATCTCAAAGGCCTGCGTTCTTTTCTCTAACTCTGCTGTCAAGGTCCATGATTCACAGGCATACAGAAATATGGAAATGACAAGGGAGCGCATAAGTGTCACCTTTGATCCAAGAGATATGTTGTTATCTCTCCAAATGTGTTTCAGCTTGGCAAGAGCTGAAGTGGCTTGTGCTATCCTTGAGAGAACCTCCTGTTTTGAGCCATCATCTGAGACAACTGCTCCAAGTTATTTGAAGCTGCTTACAGTACCCAGCTTCTCCCCCTTTACCTTGATCTCCCTCTGGATGCCATCTGCGCTGTTTGTCATCAGTTTGGTCTTCTCAGCACTGATCTCAATCTTATACCTTGTGCAGGTCTGGTCGAGACTTTCAACTAGAGCTTCTAGTTCCTGCTCTTCCTCAGCAAGAGCGTCTATGTCATCGGCAAACCGCAGGTTGGTAATATTTCTGCCGCCTATGCTAACCTTTCCGTCATGTTCTTCCAGAGCATCAGACATGATCCGTTCGAGAAAAATGTTGAAGAGGGTGGGTGACAGAAGACATCCTTGTCTTACTCCAACTGTTGTTCTGAACCATTCTCCTGTGCTGCCATTTATCAGGACTGCACTTGTAGCCTTGTCATATAGCTGCTCAATGGTGCGAACTAGGTTTCCATTGATATTGTACTTCCTCATGGTGGCCCATAAGGCTGCATGCCATACCCTGTCAAAGGCTTTTTTGAAATCAATGAAGACATGGTACAGATTCTGCTGATGTTGGAGATACTTTTCACACAGGATTCTAAGGTTGAAGATCTGTTCTGTGGTGCTCCTTCCTGCTCGGAACCCAGCCTGTTCCTCAGCAATTATCTCTTCGGCTTGTGGCTTAAGCCTTTTCAAGATAACTTTCAGCATGACTTTGCTTGAATGACTGATGAGGCTGATGGTTCTGTAGTTCTGGCAGAGCTGTAGGTTGCCCTTTTTAGGGAGAGTAATAATCAGCGACTGAGTCCATGGGGTAGGCCATTCTCCTGTTCTCCAGATCCTGTTACAGATATCTGTTAAAACATCAATCATGGTCTCCCCTCCAGCTTGAACAAGTTCTGCTGGTATATTATCAACTCCGGCAGATTTCCCTTCTTCAGTGCTGCTACAGCAATCTCAACTTCCTCACGAAGGATCGGTTGTTGATCTTCTTCTGTGGGCTGACTGCAGTCCAGGACCGTATTGTCACCATCAGTCTCATGGTTGTATAATTCTGAGCAATAGTCTGTCCATCTGCTGAGAATCTCTTGTTCTTCTGTAAGGCCTTTCCCAGACTTGTCCTGGATAGTTGTGGATCTACCCTGTTTCTCTGAAGTTAGATCCTTCACCAGCTGGTATGCTTTCTTGCTGTTGTTTTTGTTCAGGCAAGTTTCGATCTCCTCGCACTGACTAGCTATCCAGTCCTCCTTCGATTTCTTCACTGCCTTCTGAATCCTCTTGTTTGCTTCCCTGTATTCTTCTGCTCCTCCTGCTTCATACCTCTTCTTCTTCAAATTTCTCCTCTCATCACAGAGGTCGAGAACATCTCTAGTGACCCATGGCTTTTTCCTGCGACGATCTTTCCCAAGTATCTCACTGGCTGCATCAGTCACTGCTGTATTGTAGGTGGTAATCATGGTATCTATGTCCATGTCATCATCCCTCAGACCAATGAGTGGTGCAAATTTTCCACCTATTGTTGCTTGAAAAGTGCATGCCACCTCTGGGTCCCTTAGCTTCTCAAGATCAAACTTCAGTCTTGACTGGGTTGGCTTTCTAGCCTTCTTCAGACGAACTCGGAAGATCATCATGACCAGGTCATGGTCACTTCCTATGTCTGCTCCAGGAAAACTCCTTGTCCTATGGATGTTGACTCCTGATCGGAAGCGCTTCCTCACCAAGATGTAATCAATCTGATTGTGGTGTTTCCCATCTGGGCTGTGCCATGTCCATCTTCTTGATGATTTGTGAGGGCCAAGGGTGTTTGTCAGTACTAGGCTGTTACAGGTTGCAAACTCTAGAAGTCTGAGACCTCTCTCATTTGTTTCGTCATTGCAGTAGGGTCCACAAACGTTTTCCCAGTCTGCCTGTGCATCCTTTCCAACCTTAGCATTCCAATCCCCTTGTACAACCAGAATGTCCTTCTTGGTTGTTTGGTCTATGATTTCCTGGAGTTGCTGGTAGAAGTGTTCTACCTCATTGTCGTCATGTCCAGATGTTGGTGCATAAATCTGTTTGATGGTGATGTTGAAAGGAGCTGCTCTCAGGCGAATTGAAATCAGTCTGCTGGAGACTGGTCGGCATCCCAAGACAGCACTCACCATGTCCTTATGCACAAGAAATCCAACCCCATACTCATTTTGTCCTCTTCTCCACTGAAATAAACCTTGTGTCTTTCATCTGTTGACATCTCACCAAAGTTTTTCCAGTGCATCTCACAGAGCCCCAGTATGTTCCAGTGATACCTGTCCATTGCATGAGTCAGCTCTTCAAGCTTCCCAGCTGGCCTCAGAGTCCTTACATTCCAGGTGCCAATTTAGATGTTCTCCCCACCTCTGATTTTCTTGATCTGTGTTACACCAGTTGCATACTTGTCACCTACGTCCCGGTGTCCAACAGTAGGCGCGGTCATTGTTAACCCGGGCTGCGACCGATCCGGTGTTAAGGTCTTATCTATGTTGTCAATCATGGTGTTTCAAGGGCAGGATTCAGCCTGACGGAGCCCATCCCTCTCCAGGCTATATATGTTGACCACAGCCGAAATCCACGATTATTGTAATGGCTCGCCTTGGTCATGAACACATGGCCGTTGACTCAAAGAGTTCTTCCGCCCTGGCCGTTGACTTCTTCTAGGAAGACTTCCGCCCAGTGATGCTGTGTTAACACCACCCCTTGTTGACCCATAGGGCTGGGAGACTCATGGAGGCGGGAGCGTCTTATTTCTCCCATCAAGTCACTGACTTGTCCACTGCCTATAATATAGACAACCAGATTCAAAGAGTCAAAGTGATCGGGTCTGTCCCTACCTATCAGTGACCATCTTAATCTAGCTGTTCCACCAAGCTGAGCAGGGCTCGCTCAGGTCTGGCTGCTAACACTTGATTTAGATTGGAGTTCCACTCTGGCCGTTGTCTTCTTCTAGGAAGACTTCCGCCCAATGGTGCTGTGTTCACAGGTTTTGTTCATAGGTTTTGTCTAGAGACCTAGAAATGAACTCCCAGGTGGACTGCCTGCCAAGGCTAAGAGCTCCACCTACCCCTTCTAGTTTTATTTAGAGACTAGTAACTCTTAGACAGGACACCTTCCTAGGTTGATGAGCCCCATCTGCCCACATGCAACAGGTAGTACTGGTTTACATGGTACCAGTAGCAGGTTATGCCTGACCTGACCTGACCTTAAGTAAAACTTAAAAAAACGTAAAAAAGTGTGACGCCCACGCTCACGCCCACGCCGAGGTCCAAGTGACAACAATACATGTAGCTCTCTGTACTTTAGTACAGGCCAGCTAAAAATCCCTTCAATGGTCCACCAGATGAGTATCTTCCATGGATGTGAAGCATTGATGTGAAAATCCATCAAGAGGGTCAATATTTAGCATCACCATGTTTAGCATCACCAAGCTTGCCAAGTGATGCCAAACGGATGGGATTCTCAATCCACACTTCACACCCATGATATATTCTTCTTGCATATATTTTGATTTTAAGTGTATAACATTTTAGGAATCTAATTTTTCTCAATACTTTTCATATTCGATAGATTGTCTTAAACAAAATTTGTATATCTTAAAAAATCAAGAGGCAAATCCCGCCATACTACGAGGGTTGATCCCGAAGTAATGTCAGTGCAGCTATAAAATCGTGTAAAATAAAGAGAGGGCAACAAAATTTCGTATCCAAGTACGTTACTCTATTTGCATTATGATCTGAGAATATCATAAAAATACAGTGCAAAGTTACTGAGATATCGAGATAGACAGAAGACATGGTAACGAAACGCGCCGCACGTCAATGACGTCGTGGACGCACCAGACGAAGTTTCGATATTGTGTCATTTACAAAGAAGCATATTCGTTGTTCCAGCAAAGCTCTAATGTCTGTTTACCCATGTCTATCTCATCTTTTAATATAACTTGAACAGCCCCGCGGCGCAAGTTTAAGAATTTACATTATATTTGAATTGCAGGACATCGTTCTTCATATATGGGATCAGAACAACAGTGACGTTATTTTTTGAAATTGTACAGAAAGGTCTTCCGGTTTTCGGACTAGCCTCTAGGGACCCGTCTGCACCCGTATCGCGCTGATTGCACCTTTACACAAGCCTGATAATATTTGTTATATCACCACATGTCTAACTAAACAGCTCTAAAGGTTGTAATGGTGATATTCCAAATTTGAGGCAAAGCCGCATATATATCCGCTGACGCGTTTGTCAGAAATCAACATTTTTACTCTCGGCAGTAACAAGCATTAGCACTAGCTTGCGAATTTCCAACTGCAGTGACGCTATTAAAATTTCAACAATGGGCGGCAGAAATATATTTGGTCATCGTATCAAATTTGCATCTGATTTGGCGCGTTATTTTGATTTTGATTTGTGATTGCCTTTGAAACTTATGTTTATGTAATTAACGTTATTCTAACGTGCGGCGCGATGGCGTCGGTGGCATACTTTGAACGTCTATATATTTGAAAAGGGAAAAGATTCGAACTTTACATTTATTTTGTAAATCAGAACTGAATTACAGTGTAGCTTGATATAATTTTTATAATTAAGCGCGCAATGGACACAGTGACATTACTTCTGGATCAACCCTTGTATTTGTAAATGTTGTTATAAACGTGCAAGCGCAACAGTTTGTACACGAACGCCGTAACAGTATGATCAGGATTGGGATTGTTAGTGTGTCAGTTTTTCAATTCTCGTAACGACTAACCCCTCGCACTTCAGCGGAAGGTATCCTTAGCCCCAGTAACGAGGCACCATTCCTCCGTCCATTCGGATTATTTGCCTTTTACCAGGAATATGCCAAGGGCCCAGATAGTAAAATAAACATTTTAAAGAGTATGAGTTCACAGACATAGTGTTCATGTCACCTTTTATCCAAGATGGACTATTAGTATGACTTTCCGAGTGTTTGACTGGGAATCGAAACTATTTCAAAATGGAATCTACCTTTCCAGAAGCAATTTGCACACAAAGGAACAAATTCTTTTCTTATATAGCTGGCCCCTATTCAGAAGGGAGAGAAATGATTTGATATATCAAGAAATGACTTTATATAAAAGCATTTTTCTGGCTGTCAATTCCTGTTAACTATGAATTGTATTACAATGTATGCTTGTAATTTACAGTTGTTAAAATATCGAGAGAGGCAAAACAAAAATGGCAGAGATGCTCCATCTCTAAGTGTACCAGCCAAATATCAACGTCAGAAAAAAGATTTTGTCATTTATGTCAGGCTATCCCAGTAACAAATTCAGTAAATCAGCCGCGACACGACAAAACCAACAATATGGTTGTCCGCCCTGTGCAGACTCACATCAGCATGGGCATTCACCAAGTCTGGTCAGACTCCTCGCTAGGTGCTTAAAAGGTAGCTGAGGGACTGGGGGACTGAGCTACCTCCATGCGGACAGCGAAGACTCTGATCAGACTTGGCGGATGCCCAGGCTGATCTGAGTCTGCGCTGGGCGCACAACCACTTTGTTGGTTTTCTCGCGTCGCGACTCAAATGTACTTACTGTTATTGGAGAATAGCATCATCAGAGAACCACAGGCAAGGAAACTTCTGAAAGAAAAGGACAGCATTGTTAGAAACCAGGGAGCGCATAAAGGGTAAAACATGTGAGCTGCGCCACGAGAAAACCAACAAAGTGGCTGTACGTCCAGCGCAGACTTAGATCAGCCTGGGCATTCGCCCAGTCTGATCAGAGTCTTTGCTGTCCGCATGAAGATAGCGAGGACGATTACATGTTAGCTACCCTTTCAGCGCTTAGGAAAGACGCTGATCAGACTGGGCTAATGTCCAGGCTGATCTGAGTCTGTGCTGGGTGCACAACCACTTTGTTGGTTTTATCGGGTCGCTGCTCATATATGCAAAAAGATGTCAGAGCAGCATATTGAAAATAAAGACTTTTATCATATGACGTCGCATCTGAGAGTGTAATAAAGCCATGCATTAAAAACGATGATCCACTGGTGGATTAAATATGCAAATTACATCGTAACGTTATATGCATTGACGTCCATAAAACGTCGCCTTTTCTTATGGTGAAATCATGACGTTTTAGTGCAAAAATTGCTTATAAAATGCGATTTTAGTGTCATATGATAAACAGAAACTTGCATTCGTGCTCCTGTATTATTGAATTTATTAAACTTGTTGGGGAAAACCGATAACATGCTCGGCAAGCCTCGCATCTTATCTTTTTCCCCAACTCGTTTAAGAAATTCAATAATACATGAGCACTCATGTAAGATCCTCTATTTATTGAGCAAAATTTGGGCTTCACTCCAATTCGAAGCCAGAGCAGACGAAAACGACTTTTATAGAACTCGATGGTAGAAAGAGTTCATTATTTACATATCAGACAGTAGTTGGAGGCACACACAAACTAAAGCAGAAATATATACAATTCCTACCTACTGTATTTAATCAGCTCTCAGAGCGCTATGCAAATGGCGTTAGATAATGGCATCAAACAAAAGTACCATCATGGTGTCTTAGATTGCTTACGGACAAAAGCCATTATCAGACCAGAGCAATCACTTTAGGATGTATGCGACTCGTCTTGTAAAAGTAATTTAAAAGAATTGCAAATAGTCTGAACAGACTCTGTACATGCACTTTATTGTCTGAGCGAGTGAAGTACAAATAATGACTTTTATCATGCATCTGCTGCAAAATTCCCCTGATAATAGGGGTATGATAACACAATGTGATATCATGTCACTATAGAACTGCGCTTGCGCGAATGTTATCAGGTCATGTCTTTAGAAGCGATCTCTGAAGACTTTTGGCTACATACTGACGTCGGCCGTGATATCAACGTTCGATTGGTTAATTGACGTCACCGACTTACGCCATAACGCATTCGCGACGTCAGCAAGTTCGAACAAAACTGCGCTTGCTTATCATTTGTTAGCCGCATTTTACGCCGCAAAAATCTTCTAATGATGCATGATAGATAGAAAACCACGTAAGTGTCTTTTGATATCAAGTGTATCAGGCTCGACCAGAAACACGTCGGACTACGCTGTTTCTGGTCTCGCCTGATAAACTAGATATCAAAAGACACTAACATGGTTTTCTCTGTAAGACAATATTTCGTAACATTTGGCCTCAAGTTGATTTTAGATTGTCTTTCAAGGGAAGCATCTCTGCCATTTTCATGTTTGCTCCCTTCACAGTTGGGATCAAATCTTGAAGGATCTAATTTGCTCCCCTAGACGTATTTCTGTTAAAAGTACTTCCTTTTTTGCACGTTTGTCTGTACAAACAGGCCCCGAGGTTATAAAACTTGAGTACATTCTCAAACTCAAGATGAAGCACACTGATTGGCTACTTCCGAGCACATCGGAAGCAGCCAATTAGTGTGCTTTATTTTGAGTTTGATATTATTCTCAAGTTTTATAACCTCGAACCCAGGGCTCCGAAAAACGTTGGTTTCCTTGAAAGAACTTGGTGGAAAAATCTAGCGCTGTTCCAATACACCTTAACGGAGACAACATTGCTGTCGGCAATAGTGACAGCTTTATTAATCTATATTAAATAGTCAGAAAATCAGATGAATGATCATAAAATAAAAGCATTATGGAAATTTCAGTATCTGAGTCTAATATCGGCGAGTCAACATTGGAGCCTATACGAGTTCATAATCCAACCACAAAACGTAAGGCGAAATCATCCGGGCAAGGCCACATTCAAATCAACGGCTATCTATGATGTCGGGAGACGAAGAATTGTAAAACTGGGAAAGTGGACACAAATAAGAACATTTACAATAGCAGGAACACTTAGCATACAAAAAGAAAATGCAACAGAACAACCACTTAAGCTTAAAAGGAACAGTAGTAGAGTCATCTCCACATCAGCTACAAGTAAGGGTTGGCTTAAAGATGTACTCCCTTTATAATGATAACAAAACATGATTTGATGAAATATTTCACGCAATACCTCCGACATGGTCAAACTATACATTTGAAATATAGTTTAGATAATAATATTTGATGAACGTGAGTTTAAACAAAAATTAAGATAATTTTTAAACGATCGCGGAGCGCGCTCGAAATCACATTATTGGACAAAAATAAAGTATTCATACGTCACACAATCGTGTGCACGAATAAGAAAAATACCTGTACAGGATCACGTGACACACGTGGTCAAAATCGATACTCTTACAGGCCGTGAGGAAATAGGTAATTAGCATTTTAATTTTAAGATTATTTTTCATTCCGCATTTATCGAAAAAAACATGCATTTTCCCAAAACTTGTACGACTAATTATTAGACTATTACATATTGTCTAACGATTTTTTGTTAAAATATTTGTTTCTGAAAACAGGAAATAAACGAGGAAAACAACCTTTAACCCAGTAGTACGACTGCAAAGCTGTTTACAATGCACCTCAACTGTTCATTCACATGGATCTCCACGCCAGTAACACGTAAGTTTTCGCTAATATAAGGACCTCCTCAGTGATCCCTGATAGGGTCGAGCGGGGTAACTTCGGACAGCGGGTAAATTCGGACATACATGTACCATTGCAATCAGTGAAAATCCAGATGAGACGACTCATAATGAGCCGTCTCATCAGGATTTTAAAATCCAGATGAGACGGCTCATAATGAGCCGTCTCATCAGGATTTTCACTGTTTGCCCAGTTAATTTTGTTTTAATTCCAAACAACTCACAATGCCACTGTCCGAATTTACCTGCTGTCCGAATTTACCTGACTTGATCCCATATCAAGCCAAACCACATATACACTCATAACACAACAATTGCTGAAACAAAGTACAGGTCTGGTGACAATATCAGGTCAAAAATAAATGAAAAAATACTCGTTAAGATAAATGGGTAATCTTTCAGGAGAAGTAACTCTGCCATTATTATGTTTGTCTCCCTTCGAAATGGGACCCAGCTCTAAAAGAAAGAATTTTCTACTCTAGGGACACTAAACCTTCTGAAACAGAGATCTGATTGTTATCTTTTTTCTGTATTTAACCTGGTGTCGTTTATAAGTCCAGAGATCGACTTATTGTCAAATAATTTAATACTCATCATGTTTGAGTTATCGACCATGAGTCCACTCATGACCAGCAATGACTCTGTAACACTGCTCACACCAATTAGCACCGGTTTGAGAGATACTTAGGGAGAGGAAACGAACAAGTCAAGAATACACGAAACACGTTCATAGTACATGAGCACCTTTCCGAACTTTCCGGAAAAATATGTCATTGCCAATATCGTCCTTATGTGTCTCATTAACTACATCCAGTAAATTTGATTAAGCAATTATATGTATATCAGGTCAAATAAGTCATTGAGCTGACTTGTTAATTGAATTCGAATAATAAGTTAGAAATTGCTTTCCCAAAAGGGGCAAACGTACCACTATATTGGCGATTTATTATCTCTATAATGTGCTAAATGCATATCTTAGCAGCTAGGGGAATCAAACTGGCACTCGTAGGACTATATTTTGTGTCATAAAACAGCAACAGCAAGATGCCAACAGTTTCGATGCGATTTTTATAATATTCAGAAAAAGAATATATAAACCAACTCTTATAATCGTTTGTATGAAATTATATCAGGCTTGAGATGTCCGTGTTTTGCTATTTTGGTGACCATTGTTATCTTGTTTTATTTTGAAAGAGCTTGATGCAAACTATTTCAGTGCCAAATAGGTCAAAATCCATCAAGCTGTTCTTGAGGTGTTGTCTTCATTTTGTTTTTCTAATTTAGTAACGGATGCCAGCAAGGATTGCAATTTATTAAACGAGTTGGGGAAAAGATAAGATGCGAGGCTATGCCGAGCATTTTATTGGTTTTCCCCAACGACTTTAATAAATTCAATAATACAGGAGCACGAATGCAAGATTCTATTTATCATATGACACTAAAATCGCATTTTATCAGCAAACTTAGCACTAAAACGTCATTAGAAAACGCGAAGTATATGGACCTCTACGCATAACGTTTCGACGTAATTTGCATATTTAATCAACTAGTTGATTATCAGTTTTAATGCATGGCTTTATAACACTCTCAGATGCGACGTCATATGATAATATTGTTTAAATCACATTGCGTAAAAATATATGCAAGAATTGCTCTGACCAGGTTCGGTCAAAGTCTGTTCAGTTGCTTTTGAGATAAAGTCATTACTTTATTAAGTATTAAGTATCGGTGATGATTTTGACAGGTTATCGGAAGAATCGTTCTGAACAAGTTTGGTGAAAACATCCGTTCACTGGCTCTTGCAATACTGTCTCAGTTTCATGGTTTGCTATAGTTTAGTATTCAAGAATTGTTTGGCCGAAGTCATCAAAACATGATATCCAGGAATCGAACTGGTAATGAAACACAGAGAAATATATTTACAGGGCAGCATAATTTCTCTTTTCATATTTTTCCGTTTAGTTCACATTCTTGTTTTAATTGTGTTTATTTGGACTTTATAGAACCTGGTAAAGTGATCGCACAAGTGGAAATCTATGTTATTTAAACTTCAAAGATTCTTCCGAATATTCATCTTTTTCTTTCCTTAATAAAATCCCTTTTCCGTGTTCATTTTGAAAAATACTATTATTCATAGTTCTTATGATGTATTTTAGTCAAATAGGCAGTTAAGCAGTAAGGTCATTTGTACATATTTGACCAGACCCTTATTGTTTCACACTGGCCACTTATGGGTTTCCAAAAGTGCGTTATATGTCCAATTTACATGTCGCTCCAAGTGGCGAAGGAGGTTGGGGATGTATGTCAAATAAACATCCTCTGGTGGCCATTCTTTTCAGTGCACCGCATCCTACTCATGAAAATGAAGCAAACCAGTTATAAAGTACTTGTGATCCTGAGCATGTACATTCGCCGAGTATGCATCGCAATCGCAGTGTATGCAATTTTCGCAGATAATAAGATGTTTGCTCCCAAAGGCAATATTTGGCAGACAGCAAGCCGCTAGAACTGTTAGAGAGTGCTCCCAAAACATTTTAAATATACATTGTTATGACCTCCAACGATAGTGATATACTGGATAGATTAAAAGCTATTTTGACGTATTCCACTCAGACTATGCTATTAGATATCTACGTCCATTTTGGGAATTCAAAAATTATCTCCGTAGACACGTACGCATATGGACAATTTAAAATGCATGTATCAGTTAAATCAAAGCGAATTCATTTTCCAATTATAATGTAACGTTATAAATCGTTAGTTATTATTGTTATTTTATTTTTTTTATTATTATTATTATTATTATCATTATTATTTATTATGTGCATTTAACCGCCTTTTTTTAAACTGTTAAAGGCTTTACTGAGCCACATATGAGCCCCTTTAGTTCCACACCACTTATGAAACCCTGAATTGTAAATCAACAATCGATGTATTTTTAAATCCAAAACTAAAAACTAAAAGCAAAGAAAGCACTTATTTTTGCATACATCCTGTAAAAATGGTGCCAGTCGGAAACCAAAGAAAAGCGTGGTCGAAGGCAGATAAGCAAAACCAACCAAATTAGAATTTGCAACACTACCAACTTCCTGAATTCAAACCGCCAGGGGATAGTTTTCAAGACTTATTTTTCGCACAGTTCTCTGTTGGAACGTTTTTGCTTTCTATGATATGTAAATTTGAACCGTGACACGAGAAAACCAACAATGTGGTCGTGCGCCCAGCGCGGACTCAGATCAGCCTGGGCATTCGTCCGGTCTGATCAGACTCATTATCAAGCGCTTAAAGGGTAGCCAAGGAAATAAGCTACTTTCATGCGGACAGCGAAGACTCTGATCAGACTGGGTGGATGCCCAGACTGATCTGAGTCTGCGCTGGGCGCACAACCTCATTGTTGGTTTTGTCATGTCGCGGCTCATTTAAAGAGTAACTACACTTCAGGAACGGACTGAATCAGATCCCAAACCCAATCCCCAACATCAAAGGGAAAGATTGACAAAGACATCCCAACAAACAATAAATTACAAGTGATAAGCTTAGTCAGCAGCTCTTTCCCAAATATGTGGCAACTCAGCTATCTTAAGTCCGTCATATTGCTGCCAATATTGGCATACTTTTCATTATCAATATCCGCTGCTTGCTTTGCGGCGACATGTTGAAAACACAAATTTATTTTTCTCTTTTTCAAAAGTTACTGTGATAGTTGATGTTGTTTTGTAAACAAGCAATCGAATTACCTCTACCATTACTTCCTTGTAAAGAAACAAATGTTCTTTGTTAATTTTTATCCAAGCATTGTTGAGAATTCTACGTTATGACTTTGAAATGAGTCAGTATTCAATTGTGTTTTGGTTTTATTGACTTTGATGTTTGCAACAGTATAAAGGCCATTACAATTCGTGAAAAAATTATTTAATTCAATCTGGTGATCGAAACGTTCAAATGACGTCAAAAGTGTATGTTTGTTGTAGAATTAGCTCGCCATTTGAAATCACCAAACTTAAGGTGTTTTTCTAAAGTGACTTTCCCTAAAGATGAAGTTCAATGCTAATTCCAGACGAAAAGAAGACCGCTTATGCTGCGCGTGCATAATTGACAAAATAAACTATCAGAGAAGTGTGAGGATTGACGGAGCCCGGGAGGGTACATAGCAATACATATACTGATTTCGTTCCTACGAAATGCATTTCGTTCCCACGCCATACTTTTCCGATCCCTCAAAATAATATTGTGTTCCCTGAAAATAATATTTTCTTCCCACGCATTATTTTTCGGTCCTTCAATTTAATATTTCTTTCCTTCAAAATAATATTCCGTTCAAACACTTTACTTTACAGCATTTCGTTCCCTCAAAATACAATTTTGTTTCTACGATTTACTTTTCTGTTCCCTCAAAAGAGCATTTCGTTCCCTCAAAACAATATTTCGTACCGAAGCTTTACTTTTTCGTTCCTCAAAAAAGTATTTCGTTCCATCAAAATAATATTTCGTTCCTACGCATTACCTTTTCGTTCATTCAATATAACATTTCAATCCCTCAAAAAAGTGTTCAATTCCCACGCTTTATTTGTTCTTTCCCAAGCAAAAATATTTCATGTCCTTGATTTTATTTGATTTTTAACTGGAGACAGTCCAGTATTTTCAGTAATCCCAGTCTATGAGTCCCCCTCTAATCCGGAGCCAACTTCCAAAGAAAAGAATTTGCCCCCATAGAAGCAAATGGTCTCCCTCTAAAGCAGGCCCGCAAAGAAAGGCCTTGCTGCTCGGAGAAGCAAAGAGGAAGTCATAACAGTTGCCTCTGTTGCAAAAGTGGCAGAAAAATATGGAGGGGCACCCAAACACCACGGCTTGACCATAGCTCAAAGGTTATAATGCTAGCTGTCACGATTGAATTACTGGTGTATTTTCAGACACAGAGTTTATATGGCTTACTAAGTCTCTAAATGATAAGGTGAATGAGCACACTTGTTCAAGGGAAGCGACTCCGCCACCCCAGTCTCTGTAAACTCCAAATTTGGGCAAAATCTCAAAGGTAAGACTGTGCTCCCCTTAGAGAAAATTCCTCCCCTCAGAGCCAGCCCCTTGGAAATGGACACACTGCCAAGGAAACAATGAGGAAGTCGCAAATGCTATGTCTCACCTAAATGCACATAAAAATAACTTAGTCAGAAAACTCGACGGAAAGCCTACGGCGCGTCTCTCATCAGCAAGTAAGTCGCACAATAAATAATATGAAATTTAAAGCTTTAACAATAAAATAAGGACATCGATATTAATAAAACGATGCTGTGCCTGTTTTGAGACGACGTGATGGATTATGCAATCCAGGTTATGACGTCAGGAAAGTTAATTTACCATTTTCAGTGACACTATTCCTATAAAACTGAAATCTGAATGCGTTGGACGATTTTGTTTCTATACACTGTCTCAGTGGGTTTATTATCCATGTGCTTTGCCAAAAAAAATGGTTGAAAAATTAACATTTAACCTTGTATTTTCCTGATGATGATGAAAAATACACACACACGCACGTATTTTGCCATTAAATGCTCCAATTGAGGAAGACGGGGAGTAACCAGTTATATCGCAGATATTCGTTTTATCAGAAAACGATTAAGTATTTTATAATTACATTTAGAATCATTGAAAACGTCAACAGTTACTGACGGTTATAATAACGACGTAATTGATATAAGCATCTTGTATAGCCAGTTTACTAGATACGAAATCGATGACAAACATTTGGCAAATAATTGTCTCGTACAGTATATTGTGCCTAGGTCTTCTGAAACGGTCTAGGAAATATCATATGATCGTTGACGCCTTATCGCTGGACGGTAATGGGGTTTCTCTTAATTGAGCGTCATCTTGTATCAGTGCGTTGATGTTAAACTACAGAGGATTTCATACTTATAACTGAGCCGCGACGCGAGATGACTAACAAAGTGGTTGTGCGCCCAGCGCAGTCTCAGATCAGCCTAGGCATCCGCCCAGTATTATCAGGCTCCGCTGTCCGCAAGGAGGTAGCTAAGACCTTCGATACCCTTAAAGCGCTCAGTGAAGAGTCTGATCACACTGGGCGGATGCCCAGGCTGATCTAGGTTTGCGCTGGGCGCACAACCACTTTGTTGGTTTTATCGTGTCGCAGCTCAATTATGCGACTCAGCTACATGTACTGTGTAATTGTTTCTGTAGCAATATCGCGTTGTGTGAACCAATGCAATAGGTCGAGAAAAATCAAGACTGATCTACCTTTTACCACAATCATCCTATATTTCGCGACGAAAGTACCTGAGAAAGCCGGTGTAAACTTAAATCAAATGGAGTGAGTGAGTGAACTCGGGTTTAACGTCCCACCAACAACGAGGTCATATGGAGACGGGACCTCGGTTTAAAGTCTCATCCGAAAGACCGGAGAAGACAGGGGATCGATCTTGCGACCCCTGGATTGGTAGTCTGGAGTGTTATCCACTACACTACAGCCGCTCCAAACCAAATGGAAAAGAACAATCTGATCAACTAAAGAGTAGTTAGCCAGAGAGGCTGCACTTCTTGATATTTCACCGTCAAAGTCAGACTAAAATCAACCGTTTAAGCTTTGTAATAATCACAACAGCGGAATTTAAATTTAGTGTTCAGATTTGTAAAATTGAAGTACACCTAGTGTTGCCCTGTAATACAAAGCAATCCGAATAATTACTACAATCCTGCCTCATTTCACTTAAAGCTCTTTCTGGCAAATAGATTACCATGAGAACGACCTTAAAATCTTATATAATCTGACACACTGTATTACAGAAAGCTAATGGAAATCCCATCGTATTAAGCTATGTGTGCTTCGTGACAAAAAGATAACACTATGTTGCACTGACGCTGACTACTGGTACAAAATGCTTATAAGAAAGTAATGATGATCCAGATAGAGTGTTATGGTATGCAGTGCTTGTACTTGTCATTTCGCCGCCAACTTTTCTTTGCAATCATTGGTTACTTAATTTCATTCAGCTTGTGGAATACTGGGTGAAATCGGTAGTTGCCTGATGACCGAATATTTAAAGTCAGTCTGAGAGAATCTAAATTTAAATAATTCTGCTCATCACATTAAACGACACAGGCAGACATTCAGACTGATGTATAGCTTGGTTTCATGCAGATTGATTGCACAGAGATGCAGATTGATCGCTGCAAAGAGATACAGTTTGGCCTATTCCTTAAATTACTTCACCAAGGTTGCATAATCAGGTGATTGTATTGGGAAAAAGACGAACCAGTTTTCCATAAAAGAAGAAGAAAAAAAAAAAAAAAAAAAAAAAAAAAAAAAGAATGAAAGAAAATGCATGCAATCAATGCGTCCTGCTTATTTGGATAAACTAGGGCAAGGCCCTACTGTGTTTGTAGTAGGTGTAGGTGCAAGTTAGGTCGGTTTGGATACTTTATCTCTTGCCTATCATTTGTCTTTCTCCCTCTCTCTGGGAGACGGCCCGATATGGACTGAAATACTATCTCAAAGGGCCGTTAAACCTGAAACCATAAACCAACTAAACTCATACTTAAATGTCGAGGGCTCCGAATGTGCAGGTGTTGATCAAGTGTCAGTAAGTGGTATCTTTGTAAAGTTTATATTGAATCAGTCAGAGGCGTAGCTAGAAACAAAATTTCATAATACGCAAACTCATGTTTTATACTCTACCTCTTGAAGGAAAAGGTAGTATTTCAGCCACTTTGGCAGTTTCTATTGAAATATTGTCTAATTTATAAAATTACAGCATGAAAATATGCGGGTGCGTTTTGAAATTTTGTCAATTTGACAAAATTTCAATACGCACCTGCGTATTTACGTATAGGTAGCTACGCCCTTGATTGTGCAAGTGACATATTTGAATTTGTGGCCTTTAATAGGTATTGTCTCGTTATAATTCGTGGCAAACTTTCGACTGAAGAGAAACTTGAAGTAATACGTACATGTAAAATAGATGTCGCATTGATGATAACACTTTCAATATACAGTAGAACCTGTATTAAAGGGTCACTGTATTAAGGGGTCACCTGTCTTGAGCAGCCACTTTTTGGGGGTCCATTCAGCCAAAATACAGTGCAACTGAACCTGTATTAAGGGGTCACCTGTCTTAAGCAGCCAGTTTTTGTAGGTCCCCTGGGGTGACCCCTTAAGACAAGTTTGACTGTACAGTAACATTGGTGGTTTTCAGTGCCGCCGCCTACTTTAAAATCATTTTCCTTAAATATATTAGGCAAAACTTCATTTGCCAAAGAATGGAGAAGACAAATAGGTTCCAACATAACATCTTAATTAAAAGACTTTTATTCTTTTCAGTTTTAAGGAAAGCCAACGGGCAGACAGACCTGCTAATGCATAGCTAAATTTGATGCAGACTAATTATACAGTGATGAAGTATGGTCCACTCCTTTTTAATTACCAAATACAGACGACACAATTATTTCTCCAAGGAAACATCAATCGTATATTTAGACAAACGGTTCAGTTGGAAAACAGGGGGAAGGTCAAGGATTAGTGCATAAATGTTGCAAGCTGCTCCTGTACTTCAGGGGGAAGGTCAAGGATTAGTGCATAAATGTTGCAAGCTGCTCCTGTACTTTAGAAGGTGAAAATCTATTTCTGGGGTACTGTAGCACCTGTTTTAAGCAGAAAGGGTCACCAAACGCGAGCGCTTCGTCTGAAGTTCGAGTTGAACTTATGAAAGTTAGTTTATCATGACGGTGAACTACAATGAAATTTACCCAGAATAATTACCTACACATAAGGTTTTCATTTTAGTCCTGGGCGCAACGATGAAGCAGCATTTATCGTTCTGATTCGCCGAATTTGATTCGATGATACAGAGAACCCTCTTTATAGTGACGCCATTTGTTCCTACAATTTGACGTTAAACTGAATTTGCTGTTATAAAGAATACATATTCAGCCTTGCTAATACATCAAAGTATACAGTGGTTCAGCTCACAAAATGTCCATAGCGAGTGCATACCGTAACAAAACTGTCCGGTCTCGATTACCTTGGCCCCTTACCAGAAGGAACATATACGAAGGGGGGTACAACACATAGATGCCGCAACATCATGTAGTGTTTCTAGGGCACCTGCAGTGGTACTACTCAAAAACCACAAGAATAAAAGTCCTGATAACTATGAGCAGCCGATTCATTGAAGTTCTGTGCAAGGTACTACAAGAAAATCTTCTTCCCTTGCGCTGTCACAGCTTCGAATCAACTACCAGCTGCTATCCATCGTTGCCATAGATCCTGACTGGTATATTTCAAGCAGGGGCTATCGAATCACAGGTTCTGAATATGCAGTCGCTGCCAGCTACAAGCAGTTTTAAGTTATTATGCTTTGGAAACCACCGAAGTCGGGAAAAATTGCGTGTCAAGGGATCAAACCCTAGTTTAGCCAACTTTATGTATTTATCTGCCTTTTCACTGTCAAGTTCATTTTACTTGCCTATCCTAGTCTGAAACAATTAGTTTCTTGATATAGTACCACAAATCGTATCAAAGCCAACTGTGACAACGACGAAAATAAATGAGCCGTGATACGACAAAACCATCAAAGTAGCATGTGCGCCATTTTGGACCCCAGGGACTTGGTTGGCTGGATTTATGTAGGGGACCAATTAACATTGCTACATACTATATATATAAGCTCTGGGTCTCATGGTTCCAGAGAAGAAGATTTTTGAAGGTTCTTAGGCTATATAGCTATATAAAAACAAATGATCCCCTTTTGGCGTGGCCAATTTCAGCCCCAGGGGCATGGGTTGCAGGATTTTAGTAAGGGAGCAAAGACTCAGATCCGCCCAGTCTGATCAGAGTCTTCGCTGTTCGCATGAACCTAGCTTAGACCCTGAGCTACCTTTTAAGCGCACAGTCAAGACTCTGATCAGGCTGGGCGCACAGGCCACTTTGTTGGTTTTCTCGTGTCGCAGCTCAAATATCCAAGTTCATTGGATGACACTGAAACTGACATGCCAACATTTGAACACTTTATGTCATTTTTGCAATAACTGAGACATATAATGTTTCAATAGACGTCTTTCTTGTAACAGCCAGACGAAAACAACTCCCGTGGGAATAAAAGCCTGAGAAGCTTAATTTACAGAATGTAAATAGTACTTTGTTTCGCTTGTAATGCTTTTAACATTCGTCTGGAAAATTGCATTTTTGTAATGAAAACAGGTAGTGATAAGGCAGTGATTTAGTGGTTGGTTTCTAGGCGATGTTTAAATGTTTTTTTTTACTATACTTACAAAGCGGAACCGTTTTGTGGCCTTTTTTCCGTCCCTTGGACACCCAAAATCGGGTCTCTCTTTCATGTTTTTGATGTATTAATTGCTTCAGAAGGATCCAACTTTTCGTAAGTTACTTTACTTTACTGCAGTTGGTATTATTTGTTGCGTGGCGGCTGCATACGTGTCACCGTACTCATCGTAGTCCGGATCATAAAGCCATTCTGGTCCTTTTGGGTGACTGAGTTCATATAGAGTCATTCAAAAAAAAAACTCCGCTTATGCCGGTGCTAGATGACATTGCCGGTGTTGCACATGTCATTACTGGTCAATCATGAAGAAACACAATTAAACCAAATGTTCTATTTTTATTTTTATACTGTATTTGTTGCTTTTGAAAGAAACAAGCTGTTAATTACTTAGTTTACTTCGTATGATGTCGTATGGCGGCCATAAAACGTCTACCCGTACGACATCATCGTACAGATTATATTAATTACTAGCCCTTTGAGGTCACTGGGTCCCTTTAGAGTCATTTTGGGTTTAATATATTGGGTTAGAGTCAGTTTGGAAAAAGATCCCATTGCTCTTTCAGTGTTAAAAATAATCAACTGAATTATTGTTAGTTATTGCTGCAAGTTTACCACTACAGTCACGTCGCTGTAAATGACCGTGGTAAGCCATTTTTAACAAATATTCACATAAATGGCTTTACAATTTCTTTGAGTCATTTTACGTGGCAACTAAAATGATATACCTCAAGATAAAATGTACAGACGTGGCTCCCTATTCATTTTCCCGCTTTTGAGTATATCGATCGCTCGACGAACCAAAAATAAAGTCGTATTTTATGGAGCAGTATGTCATTTCAAAACAATAGCCCCACCCATTTTTGCCAGTCACATAACTCAGTGTACACACATCAATCCACATAGTATCACCAAAGGTGAAACGCTTTGTCATTATGATTTGCGTTTCGAAGCTTTTTACCACTGATGGATTTTTCTAGAAGGCGTGACCATTGTACTATGATGTGTAGACTCAATTAAACCGATTCAGCTATTTTCATTTTTATACTGTATTCCTTGTTTCCAGAGGATCTAACTTTTGAGAACTTAGTTTAGTTTGACATGTCATTGTAACTCAAAAAACGAGAGCACGAAAAACAAAGTGCCTGTTAAGTTCATTATATTACTATTTTGTAATTGTAAGCTAACGAGTAAAATGCTGTCCTTTAGGAAACAATATTAAGTAACGTCATCTGATGTTATGACGTTATTACACCAACCATGAAAACGTCTTAGTTGTAAATTCGCTACTGCAATCAATGTGGAGCCATAATAAGGTGTACAGCTTTATTTAAGCGTTTCTGTGTATCTAACAATGGAAACAGAGCCTACGTAAAGTTTTTCGGCGTGGAACTGAAGTATTTGGTGTATACTAAGTAAAAAGAGTGTTTGAAAAATCTCACCGTTCATCTAGTGTCTACAAAAGTAAAAAGTATGCAAAGACCAGGAACTGAAACAATCAAAATCCAAATCCAGCCCTCAAACCATAGTTGGAAACAACTAAGATTACAAATAATCAAGATACAGAGAACAGCCAACCGAGTGAGCAGCTTGTTCCCAAAAGGTGGCCACTCAGCAACCCAAACCGAACCAAAAATAATAATAACATACATCAGGTAAAACATCACAGAAACTCTGACACCAAAAACAGGCAACAAAGAACCACAACAGAACTACCGCCTTGGAACGGTCAGTAATGAATTACTGGGGGGCTTAAATCGATTTTACAGGCCCAACCTCACCCTCAGTTTCTGAAGTGGTACAAAACATTTAGTTGGTTGTTCGGTTCGCATGATAACCCTCTAACTCGTCAATGAATCATCAAGGTAAACACATAAATCAAATTTCAACACCATGAAGAAGCAAAGACGAGGACTCAATAGATACAACGGGCCGTCTGACAGGTGGAGATCCCTGTCCTGCCAAACAACCCCACTGGAAATCTGAAGCAAAAGAAGGTCACCAGTTGAGCCCCGGTGGACCAAGCAACAGACAAAAGACTTCCTCAGTGTTGGGGAACTGTGTTTGGTGTCTACAGAAGAGATCCTCAGCGTGGGGGAACAGTGTCTAGTGTCTACAAAAGACTTCCTGAGTGTGGGGGGAACAGTGTAAGGTGTCTACAGAAGAGATCCTCAGCGTGGGGGTACAGTGTCTCGTGTCTACAAAAGACTTCCTGAGTGTGGGGGGAACAGTGTTTGGTGTCTACAGAAGAGATCCTCAGCGTGGGGGAACAGTGTCTAGTGTCTACAAAAGACTTCCTGAGTGTGGGGGGAACAGTGTTTGGTGTCAACAGAAGAGATCCTCAGCGTGGGGGTACAGTGTCTCGTGTCTACAAAAGACTTCCTCAGTGTGGGGGAACAGTGTTTGGTGTCCACAGAAGAGATCCTCAGCGTGGGGGAACAGTGTCTAGTGTCTACAAAAGACTTCCAGAGTGTGGGGGAACAGTGTTTTGTGTCTATGTTTTGTCTGTACTCCGTGACTGCATACAGAAACGAAAATGCTAAACAAATATATACAAACTCTTTTTATAATCATTTGAACGGATACTTTGATAAAATGGTCTGGTTCCGATTCTAAGCGTATATTAAGCGGTTTACAAAATTGTTTTTGTTTCGGGCTATTGCATTTTAACTTATTGCACCGATGTCTTCAGTTCTCTTGCTCTTACTTCCAGTTTGCTACCTTATAATAAACGACAGCATTAGAATCGTTTTAAGTGTCTAGATTTTAGAATACAAAATACAGTCTTCTATACTCCCTTGCGATAATAGAGATATTTTAATTTAATACACTAGCACTTAGTGTCGCAGTTCACTATGCATGAACTATTTGCTTTATATATGTGTGTCAATACTGTCTGATCCTGAAGTGTCTTAGAGTTTAAATGGGAACATTTGTCGATTATACTATATTACGATGAAGAATGGGATTTGAAAACACAATGCTTTTAAATTTTGATGCAAGTTTGCATTCAGGGTCACTTGGAAAGGCTTCTTTTCCTATAAGTTTTGGAGCGGGATGTGGGATTTGATTGTATTAATTTCTGGTCATTACATATCTTTTTACTTTGATTAGCCGAAACATTCTATGGCAGAATTTTCAAGCGTGAATATTAATTTACGTGTTCTTGTATAATGCATGGAAACTATAAATATTTGGAAATCGTCTTGTTTTCCGGAGAAAATCCATCGACATCTAAATTTTCCTCTTTACTTTTGTTTTCTTCCTTATATTCGAAACAATCTGCAATGTTCGATTGAATCTGAAATACTCTTAACAAGCTCCTTATAACTCTTGGTAATTATCTATGAAACCTTTCCTTAACGAAACTTAGTGCGACATACGCGCATTACAGTCATTGAATTCTTCGGTGTCGCGTAGCCCAAACATCTAAAAGAAAAATGGTGATGAGAAGACCTCTGCATTCACAAAAATCCCTTTCGAGCTTCACTTACTGACGCGTTCCGACAGACGCAGCAGCTTCAAACATCAGGTAAAAAAAGGTGCCTACGTATTAAATCGCGAAAGCTGGCGTTCCCCGCCGGGCCACCATAACTCTTTTGTCCCGAGATACGCAACAGATAAGAGCATCAGAAAGATGTTGTTTGATGCAGCAACAAGCCAAACTAATCCAAAGGAATTTAAGCCGAACTAAACTCAGGTTCAAATCGCTATTACAAGACAGTCTTAATTTGAGAAAGGTTTAGAAATTTTACCAGACAGAGGTTCAATAAGGTTACATTAAATCAGTATTGAAGAAGTGACTCCAATGCTAAAAAGCAGCATCTACACTTAAACAAACTTGTAATTTATTGTTTGTTGGGATGTCTTTGTCAATCTTTCCCTTTGATGTTGGGGATAGGGTTTGGGATCTGATTCAGTCAGTTCCTGAAGTGAAGTTACTCTTAAAATTTACTGGGTTAAATAAATCCTTAGGAACTAATCGTTTTACCAGCAGTGTTATCGGCCAAGTAGTTTTGGGCCTGTAAAATCGATTTAAGCCCCCCCCCTAGTAATTCATTACTGACCGTTCCAAGGCGGTAGTCTGCTGTGGTTCTCTGTTGCCTGTTTTTGGTGTCAGAGTTTCTGTGATGTTTTACCTTATGTATGTTCTTATTATTTTTGGCTCGGTTTGGGTTGCTGAGTGGCCACCCTTTGGGAACCAGCTGCTCACTCGGTTGGCCATATGTTCTCTGTATCTTGATTATTTGTAATCTTAGTTGTTTCCAACTATGGTTTGAGGGCTGGATTTGGATTTTGATTGTTTCAGTTCCTGGTCTTTGCATACTTTTTACTTTTGGTATAAAGCTACCATTACCAAAATTGAATGCGACAGACGCGCATTGCTGTATCTAATATCTTAAGTGTCGCTAAGGCTCAAAAGTCTGATATTAAAAGGCAGGTTTCGGCACTGAAACTCAGACTAAATAAGAAAATGTTAAAATGGTCAACTTTACTTTACTTTAATTTATACTTTGAAAAACATTAATAATGGCAGGCAGAAAACATCAGTTTTTTTATAATTTTTGCAGGCTTACTACTGCAACAAAACAGAGGCAATATGTTTTATCAGATACGCATTAGTCCGGGTCCATATTTGGAAAAGATACTAAAAGAACTTAGCTTCGTCAAAAATCATAATACAGAACCTAACTTTGGCAAGCTAACTGCAAGAAAATCGCATGCGCATGAATCTAATTAGTAAGACTAAACGAGTGCATAGCAAACTTAACAGTTTTGTATCAGGCTAGTTATCCATTTTACTGTATATAATATAAGAGCCTAATAAAACACGACATTATACTCGTATATTTAATGGCATTACATTGTTTGTCAATCAAAATGCACTTTTATTTCACCAAACGCTACCGGTTTAATGTGATCTTTAAGAAATGCCGAAATATTTCAAAAACGTTTGATTCTGCATTTCCATCGATATCTAAAAGTAAAAAGTATGCAAAGACCAGGAACTGAAACAATCAAAATCCAAATCCAGCCCTCAAACCATAGTTGGAAGCAACTAAGATTACAAATAATCAAGATACAGAGATCATATGGCCAACCGAGTGAGCAGCTTGTTCCCAAAAGGTGGCCACTCAGCAACCCAAACCGAACCAAAAATAATAAGAACATACATAAGGTAAAACATCACAGAAAGTCTGACACCAAAAACAGGCAACAGAGAACCACAACAGAACTACCGCCTTGGAACGGTCAGTAATGAATTACTGGGGGGCTTAAATCGATTTTACAGGTCCAACCCCACCCTCAGTTTCTGAAGTGGTACAAAACATTTAGTCGGTTGTTCGGTTCGCATGAAAACCCTCTAACTCGTCAATGAATCATCACGGTAAACACATAAATCAAATTTCAACACCATGGAGAAGCAAAGACGAGGACTCAACAGATACAACGGGCCGTCTGACAGATGGAGATCCCTGGCCTGCCAAACAACCCCACTGGAAATCTGAAGCAAAAGAAGGTCACCAGTTGAGCCCCGTGGTCCAAGCAACAGACAAAAAGGCTCCGGTCCCAACCAACTAAAATATATAGTTTTAGGTCGGGGCCATCATAGAGTCTGACGCCCGATCCCCCGGTGTGCAATTAAAGAGTGCAGCAAAGTTATCAACCGTGATTGGATTAATCACTAAGCATGCAGACTGTCGCATAACATTTAAATTATAGCCAATACGTTTGTGACGTATTATTATTTTTCGGAATTGATCAGAAAAATCAGTCCTACCCTTAATCTTATTGAATTTGTATACTAAGTCACCATAAAATTCTGGTTCCGATAGGCCTTGGTGTAAAATAAATTTTAATCCGACATCAAATTTTGAAACCAATTCATGGTGTCTGCGATAGAATGTAGAAAAAGCCTTTCTAAGCTTATGATACCGATAGCCCTGTTGAAAAAGTTTAGAAGTTAAACATTTATTACGAGCATTAAAGTCATCTACATGACTACACACTCTAGCAAATCTTATAAGTTGAGAAATATACACTCCATAAGAGGGACGACGTGGAACGTCACCATCCAAAAATGGAAAATTAACTATATAAAAGTCAAAGTCATCACGTTTATCCTGAGCCTATTATGAAAATCACAAGGCTCTGTTTCCATTTTTACGTCGGGTCTCTGAAAGAAATACAAGCCATATTTCTTCTAGATACAAAGCAAACGCTCCATATCTGACAGCCCTTAGCAGCCTCTCTCCGGATAGCTAATTTTTGGGACAAATAAACTGAGTTTTGTTGCTTTTTCGTTTTCGTTTCAGAATATGTTGTGATTTGCTTCAACTATACAATTTATTGTCGACACAGCTTCTATTGGAAAATTCTCGTTTTGAACAGCAACTGGGACACTTTCATCGTAAATTACAACACTGAATTAATCTTTAATTATTATTTTTGTTTGCAAATCATGGTTTCTCCTTCAGAATAAAATCCTATTATATGGATAAAACCCAAAGCGCTAGATTGCATTAAGCTCTTTGGTGTCAAAGAAATCGCGATCTGGATTGAGGTCACATGATTAAATCAAATCAAGAGTAGATCAACATTGGTTCTGAGTTTCTGAGTATTTGCAAGTAGTTTACATAGACACGCGGAACGCTCATGGACTATTCAACATTCTAAGCAGTAAACTAAAGTTATAGTCTCACTTGTTTCGGACTATGTTTTTTTATACGCAATACCGGGAATTTGAGTACAATGTTACATGTACCATAGACACGCGGGACGCAATGGAATCTTCAACATTTGGTTTATCGACCCATATGTAACTTTAGTATAAAAGCCCTAATTACTGAGTTAAGGAGCCACAAAAATCGTTTGTTTGTATATGTGTGTGGTTAGGGGGTGGGGATGGGGTAGGGGTGTGTATCTCGAAGGTTTTAGCATGTCTTGTTAAATATTTCCATTTCGTAAAACAGTACAATTCTAGATTATAAAATTAAATGAAAGTGCCTTCAAAGTAAGTACATGCGCTCAGTCAAATCATAAAAATGGCATTTGGTGATATTTTGGTCATTTCAGCCGATTCGTCTGTACAGGTGTGTTCATAACATGAGTTTGATGACTACTGCTCAGGCTATTGAGCAGAGATGCGAAGACACACTAAACATAGAAGACAAAATATAAAAAAAAGGCTGAATGTCATAACAACTATTTTTTTAAATTAATTAAAAAAAAAAAAAAAAAAAAAAAAAACAGAATAAAGTGTTATGAAACTGCATTTTAGATAACTGATAATCATTTTACTAAATGTTGTCTGCCTGTTATCCTCTTTTAGCAAATGGAAATAGTTTTACAAGACATGCTAAAATCATGTTGAATTACCCTATCCGCTTTAGTGGACCCTGAAACACTTACTAGGTCTTTCATACCAAAGTAACATATTGGTCGACAGCTAAACAAGGAACAAATAGTTACGATGCAGAAACTCCTCCTGTTCAGTTCTTATACACTTGCGCCATCGCCAGAAAGGAGCAACATCTATCTGCAAGCATGTTTCATTATATCACTTCCTTTACGGTTTTTTTTAGAACTCGTACTTGTTAATCTTTTATTTATTACGCCCCCGCTTTTTTATGGATTTGCATTTCTGTTATTTTTTTCCAGCCCATCCGTCCTTCCGTAACACTTTTCCGTCTAAAAGTTCATCACAACCACATACTATGGTATAGGGGTTAATAACGACAAGGTGTATAGTAGTATTGAGAACCGGGGCCGTATTCATAAAGCCACTTAAGTCGTTGCTATGCTGTTGCTAAGGCTAAATATCTATAAAGGAGATTCCCTACAACTATGGAATTCAATCTAGAGGAACAGTCTTTGTAAGACTGTTCCTCCTGAGCAAATGTCATAGTTGTAGGGAATCTCCTTCAAAGAAATTTAGCCTTAGCAACAGCATAGCAACCACTTAAGTCGTTTCATGAATACGGCCCCGGTCTTCTTCTGTTTGTACTTTCCGGTATTGCTTCCTCTTTCTTTCTCTTCACATTTTTCAACAACGAGATCTCCACAACCATATAAGATAGGAATTCATAATTTTTATACTGGATCACAGTGACAAGTTGTATCGTGGGATATAGAATCGGTTTTCTCGTATTTGTTCGTCCCTGTATTAATCAACTTTTCCTTCTAACCGTGCATTCAGTAAATAAATGTTATTTTTCGGAAAAGATTTCTCAGTGTCTGTTCATGGTCAAATGTTCAGACTTTTGTCCTATATTTGTTTTTTTTTCTTTATGTCCGTGTTGTTCTGTACTTTCGTAAGATTTCTCAGCTACAATTCAAAGTAGACGGTTCATACAAGTATTTGGTATATGAGTTAGCAATGGTTTGTATTATGAGACAGAGAAAGAGTTCGTTCATCTTATTCTCCTTGCCTCTTTCATAATGAACTTCTTTGTTAAAGATATATCAGAAAATCTATAACGTACAAACGTTATGCTTGGCACAATTGGGCTGACAATGACCCGTTATATGGCGGGACACAGTGCATGCAGGCATTTCTCTGCTTATTCCTCACCAGTAGTTCTTTTTACTTCTCTCTTTATGAATGAAATGAAATACATAATTACGGATTTCTCACGAACAGTTCAAGGTAGATTAATCGTATTTGATATATGAGTTGAATATGACTTGTTGTAATTGGGATAGGGAACATGCCTTCTCCTGTATTTTCTTTTTTGTTCAGATTATATCACTGTTGTGTGTAAGAAACGTTTCATAACAAACGAAAGTAGGAAAATTCTCAGGAACTAATACAATTCAATCCCATATCACACCCAAGACACTATGTTGCAAACAAAAACACAAAATTAGTCACCATCAAAGACTATGTAGCGACAGTTTGCAGGAACTTATCATGATACATTGCTCAAACATGACATATACTATTTTCTTTATACATGCCATATGCATTTGAAGCGCTACCGCGGTGGTATAGTCAGATTTTCCGCCAAATCAAGTATTTATCTAATTCTCTGAATGCTGTTTGATTCAATTCGGTTTTGAGTGTGTATTCAAAATCCTGCTCGCGTTTCTACATCAAATTATGATTTAGGAAACATTTGCTTGGTCTGATGTAGTTTGGATTGTATTTCGAGTCCTAACACGATTTTCATCATAAAACATACCTCTGAGTAACTAGCCTAGCAGAATCTTATATTACTCTTGACGTGTTCTTCGAGTGCATGTGTGCCTGGTGTAGTATCCATGCAAATATGATGATCGGTCATGGTAAGCATACAATTGCAAAAACAAGGGCAAGCGACGTTCATACTATCGATTTAGAAAAAAAAGTAAGGCAGCGGTCTTGGTTCGAATATCGCTTGAGGCGGAATTCTCTTGAACCGTAAACTGCATAAACAATTTCATTGTCACCTTTTATGGGCTCGATATGATTGATGTACTGTTTAAATGACTGCAAAACTCAGTTGATTATAATTGTATGAATGTCCTAGAATAATCCTAGTATAATACATGAGAGCCAACAACTATTAGTAAGCTGGACTGAGCATCTGAACCTCCCTGCAGTTGGGGGTGGTCGGGTGGTTCGATGGTGCTGTGTATAACTTCCAGTGCCGGGGCGTCCTACGGATTTGGAACATTGCAAGGGCAAGGGCTTACTGTGCTTGCAGTAGATGCGGGTAGGGGGTTGTTCTTGTCTATCATTTCTCTTCTTACTCCCTCTCTCTGGACGACGGCCCGATATAGTCTGAAATACTGTCTCAAAGTTCCGTTACACCTGAAAAATTCAATCCCTCCAGTTACCCACTGAGTCATGACATAAAATGTGTATTCCTCAGCATGTGCAAACAATGAATGTAAAAAGTATGCAAAGACCAGGAACTGAAACAATCAAAATCTAAATCCAGCCCTCAAACCATAGTTGGAAACAACTAAGATTACAAATAATCAAGATACAGAGAACATATGGCCAACCGAGTGAGCAGCTTGTTCCCAAAAGGTGGCCACTCAGCAACCCAAACCGAACCAAAAATAATAAGAACATACATAAGGTAAAACATCACAGAAACTCTGACACCAAAAACAGGCAACAGAGAACCACAACAGAACTACCGCCTTGGAACGGTCAGTAATGAATTACTGGCTCAACTTTAGCATCAAAACATGCTATTCTGGGGTTGTCATTTTCTCAACTATCGCAGTGTATGATTCATTAATTGTACATGCAAACACGTGTGATTCTGATAAGGATGCTTGGATACGCAAAACCATGCTGCTTTGAGTCTTTTGAGTTGGTGAAGTATCGTGCAATTGCACAATTATTGGTTTTACAAGTATATAGCAGACGGAATGACACGCTTACGGTTCTGCAAATGAATTGTTAGACTGATGCTCTTAGCCTTGGCAATTAAATCGTGATATCTACGGTGTGCAACTGAAATGAAGTGATTTTCTAGTTGTATAGCTAAATCTAAATTTTCTCCTTTTCTTGACATGATTAATGGCAACTGCTTCATAACAACTGCAGTTATTACAATTCCCAATGCATTTATGCGCCTCAGAAATACCTTTCTAAAGACAATTAACAACGAGCTTTATATAATGGTAAGCAGTTTTAATTAAATGGTTGATAACCCATGAACGGAGTGATCTCCAAAGTGCATGCAAACAACATAGTTCTAGATACACATAGGTTCATAGACTGTTTACGATTAGAGTTTACAGGACTGAAAAATTTGCATACAGAAATCAAGATTCAAATCCGGTGGAAACGTTGGTTGGCTTTTGGCGAATAAGGAAGAACACAGACAAATTTAGGTCTAGGCTTGGACCATTTCTATTATCTATCAAACTTAAGTCTATTTACATACAGTATCCGACACAAGAACCTCTTAGCGGTCAATAGTTTTGGGCTATTACCCGATGCTGGAAGGGCATTGAAATTGAAGCTCAAAGTCCACGAATATTTGCAGTGGTTGATATAGTAAAACTTCATTTAATTTCATTTTATTTCTAAACATGAAATAAATATATAAATTATAATGAAACATATACTAAGCTGGTGCATTTCTCACTCTCCACACAATGATGTAGGCTTTGTATGCAATACGCATAAAGGAAGGAGAATAATGATATTTTAATACGAGGGTCATTTCAGAAATAGTGTAAATGAGTCGGCCATTCCTAGGAATATTGACCGATTGTTGAAATTTATGTCTTAACCTTTAGGTTTACATATCATCCAAAGGCATTCACTCAAAAAATTTGAGGCACTGGTATTTTCTAAATGATATGCCTTGACAATTGTTGTTAGGGTAAGGACACTGAGTAGAAACAGACGGAATATTTAAGTAAAGACAAATACATATTTGTTTAACTCTGGGTACAAGTAGCTCTGCATTGATACGTATAATACCTGTTTTACTGAAAATATTTCAGTATGAAAAGCATTGTATAAGCCTTGCACACACACTAGATCTACCTTGCAAGATAGGCTAATCATGGAACAATGCGCATATCTGATGACGTCACTTCCTGCGCTAAATTGAAATGTATAGTAAGTTGTTTAAACGTGGATTTTGAGGTCAAATTAAGTGAAAGTGAATGTTTGATGACATATATGAAGCAAAAAATAAATAAGATTTAATTCGTCATGCTTGTTTTCTGTTATAAATAATCTTTTGTTGCACCTTATGCTGTTTTGTCAGTGGCCAACATGAATTTTTACGATATGTTTCCCCATCCACCCACATATTTCAATATATGTATATATTATGAAATAACAAGTCTTAAAAGTCTTTATATATGAATTTGTTCTATAAATATGTCCCTTTAATTTTTGACATTAAATAAAGTTAAATATATAGAGCCTGTGTCTTTTTATTAGAAGATAATTTCACTTTATTGTTTTTTTTTTACATGAATAGCTGCTACTTCGAAACTTCCGGCGTGGGGTTTGCACACATATCATCCTGTTTCATCAGTGATTTGATGCCAGTCGTAACAAAATATAGTGACCTAATCATTTCAGTAATAAAATATCTTTCATTTGTTGAAATTGGATGTGATTGAGTCAAAAATCACAATTTTATTGATATAATGCATTTATTGAGACTTTGCATTTATAATCATATAGCAGACAAATTATCTCGTTTATTATGGTACTCGTGTAAATCTGGAAACGATTCCTCTATAACTTTCTTATTTTACATTTAAAGGACAGTATTACGTGTTTGTTCATTAAACTTTATCATTTTCTCATCGAGCAAACAGCAATAGAACACGAGAGACTTTCAGTGAAAATGTATAGTTTCCAGTATCCACACCCTTATGACGTATAAGCACGTGCTGTCATGCATGGGTGTCTTAGAAATTCTTTTAACGCATGCCATTCTCAAGTACTTGAATTTAGCTTTCCAATGATATATAACACCACTGCTAAATATCAACCAATAGGCTTCTCTGAGATCATTTACATTATTTCTGAAATGCCCCTCGTATTGTATTCATAATATTGTATTGCCAACAATATTATTTGTTTGCTACAAATATCCTTATTATTTCCAGTTGAAATACTGTTAATATTCGAAATAGTGTGACATATTGGTCCGAGCAAATATTGCAGACTCCGACCAACTTGTTCTTGAAGAAGCATCCTGATCAGGGTCTGCTCTGCTAGTAATTCTTTTTGTATCTTAAATATATTAAAATATAAACTGATCACTTATAAGGACAATTACGGTTATTAATTTTGGTTTCCCAATCATTAGACATTTTACCGTCATGTTCTTACGCTCCGTATCAAGTTAATGTATGAAGTGCTTATGCACAAAAAGAGATCAAGATGAGTGCATGCCGATATAACAAAATAAAATCCGTAATAACTGACTTACACTGAAGTCGACATGCCAAAACTGAAACACTTTGTACCGCTTTTACAATAAATGAGACAAAATTGCGGTTTTCCACTACTTAACGAAAGTCATTTTCGTAACAGCCAGACGAAAACATCTCCCGAGTGATTTACAAGCCTGAGCATTTTGATTGATCGTCTGAAACACCACGTTGTTTGCCTTGCAATGCTTGAAAATTGTTTCGGTGTAATGTAATTGTGAAAGCGCAGTGGTTCACTGACCGTTCTAGAGTTCCATCAGGAGCAGAGAACTAATTAGAAAGAATGAACATGGGCCACAGTTCGAAATTTCGGCTATTCTAGCCTCATCAATGTTTCTGGCATGATCTGATGACGAAAGCTACGGGAAAGCATACTGCATTATTTCTAGATTTGAATTACGCAGTCGAATTACAAACTGATTACATGTAGTATAAAATTAGTATTATTTAATCGTTCAGTACAGTGTTTACCGCTATGCAAGTTTTTCTCTCAAAGTGCATCCTAGTTTCAGCTTAACGTTTTTTATACATACCATTGGAATCTTTTAAGGAAGGAACATCGCTGAGTTTTCAAGAACAGTTTGTCGTAGATAATATTGCAAATAAGCGGTTTTGTGAGCTAGTAAATTTACATTAAATTTATTGGCAAGTGCCAAAACGCTTTCATTCATTTGAAGCCTAAATCATGATGTACAGGAATAGACATCGTAATTAAAAAAATAGCTCAAATTGTATTCCAAAATGTCTTTAAAGTCTGTGATTTTATCTGAAAATTCCGATAATGCTAAATACGTTCATGCTTGATTTTCTAAATTTAAAGCACGCAGAGAAAAAGAGACGAAATCATAAAAAATATTGGGGGGTGGGGGGTTCAAAAGTAACAATATAATTTGTTTGATTTTCCTCTTCTAACAACATGTTTTACGCCAAATTTGAAAAATAGTTAGATTAATTAAAATAAAGGAATAAAATACATTGTAAGTTGTTCTGGTGTTATTATTTATTTTAGCTGCACAGTTCAAGCTGTCAATTAATTCAGGTATATCCATTTTCTAGATGTAAATATAGATACTTGTACTTGGCCATGTATACAGGTTAACCGGCAGGGCCGTTAGGCTTGTCATACTGACGCACTAATATTCGGCAATATATCTAAAACTGAAGCGATACAGCTATTAGATACTTAGCGACTCGGTGATTTTACTGTATCTAAATTAACATTGCAGCGTCTTAACACTGAATACAAAAATCTTCTTTTACCATTTCATTTATTATGTCCTTGATACCATGCACTGGTAATGATTCTATATTTATTTCGGGTCCGATACGAGGTCGTTAAAATGCCGATTTACGAAGCTGCACTTGCACTGTACTGAATTGATATCTTTAATCAAGTCGCTTATACTTTCAGTTTGGTAAATAATAACCAACGTCTGAATGCCTGCTTAAGTGGCTAGATTTCTGAGTGCAAAATACAGGCTTCTACACACACGCTACATTTCGTGTAATTCACCGGTAGTTAGTTTCGGTGACAAGCTGTTTAAGGTATTCATGTCGATCTTGAGATGTATAACAGTTTAAACTTTTACAAATAAGCAACGAATCCAAAAGCAGCATTTGAAGATTTGTTATGCATTTTAGTCCTGATCAATTATTATGTTGTTTAATAAGGTTGATTAATTAAATTTTCCCAAGGCTATCTTTTGTGCTGATTATTGGATAATATTACTGTATTTCAGTTTCAAGTCATGTATAACGTGCCTAAAGTTACTAAATGTGCACCTATTTGTCCTATGTGTCAAACTTACAAATAAAAACAACTACTCTCATGACAATCATTCTGAATAGTTAGATCCTTCGGAAGCAATACTACCGCAAAGACATGAATATAGCAGACTCGGTTAAATTGAGTCTGTTAAGGACCACCGATGAAATTTGCAACGCTGGCTATGCTCTGACACCAGCTTAAGCACAAATCTATTTTCAAAATGACTCTAATTGAATCTAATGATCCAAAAAGACCAGAACAAGAATTCCGGGTAATGCTATGTCGCACCTGCATTGCGTTTCCACAGTAGCAGAGATCATGATGAAAAGAAAGTGAAAGCAAAAATTGAAAATTGAAAGAAAATGAAATAGTTTCAGGCATTTTTCTGACACAAAGTTTGTCAAAATATGCCCAAAAGTTCTTAAGGTACTGCCATTTTCATGTTTATGCTATTTTTAGAAACGGTGGATGGCTGCTATCTTGGATGGACAATTTGCCAAGAACCAAAATAGATATATGCCAGGATCATTCTGACACAAAATTGGTCCAAATCCATTCAGGGGCTCTTTAAAAATAGTCATTTTCATGTTTTTGCTAGTTTTAGTGACGACAGTGGCGGCCATCTTGGATGATAAATGTAAAAAAAAAAATCTCCTTCAAAATTTTTGAGCAAATCCACTAAGTGTTTATCATTTTATCTGCATTCAAGCAAAAAACAGACTCGTAAACCAAAATTAGGTCATTGTGACCTAGTTCCGCTACAGATTTTTTTTTATTTTTATATCTTTTAAACAGAATGTCCTGCTGATGTTCCATGCAAAGTTTGAACCAAATATACCTAGTAGTTCCAGAGAAAATGTTAATTACATGTATGTTGTTTTGCTATTTTTAGTAACAGCGGCCATCTTGAATTATCGACCATGCTGAATTCCTGTAATCTAAAGCCCTGTAGTCTGATCATGCTCCATATGAAATTTAAGAACCATGGCTGCAAAGATTTTGGAGAAATTAACTGTACAATTTTTAACGCCAGGGTTGACGTAAATGTTAACGGCCTGACGGACGGACGGGCGGACGGAAAACCGTACGCCTATATCGCACCTTGCTTAAGCAGGTGCGACAAAAAGGATACTTTGCATTATGAAGAGGTACAGAGAGACGTTTAAGGGCCGCCTGCACTATGAAGAGGTACGGAGATACATTTAACGGTGCCACATGACATAACATCAGCTGCAGCGGTAGATCCTTTGGAAGCAAGACATACCTGGATGAAACAAAATTAGCAGAATCGGTTGAATTGAGTTTGTTCATGACGTGTAACAGACCTACAAAATATCAAGCTTAAAGCGGAAGAAAAGACCATCCTTCATTACAATTTAAACGGTCAACGCTCACACAACCGACTTAAACGGCCATCTCTGTCTAAAAGACATGATAACTCACCATCTAACCGGGAACAGAATAGGTAATACATTATTTTTTCATCCAATTTTATAGTCGGAGAGCGAAATATGACAATTACTCCAAAAAGTAGCTGACATTAGTGGACAAAACTCAGATTAGCTACCGTATAATTTCGTCCTTTCGATTTCATCAGATTAAAGCTACCTACGGATCTTGAGGAATCTATCTGGTAAAGCCTCAGATCAGCCTTCACGAATGCTCCTGTGACGGCTTATTCAAAAGAGTTAAGAATCGTGTCAAGCGTAAATAGTCAAATAAAACACTTTTCATGTTTTCTATTGTAATATCAAACAAACAACATTTATTTTTAAATCTGTCTATTTTCCGGAGCAAATCTATCGGCATCTTAATGTTTTCTTTCAATTCATACAAGTTATTTTCAGACTGTGATATGCTGAATTAGATTTCTGCATTCCAAAAATCGATCAGAAAGAATTTACTTTCATTGCGAGATGTTTTAACAGTATTTACATGCTTTGGCAAAGCTTTGTCTACAATAACATGCCTTAACATTGGTTTTGAGAGCCGGATGTGGGATTTGATTGTATTAATTTCTGATCATTGCTTGTCTTTTTACTTTACTTAGTATACGAGGGGCATTTCAGAAATTATATATATAAATGAGTCTGCCACTCCTTGGATTGTTGACCGATCTTTAAAATTTATGCCTAACGTTCAAGTTTACATATCACCCAATGGCTTTCACTAAAATAATTTGAGTCAATGGTATTTTCTTCAAGATGTGCCTTGAAAATTGTTGTAAGGGTAAGGACACTGAGTAGAAACGGACGGAATATTTATGCGAAGAAAAAATCATATTTCCTAATTCTGAACAACAAGCAGCTCTGGATTGATACCTATATTATTTGTTATACTGAAAATATTCCAATATAAAAACCGTTGTATAAGCTTTGCTAAAACATAAGAATTGCCTTGCAAAGTAGGCTAATCAAAGAACAATGCGCATTTCTGATGACGCCACTTCCAGTGCTTAATTGAAATGAATAGTTAGCTGTTTAAACTTTGGTATTAAAGTCAATTTAAGTGAAAGTGAATGTTTTATGACAGGTGTGAAACAAAAAATAAATAAAATTTAATTCGTCATTCTTGTTTTCTGTTATAAATAATCTTTTACGTTACTTTATGCTCTTTTGACCACCCACCCACATATTTCAATGTCAGTATGTCATATAAAATAACAAGTTTTGCAAGTCTTTATGTATGAATTTTGTTTTCAATATGTCTTTCTAATTTTTGGCATTAAATAAAATTAAATATAGTTAGCCTGTGTATTTTTATTAGAAGATAATTTCATTTTATATTGTGTTATATCTTACACGAATTGCTGCTACTTTGCAGCTTCCGGCGTGGAATTTGCACAGGTATTATCTAGTTTCATCAGTGATTAGATGCCAGTCGTTACAAAATACAATGACCTAATTATTTCAGCAATAAAATGCCTCTTATTTGTTGAAATTGGATGTGAATCAGTCAAAAAATCTCAGTTTGTTGGTATAAGGCATTTATAATAACTTCGCATTTATAACCACGTAGCAGAGAAAAAATCTCGTTTATTATGTTATTGGTGTAAAATCTGGAAACGATTTCTGTATAACTTTCTTATTTTACATTTAAAGGACAGTATTACGTGTTTCTTCATTATTTTTACGTATACCAATCTAAAGCACTTGAATTTTCCTTTCCAATGATATATAAAATCACTGCTAAATATCAGCGAATAGACTACCCTGAGATCATTTACATTATTTCTGAAATGCCCCTCGTATTTTATGTTGTTGAAACGCTTCAATGACGCATTGGCAGTCATATAACATTTCGTCTATGTTGAGCACACACTAACTGCTGATGAACTTGTGCTGCTTTGTAGAAGCGTAGGGCATGGTTTGGATTCAGTAAAACTAGTTTAAGTCTCCCAGTATTCTTTTGTTGATCATTCCAAGTCGGTACTTCTGTTGTAGTTCCTCTGAGCCACATGCTGTTATGTCCGCTTAACTATGGGCCTCTAGCAGTCTCGTCACCTAAATAGCTACCCATTCTGATTTCTGTTTTGTTTTGTTTTGTAATTTAAAACATAAAATAGGTAAAAAAGGTGTTGCTGCAGTTTCTTATTAGGGTAGCTGAATGACCACCTGTTTGAAAAAAAACTGCTCATCCGGTTTACCTTGCGTGTCTTTCATGATCGTTTGTCAGTTTGTGTGTGAGCTTCTTAAGAGCTGAATATGGGGCTTGATGTATTAATTCCTGATCATTGCCTGTCTGTTTACTTTGTATGTTTATGAGGTTTTGTGTGAAACATCAGACCAATTCTAGCAACGGAGAAAAGATAGTTATTATTTTATCATAATCTGACTCTTTCCCTGCTGATACACCTTCTCTCTCTCTATCTTTGCTCAACGCGCCCGAAACGTGACCACCATAAAGTTTTCGAAGTCTCAACCTAGTTATTGGTTTTATCAATGTTCAGTATGTAAGAGATTCGTGATATTACCGATCAACACTGTAATTGAATTTCCCATCATCAAGTTAAGTGGAAACGGAACTTAAAAGTCTCCAACCGCTAATAATGTCCTTGAATCGTTTAGAAAAAATTTGCAAGATTTCAAAAGATATTTCCAACTTTGATATCTGAGTAACTGTCTCCATGATGAACATAATGGATCATTGTATCCATTTTATCAGTAATATTGAAATACAAGCTCAGTCTAAAGCTTTTGATGTATAGCTTACGCTCCATTTTTGACACCCCTTAACAGTCCCTCTCTAACAGCTTACTTGTGCTTCGAAAACATAGCGCATTGACGAATTGTTCATTTGAATATGTTGGCACTGCTTCAACCGTACCATGAATTGGTATTGCAGGTTCTACTAAAAATACATGTTCAATAACATTCACATTCTTACGCTGGACACCTTTTTACGTAATTACAAAACTGACTCAGGCTCAATTTATTTCTTAAAATTTAGATAAAATCTGATTAAGCGGATGAAACCCAAAGAGCTAGATTGCATTAAGCTACTTGGTGTTAATGTAATAATGATCTGAAATGAGGTCATATGCTAAATTCAAATTTAATCAACTCGGTACACTTGGGCTTTGCGTTTGAATCAACATTGTTTCTGATTTTCCTCTGTCTGTAAACAAAAGAAGTTTACATAGACACAGCAAACTCTCTTCAATGTCTTTAAAATCTTTACCCATTTATGCCTAGTTGACTCTACCTTGATATACTGGAGGCGTTCATATGTTATTTAGGGGATTTAGTTTAATTTTGTTAGTTTTAGTTACTTTTAAACAGAAATGCCTATGTTGGCTCACCAGTGCCAGCAGCTCCGAGGGAACTATTATGATAAGCAGGCTTCGGCTTTCGTCCGTCATCGTCTATCGTCGTCCCACGCCCACAGTTCTAAACATTTTTCCTCTGAAACCACTGACCCGATTGAAACAAAATTTGTTATGTTGCCTGTAGGTCATAGGAACAAAACGTTGTTCAATCTGTCCTGGTACATGACAAACATAGGAATGTTTAAAGATTTTGCCCAAAGCTTTGGTTTATACAGTCATCTTATTGATTACATAGAGATTTGTAAGTACAAGAAGTTAAAGTCATTTTTTTTACCTCTGACCAAGACCTCTCACATTTTGACAATTTCAAATATCTCCTCAAAAGCCACTGGGCCAATTGTAACAACATTTTACATAGAGCCTACAGGGGCTGAGGGAACAAAACATTATTAAATGGTTCTGGTCACTTAATCAACCTGGCCACCATGCAAACACCTTTAAAATCTCTTTTTTCCAGGAAAAAATACCTTGAAACTTGGTATGCAGCATTAAGTGCTCGAGTACTACCAAGATTATACAACTGCTGACCACCTTGGGTTGACATTGACATTTTACGGCAAGGTCAAACATGGGAAAATGCAAATGCATGAGATTTCATAGAAAGTTTGGAAGAATTTAGCCTAAAATGGTTAAACAGTCGTCCTAGTGAGAACATGACGACTTGTAAGTACAAGAGGTCAAGGTCATTCATTGACCTTTGACCTAGAACTCTGTTTTTATACAATTTCATACATCTAAAATTCCACTAGACAAATTGTTACTATATTTTATGAAGAGCCTCTAGGGGCTGAGGGATTGAACATTCGTTCAAACTGTACTGGTCACATAACCAACATCGCATCCATGCCTATATATGGTAAAAACCTATAAATATCTATTTCTCTAGATAAAATTAACCAAAAGCCTTGAAGCTTGGTACGTATGAAGCATTGGGCACTCGAGTACTGCCAAGATTATTGAATTGGTTGGTTAATTATTTGTTTTGGAATTTAACGGCCCTTTGAGGTAGTATTACAATCTATATCGGGCCGTCTCACAGAGAGAAGAAAAAAGAGAAAAGAGAGAAATAATAGCCGAAAAAAATATAAAAACAACCTCACCCGTACCAACTGCAAGTACAGTAGGCCATCTGCCCTACCCAATATGGTTCAAATGATGACCGTGGGTTTAAATTGACTTTTTCTTACGGCAAATTCAAACATGGGAAAATGCTAGAACACGAAATTTCATGGAAAGTTTCGAAGATTTTGTCTCAATATTGTTCAAATGACATCCCTAGATTGACCTTGACATTTTTACGGCAAGGTCCAACATGCTTTCTGAGCGGTTTATATGGGAAAATGCTTAAACATAAGAATTCATGGAACTCGCATAAGATTTTGTTGCAAAAGGTAATAAATACAGTCAAATGAATGAGTACATAAACATTTTTAGCAAAAGAGGTCAAGGTCATTTGACAGTTTCAGACTATCAAGTTTGTTCAAATATTGACCCAAGTTTGCCGTCTGACCTCCTTACTCAGGTGAGTGATCCTGGGCCTCATGGTCCTCTTGTTTCTTTCACTTACAGTAAAGCCCGTGATCTGACGCCGCATTTTCAAAAATCATCATCTTAGCTGAAATACGAAGAACAGTGGTAACAAAGCTTCTTTATATTTTTGACAAGATAGGTGGGGTGGTGCGGGGATGTTGCTGTTGTAACCCTAAAAGTATAGGTTTGACGGTGAAAAAGATCGTTTTTTTCTTTTTTCTCAAAACTTACTCATAAGTACAATTTCAATGCCTTTATCCCAGTGGTTTTTGATTCCAGTTGCTGCATATGGCCTGACTTTGAGTAAAGATATTTATTCTCTATTATACAGAACACACCCTGTGTTTCTTGTTGTTCCTTGGCTCTGTCATGTCATATCCTATGTGAGACGGGGTATATTCTTCGATGAAATATCAATTTCACTGAACAGCTGCATTTTAGGATTGTGGCAACCAATCAACAAGAAAAAATATTTGTCTTCTGTGATTAATGAATGCAGAGTTACCTCACCTTAATCAAAAATACTAGCACACCAGAACTAGTAAAGTACCAAAAAATCAGCTTCCTTGGTGAATAAGTTCAGAAATTATAAAAATGCAAAATTCACACAAAGGGCATAATAACTAAGTAATTTTGACGAACTTTGCCCAATGGCGTAACCTTTATTGCTAATTTTGCCAACAATACCACCATCCCGACTCAACTGCCTTTGAGATATCGTGGTAACAAGTCTTCCTTTTATTTTCGACAAAGGGGAGGTAACTCTAAAAGTACAAATCCTACGGAAGAAAAAATATGTGTCCGTTTATTTTCCATGACCTATCAATATATGAAATTTCAAAACTCTTGGCCAAATGGTTCTAAGGCAATATTGCTTTATCAGAAGGTTGGTTGGCTGTTTAACGGCTCTTTGAGACAGTATTTCAGTCTATATCGGGCCGTCTCCCAGAGAGAGGGTGAAAGAAGAGAGAAGTGATAGACGAGAGAAAAATGCCCAAACAACCCCCACCCACACCAACTGCAAGCACAGTAGGCCCTTGCCCTACTACTATTCAAATCAGTAGGACGGCTCGGTACTGGAAGTTACACGCAGCACTATGGCACCACCCGACCTACCCCTGTATCAGAAGGCACTGACAAACAGACGAACGGACAGGGCGAAAGCAATATGCCCCACTAAGTTTCTTTGAGGTTAGGGTAATAAAAACAAACAAATATACTTCCTCTTATGTCAACGTTTAAATAGTAAAATAGAAATGTTTTATTTGAGTTTGTAACTGTGAACATAATAGGCTGGTGTTAGCAAAATTTATTGCCGCCGCTAAAGGATAGACACGCCTTAATTACACATAAGCCATTATTTGTTCTCCTTCACAGGGCTGGCAAAGAGGAATGCGCATAAGGGTAATTAGAGAAAACTTAATTGTTTGTCTAGGATTAAAAGGAATACGTTATAGATTTATGAGAACGGTTCTTGTAGCGGCGATATCTTTATCCAAAAAACTGTCGATACTTCAAAACAAATATTCGATACTATATAGAGCACATCCTCAGTCTTTATTGGTTGTATGACCCTGTTATGTCATTATCTATGTGAGACAGGGTATTTCCTCTGATGAAACAGCAGTGTCACTGGACTGTTGCATAATAGGATTTATTTATACAAGCTTACGCCACTATCGATGCGAGACACACAAATCATCAATTAGTACTCAACGCTTCAGATCAATTTTTCGTTTTTTGATTAGAGGAGGGTTGGGAGTAGGGTGAGGGTGGGAGAGACGGTTAAGACAGAGAGAGAGACAGAGAGTTTTGAAACTAGAGACTGCAAGACACTACTATAATGCAATTCCTATTTTAAATAAAATCTGTATGAAATGGATACCTATAGACTTATCCCTGATATTATGGCATTATAGACCTTCGATAACACCAGAGGCCGTATTCATAAAACGACTTAAGTGGTTGCTATGCTGTTGCTAAGGCTGAATTTTTATGAAGGAGATTCCCTACAACTTTTTCAGACTGTTCGCCCGGAGCAAACTTCATAGTTGCAGGGAATCTCCTTCATAGAAATTTGGCCTTAGCAACAGCATAGCAGCGACTTAAGTCGCTTTATGAATACGGCCCCTGGCCCTGATAAGTGATGGTTAGTCCTGTACGTGAAGGCAATGCACGACTGTTAGCGTTTTGACCGTACAGGTGCAAACTATGGTGTAACTATTTTATACATGTACAACACTTATCAGTATACGAGGTTTATGAATCTAAGTGGAAATTTTGCTTTCGATATCGTGTCAAAGAACATTACCTTAATGGTATATGGCTTAATCCAGGTCTGTCCTCTATCAGATTAAACTCACAAACTATAATCAAATATTATTAAGCTGGATCATAAAAACATTACTTTGATTTTATAATAATTTACTTAACGATAATACACAAAGTTTGGAACTTGCACATAATACCCTGTATAACATTTGACATCAATTTGCCACCTTTGTGCGACTGGCATCCATTATTTTAAACTGCTTATGCATGCAAAACTGCAAATTAATTGGTATGTTTGTTCCCTGTAATGATGCATTGATGGGTTAGAAAACTTTCATGTGGACTAAACAGTTGACTTAATGTTTCGAACCACCGCGAATTCCAAATGTGAGGTTTGGATCCAGTAAAACTAGTCTAAGTCCAACCCCCTCCCTTTTCTCCACCATCTCCAGTAACATTGTACTGACCGTTCCAAGGCAGTTTTTCTGTTGTGATTCCTCAGTGTTACATGTTTTGTCCGTTTGTCTTTGGTCACTATCAGTCTGGTCACCCGTTTTCTGTTCTGTTTTATAATTTAAAAAATAGGTATACATAGATGTTGCTGCTGTTCTGAATAATCACCTGTTTGGCGAAAGAGCTGCTCATTCAATTAACCGTGCGTGTCTTTCGTGAATTTTATGTGAACTTTTGTGTGTGTGTGCTTCTTAACCTTTTGGTTTTTTTTTTAAGAACAGGGTGTGAGCTTTGATAGTATAAATTCCCGATAACTTTATATCTTGCTTGTAATTTCTGCAGCAAAAGACCACATATTGTAATCTGCCCTCGTAGACTTGCACTTGCGAAGTAGTTCATTCTTATGATAGGGTTTGGGGGTAACCGTAGTGTAATTTCTCCACAACCACTGACACTTTGCTACGACTTGCTTATATGAGGAATAATTTGGAACTCATGTATATGCTGTGGAAAGCAAAATTATGACTTAAGTTAAATGTGTGATGCAGTCTAGCTAGCCACTTCATTTCTGGCATATAGATTCAACACGATTGAGCCTTGACATGGCAAAACCAAAAAATTAGTATGTACGCCCAGCGAATACTCAGATCAGCCTGGGTAGTTGCCCAGGCTACCTCCCAGACAACAGCAAAGACCCTGATAAGACATTAGCGGATGTCCAGGCTGATCTGAATCTTCGCTGGGCGCATTTTGGTTTTGTCGTGTCACGACTCACATGGTGTTTGTGAACAGTAAATGTCCATATAGTCTGCTCACTTGTTAAGCCTTGCTTGAGCTTTCATGTTCGCAGTTCATGTATGCATTGGACAGTTTTACGAGCATTGAAGCTTATATCAATCACTTAGACTGACATCACTTAGGATGAATCGGCGCACTTTCAGGGCGTGCAACTCTAGTCTCCATTCAGTATAGGGATCTACACTTAAAGGAACATAATGAGGCCATAACAGCAAATTCTTTCCTTTAAGAATAAACCCCATTTTGGAAGGGCTGTACCGTTCAGGAAAGCAAAACAAGTTACAACAGTTGTTTCCCTTTGTACAAAATGCGTATGTACCCTAAACATGACAGCAAATTTACTCCGAGTCAAGGAACAAGACATTGAGTTTAGACGGCATGTTCTTACGAAAAGGATTTGGCTCGGAGACTGCGCATCCAAATACGCTGCTCTGGATTGTCAATTGACCTTCTATAGAATTTAGCAGAATCTATTGGTTGTTCATGTGGACAAGCTAGAATCTATATTCAGGCAGGCTGATCTAAGTCCTCCGTCTTCAAACATGTGATTTGATATTTTTATGGTATAACGGCGCAATTACTGATTTCACAAACCAATTGGAATGAAATATGCTTGGAATTCTGCTGCTAAAAGTTTTCGATTGATGCACTCAGCCTCGCCAATTAAATCGTGATGTCTAATTTGTGAGACTGAAGTGAAGCAATTTTCTACTTGTAAAGCTGATTTTTAATCTTCTCTATTTAATTAAATGATTAATGACAACTGGTTATAATAAAAGTAATTCTTACGAGTTGCAATGCATTTATAAGCTTCAGAAATGCATTTCCAATACAATTAACACAAAGATTCATATGATGTAAACAGTTTTGAATTAACCGGTTGACAGCCCATGAACGGAATGACTCCTGTAAAATTGCAAAACAAAATAATTAACAACGTTCGGTATAGAAAACGGAGTCCTTGGCGATAATGTTGCTTATGTCACTGAAAATTATGTTGTATCCCGACAGGGAAAATGTCTCGGCAAAGCAGTCGTTTTAATGACAACACCACGTGTAATCGTGAATTAACTCAAAGTATTAATGGATATTAAACTGTAATTAAGATGTAAAACTCTTCATCATGGACTTGAAATATGCGCTGAAATGCGAAACATCAATTTCTCAAGGTTACTACCGGTGGATGGAGTGGTGAGAGTACTCAAATTGTATTTGCATAATATAAGTTTCTAACTGTATTTGCAATCGTGTTGCATGTGTGTAAATTGTCTGTCGTACAAACTAAGGGACTGTTTGAGACAATTAATTTTCCTTGGTCTGCCTTATACCTGTGCGTGCATAAATGATGAAATGATAATTTTGTTTAACACCAGAAGTATCGAACCTTTGCAGTAGTTGTTATTAAAGTTTTTGTGGGTGCACAGCCATTTGTACAAATGGAAATAATGTTTGTGACTTCCAATTTTCAAATATGGGGTATTTTATGTTTGGGACTTCTATTCTAAAACATAAAAACACGCCTAAAGAAGCAAAGTCTTCCCTTTAAGTTTTGATCTTAAGTGAGAAATGAGCTTAAATAACGATGACACAGTTGATCCACCTTAAAGGTATACCCATTCGCCTCATGTCGCAGAACGAACTCTGCATCAGAACGAAAGTCCTGTCTCAGAACGAATGAGGTACTGTCTCTGATGGGATAATCAGTAATTTCTTCGGGAGGATTCGTGTATCTCTCAAAACTATATATTTTCTTATAGTGAGGTAACTGATCCCTTGCCGTCTCTAACGGTAACAGACTTATAATAAGTTCCGTACTGATAAAGAACTATATGTGCCATATTGTGTTTGGTTGCACATGAGCCCTTGCCCTGATATAGGCAGTGGAAGCTGAAGAAGACGAGTGTACTGTAACCTTTCTTTGCCAATATTTTTTTCTTGTTTTCTAGAAATATAGTTATAATTTGCATCTCAGACTGTTTTGCCGAAACACTCCCCGAAAATAAAGTTGAAATTTTCACAATTAGGTCAACGAGAAGGCATAAAGCGTCGTCAAGACGCGAAATGACAGGTTAACAAATCGAAGTGTAGTTTGACTGGTCCGCATTAAGAGGTGGAATGTTCCGTTAATAGTTCAGAGCATGGAATAGTTTATCAGATAGTCTATATCAACGCAGGGTTAGTGTTAGCCGTAAATGTATGTCTTATGCCACTGATTGCCTTCCTGCTGCAGCTGATATTTCCTCCGACTGAATATGCGTCGCGACACGACAAAAACAACATAGTGGCACGTGAAACCAGCGAAGACTAATATCCCTCTGGGCATCCGCCCAGTCTGATCAGTGTCTTAACTGGTCGCATGGAACTAGTTTAGACCATTAGCTACCCTAGAAGTGCACGGCAAAGACTCCGATCTGACTGGACGGATGCCCAGGCTGATCTGAAGCTTCGCTCTTGGTACATGCCACAAAGATGTTTTTATCGTGTCGCGGCTCATATTATTTATACGTAATTATAAGTTATCGGCCATTGTAAGAAGTGAATAATAAAATAGTTTCTTCTGATTTCTTCTTAATATTTCTTTTTCATGGTATAAAGCCTAGTTTTAGTTATTTTACCCTAGAGTATAAGGTATACACTTTATAATGTTGCGTCTTAAGGATAGCTTATATACTTTCAACTTAATTATCTCTAGAGTAAAATAAAAACAAACAAAAAAAAACTTTGTTATAAAAAGGACAACTTTCAAGTTTAGTAAACGGTATTGCAAGAATTACCCTGACATAAACAGTAATGTCGCGTGAGAAGTCAATAGATCATTTAATATAACTAGAAAGAAAATACGGTACACTTTACACTTAGAAGGGAAACATTTATTCGCAGAGCCTCAGAAGTCTGAATCTCAGAATTTTAGAGTTCTAAAATTAATGATTTAATCATTTACTTTAGTGATGACTTTCAAAGAAACCAGTAGTTATACAATAACTGCTCTAGCCTCTACCATTATGATACTTATTCAAGTGATTAAAACCCTAATAATTACACTACACTACATGACCGACACAATATAATGCACAAATTAGGCGCATAAAAATTAACAAGACTAAATTAACAAGAAAATAAGCTATAAGCATATGGTTTCATTGGGTACAAAATAACACATTCCAAACGAAAGACTATTCAATAGACTAGTGCAGGCAATATAGTTCCTACACTTGACTGTAAAAAAAGTGAAAAAAGAAGAAACTAGAAACGGCCACCTTTTGTAAAGTCTATGTTCATTTTCCATAACCTGTCTAGACTAGGGTTACGGGGCGGCACAATCCCATACATGAAGTCAGTTGCAGGAACAATATGGTCTGTACTAGTCTATTGAATAGTCTATTGCTTGGCACGTGTGTTATTTTGTACCCATGTAACCATATGTTTATAGCTTACAAAAATAGCTTTTTAATCTTTTGCGCCAAATTCGTGCAGTAAATGTGACCATTAGGTCATAAGTTCACATTTAAGCTTAGAAACGGCCACAATATAGGGATCAATGAGGTCATGCTGTCATCCATATAACTTCCTAAGAGTTTGCGATAACCCTGTGACAACAAGGAATATATATTGTTTAAACAAACTTCTCTTTGTTTAAACAGTATACATTCCTTGTACTTACAGTAAAACTACTGTCCTATGTGATCTACTTGCTGTCTACATTGAACTTTTCACTACATCATTTTGGACCTCATTAACAGTGAGTTTCCTGGGTCTGTAATTTACAATGATGCTTGACACTGTGACTAACGAGAGGAAACATTAAAAGCTACCATACATTTGCAAGGAAAAAAGAGCCATGATCAGTCAGCATACTGTTTGCATATATCCTGACCCCGACATTCGCTGAATATACTTTTAAAGGCATCAGTAATGTTTAGGAGATCGCTGCGTGCCACAGTGGATTAGCCGACCAGTCTACGCTCTCATTAGTAGCATAGGGTCGTTTTACTGTTTTCCCCATGCGTAGCGGAAAATCTTCAGAGTTGAAGAAGAATGATGTCAATGATCGATTGTGGGCATGATCACTCTTTTGAGTGTGTCAGCTTCCGAATTCTCATTACTCATTTGAGCCGCGACAAGAGACAACCAACAAAGTGGTTGTGCGCCAAGCGCAAACTCAGATCAGCTTGGGCATCCGCCCAGTATGATCAGTGTCTTAGCTGACCGCATGAAGCTAGCTTAGACCCTTGGCTACCCTTTAAGTGCTAAACGAAACGTCCGATCAGACTGCGCGGATGATCAGGCTGATATGAGTTTGCGCTACGCACACAACCACTTTGTTGGTTTTCTCATGACGGGACTCATTTTGTCTCGGTCATTAGCCTTCCAGTTTTAGTCTGTATCGGTACTGGCCTCCGTGGCCTAGTGTAAAAGCAGTCGGGGGACTTACATTTTTCCGTCACGCACAATTCTAATGGTCAGCTATTACCCTTACTTTTTTTCTTCAATCAAACTCACTTAACTGTTCATTTAACCAAGTGGCCATGTCTCGTATGACCCGTCTATATATAAAATTGATATTTGGCCCATTCCATAACTATTCTCAATAGAACCAGCCTATATTTTGGTTATTGTCACATAATTATTACCAAAACTAGGTAAGTATTGCTGCGTATTTGCACTGTTTCATTTCAAAGGATTTTGGTTGGTTGGTTGATTTGATGCTTAACGTCCACGGTAAACAACTAAGGTCATGTCGGGACGGTCAGTTAACCTAACCACACTATTCCTGGGCAGGCTTAGACCTCCTAAGCGGTTAACCAGTACTAAGTGCACATACTTTCGCCAGTAACTGACAACTGCCCTTCTTGAATCAGCGGAAGGAGAAACGAAAGTATGTGGCCAGACCGGGATTCGAACCCAGGACCTCTGACTTACGAGTCAGGTGCCCTACCGATTGCGCTGCCCGGCCCGGTTCGTTTCAATGGAATTATATGCTTTCTTTTTATGATTATAAACTGTTACGCTATTTTTATTATCTACAATGCATGTTTTTTTTTTCTTGTTTTTGTTTTGTAACGAATGATTAGTCATAATTGCAGTTCATTTGAAGTGCATGGTTAACCTTCACAGATGTGCTTGTAATAAACCCATAACACCCCCGTCCGCCCCCCCCCCCCCTAAACCACAAATAAGAGGACTGGCCCTCAATCATCAGGTCTCTCAACGCTGTCGATTCGAGCCTCGCTTGGGAAACAAGTGAAAAAGTATTTTCCTCTTTAGGAAGGTCCTGAGCGGAGTTCAGGGTTTCATCATCTCTGTGCAAAAAGACAGGCTCTATTTATGTGGTATACTTATGAAAGGGTCGTGAAATAAAAACAAGATCATCTGTATCAGCGGTAATCTTTTACCAGAATAGACGTCTTTCGTGCAGAGCAGACATTATAATAAAACAACAAATGATACATATCTATAAAAAAAGCAGATGTTTGAAATTAACGGTTTACCAATTTAATCGATTTTGGTCAAGGATAATTACTTTCTAGCAGAACGCACATCTAAAATAGACTGTCGGTAATAAGCATCTATATCATATATCTTATATGTTATATGTTTTATATGTGCAGATAAAATAATTGTCTATTTTCTCGTAAGAATTTAAATCGGAAGTATAAATTGTCATCAGCCGTAACCATGGATTACTATGAAATTTATTTTGAATATGTATCAGCGTAACACATTACCAAAATTAAAAAACAAGTAATGCATATAAAGTGTTATTAGAATGACATCAGTTGTGTATGTGTCATTACCCTTGAATCAAATTAAAATTGACAAATATTAACTAAATACTTGTTTCATGACTGGATTATTTTATAAAACGAAACGCTGAATTAGAACAAAATTATGTTTTATTAGGCCCTGAGGAGACTTACGATTTGTCTGCATTGCTTTTAGTTTCAAATAACCGTCTTTACGTTGTATGAACTGTACTTAAGTCTTGATCCGCATTCTAAACACACCAAGTTTACCATTACTTAATAATTTACCAAATAATAAGATGCCTTTAATAATGCCACTTCTCAATTGGTCCTTGAAAAAAAACCCACCAGATACAAAACACGTGTGATTTTTGGTTTTGTGTTTGCAAAGGTGTGAATACTCATAAAATTTAGTGCAAACTGCAAATTGTAAATATCTGTGCAAACTAACCAGCACATGTGCAAACTCATGTCTACAATTGCACTCGCCTCTTTTCAGGAACAGTCACAATCAATTAGTATTGCCAAACCAAAATTCCAAAGGAAGAAAAAGAACGCCAAACCGAAACACAACATTTACGATGCAAGACCTAGTCGAACAAAATATATAAAACGGAATAGCATTTGTACAAAAAGGGGGTGGTCGGATGGTGCTGTGTGTAACTTCCAGTGCCGGGGCGTCCTACTGATATAGACAATAGTTGGGAAAAGGTCTACTGTGCTTGCAGTTGATGCGGGTGGGGGTTGTTTGGACATTTTGTCTCTCGTTTGTCATTTCTCTTTTCTTTCTCCCTTTCTCTGGGAGACGGCCCGATATAGACTAAAATACTGTCTCAAAGGGCCGTTAAACCCTAAAACAATAAATCAATCAATCAATGTACTCAAAAGTATGCTGTAAATAATATGAGGTCGTGTTTTAAAACTGCTTCTAACTGGTTTGCCCAATACAGGTATATAATTTATTGTCGTGGCGACACATCTGCATAGGCGTTGAATAACAGCTACACTGTCATCGCTTCTTAAAAATCTCGTGCATGATTTTCTTCAATAAATAATCATCCTTACATAACAGAACTTTTGCGGAACGTGAGTAGGTTTCACGTTGCTTTGATGCTCATAAAGCCAAATAATAAACAGGAGTATTCAGTTTTTCATTTTTGTTTTGTTGTTGTTGCTGTCGTTTTTTAGCTCCTAATGGTCACAAACTGCGTTATACGGTTCCGCTGACGCGTTGCCACAAAAAGAAATATGCGACCATAAAACCTACAATTTTCCTCCACAAACGACACGTTTGAAAACAGTTATCCTCTAATAGCTAGCACAGAGACTTTTTGCCAGCGATCTCATGCAAACAGTCTGGGATACAGATCATATAAGTCGTAAGACTTTCTTCTGAAACCCTTTCAAGCTACTGTATTGAGTTATATTCTTGTGAAATTGTATTGTTTGTATTTGTTCAGTATTTTGAATAAAATATTAATTACACTAATAGTTAGCACAGAGACTTTTTGCCAGCGATCTCATGCAAACAGTCACTGATGGTGAGGAGTAGTAGTTGATGGCAGAGCTTTACTGTTAGTAGCTAACGGTAATAAGTAGTTATAACTGCAGTCTTGATTGTTTGACACAGACGGCGTTGACTTGTGATTGTTGGCAGTTCTTGATTGTTTGTCACTGACAGAGATGACCTATGATTGTTGTAAGCTCTTGATTGTTTTTTTCACTAATAGCAGTGAAAAGTAATTTCTAGAGATTTGAGTGACTGCTTGTAGTGATCAGTCAATGGCGCTGCTAACTGTGTCTGCACTTGATTTCAAGTATTTACCGAGTCAGCTAGGTCAATGTCATACAGACAAATGATTAATTGTATTTCATTGGCTGAACTAAGATCAAGCAAATTAGATAGATTTCATTATGCATATGCTGCAAAAAAATCAACACACGAATACAGCGGCATGATAACATAATGTGATATCATACCACTTTAGAACTGGATATGCGTAATTGATACCAGGCGGTGCCTTCAGGAGCAATTTCTGAAGACGATTGGTTACTCAGTTAGGTTGGATGTGATTGGTCAAATGAAGTCACCGAATCACGGCATCAAGCATATTATGACGTCGTAATGTTCGGACAAAACTACATGTAAAAATACCTGGTTGACGTTTTAATCACATTAAATTACTTTAAATGATGAATTAGAATAAGAAAGAAATGATTTTTTTTTATATATATCAGGTGTTTACCAAGCTCGACCACAAACACGCAGGAATGGCTTTGCAAGCCCTGCCCTTCCTATGACGTTTCTGGTCTCGCTTTATAAACTTGATATCAAAAGACAATAACAACATGCTATAATCTATAAAGTCCTCGATATGTAGGATTTCTGTTCATGGGATTAACATTTTTGAACACTTTTGGCAAATAGAGAAAACTCTTTAGCGTTTAATTTTTTATCTTCAAAGTCTCCACTTTAATACAGTACCTTGGTGTCATTTCTTACTGATCTTTTGTATATTGAATTTATTAAACGCGTTTGGGAAAAAAGGTAAGATGCGAGGCTTGCCGAGCATCTTATCGGTATTCCCTAACGCGTTTAATAAATTCAGTAATACAGGAGCACGAATGCAAGATTCTATTTATCAAATGACACTAAAATCGCATTTTATTAGCAAAATTTGCACTAAAACGTCACGATTTTGCCATTAGAAAACACGACGTTTTAATGGACGTCAACGTATAACGTTACGACGTAATTTGCATATTCAATCCACTAGTGGATTATCGTTTAATGCATGGCTTTATTACACTCTCAGATGCTACGTCATATTATAAACCTTTTTATTTTTCAATTTTGTTCTTCTCATTGCATTTTTTTTTGTTGTAACGACAGTGTGGTATGTGCACCTAATGCAAACGTGGCGCTATGGTGAATTACTGTCATTGTAGACATTGTGAAGCATGCGAAATTGAGTAGTTTGCATACTGGAACCTGTAACCCATTGAACGTATTCACAACTACATGAACAAACTGAACTTCAGTAGAACGAAACAAATGTTTCAAGTGTGCTGTATTTACTCTGTTCTCCATTCTTAAGTGTGCGATCTATCTGTTCGATTCTGACAAGTGCAATATGTCTTGCACTCACAAGTAATTTGATACGGAGTCTCTTTTGCAACTAGGGTAATAACATATTCATTTATAGATTTGTCATAATGTTGCAGCACTGAATAATTTATCGTTAGGAAAAATAACCATTTATCAAGCCGTATGAGTACAATAAAACGCAAAGTGTGCGATTTGATAGTGACAATCAGGTATAATGGAATGGACAGGAATAACGTGAAAAGGAACATTAGGTTGAGCTCCAGATAAGAAGGGGTAACAGGGATTATTCAGAAATACTTTTTCTCCCACCTTTGCAAATATAGGAAAGGCCTTCAGCTCATATAAGAAACTTCTATCTTACACCTAGCAGCATCTTTCTTATATAAGCAACCAGACTGTTTTCAATTTTTGACAAATATTTTAATTTTAATTGAACAAAATGGACAAGCAAGCATATCGGATGACGTTTGATAACAGATCATAGGTTTTTGACGTCACTCAATTTTAATGACGTCACTAGAACCGGTTATAGACGTCGGTAAAAAACTTGACGCGCGTGACGTAAAAGGCTATTGAAGTTGCATTTTGGTTTTGCCCTCTGAAATATAAAAACGTCCACATATCGTGTTTTTCTTCTATTTTTAAGGTGAAAAGTGTGTTTACATCCATTTTACGACCCGATAAACAAACTGGGCTGCTCAAAATTTACTTCAGATCACTGGTTAAAAAGTTTAAGTTTTTCTATTCTGAAGCCTAATCAGACTTTAAGTTTGAAATCCGCTAACAGTGGGAGAAAAATAATCCATCACGGGCCAGTCCATGTAGGATAGGCAAATCTCACCCTCGGGGTCGGAATTTCAACCAGGGACTCGGCAAACCTCGTCCCTGGTTGAAATTCCGACCCCTCGGGTGTGATTTCACTGTCCTTCATGGACACTCATGATGGGTTGTTTTATTCCTGTTTGATCAGGATGGACAGCCAGAAAAAGTAGGCGACGTAACCGTTAAGATGAGATAAGCTTCGTTGATGTTCTTGTGGGCAACATGAACAGGTTTATATGTTACAGCAATCGTATTTGCAATTTATAACGATCTTCATTTTTACGTTTATGATTTCCAAGTCCTCAAAGATTGAACAAGTGAAAGACAATATGCTGATCAGGATGGGCAACATATCTTAGTTACCCTTGTACACAACAAATGCAGAAACCATGTCACACGGCGTATCCATGCTGATCAGATAAGCTTTGTTGGCGTTGGTGTGATCAACATGACCAGGCCTCAAGGTTATAAAACTTTTTTCATGCTCAACTCAGCTGAGCATGAAATTTTACCTGCTTATAAATAGCAAATTACTGATAAGTACAATTGTTTTCTTGCTTAGTTTAGCTGAGTATGACATTTTCTCTGCTTATGAATATGAAAATGCCAACATTAGTTGGCATTTTCATATTTATCAGCAGAGAAAATTTCATGCTCAGCTGAGTTGAGCACGAAAAAAGCTTTATAACCTCGGGCCCAGATTTATATGTTACAGCAATTGCATTTGCATCTCTGATCTTTGTGTGTGAGAAATCGACAATCTAATGGATATATTTTTTCTTCTTTTTTTTTTCTTATTCGAATACAATTAAAATATTTATGAGATCATATCGCGAGTCGGACAAGTCGGATAAGTCTCCATAAAAATAATGAGGTTTGCTCTTGTAAAATTGCTCAAGTAAATGCAACAGTTTATCCCCAGATCATACGCCAAGCTAAGTGGCTTTTAATTTTAGTAAACATTTGATAATTCCAGCTGAAGGGATTCTTGGTTTTGCTAGGCTATGTTCTTTTTCTTGAGAATAGGAAACTTGTTTTATGCAAAATTGCAGATAAAATGCTATTGAAGTAGACTTAAATACTCATGTGGATATCATGACAATATTTTAACTCCAGTTGACAGTGAAATAAAATTTGAAGCTCCCGCTTGGCTTAATTACTGCCTGGTCGATTATTTCTTGGAACACAGTGTTATAAAATAAGCTTCAAAAGCCCCAGCTGAGAGTTCTAACATGCTTTTAACTACAAACTACATTGCAGAGTTTGCTTTTCAGGGCTGGTGCACCTATAAATCATAGTTGAAACATATAAAAGGAATCTAGTTTAAGTTATTACACTTTCTTATGGATGTATAATTAATCGTAATACACAAATGAAAGTCTTTTCTAGCACAGTTGATTCTCTAATATCAAGACCATACTTTTAAGTTTAGTAACACTATCATATAAATTTAGAAAATTTCTAATACAGGAGTTAACATTTTATTTACTATCAAAGGTATCAAACGTGTAGATTATTATCTAATATAACAAAGGCGCCTCCTATATTGCAACCAACCTACATTATGACTCCAATAATAATAATAGCAACCAACCAACGAGTTGTTTGTCGCCGAAGGCGGCAAACAACGAGTGTTGGTTGCTTTACGATTAAGGCGTATTTCTGTTCTATTCTATTCTGTCCCGTACCACTAAGGCTTCGAAATTTTTGTGTCACTGAATTTCCGGTTGGAGTTTTTCTTTCTATGGAGAAACGAGACGCTGGTATTTTTATTGGACGAAATTAAATTCCTTAACTTCCGCCGCCACTTCCCTGGCAACACGCGTCTGAATTCCAAAAATAAATTCTATGATGGCCGTCAGAATATTCGGCTAGAAGGTCGCACAGCTCGAAGAAAAAAAAAACAACCCTTACCTTTTAACTGCGGCTTCTCGGCATTTGTTTATTGGTGACACGCATTATATTTCTAGGTCGGCAGCAGGCAGGTGCACACGTGATATAGCTAGCAAGCTTTACAACTGTCTAGAAACTGTCTAGAAACGACAAAGCCTGACGGAGAGATGCAAAACAGCTTATAGGCTTCCACTAGGCCTATCGGTTTTCCCTCAGTTATATAAATAATCTAGTAATTGATTGGATGAAGCCTCGGCGTGACGTTGCATCTTTTATGTGTGACGTCAAAACCAATACTGGTTGCGTTCGGGGTTTTGCCAATGTCACTAATGACATGCCAATGACGCTCTGAGTTTCAATATTGGCACCCTTGGCACTACCATTGAAACCAGCATTGCCGACCATTGGCTGCCAATACTGCAGACAACTTAGGGCGTGGGAAAAATTACCGTAGCGGGAAATTTGCGTCATTCAATATGGCAATTTATTGAACCCATCATAAACACTCGAGTTGACACAGGAGAATTTTTCCCCACAATAATGAAAGAAAATTAGAAAAACTAAAAATTTCTAAGCACAAAAAAATATTGGCTTTGCAATTGTGCTATAGGCGCCATCGGCTCTACCAATGGTACCATTGGCTCTACCAAAGAACTGCCAGGGGTGACATTGGCAATTTTGCCAGTGGTGCCAACGGTTGCCAATAGCACCATTGGCTGCCGATACTGTGCAGGGTTTTACGGTTGCCAGTGGTACCATTCTCTCTCTGTCTGTCTGTCTGTCTCTTCAAAACACCTGTCCCCGTTCTGTCTCTTGCCTAGGTCTACATTTTTTATTCTCATTTCGTTATCATTTATTTAATATCTCGTGATACGAATGTGTTGTTCAGCTGTCGACCGAAAATGGTAAAATCAATCAATCAATCAATAAATAAATCAATCAATCAATTAATCAATTTCATAACAAAAGGAGCTATCCATGCAGCTGTGCTAAATTTTTCTTGGTTCAGTTTTTCACTGGAGTCATAATGTAGGTTGTTTGCAATTTAGGTGGCGCCTATTTCATATTATATATATATATAAAAAAGCTGAATCAAGAAAAATGTTGCACAACTGCATGGATAGTTCCATTATTAGTAGTTTTATGCAACCCCCGTCCTACAGCACAGAAATCCTTTAAAAAATTATAAGTAGTAAAACAAAAAAACAAAAACAAAAACAAAAAATAAAAATAGGACAGCTCAATATAAAATTACGACGCCCAAAAGATGCAGACAGGATTAAAAATTTTCCCTTTAATTGTAACGGTCCCCCTGTCGTCCCTGCCTATACTCGGAGTATATAGCTTGCGTCCTTAAATAACCCGAGCTCACTCACTCACTGCGTCCTTAAATTTATAAGTAGTAAAACAAAAAAACAAAAACAAAAAAAAATAGGACAGCTCAAAAAAAAATTACGACGCCCAAAAGATGCAGACAGGATTAAATATTTCCCTTTGATTGTAACGGCCCCCCTGTCGTCCCTGCCTATACTCGGAGTATATAGCTTGTTTCGTTTGATGTATGAGTATTTCTTATTCACTTTCGTACATGATCTTAATTAAATTTGGAGAATCTGAAAATTTAAAGTAAAATTCTTGACTAATTTGCTGAAATGCGTAGGCTGAATCGAGTACCCGATGTATTTACTTATGTACCATTTCAGGCGACGTCAATCACTACCCAGTGGACACACGAGGTCGACTTGACTTCGTTTCGATGTCAGTTCGCCGTCATGATGTCCCAGAGATGCACATACGGCATCTTTTCGAGGTTGTGTGCCTTTCGTCAGTAGATGGGATTAACAGCCTGATAGAGAAGAAAGGGTACTTTTGAAAAAAAATAATTGACATCGGTAGCATTTATATGTAATGAGACTGATTGATTGATTGACTGAATCACTACCCAGTGGACACACGAGGTCGAAATGACTTCGTTTAGATGTCAGTTTGCCGCCATGATGTCCCAGAGATGCACGTACGGCATCTTTTCGAGGTTGTGTGCCTTTCGTCAGTAGATGGGATTACCAGCCTGATAGAGAAGAAAGGGAACTTTTGAAAAAAAGAAGACGAAAAGCAATTTTGACATCGGTATCATTTATGTGTAATGAGACTGATTGATTGATTGACTGACAGATCGATTGATTTTACCATTTTCGGTCGACATCTCTACAACACATTTGTATCAGCCGTATCACGAGAAATTATAAATGATAATAAAATGAGAATAAAAATGTCGGCCTAGGCAAGAGACGGAACAGGGAACAGGGGTTTGAAGAGAGAGAGAGAGAGAAAGAGCATGGCGTTGCACGCTCTTAGTATCAGTTCTAAAATGCATACTGGGGGACTCTTGACGCTTTCAAATGCCCAAAATGTCTTGAAAAATTCACTTCTGAAATTCGGCTTTTACCTTGACTTTCTGTAACCGCCTTATTAATCCTACCAAACAAGCAGGACCAAGGAAAATTATGGGATAAACAAGCAATAAAAAGGAAAGTAAAAAGAATAAAAAAGACAAGAAAAGAGGGAACGATCTGAAGCAAAGTCGGAACTAAAAATCCATGCGCACCTTTTTTGGTAGGGTCACCCCTGGCCGTGACCTTTGACTTCATGAGACACATAATTGTCAAACTATGTCTCCTATCGATTGTACTTTCGAGTTTACTCATCAAGTAAGCAATTCAAAGTATAGGGTCAAATATTCTACCCCACCCCATTTTCCAGCGATTTTCTTGAAACCTCTGGCCGTCGAAAGGATATGTTACGATTGGAACAATTTTTGGTATTTTATAAAGAAATTCAATGGTTTTCCATATTTGTTCTGCAAGGGTTCTAACGAAGCCATTTCAATGGACCTAACGGTCATCTTTAATTTTAGGTCGCGGCCATTTCAGCTATATATCATTTTCCCTCAATGGCTGTGCAATGCTATGGTTTAAATCGTCCTAGAGGTTTGGGAGGGAAAAGCGTCTGAAAGTGTTGGCAGACAAGAAGGGACGATGGAGCCAGCCTATGCGTGCTATGAATTTTGTTTTGTTGTTTAGCAAGACTGCAATTTCTGAATAAATACGGGTACAGCTTACTTGAAACTAAGGATAGTACAGAGTCCAGTTCATTTGCCATAAACCTAGACTGTTGTCTCCTGATGGCTACGGCTGAAACATAGTGCAGTCTAACTTCGATGGCTCGAACTCGCCGGGATCACCGAAAAAAGTTCAAACGATCGGTAGTTAGAGCCATTGAAGACCAACTCAACATGATCCAATTTTATGTACTATGTTTCTCCATCATGACTTCGACAACTTCCTGTATTTTGATCGGTCACTCTTTGAACTTTTGCACTTTCAGGTAGATAAAACAAAACAACACAGAAACATATACCAAACAAAAAAAGAAACGCACAAAGTAAGATTTTACTGTTCAATTTACCTTTTAAAGCATGATTAAAAAGATGTGTATAAATGCGTATTTCTAGTCAAATCTCGTTCAAACTTCATCATGGCGTAGACGAGTATCTGTACCTTTCATATGCATGAAAGATAAGCATTAATGAAATCGTTGACAATGATTTCCATGCGTTTGTTCAAGCTTACTGTTTGCATTGGCTGTAGGGTATAAATGTGTATTTGGATATTGTAAGTGAGTTTTGCTTGTGTTTTAAACGTCAAAACACGTCATCAAATAGTCACTGCTTTACGTCAAGAATGGAATGCGATTCCTCAGCATTCGATTTTGGGCTATCATCAGTTCTATGCGCGGAAGATGTACGGCATGCAAACGCACCAAGGGAGGTCACACCTCTTATTGAAAACTGTGACATTGAAAACTGACCCCTGCCTTGTTCACAGACCTGTCACAAAGTACTGAATTGACACAATTAAATCAAATTTTCGGGTTGAACTGTCCGATTGTCTACCTCTAACACTATATGAATTATTTTCTTAAATCCTTTGTAATTTCCAAGAAAATACCAAAATATTACTATGTGCGTTTCTTATTTTGTTTGGTATATGTTTATACTTTTATTTACAATTTTAAAAAATCAATATAAGCATGGACGTAGCAAACCTGATGACCAATACTTGTAATCGGTAGGATCTACATTTAGGTCGGTCATTAAACTTGGAAATGTTTTACAAGGAAATAGGTGCGAGACATCTGTGTTTTTTTTTTGTGTTTTTTTACGCAGAAAGTGGTTTCTAGGGACCAGACTTGGGGTTTGAGCGTTCGAGCCATCATTGTTCGAGCCATGTTTAGTTAAAATGAATAGGGATTTTGCCGGGACTGGAAAGTCGGTTCGACCGAAACACGGTGTTCGAGCCTTCCGAGTTCGAGCCAGTGAAGTTCGACTGTATGGCTTTAAGTAAAGTATAAACTGTTTAGTATGAAAGCCGGATTGATATAACATTGTGCAGCAAAGAGAGTGGGACACTGGTCCCAGTGGGCACACAACGTTGAATCAATATTGAATTAGCATTTATTCAAAGTCATGACGTTTAATCAAGGTTGATTCAATGTTGATTCAAGGATGTGTGGCTGCTGGGCAGCATCATGTTCGTGTTACATGTATTCTGTATAAATGAGATTTCTTCATCTCATGAACTGTCTGCAAAACATTTTGTTACCATCAACGGGGGATATCTGGAGTTTCTGTTGTCAGTTAACTGTTTTGTGTTTTGATATTTATTTGTATCTTTATTTTTTTTGTCTTAATTGTCATTTCTTTTTTCCTCATAGATGCATTTAATTAGATTGTAGCATGTTCTATGTGATTGTATTTGCATAACATGCGTGAAAATGTGAAAATATAAGCAAGTGTATTATTCTTACAGAGGACATGCGAAAACTGTGTGTTGTGTCTGTGTGCATTTAGTACCATAAGCAGGAGCTTACACTTTATTCCTCCTTTTTTTTTAATTTTCATGTTTTATGAACATCATGCTTTATTGTGACTTTTGACAAAAAGCAGCCTACCGAAAGCATGATTGAAGTGACATCTAGGTCTATTATAACTGCTTCTGGAAATCGACTTTAACAGCGTGCACAATACAATTCATTACTACAACAATCGCCGTGTTGGTTTGCTCAAAAGTCAGTATTATATTCTATAAAATCTGACGATGCCAGGTTTCAACGCAAAAAAACTTATACCTGTCACATGACCTGTCACATTATGTTGGCGCTATATTATGCTATCCAATGAAAGTGTGCTGTATGTGTGCAAACTGGTAACATAGGCATAGTGTTATGCATCCCGTCGTGTGTTGTGCGAGAACAGCATTTATTTCGGTCAAAATAAAATAAAACACAGGTCATAGAGTAGATATTTTGTAAACGCGAACCTGCTGAAATTTTCCTGAGCTGAATAATAAAGCAAAATTGTTACTCGGTAGTAGACTCATAAATTGATATCAAGTCTGCACCGAAGACCGCTTTCCTTCAAGCAAAAGCTTAATGTCGCATATACATATAATCAAACGGAAATAATATGAGCAATAATTATATATTGTCATCTGCAGAATTACTTCCGGCTTGTGTCACATCGGCTTTCACAAATGCTCAAATAAGTCTTCATTACATGGGCCGTGATATGACAAAGCCAACAAAGTGACATCTGCGCTCAGTGAAGGCTCATATCAGCCTGCGCGTCCACCCAGTCTTCGCTGTTTGCATGGAGCTAGCCGGGCGGGTAGCGCAATCGGTAGGGCATCTGACTCGTAAGTCAGAGGTCCTGGGTTCGAATCCCGGTCTGGCCACATACTTTCGTTTCTCCTTCCGCTGATTCAAGAAGGGCAGTTGTCAGTTACTGGCGAAAGTATGTGCACTTAGTACTGGTTAACCGCTTAGGAGGTCTAAGCCTGCCCAGGAATAGTGTGGTTAGGTTAATTGACCGTCCCGACATGACCTTAGTTGTTTACCGTGGACGTTAAGCATCAAATCAACCAACCAACCAATGCATGGAGCTAGCCTGGACCGTTAGATATTCTTTAGGTGTAAGTAACTGCTCAGAGGCACAAGCTTTGGTTTTGTCGTGTCGCGTACAATGATATGTGTGAATAAGAAAGACTCAGATTAGATAGCGCATTCGCTTCTTTCGCATATACGATCAGTGAATCTTGCGAAAAATAGAAAGTGTAAAGTGAAAACTCTTGTCAGATTGGTCAGCATTTTAGTATTAACATTACGTAGGATGTTTGATCAAGAAGTAATTTCACTTCAGCTACAAATTCATGCAGACTATAAAGGAAGCAACCGAATTCATATACAAGTACCTTAATCTGTTTGCATTATGGTCTGAAAATGTCATAAAAATACAGTGCACAGCTACATGTATCAAGGTATCGAAATACATGTAGACAGACGGCAAGGTAACGACAAAAGCCGCACGTCGAAGACTTTAATGACCTATTTTTTTAAATCAACATGTAACGAAGTCTTGAATCTGAAATTATTTTCAAATTTCCAGTTATAATGTGACCAGTTTCTGGACAAATAAATGAATCTTTACAGAATTATGACTCAGGGGTGTTAGCATGGATGCCAGGTCAGAAACAATTTTACTGAAATTCAAAAGGCTGTTTTTTATGGGCTTGTTATATTTTAAATACATTTTTGGTGGCTCAGAATTGAGGAAATAATTAGGATTGCATGAAGTGACAGAGCTCTCCTTAAAGATACTATGTAAATCTATCAATTCAATTCTCTTATGTATAAAAGGAACTGTTATGAAATACCTTTTGTGATTTGTTTCAGACTCGATTAATGGAGTAAAAGCATGTTGAGTATAACATAAAGACAAAGAGCAGTATCATACAATGGATGAATTTAACGTAAAATTTATTAGCCTCAATATCTAGAACTCGTTATACTGAAATAGGTAGAGAACCTAAAAACGGCAGCGTAGAGTGTCGACCATTTTCCTTTAATTCTTCCGACAGATTCTTCAGTGATGTTGTTGCTACTTTTACGGCGCGCATGTTTCGTGGGTTATTTCGCTTTTTTCTTAAACTATGGGGTGTATATGTACATTTCCAAAAGGATCAAGAGTAAAGCGCACATTACAGGTGCTTGATTCTCACAGCGATGTTGGTGTTGAAAGGCTCTCGTCCAAATGTATGTGAGGGTCAAGTATAATGATTGCCATCCAAATAGGGACAGTGAAATATGATTGAATCCGTGAAGTATAAACTAAAACTCAAATCCATACACGTATGATAATATTAAAATGTTCTTGTCCATACATAAGTGTGTACCAAGTACCATCGTTATAGGGGCAGATATATATGACAAAGTCAGTGAAGCTTACCATAAAGTCAATGACTCAAAACTATAGGTTGAATTCATACACAGATGATGAACGTAAAATGGTTCTGTCCATATGTACGTGCGTGCCAAGAATCATGACTCTAACCCATATCGGGACTGAGAAATGTTACAAAATCAGTGAAGCGTATCATAAAGTAAATGACGCAAACATACAGGCCCAATCCATTCATGGATGGTAATGTTGAAATTATCTTGTCCATATATAAGTGTGTGCCAAGTACTATGGCCATAAACCATACAGAGATTGAGAAGTATCATAAAATCAGTGAAGCATACCCTTAAGTCAGTGAAGCAAAACACTCAAATCCTTACATGGATGATGCTGCTGAAATGATCTTGTCCATATGTAACAGTAAGTGTGAGCAAAGTATCATGACTCTAACCCATATATCGTAAAGTCAGTGAAGCGTAAAAATGTAGGTCACTGTCTACTTGGTTGGCTACACTTAGACACAAGTACTTCACCCAGACACAAGTGCTGACCAAATGTCATGACTCTAAACCGTATAGCTTCTTTGATAATGACTTAAACACAAATGTTTAAAATACATTCATCTATTTTTTTTCAAAGTCAGCAGACCATGACAAGTAAGCCAACGTTATACATGCTGCATAAGCTGAGGTTATTATGTGCTGTTATAAGTTTGTATCAAGTGCTGATGTAAGTGTGTACCAAATTTCATTATTCTAGCCCTTATAATTTGTGAGCAAAAATACCTAAACGCAAATGGTTAACATACGTTACACTGCTCACAGACACGGAGGCGAACGCGGACGCGAGCGCTAACGCTGACGCATACTCGGTCTACGACGCATAAGCTCTCCTTTGCTTCGCATAGGCGCGATCAAACACATCAAAGTCAGGTATTTTAGAAATATGACCTGCATGGTGAATAGTATCATACCCCAGTGGAAAATGTGTTTGTAATAATTTTCTCCATTTTTAATTTAAGGTGGTGATAATCACTGATTTGGGACAAAGACAAAAATCTGCATAAAATACTCAAAATAAACACTGATCTTTCCAAAACTTAGCAGATGCCTTCTTTATGTTGTTTCTCATAATTTAGAATCCCAAAATGCAGCATTTGTTAATGTTAAAAAGCGTTTTTATAAGAGAAGATCAAAGGGTAATTTTCTGCGAATAAATCTGAAAAAATAATATCGTTATTGAAAATATACTTGGTGCTTAGAGTACCTTGTTGCATAATGGAGAGCGTCCTAGCAATTATTTTTTCAAACTCTTTCACACATTATCAGGCTGAGCAGATGAAAAAAAGATGCAGTCTGTGTCCAAATTTTTTTGTCAAAACACACAGGTGAGACAGGTGATACTATTTTAACAAGGTTGAACAATTTCATCTACACACCACTGACCATGTCAGTAATGTATTATTTATATTGTAGGTGTTAACATAGGTATGCTTGCCTACCCTATATTTAATAAATGCGTCCAGTGTACATTTACTTTGTACATGGTTGAATATTGAGAAAAAGCTACCGTTTTCATCTGGTCTACATTACAATTTGAGAAAGAGTTGAATTAAATAATTGCTAGGACGCTCTTCATTATGCAACAATGCACCTTCAGCACTACGTAAATTTTCAATAAAGAAATTATTTTTTCAGATTTATTCGCAGAAAATTACCCTTTGATCTTTCCTTACAAAAACAATTTTTTAACTAGCATGTACTTCTACTTTGTATTCTAAACTGTAAAGAACAACGAAAATAAGAAGTCTGCTAACTTTCAGGGAGATACGTTACTTTTTTATGGTTTTATGCAGATTTTTACATTTACCATAAATCACCACCTTAATGACATGTCTTTTTATTATTAGGAATTTCGAAGAAGACTTTTTTCATGATAGGTTAATTTCTCCATTATTATTCGGAGACTGACCGGTACGTTTACACAGTATCCGAATCCACTGTACCAGCTCTTCCGGTTTTCATAGCGTTGAATCGAGAGTACAAGCATTCGCTTATAACCTGTAGTCGGAAATCATTATGTTTTTATCCGGAATCTGCTGCGGCATTTATAGTTATTCAGCTTCAAAAAGGTAAACAGGTAAGTTTAATATAATTTGCTCATCGGTCTTTTACTTTATTGCCCTGTACAATGATGTGTATGGTGTATGGGTGGATAGTAATTGGTACAGTATTCAAATCGCCCTTGGTATGATTCTAAATCAGGTTGAGCATTTTCTCAGATGCTTTATAAATGAGGTTATCACTGAGTTTTTGATTAGAGTTTAACGAACAAGTTTATGCAATCAGAGAAGCAGTCTAATCATTATTTGCCATTTACAGTCACATTTTCAAATACAGTCAACTCTTGATATCTCGAAGTCAAACATCAGCCTAAACTACTGATATCACAAAGTAAATTTTCTGGTACCAGAAAATTTACTTTGAGATACCAGTAGTTTGAGATAACAGGAGTTAAAATGTAAATAAATTAGGAAATATATTCTTTGATATGGGAAGATATTTTGAAATATAAATGTTCGAGATATCGGGAGCTGACTGTACCAAGAAATAAAGCGTTTACTTCAGAATCTAGATGAGGTAGTACCCAAACACTGCTCATTTCGGATTTGCAATTAATTGGCCTTTTGAGACTGTGTGTCTTTGCTTGCATTGAATGACGTGATTGTTTCATAAATGTTTAACACAATCTCTTTGCGACGGAAACAATGCATTCTATACCGCCACAAACTACTGTAACAGGACTGCGTAAAAACTCCCTTGTTCTGCTATAACAATTAAATAACAAATGATTTCCAAAATAAAGAACATAACTGTAAAACCGAGATTCATTGATAGAAAAAATGATTAAAGTTAAACAGAGCAGAAAAATGAATGCCAGAATAATATTAATATCGTATCACCGTATAATTCTAAGTATTAATACATATAGGTCTGAGTAAACAGCACAGGCTCAGATCAGACTGCTGTTTAAGTAGCAGTCTGATTTGGGTCTAGACTGGTAGTCATTTCATTTGCATCTTTTAGTCGCAAAAGTGCAATGAAATAAAAGCAATATTTAAGACAGCTGCGGTAATTAATTTAGGTGTCTAAGTTCAAAACATTTTACGGTATTGATAGAAAATATGATTAGAGTGAAGCTGAGCAGAAAAAAGAAATGCTAGTATGCCGTAAACATTCTACAAATTCGGGTATCTGAAATACTTCCTGAAATGAACCATAAAATTGATTAATTTGGATTTAGTAATGGGTCTAAAAGATGCAGATAAAAAAGCAACAACGTAGACCCTGATCTGGGTCTGCCCTATTTGCTCAGACCTATCCGCTTCAATGTTTCGAACTTTAAAGGTAGTGTCATGATCGTATTGCGCGTTAACGAGTTTTAACAGTCCGTCAGAATTCCTCTGGTTAATTACATATACACAAAGTTTGTCACCAAACGAAAATGAGCTGTTTCGAAACATAAAAGTGTGACTGTCAAAGTTTCAAAACGACCTGTTCATTGTGGCTAAACAAATTGGTGTAGCCACGGTGACCAAGAAGTTTGGAACCAAGCCTCTTTTTCGTAACAGCTCTTTTACGTTTCATAAAAGCCTGGAAAACATAGTTAATCAGGTATGCAGAAGATCTAATACCAGTTTTATATCTTGTTGTACTTGTTGTTGTTGAATTGTGGTTTGGTGTAAACACTTTTTAATTCAATTTCATACAAGCTATGTACAGGTAACAAATAGTATTAAATGGATAAAGGATGAATACGTAGTTAGAAAAGGTACACTATTAGTAGTAGGCTCTTTCACAGTGATTCAATATAGAGGATCTTACTTGAGTGCTAATGTATTATTGAATTTATTAAACGAGTTGGGGAAAAAGATAAGATGCGAGGCTATGCCGAGCATCCTATCGTTTTTCCCCAACGAGTTTAATGAATTCAATAATACAGGAGCACGAATGCAAGATTCTATTTATCATATGACACTAAAATCGCATTTTATTAGCAAATTTTGCACTAAAACGTCATGATTTCCCGATTGGAAAAACCGTCGTTTTTATGGACGTCAACGCATAACGCTACTACGTTATTTGCATATTTAATCCACTAGTGGATTATCGATTTTAATGCATGGCTTTAGTACACTCTCAGATGTGACGTCATATGATGAAGTTATATACAACACAGCTGCCGTGAAACATTCTATATTAGTATAATATATCCTATGCTTTTCTCATGTATCTATTCGGTTATTAAACGATTTTTTTCTCTCTCTCAAGAATGACTTCAAATATCTAAATCAGTGTAATGAAATTCTGATTTGAGATTTTGTTTCCTTCTAGACGATCACAAAAATTCAAATCCATCTTAGAAGACGGATCTGATTTTTTAAAATTGATTTCGGAAAAAAAAAAAAAAAAAAAAAAAAAAAAAAAAAGTTTTTCCTTCTAAAACCATCTTTTAAGACGGGTCTAGATGTCTAGATTTTTCGGACTGTTTTTAATGGAAACCCCTGTCTGATAACAGAATAAATACTGTAATGCTTTCTCTTAGACTCCGTCAGACTTTACTCCAAATGATGATATAAAATATATGAATTATCAGCAGAGGACAAATATACGACCTGTTTATCGGCTGACACTCAATATCGTAATGCGTTTTCTTTTAATCTGATGAAAAAGTATGTCTGAACACAACAGTTCATATCTTAAAAATCAAGGTAAACATATAACAGTTCACTATATCCAAAGGAGCTTCTGCCTTTGTGCAGTATGCTAAAGCCTTCCCAATCCACAACAAATTCTTTTCCATACGAGTACTCCCTTCCCAACAACAGCAACAACGCCCCCTCCCCACCCCCTCCTGCTTACACAAACGCTCGCATGTTTGGAAGGGCAACATTATTTACAGAAGCAAACAGGAAGCTCCACTTTAAAGAATGGCAGCAAACATCTATACCCATATACACTCTCATTTCCTCTTCTTCTTCTTTTTCTTCTTCTTCTTAGTCTGTCCTTCTCTCAATTGAATAATGATGGTACTCTACTTCAGCATGCACAAGGTAATTTCACTTTGTCTATGCGTACCAGTTGACAAGTTTCATGTAATTAATATATGAGCCGCGACACGAGAAAATCAACAATGTGGTTGTGCGCCCAGTGCAGACTCAGATCAGCCTGGGCATCTGTGCAGTTTGATCATACTCTTTATTAATGCCTCAAATGGTAGCTAAGAGTCTTAGCTGCCTCCATGCGGACAACGAAGACTCTGATCAGACTGTGCGGAGGCCGAGGCTGATCTGAGTCAGCGCTGGGCGCCGACCACATTGTTCGTTTTCTCGTGTCGCGGCTCAAATATACAAACCCAGTTTCCTATTCATTAGATGGTCATTAAGTGTTAAATATTTAATATGTTGTGCCTACTTAACTGTACACTTTTAAGACTACATTTCATATATGCCATAGTGTCAAGCAAGTCACTTTTACTTCATTGAGAGTGAGTGAGTGAGTAAAAACGAATGTTGTTTATGAGGAACAATGAGGAAAAAGTAATAAAAATAAATAAATAAAAAAACAAACAAACGTGTTGATTCATTTTTTTTTTCGATATATTTTGCGTGCATCAAATCCCAGAAAAATCCGCAAACACTACAAGCAAGTCCGTTGACATCAATACTTATGAAAGGATCTTGAGACATTATTAGGGTGAATATGTGCACTTCGATGTTTTTCCATTTTCACGTGGAGGAACAACTGTTGTTATTTCATGTTTGGTAGCTTAGGCAATATTGACCCTCCAAAATGGAATCTTTATTACAGACAAGAATGTGCTGCCTGAAGAGAAGTCTCTTTCCTGTCAGAATTTACCCATAATAATTGAGCCTCGACGCGAGAAAACCAAATTCGGTTGTGCGCCAACAGCAGACTCAGATCAGCCTTGGCATTTGCCCAGTCTAATCAGAGTGTTCGCTGTCCGCGTGGAGGTAGGTTAGACCCTCAGCTACCCTTTTAAGCGCTTAGCGAAGAGCCGGATCAGACAAGGTGAAGGCCAATGCTGATCTTAGTCTGCCCTGGGCACACAGCCGCTTTGTTTGTTTTCTCGTGTCGCGGCTCAATCAGAATGAAGGCAAAGTGGCAGAGTTGTCTCCTGAACGTGTTCAGTATCTGCTCGGATGTCTAGGATAGTTGACGGCTTTGTTGTTAGCACATGTAAGGAAGTTTTTGTAATGGAATCATTATAAACTTCGTTACAGACACAAGGATGTCCGGATAATGATTATGTAATTTGAAGCTTTCTCCAACAGATACATTAAAGGGCGCGACAGTTTTTTTTTCTATTTTGTTCATCTACTGAATTATGTACTGAATGAAATATAAATAATCTCTGCCTGTGTTTTCTCTGGAGTTTAGTCACAGAAAAACATTTACATGTACATTACATGTACAGCGCAGATTTAGCTCAGCCGGATCTCAGTAATTCATGGTGGAGAATATATATAGCTATAGGCGAGTATAATAATCAGGCTGCAAGTTGCTCAGCCGGACCTGAGTACTGATTATTTACATTCTGTCCGGCATCTGTGCACACAGTGAAGAACAGAGCTTTGCTCAGACGCCAGAGAACATGACCTCTGATCAGTGTCTATGGTGTTTGCATTAAATAAAATAGCTTCTTAAAAAATGAAGAATCATTAAATGAGCCGCGTTACCACAAGACAAACAAGGTGGCATGAGCACCTTAAAGGGAAGCGACAAGTATAGCTCCATGCGGACAGCAAAGACTCTGGTCAGACTGATCGGCGCACACGTCACTTTGTTGGTTTTGTCGTTTCGTGGCTCAGATTCAAATCAGGTAAATGTTACATTGGAAACGAACCGGTCAAATCTCTGAGTTTGAAGAACCTACAGATTCAAATTTAAAGAGTAACTACACTTCAGGAACTGACTGAATCAGATCCCAAACCCTATCCCCAACACTAAAAGGGAACGATTGACAAAGACATCCCAACAAACAATAGATTAAAAGGATAAGCCGAGTCAGCAGCTCTTTCCCAAATAGGTGACAACTTAGCTAAATGCTTTTTCTCTTGACACGAAAGGTGCGCATAAAGTTTGGCATAGTCAACTTTAATGATAATGCACTTAAGAATGCAAATGCAAATAAATAATGCTTGCCTTGTCAACCTAGAACAAAATGATGCTCGCAAACCGTATTCCAGGACTAAACAGTATGCCGGCATGCAAAAAAATACATTATGCAAGACAATTAAACACGCAAAGAAACAAATTTTAGCAGCATCATGACAAAACCAACAACGCGACAAGTGCGCCCAGCGTAGACTCATATTAGCCTTGGCATCCACGTCGTCTGAAGAGAGCCTTCGCTGCCTGTTTATAGCTAGCTGAAACTCTTAGCTACCCTTTAAGCGCATAGCAAAGATTCTGATCAGCCTGGGCGGATGCCTAGGCTGATCTGAGTCCTCGCCGGGCGCACTGTTTTTTGTTGGCTTTGTCGTTTCGCGGCTTATTTGTAAGTTGACAGAAACAATAATTCAAGTTACACCACTACCACCATAACCTCAAACCAGTGCGCTGATTTACCAGTTATATCGCGCGTCCGCGTTCAAAATACAGCATACAGAATATTCATGTCAAATGGGAATGGGCTAAGTCGCTTAACAGATGATGAAACATGTTCGACATTAGATCAAATTTATTCGTGTCCTTGATTTTTATTATAAAATCAGACAGCTTACTGACAAATCCTTCCAATGCATTGTAATCTATTTCAGGCTTACGACTAATTTTCTATCGAAACTTTTGAAACGCTAGACACTTCGCTTCTACTTTGTTGAGCACATGTTTAAAGGAACATAATTAAAACACGCCATTCAAAATTTATTTTATGAAATACCACGCAGTTGGGCACAAGAAGAAACTTATTTGATGTTATATTTGCTTACAAATATGTTGCAATGACTCTCTTCAATGTAGCAACTCGTCAACTATACACAACTATATTACATGTGCTAGCGTTGAATCTAGGTATATCATCCAGTTTGTGGGACCTGCTTTAAGCAAGCTGTGATACAGAATTTGAGTTTTCCGTTCGTCCGTCAGTCCATCCGTCAGTCAGTCACGCCTTTCGTCAGTCCGTCCACAACAGCGTTAAAGTTCATTTCTTTTGGAGTCTGACACCGACAATAATCTAACCCAGCATACAATTTCTTTTTAAAATGGTCTCAAGGCCTGTTGCATTTACTTTGACCTTTGGCCAATAAATCATATTCTGATGGCTTTGCAACAGTGCATATCCAAGAGTCTGTAGTGCATGAACATATTTCTTTCGGTATCTTTTTGCATAGCATGTCGAGAACTCTTCCACTGATCTTCGGAATGATCTTTCTTAACACAGTAGGGCATGTGGATGGAATATTACATGTAATCTTCTGATTTTATTTAATTTATATTACGGTAATGTAGCTGCTGTAATCCAATAGACAAACATTATTAAACGTTCATAAAAGTTCCAGTAGGTGCAATTTTCAGACGTAAATCATGAAGAAATCAGGGAATTTTAGAAGTTGAAAAGTATGCAGTCCGTCTGCAAATGCTGATCTGGCAAATTAAAAATCGAAATTATTGCGTTCAACGAGAAAGAACATATCTGGAATGACACAGATTATCATCTAAGACAACATCTGATGTTGTCTTAGATGATAATTTGTGTCATTCCAGATACGTTCTTTCTCGTTGAACGCAACAATCGAAAGCAGTAATATAAAGAAAGATCTGACTTAAATATTTCGTTTTTGCTCTATTTCGATCATTTAACCCATTTTTATTCTAAACAGTAATCTTCTAAATGTGAATGGGTACAGCTCTATGTTGTCCGCCGTTTTACAAAGCAATAATACTTTTGTGACTTACTGTTTGCTTCGCTGGTCGACAAAGCCTTTCAAAGTGGGGTCTTCTGTCAATTGAAAGAGCCAGCGCTTATGAAAGCAAATTCCTATATTCAATATTTGAACCCAATTAAGCTCATTCAAAAATTATAAAATACACCCGTCTGAGATATGCGAATATGTCTAGAACCACATTTTGCCAGACGTCTGCAAATCCTTGATACTATGAACACTTTAAAATGTTATTCGTATGTCAGTAGCAAAGCAACGCCATTTTCCAATGTATCAACATAGAATTCAGATTTCTCTTAACCCTATATTTCTTTTAATGTCTTTTCGAAGGAAAATGATTTCCCTTATGAATAGAATTTTAAAATGTGCTGTTCAGTTTATGATACACGGTACAGGAAAAAAACATATGTACGCCTAGTGATATAACGTTTTATGTTCAATGTCTGTTATGTGTGCCGACCAATAAAAACATATTTGTGGGTCGCATTAATTTTTAGGTATAATAAACAGATTATCAGCAGAAAAAAAAGCATTATGTTTTCCCCCTGATAATTGTTTATTTCTCTAGTCGGTTTACCCAGTAAAGTTCAACCTTTGGTTGACAGACAAGTGCAGGTCTGTGATCTTGCTACAATGTACCAATATATAAAAGTGTGACTGATAAATCTAACTTCATTGAAAATAAACAAACCACTAGATACATGTAGATTAAAAAACAATTTTCAAATAAGGGAAAATAACACTTTATTGGTGTATTTGGTTTTAGGCAACCTCCAAATCGTGTTAACGACCTCTGACTGACAGGGATGGTTTTCTTAGTCCGCGAGCCACAATAGATGTTAAACATTTCAAATCCGACTTTGAATCTTACAGGATTATTAAGAGTGATCGTTTTGACGCAGAGCCATTTGTAGTCTATCCCAGAAGGCTCTTCTTCAGGGCAAATATACGCTTTTGTGAGTAGCTACTGTCTCTCTATGACTGATTTACTTAAAAACATTCATATTGTAAAACAGACGGCCACAATATGGTGGTGATTTTTTACCTCTGAACGTGTACCAGCTCGATGTTTGTCCGCCATATTTACAAACCATGGCCCAGTTGTCAAAAACATAATGATAGCGTTTGTTAGCGAGATGTTGAATTTTCAAATCTATTATACGAAAAATGAAAAGAAAAACGTTCTTTACGTAAAAACTCTGCCAATTTTGCTAAAACCTGTAAGAATGTAAGAATATGAGAAGCTTGTGCAGAGCAAAATCTCCTTACAATGTTTCAGCAAAAAATATTACTGCCATTAATTTTGTGAGCACTGTAAGACTTAACGAATCCTCGACTGACGACTTCGTTAAGCCAACGATGCTTTGAACAACCTAGCCGTTATAAAATTGTATGACTTTTTGCTTGCTTCCTTAGACTTTAAGGTAAAAAGATGGGCACTGATCAGGAAATAATACAATTAAATCCAATTAGAGCATCAACATCTATTATTACTTATTTTTATTTTAGTTACAGAACAAAACAGATGGCAGATTGGGCAGCAATACGGGCCAGAGGCTATAGACAAGCGGACACAGTACAATATAACATCAAGGAACAGCAACATAAGTACCGCCTTGGAAGGGTCAGCAAAAGATTACTGGGGGCCTTAAACATGTTTTACTAGGCCCAAACCTCGACCCCTGCTTCTGCAATGGTTTGAAACATTAAGTTAGCTGTTTGGTCTGCATGAAGGTTTCCTTACTCATTAATGAATCATCACCGGAAACAAACAAATCACGGATAAGGTCTATGATGAATCAGAGATGAGGACTCAACGGAAAGAACGTATTGCGACACCAGAAGACGCCTGGGAAATCAGACAACACCACTGAAATACCGGAGCAAAAGAAAATTATCAATTGAGCCCCGAATAAACCCATCTAAAATTGGATCCACTCTTCAAGAAGAGAATATGTTCCTTGTTGGCCTCAATTGAAACAGGAAACAAACAAAAAAATAATAAATAGCAAAAAAGATGACATAGTGGCTGAATTTGCTTTTGCATTACCGACAAAAGATCCAAAAACATGGACTTGTGAGTTTAGCGACTACCTTATCTAGAAATAATTATGGTGTGCCGGACAGCACTTATATTTTCTTCTGCCATATGTACAAAGGTATTGTGGACATTTTCGATTCTTCCTGTTTGATTCACACGTTGCCTGAATGCTTCCGAAATTATTCATCTCTTATAAAAAGACTTTTTACAACAGGAGCGATTTTTTTACCTCAATTTAGAAGGAAGACAAGAATAAAATCAGAAGAACTGTTTGTCCTAAAGTGTACCCATTTACCCAATCATGTTTATAAGACGTTATTTACTTACTTTAAGATATCTCGTAATATGATTCAATTATTATAGTGGAAGATTGACATTTAAAGATGGTTTCAAGTTTTCTTCTAGACGTCAAACTCAAGACACCTCGGAATAACAATGTATGAGAAAGTACAATATTGATATCGAAACGAACGCTGGTTTGTAATGTTTTTCTTGCTTTGGATAACAACTATAATTTTCCCTACTGAGACTTTGCAAGCATTAGTCTTCTTTGTTGTTATATTTATTTATATAAGCCATGATTGAAGAAAGGTGCATAATGATATAAGTGGACAGCAAAGACTCACATCGATTTGAAAATCTGCGAAGTTTGAGAAGGGTCTTTGGTATCTCTGTGAAGTGATTATCATATGAATAATGTTTACGGGAATATTACAAAAAGACACTTGGGTACTCGACTGGGCGTTTTTTGCTTCACGATTCTTGGCATGAAGCACTTTTTCTATAATTTTCTGTAGAAAAAAGGAAGTGTTTTATGCTAAGAACTATAGAAAAAGTGCTTCACTCTAAGAATGGTAAATAGAGAATACCACGTTAGTGTCTTTTGTTATCAAGTTTATAAGGCGAGACTAGAAACAGCGTAGGAATGGCGAGGCTTGCCGAGCCAGTCCGACGTGTTCTGATCGAGCCTGATAAACTTGATATTAAAAGACACTTACATGGTTTTCTATTTATCATGCATCATTAGAAGATTTTCAGGTGTAAAGAGCGTCAAACAAAAGAAAAGTAAACGCAGTTTTGTTTGAACTTGTTGACGTCGCGAATGCATTATGACGTCCGTCGGCGACGTCATTTAACCAATCGAACGTTGTTATCACGGCCAACGTCAGTATGTAGCCAATTGCCTGCTGAGATCGCTTCTGTAGGCATCGCCTGATAACGTTCGCGCAAGCGCAGTTCTGAAGTGACATGATATCACATCATGTTATCATACCTCTGTTATCAGGTGAATTTTGCAGCATATGCATGATAAAACAAAAACGCCTGGTGATTCATGATTCTTAGCGTAAAGTACTTTTTCCATTTAGCAAACTGTCGAAAAAGTGTTTCACGCTAAGAATTTTCAAGCACGAAAGGCCCAGTCGAATACGGTGACTGATAAAAGCTCATGAATGCTCTGTTTGCGCTGTAACTGCCAGTTATAAGGCAGCCCTGTCTCTAGCATAATATTTTAGGAAGATTAAATCTCTACACATTGGTAAATTGGAAGTAATTTTCACAGTAGGATAGGCTTGATTCTAATCGTTATGTCTAAAGATACTTTCAAAAGATGTCTAGACATAGATATTTTCGAATCGAAAACTCGTTTTCACGTATACGTAAATTCGTGTCATTTGCATATATGTTTTAGACGCCTTTTAAATAAAACGAAATAAAAACTTTCAAACTTACATGGCCACTATCCGGGTGCGACTTGTTCCATATTTATCAAGAAATATTCCAAAAGGCAACATCAGTATATTACGAATAATAAAAATTAATGACACCAGTAGTTCCAACCTGTCATCTTGTTCCAAACAAAAAGTTTCCGTTACATTTCCAGTGTAAACCTGCTGTGGTGGTTGTAGAGTGACCAGTGATTTGGTCGTTGTTGTTGTTCCTATCCGCTTGTACATACATATCCATCTCAGACCATCTTTATCATAATGAATGAAAGATGTGCTGATCGGAGATACTGTATTGGCCGACGTTTGCGGGAATATTGTAATATTGCAGTTTTCAACAAAGAAGTAGTCTTCTTTCAAAATGTGGGTCAGCCAAATCCAACCGTTAAGGATTCCCGAAAAGAATACACACTCCAATATACCCCATGTCAAAGTTAAAGAACGTTTTCCACAAGGAAGCGCCATATTATTTATCTATACACAGCATCTTACGTTAACTTAAACCTCCATTTCCATTTAAACCATATCACCAGTTAAATGGCCGCTTTCATTGCCTTCCCGCTGCCTCTATTTACAGATTTTTCTAAATTTTCTCCATTTTATTTTAGTTTATTAAAGTATTTATTTATAATTCAAATATTATAAACGTGTACATTACAATTTTAACACTTTCACATGTTTACTTTTCTTTCATTTTCGATGACCTGCAATTTTATCGTTTCTAAAACACATACTGCAACTGAAAAAAAACAGAGTCTTTGGTTCTTTTTTATATAATTGCAATACTGGCAGTACTAGGCAATTAATTCCATTGCGTTCTCGATTTTTTATTAAATAAAATAAATAATAAGGCAATATGCATCATAATGAAATAATAATCCTTTAATATATTTGTTTATACAATGTTTTTTTCGGCAAAGATGCTATTGATTAATATTGTAACACCACATTGATCACTTCAGTGGCATTGCCGTAGTGCCAATGAAAGAGATGTTAGAGAAGCAAGTGGACTTTATCCAATATCGTTTAGCAGCCTCAGAAATTAAGAACCCGTGTTTTGTCGCAAAGCCTTACAAATGTATCAGTTCTCATTGCAATTACTTTCGAAGTTCTACAATCGTGAAAGTAATTCCCACATACAGTGAAGTTAAAGCATATTTTTGTTTACTGTAATGATATGGCTTAAGGGCAAATATTATTATAGATATGTATATTGACAATTTGTTTATATTTACTGGACTTTTGTAATCATTTAAGACATTTACCTTAATTCTATATACAAAACATCTATTTTAGATATCTAAATAAACGGTTCTGTCCTTACCAAAATTGTTAGATAGTCCTTAGTTAATGACCTGTTAAGTTTTTAAACACATCATACGCAAAAACATGGTCATTGTGTGTCGACAAAATGTGAAGAGCTTTTGCAGCGTATAAGCTCCTGATATTTTTAAGCAAAACATATTACCACACTTGATTTTAAAATTGTTACAGGACTTAATGTTTCCTCGACTAAGGACTTCGTTAAGCTAACGATGCTTTGAACAACGCCCTGAATGGTTTTAGAGTTAATGCTCAATGTGAATGGACACAGTTTCAAATGGAAGAGCAACCCTGCCATTTTTAATTTTACCTCATTTGTCAATGAGAATCAACTCTTAAAAAATGAATTTACTCATTGTAGGAGTAAGTTCTTTCCGTTTCGAGTACTAGACTCCTTTGTCGAAAGCTTTGTGACTTAGGGAAGCAAAAACAAAGTAACAAGTTGCTGCCTCTTGTAAAGAGGGCAAGAAACATACACCTCAAAACTAAACAAATAGTGTCTTAAATTTACGTTATTCATACGTATGTACATCATGGAGCCCACATATACTATGAGTATATTGTCTAATGCAACGACCACGCTTTCAAGTCTTTGGTGTTTTGTGTGTGTAGTGATTTATTTTTTGTTGGGTAGGGCAACTAAGTATCTGATGAACCAAGCCAGAACCAAAGTAGACGGTCAGTCCTCCAGTAATTTCGTTACTGACCGTCACAATGCGGGGACTTTTGTTTTGGTTCTTCCTGGTTGTTTATATATTATTTGTTGCTATGTCTCCTATTGATAAATTGTTTGTGATTTTAAGGCTAGCCCGGTGACCACCTACATGGGAAATTGCTGTTCACGTGGCTGTCGCTGGTGATGTCTTTGGTGGTTACTAATTTTGTGATTCCTTTTTTTTCCAAACTGTGTCTTGAGTTAGATCTGTATTTGAATTATGTTTGTTCCTGAGAATTTTCCCCTTCATAAGTTTGTTTTTCGTTTAGCCTGACAACAAAAGAGAACTAGAAAATGTGTTTATGAAACACTATGCCCCAAACCATATGCTTGCCTTTCAACAATGTTCGTCCCATAATACTTGTACATTTGTGCCATAAGCTTCAATGCACTAAGTCAGAAAAGGAGCTTAACTCATTCTAAAATTTATGATTTTTTTTCAATAGTTGATCAGGTCATCATCAATCTTAGGCAATATCTTCCTGCAAAAATCATAATCCTAGCAACAGGGGCTCTCGAGATATTTTGTTCCTAAGGTTCCATAGGCTAACATTGCACTCAAGTGAAAAAGGTGCATCACTCGGTCAAAAATTCACAAATTGTTTTTGAAAATTAATAAGGTCATTTACACCTTAGGCAGTATCTTCCTGCTAAAAATCATGATCGTAGTCTCAGGTATTCTTGGGATAATTTGTTCACAAGGTTCCATAGGTTAACAGTGCTATAAGTTGTTAAAGGGGCATAACTCGGTCAAAAATTCACGAACTTTTTTTCAAGAGTAAATCAGATCATCTACACTATAGGCACTGTCATCTTGCTAAATCTTATGATCCTAGCAGAAGGGGCTATTGAGATATTTTGTTCACAACGTTCTACAGGCTAAGTCGATATGGGGCATTGCTCTGGAAATACATGACCTGAGCAAAAATAAAAAATACGGGTTCGCTCATTTTCCATACTGATCATATGTATAAATGTTTTAAGTTCCTACCTCTTACGTTTCTTGACTGTATGTTAGGGCACCTTTGTACCATAGGCTTCAATGCACTAAGTTGAAGAAGGGGCATAACTTGGTAAAAATTAAACGATTTTCTTTAATGTTAATCAGGCCATCTACACTTTAGGCAGTATCTTCCTACAAAAATCATGATCCTAGCATCAGGTTTTCTTAAGGTATTTTGTTCACAAGGTTCCATAGGCTTACATAGGCTTATTATGTATGTTCTTATTATTTTTGGTTCAGTTTGGGTTGCTGAGTGGCCACCTTTTGGGAACAAGCTGCTTCCCCGGTTGGCCATATGTTCTCTGTATCTTGATTATTTGTAATCTTAGTTGTTTCCAACTATGGTTTGAGGGCTGGATTTGGATTTTGATTGTTTCAGTTCCTGGTCTTTGCATACTTTTTACTTTTACATTGCACTTATTCAAAAAAATGGGTATAACTCCGTCAAAAAGTCAAAAGCTTTTTTTTAAAAATTAATCAAATCATCTACACTAAAGGCATTGTCATTCTGCAAAGCCTCATGATCCCAGCATTAGGAGTTCTTGAGATATTTTGTTCACAAGGTTCCACAGGCTAAGTCGAAAAAGAGGCATAGCTATTACGGTTCTTGACTATATGTAAAGGTACCTGTTTACCATAGGCTTTCATGCACTAAGTCGAAAAAGGGGCATAACTCAGTAAAAACGTTACGATTTTTTTTTTCAAAAAAATAATCAGGTCATCTACACATAAGGCAGTATCTTCCTGCAAAAAATCGTAATCCTAGCATCAGGGATTCTTGAGCTAGTTTGTTCATGAGATTCCATAGGCTTACATTGCACTAGGTAGAAAAAGGGGCATAACTGGGTCAAAATTTCAAGAACTTTTTTCAAAAGTTAATCAGGGCATCTAAATCTTAAGCATTGTCATTGTGCAAAACCTCATGGTCCTAGCATTTGGGGTTCTTGAGATATTTGGTGCACAAATTTCCACAAGCTTAGTAGAAAAAGGGGCATAACTCTGAAATATGTGACCCGCGGAAAAATTGAAAAAAAAAAAAAAAAAAAAAAACACGTTTGCGCTGATTTTCCATACTGATCATGTGTATAAAATTTCAAGTCTGTATCTCTTACGGTTCTTGACCCATAGATGGGTAGCGAACAGACAGACAGATGGACGGACAGGTTCCAATTTTCCCCCACAACTTCTCCAAAGTTGAGGGCATAACAAGATGTGGATAGGTAAAATGGTCAACGACTCTAGATTGCTTTCAGTTATAGAATTGTGCGGCTGGTTATGTAAAAAATATTTTTTTAGACAGTAAAGGAGTCGTAGCCAGTGCCCCTTTTCCTGATCCCTCTCGTTAACTGGTAATATTATTCAAATAACAAATTCTCCCTTGTGTCTTTCGGCACTATGTTACGGCGCGTCCAGTAACAGGGGTGTGTGCCATTCGTTTGTTGCATGACAGTGCGCCAACCCATCGACAGCCGTTGTTCTGGACTATCTGAAGGATGTCAGCATCTTGACATTCTGCTTCAACTTCTCTGTAGCCGCCCTGGTCTTGCTCCGTATATCATGTATACCAAGTTTTATATGCGCGGTGGCGTATCACATAATGAAGTTGGAAGTGCATTGTATCTGTGCCTTAATAGAATGCCAAAAAAAGAGTTCAAAAAGGCATTTAGGACTGGTTGAGACGCTACAAAATGTGTGTAAAAATGCACAGAGAATTATTTCGAGATTTGAAATAGGCACGTATGATGAGACAAATCGACGTTTGATTTTCTGTCACTGTTGTCCCTACTTCATGCCCCTTTATGAAGTCGTACATCAAGAAAATGAAACTTGTAAGGCAACGGGGTAATATCTGTTGGAGCCTTCTTAGGTCAAGATACACTTTTATCCACGACGCATGTGTAAATGTGTAAATATGTTGATACAATATAAGATCAGAAAACAGGTATGCCGTTCATCTCTGCCTTATTTTATCGTTTTCTCAATTCGTTTGTTTCTTTTTCAAAAGTTCAATTAACCAATTCAAACAGGTTAGGCCTTGGAAGTTTTATAAAAATCTGGTGAAAATCGAAGGAGTTGCGGCCACAAGGTTTTGCCTGAGATATACAGATTAAGGACCATAACTTGAGAAGAGAAAGTTCCATCATGATCCCGATCAAATATTATTTACATCAGGTAATGGTTACAAAATCCTAAAATCTTCATGAAAATCAAATCACATTTTTATGGGGAGTTGCGGGTACTAGATTTGTTTACGGATGGACGAACGGACGGGCTAAAGTTCCCCTTTTGACTGTCTCGGGAAACAAACACGGAAAATGGAATTCTGTTATATTTTTAGATAAATATTCTTACTACTCGTGACATCAGGAATAAAAGTTCCCCAGTGACGAGTTCACACTTTGTATCTAGGTTATGGCCTTCTTAAGACCTTCGAAGTTCTTAAAACCCGTTAACAAGAATTTATGTTTTTCCGTTTGGCCAATCACATCATTAACCACGATCGCTTTGTTGGCTTTATTCTTTTGATTGTTACATTATTTCTTATTCACATGTAATAATGATCGTTTGTTTGATTAAGATGAATATAAGGAAAGTCATTGTCACGCAATCATGACTATTTGTATTAACTGCTTATTAGCGTTTCTTTTTCCCCACTTTATAAGCATCTATTAGAAAAGACGCTGTAACCAGTCATTGGTATCAATATGATGAAATTTATCTATATATACGTGTAGTTTGGATGGTGCGATGGTACTGTGTCTACCTTCTAGTGCCGGGGTGTCCTACTAATTTGGAACATTGTGGGGCAAGGGCCTACTGTGCTTGAAGTAGGTTCGGATGGGGGTTGTTTGGACATTTTTCTCTCGTCCATCATTTATCCTCTTTCTCCCTCTCTGGGAGACGGCCCGATATGGACTGAAATACTGTCTCAAAGGGCCGTTAAACCCAAAACAATCAATCAATCAATATATACAGGAGTGGGTATAATATGGATGGAAATTAAATGTCAATATATTCCCGTTTACTGAGCTTGCAAAATCGGTCATAAAAAAGACAGCGGAATTTTTGTAGGCAACCAACGGTTTTTCCGCGATATGCTTGGTAACTAAATAAAAGAAAAAAGTCTACATGACTTAAGGTCATGCTTTGGGCATTCGGTATAATACTCTTTGTTTCTCATCATACTGATCGGATGGAAACAAACTTCACGCCAATATCAGTTTTTGAAAATCGTCTTTTCCTGAACCAACAGACCGATGGCATTGACAATTGGTATGTAATATTGGGTGCTCAAGTACTACGAAGACTGTTTAGATGATGACCTTTGGTTGACCTTGACTTGTTTTTCGGCAAAGTCAAGTTTGATTTATATTGTTCTTTTACATGGAAAAATCCTAGAACATAAATACTCGTGGAAATTATGGAAGATTTTGCTTAAAAATTGTAATCTAGTTATCTAAATAAGTACAAAAAGATTGGTGAGTAAAAGAGGCCAAGGTCATTTTTTGACCTTTGACCAAGGTTTCTGATATATGGATAATTTCAAGCACGCCCTGAAAAGCCACAAGGCCAATTGTAACCGCACTACATATAGTACTTCAAGTGCTTGCGGAACAAAAAATGTGTTCGAGCTGTCCCGGTCACATGACCAACATGATAGCCACCCCCACATATTGTAAAAAAATAAAAATTCTTTTCCAGAACTAATTAATCAACGAACACCCTGCAACAGTGTATGTATCATCCGAGACCTGAGTACTTCCAAGATTATTCAAATCATAACCTTGGGTTGACCTAGACTTTTTCAGGGCAAGATCAAATTTGCTTTCTGGCGCTTTATATAAAAACAAAATGCTTAAACATAAGAGTTCGTGGAATTTGTAGAATATTTTGGTGCTAAAGTTTATAAATACAGTCAGCTAAATGAGAACATAAACATTTTTTGTGTTATAGAGGTCAACCTTATTTTTGACCAATAACCAATGCGTTTCAAACATGTAAATCATCAGGGGTCAAATGAAGACCCTACTTAAATGTTGGACCTTAATACTCAGGTGAAGGATTCAGGGCCTCATGACCCCATAGCTTTAGTCTGAGCACCGTAAGGTTTGATCTACCTTATTGAGTCTTATTTGATATATCTGTGATATTTATATGATAATAATTCTCCTAATTAAAAATCAAAGAAAGTTTGTGACATGAATTCTCTCGACTCTACTTCCAGTAGTATCAAATTATTGTGGGGCGGGGCTCGAACTGTCGCTGTTGCATATGCATTCAGTGGTACCTGAGCGACTGATTCCTGGTTGTGCAGACGTTTTAGACTTTAAGATGAAACTGGGTCACTTCGCAAATTTAGTAGATCTATTTTTCATTCACAACTGAATGTTAAAAAGCTGTCACGTTTCTGGTGTAGCTGCGCGAATTCAGTTGAAGGATCCAACATGCCGCGGAAGGCATCCCTGCATATCAAATAGATCTAAAATGACTTTATGTAACTCAGTTAACATCATATTTTATTGCTAGAGATATGTATGTTGTTTTATATTCTCTGCCTTTCTTGTCTTAGAGAGGCGTTGTGATAGAGTGATTAAAGACGGTCACAGGTTCAAATCCGGTTTAGGTCAACCAGCGACTGGAAAACTCTCAGTCAACATATCAGCAAATGAGTACCAGAGAAGGATAAGGTAGCAAAAAGAGTAGGATGGGCTCCGCCTTTCATATGCTATGCCATAGTAGAAATACAACTGCTGAAAACCTAGCCAAAGTTGAATCTAATAATGCCAAGGAAATGAGCCACGACACGACAAAACCAACAATGTGGTTGTGCGCCCAGCGCAGACGCAGATCAGCCTGGGCATCCGCCCAGTCTGATCAGAGTCTTTGCTGTCCGCATGAAGGTAGCTTAGACTCTTAGCTACCGTTTGAGCTCTTAACGAAGCGTCTGATCAAACTGAGTGGATGCCCAGGCTGATCTGAGTCGGCGCTGGGCGCACAACCACATTGTTGGTTTTCTCGTGTTGCGGCTCACTTCTTTTGTTACAAATTAGGAAGTCAAATTACATGAACAGCTAACCGAGTTCCGCATAAAGAACTGGCAGGACAAAGAACGAAATAATAAATCTGGATAATTTCCATTTATCAAAAATACGAATCAGCAATATTTTGAATTACCAGTTCAGAAAAAGCTTAGCAGGAATAGTTATCATCAGAAGGGAATTCGCCTGTCATACGAATTACAAATTATCTCATAGACAAAAGCAAAGGTGAAAGTTCGAAATCAGACGCGTTTATTGATGATAGGAGTTGCTAAGGGATTTGTTTTAATAATCAGATTAAGGTAGTAAGATTCTAAATAACTCTTTTTTTATTTGTCAAAACAAAGCAGAGTTATTGTATATGATGAAATCGGTCAACTGCGGAGTATATAAAGTTATAATATACACTAACAATGTCAAACGTAAAGATCTTAGGTTTTTGGGCAGATAGACTTTTTAAAAACAGTGGAAACTGAGATAAAACTGTTTCTTAGGAACCAGTCTGAGCAAGGTCTACGCAGTTGCTATTCCCCCTGCGCACTTTTGTAGGCATTAGTCTATGGTATAACATAATAACAGGAAAATAAATAGTAGGAGGGCAAGGACCGGCCATTCTTGCAGCAGGTGCAAAATGGGGTTTGTCCGTTAGGAGGATATTTTTTAACTTTAACATGCCTTGCTAGGAAACAAAACAGTGTTTTTGTTTCCTTTTCTGTAACATACAATGGAAGTTTTACTGAAATAATATGCATAAACATGCCCCATCTATTACACATGTTTTTCATGAATTTTTTTCATGAAATTCTAATTTCTTGCATCTTTTAAAAATGTAAAATAATACTTCTTAAGATAACTTCATTTTTATCAGTTTCTTTCCAATATCCTATATTACAGATGACATGATTTGCGAAAATGAGAGTGCATACATGGTCTAGAGATATGAATTTAAATGGAAAATGTGTAAAATAGAAGTACCTAGAAATACAACATTTTTTAGGAAAACAAAACGGTATTTTTTTAATATTATCCAAATGTTTTCTAGCCCTTTGAATTATTTAGCTGGTATAATGGTTTCTATTCGGTATCTTTCTACCTTAATTTGCATATCCAAATAAAAATGAAGTCAGATTAAAACCAGTCCTATTGGAAACTCCGTTTAAAAGTATCGAAAATCACTAGCTGCATCTCAGTTTCAGATATAATACAAACAAGGGTATTGCCATTAAAACACGTCAAATGATATAGATAGTTGACAGACATCTGCAATTATTCTACAGTGTTCCGGAAACTAAAGTCACACACTTCTTATTTACATTTGCAAGTCATGTGTATAATATTTTGACCTGATTTGAGTATATGAATTTGAAAATAATGCATCTGTTTGGAAGCCACTATTGGACCGAATTTGTGTCATCCAAACTGAATACATATACCAGTTAAGGGGTTACGAAAAGTGTCTACGAGTACATGCGTTAAGGAAGGGGGGGGGGGGGGGGGTCTCCATAGGGGCCATTTTCTGGTTACAAATGGATTATTTCCAAACCTCACCAATCTCTACTGGTAAGTGTTGGCTTTCATATACTGAAATACTGATCTCATCGAAAGTGAATTTTGAGTGAAGCGCCGTATCAAAGTGGGTGGGGTAATTCCAACCCATACCTTACCATGTATCATTTTTTTCAATTATCTCTATAAGTATTAATGGCTGATTTACCATTATGATTTGAAATAAAACAGGCATATATGCTAATTAACTGGGTTATATAACTTACCACTGTTTGCATATTCAATACCTGTATATGAGCTTAAAAGTGGTAACAGGAATTTTACTTATTTTTGCTTCTTCAACTTTACGAAAAACCACATTTTTTCTTAATTTGTTCAGACATATAAAGGAAACTTTGTAATTATATTGATATGATAGCGCACATTGCAGAATTATGAGTAAACTTTCCTAGGCATATCAAAACCTGAATTATCTGCCCTTGATTCAAGAAAATATAAGTCATTAAATTGGAAATGTAAGCTCTAAATTCTACACCGGAATGTATATTTCTGATGACTCTTTTGCTCATGTTCTAATATTATACTGATTGTTGAGCTTTCAAATCCATATGGTGCCAGTGATATTACACAAGAACTGTAACTGAACATCAGAGCTCATCCTGCTGTATGCTACTTATTTACATCACATTCAAGATACCATTTTCCGACCCAAAGTTTGATTTATGATTTTAGTTACTGATATATCGAATGTTATTGAATACCTTGCTTTGAAATAAAAATTTCCCTTATTTAATTTAAGAGTTACTTCCCTGTGATTAGTATTTTGAGGCTATTTTTGTGTATACTTACCTTGTCCATACCATAGCTTGGTAACCGTTTGAAATATCTTGATGAAACTTTATAGTGGTCTGCATGATTACAAGACAATGCGTTACACATAAGAATGATTTCTTCCCCTTACTTAATTTTGGAGTAACTTCCCTTTGATTAGTTTTATTCCCATTCACTCTATACCTTGATGAAACTTTATAGTGGTCTGCATGATTACAAGACAATGCGTCACACATAAGAATGATTTCTTCCCCTTACTTGCCGGGCCGGGTAGCGCAATCGGTAGGGCACCTGACTCGTAAGTCAGAGGTCCTGGGTTCGAATCCCGGTCTGGCCACATACTTTCGTTTCTCCTTCCGCTGATTCAAGAAGGGTAGTTGTCAGTTACTGGCGAAAGTATGTGCACTTAGTACTGGTTAACCGCTAAGGAGGTCTAAGCCTGCCCAGGAATAGTGTGGTTAGGTTAACTGACCGTCCCGACATGACCTTAGTTGTTTACCGTGGACGTTAAGCATCAAATCAACCAACCAACCAACTTCCCCTTACTTAATTTTGGAGTAACTTCCCTTTGATTTGTTTTATTCCCATTCACTCCATAAGTCATTAACCCTTTGAAATGTTGTATTGAAACTTTCTAGGAATATGTTTATAATGAGGCAATGTATCCTGAGCAACAACCACAACTCTGGCTTACTTAATCCCTAAATTATGTACCCTTGCTTAAATTTCCTGTTTATTCTGTAACTCCTTAATTCAAAATGTTTTAAGACAACTTAATGGTGTTGTGTATATTGTATAAGGGTTTATATCAGAACCAAGAATGGTAACACTAGGTTACTTAGTTTATGAATTATCTCCCTTGTTTGGCTTTGGCATTTCTCAACTTAACGGGTGTGTTATTCACCACTTGCGAAGCTCTTATTTAACTTCACGGATTCTCTTCTTTAAGGATGTTCTTGCATCATTGATTCTGGCAACTTTATGAACATTTTCACACTAAAGTTCTCCTCGAAATATTTTTTTTTGTAAACATATCTCCAACAGCGTCTGTGAATTTCTTTCATCTCTGCATTTGTTCTGATGACATGGCCGGCCCATCTTAGCTGAGCCAATTTCGAAAGGGTATATATGCTTTGCATCCCTGTCTCTCTTCAGGACTTTCTTATCCTGTCCTACCTATCCACCTGAGTTTTAGGAGTGTCCTCAGACAGTTTATGTGTAACATCAGGATGATCACTGTCAGATATATAAAAATATTGTGTGTGTTGGGCAGGAGGGTCTAGTACACTGTCTCTGTCGTTAGTTTTCAGTAAGACTTGTAAATTCTAAACTAAGGTATTCAACAACATTTGATATATCAGTAACTAAAATCCATAAATCAAACTTGGGGTCGGTAAATATCATCTTGAATGTTATGTAATTAAGTGGCATAAACAAGGACGAGCTCTGCTGTTCAGATACAGTTTTTGTGTAATATCAATGGCACTATATGGAATTGAAAGCTCAACAACCATAATAATATTAGAAACATGAGCAAAAATGTCAACAAAAATATACCTTCCAATGTAGAATTTCGGTCTTACATTTTCAGTTTAATTACTTATATTTTCTTGAATCAAGGGCAGATAATTCTTTTATTGATAAGCCTAGGATAGTTTTCTCATAATTCTGCAATGCACACTATCATATTAATATAATTACAAAGTTTCCTTTATATATCTGGACAAATAATGAAACATTGAGGTTTTTCATAAAGTTGGAGAAGCAAAAATAAGTAAAATTCTGTTACCACATATAAGCTCATAACAGGATGAGCTCTGCTATCCAGTTACAGTTCTTGTGTGATATAATAGGGCACTATATGGAGTTAAAAGCTTAACAATCAGTATAATATTAGAAACATGAGCAAAAGAGTCATCAAAAATATACCTTCCAGTGTGGAATTTCGATCCTTCATTTTAAATTAAATTACTTATATTTTCTTGAATCAAGGGCAGATAATTCAGGTATTGATAAGCCTAGGATGGTTTTCTCACAATTCTGCAATGTACACTATCATATTAATATAATTACAAAGTTTCCTTTATATATCTGGACAAATAAAGAAAAATTGTGGTTTTTCGTAAAGTTGGAGAAGCAAAAATAAGTATAATTCCTGTTACCACTTATAAGCTCATATACTGATATTGAATAAGCAAACAATGGTAAGTTATATAACCAAGATAATTAGCATATATGCCTGTATTATTTCAAATCATAATGGTAAATCTGTCATTCTTACTTATTGAGATAATTGGAAAAAATGATATATGGTAATGCATGGGGCGGAATTACCCCACTCACTTTGACACTGCACTCCACTCAAAATGCGCTTTCGATGAGATCAGTATTTCAGTATATGAAAGCCATCACTTACAAATAGAGATTGGTGAGGTTTGATGAAAATCCATTTGTAACCAGAAAATGGCCCTTATGGAGACCCCCCCCCCCCCCACCCCCTTTGATAATAAAAACATTATGGTAGCAAAAAATATATCTATTATAGGTATTAGAACTAGTTCCTGTCATTCGCCTGCTTTGAGTGATTGATTTAACAAACTCCGACGCCTGCAGTCTAAACACAATATTTCTTATTTGTTGCTCCAATACTGATGTCCTTAGGATGAGCACTTGATGACTTTATCACTTTTCTATATTAGTGGCTTTATTGCAAGATCCAGGCTAGGATCCTGTCCCGCAAATGTTTTCGGATATTTTATATTTTAATTTGCATGAGTCAAATATATATAGTTTGAAAGTATGAATTCATCACGGTATAGGAAAAATATTGATGATTGCAATGTAATAAAACCATGATTTACCATCGCTCTACGTTTTTATACTTGTCTTGATACACTTGAGTTAATTTGCAGATGGCTGAGAGAATAAATAATTCAAAAGCCATCGTTTATATGAACTATTAAGTCTGTGACAAGATGATAGGATAAATCAGACATTAGGCGCAGACATAAACGATGCTAGAATAATAACGTCAGAACTTATTCATGACTAGCATTAGAGACTGTCTGTAGACTCAATTTGGAAAGTAAAGAAGTGATCAGATAAGCTATGAAACGTAAGGTCGATTGTGAAATATATTAACTTGATCTAGATTGCATGGTGAATATCACGAAACCGGAACAGATTTTCTATCAAGTGTTGGCAACTGTGATACAAAATATGCAACGTAAGAAATGTTAACAGGACATTTTATGACTGATGTTTCTTATGTATACATGTGCTTAACAGCGGGCACGTTACGTCGAAATGATGTCATACTGATGTCGATGCTACGTCAATACGTCGTATCGACGTCAGTACGACGTAATTTTCAGGTCTTGTACCTTCTAGGTTTGTCGTCTAAATACAGAGACCAAAACAAACACTAGATTTCAACTAACTATGCAACGTTTTATTTGCCTGTTGACTAGAATAAATTACACCAGAGAAATTATTAAGCGTTCTTACGCTTTACATAAAGCTAAGTAAAAGATAGACAATGCTCGGGAACAAGCAAGTTCCACATCCCGCTCTTAAAATCAATAGGGAAAGAAGCACATACACACGGAAAATGTGACACAAGTTCACGAAAGATACGCACGGTAAACCAAATGAGCAGCTCTTTCCCAAATAGGTGGTCATTCAGCTACCCTAATCAAAAACAGCATCAACATCTATTTGTATCCATTTTATATTTAACTTACCAAACAAGACAAAACAACAGGCAGATTGGTCAGCAAAACTGGTGACCAAACCGCCACAGGACATAGACAAGCGGACATAGCACTATGTAACATCAAATAACCTCAACAGAAGTTCCGCCTTGGAAGGGTCAGCAAGAAATTACCGAGGGGGAATTAAACAATGTTTGATTGGATAAGAAACTCGCCCTTAGTTTCCGCAACGGTTCAACGCAAGAAAACACATGCACCACACAACAGACTAAAACAAACTATACGGAAAACATTTAACAACAAATTTTACCTATTTACTTCTTTTCATTATAAATCATAACAGGAAGCAAAGTGGGCAGCTTTACATGTAGCCAGATTTCTAGCAGACCACAAACGAATTGACTAGGACACAAGAAGGTGAAGAACCAAAACAGAAATATCGCCTTGGCACGGTTAGCAATAAATCTTACTATGTACTTGCTTAAATATACAGATGTTAAGAAAACTGTTTAAGGGTAGAAAGTAACTGGTACTCTCATCTGTTTGCCTTTATTCACATTCTCTGCTTTCAATCAGGCATTCATTTACTGCACGGTTGACAGAGAGACTTTATTTGCAATCGTGAGGCTGTTGAAATGTAAACCTCAGTCTTCAGCGCCGTAGCCAAAATCTCTTCCGACTTGCCCACGGCCCTTCTAAGTGCCAGGATGCAGACTCTTACGGAACAGCAAAATTAAATTCTTTAACCTATAATGCCTAGCATCCCTTAAAAATAGGGTCAGAAGACCCAAAGCGCGGAGTCCGATCAGGGTCTATACTATTTACAAAAGACAATGGATATTTCTCCTTAAAATGAAATTAAAGTGATAAAATAAAATAAACTTATTCTATTCTATTCTATCCCATTACCTTAATAGGTCGTTGGGCCACCACAGATGACTTCGAAACGATCCCTTTCCACCTTGTCCTGTTTTCAGCTGTCCAGGCTGAGTAGGCAAAATCCATCCCTGTCCACTCTTTAATTGGGTGGTTGGGTGGTGCGATGGGGATAGGTATAACTACCAGTGCCAGGGCGTCCTACTAATTTGAATAATAGTATGGCAAGGGCCTACTGTGCTTGCAGTAGGTGCAGGTTGGGGTTGTTTGGACATATTTTCTCTCGTCTATCATTTCTCTCTTCTTTCTCCCTCTGTATGGGAGACGGCCCGATATAGACTGAAATATTTTCTCAAAGGGCCGCTAAACCAAAACAACCAACCAACCAACCACTCTTTAATTTCGTCTTCCCGCCTCTTCTTCTGTCTACCTTTTCTTCTTTTTCCTTTGACTGTGCCCTGTAGAATCGGCTTTGCTAAACCAGAAGACCTTGAGACTTGGCCACACCGTTTCCGTTTCTTGACCAGCGCCAGTAGTTCATCATATTCTTCAATGGCTGCTTGGATCTTTCTGCTAACCTCCTCATTGGTTACATGGTCCTTGTACAAAATGTTAAGTAACCTTCGGTAGCATCTCATCTCAAAGGCAGCGTTATTGTTTCTAACTCTGCCGTCAAGGTCCAAGATTCACAGGCATACAGAAATGTGGAAATGACAAGAGAGCGCATAAGTTTCTCCTTCGATCCAAGAGGTATGTTGTTATCTCTCCAAATTGGTGTCAGCTTTTTAAGAGCTGAAGGGGCTAGTGCAATCCTTGAGGGAATCTCATGTTTTGGGCCATCATCTGAGACAACGGCTCCTAGGTATTTAAAGCTTCTTACGGTACCCAGCTTTTGCCCTTTTACCTTGATCTCCCTCTGGCATACATGGGAGCTTTAAATGTTTACAATGATTGATAAGGATGTCCACATGATAAGGCAATTTTTGAGAAATGTTAGCATATATTATTTGACTCAGTAAGTTTCCATTAGTAACACGATGCTGTTGCGTGTTACAGTAATATAGTAACTTAACACCATACTCTCGGATAAATGCAAATGCTATTGGACATTGATACTTAACTAATGCCTATGGAAATGTACGTGGGAGCCCGTGGTGGTAGGCAAATTCATTGCAATCAAGTACACAGTGGACAGACATGACGTTTTTTGGCAGATCAAACGAGCAATATCGCCGCCTGATTGGATCGGATATATGTACCGGTTTCAGACGGATGGTTGTGAATCAGTTCCCTAGATGAAAAGGGATAACAGGGATAATTTAAGGATCATTCAGGGATAATCTACTTTATTTCTTCACAAACTTATATTGTGAACCTCATAAGGTCCGTCTCTACGAGACGGCTCTGATAAAGGATATCAAAATATGTTGTTGTTGAGAAAAAAAAAGGAAATTATCTGATGATTTTCCTCAAACCAGACCTTATCAAGAGCTTTTTGAGTGTTCCAATTTTAGCGTGTGTTTCGTCCACGTTTACGGATTGTGATTTAACATATACTGTTGAAGTTTCATAATAACATTACTTGGACCTGTAGATCTAGTGGGTAAAATCAATCGATGTCCCATGGACGTATCATATTAATCCAAAGAGTTGGTCAGGTTTTAGTGGCTTTTATCATATTCTCCAGGTCGATGACGATATTTCTAGATCCAGTAGTGGATTTTTATCAAATTAAGATAAGATTTTCATCAAATTAAGAAATTATAATGTTTTGATGACTATTACCTAATGGTCAAGGTCAAACACTTGAATGCACGACATCTCTTGAACTGTTTGGTTGATTTTGACGAAACTTGCATGGATTGGTTTTCAGAGCAAATTTAAGAGTTGATTAGAATTTAGTGACATTGACTTCATTTTTAATGTCACTTAAGGATTTCGATTTTCAAATTGTGTTCCTTGCACAATGAATATCTTCTTTCAGAATTTTCTTATACGTCCAAACAGAATGTTGTTGTCTGCTTTCAGATTCGAAAAATAAAATGGAGTTATGTCACTTATGTTTAATTTATCAAGAAACAAAATGCCTTGGGTTGACTCTGACAATGTGTTTTACGATAGCTTTTGTTGCTTCCTCAATCAAGAAACAAAATGCCTTGGGTTGACTCTGACAATGTGTTTTACGATAGCTTTTGTTGCTTCCTCAATCTTACATGTTTTGTCCTTCCACAAATTATATAAGTCAGTTTGCTTGTGTAATATCTATTATGACAGTCTGTCTCAGTGCAGATATAAATAAATATTCTTAACGCCAGACACATTATTTAGACAATACCACAGGCTACAAGAGTTGTTTATGAGTTATGTTGAAACTTATCATTCAGTTATTGTTATTGTTTCTGTAAGTATATTATTTATATCTGGGATTACATAGACCAGACAGCGTTTCAAAGACTCCTACAGCTTATAAATTATTATAAAACTAACAGACCTAGCCGCATTGAAAATCTATTCTCTAAAGTGCTTTATTAACCCAAGCTATCACTTTTGGCACTAGCTTCCACTACTGATTGGTCACAATACATGTATCTATCAAAACTATAATTACAAAAAGTTAATAATCAACTGATTGAAGATGTGTTTGATTAACAACCATAGAGAATTCAGATTTGGCACAGCGGTCAACACTTTAAAATGTATAAGTATTCGTTGTTTTCAGCTATAATTTATATATAAATTATATAATGTATTGTTTGAAGACTCTGTAAATTTTATTTAGCCATGCTGACCGGTCGCAAAGGCAGTCCCGCAAGCTCAGACCATCCGATATATCTTTGAACTCTCCTATTTCATAGCTCGCATACTCATTCAAATTTAACAAAATATATGAACCGAAAGACTTCACATATGCGTGCATGAAAACAAATGTCGACACTAGAGAGTGTCGCAGTTGGAGAGACATATGGGAATCTTAGAGACATAATGAGAAACACACAGACAGAGAGAGAGAGAGAGAGATGCAACTTATTTTTTAAGTATTGATGATTAAGTAAGAATTTACAAAATGCTTGGAAGCATGCGTTATTTTCTTCGGCGTCTGCGAGATGGTAAAATACTCTTGTAAAATGTTTATGGTCGAGGCATTTTAGAAAATTTTCAGTTAAACACACCTCGTACTGTTGTTTCTAGGTTAGTGGCTGCCTTTAGGTGATTAATAATTTTCTATTTATGTCTCCCCCCTTCAGGGTCGGGAGACATATTGTTTTTCCTCGGGCGTCTGTCCGTCTGTCCGTCCGTCCGTCCGTCCGTCTGTCTGTCACAAATCGTGTCCGTTCTATAACTTGAAAACCGCATAAGCTATATTCGCGAAACTTCATATAAATATCAATCAACATGAGACGACGTGCAGAGTGCAAGAATGGTAACTCTGGCATTTTTACTTTTTGAGTTATTTCCCTTGGAACTTAGTCCATCACAAAATTGTGTTTCAATCGTGTCCGTTCTATAACTTGAAAACCGCTCAAGCTATATTCGCGAAACTTCATATAAATATCAATCAACATGGAACAACGTGCAGAGTGCAAGAATGGTAACTCTGGCATTTATACTTTTTGAGTTATTTCCCTTGGAACTTAGTCTATCACAAAATTGTGTTTCAATCGTGTCCGTTCTATAACTTAAAAACCGCTCAAGCTATATTGGCGAAACTTCATATAAATATCAATCAACATGAGACGACGTGCAGAGTGCAAGAATGGTAACTCTGGCATTTATACTTTTTGAGTTATTTCCCTTGGAACTTAGTCCATCACAAGATTTGTGTTTCAATCGTGTCCGTTCTATAACTTGAAAACCGCTCAAGCTATATTCGCGAAACTTCATATAAATATCAATCAACATGAGACGACGTGCAGAGTGCAAGAATGGTAACTCTGGCATTTATACTTTTTGAGTTATTTCTCTTGGAACTTAGTCCATCACAAAATTGTGTTTCAATTGTGTCCGCTCTGTAACTTGAAAACTGCTCAAGCTTTATTCACGAAACTTCATACAAATATCAATCAACATGAGTCGATGCGCAGAGTGCACAAATGGTAACTCTGGCATTTATACTTTTTGAGTTATTTCCCTTGGAACTTTGTCCATCACAAAATTGCGTCTCAGTCGAGTCCGTCTATAACTTTAAAACCATTCAAGCTATATTCATGAAAGTTCATACAAATATCAGTCAACATCAGACGACGTGCAGAATGCACTCTGGCGTTTATACTTTTTTAGTTATTTCCCTTGGAACTTTGTCCATCACAAAATTGCGTCTCAGTCGAGTCCGTTCTGTAACTTTAAAACCATTCAAGCTATATTCATGAAAGTTCATACAAATATCAATCAACATCAGACGACGTGCAGAATGCAAGAACCATAACTTTAGCGTTTATACTATTTGAGTTATTTCCCTTAGAACTTTGTCAGTCACAAAATCGTGTCTCAGTTGTGTCTGCTCTATAACTTGAAAACCATTCAAGCTATATTCACGAAACTTCATACAAATATCAATCAACATTAGAAGAATTGCATAGTGCAAGAACCATAACTCTTGCATTTATACTTCTTGAGTTATTTCCCTTGGACCTTTGTCAGTCACAAAATAGTGTCTCAATCGCTTTATTACTTGAAAACCGGACAAGCTATATTCACGAAACTTCATACAAATGTCAGTCAACACTAGACAACCTGCAGAGCACAGCATTTATACTATTTGAGTTATTTCCCTTGGAACTTTGTCATTCACAAAATCGTGTCTCAATCGTCTAAGCTCTATAACTTGAAAACCGTTTAAGCTATATTCATGAAACTTCATACAAATATCAGTCAACATATAAATAGACAACATGCAGAGCACTGTAACTTTTGCATTTATATTTTTTGACAAAAACTAAATATGAATATCAGTCAACATTACATGACATGCAGAGCATAACAACTATAACTCTTGCATTTATACTTTTTACTTATTATGAATCCCTGATTCAGGGTATGGAAACATATTGTTTTTCCCTTGGCGTCTTAATGACTGATCCTTTTGACATCAAAAAGGGGGGAGACATCTGTTTTTTCGTAGGAAAACAATTCTAGTTTTAAGACGCTTTTATAACAGTCATTATACTCATTATGAAGAAAAACTTCAAAGCTAAAAAGAATCAAGAGCGACTAAAATAATCAATGTAAGGTTGGAATCTTTAAGAAATTTATCACAACTGAAAATATTTCAGGTGTTTTGGCTTTAACTGATTTATTATGGCTTTTTTTTCTAATTTGCATTTACTTCACTGCACTAATTGTAGAGTTAAGGACCAAAATTACTGTAAAACACATTTGGCGGCAGCACAATTTGGTGGTTTTTAAAAATGGACCTTTTGGCGGATTTTTATTTTGGCGGATTTGTGATTTCTGAAAATAAAAAAATGAATAACAATAATAGTTGTGATAATAATTAATAACAATCAATCGGCGTTATCTAAAGTTCAAATTGAGACCAGGTTGTACATTGTTATTTCTTCATTTATGCGAACCTTGTGAATGCATATCGTTATGCATTCCTTGTTATAAATGAAATGTTTATAGCGGCAATATTTTGTATTGCTTCCGATGTAATCAACTCGGCTTTTGTACCTAAGTAGCAAGACATGTCAAATAAGTATTTTTACACACAATTATCCGCGGTGTGTTTGTTTGGGATCTTCTGTTTCATTTATACAATATACGAGGAGCGATTGAAAAGTTCTGAGCCTAAGATACGAGTATTTCGAATAAATCTGCGCATGCCTGCTTAACAGGAATGTAATAAGCTGTCATTTACTAGCTTTCGATGAAAGTTTCAGAAATATTAGGCTAAAGTTTCCTTTTTTAAAGCACCTTAAACACACGAGGGGTGGTATATTTTTAGAATAACATTTAAAACCTATTTGTCTTTCCTTAATTTGAATAATTATTCTTCGCATTCTCCAAGATTTGAACGGTTCTTGTTGTAGTTCATAAAATATGATGCTTTGTCAATAATCTAATGGAAATGCAAAATAGTTTGGCATCTGGTGACTGTACCGTAAACCCTTAAATATTGCAACCCTGAATTTTAAAGACCCGTATCCTACTTTCCCGTTTGTTAGGAACATGGTGAGCAAAATCAAACAATGTTTACACACATATAAACATTGACATCTGACATGATTTTTGTTAAAAAAGAGTTAGAATATATCCACTTCTGTGTACGCAGAGCATGTGACTCCGAGTGTGCACTGTCTGCAGATACCTATAAAATAAACACTTTTTGAAAATTATTATTTTTTCTTTATTCTGAAATGGAATAAATTTAAGTTTGCATATATCATGAATTACCGGGATGCTGTAGGACAAATATTTGCAAAAAATGCAAATGTTTGACTCTGGTAAAATTATGGTCGGTCAAAGCGTTATACAGTGCACAAATGGGGGTAACGTAACTGTTGAAGGTATAGTGTTATCCGGTTGATATTTAAGATAATTTTCCGACAGTTAGAATTTGTTTCTCTGTAGAATGGCTGTTTTAAAAGCAACACCTTAAATTTACATGGGAGGGGGGGTGGGGCTTAGAACTTTTCGATCGCTCCTCGTAATATGGATAAGCTTAGATATAATGGAAGGGCGGAGGGAATGGACTTTATACTAACTGCAGCTATTCCTTTTAAGATGTAGTTTAAATTGGCGGCATTTTAATTAGGCGGTTTTCTTCTTCTCCGCCCATAATCGCAAAAATAAAGAGACCGCCAAATATAAATGTTTTACAGTAATGTGAAGGCAGCTGCCTCCTAAAAAGATCGTCTTTACCATTTCTTATATTTCTATTCACTTTTTCTAATAATTTAACGTGTATTGAAAGTATTTTAAGCACTTCGCAATCAAATTGTTGCTTTGCACATCTTTCTTGCATTAGGATCTATTAAATATGTTCGTGTTTATCATGTTGATCAAACGAAACACTAACGGAGAGATAAACGTACGTGCGACAGACGGATGGACCGACTCAAGGACAGCCAGCGTAAAACAAAACAAAACAAATCTGCCACTTCTTTTGTTGGGGTATTAACACTGTGCTAATGTATGGTGAATTAGGAACATCTTACCAGTGCTGCTTAATTTTTGTTTTAAAAAAATATGTTTGTTATCATAACAAAAACGTCTTTAAAATTAGTTTCATATTTAACTGGGACCTATTTACCTACGTGTTATTTATTTTTTAAGTTCCCATCAATTTCCGTAATATGTAAGATTTCCTCGATTAAAATCGCGAAGCCATTTTTAATTCCATTTCGGTAGATATGTTTCGAGTTAAGAAAATATACCATTTGCCCATTGTACCGTTGGAAAGTTTAAATATTGAGAGCTTTTCACTTTCCTCATTTGAGCCGCGACACGAGAATACCAACAATGTGGTTGTGCGCCAAGCGCAGGCTCAGAACAGCCTGGTCATCCGCCCAGTCTGATCAGAGTCTTCGCTGTGCGCATGGAGGTAGCTTAGACCCTTAGCTACCCTTTAAGCGCTAAGCGAAGAGTCTGCTTAGATTGGGTGGATGTCCAGGCTGATCTGAGTTTCCGCTGGGCGCACAATCACTTTGTTGGTTTTGTCGTGTTGCGACTCATTTCCATTTGGCATGCTTCGTTGGGAAAAAATATAGATGAAGTTTCCCAGGTGAGGCCACAGAAGACGAAAAAAAAAAAAAAAGAAAAAAAAAAAAAAAAAAAAAATCAACAACATACACTAGCGTAGTAAGAGCCAATTACATTAAAGGAACAGTCAAATAAAATATTCCCTGAGTGGGACGTCTAGTGGTTTAGCCTTGAGAGTTCATACTTTCATGTCCATTGGTAATTGATATTAAAATCTCGCCTAATTTACTAATTATCAGCATGAAATACTCAGGTGCATATTGCAGTTTTGTCAATTTGACAAAATTTCAATATGCATCTGTGTAAAAACTGACAGGCAGTCATGCCGCTGAATATGAGCAATTGATTATCGTCGCGTGAAAAATGCTCTTACGGCATGTGAGTATTTGAGAGGCTTAAATCAGCGTAAACATCCACATTCTTGCACATGTCATGTGTATTCCTCGCGATTCTGAAACTTACCAAGTGAAGACTGCTCAATTTGTACAAAATCGTAGGCTGGTTTGAGCAGTTAATGTACGAAAATGGCTGGGGGTCCAATTTTACGGGACGCAAATTATTTAAGAAAACCATAACGTCACGTTTAGGGTATTTAATATAACTAGGAAAAAGTCTCAGGAACTGACATAATTCAATCCCAGATCCCAACCAAGATACCATGTGTGAACAAGACAACACAAAATTAGCCTCACCACCAAAGATATCACCAGCGGTAACCATCTAAGCCATTTTTTATGTAAGGTGGTGACCGGTCTAGCCTTAACTCACAAACAATATATTGATATCAGACATAGCAACAAACTACACACAAAGCAACCAAGAAGACTCATAACAGACGTGCCGTGCCGTGCCGCCTTCGGACTTCCAGTAATGAAATTACTAGGGGCGTTGACCGGTTTTTAAGTCGACTAATCCTCGCTCTCAGATATTCTTTGGTTTATCATACACTTAGTTGTTCACCCCAGCAAAAACAACCACGGCCCTCACGACAGACCGACGAAAGCACCAACCCTGACAATAAGAACACATTATACGAAAACTATTTAACAACTATATTACCTTTTTTATTATTTTATTTTTGGGCTAGCCAAAATACCACCACCACTACAATGCAACAAGCATCACACAAAATAATCAAGAAATACCAAAACAGAGGTGCCACCTCGGCAATGCCAGCAATGGAACGAGTAAATTCATTGGATTTATATCCCCCGCCGAAATGGCTTTGTTTGTTTATGGCTTATTTTCAGTTTGATAAAATTTTGTTCACTGGTTACTTAGTTACGACTAAACCTGTGGACTTTAAATCGTGGGGGCAGTAGCCCATGTAACTTGCTTCAGCCTCATCTTGCTTTGAGGATAAATATTTATATCCAGTTTCAAGAAATTTAATTCATTGGCTACTTAATTATGGCTAATCAGTGTATTTTAAATCAAATCACCTGACGTGTACTGTCATGTTATCATGATACTTTAATTGTTTTAAGTTTTGTGAAATTCCATTCATTGTTTATTAAGTTATGACTGAACTTGTCTTTTTTACAGCAATTCAAGGGGTCGGTCTAAAACGCTGAATTTCTTGCTGAATTCAGCAACTTGCTGATCAGCAAAGCGAGTCTAAAACGCTGAATTGCTGATATGCTGATAAAGTGTTTCACAAGTAAACAAACGCTTTTGGAATATTTTCTTGTCTACTTTTGCAGCTATATAATTGTAATTTAACTGAAATTGTGATCTTTATATTTTATACCTTGTTGAAAGTTTCAGCAAAGTGCTACGCTTTAATGGTACTGAAATGACTTCTCATTTTACTCTCGAGTTCAATTGACCATTTAGTGGTTCCATAATTATGAATTAAGAAATAATGCTTGAAGGTGTATTTGAGTATAGAATGAGTTATTCTAATTAATTAATATGCAAAAGCGGCATTAATTACCTGATAGAAGTCCAATTACCGTATCTACACTAAATATTGGGAAAATAAAATGTCATTAAAATTCTTGGTATGGATACGTTTATATTCGAAACATTATATTTTTCTTGTCTGTCTCTATAAAGGAAGGGTTATTTTAATGCCCACTTATACTGCATATGTATCACCATAACACAGTGGTTCGTTTCAAGTTTTGTTGTAATTTCTTTATTAATACATGAGTTATTGCCCTTGAGTCACTTAAAAATTAACAAATAGAGTCAGAACCAAGTTGTTTATGTATGTAAACCAGAGATTTGCTAAATAAACTTGTAAACTTGTAAGTAACTAATGGATGGAATTTCATAAAACTTAAAGCAATAGTGTACTGTCATTATAAGGCGGTGCACATCAAGTTTTGTCAAAATGGCATTAGTAGTGCATGAGTTAATGCCCTAAAGTGAGATCAAATGCACAAATTAGCTTTAACTAATTAGCTTTAACTAATTAGCTTTAATTGAATGAAATTTCTTGAAACTGAATATAAATATGTATCATTATATAAATGTGAAGTTAAAGCAAGTTATAGAATGGCTGCACTTATTCATGAGTTATTATTGCCCTTTACTTAATTTGAAATCCACAAGTTTATCCGCACTAAATAACCAGTGACTTAAATTTTGTGAAACTTATAAGAAAGCATTCACAAATCAGAGCTGCTTCGGCGTGGGGTATAAATTCAACAAATTTGCTTATCTTTCTTTTATATTTATGCTTGTTTGGTTTACACTTTTATACAATATAAATTTTACATACATTTTGCTCCTTATCGCCGGACGCATTTGTTTGTAAATTGCATGCATACGTTAATATCAAATGCATACTCTGGTAAGACTCAAACATGAATTCTCTTCAACCTTTATATCCAGCCAGCAATGTTTTGCTACTTTAAAGACGTCTTATATTCTCGCGTGCATTTATTTATTATTTATATTCAATTATATCGTTTATACCACTAATCGATGTCGCGTGTCACGGATTAATCGATGCCGCGCGTTCACACCTAATCGTTGGATGCATATCTTTGAGATAGACAAACAGACGATCAGATAATAGTTAAACCATAATGTTTTTCATAAATTAACATTTGAACATATACACATTGACATAAAATAAAAAATAAAGGCAAAATACTTATTAAATTTTTCTCCCTGACAATTAATATGGTTTATTCAAGAAAGACAATAGACCATTTGGTCCATGTGTACACATAACATACGACGGGTGTTCGAAAAGTTTTGCAAATGACGTAATTTCTCGATAACCACCATGCAGACAGAACTTCTGATTGCAGAAACACATAAAATTATGATATGCGTTGAGAAGTCTGAAAAACCGGTGCATTTTTTTAAAAAGGACGCATTTTTATCTTCTTTGAAAGAGGTATACCCTAAAGACACTGCAAAATTTTACTTTAGTAGGCCGTAATTTATATATCAGCTGTCTTTGATTTTTCTTTATCTTTGTTCATAAAAGACAATGCCTAGACAATGCTGTCCAGTAAATATCGCGGAAATTATTTTTAATATTGGTTCCCTACTGGCCCGGAAATACGGATTATCCGTACTTTATGTTGTGGCAATTTCACCATTTCTACCAAAATTTGATGATTTTGTAATGAAAACAAGTGTATTAGCATTCAAAATCTAGTCAGCAAGAGCATTTACATGGGTCAGTGAAAACCTGTCAATAAATTCAAATTAATACCAAAAACGAAGCGTCTGCAAGCTTTCAAAAATGACGTTGACGTAAATTTCAGTAACGTCATTAGAACTGCGCATTGCTTTGCAAGGAATAAATCGATAAAAGTTGCAACGCTTCTAACTTCTGTATGGATATTGTAGAAAACAATGGACAAGCAAATGACAAAAATTAATTTTGTATTTACAAGGATATTCGGCTTGAATGCGTAACACTGGAAAGATTTTATATATAAAATTAGCCCAGTGGTATGACCGGGACCTATTAAAATGAGTTGTAACTCAATAAGGAAAAGTGTCTTTGTATAGTGTTTGGTATCATCTTAAAGCCAAAATGCAGTGCTTTTAGTAAATGCAAAGCAGTTGTACCCTGCTTGTCCCTAAACAAAGTCATGAGGCCATTTGCAAATCTTTTCGAACGCCCCTCGTACATGGTCAACATATAGTAAACAATGGCAGCATAATTCATTACCTTTGAAAAATACATGCTTTCAGAAAAAAAAAAAACAAAAAAAAACTGAAAATACAGACATTAATGAGCGGTGTCGCTCAAGAAAAAAACTATAAGACCAGCCCACGCTTCCGAAAAGACGGGACCGAGTCATTGTCCCTCATCATATATAGAATGTTCGTGCTAACGGGAAAGACCCAGATCAGACTGTGCACATGCGTAAGCTGATCGTGGCCGTCCCCGTTTGCTATTGCCACCTGGTTTTCCCTTATGCGACAATGCTAATATGTCACAGAAATATTACAAGTATGTTCACACGCACGCACGCACGCACTTCTAACTTCCTTATCAGGTAAATGTAACACAATACGGGAGAGAACTGTGTTAGTTATAAATTAAATTGTTCTAGTAATATCTGAATAAGAAAAAGCACAGTATTACGAAGGGTCTCATGAATCATAAGAATGATAAGACGGCAGATTTATTTACCATATCTAATTTTAAAACTTTCAAATATGAATTTAGCCAGATTCTGAATTGTATTTCTATTAGAAGAGGTCAATAATTCGACGAATTTTAGAATATTTGGTCTTTTCCAAAAATATTTCTTAATGTACTTCTTTCTTTAATAACGCGGATAATTTCTGATACAGAATATATAAAAAAATGAAGTATCTGAGCTGTTCTAACAAAGTTTCAAATAAACGTCCTACTAAAACAACACATTATAGGCAAATGTCATCAAATAGCATCAGTCAAATGTCATCAAATAGCATCAGTGTCGTTACCTTCAATTCTGATACGATACGTTACGATGCGAAATGATAGATAGATAGATAGATAGATAGAAAAATAGATTTGGTTTAACGGCCATTTGAGGCAGTATTTCAATCTAAATCGGGCCGTCTCCCAAAGAGAGGGAGAAAGAAGAGAGAAATGATAGACGAGAGAAAAATGTCCAAACAATTCCCACCCGCACCTACTGCAAGCACAGTAAGCCTTTGCCCTACTACTATTCAAATAAGTAGGACGTCCCGGCACTGCATGTTACACGCATTACCTTTGCACCACCCAACCACCCCAGATAGATATATAGATATTAAAGGTGTCTTATATTTCTCGAGTGCGTTTGTTTGTTATTCACACGTAAATAAATCGTTTATATCACAATTCGATGTTGCGTGTCACTGATTAATCGATGCCGCGCGTTCACATCCTGGCGTTAAGGTAGATGAACTTGATCAGATACTTGACGATAAACAGATGACTTACATGTTCGCTTATGATAGAAAACATAGCATTTTTATATAAAATCAGCCTAACTGCTGCAAATATCGCTTATGGCAGTAAAATTATTATCTTTCCATAACATCAGCTTAATTGCTGAAACATTTCTATAACCACCATTGCTTTTATGATAGCAAAGTCATTGCAAAATTACATTATGTTCTATAATATCAGCATTGCGGACTAAAATATCTCGTTTGATACCAACACAACAGCAAAATTACATTATTTTCTGTAATATCAGCAAAGCGGCTGAAGCACGTGACCCATGGTATTTATACTTCCATGGACGCTGAAAAAAATGAAATTTATTTCTTAAATGAATACAATTTTAGGTAATGCATCACACCTGGGTTACCGAGGATGTGATGAATGAAGCTGAACGTGGGTTACCGAGGATGGTAGAGCGATACCTACTTTATGTCTCGCTTTTGAGATAAAAAAAGGATAATCGGCATATTATTTACTACTGTATATCAGCAAAAAAATATGGCATATATCTCTATCCTTGGCACACTTGAGCTCCATCTATATCAATAATCGATCGCACCTAACTTAATCGATAACACGTGTCGATAAACCGATATATCAGGTAATTAAAGAACACCTGTTTTGTAAACGACATACAGTAGCACACTTCAGGAGTATACAGTTTGTTTATCGATTCAACTGTTCACATATTCATCTGGACACACAGATTGTCTATCCGAAACTGTGACATTATGTGCGGCTGTTCTAAATTATTTCGGAAGATCTAACCTCTTATTAGGATTCTCATAATCTATCCAGTCTGATCACAGTCTAAGATGCACAGATTCCGCTTGATAAATGGGCCAAAAAAACTCAGATTAGACAGCTCTTCTTTTAAGAAAGTCCATGTAATTTTAGCATGCGAGTACAGTGACGACTGGGGTCTCTAAGCAGTTTGAGGAAGTTTTCATTGCCAGTCCAATGACAGTCTATGACCAGATGTAAAAAAAAATAATAAAAGACTATGACCAAAACTAAAAATAATCCATGGAGAAATTGCAACACGTGATTCCCAGCAAATAACCAAAAAAAAAAACAAAAAAAAAGTGGAGCTAACATGAACCTTGCCCAACCCCAGAGTAGCATGCAAAGCCCGAAATAATGACTTAAAATTTTATTCATTTTGAAAACAGTTTAGATTTTTTCACTCTCATTAAATTGGATATATTACAATTTAGCCAAAACTAAAGCTAGAGACAGAAGAGAGTAACTTGTAAATCATTTGAAGAATAAAGATTCAATAGTAGCTGAACGCTAATATCAGCCTTTCAAGGTAAACCACTGGATGGATGTATATGAATTAAGAAGGGCTTATGTTTTTTAGTTGTGCAAGCTGATCCGACTCTTTCTTGCTCACAAATGTTCTAATGTACAGTCTACCGATTATATATATGCAGCTGTAAAGGTGATTGTGAATGACTGACTATGATCGGCTTATCGATCATACAATATATATGATATCGAATACATTAGTGCGAGCAAACAATCGAAGGTGTGCTATTTAATGGCACACTTACAGCGCATTTGATATGCCTCATTTAATTTTTGATTATACATCGTGTACAATTTGGGGATTTATATCGAAATAAAGAATATTGTATTGTATCGTACAATGTAAAATCAGAATATCTGCTGTATATGTCGCTTATAGCAGTATATATAACATCAGCATAAATCAGCTGAAACTATCGCTTGTAATAGAAAATTATATTACCAGTATTTTTTTTTATAAAATCGGCATAGCGACTGAAAATATCTCATATGATAGAAAAATCATAATAAAATGATATAATTTATCTATAATCAGCATAATGACTGAAAAGATTGATTCTGATAGCAAAATCTTAACATATTTCTGTAAATTCAGCAAATCAGCAGTTCAGCGTTTTAGACACATTTGGCTGATCAGCAAGTAGCTGAATTCAGCAAGTAATTCAGCGTTTTAGTCTGTCCCCAATTCAAGGGCAAAACCTCATGCATCACTGAAGCAAGTCCAACAAAACTTAGCATGCATCACCCTGTTACAGTAATACATATTAAGTATAAGCTTCACAGAATTCATTTCATGGATTACTTTGTTATGGCTAATTTGTTGATTTTAAATTGATTCAAGGGAAATAACTCATGCGCTACCGATGTCACTCTAACAAAACTTTATGTGCACAACTATTTAATAGTGATACACATTTGTTTTAAGTTTCATGAAATTCTGATGATTGGTTACTTAGTTATGGCTCATTTTATCATTTTGAAAGCAACTCACGGGTAATAACTCATGTACTACTGAGGCCAGTGTCACAAAACTTCACGTGCATCAGCGCCTTATAGTGATATACATTTATTTAAAGTTTTATGAAATTCCGTTCAATTATTTCTAAGTAATGGGTCCGGACGGACGGACGGACGAAAGGACGGAAGGACATGGACAAAACTATATCCCTCCGCCTTCGGCGGTGGATAATTACTGGGGGTCGTGATTCGGGTTTTAGTTGACGGTTCTGCTTCGGTTCATCAGACACTTAGTTGTTCAGTTTGCGTGGAAGATTCCTAGCTCATAAGTGTAATACCTCAGAAACACAGCGATTAATTTTAAAACTGATAAAACAAACATAAGGACTCACAGAAATAGCAAACCTTTAGAATCTATGTAACGAATTCTTGAATCTGAAATGATTGTCAAATTTCTAATTACAACATGACCAGTTTCCGGATAAATAAATTTAGAATTCTTACAGTCTCATGACTCAGCAGAATGTAGGACAAACGACAACAGTAAGTACGTTAAAGTACATTGAAGTACGTTAAAGTAAGTTTAAAGTAACTTATTTCTAAGAACGTAAATCTACCTAAGCTTTTTAAAAAAATGTCTACGTTAGTTTAATATGTCAAACAAAACAGAAAGTATAACAAGTAATCTGCCATTTTGTAAAAAAAAAAAAGAACTGTTTTCGGTTTTATAGGTAACAGAAGGTATTTCAACAATATCACAGCTGGATGTTTCATTGTGGGGTAATTAAATGTATATTTTATGAGTTATTTATTATCATTATCGTTATTATTATTACTATTTTCGACTTTCCTTAGACATTTCAACAAAGCGGAAATAAAAGATAAATGACAACCGCTAATATAACCCAGTTATGCTAAGGAATACCCTCGTCTGATCACAATATGAGTGCGACGTTGCATTGAAGTGGGAGAGGTTGCCCAAAATCGAGTTTACCTATTACAATTATTGTATGAGTGTTTGTCTTCAAAGGAATAGAACGCCTGGGTTGATGATTTAATAAATTAATATTTAATGAACCCTTATAATAATAGTTTTTCATTTTTTTTGTATTTGTAGTTCACTTTCGTTAACTCGAACACAGATATTTCGAAGTATCGTCTTGGAACAACGAAGTTGGGACACATTTTCGTGGTTTTCTTAGCATTTCAGCCCCTCCGTTATCTAAAACTATTAGTATCTAAAAAAATCCTTGTCCCAGAAAATTTGCTTTGAAGTATAAGTAGTTTAAGATGAACTTGGTCTTTGGAATATCCAGAGGTGACCGTACTTTTTATTAAGATCGTTTCATTTGTCACCATCCATGTCGCTTAAGATAATTTGATGTGAAATGTCAGCTAATCAAGTAACTTTAACTTGTTGTGAATCTTTGCTATTATTATGCCCGTCGAATACCTAATTTGTTTACTTCTCCATCATTGTTAAGTATATTTGTATACTTCTTAGAGAATTATGTTTTGTCTAAGGTCTCCAAACGAAATCAGATTCTTGTAATATTGTATATACTTCAATGACCTCTTGAAAAGTAGGTAACAGTTACTGATAAAGTACCTTAGTATATAATTTGGTCATTATTTACTGAATAGTATTGCTGAAAGTAACAGAACCAAATTATTTGATTATTTTGCCTTCAGCACAACTATTAAAACGCCGTGTTTCTTTTAAAAGAGATAAATAGCAGAGATACGAGGGGCGTTCGAAAAGTTTTGCAAATGACATAATTTCTTGGTAACTACCATAAAGACAGAACTACTGATAGCAAAACCACATAAAGCTATGTTATGCCTACAGATGTTTGCAAACGCGGTATATTTTTCTGAAAAAGACGCGTTTTTAATTTCTTTGAAAGAGGTATACCCTAAAGGCACTGCAGAATTTTACTTTAGTAGGCCGTAATTCATATATGAGCAGTCTTTAATTTTTTAAAATCTTTGCTGATTAAAGACAATGCCCAGACAATATTGTCCTGTAAATATCGCGGAAATTATATTTAATCTCGGTTCCATACTGTCCCGTAAATATGTATTTTCCGTATTTTAAGTAATAGCAAATTCTCCGTTTCTACTAAAGTTATAATGATTCTGTAATGAAAACAAGTCTGTCAGTATTTCAAATCTTGTCATTAAGAGCATTTGCATTGATCAACTAAAATCTGTCAATAAATTAAAATTAATGCAAAATATGAAAACGCTACAATCTTTCAAAAACGACGTTAACATCGAATTTAATGGCGTCATAAGAACTTCACATTGCTTTGCAATGAATGAATCGATAACAGTTGCCACCCTTCCAACTTATGTATGGATAAAGTAGGCAACGATAGACATGCAGTTGACAAAGAAATATTTTGTATTTACAACTATATTTGAATCTAGGGCCTAACACTGAAAAGATTTTACATGTGAAATTAGCCCAGTGGTATGACTGGTGTCTACTAAAATGCATTGTAACTCAATAAAGAAAAGTGCCTTTGTAAAGTGTTTGGTACAATTGTAAAGACCAAAAGTAGTGCTTTCAGTTCATGCATAGCATGTGTACCCAGCATGCCCCTAAACAAAGTTCTAAGGCCATTTGCAAAACTTTCCGAACGCCCCTCGTACATTTAGAAGAAATTGACATATTGTATCACATTTGACATTTTAACTGTATTTAATTTGATTTCAACGATTTTGTCGATCGTTTACTAAATTGCTTTTGAAGTTTTACGGTCTGATCTTTTGTCATATTCATAATAAATGTAACAATAACAATACTAGTAGGAAAAACTGCAATTTAGATCATATGAAGAAGAATCATAGTAATAATAATCATTTCTTCATCTGTGTTCTTTTAGATTCAATTGCCGACGAATAACATTTAAAATCGTACAATGGCGACGTAAAATGCAAACAAATTAAATTAAGTAGCAAAAACAGCAATTATGATCATATGAAGAAGAATCATAGTAATAATAATTATTTCTTCACCTGTGTTATTTTAGTTTTAATTGTCGACGAATAGCATTTAAAATCGTACAGTGGCGACGTAAAATGCAAATAAATTACTATTTCATCACTGATTTGGGATTTTTTTCCATGTTTTAATGTACACTGACCTATATGTTAGTTATCACACTACTTTCATGTGCATTCGAACGGACAGGTTGTATCTCCTGTTGTTTAAGCAACAACTCTTGCTTACAGACACATAAATAAAATATATCCGTAAACAATATAGGACTATTTTTCTTCAGTTATCAACTGGCTGTAACAGGTGACTGCCTCGTCAAGCAGGAGCTCAGGCAGTGTAGTATGTTAAGCGCTTGCCTAGCGAGTTAGTGGTCCCGGGTTCGATTTCCCGCTGCAGGCGGAAATGTTTTTAAAGTGTATACGAGATTCCATTGCATACAACCTTATACCATTACCCTCCCGTCGTCCTGATATAACCATGATAACCGAAATACTCTTTAATATATCAACCTCTACCAATTGCGTCCTATAAGCATTTGTTTCTTTTAAATAATTCTGCAAAAATAACTTATAAACCGAAGAGCAATGGACTGTTCCATTTCTAAGGAGAGCTCTTAAACCTACTGTCGTTTACTTAGGTGGTAGCAAATAATCTATTCATTGACACATTGATTCATCAGTAGTTACTAATTCATTTTTGAAGTCATATCAATCTCTAGAAATTGTTGTTTCCATTCAATAATCCTGCACAAATAATTTGTAATCTAAAGACCAATGGACGACTCCACTTGCAACGAAAGCTCTTTGTCCTGCTGTCGTTTACTCAGGTGATAGCGAACAATCAAGTTCATCAGTAGCTCATCAGAAACTTGGTTCATCAGTAGTTACTAACTCACATATATTATGCAAGTATGCTTAAGCACCAAGACAGAACGTTGCCAACTCTGTATTTAATCAAACAGAACAAGCTAATCATTCGATATTTAAGCGAATATTATAAAATGTTTACGTCTTGAAATACTTACAATCAAGTGTAGCCTATTCTTATATTTTCAGATAAACAAATATAACTGACACAAATAGCATGGCCTAGTTACTTTCATTACTAGCACAACACAGTTGTTAGAATTGTGATTTCCTACACGTGAACTGAATGGATGCTTAATTTGCAAACATCAAAATTTAACATGATTTTTTATACTAGTGATTTGCCACGTCTCAAGGTTTTCTGATTCAGCAAATACAATTCTACGGGGCACAGTGAAAAGGAATATAAGGGGTAGACAGAAAAATAGGTGGAAAGACAATTTAAAAACAAGAGGGTCTTGCGGCTCTGAATCGCTCACCTGAGTATAGTGGCCATGTAGGTCATGTGACATGAACAGTTTGAATGATTTTTTATTTCCTCATGCCCCTGGAGGCTCTATAGAAAATTTGCTTACAATTCGCGGCCCAGTGGCTTTTCAGATGTTTGACATTGTCAAACTATGAGAAACATGTGTCAGATTTCAAAGAATGACCTTGACCTCTTGTACCCGCAAATTTTCATGTACTAACTAAGTCGACTGTATATACAGTTTTTTTAGGCCAAATCATATCAACTTGCCATGAAATCTCATGTTCCAGCATTATCCCGTAATTGATCTTGCAGTAAAAAATGTTAAGGTCGACCCAAGGTCATCATTTGAACAATTTTGGTAGTACTCAAGTATCCAATGCTACAGGTGGAGTTCCAATACCATCGCTTATTTGCTTCTGCAGCAGAAAATTTTTGAAAGTTTTTACCATATATGGGCATGGCGGCCATGGTGGTCATGTGACCGTGATCGTTTGAACAAATTTTCGTTCCAAGTCGGTCCCTGGAGGCTCTGTATTAAATCTTGTTACAATTTGCCCAGTGGCTTTCGAGGCGTTGTTTGAAAATGCCAAAATATGAAACATGGGTCAAAGTTCACAGAATGACCTTGACCTCTTGTACTCTCAAATCTTCATGTTCTCATTAAGATGACTGTACATACCAATTCTAAGCCCAAAAGCTTCAACAATTTCGATAAAATCTACAGATATAGCATTTTCCCATATAAAAGCTACAGAAAGCAAATTTGACCCTGCTGTAAAAAGGTCAGGATCAACCCAAGGTCATAATTTGATTAATCCTGGTAGTACTTCTGTGCTCAATGCTACATACCAAGTTTAAAGGCATTCGGGCCATTGGTTCCGGAGAAGAAGCTTTTTTAAGGTTTTTACCATATATGGGCATGACGGACATGTAGGTCATGTGACCAGAGTCGTTAGAACAACTTTTTGTTCCCCCGCACTCTAGAACCTCTACATGAAATTTGGTTACTATTGGCCCAGCGGTGTCAGAGGAGAAGTTTGAAAATGTTGACGGACGACGGACGGACGACGGAGCCTGGGTAATCATATTAGCTCCCTCGGAGCCGCTGGCTCCAGTGAGCTAAAATGGACAGGGCTGGACTTTGCAAGCTCAGCTAGGGCAGCTGAAAACAAAACTGAAAATTCGATGTTATAGTTACAATAAAGCATCTTTTAACTTAAAGTTGGGTGCACTTGTACATGTGTTAAGTGATGAGAGACCATCTAATATTTTCATATCATGTCTTAAGTTGATTCGGTAGACAACTTCAAATACTAACCACGAATAAGCTCCTTGTCATTATCATTTATAAATCGTTTATGTTTGATTCTAACATCTGATTTATCATATCATCTTGTCAGACAGCTAATAGTTATTCTGATTGATTACATAAACCTTCGATGAAAAAGAAATGTCAATTGCACAATCTGAAAGTCGACAGACTTTCTTTTTTTAATGATAACTAGTTCGAACTTGTTTGAAAAATGTAAATGTCAGAAAATGTCTTAAAAAAATCTATCATTTCATTACAGCACCTCCCACACCACCCACTCCCCCCATCCTCCACAATTCGGGGCATTCAGATAGGAAATAACTTGCTCTTCCTGCAACAAGTTAATCCCTTTAAAGTAGACCCCTTTTTTCGTATGGTATGTAGCCAAGGGAATCAAACAAAATTACACAAAGTATGTTCCTCTTTGTAAAAATTGAGAAATATCGATGGCAAAGTACCAAATAACCTTAATCGTTTCGAAACTGCACTTGTCGGCTGTTGGATGTGGTTGGGTCGAACGATCGTGCTGGGTAACTTTCAGCGCCAACTAATTTAGAGAAAAGTAGAGCTAGGGCCTTCTGTGTTGCAGTAGGTGCCGATGGAGTTGTTTTGATTTTTCTCTCCTTATCATTTCTCTATTATTTTTCCCTTTCTACAGGAGATGGCCCGACATAGACTGAAATACTGTCTGAAAGGGCCGTTAAACCCAAAACAAGCAACTAACTTAAACCCTCCGCTTTGCTTAAGATCTTTTAAGGTCTTGTCGCCAATGAAATAACTAAAAGTGTTGTTTATATATTCTTGTTGTTTGAGTTCTTTTGGCTCATAATCAGAAACCGGAAAATATAGATTAGTAGATGTTCAGTAGTTTAATGCTTACCGTTCAAAGGCGATGGCTCTGAAAATGATTGCTCTGTTATGCCTTTATGACCCTTTGCCCAGACAATTGTAACGCCATGTTCTGCCTGGTACATTGTTGTGTTTGATTGTGTTAAAAAGCATACGAAAGACTGGCCTTGATAGTTTTCATATCATTTCACAAGGGAAGATCAAACAATCTATCACATCATTCTTCTTGATGCTACAGGTAGGCCGTGTTTGTGAATTTCAGAGTTTTTCTGCATCTTTACTATTAAAATCACAAATCTAACCTGTGTTTTTCTATTTTGGCCCGGTTTTAGTTGTTTCACAACAGTCTCTTTGAAATGGATGATTAAAAATGTAGCCTTTTCAAAAATGTCAGTTTCATTTTAGCTTACATTTTTATATTGAACACATATGTTCAAGTCAAAATTGAGCTCACTCATAAGCATAAATAGGGCGTCTAGATACATCCTGCATGATTTTCAAATGGCGTGTACTTTCTTCAAGCTTTACCCATATTCGAATATAAGCTTGATTCTTTTAAGACTGTCTCAATGTATGTCTGATAGTTTATTAGAGTAATGTGATGCCAGCATTTTGAACCTATATGATGTGTGAATGAAAGAGAGAGAGAGAGAGAGAGAGAGAGAGAGAGACTTCATGTACAACAATAAGGTCACGTAATTCACCTTTATACATATATAACGGCGACTTCTGTAGATGATTTTGAGCTTGAGGTTGCCGGATTCAGTTAGCATATAATCGGAAAGCAGAATGTAATTATTGACTTGAAGATGAATTTCAATGTTTCTAAGGCAGCAAAGGCCATAAAATATAAAATTATAGCTTTCGAAATCATCATCACGATATAAGGCACGCCTCATTTGGTCAAAAAGGAATAGCACGTAATTTAAAACTTGAAAACATATTTTTATGAGGCTGTCTTCCTTCCAGTATTCATGGCCAATAGTTCCTTCAAGATTAAGATTCAGCAACAACCAAATGTTAAAAAGTACGCGTTAGTTCAGGCTCCAATAGACTTTATCGAGGTACTGTTACTGTGTTTTTCTTTCTTTTGCAACAGAGTATATGAGCCGCGACACGACAAAACCAACAATGTGGTTTTGTGAACAGCGAAGACTCAGATCAACCCGGACAGCCGCCCAGTTTGATCAAACTCTTTGTTTAGTGCTCAAAGGGTAGCTAAGGGTCTGAGCTACCTTCATGCGGACAGCGAAGACTCTGATCAGACTGGGCGGATGCCCAGGCTGATCTGAGTCTGCGCTGTACGCACGACCACATTGTTGGTTTTCTCGTGTCGCGGCTCGTATAGTGAGTTCTGAGTTATCAGTTATTCGCCTCTTCATTATTTTCATCGTGATATGTTTCTTTTTTTTCTAGTATTTGGGTCAACTGTGTTCACTGAAGTCATTATGAAAATAGAGCTCTGTTTTAACTGATGTCTTGGGCAGGGTGTCGCGATCCCTGATAATAGCATTCTTATGTATTTTACCTACAGTGAGTAAAGCTGGATATTTCATCACTGGTCATGAGCTGATTTAGTCGAACCGAGGTTTTTATCTTTTAGATTGTTTTTTTTTTTTTTCGTTGTGCTTTTTTTTTTTTTTTTTTGCTTTAGAGTGATCTTACTTTTCAGAAATTATACATGTACCTTTTCAACGCCTAAAACTATCAAAGTGCATTGTTCATGAATTTGGAAAATGACAAGCAGTATACATCAATTATCTAAGAAATTGTTTCTTCAATATTGTTTTGCTGTGGGCGATCAACAGTGTATTCCTTGTGATTCCTGGGGGATTGGAACATGATTGTCGTTTCGTCTTTCTTAATTAAGTCTAAAATGTCTAAAGAAAAAGTATTGAAAACTACATTCTGATTTCCGGGTCACTAGACCTTAATCCGTCTCTTATAAGTATTTTATTTTTAGTTAATAGGCTGTTACATGGTTAAATGAATAATATGAACATGTAATGAACCCTTGAAGTTTAATATAAAAGTGACTGAAGCTACAAAAATAACACCTTAAATGTATCCGATAATTGCACGGATGGAAACTGAAGCGATTGACAACGCCAATAAATAGTCTTTGAAGTCGAAAATACAGCAAAATAGATAAGGCTATATACAGGGATAAGCATGATCAGTATCAATATCACGTTTTGCAGCACACAGATACTATGTCGTTATAACACCACATGTACATTTATATATCTGAGATAATGCACTTGTCAGAAGAATTTATAGTTTACAATAGGTGAGTTTTATATAAAAGAGCAAACTCTAGACCTGAAATGAATTTTCGCAATTTAGTATTATTTAGCACGTAAAGTACAAGTGTCTTCAGCGTTTACACATTTTTGTCATATGACGACGAATCTGAGAGTGTAGGGTAATAGAGTCATGCATTAAAAACGACAATCAACTAGTGATTAAACATGCAAACAACGGCGTAACGTTATTCTTTGACGTCCATAAAACGCCACGTTTTCTAATGGCAAAATCGGGACATTTTAGTGCAAAGTTTGCAAAAAGATAGCGAGTTGAATGTCATTTGATGAACAGAACCTTGCATTCATGCTCTTGTATTATTGAATTTATTAAAGTCGTTGAGGAAAGCCGATAAGATGCTCGGCATAGCCTCGCATCGTATCGTTTTACCAAACTCGTTTAATAAATACAGTTATAGATGAGCACTCACGTAAGATCCTGTATTCACAGTACAGTTCAAATGCACCTTTACCAAATTTAGTGGGATAGATGCGCATTTCCGTGTTAAAGAAATGAGCGGCCGACCTAACTTCATCTAACATCAGTCATCTAACTTTCCTTTTCGAAACACATGAACTGACGTAAATCTTGAGCTAATGCCGAGGTTGTTCAATATAATTCATTAAAGTGCAGTTTGAATTTTTAGTCTTTTTGTAGCAATGAGCAAAGTCAGGTCGAGATAGCTGTTAGAAATATGCACTCACATCCATGCTACTTGTACATCGCTCTTTAATGTGCGTGTTAAATGGACATTCAGTACGATTAAAACATGCGAACAGTCTATATAATCCATAGAATCTGATATGCTTCGAATTCTGGTGATTGGTCTGTTCATTAGCTGACCAGCCTGGTTAGAGCCTTTGCTGTGCGCTTTAAGGGAGCTCAGAGTCTACGCTAGCTTCATGCGGCGAGCAAAGACACTGATCAGACTGGGCGGATGTTCAGGATGATCTGAGTCTTCGCTGGACATCTAGCACACAAAATTCGTCGCGGCTCATTATTATATAGATGTGATGAATGGATTTAATTTTAATTATACATATACTAAAATGCTGTGTTTCTTTCATAGGCAGGTATATATGAGCCGCGACACGAGAAAACCAACAATGTGGTTGTGCGCCCAGCGCAGACTCAGATCAGCCTGGGCATCCGCCCAGTCTGATCAGAGTCTTCGCTGTCCGCATGGAGATAGCGCAGACCCTTAGCTATCATTTGAGCACTTAATGAAGAGTTTGATCAAACTGGGTGGATGCCCAGACTGACCAGAGTTTGCCCTGGACGCACAACCACATTGTTGGTTTTGTCGTGTCGCGGCTCATATTAAGGCAGACGACTCGCATGAAGTTTGATTAAGAATAACTTCTTAGAAAGTGCCCTGAGGTCTCAGTTTACCGGAACTATTTCTCCATTTTGTTTTCAGTATCCTTCCTACCAGTCCCTTCCATGCACGTATGCATTCTTATGTTACATATCGCAAAATCCGTCTCTTGCCATTAGTAACTCAACACTTATGACAAAAGCAAGCCAAAGGATGTAACGCTTGGTAAATAGCATATTTGAGCTGAAACACCACACAATCAAAACAGTGGCACGTGCGCCACAGAAAGAATCAGATCAACTAGCGCATCTGCCCAGTCTGATCAGTCTTCGCTGTCGGCATGGCAGTAGCTTAGACAGTTAGCTACTCTTTATGTGCACAGTGAAGATTCGGATGCCGAGGCTGATCTGAGTCTTCGCTAGGCGCACATGGCATTTTGTTATTTTGTCGTGTCGCAGCTCATCTGCTGAGGAAGTCAGTATCAAGTTTAAATACAAACAGAAACGTACGTACATTTCTCAAATTATATGTTTATTTTCTTTTTCCTTCGCTCAGTGTCCGTATATGTTCTCTGTATCTTGATTATTTGTAATCTTAGTTGTTTCCAACTATGGTTTGAGGGCTGGATTTGGATTTTGATTGTTTCAGTTCCTGGTCTTTGCATACTTTTTACTTTTTTTGAAATAATAAGTATGATATAGAAAGTCAAACAATTTGCAGGCGTTTTTTATTGTTAAAATATAAAGGTAAGATGACTTTCGATTTTTACATCCTTTTCAACAGTGTTTCTATCATAACAGGAAGATGGGAGGGAGATAATGAAAACCTGTGTGCATTGGAACTCCGTTAAGTGTTAATTGAGCCCGGGACCGGGATTGATAAGACTGAGTTCCCTGGTAAAGGGCATTTTGTTATGACCGCTTATCTGCGAAAACTTCGAAAAATCGCTTGGGTTGTTCCAATCATTAGTGTAACCTACGCGTTGCGTCATATAGAAATAAAAGAAATAAAAAAAAGCACCCGAAACATTTGGATCGGGCCCACTAGGTTAAACTGGTAGGTTTCCTCTGCTCCAGAACTTCAGTATTGCTATTTCTGTGAGTTTTCATGCTTGTTGTATCTTAGTTTTAATTTTGATTTCTATCTTCCTGAGACATAACACTTTTGAGTTAGGAATCCAACGCGAACCGACCAACTAAGTGTCTGATTAACCAAAGCAGGACCAAGGGCTCGACCGCAAACCGGTTAAGCCCCCCCCCCCTCCCTCCCCTCTCCCACATTTCACTAATTTCATTGCTGGCCGTCCCAAGGCGCCACTTGTTTTGGTTCTTCTTAGTTGTTTCATATATTGTTTGTCGCTTTGACTCTTTTGATTTATGGTTTGCTATGTTAAGGCTAGCCCAGACATAAAAAAATGAGAAAAATAGGCGTTTAATGTTTTATGTTTATTTTCTCTTATCGCCAGTGTTGGTACTTTTTGTAAGACTGTTGTGTGGGCGGTGGTTGATATTGTTGGGTTGAACAACGAAGTATCAGATGAACCAAGGCAAAACACAGCGCGAGGATCGGTTGATCACAAACCGGTGTAAAGTCCCCCAGTAATTTCATTATTGGCCGTCCCAAGACCGCAGTTCTGTTCTTGTTCTTCTTGGTTGTTTTATGTGTTGTTAGTTTCTATGTCTGTTATTGATATTATATTATATATTATATTATTATATATTGTTTGTGATGTTCAGGCTAGCCCGTTGATAACCTACATGGGAAATGGCTGTTCACATGGCTGCTGCTGTTTTTTGTCTTTCGTGGTGATTAATTTTGTTCTGTCTTTTTCCCATATGATGTCTTGGATTGGATCTGGGATTAAATTGTGTCATACCTGAGAAGTTTCCTCCTTACTTTTTATAGAATAATGGTATTTTGCCACCCACTGTTTATTTTATGTTTAGTTTAGTCTAGCTTTATAGCCTCATACCTCAGAAACAGCTGTATATGCGACTATCCGATCGCATTGTTTTACTATAATTTTTTATTTATGTTGTCACTTCGTAGTTTGTGATATAATGTGACAGCATTAGTTTGCTGTTCATTGCGCTTTTTACACTTAGATGCTCAGATATATGGGGAACGCCGCATAGTAATTATTTTGATGCATCAGCATATTTAATTGGTGTTGTATGAATAGGGGACTTAAAGCATGTACCAACACGTAAGACGCTGATCGGCCTGCGCATCCACGCAGTAAGATTAAAGTCAGCCCTGTCCGCATATATCGTACAGTCAAAATTATCTACAGAAAGTGAAAAATAAAAATTGGATATTCTGTTCAGTTTACATTACACAGGTTGATTTGAGTATATACGGTACACACGTGGCTCTATTTCAATCGCCGCAAATCATGTTAATTATATCAACGTCGTGTCAACATCAACATTTAAATGATATTTCTTTTCTCTTGTTTCCCCGATTCAAAGTATGTGCACTTAGTACTGGATAACCGCTTAGGAAGTCTACGCCTGCCAAGGAATGGTGTGGTTAAGTTAACTGACCGTCCCGACATGATCTTAGTTGTTTACCGTGGACGTTAAGCATCAAATCAATCAATCAAATGGTTTAAAAGGATTTTAAATAACCGCATTTCGGCTCTTGATGTATATTTTCATCACCATGATAAAAGTTTAGACCTGGTTTTAGATTTCATATCAATTTAATTAATATTTCCAATCCTACAATGTCTAGCCTAAATATATTCGGCGCATTTCAAATTAGTCTTCATTTTTCAATGGCTTCTAGACTGCCTTTTTTTTCTTTTGAAGAATGCATCCTTTTAAGAGAAAAATCATTCTCTTAAGGAGGTATAAGTCCTCAAAGACGGCACTTAATTAGTTGTCAAATGAAACAAACAGAAGTCACAAAAGTTATATCCCTTTGAAAAAGCAAGTATAAAAAAACGGGGATGTATACTGAACTAGCTTGACCTTAACTTACATAACGAACAATCACAAAATACTATACAGTCATGAAAAAACTTAGAAACTAAGTTGTTTCGGGACGATTTAATTTCGGAATATAACTAGAAAAAAGTTTCAAAGGAAAAGATCTAGGTAACTGTCGCCCTAATTAGTGTTGTAAGTTGTAATAATCGCGTTGTCCAGAATAAATGGTAGAGCCTCATCCAGAACGTATACCCTCTAAGTTCTTCAGATGTGAAGAAAACACTTCTATCATTACAATACAGGTAACGGGATCAATTCTCTGTGGAACCTTCATGAGATAATGTAGTTTAAAAATGTGAAAAAAGGAACAGTTGACAAATTTTTCGCACGAATTTAGAACCGCACCGGAGTATTTCACTGACCAACATATATTTTAATAGAACGTGCGTAGACTCTCTCACAGTACTTGATTAAATCTGCTCTTACAACCATAAAGGTAGAATGTGACGCTAATGCATAAGTATTTGTAATTTTGACGTTTTGGTTTATCTTTATTTGAGCATACTATAAATCTTTTGATTGCTCTCTTCAATGAATTTATATATTTTGATTTCATGATACCTCTGCATCTGAAGTCACAACATATATTGGCATTAGCGGTATGGTGTTATTACTTCTCGAAATATTTATAGGAGCAATGTGCATGTATATGGCTTCCTTTACTCTGTTTATCATATGACGTCGCATCTGAGAGTATAATAAAGGAATGCATTAAAAACGATAATCAACTAGTGGATTAAATATGCTAATTTTAAAGACGTAACGTTATGCGTTGACGTCCATAAAAACGTCGCGTTTTCTTGTGCCGAAATCGTGACGTTTTAGTGCAAAATTTGCTAATAAAATGCGATTTTAGTGTCATATGATAAATAGAATCTTGCATTCGTGCTCATGTATTATTGAATTAATTAAACTCGTTTTGGAAAACGATATAATGCTCGGCATAGCCTCGCATCTTTTTTTTTCCCAACTTTGTTAATCAATTAAATAATACATGAGCACTCATGTAAGATTCTCATTTTATAAAACGGTATATTTTAATAACTTATAAATAGGTTCAGGCATCAATGTCTACATAATCGACATTGATGCGCAACCAGTTTATTAGCTTTTACGATGGGGAGTTTAATATAAAGACTTTTTTTTTGAATTATGTACAGTGTTCTTTTTAATATCTTTAGCAGTATAGTTTACAGTAGCTGAAATAGAATTGGTATGATTTCGAAAGGTATACCGTCAGTATAAAGGACACCAACATCTAATTTGGATGAAAAAATAAAAATAATAAAATAATAATAAAACCACCGCAGGCTCTGCATGATACCCCGCCACTGCTGGGCATCGTAACAATTTTTTGAGATATGTAATAGCTACAAAGCCAAAGAACTGGGATAGACAGAGATATGATGTCCTTACTGTAAAGAAATATACTAGCCAAAAGTTCTAACCGACCACTTACATTTTATCGATTTTCTTCAAAACCCCAAACAATCTTGCAATTTAATTTACATCCCCAAATAGGCAGATGTGTCAGTCAATTCAGCCTATAAAACATTTGACAAAATTCTGAACTTCACATCCTGGATGAGCCGATGAACACAAGTACCCCCATTTTCAAAATTCACAAAATCCAGCATTTCGTCACAATTTGTGAAAAGTCAACTTTTGAAATATCCAATTTACATGAGCAAAACCACTTCATTACTAAAGCAAATGACTAAAGAAACAGATTTATGCAGAAATGAACACTCTTTCTGCATGACGGTGGTCGCTTTGGGTCAAAATGTTAAAACTTACCCCGCCACTCAATGCAAATTCTTGTTAATTTTGAAAATGGGGGTACCCGTATTCATCTGTGCCTCCTCGATACAATTTACTGAATATTGCTAAACCTTTTAGTGGCATGGTTTACCGACACATTCGCCTTTCTGTGGCTGTAAACTGATCTGTGAGATTGCTAACAGCATTGAGGAAAAATGATAAAAACTAAGTGGCCGGTTAGAACTTTTGACTAGTATATTAATATAAACCACTCAAACATGAGACATTGTTAGAAGTCTTACAAGACTGGGGGAATTCTGACCAGTGTAAATTTATATCAGGCTGTAAAGCATTTCTCTGAGCCGAGAGACTCTGTTTGTTGTGCTATATGGTGCTACACATATCTGTGAATTTTCATTCAGCTAATCCATATACTATAGGAACTACAACTTATAACCCGTTTTTCAGATTTATCAAGGGCGGATTACTCATGAACTGGAATGGTAAGAGTACGGTCCCTAGTCACAATATATAACCACTGATGTGAAACATATCTGTGAAGTTTCATTCAGATATTCCATACACTAAAGGAACCACAGGTCAAAAACCATTTTTCAGAAGTATCAAGGACGAATGAGTCACGTACTGGAAAGGTAAGAGTGGCGGTACTTGGTCACAATATGTAACCTATAATGTGGAACATAACTGTCAAGTTTCATTCTGATATTCCTTATAGTAAAGGAACTACAGGTAAATAAAAAAACAAAATTCAGATAAATCAAGGGCAGATAACTCACGAACTGGAACGTTAAGAATGACGGTTTTTAAGTCACAATATGTAACCTTTGGTGTGAAACATATCTGTGATGTTTCATTCAGATATTCCACGTAGTAAATAAAACTACAGGTCAAAAACTATTTTTCAGACCTATCAAGGGCGGATAACTCACGTACGGGAAAGGTAAGAGTGGCGGTACTTGGGCGCAATATGTAACCTATAATGTGGAACATATCTGTGAAGTTTCATTCTAATATTCCATATAGTAAAGGAACTGCAGGTAAAAAAAGTTATTGTTTTTTTGTTTTGTTTTTCAGATAAATCAAGGGCAGATAACACACAAACGGGAACGTTAATAGTGACGGTTCCTAGTCACAATATGTAACCTTTGATGTGAAACATATCAGTGTGAAGTTTCATTCAGAAATTCCATACAGTAACGGAACTATAGGTAAAACAATCAGATCAATCAAGGGCGGAAAATTCACGAACTGGAAAAGTAAGAGTTACGGTCCTTAGTCACAATATGTAGCCTTTGAAGTTTCACATATCTGTGATGTTTCATTTAGATATTATAAATAGTTATGGAATTACAGGTCAGAAACCATTTTTCCACAACGAACAAAGGCAGTTACTCTATTAACTAGAAATTGTGTTTGTGAAACACTATGCCCCCAACCATATGCTTGCTTCTAAAGGTGTCAAACTTTAGGTGTGTAAGTCTGAAAAGGAGTTACCTTATCTTTATTAAAATATTAAACACATCAAGAACTACTGTTAAACAAAAATCAGCTTCCTAGATCAAGTAATTCAGAAGTTGGAAAAATGACAAATTCAAAGTCAAACAAGGGCCAAAACTCCATAAATATTTACAGAATTGTCCAAAAAGGTAATCTACTCCTCATACCCAATCAGCATACCAAATATCAAGGCCATAGCTCAAATACTTTTAATACCTCCATAATTAATGAATGCAGAGTTACCTAACCTGTACTAAAGTATCAAACTCATAAAGGACTACTACTATTCCACAAATCAGCTTCCTAGCTCAAGCGATTCAAAAGTTGGAAAAATGCCAAATTCAACCAAGAGCCATAACTCCATCAAAACTTTACGGAATTCTCCCCAAAGTTGATCAGGTAATCTACTCCTCATACTCAACCAGTATACCAAATATCAAGGCCATAGCTAAAATACTTTTTGAGATATCTTGCTAACAAGATAGTTATCTCATTTTTTTTAAAAGGGGCATAACTCCAAAACGGGGGCATAACTGGGATAAGAAAAAAATATGTGTCAGCTAATTTTCCCCAAGGAATCTATATATGAAATTTCAAAACCCTATGCCTAGTGGTTCTTGAACTCAGTAGCTGCATAAGTACTGAACATCAGGGGAAGTAACTCAGTAAATAATCAATGCTTGCACTAAAGTATTTAGCACATCAAGAACTACTATTATACCAAAAATCAGCTTCCTAGCTCAAGTGGTTCAAAAGTTGGAAAAGTGCCAAATTCAAATAAGGGCCATAACTCTATCAATATTTTACCGAATTGTCTCAGAGTTAATCAGGTAATCTACTCCTCATACCCAACCAGTATACCATATATCAAGGCCATAGCGCAAATACCTTTTGAGATATCTTGCTAACAAGATAGTCACCTCATTTTTCTAAAAGGGGCAAAACTCCAAAAGGGGGCATCACTGGGAAAAGTAAAAAAATACGGGTCAGCTAATTTTCCGCAAGGAATCCATATATGAAATTTCAAAACCCTATTCCTGATGGTTCTTGAACTCAGTAGCTGCATAAGTACTGAACATCAGGGGAAGTAACTCAGTAAATAATGAATGCAGAGTTACCTAACTTGTACTATAGTATTTAACTCACCAAGAACTACTACTATACCAAAAATCAGCTTCCTAGCTCAAGCGATTCAAAAGTTGGAAAAATGCCAAATTCAAACAAGGGCCATAACTCCATCAATATTTTACAGAATTGTCTCAAAAGTTAATCAGGTAATCTACTTCTCATACCCAATCAGTATACCAAATATCAAGGCGATAGCTTAAACACTTTTTTAGATATCTTGCTAACAAGATATTTATCTCATTTTTCTAAAAGGGGCATAACTCCAAAAAGGGGCATAACTGCGAGTAGAAAAAAAATATGTATCAGCTAATTTTCCATGAGGAATCCATATATGAAATTTCAAGACCCTAGCTTGCAGGGTTCTAAAGTTACAGCAATCATGAAAAGTGTGACGCACACGCACACACACACACACGCACGGACGGACAAGCCAAAAGCAATATGCCCCACCAACTTTTTCAAAGTTGGGGGCATAAAAATGGACGGACTTTGCCCATTAAAAATCCCATTCCACTAATCCCCGATAACAATGTGTATGCGAAATTTGACTCAGTGACTATACTCTTATACTCAAACAAATATTGAAAAATATTGGACAGGATTTGTATGAGTGATATTCTCGTGTATGCTCCTTCTAGAAAACAACGGCTCGGTATAGATTTCGGTGTGTTTTGCAAGACCGAATATTCCCAAAGTGCTGTATATAGATGATTGTAGATGCTCCAAAAAGATGTTGTCTGACATAATAACGTCTGGAAGTACCGTACATATTAAAAGAAATTGGGACACCTAAAATAATTACCGTATTTGAAATAACAGAGAGCAATTTGGTTTTGTATTTGAATTACGTGTCCGAAACATACAGATGAAATGACAAACAATATAGACTCAAATGAACATTCTGATCTGGGCCTGCACTGTTTGCTGAGACATATCAGCCAGATACTTAGACGTTTTCACGGTGCCGCTTAGAGGTAGATATTCTATAACTATTGACAACTATATCTCTTGATGTCAGACTTTGAATAAAAAGAAATCTTATCAGATGACAAACTGGCCAGAATGCACTGACTGACTGAAGGTTGACAAACTCATATGGTGAATTTGTCGGGAAATACTGTTTCTTGTGCATTATGGTGTTATATTACTGTTATTGCATGAAATTATCGGTATATCGGATTATGCAGGGCAAGTAGTCGTAAAAAATATAACAAAGGCAAATGTCAATCCACAAAACATATTTTAAATGCAAACCATACTTGATTCATGTATTGTCTTTGTGACATAGTGCATCTCTCTCTCTATGTTGTAAATTTGAAATCTATTCTTGTACGATTGTGACTATGTAAAGTAAAATGGCATGTAATGATCAGGAATTAAAACAGTAAAATCCCACATCCCGCTCCCAAAACTAACATAGAGTAGAGTTGTGCCGAACGCACGGTTTTATCGAAGTCAGTGTAACCTAAGTTAGGAAAGCACAAACTTTACCCGATATGCCTCTACCTATGCCTAACGGTGTTGAAAATATGTCCCCAACAAATTAAACAAAGAATTAAGTGAAAGGTCTATATTACAACTATCTTTATGTCATGACGAGGTAAGTGAAAAAAATATTATTAATTAAAGAATATTTGAACAAATAAAATAAAAAAAAACTAAAGAAATGTGATCAACAAAACCGACAACTGGTTCCGGTAAACAAAGTCACCGAGAGTTTGATAATACACTGTCCAGCTAAAATGCTCAAGTTCGATTATAATTATAACTATTACCAGCATAAACTGCTATCCATGTTGAAGAATTATAATCGCACGACTAACAGGTAGTACTTTGCGTTATTAACTCGGATAAAAAAAAACTTGAAAAGAAATCTGAAGCTAATTTGCGTTTGCAAAACTATTGTGGTGCTTTTTACATACAAATATGCATACAAACTGTATTTATGTTGATGTCCGGTCATTATAAGCTACCAAACTTTATAGAACCGGCTCGACCTTACATGACATAAGCTAGTATCATCCAAACAAATAAAACACACACATACAGACAAATCACAGCCGACCTAAGACACTAAAATGTGAGATTTTGTGGAAGTTCGAAACAAGCAGATTGACGACTACAGACACACTTTATCTGGCAAAAGGGGAACTACAACAGCAGAACGGTGGAGGGGTCAACAATAAAAACTACGGGGGTATAAACCTATTTTATGTATTAAACACAAACAAGGCTGGTGTGAAGGCCATGTGATCCCAATGTTAAGGCAAACACCTCACATGGAAGCTACACAGTAGGCATACTCGGCAGGTATATAGAAAGTGACCAATAATGAGAATCAGCATCAAATGTAGGTCTTGGAACCAATAACTCCCCAGATTAAACTGTTATTTTGTTGCGACAACTGCACTTTGAAATTCGATGCGTCTCCCAAAAAAAAAAAAAAAAAAAAAAAAAAAAAAAAGAATAAGAGTATGGGTGGGCAATGATTAGACAGAGCGTTGACAGTAGTCAAAACAAGGCATTTTTTTTCTTTTTTTCTTCAAAATATCATGTTACAACTAATTCTATATTTAAATGATATTATTTTAAATATTTTGATAACGGTCGAAATAAAACAGCTGAACTATCACGATAACATACAAATATGAATTGGACGGGTTAATCTTCTCATGATGAGTTTATAGGTAGACACAACTTCTAGCCGGCAGTTAATTAAATCCTTTTTTCCTCAAAAGAAAACGTACCGTCAAACATAGATTTTCATCTATAATAAGACGTTTAAGATGTTGTTTTTTTTGTCTTTTTTTTTTGTTAAATAAATCAGGCTTCACTTAAAATGTTAATAATCAGTTTACCATTAAGGAAATGAAAGATACAGGTACCCTTGGTTCCAAAACATTACAGAAGTTCAGTAGTTTATCACGATTTGCACAGAACCACATTTCGGAATCTAAATGGAATAAGATTATGACTGGTACGTACATGCATTAGATGCTTGAATGGACTTATGACTGCAGCATAAAGCACAATTCTAATGTAGAATAAGGAATTTCAGCCTAATGTCAAAAACATTCATTCGACAATCCCAATTCTTGCGGGTTTTTTTCAAAAGTGGCAAAGAAACGCAATGATTCACGAAAAGCTAAAAACAGAAAAGAAAAGGAAAAATAAATGCTCAGAAAGTAATTACAAAAGACACAAAACCTATGATTAGCTGATAATAAAACCAGGCACATGCTACCAACAACAATAATGTGTGTTAATGACACGAGATTAGTTTGTGTATCAGTCACCGAAACGCACTTTGTCACAATGAACAAACAGCCATAGTGGACTACCTTGAGACATGTCCTGGAGAATTATTTTATGAACCACCGTGTAATGAAAATGATTTACATTTTTATTTTTTATTGAAGATATATGTGTAATGGGAAAAATAGTAAACACTATAACTTCAAATTTATCGAAAACCGTCCGTATTCTGGGGTCGTATTCATAAAACGACTTAAGTGGTTGCTATGCTGTTGCTAAGGCTGAATTTCTTTGAAGGAGTTTTCCTACAACTATGAAATTTGCTCTGGAGGAACAGTCTTTTTAGACTGTTCCTCCAGAGCAAATTTCGTAGTTGTACGGAATCTCCTTCATTAAAATTCAGCCCTAGCAACAGCATAGCAACCATTTAAGTCGTTTTATAAATACGGCCCCTGATGTTTTAATGTATGGGACTAGAAATATTAAAATAACTCAGCTCATCAACTAATCACACGCATTCTAACGTCTTACCTATCGGAGAAAATAGTCTTTTATTATAGATTTACGACATTAGCTCATTAAATGGAAGTGAACGTGAACGTTAAGCAGGGGTCTTTAAAGACGGTACCGATGAAAATCACGAGTGACCTATCAGGAATCGTGATGTGATAAAACCTTAAGGTAAAAAATGTCATACAAACCACGATACCTCATATTAGAGTTCTTTCGGATAAAACGTATAGGTAAACGTAGCCGTATCTGGACGTATCGGAAAGGGATTGATCAGTTGTCTCAAATTCAATTTCCATTCGAGGATTTGTAAGGTAGCTGGGCACCAGAGGCACATGGGGGCTACCCAGGACAATCCAGATTAGTTGTTTAACTCACAGGTGGCTATCAGGATGAAGAACTGACCTGAATTCTAGGCCAATCTCCAAGCCCGGACGAAAGATGTGAGTTAAGTGAGATGTTGTAAGTTAGAATAACGGCATAAAGTGAAATGCCAATGGTCTTCTATAGTTTAAGTCAATTCCAACTATTGCACAATGTCCCATGCAACAGTGCTCGGCTGGAAGGCCCTGAAAAAGGCCAGGAGTCAAAGGCAAAGGGCCTGCCTCCTTACCACTATCTGTCTGCGAGTTGGTTTTGTGGACTGCTAATGACGAAGTTTCGGCGGTCCTCTTCAGAGACACAGGTGCCACAGCCCCCCCCCCCCATTCCCCCATGCCGACGGTCCATCTGCCAAGGTTCCCAGGGGGTACTGATGGTTGACGTATAATTGAGCATGGTGGTCCGCGGACTCTCAATTTCTTCCCCATCCGACCTTGTGTAGCCATCCCGAGGATGGATAACTAGCTGCTGGTTGTGTAACGATTCCTATTACGTCAAAGCTACACTTGGGTCGTCGATGCGCTAGTGGATCCGTTGGTACTCGAGCCAACTTGTATCGTTGCAAAGGGATTCTTCTAACGTCTTAGCCGTTGGTTGATTTATTCTTTGGGAATTTATTCCGTTTTGCTGTAACTTCTAAATTTCGCTTTTTTTTGTAGAAGTCTCATACAAATGTTCCCCAGGAGGCTCAGCGGAACAAATCCATAAGTGCACACTCCTGGCACCGAGTCTGTCTGTCTGTCCCCGTTCCAAGGAGAATTGTTGTTGTTGCAATTCCGTATCCAAGCTGCTAGACTGTTGTTTCTTTTGTTTGTTTGTTCTCAATTTTCTGAGTTTCTGTTCCAATAATAAATCAATTTCATAGACAGTTGACTAACTGAAAGTAAAAAGTATGCAAAGACCAGGAACTGAAACAATCAAAATCCAAATCCAGCCCTCAAACCATGAGTTTGCATATGAAATAAATTGATAAAGAGAAACTATTTTAAAAACCTCCTGATTACAAATCATTTTCTTACAATACCTCATATGTTTTACAATGTATATATTTTTGATGATTTCAGCTAACAGGAAGAATAAGCAAATGAAACGATGCATTTCTTTATTCATTACAACACTTACATATTATATTTATTCAAGGGAAGTAACAATGTTCATGGTGTGCTCTTACAAGAAGTAGCTTGAACAAAATACCTTTTTTGGTATTTTGGGGGAATGACCCATGGCCATGGGGGTGATAGGTGGCTATTTTGGGTGGGTGGGGGGTCACGGGGATAATTGTCGCACCTGCTTTAGCAATATGCGATATAGGCGTCCGGTTTTCCGTCCGTCCGACCGTTCGTCCGTCCGTTCACATTTACGTCAGCCCTAGCTTTTAAAAGTCAATAAAAAAGACATTTTCTCCAAAACCAATGAATCCATTTTTCTCAAAGTTCACATGCTGCATGACCAGACTGCAGGGCTTCAAGACGGTAAAAGTCAGCTTTATCCAGTTTCCAAGATGGCTGTTGTTACTAAAAATAGCAAAACAATAAAACCACCTTTTTATCTAGAACCACTTGGTATATTTGGCTGAAACTTTGCAAGCAGCATCAGTTGGGCCTTGCTTTTATTTAAGATTGTTTCCTTCGTTTATTTCATGTTTTCAGAAACAAAAGAGCCGCGACACGAGAAAATCAACAATGTGATTGTGCGACCAGCGCAGACTCAGATCAGTCTGTGCATCCGCCCAGTCCGTTCATATTCTTTGCTAAGCGCTTTGAAGGTAGCTAAGGGTCTAAGCTACCTGCATGCGGACAGCGAAGACTCTGATCAGACTGTGCGGATGCCCAGGCTGACCTTGAGTCTGCGCTGGGCACACAACCACATTGTTGGTTTTCTCGTGCCGCTGCTCATTTAAATTTAATATTTTAACAAAATTTCGTTAAACAATATGTAAAAGTCTCATAATTAACCGTACCGTGCTTTGGGAAAATGCATGTTTTTTTCGACAAATGTGGAATGAAAAATAATCTTCAAATTAAAATGCAAATAACCTACTTCCCCACGGCCTGTAAGAGTATCGATTTTGACCACGTGTGTCATGTGATCTTGTACAGGTATTTTTCTTATTTGTGCATATGATTGTGGCGTATGAATAAATTATCTTTGTCCAATAATGCGATTTCGAGTGCGGTCCGCGAAACTTTAAATAATTATCTTATTTTTTGTTTAAAGTCACTTATTATTATATATTACTATATAAAAGTAAAAAGTATGCAAAGACCAGGAACTGAAACAATCAAAATCCAAATCCAGCCCTCAAACCATAGTTGGAAACAACTAAGATTACAAATAATCAAGATACAGAGAACATATGGCCAACCGAGTGAGCAGCTTGTTCCCAAAAGGTGGCCACTCAGCAACCCAAACCGAACCAAAAATAATAATAACATACATAAACATAACATAAAACATCACAGAAACTCTGACACCAAAAACAGGCAACAAAGAACCACAACAGAACTACCGCCTTGGAACGGTCAGTAATGAATTACTGGGGGGCTTAAATCGATTTTACAGGCCCAACCTCACCCTCAGTTTCTGAAGTGGTACAAAACATTTAGTTGGTTGTTCGGTTCGCATGATAACCCTCTAACTCGTCAATGAATCATCACGGTAAACTCTATTTCAAATGTATAGTTAGACCATGTCGGAGGTATTGCATGAAACATTTCATCAAATATTTTTTGCTATTATTATCAGGGAGTAAATTTTTAAAATAAAAAAAATGTAGCGGAATTAGGTCACAGTGACCTACTTTCTGTTTACAAGCCTTATTTCGCTAAATTTCCAATATCTCAAGTAAACATGAACGGATTTTGGTCAGGTTTGGTCAGAATTGTCCATTAATAAAGTTCTTTCAAATTAAGTGATTGGAAATTATCTAAGATGGCCGCCAGCCACCGTTATTAATAATAGAAAAACATGAAAATGACATTTTTTCTAGAACCTCTGAATGAAATTGCATCTAATTTGTTCTAGAATGATCCTTGCATGAAGCTACTTCAAGATGTTTCAAACTGACCATCCAAAACAGCCGCCTTCCACCGCTACTGAAAATAGCGAAAAAAAAAACTGTTAAGCTATCTCATAAACTACTGAAGGGATTTGACCAAATTTGCATGTGTGACAAAATGATGCTTTAATTGAGTTTTTAATGTAAAGGTGCAAAGCAGGTGCGACATAGTGTTTCGCGGAACTCTTGTTTTACATATGGGCTCTAGTACCCTATTTTGCATGTCATGCTGTTCTAAAACTGATACATGTAAGCAAGGCCCTGTTATTCTTGTTTAAACTACACCATGAAACTTTTAAAGCTTCAAGGCCCCATTGCTGTATCATGGTAAACATTCATGAAATATTTTATCATGAGGTATCGCTGCAAGGTTCTCACTGTCAACTTTAAACAAATAAAACAAGCTTGAATTCCACATAGAACGGATTTGAAAATTGATTTTGGTCTTACTTTCGATATAATGAGCCCGATTTAAATTATAAAAATACAATGTACAGGCATGGGACCCACCGCTTTTGCATCTGTCGAAGGGGAATCAGGTTGGTTGGTTTGGCTTGTAGGGTTTATTGGCTCTTTGAGACATTATTTCAGACTATGTCGAGCCTTCTTCTCCCACAGAGAGGACGATAGAAAATAGAGATAGACGAGAGAACAAAATAGTCAAACAACCCCGACCCGCAGCTACTGCAAGCACAGTAGGGCTATCCAAATAAGTAGTACGCCCATGCACTGAGAGTTACCCAATAGTCATTGCTTTTTTCTTTCCGTCGATGATCCGATACTGTCGAGTCCACTATACCGCTGCAAGCTTCTCAGTATAGTTCCGTCATTGTAAATAACCGTGATAAGCCATCCTCAAACAAATAAAACGTCCCTGAGTTTCACATAGATAAGGTTTGACCTATTTGGACCTACTTTCGATTTCAATATGTTGAATAAAATGGTAAAAATACAATGTACAGGCGCGGAGCCCTAATCACTATCCCGCCTATGTTCATATAGAATTGATAGAGAGGAAACCAGACCAGGAAATTGTATTTTGGGAAGCGAATTGTTATTTTTTTAAAACTTGTTTTCTCTCCTTTTTGCCAGTTATATGACTCAATATATGCACATCAGCCCACATTTTATTACCAAACGCGAAAGTTGAACCGCATTTTACAATTATTTGAGTTTAGACGTTTTTACCACTTATAGGACTATGGAGACTTTCAAAACTCCAAACAGTAGGTAAACTGGCTTAAAGCGGGACAAGGTCTACCGTGCTTGCAGTAGGTGCGGTGAGGACTGTTTTGGCTGTTTTTTTCTCTCGTCTGTCCTGTCCCCTATCTCTAGCAGGCAAATCGTTATAGACTGAAATACTACCTCAAAGGCCCTTTACACCCAAAAGCAACCAACCAGCCGACGAAATACTAAACTAAACATTAGGACATTGCCTGTTGAAGCTTTTCAATATAACTGAGAACAAGGGAGGATATTATTGTTGACAATGGAGGATAGCATTGTTCGCCACATTTGGGCTTATTACAATCACTTCAAAGAGTATGGGGACGAAAGTATGACAGTCGAACGGAAAGACGGACGGATAGCACTATTTTCAAAATCACCAAATTATTAAGCGGCTGAGGACAATGAAGTACTGGGCAGACATACACCAGAACTCTTTAACAAAAACTAAAAGCCATAATCGTATGTAAAACAATTTAATCTATCTTCTGCAAACTAACATTTGACGGTATTATATAGATGTGTTTCAAAATTGCATTAATGATTTTTCCCTCTCGGATGCGTCCCGATACAGCTACTTATACAGCTGCGTCTTATTCGAAAGAACTCTATTTGGAACTTCCAAATTAACTTATTCCTTTTAACATTTTTTTTCAAACTGGTCGCTTTATGTATGCTTGCTGTTGCGCTGGATCATGTAGAACGTCCCATATGATGCCGTCACTGTATACTTGAGTAGATAACACGTGTGCAATTTAATCTATTTATAGGAACATTGTATTCCTTGATCCAAAAGAATTGACAGGGCGGGCTATCTTTATGCCTTCCCCTAGACTTTTCAATTGTACAAAAAGGAGCATGGAACATACACGCTGCTCACTCACCGGTAATAAAAATTACTCAGCTGTAACAAAACTTACAATACCGATGTAACGTTATGCAACACCTGGACATGCGGTGTAGCACGTGGCTAGCCATATTATCTGTACAAGAACAACATCGATCAAAAGGGGAAGACAACGGATGTGCCGGCTGATCTGAGTATTTCCTTTAAAGTATCTTTTCATGTTTCGCAAAATATAGGTTACTTTTTCAACTTCGAGGATGCGCAGACTGGCCTGATACTTGTTTGTTCAGACTTTTTATAAGTTAGCTTTTTTCGGTAACGGAATACAGTCAAACCTGTTTATCTGGGTACCTCTATTAAGAGCTATCTGCCTTTAGAAGCCACCTGTTTGGGGATAGGGGGTTGCGGGGGGGGGGGGACCCGGGATTCTTTTCAAACTTGCAATCGAATATGTGTTAAGAAATTACACGATTTTTTTTTGTTGATTTGATGCTTAACGTCCACGGTAAACAACTAAGGTCATGTCGGGACGGTCAGTTAACCTAACCACACTATTCCTGGGCAGGCTTAGACCTCCTAAGCGGTTAACCAGTACTAAGTGCACATACTTTCGCCAGTAACTGACAACTGCCCTTCTTGAATCAGCGGAAGGAAAAACGAAAGTATGTGGCCAGACCGGGATTCGAACCCAGGACCTCTGACTTACGAGTCAGGTGCCCTACCGATTGCGCTACCCGGCCCGGTAAATTACACGAAGCAGCCTTTTTTGTTCGCTTGGGACCCCTTCAGACAGGTTTGAATGTTATTTGAAGGAAACACAAAACGTTGCAATAGATTGCGAACCCCAATAGAGATTATTCGAATGCACAGGCTGAACTGAGGCTTTGTCATTCAAACCTACTATACGCGCCTTTTCTCTTGGTACATGTACAGCCCAACTCTTGATCGTGACTATACGACTTGTGTGACCAAATGATCCAAAACGTGTCTTTGTAAACGGAGACGACTGTTCCGATGAAAGAACAGGATCAGAGGATGTATCTTGAGAAATAAGAAATTTTCGATTGAGTTTTCTGGATCATCGCATTTTAATCATTTGGATTTTTTTTCGACACTTATCTGTCTTTCAACTGACTGCCTTATTAAAAACAAGTATGCTTTTCTCTGGCTTACATCGTCAGACTATTGAGGCTGGAATAGCCGAAACTTCGAAGCACGACCCATGTTCGTTCTTTCGAATGTGCACTATGCTCTCGTAGGAATGCTTTAAGATTTTAATTAGTGTTTATCGTTGCATTAGGAACACTTTTCAAAGCAACGAAGCTGATAGAACGTCATTTCCTACGTAACAGCAAAGAAGCTGCATAATGGGAGAATGCGCGGCCTGGTCTGAGTCTTCGCTGTTACACCGATAATCTGCATATTGTATATTAGCATTATTCTGTTATACAGTGTGCTCCGGAATTTCGCAGCAAAACATTCGATTACACCTTACGATTTAAACGAAATTTCGATATTCGTGAAATGTTTCATTTTGCGGGCCAATATAGATTCGAGAACATAAGCGCAAATGAATTGTCCTGGGTATTTACTTGTAGTGTGTGCCCGACTTTTGCTCTATGTTAACTCTTTTTTTAAGGTTTTCATACATGATGTTATAACAGTATATGTGTACGTATATATTCACGTAATGGGCCTTGACAGAGAAGTAGGCTAGGGCCTGGTTTACCGAGTTCGATTCCCGCCGGTGGCAGATCTCTTTACACCGTGAACGGTAAGCCGGCGCAGAATTTCATAATGATTTGAGAAATGCATATTCTTTCTTATAGGCCTAATGCTTCACAATGTATTAACAGCGTCCTCATACATGACAGTAAATGTGGTGATAGGAGGTAAACTACCTATGCGTTATGCTTAGTGAACTTGAACAAGCATGCAGAACTTATTCTACTGAATCTTCTGGTGGACTGATCGAATATGACAGATATTAGCAGCGCATATTTGTCATCGCCCTGACATTTCGTTTGAATCAATGTGTATAGATGTTTAATAGCCCAGGGCAGTGGCAGGTAACAAACAATGAGAAAATTGCTATGACAAAACAAAACTGTTGTTATTTCTATCATTTTGCGACGTTTTACCATGAAATATTAATAGTAAATGGAACTAGAGTAATTAAGTAAATTCGCATACCTTCTCCGCTATCATCGTACTGATAGGCTAAATGTTGATTTTTCGGGCGAGGAAGATCGGATATGTTGGCATTAGGGTAACTTACATTCCCTCTCAGTAAGATGAAAACATTTACGCTATAAATTACCATTTCTATCTTGCAATCAATGTTCCAACTTTGTTATATGTAAGAATGTTCTGAGCAAGTTATCTCGCAATCAGACGTCTTTGTCATTCAAATGAGGACATCAGATACAGCTGTTGTCAATATTTACTCAGTTGATTGTCGTAGATGTTTTATTAGGTTTTACTCGTATATGGTGTTTAACCATTTCCCGTAAAAAGGGTCAAGGTGGAAAACGGTGCAAACCAATATTAGACGCAGAATAATGCGGCGTCGGCTAAAAACCTACTTTGTTTATACTAAAATTGTGTTGTTTATAAAAAGATGTATAATAAACGTGACGATTTCGATTTCGTATAGTAAATTTCCCATTGTTAGACGGACATATTCCTCTTACCACATCTTACGGGGTTTAGATTTCTCAGCTCATTAATTTGTTTCGAGTTCTAGCCATGTTGCTCCTTTGAACACTAATAAAAGTTATGAAACAGCAAACGTTTTACAGCAAGGCTATCGGAGAGATTTTAGGGGTGATTCTGATATGGCAGTATTTTAGTGAGTACCTCAATATAGGTTTGAATTGATCTCCTTTGAGGGGGATGCAGTGGTCAATATAATAATTTTATTAATGGTTAAATTGTCTAAGCAGTTCTCAAACTTTGACTAGATATGAACAGGCTAGACCCGAGTCTGTTATATTCCCTTCTACGGGGTATTTCTTGGTTCCAACGATCTAACCTTAGGCTATCAGACTTGATTGACATTGAAACATAAATATGAGTCACGACACGAGAAAAACAACAATGTGGTTGTGCGCCCAGCGCATACTCAGATCAGCCTGGGCATCCGCCCAGTCTGATCAGAGTCTTCGCTGTCCGCATGGAGGTAGCTCAGTCCCGTAGCTACCCATTAAGCACTTAGCAAAGAGTCTGACCAGACTGGGCGGATGCCCAGGCTGATCTGAGTCTGCGCTGGGCACACAACCACATTGTTGGTTTTCTCATGTCGCGGCTCATATAAGCAAATCTTATGGACCTTTTTTGGCTTTTTGCAGTACTTAGTGCTTCAGAAATCTTTTTCATAACACTGTTGTCATCTTTCGTGGCCCATGGATTATGAATTGAGGCTGTTTGGTATCTTTATAATTGACCCACGACACGTTAAAACCAACAAAGTGGCAAGTGCGGCTAGCGAAGACTCAGATCAGCCTGGCCTCCCTCCAGTCTGATCATATCCTTCGATGTCAGCACGGAGCTAGCTAGACTCTTAGCTACCCTTTAAGCGCATAGCGAAGACTTTAAATCAGACTGGGCAGATGCCCAGGCTGATCTGAGTCTTCGCTGGGTGCACATGCCACTTTGTTGGTTTTGTCGTGTTGCGGCTGATAAACCGGGTAGGAAATGAGATGAGCCTTAGCTGCCGAAATATGGCATGCTAGCTTTCCAAATTTTGGGGGTTTAGCGATATTGAGGAAGTAGCATAAAAAATTACTTTTTTTCGGTGGTAATATATATTTTTATATACATTTGTTCTATGTTTTTCTATTACTCTTCGGCATACCTTTTGGATCAAAGGTGAGAATGATGCGGTATCTTGTCATATCCAGATTACTGCTTGCCTGTGAGTTATGGACCTCGAAAACAGTGTTAGAGAAAAGAACGTATCCCTTTGAGATGCGATGCTTCCGAAGGTTACTGAACATCTCGTTCAAAGAACATGCCACCAATAAGAATGTTTGCAGCAAGATCAAAGCAGCCACTGGAGAATATAACGTACTCCTGACCTTGATCAAGTAACGGAACTTAGGTGGTTTCGGCCACATCTAAGGATCTCTTAGCTTAGCAAAGACAATTCTGCAGGGAACAGTCGAAGGAAAAAGTAGAGGTAGACAGAAAAAGAGATAGGAAAACAAAATTACGGAGTGGACAGGGATGGACTTTGCCAGTTCGACTAGGTAGCTGAAGACAGGGCGAGGTGGAAGAGGAATCATGTAAAATCATCTGTGGTGCTGCAACGACCTTGCAAGGTAATAAAATAGACATGACTAGACAAAATGTTGGTTACATTAAGGCACGCTTTTTGGCCACCTACATCTGAGAAAAGGCTGTTTAATTACCTTTCCGCGTTTATCGTTTCGCCATGCACCATTTCTTTCATTCACCAATTTGTTATTATAGCTAGAGCAAGTGAGCAGGGGCTCACATATACCCCCGACCAGTGCTACCCCCTAATGAAAGCATACTTTACCACAAAACTACAATTCAAATGTTATACATGTACAAAATTTAAATGTTTGTGACCTTGACCTTATGTCAGCAGCAGCATCCATATGTACAAGCTAGTATGAAATAAACCTAGTAATGTATCATTAGGCTGTATTCAAGTTTATTAGAACAATAACCCAAAACTGTATATACAACAAATGGCTAAGTCCTAGTTATTGACCCCAGGCTCCACCCATGAGCCTGACCCTGCAGCTTAGGAAGTCCAGATCGAAAGTAATGCTACAGAGATATCATGAACCAAATTTGGAAGAAATCTTAAATGCAGTTACCGAGACATAAGCAATCAAAAAGGTTCAACGCAAAACTTTGACATAATGAAAATGCCTAAGTCCTAATTACTGACCCCTGCCCCACCCTGGGGCCTGGCCCAGGGGCAGCTAAGATTGTTTACATCAAAGGCAATGCTATAAATATATCATAAACCAAATATGAAAAGAATCTGATGTGTAGTTACAGAGATATGGGCAATCAAAAAAGGTTTAACGCAAAACTTTGACGTAAAGTTGACGAACGGACGGACGAACGAACGAACGAACGGACAAACGAACGGACGAACAGACGAACGGACGGAATGACAAAAACATTATACCCCCTGACATACTTCGTATGTCGGGGGTATAATAAACCTAGCCATGTATCATTAGGCTCCATTCAAGTATATTAGAACTATAACCCATAACTAATCAATAAATGGCAAAGTCCTAGTTATTGACCCCTGGCCCCACCCATGAGCCTGACCCTGCAATGTAGGTAATCCAGATCAAAAGTAATGCTAGAGATATAATGAACCAAATACGGAAGAAATCTTCAATGCACTTACAGAGATATGAGCAATCAAAAAGGTTTAACGCAAAACTTTGACATAATGAAAATGCCTAAGTCCTAATTACTGACCCTTTGCCCCACCCTGGGGCCTGACCCAGGGGCTAAAATAGTTCACACCAAAGGCAATGCTATAGAGATATCATAAACCAGATATGAAAAGAATCTGATGAGTAGTTACAAAGATATGAGCAATCAAAAAAGGTTTAACGCAAAACTTTGACGTAAAGTTGACGAACGGACGGACGAACGAACGAACGAACGAACGAACGGACAAACGAACGGACGAACGGACAAACGGACGAACGGACGGAATGACAAAAACATTATACCCCCTGACATACTTCGTATGTCGGGGGTATAATAAGGGATGTTAATTCCGAAATGATCCTCTTTCACGAGCCATGAGATGAATTTGCTCGGTGAGGGACACGAGTTTACGCGTAGGCATCTTTTACACGACGTTTACGAGGATCATCCAAAAAGTTCTGTCACTGGTAGTATATATCCAAAACAAATTAATATATTAACCTCAATGTAATGCCGTTCATAAGACATGCCCTTTGTAATGTCGCTGTACAAAAAAGTTGGTGTATCTTTTTAATATACTTTACAATATGCTTCGCAAAAGGTATACCCTTACCATACAGGCATGGCTTGCAGATGGCCTGTTTAAAAGATGCTGCAATTTCTATATAAACAATGTCAATTATCGTAGGTAGGTGCCAATAATTCTACAGGTACAGATAAACATCGCACAAAAATTCCAGAGTCATTCAATGCATTTTCTAAAGTTTACAGTACTATATATGAGAGGAAAGAGGCAGCCAAAGGCTTATATAAATCATTCTAGTTATCTTCTGAGGGCCATATCTTGATAAATGTATACTTTTTGGACCTCCAAAACAATTTTTTTCTTGGAGCATATCATTGAAATTTACTTCGAGTCAAAGGGCTAAAAAAGTACCCGAAAATGGCGCCACAGTGGTGTTTTCAAGGTCACGTGGACATGAAACTCAGCTACATCTTATGTATCCCTCGTTTGTGTTGCATATAATGCACTGAGATAATTCACTTCTCTATATATACTTTCTGAATGTAACAGGTAACAACTCTGAAAATTTCAGTTACCTGTAATACGTAGTTATTGACATATGAGCCGCGACACGAGAAAACCAACAATGTGGTTGTGCGACTAGTGCAGACACAGATCAGCCTGGACATCGTCATAGTTTACTCAGACTCTTCGTTAAGAGCTCAAAGGGTAGCTAAGGGTCTAAGCTACCTCCATGCGGACAGCGAAGACTCTGATCAGACTGGGCGGATGCCCAGGCTGATCTGAGTCTGCGCTGGGCGCACAACCACATTGTTGGTTTACTCGAGTCGCGGCTCATATATAGCATGACTCACGCACAAGGAGCGACATGAAACACAAGGAAATATGCCATTGTCTATGACTAACACATTGTATGAGCGTGTGACTTAGCAAAAATTGTTTCGGATCCACTTTGTTTTTTGGTATCATTATAAAGATAAAAGATTGCTCTTTTCTTTGAAGTCCTCTAGTACGTCTGTAAAAAAGTTATGAGTCCTGTGACAGAACTTTTTGGATGAACCTCGTACAGCTGCAAAAGATTGCTCTTTTCATTGATGTCCTCTAGTACGTATGTGAAAAAGTTATGAGTCCTGTGACAGAACTTTTTGGATGAACCTCGTACAGCTGTTATGTCCCGTGGATAACTTCGGTCAATGTAGCTCAATCTGGGAGATTGGCAGGGTGGAAAAGGGTGAAAGGGTACCTGTTACTTGACGAAACCCTCCCATCGTATGTCCACAGTTTTTGGTCTACAACTATTAAGCTTGTTAAATACAGAAAAACGCATCTAAACACTGCATGTGGTATCAGCACATTACCATTTATTAGGATATAATGTAGGGATGTAGTAATTCTTTGCGTTTCGTACAAATCTAAACGTGGGCTAAATTAAACAAGTTTTTGAAAGCAAAAACTAAAACCTTAGACAGGTTTGCAATTAGATTTTGTTCAGACTTGTAATTTTGAGGGATATTATGACAATGCAACGAGAAAATTGGTTAACAATACAATTAATTCACAATTATACCAATGCAGAAATGAGACAACCAATATGTGGCTTAATTAGAAAGCTCATTATCCGCTGAAAATTGAAATGCATTGTAGAAAGCTTTCAATGATAAAAGACTGTGAAATGATAAAAGCCAATTCTAATTATAAAGCAATGTTTTCAAAGAAAAATGAGTGAGGTGTTACCTCTGGCAAGAATGAATAGACTGTTGCGAGATGTGCGCTGATGGATTATTTGCGTCTACAGCCTGATCCAAAGGGTCTATTTTCCTTAATTAATTTTTCTTTTTAAGAAACATGCTTTCCATTTGATAGCATAAAACCTATGTTGCAACTTTCCTTTTTAAGTTGAGTGATTCTGTTTCAGAGTTAACGCGGTCATTATATACGGAAACTTGCAAAGATAAATTGTGACTTGTAGTTATATTGCGTTGTTTAACTCGAAACAAGACTTAGTACAAACGATAATGATTTTAATGACTACAGCAAAAATGCATATTAGGATTCGATATGGAAGTTGAAAAGAAACTACTTCTAGATTTAAATCCTTCCTTCCACTGACTTAATTAACACAGCCGCAACTGTAATCAAGTTCCACTCCTATAGGAAACATTATAAAAGTAGCGCCCACGGCAAAACAATAATGCGGAAACGATTTGTTAGATAATTGAGCTATCTCTGGTGACAGTTCCGAAGTTCGCAAGTATGGACCATGATGTAAATTCCCAATTTTCCAATTTTACAGCCCTTACTAAAGAATGAGCGTTTTGGCAATGCCTAATTTGTATTAAAAAAAATAATGAAGTAATAAGGGAAAAACATTTAAACTACTTATTTTCAATCTTATATATAAATGTATGTGGAATGATTTCAGACCAAGTTTAAATGTATATGTTGACTGTTATTCGGTCAAAATACGCCCCACAAAAACAGATTGACAAATATGAATTTAGACCTTGTCTTTAAAACAAGCATGTTAACATTAGGAAAAATCATTCCAAAAGAAAGACAAGAAAACATACAGCTGGCATAGTTGATGTTTTCCTCTTTTTTTTACATGACTTGCACAGACATGCCCATTTTTGTGTTTCGCCTTCGACAAGCAGGAACGAGATATATGCATTACATGTACGTGTACGGTGTCATCGTACTCGATTACGGCTGCGGTGTCGAGTTTTCTGCTTAGCTTGTTTTGTATCAATACGCAGTCAGGCGAAATACCGCATACCGCGGAGTTCTTGTTTCTTTTTTTTTATTTTTTTTTTAAACCATGAAAGTAGATAAGAATAGTTCATAAACAATTCAAATATCTGTTGTATTTTGGTTCTGTCTCATAGTTGGATAAAAATTGTAGTCAGAATGAACACTGGGTAGAGATATAAACTGCAGATGCCTCGCCATCGACAAAGGCTTATTAAGCACCCTACTTGTATCTGCATTTAGTTCGACCGATTCAGAATCAGTACATGCGTGTAACTTTAAAAGATGAAAGACGGCAGTTGAGTTGCTTTTCAAATTCTAAATTACATGTTATTGCAACCAAAACAAATGATGCATGCATTATTTCTTAATTCTAAAGGCGCAAGTTATAATTTTGTCATTGCCTAGCGGCTTCCTCAGTGCAAAATTTGAATGTCGTGTTCAAATCTATAATTATGCTGTAATCTTCTTTTCTATTTTTCAGCTGAATTCATACGGAAAACGTTTCAATTTTCTCTGGAAGCCACAAGACGCATTTATTTCACTCATTATACGTGTTTATACTCAGAAAACAGAAATATCCCATCACAATACATGTATCTATGGGTATGTAGCCTACTGTACGAATTATTTTTTTTTTAAAGTTGAAGTGAGTTAATAAACAGCAATTTCCACGCGATCATAGATGCATCTTTTATTTTTTTTTTCATGAACGACTGATCCACTGAATTCTAGCGGTTGTTTACAACACTGATATACGAGGGACGATCCAAAAGTTGTCGTCCCGCCGTGTTCTGAAACCTTTACTTATCAATTTTAAACAGCCATGCTACAAACATGAAAATAACAAATGGATCGTTATTTGTGTGTCGTAGAATTTAAGGGTTCACGGTACAGCAGCCAGTTGTCGAAATATATATTTCGCGTTTCCATCAAACAATTCGGAAATCAACATATGAGCCGCGACACGAGAAAACCAACAAAGTGGTTGTGCGTCGGTTCAGAGTCTTTGCTGTCCGCATAGAGCTAGCTTGGACTCTTACCTACCCTTTAAGCGCTCAAAAAAGAGTCTGATCAAACTTGGCGGATGCCCAGGCTGATCCGAGTCTGCGCTGGGCGCAAAACCACTTTGTTTGTTTTCTCGTGTCGCGGTCATATTTGCATGCTCAACAACAAGAACCATTTGTAGAATGTAAGGAAAGATATTTCAAAGTCAATCTTAAATGTTACTTTAAAATAGAGATAGGCTAACCCTCTTGTGTTTTAGGCGCTGTATCAAAAAAACGTTTCCCCTTAATTGTTTTAAACTTCAACAGAAAACTAGTGAATGACTGCTCTGAAACATGCTTGCATGCGTAGATAGGCCGAGAACATTTCAATCATCTCGCGTATGGCATACAGAGGCGGAGCTAGAAGAAGGCCTGCAGGCACCGACTTCAACATGTTTTCCAGAGAAGAAAAGAGGAAGCCACTGAAACTGTTCCTCTTTGTAAAAGAGGTGGAATTGGATAGGTTTCCATATAAAAGGGATTTCTCTTGGATTAACATCATTTCAACCGGGCCTGTTAGAGACCCTTATCAAATCAACCTAATGTAGTTTAAAATTCATGTTGACAGAACGAAAATCTTAAGTAAATCTAAAGCATATTTTTTGTTAGATGTATGGGGACATATCCATGGTTTTCCGCCATTTTCACAAAAGGACACAGCACGTGCTACTTCCTGTTTGCTCTCCTGGAAAACAAAGCCCTTCTAAAATAGGGTCTGCTCCTTAAAGGCCCCATTGCTCTATCAACATGAAATGTTTTATCGTGAAGTATCGCTGCAAGCTTCTTACTGCAGTTTCTTCATTGTATGTGATCGTAATTGGCCGGCTTTGAAAAAATAAAGCGTACTTGAGTTCCTCATAACGATTTGAAAAATATCTAGGTCATTTTAGTTCGATTTCACAAGTTTCATTTCATGATAAAAAATACAAGGTACAAGCGGTAACAATACAAGGTACAGAAGATAAAAATACAATGTACAGTCGTTTAATAAATGATGAAAATACAATTTAAGGCAAGGATCTCATTTCTTGTCTCGCTGTTGTATGAGTACATTGCCAAACGGGGAACCAGAAACGAAAACCGTATTTATACGGAAAGACTTGCCTTTTTTTTCAAAATACCTAACTCCTCCTTTTTTGCCAATTATATGACACAAAAAGAACAAAAACCGACATATTATCACCAATTCTGAAGACTGTACCAATTTTATAAGGTTTTGTGCTTTGACGATTTTTACCACTGATAGGACTATGGATACTTTAAGGGTAGAGTCTATGCCTAGGGTCGCATACAATTTTCTTTGACAGTCGACTCCAATAATCAGGGGACTCCGAGGCACAAAATGAATGACAGAGATGCTTCCCTCGAAAGTGTACCCACTGAACAAAATGATACATCCTTTTTGTCATTTTGCAATCAATCTGACGTCAACGTCAGTCACGGATGGATTTGGAGTCAGAGCCTTGTTTCAAGAATAAATTTCACAGAAATTCATCACTTGTCACAGGGTAATTAACTGAGCGAGACCAATCGATCAAGTAATGAAAGTGTCTTTTACATTGCATATTTTTTCGGTATTGAAGTTACAGCCAGTCGCGGGTTGTTGCAAAACTCATCACAAAAGACTTATCTTTATTACGTTTTATGCATCTGTTTTGAAGCATTTTGTCGCTTCGTTATTAGAAAAAACCTTACAAATAATAAATTAATCTCAAATTCTTGAAAAGTGCAATTGAAACCTTTTATTCAAATGATCTATTAGTCACATACAAGTTTAAATATCCCTCAACTCTGCTAAGTTATGGTGATAAAACCAACGTTCTAAACGGTGACAGATTCTTACAATTATGGCCATTTAGAGTCTATGATGATATGAGCGGTAACACGAATAATGACAAAGAACGCCTGTGCAACCAAAGAAGACACACCTGTGCATCAACTCGTTCAGTCTGATCAGGGTCCGAGGTTATAAAACTTGAGTATAATCTCAAACTCAAAATACAGCACACTGATTGGCTGCTTCCGAGCATGTACTCAAGTTTTATAACCTCCGGGCAAGATCTTTATATTAATTTTCGCACACATCATTTTAGAAAGATACAGGCACAAAATGATAGCTCTTGATAGACTTCCCTCACTCACAGACTACACTGAGTCTTTCCCTGCTCGAAAATACGACAAAGAATCTTACAATTTGTGTGACGCGACCCCTATTACGTTGTTTCATCTGCATGTTTTTTTAGAAAAGACAGTGATTACTGAATATACTATAAGGTGCAATGGCGTAGTTCAGTTTCCGCAGTGTAATCGCTTATTATGAGTAATATGACTGAGTCTTGGGGCTCGCGAAGAAAACTGTTTTTTTTTTTTTTTTTTTTTTAACAAGAGGAAAAGATTTCAACGGTTCACAAGGACATTTCAAAAAGAAGTCTACAATTAGAGGAAAGAAGAGAGAAAACGTTTTCCTTTCATAGTTGGACTCGAATAAGAGAGGAGGCACAATAGAAACTGGCCGAGTTGCAACAATGAAAATGTACCATTCACCTTAAAAAATTGAGCTGCGATACGAGAAAACCAACAAAGTAGTTGTGCGCCCGGCGCAGACTCAGATTAGCCTGGGCATCCGCTCATTTCGAACAGACACTTGGCTAAGCGCTTAAAAGGTAGCTAAGAGTCAAAGCTATCGCCGTGCGGTAAGCACAGACTCTGATTGGGAGGATACCCAGGCTGATCTGAGTCTATGCTGGGTGCACAATAACTTTGTTGGTTGTGTCATGTTGCGGCTCATATTATGTGTTCAAAAATGCTAAGCTTAAATTAAATTACTACGTTTGCATGGTGGATCTTTTTGGGGACCGCAACAGAAATGTGTGTCTGTTTTAAACGCTTTGAATTCGCTGCCGTCAATACGTTTTGTACATTACTAGCTTATTATGGATGATGGCTTTGACTAAAAAGAGAATGGCCCGTGTTCCTTTCTTTCGAATATGTTCTTTGCTCTTGAATCTTGAAGGAACTCTTTTAAATTTTAATTTCATTTTCACGGAATTTCACTTCAAAAGCACTGAATATCAGGAAAATAACAAGTAGTTCTATTGTTTTGAATAACTGAATATCCTTGACACCAATGCATATCTTTTGAATTCTGTATACGATATCTCCAATAGTTTATGACATTTTAAGTGCACTTCCAGAATTTTACATTAAATTGATGAATGTAGAAAAGAATGAAGCTTTATTATCGAAGAATTTTGATGTACAAGTGTCAAAAATGAAACAGCACATATGGCATAATAACGTTATCGACAATTTATATTAAGTCGCACACATTACTTTAAAAGTAGGGATCGGCCAAGGTAGTCGAATCTGAATGTTTTGAACGGTATGTAGGGATTGCACTGTTTGTACCAAGCACTCGACAAGAGTTTTTGTGGAAGATATTTAAACGTACAGATGATTCTTCTGTACAGCGACAACGTATGTAGGATAAAGAAAAGAGAAAAGACGCTTTCATAGCAACAAATCTGATCAATCAGATCAGTGGTGCTTGTTCATTGCTTCGCTATATATCACAAGACTCGCTGTTATATTAATTTAAAATTGACCCACCATGTTTTACTTTTTATTAAATTTGTGAGCCGCGACACGAGAAAACCAAGAATAAGGCAATTGCGCCACGCGAAGACTTAGATCAGCCTGGGCATTCGCCCAGTCTGATCAGAGTCTTACGTTTGTGCTTAAAGGGTAGCTAAGAGTCTATGCCATCTTCTCGCGGAGACTGAAGAATCTGATCAGACTGGGCGGATGCCTAGGCTGGCCTGAGCCTTCGGTGGGCGCACATGCCACTTTGCTGGTTTAGTCGTGTTGCGGCTTTTTTTCTCTCCATATTGCTTTAATGTGTAGATGAAAAGGCAATGATCAGGAGCCGACGCAATCTCTTAGCACATCCTGTCCTAAACATCAAATGGGAAACGACAAAAATAAAGACGTCACACAAAGCAAAAATAGACAAGCAAAAAGGCAACAGGTCAGCACTTTCCCGGCAGATGGCCGCAAAAATATTTTAATTAATGTACAAAAAGACAAAGACTAATAAAAACCGACAGACAATGATACTTGTAGTAATTGACCACACAAGAAGCATTACCTTTGAACGGTCAGTAATAAATAATTGAGGGTGGGGTGGGAGAGTGGGGTTGTTGAGCGGATACTGAAATCAATTTTACATAACTCTCGCACTGGATTTTTATGTGGTTTATAGATGTACAAGTTGTACGTTCCGTGAGAAGGACGTTGAACCCATAAATTGATCAAAACAGCAAAATATAAATGAGCCGCGACACGACAAATCTAACAAAGTAGCATGTGCACCCAGCTAAGACTAAGACAAGCCTGGGCTTTCGCCGAGTATGATCAGAGTCTTCGCTGTCCAAATGGAAGAAGCTAAGACACATAGCTACCATTCAAGGGCGCAGCAAAGACTTTGACAAGCCCGGGTCGGATGCTAGGGCTGATCTGAGTATGCACTATTCGCACATGCCACTTTGTTGGTTTTATTGTGTCGCAGGTCGAATCAGGCTTAAATACTGAGATGAAAGAAAATATGAGCCGCGACGCGAGAAAACCAACAATGTGGTCGTGCGTCCAGCGCAGACTCAGATCAGCCTGGGCATCCGCCCAGTCTGATCAGAGTCTTCACTTTCCGCATGAAGGTAGCTTAGTCCCTCAGCTACCCTTTAAGCGCTTAGCAAAGAGTCTGATCAGACTGGGTGAATGCCCAGGCTGATCTGAGTCTGTGCTGGGCGCACAACCACATTGTTGGTTTTCTCGTGTCGTGGCTCATATGTACTCGACAGCACGATCAACACCGAAACGCTAGAGGAAAATAATTCCAACTGTTGCATCTCGATGGGCCCGACCAATGACAGGTCATCAAGCTTTATATGCACTTACAGTTTTTGTTGTAGCTGATAGATGTTAAAGCAGGTTTTATTCATCGGCTTTTAGCAGTTCTCATAGAATGTAATAATATATCGGAATCTGTGCAAGCTTCCTCACGATGTTTAAAAGTTTTGCTTTTATCTTAGACAATTTTCCCCAAGATCAAAAGATATGACGACAGAAAGAATCTGAACAGACTTGGCGTCTACGATTCACTTCACACAATTTTGTAAATGTAAAAATAAAGTATCCTATGAATTAATAAGCCACAATTCCTAACTGCAGTTTTATTGGGAATGATTAATGCGATTACAAAGGGAAAATCCCGTGGATACGGGGCAACTGTAGTACTACGCTTTAATAATTGGTAGGTTTAAATCAGTTTGATACAACTGAAATCTCATCTCACGCAAATTCTGCTGCAAATAAAACAATGTCGCAGGTTCGATACACGGAGAGGCCTTCAAACTCATCAGTTGGTCCTTACAGGGATGAGGTTAAAGTCATTAAATTATGATTTAGTGAAACTCTGAAGCAAGAACGCAATAACATCACTAGGTTTACCATAGACTGGCTCCAGACTCCAGTCAGTAAAACTGACAAATCTTCAAGCATCACTGGATAATAAATTCAGCCATCAGAAAATCCAATCCTTGAGTTTTATACAATGTATATTTTGCATTATTTTATGACAATATAATTCATTAGACTGAAGCCAGTCTAGGTTTACCATAATGGGTTCGACCAGAGAGAAAATAGACCACACAAAGCACTTTTAAAACATGGTAATCCCAGTTCATAGAGTAGAAGGACAAGCTCCGCCCTAAAACTAAATTGTGGTAAATTCAAGATCAGTTTATATTTAAACTCAATTTTATTCTTTTTTCACTGAAACTAAATTATTATTGTTTTTATTGTTTTAAAATAGCTTCAGTAAAAGTTTAAATCATCTTCTACATATGCATTGATTTAATACCTTCAAAGCTCTGATTTCATTGTTTATTTTGCAGATTTCTAGTTAATAAACATACAAACGACAGTTAGTTAGAATGTTCACCCTTGACTCAGGGTATGTTATGTAAACAGTTGCTATGCTACTGGAGGTTTTGTCAAGGTCCTGAGTAGGATATACTGCTGTGAAATCAAAATCTGAAAAAGTTCCTTCAAGAGCAGATAATACATACAGAAGTAGGAATATGGGCCAGACTACGTAGTTTCGGCTATTAAAGCCTCGTCAGAGACCCTGACAATAGCTGGTGACGAAACCAAAAAAAAAAAAAGCACACTGTATTTTTTTATTTTAATTGGGCAGTCGATTCAAAGACAGCTTAACTTCAAAAGGATTCAAATAATATAAAAGACGATGATCTAGAATAATAGTCTAAATCGATCTCAAATTTTAGAATTCTCAGAATCTATCCTCTGATCTCAAAGGATGTAAATAAAATATAATCTGCACTATGGATGATGTAAGGGGAGACGTTTTACGGCCGCCACACGACACAACTAGCTGCAGTGAGGTAAAATTTAAAATTCAAAAAGTTTTTTTTCAAGAGCAGAGAATACATACTGAAGTAGGAACATAGGCCAGAACTCTAACCTGGGCCAGAACTCTATTATCTCTGCCAGAACACGCCTCTAATAATTTCATCAACTTACTACATAAGACTGAACTTTTCATGTAGTTTGAACTTTATTTACTGATTCTACCTCAACAAAGACGTGTTTAAGATATAACAAACGCAATATGATTATAGTGAAAGATTTTATACTGGTTACAGCTTCGCGTTGGAGCCTGAACATCAGAATATTATGGCGTCAACTTTAATGCAAATTTAAAGAGTAACTACACTTCAGGAACTCACTGAATCAGATCCCAAACCCTATCCCCAACATCAAAGGGAAAGATTGACAAAGACATCCCAACAAACAATAAATTACAAGTGATAAGCCGAGTCAGCAGCTCTTTCCCAAATAGATGGCAACTCAGCTGTCTTTATTGAACTAAATAATTTAGACCAACAGACGGGTTACAACGGATTAAGCAAATTATATGAAAAACATTTAACAATCATTTTTACCTATTTTCTATTTTTATGATAGAAGGATTAAACTGAGAACACAATAAATTCAACAGCACCGAACATAAAACAAATGCACCCGCAACAAAAGTACCGCCTTGGGACGGTCAGTAATAACTACTGGGGGGTTTAAAAGTAAAAAGTATGCAAAGACCAGGAACTGAAACAATCAAAACCCAAACCCAGCCCCCAAACCACAGCCGGAAACAACCAAGATTACAAACAATCAAGACACAGAGAACACACGGCCAACTGAGTGAGCAGCCTGCCCCCAAAAGGCGACCACCCAGCAACCCAAACCGAACCAAAAACAACAACAACACACACAAGGCAAAACACCACAGAAACCCCGACACCAAAAACAGGCAACAAAGAACCACAAAACCGGTTTTACTGGGCCCAAACCTTCACCCTCACCCTCCGCTGCGGTGCACACAATTAGTTGGTAGTTCGGTTCGTATGGAGGTCCCCTAACTCATCAGAGAGTCATTTACGCTGTCTTGTGCTACGACGCAAGAGGCAGATGATAAACAGCATTGAACTTTGAAACCTCAAAAGTATTCATCAAAGGAGTAAAATAGAACCATGGTAAAATGAAACAGGAATTGTTTCGTTTATTTTTTTTCGTATTTTTTAATTATTAGCTCGCCTGAACGAAAGTTCAGGAAGAGCTATTGTTGTCACCCTGGCGTCGGCGTCCCCGTCGGCGTCGGCGTCGGCGTCCGGATTGGATGTTTTGGTTAAAGTTTTTTAAAGACCTGTATCTCCTAAACCCATGGATTGATTCTTTTGATACATCCACTGTAGTTAGATATTGGTCCAAGGTTTAACAGGGTACCACCCTCACCCCACTCTGTGACCTTGCTGTCAAGGTCATGGACTTAGAAAATTGGGAGTTTTTTGTACTGGATGTTTTGGTTAAAGTTTTATAAAGCCCAATATCTCCTTACCCCATTGATGAATTCCTTTGATACTTGCATTGTAGTTAGATATTAGTCCAAAGTTTTCCAAGGTACTACCCCCATCCCCCTCAGTGACCTTGATGTCAAGGTCATGGACTTAGAGAATTGTCTTTATATTGATTGGATGTTTTGGTTAAAGTTTTTTAAAGACAGATATCTCCTGAACCCATTGATGAATTCTTTTTATATTTGCACTGTACCTAGATATTAGTCCAAAGTTTTACAGCGTACTACCCTTACCCCGCTCAGTGACCTTGATGTCAAGGTCAGGGACTTAGGAAATTTGGTCTTTATTAAAGTTTTCTAATTGCATACTGATTCATAATGCTTGGCAGAGATTTAGTTTACACTTGAACTGATGTTAGACACTTTATTGAGCTTTTACAAAACACTATATACTTACCCCACTGGATGACCTTGAAGTCAAGGTCATCGACTTTGAATTTTGTCTTAAAGATTTTGGTTTAAGTTTTATATTTATGAAGACACAATTTTACAGTACCCGATGGACTCAGTTGATACTTATATTTGGACTGATGTTAGATAATGGTTCAAAGTTTCCCCCCCCCCCCCCCCCCCCCCCGCCTTTGTTCTTTGAGCTCAAGATGATGGACTTTGAAGTTTCATGTGGACTTTTTTTTTTATTTTAATTTCATTTTAAAACTCATTTCTGAGATAGCTTTTGTTTATAAATGTGTTGTCATTATGGACATGCTTGCCTGAAGTTTTATGCATAGCAGTCCACACCACCATAGCGGCTGTGTGAAGGGCAAGCACCTATTCAGGCGAGCTATGCTGTCAGGCGACAGCTCTTGTTTGATTTATATTGTTTATTCAGTCTTATACGTCACAAACGTATTGGCTATAATTTAAATGTTATGCGACAGTCTGCATGCTTAGTGATTAACCCAATCACGGTTGATAACTTTACTGCACTCTTTAATTGCACACCGAGGGATCGGGCGTCAGACTCTATGATGGCCCCGACCTAAAGCTATATATTTTAGTTGGTTGGGACCGGAGCCTTTTTGTCTGTTGCTTGGTCCACCGGGGCTCAACTGGTGACCTTCTTTTGCTTCAGATTTCCTGTGGGGTTGTTTGGCAGGCCAGGGATCTCCACCTGTCAGACGGCCCGTTGTATCTGTTGAATCCTCGTCTTTGCTTCTTCATGGTGTTGAAATTTGATTTATGTGTTTACCGTGATGATTCATTGACAAGTTAGAGGGTTATCATGCGAACCGAACAACCAACTAAATGTTTTATACCACTTCAGAAACTGAGGGTGAGGTTGGGCCTGTAAAATCGATTTAAGCCCCCCAGTAATTCATTACTGACCGTTCCAAGGCGGTAGTTCTGTTGTGGTTCTCTGTTGCCTGTTTTTGGTGTCAGAGTTTCTGTGATGTTTTACCTTATGTATGTTCTTATTATTTTTGGTTCGGTTTGGGTTGCTGAGTTGCCACCTTTTGGGAACAAGCTGCTCACTCGGTTGGCCATATGTTCTCTGTATCTTGATTATTTGTAATCTTAGTTGTTTCCAACTATGGTTTGAGGGCTGGATTTGGATTTTGATTGTTTCAGTTCCTGGTCTTTGCATACTTTTTACTTTTATTATTAACGATGTATTTTCGCGTAAAAAATTACTTGTTCTGACCACTACTGAGATTGTTTGCACATTTTAGAAAAAGAAAAGAAAACAATTACTTTAATTATTTAAAGGTGAATGAATACTCTTTAAAGGGTAGCAACTCTATCATTATCAATTTTCCACCCTTCTCTAAAGAGGTCCACTCCTAAAAAAAAGGTTATTCTAGCTGAAATGCCTTCATTTAAGAGTTGATTGTCCAGGAAAGCAAGCAAGAAGTAATAAATATTATTTTTCATTGTAATACTGATGCATGAAAAACAAAAAAGGTGAAGCCATACTCCCTAATTATTCTAAAGTTTTGAATATTGTTATTAACGGACACATATGGTCGACAAAATATCTAATCAACACATATGCAGCGTCGAAACAAGAATTTAGTAGCCTGTGCACAGTGTCGTCGATGCATCGTACGGAGAGGACAAATAGAGGCAATGAGTACACACATACATGTATGTGTACTATTACGTATATGTAATGAAACTGTGAATTAATAAATTAAGAAAAAAGATATTCGCAACGCCTTGACGTTTTAACGTGTGCTGATTGAAAATATGCCGACCAATTTTTAGATATTTTGTTGGTTTCACATGTTAAGTGTACAATGTAAATTGCGAGGATCTAACAATAAGCTAGAAGCTTACAGTCGTCATCTCCTGGAAATTAATATACAGATACAGAATATATGAATGATTAATAAAGGTAATACTATTGGCTGCTTACAAGATGTTTAGGGTTGTCGTTATTTTAGAAACAATTATTATAAACGTGTATTGTAAGCGACAAAAACATATTGCCCACTTGAACTGACCTGGCAGGGCGGGGCTATAGATTTGGTTCAATGCATTATGAAATAGGTAAAGCAGCATATTCGTAACCAATCGGAAAGATATTCGTCAGTATTCGTTAATCATCGCTCATCATGCATGAATTATAGTTGTTAACTATATGTCAAAAAAGCGTGAAGATTCATTGGTGTAGTGGACCTCTACTAGACGTACTAATTTTTTTTTGTATCATAGATGGGTCCAAGGTTCGAATACACCTAAAACTATAAAAAGTCTTTTATCCTTTTTATTCTTTCTTTTTACGTTTTCAGGTAATGAATGATTATTTTGCCTGACAGAAATTTCCAGTTGTTTTGATTAGTTCATATACTTTATGCTCATAATAGAAAGGAAAAATCTTCAGAGGTTTTGTTTGTCTGCATAATTATGCCCAGAAATATGCACGAGGGTATTTAGCAGATTATGGTATTTTATGCTCGAGAAAAGTGATATGTATGCAAAAGCAAACGATGAGTGAATAATTTTTTTCTGATTTGGTATTCACTCATTTTCAGACAGTCTACCAAAGCAGACATGTCGAACTCTAATCCTTTGAATTATCTTGAGCGAAAGAACGTACTGGAAATGTTTTTTCTCCTAAAACAAATAAATATATAAGGAAAATAAAGCTAGAAAACAAAACAAAAAAATATGAGACAAAAAAAAGTTTATTCTCATTCTAGATTTGAACCCTAGATTATAGCACTAAGCGTTTTTGCAATCCGGCTACAGATACACTACACCACGACGCTCTGTACACGCTTTGGTTAAAATATACTGTTATTACTTATAACAAGAAAGGCGAGGATTAACGAAGTCGAACTGATATTTTTCCGATTGTTAGCGAGAATAGAAATTACCTGTTTCATAATGCACTGATCCATAACGCTAGCTCCGCCCTGCCAGGTCACTTCACGAGGGCAATAGAAGCATCCATAATTCAACTGTAAACAAAGATAAAGTAAGAATAATATCAGTTGCTGATGTTCATTTTATGAATTTAATAATTAGATAGCCAGGTTATTATCCTTCGAATAATTTAAATATATCGATGACAACAAACTATTTTCGTAATATATATTAGTAAAAGTTCTAACTTAGTTTTTATCACTTTTCTTCAATGATGTTAGCAATCTCAAAGGTAAGTTAACAGCAAAAGATAGATGAATATATCGGTAAACCATACCACAAAAATCTTTAGCAATATTCAGTGCACTGTATCCAGGAGGCACAGGTGAATACGGGTACCCCAATTTTCAAAATTAACAAGAATTGGCATTGAGTGGTGGGGTAAGTTTTAACATTTTGGCCAAACACGACCACTGTCATGCAGGCAGACTGATTATTTCTGCATAAATCTGTTCTTTCAGTCATTTGCTTTAGTAATGAGGTGGTTTTGCTCACTTAAATTGTATATTTTAAAAAGTGATTTTTCACACATTGTGACGATTAAAATCTAAAAAAGTTCCTTCAAGAGCAGAGAATACATACAGAAGTAGGAGCATGGGTCAGACTACGTAGTTTCGGCTAATAAAGCCTCGTCAGTGACCCTGACAATATCTGGTGATGAAACCAGAAAAAAGCATACTGTAATTTCTAAATTTTAATTAGGCAGTCTATTCAAAGACTGATTAATTTCAAAAGATCCAAATAGTATAAAAGACGATGATCTAGAATAGTAGTCTAAATCGATCTCAAATTTTAGATTTCTCAGAATCTATCCTCTGATCTCAAAGGATGTAAATAAAATTTAATCTGCACTATGGATGATGTACGGGGAGACTTTTTACGGCCGCCACACGGCACAACACCAGCTGCAGTGAGGTACAATTAAAATATAAAAAAGTTCCTTCAAGAGCAGAGAATACATACAGAAGTAGGAGCATGGGTCAGACTACGTAGTTTTGGCTAATAAAGCCTCGTCAGTGACCCTGACAATATCTGGTGACGAAACAAGAAAAAAGCATACTGTAATTTCTAAATTTTAATTAGGCAGTCTATTCAAAGACTGATTAATTTCAAAAAGATCCAAATAGTATAAAAGACGATGATCTAGAATAGTAGTCTAAATCGATCTCAAATTTTAGATTTCTCAGAATCTATCCTCTGATCTCAAAGGATGTAAATAAAATATAATCTGCACTATGGATGATGTACGGGGAGACTTTTTACGGCCGCCACACGGCACAACACCAGCTGAAATGCTGAATTTTGTGAATTTAAAAAACGTGAGTACTTGTGTTCATCGGCGCTTCCTGGATGTAATGTTAAGAATTTTGCCAAACTTTTTGATGGCTAAGTTGACTGCTACAGCTGTCTATTTGATGGTGTTAATAGAACTGTAATATTGTTAGGGGCTCCAAAGAAAATCAATAAAAAGGAAGTGGTCGGTTAGAAATTTTGGCTATATATTATTAGATATCTTTACAACAAGAAACCAAGATATGGCAGACTTAGCTGTGTCAAATAATGAAAAAACTCAACCTATTGCTGGAAGTCCCATATGTCCGATCAAACACAAGCTGACGATTGTGTTCATCGGCGCTTCCTGGATGTAAAAAAAAACTCAACCTATTGCTGGAAGTCCCATATATCCGATCAAACACAAGCTGATGACTGCTTTCGGAATTCAATTCATCTATTTCAGTTCCCATAAATGCTAGCCAAAGTGATAGCTAAATATGATGTATTACATCCAAAGTTGTCGAGACAAAATTGCTTTTTAATCTTTATAATGGACTATCAATCATTAGATTAGGATGTCTACAACAATAACATAAATTGCCGTTTGCTTATTTAATTGCCATTTTTTTATTCCTAAAGCTATGATATACAACCTCTGACAAACCAAGTCGCTTTCTCGGAACGCCTTCGGAATAATATTAGCCTACAACCATTTTATACTTAACTAAACCTAGGATATAGTCGTTCAAGACTTTCTTGCAATTTATTGTTTGGTTTGAATTATTTGGCCAGTGACGTCAGCAATTAAAAGTAAAAAGTATGCAAAGACCAGGAACTGAAACAATCAAAATCCAAATCCAGCCCTCAAACCATAGTTGGAAACAACTAAGATTACAAATAATCAAGATACAGAGAACATATGGCCAACCGAGTGAGCAGCTTGTTCCCAAAAGGTGGCCACTCAGCAACCCAAACCGAACCAAAAATAATAAGAACATACATAAGGTAAAACATCACAGAAACTCTGACACCAAAAACAGGCAACAAAGAACCACAACAGAACTACCGCCTTGGAACGGTCAGTAATGAATTACTGGGGGGCTTAAATCGATTTTACAGGCCCAACCTCACCCTCAGTTTCTGAAGTGGTACAAAACATTTAGTTGGTTGTTCGGTTCGCATGATAACCCTCTAACTTGTCAATGAATCATCACGGTAAACACATAAATCAAATTTCAACACCAGGAAGAAGCAAAGACGAGGACTCTACAGATACAACGGGCCGTCTGACAGATGGAGATCCCTGTCCTGCCAAACAACCCCACTGGAAATCTGAAGCAAAAGAAGGTCACCAGTTGAGCCCCGGTGGACCAAGCATCAGACAAAAAGGCTCCGGTCCCAACCAACTAAAATATATAGCTTTAGGTCGGGGCCATCATAGAGTCTGACGACCGATCCCCCGGTGTGCAATTAAAGAGTGCAGCAAAGCTATCAACCGTGATTGGGTTAATCACTAAAAGTAAAAAGTATGCAAAGACCAGGAACTGAAACAATCAAAATCCAAATCCAGCCCTCAAACCATAGTTGGAAACAACTAAGATTACAAATAATCAAGATACAGAGAACATATGGCCAACCGAGTGAGCAGCTTGTTCCCAAAAGGTGGCCACTCAGCAACCCAAACCGAACCAAAAATAATAACAACATACATAAGGTAAAACATCACAGAAACTCTGACACCAAAAACAGGCAACAGAGAACCACAACAGAACTACCGCCTTGGAACGGTCAGTAATGAATTACTGGGGGGCTTAAATCGATTTTACAGGCCCAACCTCACCCTCAGTTTCTGAAGTGGTACAAAACATTTAGTTGGTTGTTCGGTTCGCATGATAATCCTCTAACTCGTCAATGAATCATCACGGTAAACACATAAATCAAATTTCAACACCATGAAGAAGCAAAGACGAGGACTCAACAGATACAACGGGCCGTCTGACAGGTGGAGATCCCCGGTGGACCAAGCAACAGACATAACATTTAAATTATAGCCAATACGTTTGTGACGTATTATTATTTTTCGGAATTGATCAGAAAAATCAGTCCTACCCTTAATCTTTTTGAATTTGTATACTAAGTCACCATAAAATTCTGGTTCCGATAGGCCTTGGTGTAAAAGAAATTTTAATCCGACATCAAATTTTGAAACCAATTCATGGTGTCTGCGATAGAATTTAGAAAAAGCCTTTCTAAGCTTATGATACCGATAGCCCTGTTGAAGAAGTTTAGCAGTTAAACATTTATGACGAGCGCTCCGAAACAGTGAATTGTTGCAGAATAAAACACGGGAATTAAAAGTAACAGTCCAATGCAGTAAATTAGGAATAACTGAATTCAAAATTGTCATTTGGGGAGGTAAATCGTCGGATTTATGGTCGGAAATTCGCTTTACGGCGACGCGCCAGCGGAGCCGCAAAACGGGATTTGCGACCGTAAAATATAGTTATTCAAATTCTAATGGACTTTTTCACATTTTCACCTTTCAAAGTAAACTTCATTGGCCCCATTGTAAGTGCTTTCAACAGCGTAAAACCAAACGCCAGCCAATGAAAAGCGAGGTTTTATAATGACATCGGGTTTGCGACAGTATTTCGATGTTATCCAATCAGACGTCGTGTTATATTTGTAAGTGCATAAGAATGTGATAATGACTGAGGTAAGGGGATCTGTTATAGGGTTCATCATTTTTATGGTGGTTTTTATTTGAGCCACGACACGAGAAAACCAACAATGTGGCAGTGCGCCAAGCGCAGACTAAGATCAGCCTAGGCATCCGCCAAGTCTGATCAGAGTCTTTACTGTCCGCATGGAGGTAGCTTAGACCCTTAGCTACCCTTTGAGCACTTAACGAAGAGTCTGGTCGAACTGAGCGGATGCCCTGGACGATTTGAGTCTTCGCTGGGCGCACAACCACAATGTTGTTTTTGTCGTGTCGCATGGGTGGTCGGGTGGTGCGATGGTGCTGCGTGTAACTTCCAGTGCTGGGGCGTCCTGCTGATTTGGATAACAACAGGGCAAGGGCCTACTGAGCTTGCAGTAGGTGCGGGTCGGTGTTGTTTGGAAATTTTTTCTCGTGTCTATCATTTCTCTATTCTTTCCCCCTGTCTCTGGGAGACGGCCCGATATAGACTGAAGTACTGTCTCAAAGGGCCGTTAAACCAAAACAAACAACTAACCAACTTGTCGTGTCGCGGCTAAAATGTGATACTGACCGTGGGAAGGGGATCTGTTGTAGGGATTATAATTTTTATGGTGGTTTTTATTTTAATTAGATGGGATAAACATAATTCCTATATGAGCCGCGACACGAGAAAACCAACAAAGTGGTTGTGCGCCAAGCGCAGACTCAGATCAGCATGGGCATCCGCCAAGCTTGGTCAGACTCTTTTTTAAGTGCTCCAATGGTAGCATAGAGTCTAAGCTACCTTCATGCGGACAGCGAAGACTCTGATCAGACTGGGCGGATGCCCAGGCTGATCTGAGTCTGCGGTGGGCGCACAACCATATTGTTGATTTTCTCGTGTCGCGGCTCATATGTAAACGTAATAAGTGCCATGATAAAGATGGCAGAAACTACAGTGAGAGCTGACATGTCGAAATCCAAATAAATCCCCGCCTAAATTCCAAATAAATGAATACGTGCGTTAAGACCATACTGCCGCCCCCGGATTTTGCTGAAGAATCAAAATGCGGCATCATGAAAAAACTTTTTTTTATTTAAAAAAACAGACAAGACGTATCTTTTAAAAGGAGATAATCGGCTAAGATTAGAAGTGCGTATTGTAATAGGTATGAGCCAGGTACATGTAAGATATCAAATGAGCTGATGCGCATGTTGATATGCATATTTGTTGTTGGTGTTGCGGTTTCGATTTCGGAAATGCTATTGAATTTTGATTGGGGTCTGTGTTGCACATAACAATGAGGACTGATTGGCTGACCGCTCCCAATATAACTTAAATGTACTGTACAGTTCTAACACAACATCAACCACTAAACCAGCAACAGTTACATAATTTCTACTTAGATGGAGTCGTTAGGACTATAAACTACTGCATACCGCCGATGTCTACGGCTTGTAACGTCTACAATGAGTTTTGCATGTACGAGGATCATCCAATAAGTCCTACAAACGACTGAGATTCATGCAAATGATAATCAATAGCGAATCAGTAGGCCCATATTCCTCTAATGCATCTTCCCTTCTTTCCAGTGAATTGTTTGCAGGAACGTCATTTTCTTGCAATTCCGTTTCTAGGCATCGGAAGAATACTAACATTAGGGATGCGATGGTGGCTTCTAGTCGTTTGTCTAAGATTCCAAGCTCGGTATAATACGCCTGTACATATTCAAATATGTTTTAAGGCACTAAATACATGTATAATGTGGTGTAAATATACGGTACCAAAGTTAAGATATTGTCGTCAGTCAAGATATTATCATAATTCCAAGTAAAATCACTATGTCTTTCAGGAAATAATATAAAATGAAAATTTCAAAAACAAATGCGTTCACCACAATTGAAGTATTTCCTAAAATGGCATGAATAGTTTGTCAAAAGTACTCGCGAGATATTGAAATACAAAAAGACGTCTTTTGAAATACAAAAATTAAAGAAAATATAAAAGACGTGCCTCATGTAGTATCATGTGCAGCCTTCGAAAAAAACAGAGGCAAACGTCCAAACACAGAAATTTGCTAAAATTTGATAATATTCATTTCTTGCCTAGCAACCTAGTTTGTTTGGTAATTTTAAATGATAACCGTCTCTTATTTATGTTCCTAAATATCGTCGGTATTGCCTATACCTTTGCATTCAATAACCCGCTCATTTCTTAGAATGGTAAGTCACATTTGGCATATATGTGTACGGTATTCATGGCCGGTTCATGGTGTACTTTTAGTACCCTAGGTCTTATAATGAACAAGCAGGTGATGACGGCATTTGCAAAGTAAAACGATAGGCAATGGTCAGGAAATAATACAATCAAATCCCACATCCCACTCTCAAAACCAATAGGTAAAGAAGCACACACGTAAGAGGGTCATCCAAGACTTCTTGGATGTTCCTCGCACAAGGTTTACAATTTTTATTTGAGCCGTGACTCGACAAGACCAGCAAAGTGGCATGTGCGCCTAGCAAAGACTCAGGTTAGCCTGAACATCCGCCAAGTGTGATCAGAGTCTTCGATGTCGGATTGGAGGTAGCTGAGATCCTTAGATACCCTTAAAGCGCACAGTCAAGATTCTGATCAGACTGGGCGGATTCCCAGGCTGACCTGAGTTTGCACTGGGCGCACATGCCACTTTGTCGGAATTGTCGTGTCGCGGCGCAATTATTTTGTTAGCATTTGAGAGTTCATAATACATATGAGCCACGACACGAGAAAAACAACAGTGTGGTCGTGTGCCCAGCGCAGATTCAGATCAGCCTGGGCATCCGCCCAGTCTGATCAGAGTCTTCGCTGTCCGCATGAAGGTAGCTTAGACCCTTAGCTACCTTTTGAGCGCAAAGCAGAGAGTCTGATCAGACTGGGTGGTCGCCTAGGCTGATCTGAGTCTGACCTGGACGCACAACCACTTTGTTGGTTTTCTCGTGTCGCGGCTCATATGCTCTGTAGAAAGTGCGTGTACATCAATGTGGAGCTGAGGCTCGATATCGACCTATAAAGCATGCTATTTTCTAGACAAATACATATCACAGGGTATAATCGATTCCGCCAATTTTCGCTTCCTTCAGAGACTGTACATCATATTTGGCTTCCGCCGAGACTGTCCGCGATCTCTTGCTTCCTGCCGAGACTTCTGTACATGATGAATGGCTTCCTGCAGAGACTGTCCGCGTGATTCTGCTTCCTGCCGAGAGCCTCGGCAGGAAGCAGAATCACGCGGACAGTCTCGGCAGGAAGCCATTCCTCGAGGACAGTAGTCTCTGCAGGAAGCAAGAGTTCGCGGACAGTCTCGGCGGAAGCCAAATATGATGTACAGTCTCTGCAGGAAGCGAAAATTGGCGGAATCGATTATACCCTGTGCATATGACCATCCGCCTTCTAAATATAGCCTTGTACTTTGTCAGCTACACCAATCCAGCTGGCAGAGATAGATATTAAAGCAATGCATCAGTAAAAAGAGGAAGACGGCTTTCGGCGAAAAAAGGTAATTACGGTTGTTTCTTTTATCTTATAGGCTGAAATTTGTTTTACGCGCTTAATCAGAGATTGTAATTGCATCGAACAACCAGACGTTTAAAGACATTACATGTTGTGTTATATCCTTTGGCAATATTTCTTGATATACACTATTTTAAGCAAATGACATAGACATGGACATACAAACCAAGCCATGAGAACAGAAACAAATCCGATGGGATAAGGTAAAAGAAAGAAACTGGACCAAGATTTTTTTCATGGCTTGGTATCAGTAACATAAAACAGATGTTATCAACATGCCAAGCCATGTTCAGCATAAGATGCATCACAAAAGCAGCGTGTTCCTCGGATTTTTTTTTTCAGTTTACATGTATGTATTGAAGATCTGTGGGAGTGACGCGACTCAGCAGCAATAAAAGCTCTGAGCAAATTGTCAAAGTGTTCGTAGATATACAGTTCATCAGGTTTGAACAACATTTTTTGACTTAAATAAACATTCTCATTGTTATGCCGGGAAAAACTAATTACAAGTATTTACAAGTATACTTATACGTTTGTCTAAAGTTTTTCTAGTTTTAGCACATCTGAGCCTTTAAGTCCATATATTAGCTAAAAGCATAGCAAAGCAACCGGCGTCCATCCACCTGTCCGTCTGCCCGTCCGTCTGTACATCAACATTTGCAATCATCTCCTCTAAAACCACTGGGCCGATTGAAACCATAGTTCATGTGCAGCCGCCCTAAGATGGGCAAACAAAAATTGTTTGTGTGGTCTAAGTCACATGACCAAGATGGCCACCGTTCCCCTATATGGTAAAATCCCTAGGATCTTTATTTATCGACCGAAAGACCAATGGCCTCGAAACCGGGGACTCGGTTGCAATAAAGTTTGTTTATCTGATGAACCTGTATTGACCTGGACCTGACATATGGCAAGGTCAACTTTGGATTCCCCAGAAACTAGTTAGTCTAAAAAAATAATACTTGGTATCCATGATAAACTTAATAAGCAGGTAAAAGACATTATTTTGCCAAAGGTCAATGTCATTCTTTGGCCTGTATTTAATGTCACTGAGATTCTGGTGCATGCCAACTTTCGTAAGCATCTTGTCTACAGCCACTTGGCCGTTTTAAGCTTTATTTCATGTGGAGACCCCTTGGATGAGGGTAAGAAATGTTCACGTTGTCTTGTTGGTTAAGAACTATCATGCTGATCTTGGGTTATGGGTTCGATCCCCAGAGGCGGAAATATTTTCCCATATTAAGGGAGTTCCGTTGCAAACAGCCGTTCATTATCACTCTACCATCGTCCTGCTATGACAGAAATACTGTTGAAAAAACGTTAAAACGCAAATCATCAATCTATCATGTTGCCTTAGTTACATGATCAAGATGGCCGCCATGCTCGAAAGGCTAATGACCTTGAAACTGTATATGTATCATTTAGAAAACGAGTGTAACATAATTTGTTCAAAAGATGACCCTGCAATGACCTCAGCCTAATTTGTAGCCAGATCAACTTTGGTTCTTTATATGGAAAATGTTTCAACAGTCGATTTTTAGACGCTATTAAGGCGTAAAATGTATTACATAGTGTATATAAAAAGTAAATGTTTCCAATAGCGTAGTGTATGGTTTACGTTATAGTCAGATGGTGATAATATGTTGCCAAAGCTTAAGTTCATACTTTTACCTTTGTTCCAGGTGACAGGTCCAAACATCTTCTCCGCTAAAGCCACCAAGTTGATTGAAACAATATTTCATATGGGACCTCCCTGGGTCATGTCAACAAAAGTTTATTCAGATGGTCTTGCTCACGTGACCCAAGATGGCCGCCATGTCCATATAGAATATAAATTCTTTAGAAATCCTCATCAGAACCAAAGCCATTGGCGTTTAAACTTTGTGTGTAGCATTCAGGTCTCCGGGGCCTACAAAATGTGTTCAAATAATGACCCTGCGTTGACCTTGACCTTATTTTGGCAAGGTAAATTTTGGTTCCTTTAGCATTTATATAGGAAAATGATTTAACAGTGTATTTGGCGGAAGGTTTTCAAGCCTAAATATAATAACTGAAAAAATTCTGGTTAACTAAATGAATGCATGACGACATCTGGTCATAAAAAGTGAAGGACATTCTTTAACCTCTGCTCGAGGTCGAAGCGTTTTGAAAATAAAATAAGCAACACTTCAAAGCCACTGATTTAAATTGTTAACAACTGATCGAGGTAATAAATTGTGTGTCTGAAGACAGTTAGGTGGGCTACCGAACCGTAGGTCCTCTGGTTTTATCAAATAACCATGATTAAAGACTAACTCGTTATACTGCGGAACCGTAACTTTTCTCTTGCCGATTTTCGTAATTGGTTTTCCTTTCTGTAAATGCATGTATAGTGTCTGTACAAGGTCGTTAGATAATTTGTCACACTATTGACAGATGACAAACAGTGCCGACCTTTATCAGAGAGACCTTGTCTTTGCTTGAATATTTTATTTTGAGTGCTTCAGATCCTGGCAAGCAAAAGCAAAATAGTCTCTAAACTACTCCACTTCATTGATTGAAACAGAAAAGGCGTATGTTGACGGATGTTTAAAGGCTATATTAAGCCTCCTAACAATGAAACTAGATACGGCAGACAAAAACATAATTACTTCTGGCGAACACAATCCATTATAGTGATTCCCTCGTGTCCGTTTAATCACAAACAGACACTTGTTTGCGTCATTTAACTCATTTATCTTGCTTTCCACAAATGGCATTAAAAGTGGCAAGAGTCAATATATGAAAAGGCCGGTTAATCATTTGATAATATTAATTATCAAAACATACAAACAGTGTCAAATATCAGCACAGTATTGCATCTGAAATACATAATTTGTTTTCAATAACAGCCTTCACAAATGATGGACTAACTTCACGTAAAATCTGTTTCGGTTACATTATGTATCCAAGAGAAACTAAATCGTTTTTTCTACGGTTACAATACGAATCCCTTTTCAAAAAAAAAATCATGTCATATTGGAATTTCATATTGCATAATAGTGAATCTGGGGCCGTATTTATAAAACAACTCGTCGTTGCTATGCTGTTGCTAGGAATGAATTTTTATGACGGAGATTGTTCTGGAGGTTCCTCCAGAGCAAATTTCAAAGTTGTAGGGAATCTCCTTCATAGAAATTAAGCCTTAGCAACAACATAGCAACGACTTAAGTTGTTTTATAAATACGGCCCCAGCTATTTTGAGTCATTATAGAGATTGCTAAACACAACTTTTTAGTTGCATATGATAAATACGATAATACTATAATATTCCATGCAATACCATTTATTATTTAATAAAAAATAAGTAGATAAATAAACAATTAGAAGCATGTTAATGACAGCTGAAAGAGAACCTTTAGACTACCTACAGTCTGAAACTTATATTCGTTTGAAAATCATTTATTTCAAAATTCTTTTTCAAAGTTTTCTTTTTTCATGATAAATTTCATGTCTCTAAATGGTATAATGAATCCATAAGAGCAGATGAAAAGTGGGATTTTATAGATATATAAATTATCTAAAAAAAAGTTTATATTATCTAAATCATGTAAAAAATAGTTTGACAAAGAAACTGCTGTATATGATTTTCAAACAAGTTTCCCCGTTTCAGACTGTAGCCAGTCTAATGAACCATTTAAGCATGAATTTCAAGTTAAAACCACGTAAGGTGTCTATGTAGAAATGTTCTGCAAAAGAGTTCTTATCTTGGTATTCAAACATTCCTTCGTCCCCCCGATCAGCTGTGGCTTTATATAAAAGATGGCTTCAATCGGCCAATGGCTTCTGAAAGGTTTAATGTTTATTGCTTTTTTGTTTTGTTAGCATTCCAGGCATTATAAGTGTAACTTGCACGAGAACTGTAGACAGAAGACACACTAACTAGTTATAATCACCCTCGAAATACAGCTGGTTCGAATACTAACTGATACAGCTGTAGCTGTATAACATGAGCTGCGACACGAGAAAACCAACAACGTGGTAGTGCGCCCAGCGCAGACTCAAATCAGCCTAAGCATCCGCCCAGTCTGGTCAAACTCTTTGCTTAGCGCTTAAAGGGTAGCTTAGGGTCTGATCTACCGCCATATGGACAGCGAAGACTTTGATCAGACTGGGTCTTCGCTGGGCGCACGACCACTTTGTTGGTTTTCTTGCGTCACGGCTCAGTCATATATTTTTAAGTAATCTACGAAGTCAAATCAATGACGACAAGCATGTATATTCCACGTATTACTATAGCGCATTGATACTTTTTTCAGGGGAATCGAATCGGCCGTTTGCATTTTTGCCTCTCATTTAAATGCGAAACAGCTCTTCAAGGAAGGACTTTCACCTTAGTAAAGGATTTTTTCTGTAAGAGTTGACCCGAATTTCGGAAAGTTGATCGTTCATGGAAACGAAAGGGAAGTCTTAAAATTGGCAATGCCGGGAAGTTTGGCGGAGTTACAATACATTCAATTAGAAAAAAAAATACATTTTAAATTGAGAAAATAAGATTATTGGTATCATTATAATAGGACCTAACAATTTTGTTATTTCTGATTCTTTGTTCGGAAACCAAGAAAAAAGCCTAGCTTCCTACGCAATGCAATTATAATCTTTATCTAAAAATCTAGAATTTCACGTCAGTATATGAAATACTAAGGAGCAAATTCTACTTGTTATTCACCTTGAGGACAGTTGCAATCAGCTGTCAACAGAATTAAGGTGAAATTAATACATTTTCATGGCAAATAACCATTTTCAGTTTTGCATCCCTGTTGAAATGAGCAGAATTTTAAAAGAAACAGGGAGAAAATCCCTGCCTTCAAGGGTAGGTGTTTCGAAGAGTTTCCTCATCTCTGGTAGCAAACAGGAAGCAACAAAAACCGTATTTCTTTGAAAAGAATTGGCGAAAATTCTGGCGCTGTATCCATTCACTTAAGACCTTGATTATGCTTCAGATTATGACAAGCCATATGACCTGTTACAGTAAAAAGATCATAAATAGAAATATTGGCCGTGCAATCAAAGCATTATACCAGCTAAATAGCCAAAAAGGCTATTAAAAAATTTTGATAAGAAATTGTGTTTTTTACTGTTTCATTTTCCTATAAAACAAGATTTTGTATTTTTATATACTTTTTTTTACATATTTACCATTTTAATTTATATCTGTAGAGCACGAATGGTCAACGACCGGAAAAGATCACAGACGCTCAAGCGTAAAATCGATCTCGACAACAGTCAGAACAGTTAGATGAATGCACTTTCATTTCTGCAAATCACATACTATTTGAAACAAACTGGTCAAAAAAACCGCATTGATTTTGATGATAAGTATTTTTTTTTTTTACATTTTTTTAAAAAATGCAAGAAAATTAAACTTCATGAAAAAGCTTATGAAAAATATATTTAGAGTATTGGGCATGCTTATGCATATTATTTTAGTAATTCTGACATTAAATAAGATAAAAACAAAATCACCGTTTCCTTTCAAAACCTTGGAAAACAATTTTTAAAGTTTAAAATATTCCAAAGATCTGAGAAACTGGCATAAGTTATAAGTTAATTCCCCCCCCCCCTTCTTGAATGGCTGTTTTTTTATATATATTTTCTTCGATTTTGTGACTGTTGAGGAGTTTTAGCCTTTATCCAGCTGTCAACCGGACAGAGAAAGAAAGAAAAACCAAGAAATGTTACAGTATGTAACAAATGCCCCCGAAGGCCCCTTAAACTGACCGTTGAACCCGATTGTTACCTAGACCTTGGGCAAGGAATCCCAAATTTTGCAAGTAAGACATTTTTTTATCATGCTTTACTTTTCTGTGAAGTTTGATGAAATTCATTTCAGCAGTCTAAAGTCTGTTTGGAGATATAATCTGACCTATGAGCCCTGATTGTGACCCTGACCTTGGGAATGGGAACCTAAATTTTGTTTGTGACTTACCATCTCATTATGTTTTACCATTTCAGGAAGTTTAATACAGTTTGCTTAAGAAGTTTTTTTTAGTAATTGGGGAGAAATAGCTTGAACTTTGACCTCTGACTGTACGTGACCTTGAACTTGGGTGTGAATGCCTATGTCTTGTGTGTGAGTTACCTTCTCATTAAGCTTCATCTTTCTGTGAAGTTTAAGCAAATTTGCTTTAGAGCAAATGCTGAGACTTGATTTGACATCTGACCCCAAATTGTGACCTTGACCTTGAGTTTGGGAATGTAAATATTATATGTGACAAAGCTTCTCATTATACTTTATATTTCTGTAAAATTTGATCAAATTCAGTCATGTAATTTTAAAGTAACCGCAGAGACACTATTTGACCTCTAATCCCAAACAGTGACCTTGACCTTGGGCCTTGGAATATTAATATCATATGTGGCAAACCTTTTGATTATGCTTTACATTTCTGTGAAATTTGATAAAAAATTCGGTAATGTAGTTTTAAAGTAATCGCAGAGAGACTATTGGAATTCTAACCCCCGACAGTGACCTTGACCTTGGATGTGGGAACCTAAATCTTGTATGTGACACACTTTCTGATTATGCTTTATCTTTCTGTTTATCAGATTTGCTTCAGTAATTTAAAAGTTATAGCTGAGACACGATTTAAGATATAATTTGACCTTTGACCCAATTGTGACCTTGATCTTGGGCATGGGAGCCAAAATCTTGTGCCCGACACACCTTCTCCTTATGCTCTATCTTTCTGTGAAGTTTCATCAAATTTGCTTCAGTAGTTTTTAAGTTATTGCCGAGACACGATTGCTACGGACGGACGGACGGACGCACGCACACACGGACGGACTGACGGACAGACGGTGCGATTTCAATATGCCACCGGAAGTCCCTTCGGGGGCATAAAAAAGAGAATGAAAAGATATATCGAGGACAAGAGGGCCATGATGGCCCTGGATCGCTCACCTGAGTATCCTGTGAACTTAACCTCAGACACATCCATATGACTGACAGAGTTTCACAAAGATTAAATGGAAAATAACCCCTTTATTGTGTACCTAAGGTTTTTATAAGATTTCACCTAATGACCTAGATTTTGATCCGACATGACCCAGTTTCAAACCTGGTCTAGATTTCTTGGATATGAACATTCTGACAATGTTATCAAAACTGTGCCCTCTAGAGTGTACACAATGTTTTTCTAAGGTTTAACCTAGTGACCTACTTTTTGACCCAACTATCGCAGAGATCCTTAATTTTAAATCCTTTATTTCCCTACGACAGAAACGAAACACAATTTTATCAATCAAACACAAATTTTATTTCTTACCTACACTTTATATCAAAATCGTCTTTATATAGGTAGTAGACCATGAGCATCGTTCACCAGCACGTGGAAAATTATCTAGCACGACCAAAACGACCAACTCCTGCAGCAACCCTCCGACAGCATAGCACCGTTAGTCAAGCTCCGATGGTGTCACGATATTATCGCCATTCGCGACACTCCCTACACGAAAATGTTAATGATTACTGGTACATGTAGTATTGTCTTTCCATGGATATACTAGAACTTATGACAGTCCCGTTCACATAGCGGCTTGTTCTATAAAAAGTTAGAGCAAGCGCCTCGATCACAGTTCTTGAATTTGAAATATCCACAGTTCCATCGCCCATCGAAACATCAGTATCGTCGTCGTCATCGCTCGATATAACTATTATATCTTCGATGTTATTATCCATGTCCCCGCCATCATCACTATTGTTAACACTGACATCGCCGTTCACGTCATCTTGAATACTGACGTCACCGTTGATTTCACCATCACGACTAGATGCAAGGGATATAACTTTGGCTATTTTCAAACACCCTCTTGGAATCTCATCCTTTACTAACACTATGTCTCCTTCAGAAGGTGATTGGGCTGACTGAATTCTGTGGCATTTTAATTTAGACTTGTGGCATTTAAATTTAGACTGTGTCCTTTCTCTGAGACTGAGTAAATAGTCTTCACGCCACGTTTTCCAGAATTTGTCAAGGAGTTTTTGGTCCTTTTTCCATGCTCCTAACAATTTTGTACCTGTAGTTTCACTAGGGGTGTACTCACACTCTGTAATATCGGTTTCAGGAATGCCGATGTTTGGGCTTAATGAGAGAAAATGTCTGGGTGTGAGAGTGACTGTAGAGTTGATATCCTCCCCAACGTATACTAACGGGCGAGAATTAAGCACTGCTTCTATTTCTTTGATTAATGTCTGCATTTGAATAAGAGATAGCAAATTTCGGCCTAGGGTCTTGCGTAATGCTCTCTTCACAAGTCCTACGAGTCTCTCGTAAAACCCACACATCCAGGGTGCCATTTCAACGATGAATAACCACTTTGTACCTTTTTCTGCGGCATAAGTTTGAACTTCCTCACTGTGTGTCATATGTTTCCAGACAGAAACTATGGACTGACTAGCTGCTTTAAATGTCATAGAATTGTCACTGATAACCACATTAGGTGAACCTCTCTGTGCAATGAATCGTCTGAAACAAAGCACAAACTCCTCGGATGTCATATCCTGTATAACTTCTAAATGCACAGCACAAATCACAAGACAAGTGAATAAACATATCCATATTTTCTTTGCTCCTTTGGCACTCTTTAAGAATAGTGGACCTAGGTAGTCTAACCCAGTTCTAGAGAACGGCGTTGCCTCTGTACCACGTAGGGGTGGTAACGGAGCCATAGGGGGCATTTTGTATGGACCACCCTCGTGTCGACGACACACTGAAAATTTTTGTATCACTTGCCGTACCGCTGAACGTCCTTTAGGAATCCAGAAGCTATTTCTTATTTGACTTAAAGTTTGAGACACACCTGAATGAAGACTTTGTTTGTGCGTTTTTCTATCATGAGATGTGTAAAGTTTTCCATGTTGGGTAGAAGACTGGACGTCTTGCACCCTCTGTAAGATCAGAATTATCCAATCTTCCTTTGCAACGTAACAAACCTTGTTCATCAATATATAACCCAAGCTGCTTCTGTAGGTTGTTTCGTGTTTCACTCGAGATAGCCTGAAGTACATCCACATAACTATTTCTTTGAACGGAATGTAACCACATCCTTTCTGCTTCCTTCAGCTCTTCACTAGTCAAACATCCATTTTGAGTAGAGCACTTTCTTGTCTTAGCTATAAACCACATCACATATGCGGTAATTCTAATTAACTTTGTCACTGAAGAATATTTTCTGCTGTCTATTTCAAATGGATAACGCGTTCGTAAAGACACTGCAGGGGCACCTCCTGACGGCGAAAGAAAATCTGTTTCTTTGGTGACTCTGCTTTTCTTCAATTCAGATTCATAGTCAGATTTTGCCTGTTCGTTCAAGCGAAATTCCGAATCTGGCCATTCACTTTGAGTTTGTTTCAGCCACTGTGAACCTTGCCACCAAAGTTCATTATCACAAAGCATTTTCACTGTGCTTCCACGAGTAGCAATATCTGCAGGATTATCCTTCGTGGACACATAACTAAATGTGACGTCACTGTGGGATTTTATTTCACAAACTCTGTTTGCTACAAACACTGTAAAGTCCTTGTCACTACGAATCCAACTGAGTACACATGTCGAATCCGACCACAAATGTATGCCTTCTATAGCCAGTTTCAATTGTTGTTTCACAAATTCTAAGCACCTAACACCAATGCGAACTGCCATTAATTCAGCTCTTGGAATAGTCATTCCTTTCACAGGTGTTAGTCTCGTTTTTGTGAATACTATGTCCACTTTTGACTCATGTCCATTTGTCTGGTGAAGGTAAATAAGTGTTGCATAGGCTTTTGCTGAAGCATCACAGAAGCATAGTAACCTGTTTTGTATGTCACACTTTGTTTTCATTTTTATGCATCTAGGAAGTTGGCACTCTGAGACACCATGAATGTTTGATTTTATGTCTGACCAGACAAGTAAGTCTGCATCAGGTATTTTGTCATCCCAATCCAGACCTTTGCTCCACCGGCTTTGAAGCATTACTTTTCCACGTAGTAACACCGGAGAAAACAGACCTTGAGGATCAAAGACAGATGCTATAGTTTTCAGTACGAATCGTTTTGTTGGTACTTGCTCCTTTGTTGAAATATCACTGCATTTCAATGATATGCTATCCTTTTCAATATTCCATATGTGTCCTAGCACTTTGGTAAACTGACATGTAGATCTACCCTCTGCTGGTATGAATCTATTGACTTCATCACTATTTGAAGTCCATTCACGTAGATTCAGTGATGCATCACGGAATATGTTCTTTGCTCTGGTGTAGAACTGCATTGCTTCTGCTATGGTTTCAGTTCCAGAAATGACATTATCAACATAAAAGTCTTCTTTTAACCTTTCACCAATCTCACAATTGTATGAGTTTAGGTGATTCTCCACTGTAGCTCCTAGAAGAAACGGACTAGAAATCACTCCGAAAGGTACACGACAAAAACGGTATTCCTGTATATTGTCACGATTCATTTTCGGGTTGTCCAAATCTTTTATCCAAAGGAAGCTAGTTATGTCACGTTGGCTTGTTTGTAGTCCTATCTGCAAAAACGCCTTCTCTATATCTGCTACCATGGCTGTCCTAACCATTCTAAATCGTAGAAGTATTCCACACAAATTTCGAAGCAGCACAGGTCCTCTGTATAAACATTCGTTTAAGCTTTTGTTGTCAACTTTCGTCTTTGCAGGTGCATCATAAACGATTCGAAGCTTTGTTGTTGACTTTGCAGGATTGACTACTGCATGGTGGGGAAGGTAGTGCTTTATTGCTCCGTCACATGTGACTTCTACTTTCTGTATGACTTCCTTTTCCAGCTGCTCTCTCAAGACAGAGTTGTATTTCTGCAGGAGTTCTGGGCGATTCTTTAGTTTTGACACTACGGATCTTAGTCGTCCTACTGCTAATTCTCGGTTTACAGGTAGGTCAGGGTTCTCCTCCTTCCAGGGCCAAGTCACATAGTATCTTCCATCTATGAATTTTAAAGTCTCATTGAATTGTTGTAAAGCCCTTTCATCATCAGAACATGTAAAACTGTCCGTAATACCTATACCTTCTACGTTCCAGAAATCTTCCAGATCAGGCTTCGTTGGAAGGGCTGCGTCAGCACTAGTGTACACCGCTGTTCTTGTCATAAACGATTCGAAGCTTTGTTGTTGACTTTGCAGGATTGACTACTGCATGGTGGGGAAGGTAGTGCTTTATTGCTCCGTCACATGTGTCTTCTACTTTCTCTATGACTTCCTTTTCCAGCTGCTCTCTCAAGACAGAGATGTATTTCTGCAGGAGTTCTGGGCGATTCTTTAGTTTTGACACTACGGATCTTAGTCGTCCTACTGCTAATTCTCGGTTTACAGGTAGGTCAGGGTTCTCCTCCTTCCAGGGCCAAGTCACATAGTATTTTCCATCTTTGAATTTTAAAGTCTCATTGAATTGTTGCAAAGCCCTTTCCTCATCAGAACATGCAAGACTGTCCGTAATACCTATACCTTCTACGTTCCAGAAATCTTCCAGATCAGGCTTCGTTGGAAGGGCTGCGTCAGCACTAGTGTACACCGCTGTTCTTGATATGTTATTCCCGTATGTAAGAATCAGCATACTTGCTTCACTTGTTTCACTGCTACTTTCAGCTGTACGACCTGTGAGGATCCATCCGAGTTTTGAGCCAAGAAGGTACAAACCCGGTTGTATTTCTATCTTTTGTGACAGAACCAAATCAAGGTAGAAATCGTTTCCTATCAGCAACTCAATAGTTGAGGATTCGTCTTCTGAGGGAATTCTATCAGCTAAGTCCACACTGGTCACTAGATGTTCTAAATTTTCAGAGGACAATTTCATTGATTTCCTTTGAATCGTTCCACTAATAGTAGGCACAATATTAGCACTCAGATTCAAGTATTTGCCATTATTGAGTTTAAGGCTTATGTCTGTTGCTCATGTTTTGATTACCTTTGGAGTTTCAGATCCGAAAGTTGCAAGTTTAATCTCCTGTTCACTGGTTCCCTTCAGCTCCAATTGCTCAGCAAGATTTTCCGTAATGTTTGTCCTTTGTGATCCGGAATATAGTAGCAACCGCACAGTGACGCTTTTACCATTGTGTAGGTTCTTCACTTCCGTCTTTGCCGTCTGCATGAGAACGAATTCTCCAGATGATATCAGCACATTTTGATTTAGGCTGTTGCCTTGTTCCGTCAAGGCATTTATTTCTTGAGATGCAAGGGCGGCAGTTGTTTGTTTAAATTTCTTCGGACAAAGACTCCTGTGGTGTGAATTGGCTTCTCCACAATGAACACAAACCTTTCCTCGCTTACATTCCTTGGACAGATGCCCGGTCTTCAAACACTTAAAACAACTATCCTTTAACTGTTGCTTTTGTTCCTTCACTGTTCTGAATGTAGGACATTCATCGCTCCAGTGCTGTTTCTCACAATACCTGCACCTGTCGAAGTAATTTTTCACCTGCAACTGATTTACACCTGCAACAAGTGCCTCCGCCGAGGATACAGGAGGCGGACCCTGTTTTCCATTCTTCCTTTTGAAATCGAAATGAAATCCCTGCTTTTTGTCACCTCTATTCTGTTCATGGTTAGTGTAAGGCTTATTTGTTACACCCAACGGTTTTACAATTGACTCCGTCGGTTTTGATTTGATTTCACTCTTTTCACGTGCTACCACATAATCATGCAACCTTTCTATCAATTTCACTGTGTTCCACTTACCCTTTGCTCCGTTCATGATTTCGAGCTGAAGGAGCACTTCATGGGGCAGTTTAGCCTTAACCATGGAAACAAACACGTCCTGATTGATGTCTTGACCTAACACTTCGAGGCTACGCAGGTGCCTTTGAATTTTATCAAGAAAAGGTCTTAAACTGTAAGTGGTGTTGTTAGCTGGAAGCATGTTTATGATCTCAATATAATGCAGGTCAATTGCTTCTTGGTTATTACCAAATCTTTCTTTTAGGAGAGAAATTGCAACTTCATAATTCTCATTTGACAACGCTAGGCCAGAAACAGAACGTGCGGCCTCGCCAGACAACTTGCTCCTCAAATAACTGAATTTCTCAACTCCAGACAGATTTTTATTTATGTGTACTGTGCACTCAAACGAGTCCCAGAACTCTTTCCATCTCATCCTATCACCACTGTATGACACTATATCTATTTTCGGTAATTTAACAGAACTAGCTTTCTCTAGTGCTTTTATTTTTTCCTCTTCCTTAATTTTGTTTTGTTGCTGATCTAAAAATGCTTGTTGTTGCTTCATTTGATTTAATATGAGGCTTTGCATATCAGCGAGTTTATCAGAATCTGATTTGACCGAAGATTTATCTAACAATGAAGTTTCAACTTCTCTTGATTTGATTATATTTTTCTTCATTTGCTTTAGATCTATGCAACACTCCATTGCATCGGCACAGATTTGGCTATCATTGGCCAAAACAGTTTCCAAGAACTCCGACTCACTATCATCAAGAACACTTGCTATTTTTTTCCATATGAACCGCAACCTTTTCACTGTAATGCTCAATTTTTTCTATGCACTTCTCAATCATTACAATACACGTATCTTCATCGATCTCCGACAAAGAAATACGTTGTATATCCTTTCCACTGTCTATTTCTGACACAAGGAAATTTCTGTACTTTGTTCTTATACCTTTAAGGTACGTAACATTTGTTGATTTCGTAGCCATAATTCTATAGCTTCACTGGGAAAACAAAAAAAAATCACTTACTTGTTAAGGACCTCTGACAGTATCAATGCATATTTGCCTATTTTTCGACAAGTTATTACACCTTCCTCAGGCAGCAAAAGTTGAAATATTTGGCATTTATATGTAGACTTATATACTACAACGACGCTTCAACAGTGATTTTGAAAAATTATCATGCCTCTAGACTAATTAAAACCAATTTAATCAAGAGGGGTATGTGAAATTTTCAGTCTCTAAAAATAAGTCCATTTTTTGTCTTTTTCTAATATATCGAAATTTTAACTGTCAACTCTGCTAAAATTGACGAAGGCACAACTGTTGCTGATATTGTGCAATGTTTTTTCAATAATAAGGACTTTAGCCTATTTTTAGATATAAAGGGTGTAAATACCCCACCCACTTTTTCAGTTTTTCAGCTGTAGACTATCTTTTCCCCCCGTGCCTCAGCAAGCCACTTACATATAATGTGTATTATGATAGTACACACATACAAGCAAAGTGGCTAGCTGAGGCACGGGGGGAAAAGTATCTTTAAAAACCTGTCCCTGTTTCCATTATGTTTAATAACAAAATCTGGCTTTTTTCACCCAAAATTGAAGTCAGTGTGCGAAAAAATCAGAAACTAAATTCATAGCAAGTTAGGGGAAGTTGAGAGCAACAAATTTCAAGAGAAATTCTTGGGTTTATCAAAAAGTTAATTTTGACTAATTTTATCGGCAAATTAACATTACAACTGTCAGAGGTCCTTCCCGGGTTCCGGCACCAAGTATCGCAGAGATCCTTAATTTTAAATCCTTTATTTCCCTACGACAGAAACGAAACACAATTTTATCAATCAAAAACAATTTTATTTCTTAACTACACTTTATATCAAAATCGTCTTTATACGGGTGGTAGACCACGAGCATCGTTCACCAGCACGTGGAAATCATCTAGGACGACCAAAACGACCAACTCCGACAGCAACCCTCCGACAGCATAGCACCATTAGTCAAGCTCCGATGGTGTCACGATATTATCGCCATTCGCGACACCAACATGACCAAGTTGCACCCTTTGTCAAGATTTGTTGGAAACAAACATTCTGACAAACTCTCATGAAGATTAGAACAAAACTGTGTCCGCTAAAGCGTTCACACAGTTTTTCTAAGAACTGAGCTAGTGACCTAGTTTTTGACCCGACATGACCCAGTTTCAAATCTGATATAGATTTGATGGAAATAACAATTCTGACAATGTTTCACGTAGATTGGATCATAACTGTGCCCTCTAGAGTGTACACAAGGTTTTTCTAACATTTGACCTAGTGACCTAGTTTTTGACCCCACAAGACTCAGAACAATTTTGGCCTAGATTTTATATTATTTCTTGGATATGAAAATAAACATTCTGACAATGTTTCACGTAGGTTGGATCATAACTGTGCCCTCTAGAATGTGCACAAGGTTTTTCTAAGATTTGACCCAGTGACCTAGTTTTTGACCCCATATGACCCAGTTTCAAAGATGGTCACGATTTCATTTAGATTAACATTCTAACAAAGTTTCATGATAATTGGATCATAACTGTGCCCTCTGTGTCATTCTAACATTTATTTCTAGTTTTAGCTCTGGTGGCCATTTTGTTCCGCGGAGTCAAACCGTTTGAACAATTTTTTGTTCAGTCATGAGTAAAACATTTATGTGAAAAATTTTTGAAATCGAGCCACTGGGTTCAGAGACGATGATGTTTAAAGCTTTTTTTCTATTTTTAGCTCTGGTGGCCATATTGTTCAGCGGAGCAGAACTGTTTGAGTAATTTTGGTAGAAGGTCTCCTAAGGAACATTTCTGTGAAATTATTTCAAAATCGGCCCAGCAGTTTTGGGGGAGAAGTCGTTTAAAGGTTTTTTTCTATTTTTAGCTCTGGCGGCCATATTGTTCGGCAGAGCGGAACCGTTTGAGCAATTTTGGTAAGGGTCTCCTAAGGAACATTTCTGTGAAATTATTTCAAAATCCATTTAGCAATTTTGGAGAAGAAGTCGTTTAAAGGTTTTTCTATTTTTAATTCAGGCGGCCATATTGTTCAGCGGAGCGGAACCGTTTGAGCAATTTCGATAGAGGGTCTCCTAAGGCACATTTCTGTGTAATTATTTTAAAATCGGCCCAGCAGTTTTGGAGGAGAAGTCAATTAACGGTTTTTCTATTTTTAGCTCTGGCGGCCATATTGTTCAGCGGAGCGGAACCATTAGAGCAATTTTGGTAAAGGGTCTCCTAAGCAACATTTCTGTGTAATTATTTTAAAATCGGTCCAGAAGTTTTGGAGGAGAAGTCGTTTAAAGGCTTTTCTATTTTTAGCTCTGGCGGCCATATTGTTCAGCGGAGCGGAACCATATGAGCAGTTTTGGTAGAGAGTCCCCCAAGAAACATTTCTGTGAAATTATTTCAAAATCCATTTTGCAGTTTTGGAGAAGAAGTCGTTTAAAGCAAAAGTTGACGCCGGACGACGGACGACGGACAAAGACCGATCACAATACCTCACTTTGTGCTCAGGTGGGCTAATAAAGGAGAAAAAAATAAAACAAAACAGACAAAATCCATTCTGCACCTGCTGCAAGCACAGCCGGCCATTTTTCTACTAATTACTTCTCTGCTATTCCGGTTCTACCATAGAGTGCTTCATACAAAAATACGAGATGGAATGGCAACGCTGTGTATACCCTGATCAGACTGGTTCTAAAGAGGCCGTTTGAATTCGGTCAGACCTGTCTGCCGCAAACTTAGGATCTTAACGGTAGACATTCTTAGTGTATTTTGTACTTGTATAACTCCACAGTGATCGTTTGCATCATGAACAATAACTCTATTTTGTTTTAAGACATAAAAACAACAACTTTTTCGCCATCTATATTACTTTAGATTATGGACTTCAGCATAGCATATATAACTGTTTATGTTGTTCTTGTACAACTCCATAGTTGATCGTTTTCATCCTAAACAAAACATCTGTTTTAACAAATAAAAACAATAGAGTTATTAACTATCTTTCTACTTGACGTAGTGGTGCTTCAGCATAGCATAATGACTATCATATCAAATTGGGTATCCTTTACTGAGCTTGAAATACGAGAGGCTTTTGAGAAGTAGTGTCAGAAATGGCAAGAAACCTTAAGTAGATTAACCTCATCAAAGTACCTATGTCCAAAGTCCAAAGTATTCTATAAGTACATTTACAAACCATTTCAATATAAACGTATTCATACCTAATTTAGTGCGACAGACAAGTGAATCAGCAAAATCTTGATTATTTTTTTGACTATCTCTTTCGGTCCTGTTATGATACTCTGCCCACCGCACAACATGACTCGAAATGACGACCGCGAACATACACGTCAGGTTTGATATGAGGGTTCAGCTAAAAATTCACATGGAGCAAGATCAGGGATTTAGGTAAATTTGAAGAATGTAAAGATGCTGTTCCATCAAATTTGCAAGAACAAAGGCTGAACGATGGGCCAGTGCATTAACATGCCACTTAAGGGTACCACGCGTCGCTTTTCGTGGATGCTTTGTAACATAATATTGGAAAAAGCGAGACAGAATTTGTTTTACCTTACCTGAGGCAAAGGTTCAAAGTCCTTCATCATTCACACTCTTTAAACATATTTTTCTCAAAAACTACTAGGCCTATTTGACCCAAATTTCTTATGGACAAAAGTAGGAAATTTCCAAGGAACCGACACCATTCCATTACCGATCCAACCCAAGACACCACGTGAGAAACAAGACAACATTAGTCACCACCAATCCATTACCAGCGGCAGCCATGTGAACATCCGTTTTCCATGTAGGTGGTCACCGGGCTAGCCTTTACATCACAAACTATATATAAAAAACAGACATAGAAACGAACAACACATAAAATAACCAACAGGTCTTAGAACCAAACCAGAAGTGCCGCCTCGGGAAGGCCAATGATAATAACTATGGCCGCCATGCCCTATCATGATAAGAGTTTTAAAAATCTTCTTACACAGAACCGATTAGCCGATTGCCTTGAAACTTGGTATGTAGCCTTTGGAACTCTAGGTTTATAAAGTTTTTATAAGAGATGACCATAGGTTGACGTTTACCTATTTTATGCCAAGGTAAAATTCGGTTCATTTGGCTTCTAAGTGGATAAAGCTGGAACATGTGCATTTTTTCTGTAGCCATTATTCTCTGTGATATGGAAATGAAGTCGACTCAAATCCCTATGAATTCAAGAGAACAAGGTCAAATAGTGTTATCTTTGTTTCTTTTATAGGTTCTCTCCTTCCACAGTATCTTTAATCCAAATTAACTTTGGCCAAAGGTCACTCGTCCGTCGTCTGTCAACATTTTCGAAGGACATCTCCTCTGAATCTACCTGGCCAATGTCAATTTAATTTCATATACAACTTTCAGGCAAGGAGGAAAAAAATATATATGTATATAAATGGTCCAGGTCACATTTACAAGATGACCGCTAAGTTTAAACTTACTGTTTTTATTGCAAGACCAAAATTGGTCCCTTAGGCTTTTGAATGGGGGAAGCTGAAAAGTGCAATTTTCTGTTGCTTTTAGCATCTATGATATGGAATTACAGTCGACTTCAACCCCTATGAAATCAAGAGGCCAAGGTCATTAACTGACCGTGGTCAAAGGTCACTGGGTATAATTTTTTAAAGTCCATTCTCTCAGAAACGTATAGCTTATTGACAATTACTTAATCAAACTTGCTGACAACTAGGACAGGCATAAACTCTCGGATGAGTTAGAAATTTTGCTATATTGTACATTTCGCCTTTAAGTAACTTGCCTTTGACTTCTCAAATAGCCCGTATCTGACACTTATCCCATGCATAGCGACTTTTCTACTGAAATTTCATCAAACTTGCTGAGAACTAGCAGAAACAAAGCTCTCAGACGCATTCGGAATTCAACTATATTGTAAAGCTTGCCTTAGAGTTACTAACCCTTGAGCTAGGGATGAATTGGCTCAGTTGAGCTACAGGCCCAATAGTCCTCTGGTTTTATAATATACCAGTGACACAAAACTGTTCAGGTACAGGGACTCTGGGCGCAATTGCATCACTGTCAAAAAACAGGGATTATCCAACTCGCCGCACAGTCCTACATATGCGAACAATCTGAGGTCTTTTATCATTTTCACCAATCCAAACCTTGTTTGTTTTCTTTCTTAGAGATCAGGCTACTAAAAAATGAAGGTTTCAACAACTGTGACAACCAGCCGTTTTGGTCCTTGAATTTCGGCATGGCTAGAAGTTTGTAAGTTTTTCAATATGAATAAAATTCTCCCTGCTACCACAAACTGAACTTATTAAAACCATTACAGGGTCACTGATGAAGTGTTCAATTGGTGGTCTTCTTTTGCTCCAGTGTTCCAGTGGTGTTGCTGATGCCCAGGGATCTCCTGGTGTCTCAACTCATTTAGGCTGTATAGTCCGCATCCTTGCTTCATCACGGTCTTTTCTTGATTTTAATTGTTGCTCGTGATGACTCTCTGATGAGTTAGGGGACCTCTATACGAACCGAACTACTAACTAAGTGTGTGCACCGCGGCGGAGGGTGAGGATGAAAGTTTGGGCCCTGTAAAACCGGATTAAACCCCCAGTAGTTATTACTGACCGTCCCAAGGCGGTACTTTCGTTGCGGTTTCATTTGTTTTATGTTCGGTGCTGTTTAATTTATTGTGTTCTCATTTTAACCCTTCTATATAGGTAAAATAGTTGTTAAATGTTTCTCGTATAATTTGCTAAGTCTGTTGTAACCGTTCTGTTGGTCTAAATTATTAAGTTCAGTAAAGATAGCTGAGTTGCCACCTATTTGGGAAAGAGCTGCTGACTCGGCTTATCACTTGTTATTGATTGTTTGTTGGGATGTCTTTGTCAATCTTTCCCTTTGACGTCGGGGATAGGGTTTGGGATCTGATTCAGTCAGTTCCTGAAGTGTAAATACTCTTTAAAGTGGGGGTTCCAAATCTGCCCTAGCATGGATTTTCTTGTTACTTTGCATGTTTACTACCTTCAACCTTACAACTACAAATCTGCATTTATCTATCTCAGTAAAGACTTTAAGGTCTCAGTAGAGCACCCTGAAGTACTCTCGTTTTTTTTTGTGATACCAGCCTTATAATCTATCAAACTCAAATCCTTATCTTTATTAAATTTCATAAAATGTGAACTACAATAGTAAAAAGGCTCCATATGGATATCTTTGATTCCGTTTATGCTTATACAAACATGCAAACAAAACTCTTTTTAAAACATTAAGTCAGAAAATATGGCTAAAAGCGACACTAAAACTATTAATAAACGAAAAGCATCCCAAAAATTTATGTTCCAGTCAGTGTCAACCTATGAAATTTTCTGAAAAAATAGGCCATATGTTTCCTCTTTATACCACAGGAATTTCATGAAATTCGGAAACCGGTAACATTGTCATATAGTGCATGATGTAGATGAAGGTGATTTGTTAGACAAAAATGTATGTCACATTTAAGTGTTAATACGTTCATAGAAACACTTCATTATCTAGCAATATCAATAGTAACCTAAACTACAATCATAATAAAAAGCTCCAGATGCAGATATATTGAGCTACTTTGTTTGAGGAATAAATGTAAATCTAACTTAACCCCAACCACTCGACAGTGTACTTCGTAGTAAAGAAAAAAATACAACATTGGACCAACCAGAATAAATATTTCACATGACATTTTTATTCAAGGAGACCAATTGTGCCAAATTATTTTGAAATCCATGCATAAATGTAAAGATAATAGCTGGGACATGCTCAACAGTTTTATCATTTAACCTTCTATTGTGACCGTGACCTTGGACCTACCAGAATAAATTCTCCACAAGACACTTCTACTCATCAAGGAGGACAACTGTGCCATTTTTTTTTTTAAATCCATCTGTAAATATAGAAGAAATTGTCTGGACAAGCTCTATTTATGACATTATATCATTTGGCCTTCAAAAATGACCTTGACCTTCAACCTACCTGAACAAATGTTTCGAATAGCACTTCTACTCATTAAGAAAGGGAACAACTATGCCAAGTTCCTTTGAAATCCATGCATAAATGAAGCAGAAATGCCCCGGACAAGCTCAATTTATGACCAATATCTCATTTGACCTTCAAGTCTGACCTTGACCTTGGACCTGACTAAATATTACAAATGGCACTTCTACTCATCAAGGAGAACAATTGTGCCCAATTATTTTGAAATACATACATAAGTGTAGAAGTTACAGCCCGGGCAATCTCAATTTATGACCATTATATCATTTGACCTTCAAAAGTGAACTAAAGGAAAACAATTGTTCCAAATTATTTTGAAATCCATCCATTCAATATAGAAGTTATAGCCCGGACAAGTTTAATTAATGACAATTTTATTATTTGACCTTCAAGTGTGACCTTGACCTTGGATCTACCTGACCAAATGTTTCAATTGGCACTTTTACTCATCCAGGAAAACAATTGTGCCAAATTATTTTGAAATCCATCCATTCAATGTAGAAGTTGTGGCCAGAACAAGCTCAATTTATGACCATTTTATCATTTGACCTTCAAGTGTGACCTTAACCTTGGACCTACCTGACCAAATGTTTCAAATGGCACTTTTACTCGTCAAGGACAACAATTGTGCCTAACTATTTTGAAATCCATCCATAAATGTAAAAGTTATGGCCTGGACAAATCCGAATGGACGCATAAATGCATGCACGCACACACTAATGGACATTTGCACATACACCGAGCTGAAGTTGTAACAAATATGTCTCGCTCACCGCAAGCGGCTCAACAATAAAGGATTTGGTGAAGCAAATAGATGATAAAATTCACTAAAACTAAAAATAATTAGCATAAAAATAATTACAAAACTACATGTATATGCATTCCTAAATTTAGTGTTTTTCATCTGTTAACATTCAGCATTCCAACAAATCATGTTACCGGTTTTCAATTTTCAAGAAAATTTATTATCATAATTTACACATATATGGCCTATTTTCATATTAATTTGAAAGGTTAACAAGAACTGCAACATAGTCAAATCGAAAATTAAATTCGTTCAAAAAAATTTATGGAGCTGAAATTTGGGGGTATCTGCAAACAAAAGTTAATATGAAAGTTTGATGGTATACATTTGAATACAAAAGTGGTACATACATAATCACGAATTACTAGGAATCATTTTGAGAATAAAATGGGTCAGAAATTAAAAAATCCTACAGCTTTGGGCTGCTTGAAATTGGGGTGCCCCTATTTTTTGCATCCCATCCAATTAAAATGTTGTAATTTAACAATTAAAATAGCTGGATTAGCTAATATTTCATAAAGGCAATAGTAATGTCCTAGACAATCACTATGCATAATATTATGGAATTCGGTGCGTGGGCAGAACCCTATGTAAATTTCCTATAGGTTGGAACTCCCCCTTTATTAGCCGAAACTACGTAGTCTGATCTACCTTCTTGCTCTTGAACAAACCCATTTATGCTTTTTATTTGCAACCACTGTCGCTGCTTTTGTGTCGTGTGGCGGTCGTAAAACATAAAGCAGTTTATATGTTACTTATGTCCCTTTGCGATCCGTTGGATTACTCTGAGAAATCGGAATAACTGGTTAAAACTTATTGTCTAGATAGATCTTTATCGTTTGGACTCGTTTAGGGTATACACTGGTATTTGAATCGACTGTGTATTTGAAATTTACAAAATTACAGTATGTTTTTACCTGCGGTTCGTTACCATGCCGATACTGGGTCACTGATGAGGCTTCGTTAGGCACAGCTACGTGGTCTGATCTACATTCGTTTTTTTATGAATATTGTGATTGTTCTTAAAGGACCTCGTTTATGATTTCTATTTCTAGCACAGTCTTATTCGGTAGTTAATCTTCCCTCTATACATGATCCATTGCGCCGAATTTCCACAGGGCTTATATGATAATAGTATTCTTGGATAGTGATGTCTCAATTTGTCGCCATGTCGGCCTAAATGACTATATTGACTGAAAACGGACTCACGTACATGCTATACATGAACTTATTAAGTGCATACATGCATCGATAATTTAATTTGATATGAAAAACGTGTTTACATAACAGTACTCGCATGCCTCTCCTCAAATACATTTCGTAGGTAAATTTAAAGAGTAACTACACTTCAGGAACTGACTGAATCAGATCCCAAACCCTATCCCCAACATCAAAGGGAAAGATTGACAAAGACATCCCAACAAACAATAAATTACAAGTGATAAGCCGAGTCAGCAGCACTTTCCCAAATAGATGGCAACTCAGCTATCTTTATTGAACTAAATAATTTAGACCAACAGACGGGTTACACGGACTAAGCAAATTATATGAAAAACATTTAACAATTATTTTTACCTATTTTCTATTTTTATGATAGAAGGATTAAGTCTTAACTACTCTAGAAGTTCAGTATGAACACGATGTGTATTTCTTGATTGTTGTTGTTTAATAGCATCTGACCAGTTTCGTTTCTGTTATATACACCAATTTATGACCGATGTGTAAATACTGATAGCATTTAGATTTGATGGTGCAGACAATTTCTATAAGAGTACAGTCAACTCTCGAAATCTCAGTCTACTGTTATTTCAAAGTAAATTACTTAGACATAAAGTACTTGGAGACAACAGGAGTTGAAATGTAACAAAATAGGAAGCGTGTCCAAACTATATTCTTCGATATAAGAGGATACCTTGAGATGGTTTAGATGTGGAGTGTCATCTGTACTTATAATTCCCAACTGAAAAAAGCAATTCGCGTGTGAGAACCATTGAAATGGAACCTGTTAGACACCAGAAACATAGCGATATCTAGTAAGCTACGTTTGAACTTATATTACTATAGAAGCGTCTCTAAAACAAATGAATAAACCAAACCATGCAACTGACAATATTTCAACCTCTGTTCTCATAAAACATCTTATTAACCGCGTAAAAGAAAAATAATAATAAAATTGAAATATTTGTTATTTTTTACGTAATCTGACTTTGTATTTGACCTACAAAGTATTTTTAAGGATCGGTCTGTAACTGCATCGATCCCGGATTATTTCGTGAATAAGGAGCCACCTATCATATGTTATAAATATAACAAACCAATTAGAAACACTATATTTAACTTTAATAAACTGGTCTCAGATCTTGATGTTCACACAAATACACCCGATACATAAGATTGTATGGACTCCAAAATCCTGCCGCTGGCCATGTCATTACAGGGAATCTTAATATTATTACAGTTTCAAGAATTCGTAACATTATTTCGAAGGGACCAAAATATAGATTTCCTAACCGTATTGATTTAAAAAAAATGTAGGGAAGATATAGCCTGTTCTTAAACTGATTTTGGTAATCGATGGTGCAAGCGGGAACATGTTGAGTCTGATGCCTTAAAGGAATGGAAGGTGAACATTTTTAATGTAATGGATAAACGTATTAAATTCTATTCCCAAAACACAAATCTTTTGCCGCCTAAACCCAAATCAACATTCCGTCACCTGAAGTTGGGTATCCAGCAGTTTCATAGTAAGTACGTTCTGGTTCCAGCAGACAAGGCTGCAAATAACGTTGTCGTTGTTTGACGGTTACACTATATTAACACATTGAAACAAGAACTTGGCGGCACTAAGGCCTATGAAGAGACTTCAGAAGACGAAAAGTCTGTTGTCTTTAGGCACTGTAATAATATAGCCCTCAAGTTTTCTGTGAATGTAGAGGAACGGCAGGACAAGCTTCCTACGATGTACTGGTTACCTAAACTTCATAAACGACCATATAAAGCCAGGTTTATTGCTAATTCTAGTGCTTGTACCACTACTGAACTTTCCAAATTATTAACTTCTTGCCTTACCGCTATCAAAATTCATGTAATTAGGTACTGAACGGTCAGGAAAAAAATTGTTTTGGTCAATTAAAAATTCTACCGAGGTTCTTGATAAACTGAAGTCTAGAGGATATCGCGCGTCTAGTTTGTCTACATACAATTTTTCTACACTCTATACAACTTTGCCCCTTAATTTAATAAAAAAGAAACTAATAAATTTAATTGAGACTACTTTTCAGAGAGAGGGTGCTCTTTAGCTTGCTTGCAATGATAAACATGCTTGTTTTTTACTTCCGATGACCAAAAAAGGTTTAAAATGTGGTCTTGCCAAAATATTTGTGATGCTTTAGTATATCTTCTAGATAACATTTTCATCAGATTCGGTACTAAGTTACACAAACAAATTATAGGAATTCCGATGGGTGCTAATTGCCCTCCTCTTGTAGCAGATTTGTTTCTATTTTGCTATGAAAGAGACTTTATGATGTCTCTTTCTGATGATACTCAAGCTCATGTCATTGAAGCATTCAACTCAAAGTCTAGATACTGGGACGACCTTTTAAATATTGACAACCCTTATTTTGAAGAAATGGTTAGTCAAATTTATCATGCTGAATTGCAGTTAAATAAAGCAACTACTTCTGATACCGAGGCCCCATTTTCGGATTTACATTTATCTATTTTAGATGGATTTGTTTCATCTAAAATTTATGACAAACGCGATGATTTTGATTTCGACATTGTTAATTTTCCGTTTTTGGATGGTGATGTTCCCCGCACCACTTCTTATGGTGTTTACATTTCTCAGCTTATTCACTTCGCTAGGGTGTCTAAACATCTGCCTGACTTCAATGCTCGTAATAAAAGTTTGACTGCCAAGCTTTTACAGCAGGGTTATCGGTATCATAAACTTCGGAAAGCTTTTTCTAAATTTTATCGTAGACACTTTGAATTGGTTTCTAAATATAATATAGGGTTAAGGTCACTTTTGCAACAAGGCCTATCGGAACCTGAATTTTATGGTGACTTAGTATATAAATTACGCAAAATCGTAGGGAAACCAGAATTTCCCGATCAATTTAAGAAAATTATCATACGATTTAAACGCATTGGCTATAACATAGATGTAATGCGACAGTCTGCATGCTAAGTAGTTAACCCAATCACGGTTGACAACTTTGCTGTCCTCTTTAATTGCACGCCGGTGGGTCGGGGTTCAGACTCTATGATAGTCCCTACATAAAGCTATATATCAGTTGGTTGGGGCCGGATGTTTGTCTGTTTCTTGGCCCACCGGGGTTCAACTGGTTGTCTTCTTTTGCTCCAGTACTCCAGTGGTGTTGCTGACGCCCCAGGGATCTCCGGGTGTCTCAACACGTTTTGGCTGTCGAGTCCTCATCCTTGCTTCATCACGGTCTTTTCTTGATCTTAATTGTTGACCGTGATGACTCTCTGATGAGTTAGGGGACCTCCATACGAACCGAACTACCAACTAATTGTGTGCACCGCAGCGGAGGGTGAGGGTGAAGGTTTGGGCACAGTAGGGTGAAGGTTTGGGCACAGTAAAACCGGTTTAAACCCCCCAGTAGTTATTACTGACCGTCCCAAGGCGGTACTTTTGTTGCGGTTGCATTTGTTTTATGTTCGGTGCTGTTTACTTTATTGTGTTCTCAGTTTAATCCTTCTATCATAAAAATAGAAAATAGGTAAAACTAATTGTTAAAAGTTTTTCATATAATTTGCTTAGTCCGTTGTAACCCGTCTGTTGGTCTAAATTATTTAGTTCAATAAAGATAGCTGAGTTGCCATCTATTTGGGAAAGAGCTGCTGACTCGGCTTATCACTTGTAATTTTTTGTTTGTTGGGATGTCTTTGTCAATCTTTCCCTTTGATGTTGGGGATAGGGTTTGGGATCTGATTCAGTCAGTTCCTGAAGTGTGATTACTATTTAAATTTGTAAATCATTTTCAATGGCCCAATTTTCAATTTTGTTTGGGTTGATAACCTGGCTAAACGTCATTACCGACGAATTCCGTGCATCCTAATATACACATTGTTAAGCGAAGTAAACATGTTGTTATAAGTGAAATTACATCGGATATTATGTTACACCCTTATACAAATCAATATCATGCCAATTTGATGTCTTAAAATTCTGACTACAGGATTAGAGTAGTAAAAGATTTTATTACTTGTCAGTGACTGCCTGCCAACTTGATTGTAGATAACGAAGCTTACATGACAACTACAGTGTGTTCTGAACACTGATAAGGCAACAGAAATTTCAGCTAACATGCAATCCATCAATCACTCGCAGAAGGTGTCTTAACGTTAGTACTTAATGCATTGTGCAGATACTTATCTTCCTATCGACTTTGATACAATTATGAAAAGGAATTCCTTTCAGAAACAAATATGATTAGTTTCTTCACATCTTTTTATAAACTATTATTATACAAGTTGAAAATATGATGAAAATCATGCCATATTGGTGTTTGTAATAAAAATTGCAATGTTTATTGATTATAATAACTTTGCCCAGGAATCGACCTGTTATCAACTGAATGATCTGAGATAGTTTCCTCTGGAATCACTTAGCAGCAGAAGCAAGTTAGAATAAACTACAGTGCAGTACATTCTTAGATAGAGCAATAAGCTATCTGATAGGATTCCCCAATAAAATGCTCAGATTTTTAGCAACCAGTCCTTTATCCGAAGTATAAAATTCAAAAAGAGTAACTACACTTCATGAACTGACTGAAACAGATCCAAAACCCTATCCCCAACATCAAAGGGAACGATTGACAAATACATCCCGACAAACAATAAATTACAAGTGATAAGCCGAGTCAGCTGCTCTTTCCCAAATAGGTGGCAACTCAGCTATCTTTACTAAACTAAATAATTCAGACCAACATAAGGGTTACAACAGACTAGGCAAATTATACGGAAAAAAAGCCTGCTCTTGCATCACAGACGATGGATAAGTCTAGCATTTCTGTTATCGGCATTTGAAAGGCTCTCTACTAGCTCATCTGTATATACTGGTTCTCCGTTGAACCGTTTTCATCAAAACATTTTTTTATCTTCTCTTGCTCTGCCATCAGGAATGATTGGAATTTCTCCGGTTTTAAATCATAGACCACACCTCCAATGTAATTCCTATGCATAAAAATTGAGTTCAACATATGTTTGGAATCCTGATTTTTCAAGTTGTTTGACAGACATGATCAAAAACATGTCTGCTGTATGATGTTCCAGTTAAGAGCAATTATACATGACTTTAAATACCGTAGTATTAGCAGATGGAAAAATGGCCTGTACAATTGTAAGCAGTTATACTGACAAATTAATGTTTGATATAGAGAATCAGTAAAGAGAAAGGAACAACAACCTTAAGTTTACGATGTCCACATTTCCAACAATAGGGCATTAGTGACCAGCAAAGGCTTGTACACGAGTACACATACTTGCAGTTTGATAATGAGCCTTCGCTTGTCATATATGCCTTCTATGGAAGTGGCCAAAGCAGCAAGGTGCCTGGGTACCCTGTTTGATTGATAAGAATGATCTGAGTATCACATGACAAAAGTGCCACATCGTTGGAAATCACATGATGTGGCGGCTCAATTATTGTTTTCGCCTGCATTTCTTCACAACAGAAGACTTTTTATCATCCGTTGACATCCCTAGACGACGGATTCCTATCAAAAAAGAACCTTCTCAGGAAAGGAATTTTCCTCTTAAGTGAACAAAGTATTTCATGTAGAGAAGCTCGTAATATGATGGGACAAAAATTCGGTTAGTAAGTATTGTCTCTTCCCGAATGCTCGAGCTCCAATTAAATTGTAGGTCACCGCTTCCATATGCACTGATTGGAGTACACCTTTACAAGCCATGCCTAAAATGTCACTCAAAAGTCACCTGGTAGTGTTTAACTGAACATACTATGACAGCATGTAACTTTGTCCCAAACATTAAATTGCACGTGTTGTATGTTCATAATAATCTCGTAAATTTACATTACAGTCAATGAAGAGATGCATACCTGTTTAAAGTGGCTTCGTAAAGGTGAACTACCCTACGTTGCATATACCTCCCTTCAAACCGAAATACCCTAATACTAATCAATTTATACCCGAACCCCAAAGTAGACTTTTCCATCCATCCAACCAGCGTAGCTTTAAATGGGTGTTTGAGCAGATTAACAAGATCAGGCGCCGGTCTCTGACCTTAATCTGCACTATCCGCAGCCTTCCATGTTACGGAATATTAGAAGCTGAACATCGATATAAAGTTTTCTACTAATGTTCAACCCTCACTTATGTAGAATTGAACAGAAAACCCCATTTCATCAGCATTTTTATCTTCTTGATGAGAGAAAGGGAGAAACTAAGAGAGGTATAGTCTTGTAAATGACACTGCGTCGTTTTCTTCCTAAAAAATTTAGTAACACTATTGCTATACGCTCGGGCCAGAGGACTCAACCCGAGTTAAGACATTCTAGTGCATACGTGCGTCTGCGATAACAGAAAAGAGATAAACAGAGAGATATGCCTGATGAACAAAGAGATATGCTTGTTCCTTAGTTAATCAACCATATCTGAGCCGCGACACGAGAAAACCAACAAAGTGGTTGTGCGCCCAACACAGACTCAGATCAGACTTGGCATCTGCCCAGTCAGATCACACTCTTCGCAAAGCGCTTAAAGGGTGGCTAATGGTCTACATTACCTCTATGCGAACAGCGAAGACTCTGATCAGACTGGGCGGATGCCCAGGCTGATCTTAGTGTGCGCTGGGCGTACAACCACTCGTGTCGCGGCTCATCTTATCAGTCAGATTGCTGTCGTAATTAAGTTACTAAATTAGGAAATCGTAACTTGATTTACACTGAGTGTCGTCTAATGTCGTTTTCTCATATGATCCAGCATTCAATTATAGTAAACAGTTCGCATGTTTATCAGCAGACGTTTATTGCATTACTTTTAAATTGCGTGATACCATTTTAACGTTTGCTCAGCGGAATCACTTGCGACGGGCTATTTTCTCTCCTCTTATATACCTGTTTTCAGGGCAAGTAAAGAAGGACTTTCGAACTAGCTACATGTAGCAGGTAAGATTTGTTCAAGGCGCGTTTCCTTCCTTACGTATGAAGGAAAACATTGCTACTTTAGGGGAGAAGGGATAAGATTCATTCCATTTGGACTAGTAGTACACGGAAGAGATTCAAAACAAATAATAACACTTCTGGCATCATCTGCTACAAAATTATCTCATGAAAGGGGAAACAAAATATTTGAGCCGTGACACGAGAAAACCAACAAAGTGGTTGTGAGCCCAGCGCAGACTCAGATCAGCCTGGGCAGCCACCCAGTCTGATCAGAGTCTTCGCTGTCCGCATGGAGGTAGCTAAAACCCTTAGCTACCTTTTAAGCGCTTGTGACGAGTCTGATCGGACTGGGTGGATGCCCAGGCTGACCTCAAGCAAACAGGAAGTCACAATGATTTTTCCCAACTGTAACAGAAATGGTAAAACACCTTACGGTGTACCAGTGCACCTGAATACAGTATTTACTTCTTTCAAATGAGAATATGTGCTGCATCATATTTTTCTGATGTGTATCGAAAGTATAAACTACATTCGGTCGCGTAAAAAGCGTCCCAATGTACATGTAGTTTAGACTTCGATAAACACCTGAAAAATTATGTAAGTTGCTTATTGTTACATTCTTGTCTATTTGTAATTTGACCACACGTTTGTGTTCGGGTTCGGGGCTACGGTTTAAGCAGAAAAACATATAAAAACCCGAAAAGCGTCAACGACGTCATAACGTCACCTACGTCCAATCGGACTGGAGAACCATGGATTATTTTGACGTCACTTAACATAATGTAACGTCGCGTGAAGAGATGTAGTTATGGAAGTGTAAATTACATTACGTTCTAATGGTTTACTACAGGGCTTTTCAATAAATGCATGGATAATGTAAATTTAAAGAGTAACTACACTTCAGGAACTCCTGAATCAGATCCCAAACCCTATCCTAAATATCAAAGGGAAAGATTGACAAAGACATCCCAACAATCAATAAATTACAAGTGATAAGCCGAGTCAGCAGCTCCTTACCAAACAGGCGGCAACCCAGCCATCTTTACTGAACCAAACAATTTAGACCAACAGAAGGGCCACAACAGATCAAGAAAACCACACGACAAAAAACATTTAACAATTATTTTTACCTATTTTCTATTTTTATTATAGAAGGGTTAAAATGAGAACAAAATAAATTAAACAGCACCAGACATAAAACAGATGCAACCGCAACGAAAGTACAGCCTTGGGACGGTCAATTATAACTACTGGGGGGTTTAAACCGGTTTTACTGGGCCCAAACCTTTACCCTCACCCTCCGCCGCGGTGCACACAATTAGTTGGTAGCTCGGTTCGTATGGAGGTCCCCTAACTCATCATAGAGTCATCAAGATCAACAATTAAAATCAAGAAAAGACCGTGATGAAACAAGGATGAGGACTCGACAGCCAAAACGTGTTGAGACACCTGGAGATCCCTGGGGCGTCAACAACACCACTGGAGCACTGGAGCAAAAGAAGACCACCAGTTGAACCCCGGTGAGCCAAGAAACAGACAAACATCCGGTCCCAACCAAAAGATAAATATCTAAAAATAAATACTTACCTCCCGTTGGATAAAAAAGGGAGGTCTCTATTCATATCAGATTGATCTCTTTTGAAGGCATTTTCATTCCGTATATAACAACGAGTCTTATGCGCTGCAATAGTCTGACTAAAATGTCACAGTGTAAAAGAAAAATAATACTGCAGAAGTTGGCATGTAAGATCATTGCTGCTGGCTTCGAAAAAACAAACTTAGCCGAATTTATCAAATATAATGATTATTAATAGCGGAGCATTGCTCTTTATGTGGCCTCCGGCGACTATTTAGATACAGTACGTGACATATTAATGTTCATGTATCTTAAATTCTGGGTGTAATAATCCCACTTATTTCAGACCTTCTGTTTTGTAACTTTCGAAACATATACATAAGAACTGGTAGCAGAACGTTATTTGAGCCGCGACACGACAAAACAACAATGTGGTTGTGCGCCCAGCGCAGACTTAGATCAGCCTGGGCATCCGCCCAGTCTGATCAGAGTCCTCGCTGTCTGCATGGAGGTAGCGTAGACCCTTAGCTTCTCTTTGAGCACTTAACGAAGTCTGATCAAATTTGGTGGCTGCCCAGGCTGATCTGAGTCTTCGCTGGGCGCACAACCACATTGTTGGTTTTGTCGTTCCGCGGCTCATTTGATTTTGATGACTCTTAAAATCCGAAAACCTTTCGATTTATTGCAACTTCCTTAAATGTGTGAAGCGTCAACAGTCAATTTATTACTCGTGTAAATGGTATTCTTTTACTTATTAATAAGCTTCTGGCTAGCATTGAGTAGTTAGTTTTGTTTGACCATTGTCGTTTTTACTCTGTATGCTCTCTTGGGATGCCTCGCTGGGGTTTAAGGGAGACCATATCTAGACCTAACCGTTTTATGTACTAGGAGCTGCTTCAAAACTGCATTAGATCGATTGAGATTCAATAAGTTTCGCTATCGTATGATTCAATGCGGAAATAACTGATGTTGATCCTCTTGCTTGTAATTTTATAGGTGTGGCCACATTCTGTATAACAAACAATCTTATTATATATTTGCAACATTGTCAATGGCGTGTAAACGTAGCACCTTCAACTGTTGTCTACACTGATTTTCTGATTTCTTACTGTGTGCGCTGCCACGTGTTCTGTGTTCTCGAAATTTTATGAAACTACCGATGAGGTATTAATCTCGCGTGAATAATGACGTCTGTACATGGCGGAATATTAATTTGTCATCAAGCTGTTGTTGTTAAACCGAATCAGATCTATACTATGCAAAAATAAAAACTTGACGGTCGCTATTTTTCATCCTACGGTAGTCGGGAAATAGTGAGACATAAAAATTCTTTTAGTTTAAGAAAATGTAATTATTCTGTCATAACATAATTACATAAATTTCAAGATTCAATAGATACAGCAAAATCGAGGCTATTGTAAACGTCACAAGGGTACTTTTCTGTTTTCTATGCTCAAAAAAATATACCAAATTTAAAATCGTCGAAGTCTGCTTAAATAAAAAAATCTGTTGGCAACGCTTTGCCGTTATTACATATAAATCCAATCTGTATGGACTCATAAGCTGAAATTATGCCGATGCACGGTCGACTAGGAGTCCGTAATGACCAGACGAAAAACCTCAGTCCACGCCAGTATAAAGTCAGAAATTCAGTTTCAATGGAATTCCCATTACACATTTGAGTCTTTATGGCAAATGGCTTTCAAATAAATTTAGTAATGAACACATTGAGTTTGCAAGACAAGCAAACTAATCATGAAGAAAATAACGAAAGAGACGCATTGGTATAGAAGATGCGGCATTTCATAAATCTCTATATATTTAATTCAAAGGGAGGTAATCAAAAGTTTTGAAACTTTAAATGTTATTTTCATGTTGTGGTTACATTTTCCATAAGCGTTTAAATTTGTTTCTATGCATACTGGAACTACTGTTTATTGCGTACAAAAGAACGTTCTTCTGCGCATGCGCAAATTAAAGTTCTTTTCTGAATTAATAAAATAAGAATAAGTTAGATAACTCCGGACAGGACAAATATTTACCAATAATTTATCATGACTTAAGTAATCAGATATCTGTCCAACTCGAAAACATCCATATATACATTACAAATTTGCTAGGTCGGCCGAAAATTCAGAAATAAAAAACCGTCAAGTTTTTATTTTTGTTCAGTATATAATTTACGAATGTTGCGAACACATAATTGATGTAAATGAAAATAAAGGGAAAGTGAAATTACAAACGTCCGAGACATAAGCAAAGGTAACCAAACGAAACTATTATTCGATTTGATAACTTAATGCCGTCACTAAAACCGGTTATGAAACGTCGCTAGCAAACTTGACGCGCGTGACGATAAGTTAGTCAACATATCGTGTTTTCCGTGCAAACTCTGTTTACTCCCGTCTTAAGACCCGATAAACACACTGGGCTGCTCAAAATTTACTTCAGATCACTACATAATATTTTTTTTTCTGTTTTGAAGCCTCATTCGACTTGAGGCCTAGAATCCGCTAAAGGTGAAAGAAAAATAATGCATCATTAGCCAGTCCATGTAGGATAGGAAAGTCTCACCCCCGGGGTCGGAATTTCAACCAGGCACTCGGCAAGCCTCGTCCATGGTTAAAATTCCGATCCCTCGGTTGAGATTTGCCCAAACTACATGGACACTCATGATCTTTTTATAGTCTTACAATCATAAGAATAGTGGCAATTATTTAAGAGTGGCTCATAGGTATCCAGTACCAATGAAGGCAAAATGATCCAACATTGAGTCGCGACATGACAAAACCAACAAAGTGGAATGTGCGCCAAGCGAATACTCATATCAAATGGGCATCTGCATAGTCTGATCAGTGTCTTCGCTGTCGCCATGGAGATAGCTAAGGCCCTAAGCTACCTTTTAAGCGCATAGCAAAGATTCTGATCGGGCAGATATGCGTCTTTGCGTGACGCTCATGCCACATAGTTGGTTTTGTCGTGTCGCAGCTCAAATATCAAACACAAGAATCACAAGAAGAGAGATAATCATTTGATAGCGGTTGATAGGTATCCGGTGTCAATATGAGCAAAACGTGTTCCAAAGTTAATGTCCTTTTGCTGACGGTTTGTTGGTGCAAGTTTCCGTCTCGGAAATAACAAATGAGCCGCGACACGAGTAACCAACAATGTGGTTGTGCGCCCAGCGCAGACTCAGATTAGCCTGGGCATCCGCCCAGTCTGATTAGAGTCTTAGCTGTCCTCATGAAGGTAGCTTAGTCCCTTGGCTACCTTTTAAGCGCTTAACGACGAGTCTTGTCAGACTGGGCGGATGCCCAGGCTGATCTGAGTCTGCGCTGGGCGCACAACCACATGGTTGGTTTTCTCGTGTCGCGGCTCAAACATACTCACACTACAAGGGCAGCGAGTGCTTCATATGATAGATTATCTTCCCAATGAGGTTACTTGGCATAATTAAGTTTCTTAACGCAGATTGATTCAACTTGGTTTCATCTAAGTGCTGATAAAATGCATCATTTTTGCAGATGAAAGAATATTGAATCAAAAACAGCAACAAAATAAAAAAAAAAGAAAAACAACAGAAAAACAAAAACAGATATGCATTTCATCAGTAGACAAATACTGCGCCAGTTAAGGTGTATCGGTACACTTTCAGGGGAATCAACTTTGCATTTTGACCCCCTCACAAAACACTAGACATGGAAAGAAGAAGAAAGGGTAAAAGACAAAACAACAAAACGGAGCAGTGCATTTTAGATAATAGCCAGCAGGGGCGTGAATAACGTTGATTAAAATTAAGCACATGTATGCTTTATACCCTTCGAGAGTTTAAACCCAAAATAGTTGTGTCTGTTTGCAGTTATTATTGAAATCTCGTCCAATTTACAAAACTTCAGCACCATCAAATATACAGGTGCGTGTTGAAATTTTGTCAAGTTGACAATATTTCATTACGCATCTACGTATTTGCGCACACAGTTACGCCCTTGGCCAGTCCATCACAGGAATTGTACATCAATACAACAAACACCAAAATGGATACCTATTTTCTGTTTTAAATCACAAAATAAAGCAAGAAGCATAGTAGACAGCTGACCAAAATGTTGTTATGATAATAAGAGTGGGTGAAATGAACTCGGTTTTAACGTCCCACCAACAACGAGGTCATATGGAGACGGGATCTCGGTTTTAAGTCTCATCCGAAAGACTGGAGAAACGGAGGGGGGGAGGGGGGTATCGATCTTGCGACCTGGATTGATAGTCGGGAGTGTTATGCACTACACTTTAGCCCTTCCTTTAATAATAATAAGAAGACGAAGAAGAAGAAGGAGATAAAAATGAAGAAGAAGAATGAACAGTATCCGCATCAGAAGTTTTAGCCTTTGAGCGGACAATACCTTAAGCTAGTGTTGGCTTAAACTACATCTAATGCATCTCCAAAAACAAGTACTAGGTGAACGGTATGCGAAATGGAAACACGGAATTTGTAATCTACTATATCAAATCGAAATACTTCGGGAATAATATATACTACAGTAAGCAGTCAGGGGCATAACCTATACAAGTAAAAAAAAAAAAAACGTAATAAAGTGAAAAGCATAAAAATGCAAGATTAGTCTCCCTTAGTCTATAAATAAAACTTTTAACTGTGATACGTTAAAATCTTAAGTGCCATAATTTCAGGAAGGATAATAATGATTTCAAGAAGATTAGTGAAAAAAAATGCAAGATTTTTGTCCCCTGTTTCCAAGCACAACATGATGACATTCCAGATATAACACGTATACAGTGATTTCTGTACCATGAAGACGGCAAGCAAAAAGCTTCCTACACTATCATGTATATATCATGTATACCCAGTAAGTTATTTATTATCCTAGCGTAAAATGCTCCGTGTGTATTAGTTTTACTAAAGAACCTTTCTTTGTCTTTCACGGCCCGCTAATATCATTACGGAGCGCCAATAGTTCAAATTGTAGAACGTCGGACCCGTGATCGCAAGGTCGCGAGTTCGAATCTCACCGGGGGCGTGGGGGTTTTGACTGGAATGTAAGACTCATGTAAAGCCTAAACCCAAGCAAACAAACAAAACAAATACCATTTGTATTATACTCATTTTGAGTAATATGGTGATGAAAAACAGTAGATCCCGAACAGGACCCTGCAGCTCAGTCGGTACCTAGACCGTTTGCAATTACTTGTTGCAGTCGGACCCGAGATCGACCCCAATTATTCATGAAGATTTTTTCATGATGATTTTTCTACGACCATTCTGCCTCTTTCGCTTTATCAAGAAAAGCAGTTGTCAGTAAACAGTCAGGGACATAACCTCTATAAGTTAAAATATATATCACTCGAATAAGTTAAAATTGTGCCTTTTCAACAATAAATTCAAAGTGAGGCTACAGAAGGTAACTTCTTTAGGCTATGTCTGAAATTATTTAGGCCAAGGTCAAAATTGCAATCTCAAAAATATAACTGATTCACGTTAAAAAGTAGCTTATTTTCTGATCTTCAATGGCCTTGCGTACAAATTTTTAGACTATTCGTACATAATTTTATTGCATAATCGTTAAGTTATGTAATAGGTCTTTCAGATAAAATTACCCATATGACCATGAAAATTGCGGTCACTCCAGAATATGAAGAAGAAAAAAAACACTTTTGCTCAAACAGGCTACTTTAGCTATTGTTGCAAAATAAGTTAACTGCTTCAAGTGGTATTTTTTTAACTTCTATTGGTTTTGCACCTAACTGGTAAATGGCGAAGAATGTACACAATGTTCTGATAAATTGTTCATTACTTAGCACTTAGTATTCATCACGATTCCCTTATGATTACATTCAGCGCTACCAAGACCATGCTAACACGCATATGTAATTTAAACCCACCTTTACCCCAATTTTATGCTCCCAAGTTAGGAGAAGTTGAGGAGGCATATTAGTTTGGGCCTGTCTGTCTGTCCGTCTGTCCGTCCGTCCTTTTAAGCAGCTAGGAAACTAAAAAACCGCTTAAGCTAAGATTTTGAAATTTTATATGTGGCATGTACATGAAAAATAAGCAGACACGTATTTTTTCCGCTGGTAATGTATTTTTAGAGTTATGCCCCTTTTTTGACTTAGTGCATTGTAAGCCTATGGAACCTTGTTAGCAATATGTCTCAAGAACCCCTGATGCTAGGATCATGATTATTTGCAGAAAGGCATTGCTTATCAAGTAGATGACCTGATTAACTTTTGAAAAAAAAAATCATGAATTTTTGACCGAATTATGCCCCTTTTTCGACTTAGTGCATTTTAAGCCTATGGAACCTTGTTAGCAGAATATCTCGAGAACCTCTGATGTTAGGAACATGATTTTTTGGAGGAAGACATTGCTTAAGGGGTAGATGACCTGATTAACTTTTAACAAAAAAAAAGGAATTTTTGACCGAGTTATGCCCCTTTTTCGACTTCATTTTAGATAATAGCCAGCAGGGGCGTAAATAACGGTGATTAAAATTAAGCACATATATGCTTTATACCCTTTGAGAGTTTAAACCTAAAATAGTCGTGTCTGTTTGCAGTTATTATTGAAATCACGTCCAATTTGCAAAACTTCAGCATCATCTAATATGCATGTGTGTGTTGAAATTTGTCAATTTTAAAGGGTAACTACACTTCAGGAACTGACTGAATCAGATCCCAAACCCTATCCCCAACATCAAAGGGAAATATTGACAAAGACATCCCAACAAACAATAAATTACAAGTGATAAGCCGAGTCAGCAGCTCTTTCCCAAATAGGTGACAACTCAACTATCTTTATTGAACTAAATAATTTATACCAACAGAAGGATTACAACACACTTAGCAAATTATACGAAAAACATTTAACAATTATTGTTACCTATTTTTTAATATTTCATTACGCATCTACGTTTTTGCGCAGACAGCTACGCCTTTGGCCAGTCCATGACAGGAATTGTACATCAGTACAACACACACCAAAATGCTTACCTGCTTTCTGTTTTAAATCACAAAATAAAATCAGAAGCATAGTAGACAGTTGACCAAAATGTTGTTATAATAATAAGAGTGAGTGAATGAACTCGGGTTTAACGTCCCACCATCAACAAGGTCATATGGAGACGGGACTTTGGGTTAAAGTCTCACCCAAAAGACCGGAAAAAGCGTGTGTGTGTGTGTGGGGGGGGGGGGGGGTCGATCTTGCGACCTGGATTGATAGTCTGGAGTGTTTATCCACTACACTACAGTCGTTCCTATAATAATAATAAGAAGAAGACGAAGAAGAAGAATATAACAAGAGGGCCATGGTGGCCCTGAATCGCTCACCTGAGCAATAATCAGTTCACTGGCTCTGGTGAAGATTTATAAGAGGTTTTACCAAACATGGGGATGGCGGCCACCTTGGTCATGTGACCAAGATCATTTGAAGAACTTTCAATCCTTTGACCCATGTGTAGGCTCCATATGAAATTTGAGTTTAGTCTGCCCAGTGGTTTCAGAGATGTTTGAAAATGTTTATGGATGAGGCAGCTAACACCAATACTGTAAGGCTCAGGTGAGCTGAAAATGGCAGAGTCGCTTCTCCGAAAAGTTCCTGTTCATGTTGAGTTCCTTTGATGGATTTGAACTAGACTGAACTAGGCGAACTGTGACAGATGATAGAATGGTAGCATCATTATCTCACTGTGATGAAACTGATGTATTCCAAGGAGTTTGTGGCTGGCATCATTGCAATGTTGGTGCTGATTCTTGCAGCATAACTTAATTTAGATCTGACCTAGTGACCTAGCTTTTGACCCGACATGACCCAGTTTCAAACTTGACCTATATTTTATAGAGATAAACATTCTGACAAAGTTTCATGAAAATTAGATCAAAATTGTGGGTGTGCACAAAGTTTTTCTACGATTTGACCGAGTGACCTAGTTTTTGACCTGACATGACCCAGTTTCAAACTAGGCCTGGATATTGTGAGGATAAACATTCTGACAAAGGTTCATGAAGATTGGATTAAAACTGTGCCCTCTAGAGTGTACACAAGGGTTTTCTAAGATTTGACCTTGTGACCTAGTTTTTGACCGACATGATCTCCTTTCAAACTTGGCCTTAATATTGTCATGATGAACATTATGACAAAGTTTCCAAAAGATATGATCGAAACTGTATCCTCTAGAGCGTACACAAGGTTTTTCTTAGATCTGACCTAGTTTTTGACCGGACATGACCCAGTTTAAATCTTGGCCTGGATATTGTAAGAATAAACATTCTGACAAAGTTTCATTGAGATTGGATCAAAACTGTGCCCTCTGGAGCGTATACAAGGTCGTTCTTATATTTGACCTAGTGACCTAGTTTTTGACCCGACACGACCCACTTTCAAATTTTACCTAGATTTTATAAAGATAAACATTCTGACAGTGTTTTTATGAAGATTGGATCAAAACTGTCCCCTCTAGGGTGTACACAAAGTTTTTCTAAGATTTGACCTAGTGACCTAGTTTTTGACCCGACATATTTCAGTTTCATAGGGGCCTTAGATATATGAACAATAAACATTTTTGTATAGTTTCATGAAGATTGGATCAAAACTATGCTTTCTAGTGCGTACACAAGGTTTTTCTAAGATTTGAAAAAAGTGACCTAGTTTTTGACACGCCATGACCCAGTTTCAAACTTGTCCTACATATTATGAGGATAATCATTCTGACAAAGTTTCATGACTGTTGGATCAAAATTGTGCCTTCTAGAGTTTACACAATGTTTTTCTTAGATTTGGCCTAGTGACCTAGTTTTTGACTCGACACGACCCAGTTTCAGATTTGTTCTAGAAATTATAGGGATAAACATTCTGACAAAGTTTCATGAACGTTGGATCAAAACTGTGCCTTCTAGAGCGTACTCAATGTTTTGCTAAGACTTGAACTAGTGACCTAGTTTTTAACCCGACATAACCCAGTCTCAAACTAGGCCTAGAGGTTATGGAGATAAACATTCCGACGAAGTTTCACAAAGATTGGATCAAAACTGTGTCCTCTAGAGTGTACACAAGGTTTTTCTATGATTTGACCTAGTGACCTAGTTTTTGATCTGACATGACCCAGTTTCATATTTTTTTCTAGAAATTATAAGGATAAACATTCTGACAAAGTCTCATGAACTTTGGATCAAAACTGTGCCTTCTAGAGCGTACACAAGGTTTTTCTAAGTTTAACCTAGTGACCTAGTTTTTGACCCGACATGACCCAGTTTCGAATTTGGCCTAGAGTTCATAGAGATAAACATTCTGACAAGGTTTGATAAAGATTGGATCAAAACTGTGTCCTCCAGAGCGTACACAAGGTTTTTCTATGATTTGACCCAGTGACCTAGTTATTGACCTGACGTAACCCAGTTCCAAACTTTTCCTAGATATTATGACGATAAACATTCTGACAAAGTTTCATGAACTGTGGATGAAAACTGTGCCTTCTAGAGCGTACACAAGGTTTTTCTAAGATTTGCCCTAATGACCTAGTTTTTGACCGGACATGACCCAGTTTTTAACTTGGCCTAGATTTTATAAAGATAAACATTCTGACAAAGTTTCAGAAAGATTGGATCAAAACTGTGCCCGCTAGAGTGTACACAAGCAAAAGTTGACGGACGTCCGGACGTCCACACGTACGACGGACATCACGGTATCCTAAAAGCTCACCCTGAGCACGAACTGAGCACTTCGTGCTCAGGTGAGCTAAAAGTGAAGAAGAAGAATTAACAGTATCCGCATATGAAACGGACATTACCTTAGGCTAGTGTTGGCTAAAACTAGATCTAATGCATCTCCAAAAACAAGTACTAGGTGAATGGTATGCAACATGGACATCACATTGAAACACGGAATTTGTAATCTTACTATATCAAAGCGAAATATTTCCGCAATAGTATTTACTACGGTAAGCATGCTCGTTTAACATTTCTTAATTGTCAATTATCAATGAAATAAGCAATTTTGTTGTTTACCAGGGGGAAGAATATAATCTAGTATTGCCTTTTAAGAAACCTTATGTAGTTGTAAGTGACACTCAAAGATAATACTATTTACCAAATATGACTATAATTGAAGACAAACAGTTTGAAAACAACTGCTGAAAACGGTTTGTATTTGGGTACCTTGACCACTATCATCTATACTTAATTTCAAATCTAATAATGTATAACTTTCTCTGACATTTGGCTGGTTTATCAAGTGTTGGTATATCGCTCGTCATTAAAAAGAAAAAAAAAACTCATCTGCAAAATTTGAGTGACGAATGCTGTTAGGCAAAATATAGTTTAGGCAAAGGCTAGAAGAAGTGATAATAATTTGCATCAAATTGAAAATGGCAATATTGTTAAAACCATGCATAAGGTCCCCATAGTCATACCAGTTGTAAAACGTGAAAACAGGTTTCACTGTGAATAAAAACGGTTTAATCTTCACGTTTGGTGATAAAATGGGAGTTTCTGTGCACATACGGACTCTAATCACCAGCGAAAAGTACCGGGAACAAGTTTTTGAAAAATAACAAAACGCTCTACAAAATTAATTATTTCCCTTTCTGGTTCCCCTTCTAGAAATAATAAATGAATTTAGGTGGGATAATGAATAGGGCTTCACGCCTCTACATTGTATTTTAACAATTTCATTAAAGTTAATGATATCGAGAGTAGGTCATTTTAGTCGCCGACTGATATGAACTAAATTATTTTTCAAAACCTTTTATGTGAAACTCTAGGGTGTTTAATTTGATCATGTTGTTTACAATGACGAAACCGTAGTGCAAAACTCACGACAAGAGGAGAGGGTACTTTAAAATCCCAATAGTTCTTTCAGGGGTGAAAACATTTCGACATAAATTACTATGAAAAGCGCTTTAAATTAACCTACACGTTTGGTGATAAAAATATTATTTGCTGTGTATCTACTGAGTCATATTACTGACAAAATGTCGGGGGATCATTTTGTTGATAATGACAAATGTCCTATTGTTGTCACAGGAAAAGCCATCTCAAAAACGTTTGTTTTCTGTAACTAATCCAACAAGCCTCCGCAGGTACATGTACGCATACAGAGCAGGCTTTTTACTTTTCACTTTTAGATTCCTAAGATTCAAAGAATTATTTTTTTAAACTAAGATGCTAATCAGCCTTCTCTCATTCATGTGCTGATTTGAAGTTTTGCTGTTCGCACAGGCTATAAGGTATATTTTCAAGCAACGTCAGTTATCTAATGATTCAACTGATACATGTATACCTTATTGCTTCTGATTTAAGACAGGAGTTTTTTTTCCTTTATAAAGTATTCCAAATAATCAAGATGCGCTTTACAAGACGGATTTCGATTTTTTGGCATTGTTTTTGTCTAATAGCCAAAATAGACAAGACGTGCTTACATATTTTGAGTACGCTTAAAGAGAGAAAGTCTCGCCTTATAGCCTGGCGAATGATTGTCCTTGGACGTATCACCAGTAAACAATTCTGATAGCCAGATAAATGCAGTAATGAATCGGTTGATACATGTATACTTAATTACGCCCAACAAAACAAGCACATACAACAAAAGAAACAAAACATTTCCGTATAGTCGGTGCTTTATAGCCCCGGACTGTCTCTTCAATGGCTTTAGAGCGTCCGGTGATTTTATTACACACTTAGTGTATAAATGTTTATTGTTCCTTGGACAACCATTGTCTTAAGAAAGAGACGCTAATTATACATTACACGCCAGTAAATTCTCAAAGACAAAACCCGAGGACGTGTTTATCCGCTTGAAATCTTATAAACAGAGTGCAATAGCTATTTCTAAGGAAACAGTATTGGTGCCACAGCTAGGTTATTATATCGTTTTCAATGCGGAAGCTATACCTCATTTTCGAGGAATAGAAAGGCTATCTTTGCTAGAACAGAGGAAACTTGATAAAGCAGACCACATATCAGTTAAACACCATCTATTTTAGAAATGCTTGGATCGTAATAATAAACGGATGTTTAGTTACGTCATAAAATTCTATTATCTAAGTTTTCATACGAGTATAAAACAAAAACAGGCTTTAACGGGGTTCAGACTCTATGATAGCCTCTACATAAAGCTATATATTGGTTGGTTGGGGCCGGATGTTATTCTGTTTCTCGGCCCACCGGGGTTCAACTGGTGGTCTTCTTTTGCTCCAGTGTTCCAGTGTTGTTGCTGACGCCCCAGGGATCTCAAGGTGTCTCAACACGTTTTGGCTGTCGAGTCCTCATCCTTGCTTCCTCGCGGTCTTTTCTTAATTTTAATTGTTGACCGTGATGACTCTTTGATGAGTTAGGGGACCTCAATACGAACCGAAATACCAACTAATTGTGTGCACCGCGGCGGAGGGTGAGGGTGAACGTTTGGGCCCAGTAAAACCGGTTTAAAACCCCCTGTAGTTATAACTGACCGTCCTAAGGCGGTACTTTCGTTCCGGTTGCATTTGTTTTATGTTCGGTGCTGTTTAGTTTATTGTGTTCTCATTCTAACCCTTCTATAATAAAAATAGAAAATAGGTAAAAATAGTTGTTAAATGTTTTACGTATAATTTGCTTAGTCTGTTGAACCCTTCTGCTGGTCTAAATTATTTAGTTCAATAAAGATAGCCGCGTTGCCACCTATTTGGGAAAGAGCTGCTGACTCGGCTTATCATTTGTAATTTATTGTTTGTTGGGATGTCTTTGTCAATCTTTCCCTTTGATGTTGGGGATAGGATTTGGGATCTGATTCAGTCAGTTCCTGAAGTGTAGAAACTCTTTAAATTTAAATCATAAGCAAGCGCATCGGTTTGCTCTGCCAGGTTCCGCATTTTAGTATGTATTGCGACTAAAGAAGAATTCTGGCTTGCCTATCAGAAACAAGAGGACCATTGGTCCTGTAGCTCACGTGGGTCCATTCAGCCTCAGTACGCTAGGGTAAGTTACTCTAAGGCCATTGGTCAATTGGTTCTGGTGAAAATTTTTTTAAAGGTTTTAACCATATACGGGCATGCAGAACATGTTGGTCATGTGACCTGGACGTTTGAAAAACCCCTGGAGGCTCTATATGAAATTTGGTTTCAAAATTGGCCCAGGGGCTTTTGAGGAGATGGTTTGATATTGTCAAAATGACAGAGTGCTGGGTCAAAATTCAAAGAATGACCTTGACCTCTTGTACTTATGAATCTTCATGTACTCATTAAGATGACTGTAGATACCAATTTTTAGGCATAAATCTTCAAAACTTTCCATGAAATCTTATGTTCTAGCATTTTCCCACATTAGACCTTGCAGTAAAATAGTCAAGGTCAACCCAAGGTCATTATTTTGAACAATCTTGATAGCCCTGGAGTTCCCAATGCTACATACCAAGCTATAAGGCCATCGGTCAATTGGTTCTGGAGAAGAAGATTTTTAAAGGTTTTTATCATATATGGTCCTGGCGGCCATGTTGGTCATGTGACCTGGACTGTTTGAACAAATTTTCATTCCCTCAATCCCTGGAGGCTCTTTATGAAATGGTTACAACTGGCCCAGTTTTTTAGGGGATTGTTTGATATTGTCAAATTATGAGAGTTCTGGGTCAAAGGTCAATGAATGACCTTGACCTCTTGTACTCACAAATCTTCATGTACTCATTAAGATAACTGTATATACCAATTCTTAGGCATATCTCTTCAAAATTTTCCATGAAATCTTATGTTCTAGCATTTTCCCATATTTGACCTTGCCGAAAAAAAAAAACAAGGTCAACCCATGGTCATAATTTGAACAATCTCAATAGTACTCGAGTACCCAAAGCTACATACCAAGTTTCAAGGCCATCGGTCAATTGGTTCTTGAGAAGAAGATTTCTAAAGGTTTTTACCGTATATGGGCGTGGCGGCCATGTTGGTCATGTGACCTGGACCATATGAATAAGTTTTTGTTCCCTCAACTCCTGGAGGCTCTATATGAAGTTTGGTTGCAAATGGCACAGGGGCTTTTAAGGAGATTGTTTGGAATTGTCAAAATATGAGAGTTCTAGGTCAAAGGTCAAAGAATGACCTTGACCTCTTATACTCATAAATTTTCATGTACTCATTAAGATGACTGTAGATACAAATTTTTAGCCCAAAATCTTCAACAGTTTCCAAGATATCTTATGTTCTAGCATTTTGCCATATAAAAGGACAAGGAAGCAAATTTGACCTTACCGTAAAAAAGGTCAAGGTCAACCCAAGATCATAATTTGAATAATCTTGGTAGTACTTACGTACCCGATGCTACATACCAAGTTTCAAGGCCATCGGCCTATTGGTTCTGGAAAAGAAGATTTTTTTAGATTTTTACCATATATGGGCATGGCGGCCATGTTGGTCATGTGACCAGGACCGTTTGAACAACTTTTTGTTCCTAAGGTCCCAGGAGGCTCTGTATGAAATTTGGTTACAATCGGCCCAGCGATTTCAGAGGAGAAGTCGTTTGAAATTGTGGACGGACGGACGGACGGACGACGGACGGACGACGACGGACGACGGAGCCTGACCATACTATAAGCTCCCCCGGAGCCTCTGGCTCAGGTGACCTAAAAAGGTGGAACTGAAAATTTAGCATTACCGTTTTTATAGTGAAACAGGTAAAGTTGCCCGAGTAGCGATATATACATGAGCTTTTGTGACATGAAACTGTTATAGGATCAGTGAGCTGGTGATATACATGTACGTGGAAGGAGTGCGATGATATCAGATCGCAAGAACATGATCAACCTCTGTTTAGGGTCCATAAACCTGTAACGGACCTGCATCAAAGTGGCTATAATTTACTTAGATTACTTTTTTTGGTTTGCTAACGTGTTATGTAAAAGTTTCCAGAACTGAATTAAGCATACTGCAATATATGAACTCCTACACAACGTAACATGCATCAAACGCGCAAAAATACTCCAGAGAGCTTTCTTCTAGCTTTATGCATGTGTAATGAACAATACTTTGCTGGATGGGCATGCCTAATTCATGTTAATTGATCATTTTGCAAATCAGATTGCTTGCCATAATTAAGTGCATGAATTCAAATCTTCGTCATCCGATTGACTTTAAGTGCAGCTTTAATGTCTTTCTTTCAGATAACTCACCATTTTAGCAAAGAAACAAGATTAGCATGTTTTATCTGCTAAATAGCGCTGCGCACGCATATAAATAATTAATGTTGAAAAAGGCAGGAAAATTTTAGATACAGGCTGGCAACTGCAGCCTAGCCATCAGGTTAGAGCTTTGAAAATTCTAAATCCACCCCTTAATACTTCGGTGGAATTCACACGGCAAATATAATCGTTGACCAAGAAAGTATCATTGCGTTGATTGATTGATTGATTGATTGATTGATTGTTTTGGGTTTAACGGCCCTTTGAGACAGTAGTTCAGTCCATATCGGGCCGTCTCCCAGAGAGGGAGAAAGAGGAGTAATGATAGAGGAGCGAAAAAAAGTCCAAACAACGGGCCGTCTCCCAGAGAGGGAGAAAGAGGAGAAATGATAGACGAGAGAAAAAAATGTCCAAACAACACCCACTCGCACCTACTGCAAGCACCTGTGTGTCAGTATCCCCTTGCCCTACAATTTTCCAGATCAGTAGGACGCCCCGGCACTGGAAGTTACACACAGCGCCATCGCACCACCCAACCACCCCCCATTGCGTTGATAAGATGCATGAACTGCTAAGAGTCTCATCTGGATTGAGGTTGGAATAATTTCACGTCATTATATCAAACAAAATAAATAGTTCGAATTCATTCCAAGTACCTTATTAACCCATTTATACCTAGAATCCCATAAAAGAGACACAGACTAAATAGTGCAGAGCCAGAACAGACGCCCCGTTTTGCGGCGTCTGATCGGGGCCTACACTTTTTGCTTAACTTCTTCTTAAAATAAAATAAAAATGATAATAATAAGCTAAACTAGACACCCCTTAATTGACAAAATTAAATGTACTGATCGTTTTTGTAAGGACAGGAGATGAGTCTACCCGTTAATGTTTATCATGCAACTACTGTAAAACATATCAGGTAAAAGGGGTCTAAGGGGTCTTTTGAATTTAAATGAGTCCACACCAGGAATGCGCTTGCAAAAGTGATCGTACAGTGCATTCTAAGCTGTCTCAGCGCTTGAATGGATAGACGTTGACAATTGAATTGATCTCATTGTTTGAGTGGCTTACTAGCTTCACCGTATTACACCATAACATAAAAGCGACGTTAAGAAGTGCGATCGGAATACATATATGAAACAAAACGAGAGTCCGTTGTATTACCAGCTTGGTAGGTTAAGCTGCATCTGCACATGTATATGAGTAGAAGTGGACGAAGTACTAACTCATAAGCCATAAAGGCGTTGTCAAATCCGAAATATTTACATACACAGACACGGGTCCCCAAAAAGAAATGTGACCAGTAGACTACAGGGGCTTGTACATAGTGTAGTGGAAGTTGGGTGACATTCGGTGCTTTGGGGTTAGCCAGGTCCGGTGAGTAGAGTGACCTAGTGCAGGGGCTGATGGGAAAAATCATCTGTTTCCTGAGCGCTCGCCATCTTAGTTGGTATTTGATAGAAGTTCAACGTTCATCAGTAAACATCTAGTACAAGACTAAGGTATTTATTAAAGTAAGTTATAATAATTGTTCATGAGTTATTAGTCTTTCAATAGACAGAGTTCAACATTGGTGGCAGCGGTGTATTTTTTCCTTACGCCATTTTCAAAATCGCTACCTGATTCTCAGAGCCGAGCCAGCCGGTTCAGCTCTAATATTTGAACTTGTGTGAAACAATAAACTTACTTCTTTCAGATTTCTAGCATTCAAGATAGTTTTGAGGAATAAATTAAATTATTTAATTTTTCATTTAAACCGGCAAATATTGACTTAGTGACGTAAATTTTCTTGCGCTTTTGCTGCAAAATTGCAACAGCGAAATTTGTAAAATTTTCTTAAAAGTTTTGTAACAAGTAAGCCTATATTCTCATAGACTATTAACATGTCTGAGTCTGAGGAGACAACCGTCTTAGCAGAGGCATTTGTCGGTGAGGAGTTGGTGAAGACCGAGCCAGCCGGTACGGTCGCCATCAACTTCGCTTCTGAAGAACAACTGACCATGATACCAGGTGTAAAGGCAAAACTTGCCCGGGCTATAGTTGCGGTCAGAGAGAATAGTGGGAACATCACCCCAGATGTACTGCAGACAATTTGTCGGAAAAAAATTTCTGCTGAATTGTTGAACAAGATTAACTTTACAAAAAACAAAAAACTACCAACTGTAGCAACCAGTGGAGAAGACTCAGAGGCATCTGCCTCTGAAACAGACACTGATGGTGAGCCCCCGTCTATGCCATCCGGTACAGACTGGGCTGAAGTTGCCAAGGTTATTCGTGCGGCAAAACAGGTTATTCAAGGTCAGCAGGGGGGTAAGCAGGAGGAAACGAAGCCAACCGGTATCCTTTCCTCTTCCAAAAAATTAGAGAAAAAAGCATGTAAGCCTCTAGTACTAAAATCCCCAGCAGATTTTATGACACCCAAGCAAGCACCACCAGATCAGAAAATTGACACTACACCTGTAGTATCTAAACGCAAATTAAAACAAAAACTGGTATTTAACTTTGGCGATTCAGAAACAGAGTCGAGCGATTCCGAGGGGACCTCCCCTACTAGATCAGAAAACCCTGATAAGGCTTCTAAGGAAAAATCTGACAAGTCTTCGTCCCAAAGAAGGTCAAGGGCGAGAGAAGTTATAAAATCACTCCCTAAAAACCTCACATATGATGGCACAGGTAATTGGTCAGCATTTAAAATGAAATTCACAAGCTATGCAAAAACATGTGAATGGACAGAGGATGAATGTCTGAACTGCCTATGTTGGTGTTTAGTAGGTAAGGCATTAGACTACTATGCAGTCAATAGTAAGGGTAAGACAACATTTTCTTACAAACGCTTACTGAAAAGGTTAGGAGAAAGGTTTGGCGAACACGAACTTCCAAAAACGGCGTTAACAAGATTTCAGCAACTTACCCAGAACCCTGGGGAATCGCTTGAAGAATGGGCTGACAGGTTATTAACCTTGGGAAGCAAAGCTTTCAAGGGTCTCCCTGATAGTTATGCTGAAGAACAGGTTATTGATCGTTTCTGTTTAGGGCTGTCAGACAAAGAAGCCGGTGAACATGTTGCATTGAAGGAACCAAGCACTATTCAACAGGCTATCCAGACAGTGAGGAAATATCAGCGGGTACATACAACGGTTAAGCCAAAGCGAGAATCGAAGAAGAAAGTAGAGGCGACCGAGGAAGAATATGTTTACGCTGTGGGTAAAACAGATACCAAACCTTCTACATCACCTGATGTAAAGACTTTTTTAGACGCACTGAAACAGTTGGAAGAAAGACTGCAGAAGACAATGCGAGAGAGTAAAGGTAACTCTGGGGGTCGGAACAGAAGGTTTGCAGGCTGCTACAATTGTGGTGAGATTGGACATCTTAGACGTGACTGTCCAAAACCCAAGAAAGAAGCCAAGAAAGATGAGTCGTTAAACGACCAGGGGTCGGCGTAGGTGGTCACTCCCCGACCCTAGACAGTACCTTAGACCAAAACCTAAATTCCTTGGAGTCTCCTCAAAACTCACTCACCCGGGTGGGAAATGCTTCTAACAATAATGGTAAGACTGATAAGCAAAAAGCTGCAACCACTATTAAACATGACAAAGTTTTACCTACTGCTATTCCTCATACCCATGAGAATAGTGCACAGCTTGGTAATATTAAGTCTAACAACCAGTCCAGTACAATTCACAGGGAGGAAAGTACTCAGAAAGTTCTGGGATCTGGGGGGCCGGGGTGTAATGAACAAGAGCATTTTGTAGTTTGCCAGATACGGTCCGCATCTCAGTTTACTTTGAATGTTCAGGTGGGTAACAAAATAGTAAAAGCAGTCGTTGATACCGCAGCTCAAGTTACTATAATTTCTGATAAGGTTTTTAATTCTTTAAAAAAGAAGCCCAAAAAAATATCAGATGCAAAGTTACTCAATGCAGGGCGAGAACTATCTATGACTGGTATGGTGGTGGGGCCTGTTAAACTTAAGATCGGGGAGAGGTGGTACAATGAAAATGTATATGTAGCTCCCATAGAACAGGAAATGCTGTTAGGTTTTGATATTTTAAGGAATACAGGTCAGGCTTTATTAGATATGAGTAATGGAATTCTGTTTTTTGATGGTATGCGCTTAAGTTTGGACGTGGATACTGATGGGGGTACCCCTACAGTTTCCAGAGTTACAGTTGCCAAGCGCAGAGTAATACCACCACACTCAGTAGCAAAGATAAAGTGTAAAATGGATCAAGACCTGACTGATTATGTAATAGAACCTGTTGAACAGTCGAAATTCCTGACTCCAAGAATAGTCCGGGAGGGGGGAACTGAACCAGTTATGTGTTTAATAAATCCCACTGACCGGTATAAGGTAGTGTCTAAGGGGACTGAACTGGGGAGGGCTTTCCCCGTTCACGATATAGTAGGGGAGGAGCAAGAGACCATTTCAGTGGGACAAGTTTCAGAGCATCAGGATTGTGATCAAGATCGGGAACCAATATCACCTGATATAGGATCCACACCGCAGAAGGACAGTTGTTCAAATGGTAACCTTGCCATTCCTGACCATCCTCAGCAGCTCTGTGAGATGTCCTGTGAAAACTTAACTAAAGAGCAGGGTGACAGTCTGGCCCAACTCTTGCTCGAATATGAAGACGTTTTCGCAAAACATGAATTGATCTGGGGAACTTTACAGGTATACAACACGCCATTGATACGGGTACAGCCAAACCGGTGAAACAGCGAATGAGACGTACACCTGTTTGCTTCGCTGGGGAAGAAGAGGCTCATCTACAGAAGATGCTTAAGGCTGGAGTAATACAAGAATCTACCTCAGATTGGGCATCAGCTCCTGTCCTTATACGCAAACGAGATGGGTCTGTGCGATGGTGCATTGACTATAGAGCACTGAATGAAGTAACCGTCAAAGATGTATTTCCATTGCCGCTAATAGATGACTGTTTGGATACTTTATCCGGTAGTGTCTGGTTTTCTAAACTGGATGCTAATTCAGCATATTGGCAGGTGCAGATAAAGGAAGAAGACCGTAAGAAGACAGCCTTTATTACCAAATATGGGCTCTTTGAACACATTCGAATGGGTTTTGGGCTCTGTGGGGCTCCAGCGACTTATGCTAGAGCAATGAATTTGGTCCTCCGGGGTTTGACGTGGAAAACAGTTCTTGCCTTTTTAGATGACGTTGTGGTACTAGGAACCAGTTTCAACGACCATCTGATCAATTTAAGAGAAGCCCTAGAGAGATTTAGAAAGCACGGAATCAAGCTAAAACCGAAGAAATGTATATTTTTCCAACAGGAAATAGAATTCTTAGGCAGAAAGGTGAGCGGTAACAGTTTGGCAATGACAGAATCAGATATAGAGGTTGTACAGAATTGGCCAGTGCCTACATGCTCCAAACATGTAGAGGTTTTCATGGGATTGGTGAACTATCACAGAGGGTTCATCAAAGACTTTTCAAAGATAGCTACTCCGCTATACGCTGTAACAGGCAAACACCAGTTTGTCTGGAATCAAGAACAAGCAGAAGCATTCGAGACTCTGAAGAAAGCGTTAGTGAAGCCACCAGTATTAGCGCTACCAAATGAGAAAGACGATTGGATCTTAGATACAGATTCTTCAGACTTTGCGATTGGGGGAGAACTCATCCAGATTCAAGGCGGCGAAGAAAAGGTCATTGCATATGCAAGTTTTGCCTTGACCAAGGAACAGTGGAGGTATTGTGTAACCAGAAAAGAGCTCTTGGCAGTGGTGCGCTTTACCAGACAGTTTAGACACTACTTGCTGGGACGACCTTTTGTGGTGAGAACTGATCACTCGAGCTTGAGATGGTTGATGAGATTTCACGAGCCACAGGGACAGTTGGCGAGATGGCTGGAAGAACTGTCTCAGTATAATATGGTGCTGCAGCACCGTGTTGGCCGTATGCATTCGAATGCAGATTCGCTGTCCCGTTTGCCGGCAAATGCGGGTCAGTGTATGGCATTTGGTGCGGGGGTGCGGCTGGAGGACTTGCCCTGTGGCGGGTGTAAATATTGTGCTAAAGCCCAACAGAGTTGGGGTTCCTTCCTAGAAGATGTGGACGACGCAGTACCGTTGGTGAACAAAACAGTCCAACCGGTGCTCTCTGGAGTTGGCCACTCCACTGGAGCCGGAGATGTTATTGGGATCCACAAGGGTATGGGGACGACTGTCCACGGGAGTCCAGGTGAAATGACATTTGACCGGATCAGTAAGAGTGAAAACAAGGTTCTGGCAGAACAGCAGTATGGTTGCAAAGACCTCCGGGTGGGAGAATTGAGGGTGAGTGACTGCAGTGCAAATTACACTACCCAGTGTGATTCGAATTTGAAGCAAAAATTACATGATCCATCTCACTGGAACCCTGGTGAGGTGATCAGTCCAAAAGATGTCGCTTTGCTGGAAAAAACAGTACAGCGAATCCCGTGGGAAGCTAAATGTTGCATTATCGACCGGAATGCAGTAAACATAAACGAAGTAACAACTAGGCAGCAAACGAAGGGTAAGGCAGTTGACAATGAAACTCGCCAAAGCTCGCAGACAGGGAGTGGGGATGCTCAGATTGATAGTTCTACCTCACCGAATCAAAATACTTCAGCTCCTAAGCCATCCGGCTGTGATGTAGCTGATCAAACACCGTCCACCAGTACTAATACATCTTCGTCAAAAGTGGATACCCTGTGTAGCTGGGGATTTTCATTGAAGGACCTTACGGAAGCTCAACAGAAAGATGAAGACTTAACAATCATCTTAGACTGGGTACGGAGTTCCATAGAGCCAGATCCTTCTGTTCTCTTTAGGTCAAGCCCAGCAGTAAAATCTTACTGGCTGAATAAAGAGTTATTCTTGGTAATAGATGGAATCTTGTACCAAAATGATGTTCATACTGGGGATAAGAGACTTGTTCTTCCCAAAAGCCTACGGGAATTGGCCATTCAGCTAAACCACAATTTACCATCAGCAGGTCACCAGGGGGCTAAGCGTACTAAAGAACGCTTAAAAGAGAAGTATGTCTGGTATGGGTTAGGTAAGGATGCTTCGGCATTTGTTGCTGGTTGCGAAGTATGTAATCAGAACAAAAAGGCTGACCGTCAAGGTCAGTGTCGTATGACTGAATACCAGGCAGGTTCCCCAATGGAGAGAGTACATTTGGACTTCCTTGGCCCATTACCGAAAACTCCAAGAGGTAATGAATATGTCCTTGTTATGGTAGATCAATTTACTAAGTGGGTGGAATGTATTCCTTTGCCAAATCAGTCTGCTTTGGAAACTGCACGTGCAGCAGTGAATAACTTTTTCTCCAGATTTGGTATGCCTTTTCAAGTATTTTCAGACCAGGGTAGAAATTTTGAGTCTAAGCTATTCATAGAAATATGTAAGCTTCTTGAGATTCATAAGGCAAGGACTACGCCCTATAGACCGAGCAGCAACGGCCAATGCGAAAGGTATAACCGTACCTTAATGGACGCCATCCGGTGTTTTATTGGTAAGTCTCAAAACCAGTGGGATTTATATTTACAGCAAATAGCGGGTGCCCTCAGGTCGTCAGTCAATCGTATGACGGGCTTTACAGCAAACATGCTTATGTTAGGTAGAGAGGTTAATACGCCAGCGTATCTTATGTTCCCACAACGGAAACAGGGTAAGTTTTGTACAGAAACGTACATTGCGGAGCTGTTAGCGAACATGCAAAAAGCTCATGAAACTGCGCGACGGACAATGAAGACTACATCTCGTTTAATGAAGCGTAACTATGATTTACGCCTTCTGGAAAGGAATTACCAGGTAGGAGATGCGGTTTATCTTCTTGACACGGCAGCGTCGAAAGGTAAATGCAAAAAGTTATGTCCACCGTGGAAAGGACCTGGGGTGATAGTTTCGAAACTCTCTTCCTTCATTGTCAGGGTAAAGCTAAGAAATGCCGTATTCGTGGTTAACCATGACCGATTGAAACCGTGTCGCGACCGTGAGGTACCTCAGTCGATAAAACACTGGCGGAACAATCCTGGGATCTCCCAGGATACCGCTTCTTCTAAGGGTGATGACCGGGTGTACTGCTTTTGTAGAAAACAGTGGCAGGGCAGGTTTATGATACAATGTGAAACATGTAAAGAGTGGTATCATGGATCATGTGTTAATGTCACACCGACAGATGCCCTGGATATAGATGAGTATGAATGTTCCGAGTGCCTCAAACGGGCAAGACGTCTGCAGTGATTTTCTTATATAGCTATACTTGGGCAAATAATTAGAAGTGACTTCTGTTGGTTAAAGTGTAATTGGAAAGAAAATCACTGGGGGTCTGTTAATGTGTGAGGCAACTTGGTACAGTTACCTACTCTGAACTTACACTGTGCTTACCTTTTTCAGGTATGTCTATGTCAGCAGACCAAGCCTTAGCCGAGCTACGAAAGATCGATAGGCTGTCATCTCGCCGAAAGAGCAAACCGGCAAAAGAACTGGCTCTGGCTGTATCCAGTAGTCCACTCCACCAGGAAGCTATCAGTACCCTACTGCGTCAGGTGGAAGTTGCGAAAGGCTACAATAAGCTTGGTTGGCTTCATTCCTTGGCCACATGGCTGGATTCTTATCAGTTCCACAGTCGGGAATGGATATCTGAGAACATCAGCCCCTTAGCAGCCGCTAAGAAACATACCTGGGAAGAAAAGCCAACTGGTACAAGCAAAGACATCCGTCTCGGTAGTGACCCCACCATCGAGAGGACTGGAGAGCATCTTTCACCGGACGTCGATCTTCTTTTAGAAGGGGAAGAAAGTGGTATGGAAGTAGACCTGGAGGAAGCTGAGAAACTCATTTCTTTGAGTCCTTTGAAACCAGTGAGTCCAGTGAAGCCTCAGAGACGAGAGCAGTCTGATCCTGCTCGGCAACCGACTGCTACAGTCACATTCGGGGAATCTGTGGAAGCCATCGGGCATCCACCAGTATCTACAACTGTGACTGTGTCTCCAACCATTTCGCCGGCTGTTGCTTCAACAGACGTATCAGTGGAAGCCATCCGGTATCCAACTGATGTTCTTCCTGTCACTACAGTAGCTCGGTCCGCAACAGTGTCATCAGTTGCTATTGTGCCATCTAAGACTCACCAGAGTCAACCTAAATGTCAGGGTGTCGATCAACGTTCCCAGCAGGATCAGTGGAAAACAAGAGAACCACGGCACCAAGAAAAACGATCAGATCCACCACGTGGCAGAGGTCAACGAAGAGATCCACCACGTGATAGAGACCGTGATCTGGATAGAGGGAGGCCAAGGTACCAGGAACATGAAAGACCTAGTCGCCCAAGACGACCATATGTTCCTAGCCGGGAAAGATCAGATGATCGGTACTCTCGTCCAGAGAAACGCTCACGGACGACCGTGGAAGACATTAGAGTACAGGTGCCTGCTGTGCCTGCTGTTCCTGCTGTGCGCGCACCCAGATGTCCAGTTGCAGGATGTGGAGCAGATCTTCGTCAAAAACATGCTATGTCTGCTCACATACCTGGAGTGTTTCACCCGGAAATCAAGGGTGAAGATATTTCGTGTAGAAGAATGGGGGCCTTGAAGCTGATCACCCGATGGCTTCTTGGTGCATCTCGGACCTTGCAAGACCTTGTCACCTATCTGGACAGTATGGGCCTTCAGACAGATCCCGAGGCTCCCACCCATAATCTCGTTTTGGCAATGACAGATTTGTGTGCGGTGATGAAAATTCCAGTCCCAGATGATCTGACTTTGAAGCCATCCGGTAATAAAGTCACTTCTTTGCTACACTGGAAAGCCTTAGTGACCCTTATCTTTATGCTGGAAAGACATCAAGAAGAAAGTCTTCGTCTGCAGTTTGACTTGTCTTCTGAAGAAAGGTCACATTTGCCAGAATTTCCCAAGGGATTCGACAGTCACTGCCACCTGGACAGGACTATGAGAGACTTGGGCATCAAAGCACCGTCGCTAGAAGTCATCTGTCAGCACTTGCCTGCAGCAGAGCCATATGAGATTCAGCTTACAGGAGCTGTTGGTGTTTTCTGTGACCCTGAAACCTACCCATCACCTGATGAGTTGAATAACTGGGTCCATCAAGGGGTTGTTCCTGTGCTTGGACTTCATCCAAAGCGAGCGCTTACTGAGGATGGTTATAAACGCCTTAGGACGCTACTTGACCTGAAGGAAGTGGCGGGGCTGGGTGAAGTTGGCATCGACAGAACTGAACCAGCAACAACATGGGCAGACCAGATGCAAAAGTTGGAAAGACTTCTATATCTTCTTCAACGACGACATATCCTGGTTTTGCATTGCCGAAGTGTTGGGGATGTTGCAGATGAGGCTATACTTTCAGTTATGTATATGCTTCAAGGTCATCCAGCAGTTCACCGAGACCAGCTCATCCACTTGCATTGTTACACAGGAACATGGCCTATACTGAAGAGGTGGTTGGAATCCTTTCCAAACACCTATTTTGGATTCACTGCTGTAGTTGCCAAGTACGACAAGGTGGAAGATTCACAACAGGTGGAGGCTGTCGTCAAACTTGACGAATCCAGGCTCCTGGCTGAAACAGATGCCCCGTACTTCAGTCATCGAGGATACAGGCGGACAACTCCAGGGTTACTTGGAATGACAGTTGCCAAGATCGCGGAAATCCGTCGACAGCCCTGGAAGGAACTCCTTCTCATATCCTCGACCAATGCGAAAAGGCTGTACGTCAGCAGAAAGCCTCCAGCTGTGGGCGATCACCACTAGGACAGCTATGGTGGAGGGAAGTAGGTGGGCAGCATAGAAGACATGGTGAGTTATACCTAACACCTGTTAAAATATAAAATTTTGGGATAGCCATCTGGTTTCCCCAAGACAAAGGCCTGATTAGCAAACTGTATAAGAAAGGTCCGATTAGCAAGCTGTTAGATTTTGAGTTAGCCAACCGGTTTCTCAAAAGGTCTGATTAATCTTGGGACAGCCAACTGGTTTCCCATTGATGTTCAAAAGCAAAAAGAATGTAAGGTTTTTGGGACAGCCAACCGGTTTCCCATTAGATTTTAATGTTTTAAGGGTTTTGGGATAGCCAACTGGTTTCCCATTAGTTTTTAATGTTTTAAAGTTTTGGGACAGCCAACTGGTTTCCCATTAGTTTTTATGCCCAAATGCTGACTAGGATGGCATGAAAGTTCAACAACAGCCTGTGGGTGTCACGGTTAACTACAAGACCTACAACTTCAAAATATGGTGGGGAGGAGTGTAGTGGAAGTTGGGTGACATTCGGTGCTTTGGGGTTAGCCAGGTCCGGTGAGTAGAGTGACCTAGTGCAGGGGCTGATGGGAAAAATCATCTGTTTCCTGAGCGCTCGCCATCTTAGTTGGTATTTGATAGAAGTTCAACGTTCATCAGTAAACATCTAGTACAAGACTAAGGTATTTATTAAAGTAAGTTATAATAATTGTTCATGAGTTATTAGTCTTTCAATAGACAGAGTTCAACAATAGAAAGCATCACCTGCCTATTATAATACACCGGTCATGTTGGAGGGACTAGTCAAAGAAAATGAAAATCCGCTAACTAAAGTCAAATTACATGTACTAAGTATGTTTCGGCCATCGAGTCAGAGATAAGTTTACAAACGGCCAAATTGTAGGGATCAAAGAGGTCATGGTGTCTCCCACGGATCTTTTAATGAGTTGAATCAAGCTTTGTCATGCGATAACCCTGTGACACAATTTACTGTTGAGTAGCTTCACTAAATCATCTAAGTCATGATATCTTGTACCGGTCGATCCGATAAAACCGTCATTGACGCAAACACCAATTCATCACTACAATTTTATAGTACAAAGAGCTATAGCTAGACTCTACAAGATGTTGGCTATATCTACCTGCTTGAAAGCACGCAAAGCTCTATAATAAGAACATGTTACTTTTCAATGTGGGCTCTGCACTGGATCTTTTTATGAGTTGACAGAAGCTTTGTCATGCAATAACCCTGTGACTACAATTTACAGTTGAATAGCTTCCCTCTATCAACTTTGTTCCTGTCAATCCCCAGGATGTTTTGTTACCACATTTGTCTGCTCCGAGCATGCGTTAACAATCCAGTTTGGGTCACCCTGAGCAGGCTCCAGGGTGCTCCGAGCGTTTTGTTCTAAATCATGCTGGGGAACCACATAAATTGGAAAGTAAAGGTGCGCGGAGCAACCGCTGCTCGAAGTATATAGAAGTAGGATTGTGCATGTGTGTTGGGCTTCCCCAAATGCAATATAAGTATACTCAAAGTTAGTGTCACACATTATATATATCGCTAGACTATACAGAGGTTGCAACTCTTACTCTAAAATAAAATTTTCGTCAATATCGAACATGCTCGAAGTGACCATAATTGGGCAGTTAACGCATGCTCGGAGCAGACATATATGGTATAAAAACATAGCTCCAATCCGATAAAACCATCAATGACGCCAACACCAGTTCATCACTACAATTTTATAGTACAAAGAGCTATAGCTAGACTCTGTCAGTTGTACGGCTCTCTATACCTGCTTGAAAGGACGCAAAGATCTATAATCAGAACATGTTGATGTTCAACGCGGGCTCTGCACTGGTGTCAAGCTGTCCACATTTTACCGTATAGCTTGATGCCAGTACACTGATGAAGAGGGAGCGTTCGGCGTTGTTGAAACATGCCTCTGCTGTTGACAGTTTTGAGTATCACCGTTACAGTATTAGATCATGTATACGTGAATGCAATATAGTGTTTATCTCCTGCTGCAATTGCCCGAGACTGACCAATTTAACACTGCTCGTTTATCTTAATCTATCTTCTTCACATTTTACCATTTACATGTTACCATTTATATGCAATCAGCATTCTACTGCACCCTATGATCTGTTCATTAATTTAACGGGTTGCTCGTTTGCCAATAAGTTATTATCTGGACAGGTTGTGGTGCCCTGAATAAAAATTTTGAGTGATTTTACTATTGAAAGAGGGGTTTTTGTAAACAAATCTTCAGCGGTTTATGTGGACACTAAGATCGTGAATTTCGTAAAACCGTTGGTGTTAATTTATTTATCATATTTTCTTTTATTTAGTTAATTGTGAATGGTAAAATAATCAGAAGTTGTAGGTGTCTCTGATTATCACCTGCACATTTTGAACGGCAAATCGTCATCTATACAGAATTTAAGTAGTTCTTAGTGCTGTGTGACAGTGCTGTCAGTAGATTTCAGATACTGACATCATACGATCACATTTCACAACAGATTTTCTCCTCTGACGTTACGACGCTTTATTTGTGAAGCATATTTTGCTTTTTCGTATGTTTTAAATGATTACCGTACCGAATATAGGGAAACAGTTTTAGTGCCACAATATACATTCAGAACCTATCATCAGCAAAGTTTTATGAAAATAAAACTGCCGTGCAGGCAAGCAACAATTATTTAATACTGTTTCAATGGTATGTGCTCGATTGGCATCTTTCTCAAATTTCCGTTGTTACATAAGCAGGTTTATAGATAGTGCTATATATGCGTTGTTCAAAGTTGTAAGAATTTTTATTGTGGCTGAAGTTATGGATTTTTTATGAATTTTAAATGTATTTTGAGCATCACCCATAGGGTCATCGTTTTTGTTTGAAGGGATCAAATTAGAATGTCACCTATAGGTTTGTGTAAAGTTAAGATACAGAAGAAGTATCTGTATAAGTTTCAAGAGGCTGCTCCCTGTGATTTTGTTGTAGTAGAGTTTTGAAATTATAGGAAATGGAGGCCAAAAGGCTAATTGCTAATTGCGAATCATAACTGTTACCTATATTGTATAAGCTAGGAGAGGGTAATTATAGTACTGCATCCTACATTATCTTACAGGGTTAGAGCCAAGCTATCTAACCCTGTTTAAAGATTATTGCTACGACACTCCCTTGCTGAGTTATAACGGGAAATCTTAAAGAGGCTAAAAGGCCAGTGTCATCTCGTGGGAAGAGGTTTTAAAGGCCTAATATTATAGAGTTAACTATCAGAGAGGATACTTATAGTCCCTTATCTTCCACTATGGGACCCGGGCTTTATAACCCTGGCAAATTAAACAATCTAAGACAGTTCCCGGATTAGATTTAGCAGTCGCAACTTTGTGACCGAAAAACGCCAGAAGGCCAGTTGTAAATCTTAAAAAAAAAGAAAATATCGTTGTTTTGATTAATTCTTATGATTTCACCAGTGCATATATATATCAGATTAAAGTACGTTTTACAAGCTTTAATCTGATACCAAGTTTATTTTAGACGAAAAATTGAGTGAGTACAGCGCAATTGCGCATTAGAATTTTTTTGCGAAATGCGACATTTTGGAGAAAAAAAGTTCATATCTCAGCTCATAGACGTTGTAGACTATCAATGTTTATATGTTTTGAAAAGAACGTTTCACGAGCTTTCCAATGATACCAAAATCAAGAAGATCAAAGCAATTTTAGTAGAAAAACTTTTAGTTTGAAGTTTTCTGACAGGAGAGGAACATATATATTAATATAGTCTCTTAAAACGGGATGAACTAAAATATCTTTTGAAATGGAGGAGCCCATATAGGTTTATATATATCAGATTAAAGAACATTTTAAGCCCTTTAATTTGATACCAAGTTTGTTCTTATGGACCAAAAATTAAGAGAGTAATCATCAAATGTTCTTTTTTTGTAGTGGAGGGGACTCAATTTTTTCGAACAAACTCGAATATCTCCTTAACTATTAAGATTTGATCTATACATGTATATATCAGATTAAATAACTTTTTATAAGCTTCAATTTGATACCAAGTTTAGTCTTATCGACCAAAAATTTGTTTATAAAGAGTCAGTTAGGGTTAGGATTTCATAGGAGTCGGACGTGTTTTTGTCAAGCTCCTATGAAAATTTTTTTTTGGGCGGTTTTTATCTAAATCATTGTTCTGTATTAAAATATTACAAAAGGTTAAGGTAGTTTTTTTCTTGTTTCTTGAAATCTAACTGTGATTTACTTTTTTTTTCATCTTTTTGTATTTGTCGGGGGTCTAAATTAGCTAAAATTATTTTTTTCTAGGTATTTTCTTTGTCAAAATGTAGGGTTATTTTAGTTGTTCATAAGGCTATTTTTTGGGGGTTAGGGTTAAGGAGGTTAGCCTCTTGTGTGCTTAATATTTTGTCTTTGGGAGGGTTGTCCGGCCGTTGGGATAATGTCAGGGGAGGAGGGAGAAGAAGTCACCCCTGCGGGGAAGTCCGAAGAATTGCAATCATCTGGGGAGGAATTGGAATCATCTGGTAAAAGTTATAGGCCCAAGAGGGGGGAATTGGAGGAGGGGTCAGTATCTAGTGGGGAGTCGGGGTCTAGGGAAAGAAGGAAGGATACGGTGAAGCGTAAGTTGGATTTTGGGGGAGAGGGAGGCGAGGGAGAGGGTTGGAACGGGGGAATAGGGAGAAGAGTCGCAGGAAGCTGTACTCGATAGGGAGGGGAAGGAGAACTGAGGAAGGGGGGGCAGGTAAGTAGCGGGACGGAGGGGGGCGGTTCTGATGAGGGGGATCAAGGAGGTGACAGCGATGGTTCAGGTCCCCCGGCCTCTGGCTCCGAGACCGGAATCATCGCTGACACGCCCAAGGGGGATAGGGTTGGTGTTAGGCTAGGGACCCGCAGTCCCCGTAATGCGAAGAGGACCCCTAAAAGAATCAGAAAAAAGGTTGTCTGCCCTGTAGGGTGTGGCAAGTGGGTGATTGACCTCGTAAAGCATCTCAAATCCAGGAAGCATGGAATGACCGAGGCAGAGGCCAAGCAGCTTAATAAGACCTCGAGGGTTAGGAAGCAGATTATTAAAGGGGCGGGGGGCCATTACAGACGCAGGTGTGCGGTCCCTGGTTGTGGAGTTACCACAGCCAGGATAGCCAATCATCTCCGGGAGCAACACCCGGGGCTCTCCGAGGCCATGAGGTCCGTTTACAGATACAACTCACAAAGGGTACAACCCGTAGTTTGTCAACCGTTGACTCCACAGTCCTCTGATCCCCGGTCCACTCGTGAGACACCCCGGCGAGAGTCACCTCGGGAGAGTCGGCCGACTCAACCGGGGATGACTCCTAGCTCGGGTCCCTCACCAGTGAACCGGCGATCCATACCTGATGTACTTATTTCAAAGACCAAGAAACTGCACATAGTTATCAAAAGGTTTTGGGAGTGGCAGCTAACCCATCTCGGGGAAGGGCGCTCCCAAGACATGGCCCAGAGGTCAGCCCTCGAAGTGGACAGGTTTTTTCAAAACTTCGGTGGGTTCGAGCTAAAGATCCTAACACCTTCGAACTTCCAGCTGTTCGTTTCGAAGCTGGAAGCTGATATGAAGTCCCTCTTCGTGGCCTTCTACGTAAGGTCCATAATGAAGTTTCTAGATTACATCTTTCAAAAATCTTACATTACTGCTGGCCGCTTCCAGAACCTCCGCCAATCTCTTCTCAACATCCAAAACTCTTTTGTGCGCCGTGGAAGGAAAGAAAGGGCTCAATCGGAGGCCAGGTCCTTCCACGGCCGCCTTCCCCCGCAGATCAGAGAGGCATTCTTCGACTCAGAATATGGCAAACATATTAGGACCCTGTCACAGGGCGAACTTACTCGCGCAGACTTCAAGAGCGTTCGTAACTATCTCATCTGTGCCCTGACCCTCTGGGACGGGCATAGGCCGGGCGTTCTCATGCAAATGACGATAGAAGACCTCTTAAAGGCGGTCATTGAGAAAGTCCCAGGCGATGAACCCGTCGAACAGAGGACATACCTGTGCATGACGGTCTCCAAGCACAAGACCGCCGGATCTTGGGGGGCCGCCATTATATCCGTTCCCACCAAGATCTGGCTGGAAATGCGAACTTACCTTAGACTCATTAAACGGATGTTTAACCCGGCGGATACTTCGCCTCTATTCCTGACCGAAAATGGGACAGGCTTTGAGAGGTCTAGTGGCATCAACCACTGCCTCCAGTCGTCCTATTCTAGGTCAGGGGTACAGGCGAAATACCCACAGAAGTTTTCGGCAACCGCCACTAGGAGACTTCTTACCACCGAGTGCCGAAATGTCAACCCGGCAAATGCGGCCCTAGTAGCCGCACAACTTTGTCACAGTGTCGCTATGGCGGACCGCGCCTACGCACTGAAAAGACGAATCTCTCTCTCGTCCACCGCCGTCCATGTCATGGAAAAAGCCATCAAAGAAAGGTCCGAGGAGGCGGTGGACAACCAACAACACAGCACCAGTCGAGAGGGGGAAATTGCACAGTTGTCCGGGGATGAGGAAGAGGGGGAGGGGAGTTTGGGTAGGGAAGAAGAGGGGGGATCGGTTGGGGACCAGGAAGAAGAGGGGGGATCGGTTAGTGTTGGGGAGCAAGAGGAAGAGGGGGACTTGGCGGGGTCGGTAAGGGTAAGGGACCAGGGGGAGGGGGATCAGAGGAAGACGGGGGAGGAGGACGATATTCGGTTCATCGATCTTCCGGGGGACAAGGTAATGCTGGCAAATTTGTTACCTTCTCTCGACTGGGATACTATCCATTCCGATGCCCAGTTCTGGGTGAATGAAAGAACTGTTGACGAGTTGACGCAGTCAACCTCAGTAATCCGGATTGCTGATCATTTACATGAGGTGGTGGCCCGAAGGTTCGATATAGATGTTTTTCACGTCCTCCAAACCGAAGGGGCCACCCCCACTGAGGACAACCCTGACATTGCGTTCACGATGGTGGTCCTGGCAGCCTGTAGGCTAGGGTCTTGTTTGGCTCAACACTTGACCCCGACGTCATACCTACTCAAACGATGCCTCATGGCATCTTCCAAGAAACGGACTTGGAGGCCAGGGCTAAGGGTCGGGCGGAGGAGGGGAGGTTCAAGTTGCTTCCGGGGGACAAGGAGAGACTGGAGAGGGAGAAGGAAGTTGATGAAAGGGTCCGGGGAGGTATACTTGCTAAAAGGGCGGAGGCCAAGGCCATAGAAAGGTCTGACAGCAGAGAAAACAAAGAGCGGGGCATGGCGAGTTTGGGGGGTGCTGGTAAGGAAGGGGAGGGGAAAGGGGCGGTGGAGAAGGGAAAGAAGGTGTTAGTTCTGTTGTGGTTCTCTGTTGCCTGTTTTTGGTGTCAGAGTTTCTGTGATTTTTTACCTTATGTATGTTCTTATTATTTTTGGTTCGGTTTGGGTTGCTGAGTGGCCACCTTTTGGGAACAAGCTGCTCACTCGGTTGGCCATATGTTCTCTGTATCTTGATTATTTGTAATCTTAGTTGTTTCCAACTATGGTTTGAGGGCTGGATTTGGATTTTGATTGTTTCAGTTCCTGGTCTTTGCATACTTTTTACTTTTATAGGCAAAATGGTATCTGCGAAATCATGATATTATGAAATACATGTATGTTATGACCTTCGTGAATACAAAGAGTCATTAAAGTAGCAAATCAAAACTGCTTAATGACCAAATTATTTTGTAGACTTTTTCAGCATAAGACCAAGTTCGAATAAATAGTTAAAAGATTTTCACTAATTACGTTTGTTGTTTAAATGTCTTAACCATCGCAAAACTGCTAATAAACGTATAAAAAAATCAGTTCGTTGATAATATCACTATTCTATTACGTCTGGAGCGGCGATTTGTGCTGGATAGAAATAGTTGTTCCTTATACACAATTATATATAGTCCCGTTTCTGAATAATACATTGTCAAATAGGTTCTCATAAAAGGGAAAGTTTAATATTTTATCTGAATTTGATCACGATAAACATGATAATTTTATAAAAGGATAAAGTTTATAATTCGATATGACATAAAGAGGTTTTGCTGTATTTCGATTAGATAATTGTCCCCCCCCCCATAAAATGTACTTTAATCAATTTGCCAAATGCCAAATGACATCGGCCAAGTGCCATATGACGTGCTACCTTATATACCTTAGAGTAAGAGACAAACCATAAATTATACACTGAAAATAGACTTTTCACGTTATAAATGCATAAAATCACAACTCTGACTTGTTTATGTGATTTCTTTCTTTCGCCACAGCTCTGCACCTTCCGACACTCCTAAAATCCTATAGCAAGGGAACGCATAACAAATAGTAATTTAAAAAACATTTTACCGGCTGTAATGAGTCTACACTGCCTTCGAAATGTGATATTTATATCAATAGAACATATCTACAGAGCATGACCCGGTAAGGACCCGTTGTGGAATGAAGCAACACAGAAACAACAGGGGACAACTTTCATGCCTACATTACCTCTTTCCACGATAATTAATTCTAAGTGCCAAAGACCCCGCATATTGACAGCCTGTCCAAATGCCAGTTTAACTGGGTCACATAGCAGTGCTATATCGACAAGAGACACAAAACATCTTCCAATTTCATTCCCATCGCTCTGTAAGGGCTTCAAGTGCAAACTACTCTCAGTGAATTTAACAAAGCTTAACTTGTTTGACTCTTAGAAACACTTATTTCGGGATATAGATTTTGATCTACAACTTTTTTGTTGACTGGTCAGCTTTTCTTTTAATAGTTAAGCTTAATACAGACTTCCCTTTCTTTCTGTTCAGTTCTCAGAACGATTTTTCCCAGGAAGCTGATGGGAACGAAATCACCAAATGTACGAAGCGGCACTTCTAACTAGATGTTATAGAAATCACCAAATGTACGAAGCGGCACTTCTAACTAGATGTTATACTCAACACGCTCTCCGTCCACTAATTGATTCTGAAATCAATCATAAAAGAAATTTCATTAAAATCCCTTTCATTAACAAAGGTATTGACTTTATAGATTTACCTAGTATATTTCAGGATAAATCTGTTACATCTTCCATACCTGATTATTTCCAAAATTCTGAACCACCTATTATTTGTTATAAGTATAACAAACCGATTAGAAGTATCATATTTAATTTCAATAAACTTGTGTCTGATCTTGACATCGATGCTAATACTCCTGATTCATGAGATTGTAAAGATTCCAAATTTATTTACCCATCAGCAGGTCATGTTGTGACTGGAAATTTGAAGATCATCACGGATTCTAGAATTCGTAACATTGTTTCTAAGGGTCCTAAGTATAGATTCCCTTCCCATATCGATTTCAACAGATGTAGGGAAGAAATTGCATCTGCATTAAACGATTTTGGTAATCGTTGGTGTAAACGAGAGGGTGTTGAAAGTAACGCTTTAAAGAAATGGAAACTAAGTATCTTTAATATTGTGGATAAACGTATAAAGTTTTATTCAAACAATACTAATCTTTTACCTCCTAAGCCTAAATCTTCCTTTAGATATTTGAAGCAGGGTATCCAGGATTTTCATAGGAAGTATGTTTTGGTTCCTGCTGACAAGGCCGCAAACAACATTGTTGTTGTTTGTCGGATGCACTATATTAACACTTTGAAGCAGGCACTTAACGGCACCACGGCTTACGAAGAGACTTTTACAGATGAGAAGACTGTCGTTAATAGCCACTCAAATAATTTGCCTTTAAAGTTTGCTGTAAACGTTAAGGAACGCCAAGACAAACTTCCTACGATGTATTGGTTACCTAAGCTTCACAAAAAACCGTATAAAGCTAGATTCATTGCCAACTCTAGCTCTTGTACTACTACAGAATTATCTAAATTATTAACTTCTTGCCTCACTGCTGTGAAATCTCGTGTCATTTGGTACTATGAGACAGTGTATGAGAGGTCAGGGAAAAATATGTTTTGGTCTATAAAAAATTCTGGTGAGGTACTTAGTAAACTGAAGTCAAGAGGGTTCCGTGCGACTAGTTTGTCCACTTATGATTTTTCTACTCTTTATACCACATTACCCCATAATTTAATAAAGGAAAAACTTGTTGATTTGATTGAGAGGGCCTTCAAAAAGTTCTCCAAAAATGAAGATACCCTTTATATTGCCTGTAACGATAAGAAAGCGTTTTTCACTTCTACTGACCGTAAAATATATAGAGGATATAGTCTTTGGTCATGTCAGAATGTATGTGACGCCTTATCATATCTCTTAGATAATATTTACATCAGATTTGGTAATAAGTTATACAGACAAATTGTTGGTATTCCGATGGGTACAAATTGTGCTCCTCTTTTGGCCGATTTGTTTTTATTTTGTTATGAAAGAGATTTCATGACTTCTCTTTCGGTTGATAATCAAGCTGATATCATTGAGGCATTTAACTCTACCTCTAGATATTTAGACGATCTTCTGAATATTGATAATCCTTATTTTGAAAGCATGGTTAACCAAATTTACCCACCTGAACTTAAATTGAATAAAGCTAATACTTCAGATACCGAGGCCCCCTTTTTGGATTTACATCTATCTATTTCTAACGGTTTTGTATCTTCTAAAATTTATGATAAACGTGATGACTTTGACTTTGATATAGTTAATTTTCCATTTTTGGATGGTGACGTTCCACGTCGTCCCTCTTATGGAGTGTATATTTCTCAACTTATAAGATTTGCTAGAGTGTGTAGTCATGTAGATGACTTTAATGCTCGTAATAAATGTTTAACTGCTAAACTTCTTCAACAGGGCTATCGGTATCATAAGCTTAGAAAGGCTGTTTCTAAATTCTATCGCAGACACCATGAATTGGTTTCAAAATTTGATGTCGGATTAAAATATCTTTCACACCAAGGCCTATCGGAACCAGAATTTTATGGTGACTTAGTATACAAATTCAAAAAGATTAAGGGTAGGACTGATTTTTCTAATCAATTCCGAAAAATAATAATACGTCACAAACGTATTGGCTATAATTTAAATGTTATGCGACAGTCTGCATGCTTAGTGATTAACCCAATCACGGTTGATAACTTTGCTGCACTCTTTAATTGCACTTCGGGGGATCGGTCGTCAGACTCTATGATGGCCCCGACCTAAAGCTATATATTTTAGTTTGTTGGACCGGAGCCTTTTTGTCTGTTGCTTGGTCCACCGGGGCTCAACTGGTGACCTTCTTTTGCTTCAGATTTCCAGTGGGGTCGTTTGGCAGGACAGGGATCTCCACCTGTCAGACGGCCCGTTGTATCTGTTGAGTCCTCGTCTTTGCTTCTTCATGGTGTTGAAATTTGATTTATGTGTTTACCGTGATTATTCATTGACGAGTTAGAGGGTTATCATGCGAACCGAACTACCAACTAAATGTTTTGTACCACTTCAGAAACTGAGGGTGAGGTTGGGCCTGTAAAATCGATTTAAGCCCCCCAGTAATTCATTACTGACCGTTCCAAGGCGGTAGTTCTGTTGTGGTTCTCTGTTGCCTGTTTTTGGGGTCAGAGTTTCTGTGATGTTTTACCTTATGTATGTTCTTATTATTTTTGGTTCGGTTTGGGTTGCTGAGTGGCCACCTTTTGGGAACAAGCTGCTCACTCGGTTGGCCATATGTTCTCTGTATCTTGATTATTTGTAATCTTAGTTGTTTCCAACTATGGTTTGAGGGCTGGATTTGGATTTTGATTGTTTCAGTTCCTGGTCTTTGCATACTTTTTACTTTCCATAAGTTTCACCTGTTGGCACTGAGTCTGCCCGTGTCTCCTCTAATACGTCCCACCTTAATATATAAGCCACGACACGATGCAAACAAACAAAGTGGTTGTGCGCCCAGCGCAATCTCAGATCAGCCTGGACAATCGCCCAGTCTAATCAGAGTCTTCATTGTCCGCATGGAGGTAGCTTAAATCTTTAGCTACTCTTCAAGCGCAAAGTGGAGACTCTAGTCAGACTGGGCGGATGCCCAGGCGGATCTGAGTCTGCGCTTTGCTCACAACCACTTTGATGGTTTTCTCGTGTCGCAGCTCTTTTAATGTACATGTAACGAGATTTTATAGTCATTATATTAGCGTAGACAAATTATTCGATTCGACAGATTAATCCATATTTGTAAATTAGATGTGTCGTCTGATTGACTATTGAACAGTGCAAATTATGATTATTTTTTAAAGAAAAAAAAATAAGGATTCATCATATTTTAAAACGTGTTATTACATTTTCATGACTTTCAAGACTTGACAACGGTGTTCTTTTACGGCTTCGCAGGAAATATGCCAGCCATTTACGACTTCTCTGTGCTATTCTTTAGTCCAGTATACATACCAGGTTTCGCCTCCTAGGCACAGGGTATATAAGTCTAGGTACAGAATACGGACAGTCATGTGCGTGCGTGCGTGTTTCTACAACAGTCGTTGTGGAATAAGCTAGATTACTTTATCACAATATTTTTATATCAAATTAAAAAGATAGGCAATGGTCAGGAATAAAATCAATAGATGGGTTCCCTTCCTCAAGAGCAATGAACACTATTACAATCAGGCCACGTATCTCGCCCTCGTAACCAAACGAGAAAGAACTATATACAACACGACCTATCACAGGGACAGAATGGCTCGCCTGACAGCGCCTTGCCCATCACATAAAAAACTTTAACGTAAAACTTTAACATTTTGCTAACGCTGACGCCAACGCTGACGCTGACGCCGACGCCGGGGGTAGTGCAATAGCTCTTCTTGAACTTCGTTCAGGCGAGCTAATAATGACAACAGGTCACGGAAGACACTTACTTCAAACCGAACGAATAGATTTGTTCACAGACAGGTGGTCATTCAGCAACCCAAACCGAAAACGGGCAGGTAATTCATACCCCGTGTCTTAAATATATTGTATAACAGACCTATCACAGTATGCGGCTCCTTATAGATAGAGAAACTGTTTTCAGTAAAACATTGCATAGAGTTTAATAAGACAAAATATCTGGACACGGAAAACGAAGTATCTGTACATTTTAGACAGGACTATAGCCCAAGTAGCATACGTTGAAAATATAATTTCAGCACAAACTTGAGTTATAGTAAAATGTTTCGGGAAATCATTGATTGAGAGCATATCAATTCGGAAATTTCGGGACAACTGTGTCAATTAGGCAAATATTTCGGGACCGCTTGACTGTGGCTAAATATTATGATGCTGTTCTAACAGTTACGATATAATATTATCATATGACGTCGCATCTGAGAGTGTAATAAAGCCATGCATTAAATGCGATAATCCACAAGTGGATTAAATATGCAAATTACGTCGTAACGTTATACGTTGGCGTCCATAAAACGTCGCGTTTCTAATGGCGAAATCGTGACGTTTTAGTGCAAATTCTGCTGATAAAATGCGATTTTATTGTCATATGATAAAAAGAATCTTGCATTCGTGCTCATGTATTACTGAATTTATTAAACTCGTTGGGGAAAACCGATAAGATGCTCGGCAAGCCTCGCATCTTATCTTTTTCCCCAACTCGTTTAATAAATTCAATAATACATGAGCACTCATGTAAGATCCTCTATCTAATCCGTAATAAACTAAGTGAGCTGCAATAGCAGTCTGTTGTGAACTGTAAGGAAAGTGGGTACGTTGACTATTATAGCCGCTGTGCCTTAGATGTATAGAAAGATAAGCGATGATCAGAATGAACCGACATTCGAGGGGATACCAAACAGTTTTGAGCCTCACGCAGAAAGAGCAAGATATTTGGATTTCTATTAAGATATATATTATATTTACCAAATATGACCTTTCTACCTTGAACAGCTGCTGAGAAATCTGTTACGAAAAATTAATGTATTGAATGCATGGAGACAAAATAGGAGAAGTCCATTCTCTATCACACGACTCATCAGGTTGTTGTCATTTCGTATAATATATATATTTAGTTACAAAGAAACTTTGACAAAAAATTCCATTATATAAATGATGGAAAGAAAGAAAAATGAACAAATACAAAGAAGAATATGTAGGAGAGGGTGTGTCTCAATCCCACAATACAACGAGTCGTTATCTACCTGTATGCCCACCATGAAGATTCTAGGTCATATGGTTTGTGGATAAATCTTGATTCTAGCTCATATGGTTGTGGAGAAATCTTTGACCAAAATGTTGACAGGAATGAAAGAAAAATGGATAAATAACTGGAAAATAAGCAGGAGAGAGCTGAATCGCAATCCGACAACACAACAAGTCCAATCAGCATACCAAAAATATGAACATTCAAGTATATGGTTACGGAGAAATCTTTGACAGAAAAATGTTACAAAAGAAAGTGTTACGGACAGACGGAATTACGGACAGACGGAATGACGGACAGATGTAAACCAGTATACCCGCCCCGCCCCCCCCCCCCACCCACACCCACAATTTTTCAAAGCGGGGGTATTGTCATGAAAAAAAAATCTATATAAAATCAGGGTTGAATGCGATTTTTCCTGAAACGTGCAACAACTTAAAGGTAAAGGTAAAGCTTTCCCATAGCCAAATAGCCGTAGGGGCAGTGGGGGTTAGAGACTCACTGTATCTTGGGCACAGCATATGAAAGGCAGAGCCCGTTTCTCTCCTTTCGCTGCCTTATCCTTCCCTGATTCGAAAAAGGTACCCATCTACTGCTGGGTTGACAGACAGAGTTTTCCAGAGCCCATTTCTCTCCTGTCGCTGCCTTATCCTTCCCTGATTCGAAAAAGGTAACCATCTACTGCTGGGTTGACAGACAGAGTTTTCCAGAGCCCATTTCTCTCCTGTCGCTGCCTTATCCTTCCCTGATTCGAAAAAGGTAGCCATCTACTGCTGGGTTGACAGACAGAGTTTTCCAGTCGTCGGATGGCGAAGGTGAGCCGCGAACTCATGACCTTCCAGAACGTTCTGCACCATAATCGAGCGCCACTCTAACCACTCGGCAACGGCGCCTCTATTTTAAGAAACAATAAGCAGCAACTGATCAAAACAATATAAGCTTCCTGTCATGATCAGAATTTGTCTCCTGGGGTTATCTGCTCCTGACATAGGACTGTTTCCATGCATAAAATCATGCAGAAAATATATAAAATTAGAGTTTCTGTTTATCTCTGTGAAATTTTACAGAAATGATGTAAGTAACATAACCGTTCTTTTACAGCAAGAATTTAGTCCAACAACAGTATTATCTGCTCCTGCTGCGGGGATATGCACATTTATAAAACCATAGAAAATAAAATCAGAGTTGAAAGAGATAATCAATTTGAAAGTAATACGAGGGGCATTTCAGAAATAATGTAAATGATCTCAGGGTAGCCTATTCGCTGATATTTAGCAGTGGTGTTATATATCATTGGAAAGCTAAATTCAAGTGCTTTAGAATGGTACATGTATGCATTAAAAGAATTTCTAAGTCACCTATGCATGACAGCACGTGCTTATACGTCATAAGGGTGTGGATACTGGAAACTATACATTTTCACTGAAAGTCTCTCGTGTTCTATTGCTGTTTGCTCAATGAGAAAATGATATATTTTAATAAAGAAACGCGTAATACTGTCCTTTCAATGTAAAATAAGAAAGTAATATAGAAAGTGTTTCCAAATTCTACACAAGTAACATAATAAACGAGATTTTTTGTCTGCTTTGTGGTTATAAATGCAAAGTTATTGTAAATGCATTTTATCAATAAAATTGTGATTTTTGACTCAATCACATCCAATTTCAACAAATGACAGACATTTTATTACAGAAATGATTAGGTCACTATATTTTGTTACGAATGGCATCAAATCACTGATGAAACTAGAGGATACATGTGCAAACCCCACGCCGGAAGTTGCAAAGTAGCAGCAATTCATGATAAATACAAAACAATAAAATGAAATTATCTTCTAATAAAAAGACACAGGCTATATTTAACTTTAATTAATATCAAAAGTTAGAGGGACATATTGATAGAAAAAGTCATATATAAAGATATGAGAGACTTGTTATTTAATATGACAAACTGACATTGAAATATGTGGGTGGGTGGGGAAGTTTATCGTAAAAATCAGGTAGGCCACTGACAAAAGAGCATAAGGCGCCTTTATAGATTATTTATAACAAATAACAAGCATGACGAATTAAAGATTATTTATTTTTTGTTTCATATCTGTCACCAAACATTCACGTTCACTTAATTTGACCTTAAAATCGAAGTTTAAACAACTTACTATACATTTCAATTTAGCGCAGGAAGTGACGTCATCAGAAACGCGCATTGTTCCATGATTAGCATATCTTGCAAGGTCAGTTTTGTGTGTTAGCAAGGCCAATACAATGTTTTTCATACTGGAATATTTTCAGTATAACAGGTATTATAGGTATCAATCCAGAGCTGCTTGTATCCAGAGTTTAGAAAATATGAATTTGTCTTTACATGAATATTCCGTCTGTTTCTACTCAGTGTCCTTACCCTAACAACAATTGTGAAGGCATATTTTGAAGAAAATACCAGAGCCTCAAATATTTTGAGTGAATGCCATTGGGTGATATGTAAACCTGAAAGTTAAAACATAAATTTCAAAAATCGGTCAACATTCCTAGGAATGGCCGACTCATTTACACTATTTCTGAAATGACCCTCGTATAAGTTGCCTGTTAGGATCAAATTGGTGACTCGAGGAATTATCTTCCCCAGACCCAGGGCTATATATATGTATGAAATCAAGGAAAAATCTAAATTAAAACAGAACTCAAAAGAGATTTTCATAAAACAATATAACAAATGGGCAAAACAATAATAGCTTGAATTAGTTAACTGAATCCAAACACTCGCCCTTAGGTTCCGCAACGGTTCGAAACAGTTATTTAGCTGTCTGACCCTCGTGAAGGTTTCCTAACCCATTTATGAATCATCACAGGAAACAAAACAAACTGATAAAAACCATGCTGAATCAAAGATGAAAGACTCCACAGAAATAACGTATTGCGACACCAGTTGACTCCTGGGGTGTCATACATGTACAGCACCACTAAAATAGTGGAGCAAATGAAAAGCACAAGCCGAAGCCCGAATAGCCAAGCAACAGACAAGAAAAACTTCAACCCTAACCGTTCAAAATAGCTTTATGCTCATTTTAGTCTGATGCCCGACTATCGGCGTGCAATATAAAAGAAAAGAAAATTTATTAGCCATGATTGGTTTAACCACTAAGCATTGCAGACTGTAGCATTACATTTGTGTTACATCCAATACACTTCCTTTTAATCATAGGGTATCCTTTTAGAGTAGGTTTTTACTTCAGAATTATACTTGTGAGCAGTAAACAGATCGTCTATAATTGAGATTTCTTTACAACCTAATTAGAACTTTATAGATGCTACAAAATGGCTTGGTTTAAAGCTTCTAATAGCAATCGTAATATGCAATTAAGCGGACTGATGAAGATGTGTGGTCTTTATACTCATCAAAGCGTCAATCGGATAGAAAAGCAATTACGACTGGGTCTCTGAAGCAGTATAAAGAATGATTGAAGTTTGTGATTGCAAGCGTCTCTGTCTCTTATAAGTGTTTTATCATAGAAATAATTGATGTAAAAACTTTCGTTCTATATTCTAGTTGAGATGCCATTCTACAGGAAAGCAATCTAAGCAACTGCCAAGCAGAAAAAAAAAACGGTGTCGGTTTAAATTCAAAGTGCTTCTTTTACAGGATCAGAACCGCACGTTTAGTAAATGTGTATATGAGCCGCGACACGAGACAACCAACAATGTGGTTGCGCGCCCAGCGCAGACTCAGATCAGCCTGGGCATCCGCACACTCTGATCAGAGTCTTGGCTGTCCGCGTGAAGGTAGCTTAGACTCTTTGCTCCCTTTTAAGCGCTTTGGAAAGACTCTGATCAGACTGTGCGGATGCCCAGGCTGATCTGAGTCTGCGCAGGGCGCACAACCACATTGCTGGGTTTCACGTGTCGCGGCCCATGTGGTTTATTGTTATCTTTATCTCTACATTCAAGCAAATGTCATTAAAATTGTAAGGTTTCGTTCGCAAATTCCGCAATGTTGCAAGTTCCTCAAATTTAGTAGTATACAAGTAGGCCACTGTTACAGAAGATCGGTCTGTCATGTTATTTTTGTATGGACATAAATCTCATGTTTCTACAGGACTTGATAAATAAGCATAGACCTAAAAAATCATCCGACTCAGATTTACAGCTCACACCGGCTACATACTTCAGCACATGGATGTCGGATGCTATGGTTCCTTCCAGCGTAAGTATAATGCTGAGTGCCACACATTTATGCCTCAAACCATTTCAACTATCATGTGAGTCACTTGTAAAATTTACCATAAAGTATTATGTTCTAAAACATCAGTCTGCATTCAAGCAAGATCTAGATAGCGGTGAATTTGACCACCTAGTCTCAGTTACAGTCCCGTCAGCATTAGGAGTTTCCCCGGTCAACAAGTCTGTCCTCAACGTTCCCCTTGGCATATAAAAGAATGCGGTATTGCAAGTCTACTGGCGCTCCCACATCCGATGACGGTTGTGGTGGAGGATTTTCCTGATGTGACGGTATGCGGATGGTAGTCTGTTCCCGCTACAACTTATGGCGGGTATGATCTCGCGTAATTCCTTTCCCTTCAACAGTAAGAACTAAGTTTTTCATTCAAACTCTTCCATTTTAGCAAACTTTCAAGTTCATCAGAATATCCTCTTAATGTTGTTTTAGACGTGTTGTTGGCTCCAGACTCTGATGCTGAATTGACCACATCCTGTCTAATATCGTATCCATAAGTTGCTACAGCTTTCAGATGATCCATAATGAGATTGGTCCTCAAAAGGACATATGAGCCGCGACACGACAAAACCAACAATTTGGTTGTCCGCCCAGCTCAGACTCAGATCAGCCTATGCATCCGCTCTGTTTGATCAGACTCTACGTTAAGTGCTCAAAGGGTAGCTAAGGGTCTAAGCTACCGCCATGCGGACAGCGAAGACTCTGATCAGACTAAGCGGATGCCCAGGCTGATCTGAGTCTGAGCTGGGCGCACAACCACATTGTAGGTTTTCTCGTGTCGCGGCTCATATAGGCAACCGTTACACTCTCCCTGACACCCTAACTCGTAAGGTTTGCTTTGGTAAATCAAGCTGTGTTGACGCAATGCCAACTGTTAAGTTGTCATCCCTCTCATCCAGGTAAGCATTTGTAAGAGACGTTAAAGAGTACAGACGGTAATTCTTCCTAGGCAGACGAGTAAAATGTGAAATAAAAAGAATGGAAGTAACAGCCACAGCCATGGCTGGTGAAATATGGACTATCTATCAGTTATGTTATAGTCCATATTAGCAGAACTAAATATCGATTATGTAATATGACAAAATGATGTTAATAAATAGGGAATATTGCGTTAAATTTAGCCAGCATATACCCACTTCTTTAACTAGAACCTCTGGAAAATTTCAGAACCGTTTTTTTTTTTAACTTTTCCTGACCTAAATAAAGCTGACATGTCACGTGACCGTAGCATATGAAGGAAAACAGTCTGGCGACTTATGGATTGGACTGAAATATGGAATACTTATGGCTGACCATCACAAATACATGTATGCGTGATGGAAAACCATAAGTCCCAAGCTGGTAAACAAACAGACGACAGTTTGGTGTGAAACAATTGGATAAATAATAACGAAATAAGATTATTTGAACTGGAAGTAAGTTTGGTAACAAAACAGGGTTAGCAATTTTTTTTACGTGTCGACCGCAAATGAGAAGAAAAAACAAGATTAAAAATTGATAGAGTGAATTTCCCACCCCTTTTTTCCCGGAAAGTGGTGATCCTATTAACCTTTAATATAAATGTATCCATACCAATTTAAGTGCGACAAACGTGCGTTTCTGTGTTAAACATCTTCGGTGTCGCTTGATATGATCATTAAATGATTTAAACATGGTGGGAGCTTCTTCAATGAAAAAGTAAAATTGTCAAGCGTTGAACTACTGTCAAACAGGTAGGTCCGTCAAAACAGGCCGTATCAAAAGTTGAGAAAAAAAAGCTGAAGAGGAAGACGAAGATCTTTCTGCGGTTCAGTTGAACGGACACAAAGAAAAGGGAGACATACGGAGAAAAATGCTCCGAAGGATGACAAGAAAGATAAACCAAACAAAGGCAGCTTAAAACTAGAGCAAGTGAGCAGGGGCTCACGTATACCCCCGACCACTGCCACCGCCTAATTAAAGCATATTTTACCAGAAAACTACAATGCTAATGTACATGTACAAAATTCAAAGTTTGTGACCTTGACCTTATGTCAGCAGCATCATCCATTCATATGTGTAAACTAGTATGAAATAAACCTAGTCATGTATATATACTCAAGTATATTAGAACTATAACCCAAAACTGTACAACAAATGGCTAAGTCCTAGTTATTGACCCCAGGCCCCACCCATGAGTCTGACTCTGAGCTTAGATAGTCCAGATCAAAGTAATGCTATAGAGATGAACCATATCTGGAAGAAAACTTCAATGCAGTTACAAAGATATGAGCAATCAAAAAGGTTTAACACAAAACTTTGACATAATGAGAATGCCGAAGTCCTAATTACTGACCTTTGGCCCCGCCCTCGGGCATGACCCAGGGAAATGCTATAGAGATGAACCATATATGGAAGAAATCTTCAATGCTGTTACAGAGATATTAGCGATCAAAAAGGTTTAACACAAAAATCAGGTTTAACAAAAAAATAATGAAAATGCCTAAAAGTCCTAATTACTGACCTTTGGCCCCGCCCTGGGGCATGAACCAAGGGCTAAGGTATTTTACATGGAAGGTAATGCTACAGAGATATCATGAACCAAATATGAAAAGAATCTGTATGTAGTTACAGAGATATGAGCAATCATAAAAGGTTAAATGCAAAACTTTGACGTAAAGTTGACGAACAGCGGGACGAACGAACGAACGGACGAACGAACAAACGGACGGAATGACAAAAACTATATACCCCCTGACATACTTCGTATGTCGGGGGTATTAAAATACAAAAGAGATCATAAGAGAGAACGAAGAGAACTTCCTGAAAAGAAAAAGAGAAGACACGTCTTCTTCTCAGGGACAGAATTAACTGTATACTAAGATTCAGACTATACATTCTAATGTTTATAGATCCTACCAACACAGGTCCAAATAAAATCAGTGCCAGTCCGTCTGAAATAGAAACAATCCATGTTATGGTCAACAATGCGAGTCATATGACTGAAATGGCGTTAAACGTACAGTATGTTCTTGTCACACGGGTCTTTGATTATAATTTACATAACAAAACCATCTTCATTTATCGTATCAATTTAACATTTTATAGTAGAGTTTTTATTTCTAACTTCTGTGATGTGTTGCTGCACTCTCAGCAAAACGCTCTTTGATCATCTTATCTCGCACTGGCATCAAGAAACCTTTTACGGATTATCCCGATCGTTTACGAGATCATGAGAATCATGGTTTATCCATCATCCAATTAGAAAATTCATTGTAAGTACGCTATATGCGTCAGCGCTAGTACTAATCAATCACGATGCATGTCACTTACCTGCACCACAACCGGTTCCCACATTTTTACAAAAAAGCTAGATTCTTTGTGACAGCCGGTAAAATCGTTTTTTGTCCACTCCTACAGTGGCTCCATCATCCAATTAGAAAATTCATTGTAAGTACGCTATATGCGTCAGCGCTAGTACTAATCAATCACGATGCATGTCACTTACCTGCACCACAACCGGTTCCCACATTTTTACAAAAAGCTAGATTCTTTGTGACAGCCGGTAAAATCGTTTTCTGTCCACTCCTACAGTGGCTTCAAGTCGTGTAGATTGATTGATTGATTGTTTTGGGTTCAACGGCCCTTTGAGAGAGTATTTAAGTCTATATCGGGCCGTCTCCAAGAGAGGGAGAAAGAGGAGAGATGATAGACGAGGGAAAAAATGTATAAACAACACCCACAAAACTGGGTGAGCAAATTATTTCTTAACGTGTCGACCACAAATGAGATGTAAAAAAAGATTTAAAATTGATAGAGTGAATCCTCCACCCCCAATCCCCGGAGAGTGGTGTGCCTATTCACCTTTAAATGATTTAAACATTGTTGGTCCTTCTTCAGGTACGAATTAGACGAAACAAAAAATGAAATTGTCAAGCGTTGAAACTACTGTGAAACAGGCAGGTCTGCCAAACAGGCCATATTCAAAGTTGAGAAAAAAAGCTGAAGAGGAAGACGACGATCTTTCTGCGGTTGAGTTGAACAAACTAAAAGAAAATGGGGACATACAGAGGAAAATGCTCCGATGGATGGCAAGAAAAAAAAAAGAAAGCGCAAAAATCGAAGAAAAGTCAGCTTAAAACGTTCAAAAGAGCTCATTAGAGAGAATGAAGAGATGAAAAACAAGCTTTTACGTCATTTCTTGAAAAAAAGAGAGAAAACATGTCTTCTTCAAGTCCAAGTTCCTCAGGGACAGAATCTGTTTAACTGTATATTAAGATTTACACTAAACATGGTGATGGTGGTGCTGGAGGATCTTCCGTAAGTGACGTTTGGTGGATGGAAGTCTTTTCCCGCTACAACTGATGGTGGGTATGATCTTGCGTAATTCCTTCCTCGTCAATATTAAGAATTAAATGGGGCTTTTCTTTCAGACTCTATTATTTTAACACATTTTAAGTTCATCAGAATACTCTGTGAATGTTTTGTTCAGACGTGTTCTTAGCTCCAGATTTCTTAGTTTAATAGCCGGGCCGCGTAGCGCAATCGGTAGGGCACCTGACTCATAAGTCAGAGGTCCTGGGTTCGAAACCCGGTCTGGCCACATACTTTCGTTCCTCCTTCCGCTGATTCAAGAAGGGCAGGTGTCAGTTACTGGCGAAAGTATGTGCACTTAGTACTGGTTAACCGCTTAGGAGGTCTAAGCCTGCCCAGGAATAGTGTGGTTAGGGTAACTGACCGTCCCGACATGACCATAGTTGTTTACCGTGGACGTTAAGCATAAAATCAACCAACCAACCAAAAATCTTAGTTTAATAACTCATAGCCCTGTCCATCGCCCTATGAAAGTTCTAATACGTTTCGTTGTTAAGAGTTGGCTAGTTTTTCTCTTGCCTACCTGCACAGTAAAGTCTAATGCTAAATTGATCACTTCCCGTCTTGTGTCGTATTCATATGTTGCTACAGCTTTCAGATGCTCCACAATATGAGACTGTTCGTTCAAAGAACATATAAGTACCGTTACATGCTCTGGATCAACTATCCCTTACATCCTATCACGTAAGGTATGCTTTGGTACATCAAGCGGCGTTGAACCTCTGCGAACCGATAAGTTGTTATCCCTCACATCCAGGTAAGCATTTGTAAGAGACATTGAAGTTTACAGACGGAACTTCTTCCTCATAGGTAGATGTGAAGACTGAAATGTAGAATGTGAAATAAAAAGAATAGAAGTAGCAGCCTCAGTCATGATAGGTAAAATATGGACTATCTATCAGTGATGTTATGGTCCATATTAGCAGTGCTCGATATCGGTGAAGGTAGAATATGACCAAATGATGTAAATCATGGCTAACTGTGTTAAATTTAGGCAACATAACTAAAACGTTTAGAAATTTTCACCGTGTTTTGAACTTTGCCTGACCTGAATGAAGCTGACAGGTCACGATCTGTAGCATAGGAAGGTAAACAAACAGACGACAGTTTAGTGTTAAACACTGGGATAAATAATAACGAAATAACATTAGTGGAGTGGTAGTAAGTTTGGTAACAAAACTAGGCAAGCGAAGTTTTTCTTTACGTGTCAACCTCAAAAACAAGATAAAAAATTAATAGAGTGTATCCCCCACCCTCACTCCCCAGAAAGTGGTGTCCCTATTCACCTTAAAATGTTTTAAACATTGTTGGTTCTTCTTCAGGTATGAATAAGATAAAACAAAAAAGTGAAACTGTCAAGCGTTGAAACTACTGTGAAACAGGCAGGTCCGTCAAAACAGGCCATATCGAAAGTTGAGAAAAAATAGCTGAAGAGGAAGACGACGATCTTTCTGCGGTTGAGCTGAACGAACTCGAAGAAAAGGGGGGCATACGGAGGAAAATGCTCCGAAAGATGGCCAAAAAGATAGAGGAAGCGCCAAAAACCCAAGAAAATGCAGCTAAAAAAGTACAAAAGAGCTGATCAGAGAGAATGAAGAGATGAAAAACAAGCTTTTACGTCACTTCCTGAAAAGAAAGAGAGAAGACACGTCTTTGAGTACAGGTACCTCACGGAAAAAATCTGATTAACTGAATATTAAGGTTCAGACTATACATGAGCCGCGACACGAGAAAACCAACAATGCGGTTGTGCGCCCAGCGCACTCAGATCAGCCTGGGATCCGCCCAGTCTCATCAGAGTCTTTGCTGTCCGCGTGGAAGTAGCTTAGACCCTCAGCTACCCTCTAAGCACTGAGCAAAGTGTCCGATCTGACTGTTCAAGTGCCCAGGCTGATCTGAGTCTGCTATGGGTGTGCAACCACATTGTTGGTTTTCTCGTGTCGCGGCACACATTTTAATGTTTACAGATCCTATCAACACAGGTCCAAAGACAATCAATGCCAGTCCATCTGAAATAGAAACAATCCCTGTCATGGTCAACAATGCGAGTCCTATGACTGAATTGGCTTTAAACGTACAGTATTTCTTAAAACGAACTGGCACAGGTTGCATTTTCGTTGATGATGAGCGGACGTATATTTTTGAAAGTCTAGGTTGTAGCTGTTTCAGTGTATTTTTTATATTTTTTTTTATTTAATTTGTTTGTTTTGCACACTTCTTATAGTTCTCCAGGAGGGTAAACGGATCGAATCTATTAGGTGCATATAATTTGGACAAGTCTGTCATTGTCCTCTCCAGTTCAACCCTGGTTAGGTACGTATGTTCAAGGGCTGTTACGAAATGAAACAAGATACCTAGTTCCCAAGTGACCTGGTCATCGTGGCTAAACAGATCTGTTTAGCTACAGTGACCAAGTAGTTTTGGAACGATGACTCTTTTTCGTTTCATAACAGTTTTTTTCGTTTCATAACAGTCTTGAAAACATAGTTCACCAGGTGTTCTATTCGAAGATGGTTGGTTGGTTACGTGGTTATTTTGGGTTTAACGGCCCTTTGAGACAGTATTTCAGTCTATATCGGGCCATCTCCCAGAGAGGGGGAGAAAGAAGGGAGAAATGATAGACGAGAGAAAAAAATGTCCAAACAACCCCCACTCACGCCTACTGCAAGCACAGAAGGCCGTTGCCCTACTATTATTCAAATTAGTAGGACGCCCAGGCACTGGAAGTCACACGCAGGGGCATCGCACCACCCGACCACCCCTCTATTCGAAGAGGAGAAGCGACTTGTCCTGAACTTTCATTTCTTGAATCACCCAACTTACGTCATGAGGTAAAGGAGAAGCGACTTGTCCTGAACTTTCATTTCTTGAATCACCCAACTTACGTCATGAGGTAAAGGAGAAGCGACTTATCCTGAACTTTCATTTCTTGAATCACCCAACTTACGTCATGAGGTAAATATTTCATGTTTGAAAAGAAAGTAATATCGAGCCGATTAAGAAGATAAGATATATCTCATGACTTACGAGGCTGAGTTCACAGTACAGTTACCCCTTGCAACTGTTATTCGTATTAAGCATCTATCAGTGTCCATTAACCGGGAAACTTCCAAAAACTTATCAGTTCGTGGAAATCTTGAGTTTCTAAATTGTCCGGTAACTAGTTTCATTTCGTAAAAAAGACTTTCTTTTCTACCGACAAAAGGTAATAATATTGTTTTGGGTTAGCAGTACTTTCTGATAATGAAATCGGCCTTATAAGACCGGAGAAATAACTAATGTACTTACTTGCTTCCAGACTTTTTTTTATCTAACTGTAAAATCGCATGGACGTTGACTACCCTGTATGTTGTATATTTATTATTTCCGCAGACATTTCTGTCCTGAGTGAAGAGAAAAAAATGCTCTGAACATTGCTTGACCATTTCGTTATGTATATTTAAATAAAGAGAATCCAACTGTTAATATATCTCCTTGTTGCGTCATGGATTGGTAATACATAACATTGTTGTGTTTTATGCTAACTTTGCGCGGGGTCCGTACCCGTGCATGAAAAGTAAAATCACATTACCGTACTTCTTAAACGGGTGTTTCAAAATGACCCATGCTCAGATTTTCTTCATACTTAATAATTTGATTACCTAGGGTAAATTATTTAATAAAATGGATTTATCAATTTATTTCAAGAACTGCAGGGCTTAGGGCCGCACCTTGCAGAACCCCTTATCAGACATGATGGGTAGGGCCAAGTTAGAACCTGTCAAATTAACAGTATAATTTGAATGCATTCGTTGCCTACTGAAATAAATTGCAGGTACCCTGAGAATTATTTTGTTACCATAAATTTATATGTTGACATATAGAAATATTTTCATGGTCAGCCGAATTAGAAAAAAATCTGTCAAAAAACAGACTATAAATAATTAAACATGAAAAGTAATTTAATTGTTTAGATCTGTTACTGTATTTGTCAAGCTGTAATTTTTATTCAGAATTAGGGTAAATATATCTCCCCTTTTTGTGAAAAGTTTTAAAAGATTTTTAAACTGGTACAGTACTTTTTGAAACTGAAATTCGGGGATAGGTCAGGTTTTTGGAGAATGTCAGTTTCATAGTAAAGGTAGGATCTTTCACTGCAGCACTTGTTTATCTATGACAGAAATTATCAATGAGGTCCTACATTAATAACCATTCTGTATGCAAATATTTTCTTCACTGGCTAAGATTTGGAAGCCAAGGATAATCCCCCAAATGTGCCCCCACCCCCACCACTCCTTCTCGAACTTCTGCAAACAGGTGTAATCACCAAAACATAGTCAACATATTTTTTATCATCTGTACAAAACGATAAATAAAAGATGACCAGGTAAATTAATTTCAGAGTTAACTTTTTTTTCATGCATCAGTGAACTGAGATTTTTGGTTTTGAAGATAACTTTGTGTTTGTATCTGTAGATGTCCCTAGATGTAAGGCAGGACGTTCAACCTTTTCTTTCTAACTGCTGTCTGCATCAAGTGCTAGTGTGTTGGCTTGTATCTTTACATTGACTAGGTCACAGATAGGGTGATCCATTGTTTTTATCTAAAGTATTGACTGCATCAAATGTTAGTGACCTGAATTTAATTTGTTTAAAATTTTGGCTTGTACCTGTGCATTAAACATGCATAACACAAGACTCCAATACCTGACTGCATCCAGTGTCCATGTCCTAAAGAATCAAACAAAAAACAAGAAAAGAGGCGAACCATCCAAATCATCTGGGCACAACAGTTTACCATGGAAGATAAGCTGACACTCAGCTAGCTTGGGAAGACTTCTCAACCCATCATTAACATAGTGACAGCAAACAAATCACTTACGTTGAGAAACAGCACTATAAAATAAGTTTTCATTTGTGAAAAGATGTAACTTTTTCGGGACTGACAATTAACTCACTTCTTGACTATCATCAGTATCATTGGAAGTGTCTATTTCGGTACTGTTAATCCTGATGAAAAGAATCTTCTGAATTTGATCAAACAGAACTAAAGCTGAGCATATAACAACAATCCATGAGGAAACCAGTGCCTAAAAAGTGTCAGTTAAAACTTATAGGGCTCTAAAAAAGATTTCGTGGGCTCCAAATAAAATATTTGTCAGTCTAGGTAAAATAATTACCGGGTTATTATTTCGAAGAAAAAAAAGAAAGAAAAAAAAAAGCCCACCAAAAGATTTTATCTGAAAAGTTTCTGGTGTTAATGGGTTTGGACAAGGTGACATTCTCATCGATATGGTTTTTAATCTGAATTGGGATAATACAGAGATGGCATAGTTCACTTTATGGGGAATCAAGATACGAAAATACAATTCAACAAGATATGGCTTTTCAAATGTATTGGAGTGCCTGACAGCCCACATTTTGCAGCCTTGAAATATAGTCTACCGGGCTCAGAATTTCTTTAATTTTCTTGTACACATATAAGAGGTATACAGCATGGTTTATGCTTAGTATAAAATCTTGACAACAACTGGATCATACTTTAACTGATAATTAATTTTTGATACATGTGTGGTTTTGAGCTGATTTTGAGGGGTTATGCCAAACAAAAAGTATCTTATACATGACCCGTTTCTTGAAACATGAATATATGTATTTCTAAAATGTTTCACATTAATTCACTGATTTTAGTTTATCAATGATATTGCAAAATCTTAAAATTTGATAGTTCTATGAACGGTATTTTAAGGGAACCCTCATTTTCAGGGTATAAGTTACTTAAGTCAATCCTGTGCTATGCTGAGCGTGTGAACTGAGGTTAATAATCCATAAGCAACACTGTTAGTCCTTAGGCAACACATATACATAGAATAAAAAAAAGCTATGCGTGGGCAGATTCCTAGGCTGAAACTCCGCCTTTCAAACTTTCCAGTTTATACAAGTGCCTTCCGTTAAGCACTGTAAAAATACAAAATCATTTCAAGAAAATTGAATTGCAGCCCCGCTGATCAACCGTTTTATAAGGGTGTGATTAACACTTGTAGTTGAAAGGTGAGAAACACCCCGAAAATAATGACTGTCTTATTACATCAGTCTATTATCGGTTTTAGCTAATAAGGACATACATGTATTGATAATGGAAATGCATCCTGGTTCAAATTGCCCGATGTTGCATCAGAATACAGCACAATCAGATATAAACAACAACATACCTGCATCTCTATTACTTCAATTTTGAAATGTCATGTTTATAAATTGTTGGTCGGTTGTTTTGGTTTTAACGACCCTTTGAAACACTACTTCATTGTACGTCGGGCCGTCTCCCAGAGAGAGGGAGAAAGAAGACAGAAATGATAGACATGAGAAAAAATGTCCAAACAAACTCCACCCGCACCTACTGCAAGCACTGTTGGCCCTTGCTCTAACACTGTTCAAATCAGCAGGACGCCACGGCACTGAAAGTTACACCAGTCACCACCTGACCACCCCCATGTTTATACACTCGGCATGCGTTGTATGTCAGGGTTATTTAGTTCCTGTTTTTTAGGCTGTGCGCGGGTGCTTCTTTGTTTAGTCCATTGTGTATCTGTGTCGACAATTTGAAGTTATATCTTCTGGATCCAACTTCTCTGAGTTTTCTGATTAATTAATTGATTGATTGATTGTTTAGGGTTTAACGGCCTTTGAAACGGTATTTCAGTCTACATCGGGAAGGTAGAAAGAAAAGAGAAATGATAGACGAGAGAAAAGATGTCCAAACAACCCACACCCGCACCTACTGCAAGCATAGTAGTCCCTTGCCCTAATATTGTCCAATTCAGTTTTACGCCCCGGCACTGGAAATTATACGCAGCACCATTGCACCACCCGACCATCCCCCCCCCCCCCCCCCCCCTTGAGTCTTCATCCGAATAGTTTGTTACTGAAAGTTACTGGACACCATAGCCTAGTCTGTAAATATGCATAATCTTAAATTCATTTTTCACTGAAATACTTTTTCAAGTCTTTGCATTCAGAATTGGCTGTGTACCGTTGAATGTATGTACCATGTATGTGCGACTCCACTTAGAGTTTAAAACTTAGTACATCGTACTATATTTTGGCATTGTCTGAAGATGTTCATATCATGTACGTAACATAATGCAAATTACGTCGACTTACAGGCTTGTCGCTTGTAATTTATTGTTTGTTGGGATGTCTTTGTCAATCGTTCCCTTTGATGTTGGGGATAGGGTTTGGGATCTGATTCAGTCAGTTCCTGAAGTGAAGTTGCTCTTTAAATTTACAGACTTAACAAACAGATATATACTCGTCAAAACAAATTCCGCCGCAATTTTAATCGTGATATTGATGTTTTTAAACATATCATTGTCAAATGATTTTGCTTTTAATTAGTTGTCACAACATTTGTCCACGGGAAACTTTTTAATGTCTCAGTTTGCTGCTTGCGTGTACAGAGTTACCTCGCATAACTTGTAAACCATAGAAACTCCGACCAGGCGTTTACTGCGCATGCGCAACACCGTTATGTTTGTCTCGATGATTCTCGAGAAACCGTACATTCTAGAAACATCTAAATCAAATCTGAACAAACTTTCAAATGGCGAACGTTGCACCTCAAAGTGTGCGAGACTGTTAATTACCTCCCTTTGAATCAAAACTATAGCAAATTTGATTTTCAGATTATGGGCTTATCAGTCACAAATTTTACTTATGCTTTTCTGGACATATGAATACGTTTCTTTGCAATATTTTTAAATGAGAATGCATCAGTTTATTGCAAAATTATGTCAGGCATGCAGTTTTGAAATGTTTATGACAATGCCACTGCAACTTTTCAGAAAGTTTGGCTTTTCTGCCAAAACGTTGAAATTTAGAAGTGAGACGTTATCGTGAAAACCGTTTTGAATTCCGATTTTCTTCTGTATATGAAACATCTGGAATCCAAAAAACGTGTCTACAAAACACAGGTCAGAAAATGAGAGTAAAACTAAAAGAAAAGGCGATTTTTTTTTTCATGAGAAATCTCGGGAGATTAGAAATAACCCCACTAAAACTGAACGTTGCGCATGCTCTCGTTTAACATTAAAATTTTGAAACCTGTCTGTCTAGCAAACATAAAATGGTCATATCAGTACTACAATGACTCTTTTAGCTCATTCATTATGGCATCTTTCAGAAAAAGATGCTGAAGTAAATGCGGCGGAACTTCTTTTGACTAGTATATATTAGCCCTGTTGAACCGAGTATATGTACCTTCTCGAGGCAAGTTCTTCATTTGTTTGAAATTTCAGTTCATTTAAAACTGGATAGACTTCTATAGGCTGGTGTGTAAGTGCTATTACAGTTTCAAGCCGAGTTTATTTTTAAAGAATTGGTAGACTTCAATTGCATGCTAATGTCCTTTGAAGATTTTTTTCTTCTAAAATTCGGTTTATACAATCAAAAATGCAATGTGGCTGAGAAGCTCCGTGGTTAAGTGGTTACAGCGACACAGAGGAAGGGTCGGAGGGTCGAGAGTTCAAATCCGGTTTGGCCATCTGGCAATTGGAAAACTCCGGCAGTCTCCGGCAAAATATTTCAATGATGAAGCATTTTTCATATCATGCCAGAGGATTCCACGAGTTTTGAAATAATCTGGTTCAAAAGCATCCTCCCTGGAATTGTGAGCATTATTCAGAGTTTGATAAATCAGCCGCGACACGAGAAACCCAACACAGTGGTTATTCGTCCAGCGCTGACTCAGACAAGCCTGGGCATCCGCCAAATCTGATTAGACTCTTCGCTTAGCGCTTAAAGGGAAGCTTTGGATCTGATCTACCTCCATGCAGACAGCGAAGACTCTGATCAGACTGGATGACCAGGCTGATCTGAGTTTGCGCTGGGCGCACAATCACTTTGTTGGTTTTCTCGTGTCGCGGCTTATATATGAAACTCTGAGTAATACTCACAATTCCATGCAACAAATACTGCAGCTGCAGTGATGGTTTTGAATGGATGGATGGATGACTTGCGATTTTACGTCCTTTTCAACAGTATTTCAGTCATATCAGGACGATGGGCTTGTGATAATGAAAGGCTGTGTGCAATGGAACCCCGTTTACGATGGAAAGAACTCCGCCTCCAGCGGGGCTCGAATCCGCGACCGCTAGATCAGTAGGCCAGCGCTTAACCCACTGAGCTACCGAGGCTCCCTGATGGTTTTGAACCAGATTATCTCAAAACTCGTGGAAGTCTCTGGCATAATATGAACATATGCTTCATCACTGAAATATTTTGCAAGTTATGCCCCTTTGCAGAAACTTTTATCAACCACACACAGTCGAACGTATGACCATGTGTTGCAACTCCCCTAGGGTTAGAATTTATTTATATGTAACTCAGTGGTCTATTTTGCATTGTCTGAAGGTGAATATACCCTGACAGATTTTTGGGGCAAAAGCTGTTAGTTTCAAGACTTATTCAAAGCTCATACTAGATACGTTCATATGTTGTGTTGCACACTATAAAAAACTACCTCTTTCAGTTAACAGTACTGCCAGCGGGGGTTGGGGGCGTATATGAGTTAGTCGCTGCTTCCTCTAGTTTGCATTCGAAAAAGCGTATTCCTCTTTGTGGAATCACGGAGCAAAGACGTTTCGTCAAGCAAAATTCAAAATTTAATGTTGTCTGTCCGATATCCTGTTTGTCTATTCGGTCGTCCAGAAGTCTAATATTTTAAATAATCTACAGAATTTCGGGAAATTTAAAATGTATTACTAGGGTGCAAAGGTGCGTGAGCAATTTTTTTCGGGATCCCCTCATTAATGCATGAATTAATTCATGCAGCACTGTTAATTCTTTGTTTGACAAGCGGTACCCAGGCTCAGCCAAACTGCCCGTCTCTTTTCTCAGTAAGATCATTTTGTAGTTGATACTATGATGGCTGTACCAGTTTTCGGGGTATTTACGTTTGCTTGCAGCATAAAAACTGTGTGATAAAACAAATATCAAAAACTGATAGTCTGTGTGTACATAAAATATGTGTTTAGTAATTTGTAACTTACATTTCATGTCAGCATGTCTCCATGTTTACATATTCGATCAAATCCAAACAGACTCTCGGCTGAATCTGCTAATCGAGATTGCACCGGTTTTCTGGGTACGTTAAAGAAATAACCCACAAAGTGCATTAGCTGCAGATCCTGCTGATAACAACTGCCTTCGAGAGACCTGTCATTCTTTAGGATGTAAAAACGATCTTTGAATTATCAGAAAAAAAGTTCATAATTTAATAAATCGCCGTGTTATCTTCGTCGGTACTTTCCTCAAACTTTGCAGTACTCCAATATGGCCGCTTCCACGGTCACAAACGACGACGTCATGGAAGACGTCAAAACTAACGTGCTCTCGCGCGTCAATTAGTGTATGAAAAAACATGCTGATTCAACTTTCTGTTTGCAAAAAGTAATCATCTTTAGATGTTCCTGACAAGAGGAGATGTATAATCTATCAGAATACCCCGAATTCTGGAGCACCCCGAAAACAGGTACATCGACCATATTTCCAGAGTCATACCGGGGGTGGTCGGGTAGTGCGATGGTGCTGTGTATAATTTCCAGTGCCGGGGCGTCCTACTGATTTGGAACATTGTAGGGCAAGGGCCTACTGTGTTTGCAGTAGGTGCGGGTGGGGGTTGTTTGGACAGTTTTTCTCTCGTCTATCATTTCTACTCTTTCTCCCCCTCTGGGAGACGGCCCGATATAGACTGAAACACTGTCTCAAAGGGCCGCTAAACCCAAAAAAATCAATGAAAAACCAGAGTCATACCATTTGTTGAGTGTGTGGATTTGAAATAGCTACCTCATCACTCTTGTGAAAAGCATATAAATATTGTTCATCATTGCATGTTCGCAATCTGGTAGCCTGCTAGCCCGTGATGTGACCTTTTCTACCATCCATAAATTATGGTATGCCTCTGTATTAGCAGACTGAACGTCAAAGGCAATGCTAACTGTGCGATGACATCATACAAAATGTGTAACATCATCAATCATGGCAGAATTAGAATAACCCATAGCCGGGACCGAACTGTATCCCTGGTCCACACGCAATGATTATCACCAAAACGCATTTAACTACAGAGTACACGTTTTCATGTTTCTGTTTTACTATTCATCCACTTTTGTAGACCGAACCAAGAAAAGGCAGCTAACAAATGAGACTCCGATTCAGTTTGCTAGAAAATGGTACATACAAAATTCACTGAAATGCCTTTATAAATGCAACTATCGGAACCCAGAATACGTGACTGTAACATTTCATAAACTCAGAATGTGGATCGGTGCATTACTTAGTATACTGAACGGCGCATAAAGAATTTTATAGTGTTATGTATTAACTCTATGCTCCAGTAACCAGTAGTGTTAATGATGCATCGTGAACGACGTTCCCAATGAGGTATATTCAGTCATGTGACAGTTACATCAATACTTGATAAACCTTTGAAAGAAAACGGATATATGTTGTGAAATGGATATATGTTGTGAAATTTCTTTGCCATTTATTGTCAAAATAGTGGTTAACTCATGCTGATGTTGTAGGATGTCAGGCAGTTCCGGACATCAATGAAGTGGAATTTTAGCCAGATAATTTTCTCGCGATACCATGCTTGTGAACTAAAAAAATTGAGAATAATTATGTTCTTTGAACTCTTGCTTCGTTCAGTACCATCATATTGCCAAAAAGGTGCCATAAAAGACTTCCCAGCATCGTGCATTTGAATTTGATATATGATATCGATCTATGATGTAATTCCGACCATTACAGCATGTCGTAAAGACGTTGCACGTGGTGCGATGGTGCTGCGTGTATTTTGCAGTGCCGGGGCGTCCTACTAATTTGAACAGTAGTAGGGCAAGGGTCTACTGTGCTTGCAGGAGGTGCGGGGAGGGGTTGTTTGGAAATTTTTTATCTCGTCTATTACTTTTTTTTTCTTTCTCCCGCTCACTCTCTGGGAGACGGCCCGATATAGATTGAAATACTGTCTAAAAGGGCCGTTAAACCCAAAACAGCCAACCAGCCAACCTCTAAGTTGACGTCTGGTTACACTTATTATAGAGCATTAAAGTATTAGAAAATGAATTATAGGTTTGAGAAAATCACACTTTTCCATTGTAAGAATTTCAGGTAGCATCTCACTTGCAATTCGAGAGGAGGAGGGCATACACTGTCAGATTTTCCTCACGAGTTATACGTGAGATGACGCCACAGATCTGTTACCATAGCAACTATGGAAGAAACCAAGTGCTGGGCCTAGTCGCTTGGCAGAATGACGTCTCAATGACGTCACTTCGATATCAATATGAGTCTTTAGTTGCAAATGTAACAGATCTTTGACGTCATTGGTAGCATGACATAGGTTATGCCATGCTTCGCCAATTTTTCAGTGACATTACGTGGGGCGTTCGAAAAGTTTTCCAAATGGCCTCATAACTTTGTTTAGGGGCATGCTGGGTACAAATGCTATGCATGTACTGAAAGCACTCTTTTTGGTTTTTACAATGATACGTTACAAAAGCACCTTTTCTTATTGACTTACAATGCATTTTATTAGGCCGCCGTCAAACCACTGGGCTAATTTAACATGTAAAATCTCTTCAGTGTTCGGCCTCCAATTCGAATATCGTTGTAAATACAAAATATTTTTGTCAGCTGCATGTCCATCGCTGCCCACATTATCCATACAAAACTTAGAAGGGTGGCAGCTGTTATCGATATATCCCTTACAAATCACTGCGCAGAACTTATGACCCTATTGAATTCGACGTCAACGTCATTTTTTGAAAGAATGTAGCGGTTTCATATTTTGCATTAATTTGAATTTATTGACAGGTTTCAGTTGATCCATGCAGAGGCTCTTGCTGACAAGATTTTGAATACTAACAGACTTGTTTTCATTACAAAATCATAATAACTGTAGAAAAAGAGAGAATTCGCTATAAAATAAATTACGGATAATACATATTTACGGGACAGTACTGAACTTAGATTAAAGATAATTTCCGCCATATTTACAGGACAATATTGTCTGAGCAATGTCTTTAAGCAGCCTACTAAAGTAAAATTCTTCAGTGCATGAAGGGTATACCTCTTTCAAAGAAGTTATAAACGCGTCCTTTAAGAAAAATACACCGCGTTTGGAAACATCTGTAGACATGACATAGCTTAATATGTTTTTGCTATCGGTAGCTCTGTCTTTATGGTGGTTACTAAGAAATCACGCCATTTGAAAAATTGTTCGAACGCCCCTCGTACAAACTATAATTCTTTTAACAGAATTTTCAGACTTTCTCAAACAAATAATTATTCTCAAATCATTTCATTCTGTTAAATGTATGTGCGATGTATTTTACGATTCTAGCTATTGAAAACAGCAACCCATTTCCAGCAATTTACCAAATTAACATGTCTTAGCCTTGGTAAAAAAATCAAACGAAAATATTTTGAAACTGTGATACATATGTATAGTGGACCTCCTTTTTCAATGACACCTTGCTGTCCGCCTATGGTTAAACATTTGAAGTCTGTAGAAAAAGTTTTGAATAAACGGTGCTGCATCGGCTTCGTCTTACTGACGCTAATTAACATTCTTGAAAAACTACGAACATGGACTGAAAATTCAGAAAGCACAACTAATAATAAGAAAAGTCATGTGCAATAAAAAAACATCTGCACTTACGTACCCCGAAAACAGCAATTGCGTTGTTGAAGCAGACCCTTACTGGATGTATAGATGTCAATGTCTAAGAGTATTGTATCCCTAAAGTAATTTTAAATATACGGATAGGACCGTTGAATTATTTGTCACTTCAAGGCTTTGTATTTGGTCCAGTAGGGCGCCATAGTGACACTATCAAAAATGTCATCTGTACATGCTGCGAAGGTCTGCTTGGCTCGTCAACTTGGGAAAACAGCCTCTTCTTTATGAATATGCATGTACTAAAAAAGAGAAATCGCATAGATTTTAAAAGTAACAACTTTAAAGAAACTGTTCTTAGAGTTCGAGCACAAGAGAAAAGCGTCTATACATCCTGGTCGTTTAAAAATCACATTAAATGTTAATAAACACTTAAAATGAATGAGCTGCTATAGCACAGTAATACATTCAAGGATTTATTATGGCATGAGCAAACCGATGTTATTGTGCAGTTTTGCAGACTAATCAATCTACGAATTGTACCACAGAACAGGTAAAATTAATAAGAAAAGCTAACTCGAACGAAGGAAAAAGGGGCGATAAGTATTGAGAAATAACATATTAAAAGAAAATGAAGAAGATGGTATTTTGGATACAAACTTAAAGAATGACGTTACATACGGTAAACTAGTTATAGCCAGAAAAGAAAAAAAACTGACTCGAATTCAAATTGATATGCAAGGCAAATTGTCTTATACTTACTTAGCTGAAACAGGGCAGGTGATTGCGTGCCATTGCGTGTCAGTATCTGTCGTCATTTGCAAATAAAACGCCTGAAAATATTCAAGTTTTACATTAGAGAGTGTGTTATCATAAGTACTGTCAGACGATTTTATGATTTTATCTTCGGTTTTATATTTTTATATTCTAACTACCCTTCGATATCCGAAACTGAAAATTGGCCTTTGTGCTCTAGATCTCTGTAAATTTTTGTTGATTGGAAAATGGGGCAGGAAGTAAATTTAAAAACTTGTAAAAGCTCAGTAGATTATTGATTGACTGATTGAGCGATTTGGGTTTAACGGCCCTTTGAGACAGTATTTAAGTCTATTTCGGTCCGAAATAGAGACGGCCCGTCTCTCAGAGAGAGAGAGGGAGAAAAAAGAGAGAAATGATAGAGGAGAGAAAAATGTCCAAACAACCCCCACCCGTACCTACTGCAAGCACAGTGGGCCCTTGCCCTACATCAGTTGGACGCCCCGGTACTGGAAGTTACACGCAGCACCATCGCAACATCCGACCACCCCCTCAGTAGAAAGAAGATTACTAGTTAAAAGTACTTATGGTTACGCGTTCTCTGTGCTATATTTTATAAGACGGCATTCAGAAATAAAGAGGTTGTGTTGAAGCAACAGTAATCACGCAGGTAACGGTTATCTGAGATTTTCGGTATTCCCTGTGATGTGAAAAAAGTGATCGTACACCTAGTTAAGTTCCATTATGAAATGCCATGGTCATAGCCCAGAAACGAAAAGCTTACAAGGAGTATTAATTACCTGAACGAGAAGAAAGGACATTAATTTGCATCAGTTCGCTGCTATACTCTGATTTTATCAACTCAGGCATGTCAGAAGTAAAATGGTACTGTTAAAATGCTTTCTGAATTGAAAAAGATTCAGCAGTCCCAATGGAAAGAGGAAGACTTACAAAGGAAGGAAAGTAAAATAATGAGGACAAGGGAAATATTTTAATTGGTTACATGTTCCTTACTTGCTCATTATAACTTCAAGTTCCTGTATGAAACTTTAAAAGCTGAAAGAGAAATGGACGGGAAAAGAAAATGTTTTTGGGGGAGTAACTAAAAATAAAACGGCAAGGGGGTAATTTGTAACAGTAGGCCTCTGTAAAGCTTCCTTTTGGCTGTAAAGTATCATGAGAGAACTGAAAACTTTTACGAGTAGCTTACTTGAAAACATGAAACTATGGGAGGTAATGTACATTCCCAGATCTGTTTCATTGTCAAAACTATGAAAAATTAAATTAAAGACGCCCACGAGGCCTCGTATTCCTCCCCTGAGAAACAAGCTCAACAGCAGTTACTTGAGACAGAAACATAAAAAGAAACTACTTTGAAAAAGATTAATCATTGGGTCTGCACTCTTAGGCGGTTATAGCGAATTTTCCAAATAAAAGTCAATAGCAAAAGGCCTTTCCAAAACGTTTCCATGGAGCGGGTTTGAAGATTCTAGCCCTTGCGGTTACCAAAAAAAAATAAGCAAAACGCAACTGCTGATTTTTTAGCTCACCTGAGCCGAAGGCTCAGAGGTGAGCTTATAGGATGGGAGTCGAGCCGTCGTCCGTCCGTCCGTGGGTGCGTGGGTGCGTCAACACTCTCAAACATAAATATCTCAGAGACCAGTGGGCCGATCGCAATCAAATTTTATCTGAAGCATCATTTGGGTGGGGGAAAGGCTGCATTAGGTTTTGGTGCCGATCAGCTCAGAACTCTGGTTTCCATGGCAACAGATAGCCCCCATAGGGTTATAATGGGGAAAACGGCGTCATCACGTTTTCTCAACTGTTTTTGATTAGATCCTTATCATACTTGCAGGTAATGATGACATACACAAGAGCTTGGATGAGTTCGAAATTTGGCCGGATTCGAGCACAGACAACGGAGTTAGCTGCCCTTGAGCGTTTGAAAAAAATCCCATAGGGTTATAATGGGGAAAATGGCGTCATCACGTTTTCTCAGGTGTTTTTGCTTAGATCCTTATCATACTTGCACGTAATGATGACATACATAAGAGCTTGGATGAGTTCGAAATTTGGCCGGATTCGAGCACAGACTACAGAGTTAGCTGCTCTTGAGCGTTTGAAAAAATCCCATAGTGTTATAATGGAGAAAACAACTTCATCACATATTTTTAGAAAAACTTTGTCATCGCTCTATTGCCTACATTTTTCAACAGATTTTAAAATAACTTCACACAAATGTAGGGCATGACAATATTTCGAGCAAGTTCGACTTTCAGGATGCTGCGCCCAAGGTCAAGGTCACTGTGGCTATTTTTAGAAAAACTTGGTCATCGCTCTAGCCCCTACATTCCTCAACGGATTTTAAAATAACTTCACACAAATGTAGGACATGATAATATCTCGAGCAAGTTCGACTTTCAGGATGCTGCGCCCAAGGTCAAGGTCACTGTGGCTATTTTTAGAAAAACTTTGTCATCGCCCTAGCACCTTCAGTTCTCCATGGATTTTGAAATAACTTCACACAATGTAGGGCATGACAATATCTCAAACAAGTTTGACTTCCAGGGTGCTGCGCCCAAGGTCAAGGTCACTGTGGCTATTTTTAGAAAAAAGTTTGTCAGCACTCTAGCACCTACATTTCTCAATGGATTTTAAAATAAATTCTCACAAATGTAGGGCATGACAATATCTCGAGCAAGTTCGACTTTCAGGGTGCTGAGCCCAAGGTCAAGGTCACTGTGGCTATTTTTAGAAAAACTTTGTCATCGCCCTAGCACCTTCATTTCTCCATGGATTTTGAAATAACTTGACACAAATGTAGGGTTTGGCAATATCTCAAGCAAGTTCGACTTTCAAAATGCTGTGCCCAAGGTCAAGGCCACTGTGGCTATTTTTAGAAAAAACTTTGTCATCGCTCTAGCACCTACATTTCTCAATGGATTTTAGAATAAATTCACACAAATGTAGGGCATGACAATATCTCGACGAAGTTTGACTTTCAGGGTGCTGCAATCAAGGTTTTTGATTAGATCCTTATCATACTTGCAGGTAAGGATGACATACATAAGAGCTTGGATGAGTTCGAAATTTGGCCGGATTCGAGCACAGACTACGGAGTTAGCTGCCCTTGAGCGTTTGAAAAAAAATCCTATAGTCTTATAATGGAGAAAACAACGTCATCACATTTTCATTTTTCATCGGATCCTCTTCATACTTGCAGGTAATGAGGATATGCATAAAAGCTTGGATTAATTAGCATTCCCGCTAGTTCCCACCACTGACTATGGAGTACCTGCCCTGAGCATCCAAAAAATCAATGTCGCCACTTTTCTTCGTTTCTACTGATCAGATCCTTTTCAAACTTGCAGGTAATGAGGGAATGCATAATATCTTAAACAGGTTCAAATTTTGGCCAGATCAGGCCAACCACTACGAAGTTAGCTGCCCTTGACAGCTCTGTCTATTGTGCTCTTGATCGGATACTTTTTAAACTTGCATATATTAAATGAGGGCATACATAATGTTTTGGATGAGTTTAATTTTCAGCCTGATTGGACCACTGACTGTGGAGTTAGCTGCCCTTGAGCATCTTAAATATCCCTATAGGTTTACAATGTCTCTCAGGTGAGCAATTGTTGCCCTTTGGGCTACTTGTTTCCTATCTTCAATCAACCGTAAAGATTTAGCCCAAGGCCTGATATGCATCGCTGCTGTCCGTAGATCCTCCCAAGACGTAGCTATGGAGCAAGTTTGAAAACTCTAGATATTGCGGTTACTTAGAAGCTAACCTAAACGCAACAGGTGAAGATTTTTTCTATTTTCAATTAACCGTGAACTTTAGCCCAAGGTCCGCTTTGCATCGCTGCTTTCCGTAGATATTCCCAAGACGTATCTATGGAGCAAGTTTGAAGTCTCTAGGCAGTGAGGTTACTTAAGAACTAAGCTAAAAACAACAGCTGATTTTTATTATGTTCAATCAACCGTACAATTTAGCCCAAGGCCCACTATCCAATGTGCATCGCTGCTTTCCGTAGATATTCCCAAGGTGTAGCAATGGAGTAAGTTTGAAGACTCTAGCCCTTGTGGTTACTAAACAAGAGCTGTCGCCTGACAGCATAGCTCGCCTGAATAGGTGCTTGCCTATCACACAGTCGCTATGGTGGTGTGGACTGCTATGTATAAAACTTCAGGCAAGCATGTCCATAATGACAACACATTTATAAACAAAAGCTATCTCAGAAATATCTTAAAAAAAAAAAATTCCACATGAAATTTCTAAGTCCATGAGCTTGAGGTCAAAGAACTAAGGGGTAGGGGGTGGAGGGCAGGGCTAGGATGTATCAAAGCCTTTAAGCGTTATCTAACATCAGTCCAAGTATTAGTATCAACTGAGTCCATTGTGGGTTCAGGAGATATGTGTCATTAAAAAACTTTAACCAAAACATCCAATCAATAAAAAGTCAATTTTCTAAGTCCATGACCTTGACATCAAGGTCACTGAGGGGGGTGGGGGTAGTACCTTGGAAAACTTTGGACCAATATCTAACTACAGTGCAAGTATCAAAGGAATCCATCCATGGGTTAAGGAGATACTGGGCTTTAGAAAACTTTAACCAAAACATCCAGTCCCAAAAAACTCCCAATTTTCTAAGTCCATGACCTTGACACCAAGGTCAAGGAGTGGGGTGGGGGTGGTACCATGTTAAACTTTGGACCAATATCTAACTACAGTGCAAGTATCAAAAGAATCCATCCATGGGTTAGGGAGATATAGGTCTTTAAAAAACTTTAACCAAAACATCCAATCCGGACGCCGACGCTGACGCGGACGCGGACGCTGACGCGGACGCTGACGCTGACGCGGACGCCGACGCCGTGGTGACAACAATAGCTCTTCCTGAACTTTCGTTCAGGCGAGCTAAAAACTAAGCCAAACGTAATAGCTGAATACTTTTCTATGTTAAATCAACTGTAAAATTTAGCCCAATATGCATCGATGTTTTCTGTAGATCTTCCCGAGACATATCTCTGGAGCAAGATTGAAGACTCTGCCCATTGCGAGTCCTTAGAAACTAAGCTAAACGTAACCATTTTATATTCCCCGTTCAAGCAACATTGAAATTTTACCCAGGGCACGATATGCATCGCTGCTTTCAGTAAATCTTTCCAAGGCGTATCTATGAAGCAAGTTTGAAGACTCTAGCATTTGCGGTTCCTTAGTTACTAAGCTAAACGCAACAGGTGGATATGTTTTCTCTGTACAATAACCGTAAAATCTAGCCCAAGGCCCGATATGCATCTTTGCTTTCCCAAGACGTAGCTATGGATCACGTTTGAAGACGCTAGCCCTTGCGGTTACTAAGCAACTAAGCTAAACGTAACCGTTTTTAGCTCGCCTGAACGAAAGTTCAGGAAGAGCTATTGTTGTCACCACGGCGTCCGCGTCAGCGTCCGCGTCCGCGTCGGCGTTCGAATTGGATGTTTTGGTTAAAGTTTTTTAAAGACCTATATCTCCTTAACCCACGGATGGATTCTTTTAATACTTGCACTGTAGTTAGATATTTGTCCAAAGTTTAACAGGGTACCACCCCCACTCCACTCAGTGACCTTGATGTCAAGGTCATGGACTTAGAAAATTGGGATTTTTTTTTGGACTGGATGTTTTGGTTGAAGTTTTATAAAGCCCAATATCTCTTTAACCTATGGATGGATTCCTTTGATACTTGCACTGAAGTTAAATATTGGTCTTACGTTTTGGAGGTACTACCCCCACCCCCCTCAGTGACCTTGAAGTGAAGGTTATGGACTTAGAAAATTGTCTTTTTATTGATTGGATGTTTTGGTTAAAGTTTTTAGAGACACATATCTCCTGCACCCATAGATGACTTCTTTTTATATTTGCAATGTAGTTACCCTAACCCCGCTCAGTGACCTTGATGTCAAGGTCAGGGACTTAAGAAATTTAGGTATTTATTAAGTAATTGTATACTGATTCATAATGCTTTGCAGAGATTTAGTTTATACTTGAACTGATGTTAGACACTTTTTTGAGATTTTACAAAACACCTTATACTTACCCCACCGGATGACCTTGAAGTCAAGGTCATCAACTTAGAATTTTGTCTTAAAGATTTTGGTTAAAATTTTATATTTATGAAGACATAATTTCACAGTGTCACGATGATGGACTCAGTTGATACTAATACTTGGACTGGTGTTAGATAATGGTTCATGGTACATCCTAGCCTACTCCCCCCCCCCCCCCTCCCCCCCCCCCCCCCCCCCGTTCAGCTCATGGACTTTGAAAATTTATTTCATTATTTTTATTTTAATTCTATTTTAAGACTTATTTCTAAGATAGCTTTTGTTTATAAATGTGTTTTTATTTTGGACATGCTTGCCTGTTTTTGGTGTCAGAGTTTCTGTGATGTTTTACCTTATGTATGTTCTTATTATTTTTGCTTCGGTTTGGGTTGCTGAGTGGCAACCTTTTGGGAACAAGCTGCTCACTCGGTTGGCCATATGTTCTCTGTATCTTGATTATTTGTAATCTTAGTTGTTTCCAACTATGGTTTGAGGGCTGGATTTGGAATTTGATTGTTTCAGTTCCTGGTGTTTTCATACTTTTTACTTTTATGCATAGCAGTTCACACCACCATAGCGGCTATGTGATGGGCAAGCACCAATTCAGGCGAGCTATGCTGTCAGGTGACAGCTCTTGTTTGTTTAATTCTCTGTAAAATCAACCGCAAATTTTAGCCCAGGGCCCAGTATCTATCGCTGCTTTCCTTGAATCTTCCCAAGACGTATATTTGAAGCACGTTTGAAGACTATGGCCCTTGCGGCTGCTTAGAAACTAAGGTAAACACAATAGCATATTTGTTCTATGTTCAATCAACCGTAAAATTTAGCCCAAAGCCCAATATGCATCGTTGCTTTCCGTAGATCTTCCCAAGACGTATCTATGGAGCAAGTTTTTAAGACTCTTGCACTTGCGGCTACTTAGAACTAACCTAAAAGCCGTAGGTGAATAGTTTTACAAATTCGAATCTTAAAGAGATCCTTCAAGAGCAGAGAATACACTTAGAAGAATAAACATGGGCTATGTAGTTTCGGCTAATAAAGCCTCATCAGTGACCCTGATGATATCTGGTGACGAAACCAGACAAAAGCAGACTGAACTTTCTTAATTTTAATTTGGCAGTCGATTCAAAGACTGACTAGTATCAAAAAGGTAACAAATAACATAAAAGAATTTAAAAAGTAACTACACTTCAGGAACTGACTGAAGCAGATCCCAACCCCTATCCCCAATATCAAAGGGAAAGATTGACAAAGACATCCCAACAAACAATAAATTACAAGTGATAAGCCGAGTCAGCAGCTCTTTCCCAAATAGGTGGCAACTCAGCTTTCTTTACCAAACTAAATAATTTAGACCAACAGAAGGGTTACAACAGACTCAGCAAATTATACGAAAAACATTTAACAATTATTTTTAACTATTTTCTATTTTTATTATAGAAGGGTTAAGATGAGAACACAATGAAGTAAACAGCACCAAGCATAATACAAATGCAACCGCAACGGAAGTACCGCCTTGGGACGGTCAGTAATAACTACTGGGGGGGGGGGGGGGTGGTTAAATCGGTTTTACTGGGCCCAAAGCTTCACCTTAAGTATCCCAGTAAAATACAATTCTGTCACATTTAATTCTCGTTGCTGCATGCTAGTTCCAAATGATTTCTTCACAGAACACAAGTTAGTATGTATGCCTTATAATTACCAAATTTAAAGTAGTGAAGAAAGTTATTATGCTACAATGCCTACTTAACAGTTCAACGAATGAAATAAAACAAAATAATTTGAACGATAAGTTCGTGAATAACAGTAATGCTAATCAAAATGATACTTTATCGTTTATTTTGATGACAAAAGGTTTGAATTTTGGTCACTTAAATGTTCAGGGTATATGTGATGAAGATATGTGCAAGTTTTCTGAAATTAAAGCAATGTTAACATCACCTCAGAATAATTCGCTTCATATTTTTGGTATTAGTGAAACAAACTAAAACAACACAAAATGTCGTCATGTTTTAATATAAATGGATTTCAAAAACCTTTTCGGAGGGATAATGCAGCAAATGGCAGTGGAGGTATTATCGTGTATGTGAGGAATGGTATCAATGCGAAACGCAGGACTGATCTAGAAACAAATGACATATCTTGTATTTGGTTGGAAATAACACCTGTTAAGGGCAAATCATTTTTAATCTGTAATATGTATCGCCAACCGGATTCGAGAGTAGAATTCAACGATAGGTTCGAAAATTTCATTGATAATGTTTCAAATGAAGGAAAAGAGATAATACTATTAGGAGATTTTAATAACAACTTAGCAAACGATAACAAAGATAACGAATGGGAAAATTTTACCACCTCTATAGGCCTCAGTCAATCAGTTTGTGATCCAACAAGAGTGTCAGACACATCATGCACCTTAATAGATCATATTTACACAAATGTCTGTGAAAATATAGCTCGGGCACATGTTTGTAAATTAACAATAAGCGACCATTATGCCGTGTTTGGTAACCGGAAATTGAATAATTGCATAAAAACAAATACCCATCAAACTATTACATATCGATCATTTAAAAATTTTGATGAGAACTTGTTCATAAATGATTTACGCGAGGTTCCATGGGAAATTATTGAAACTATTGATGACATAGATGATAACTGTAGAAACATGGAATAATATGTTTTTGGAAATAGATAACAAACACGCTCCGATCAAAACGCATAGAATTAAAAGAAAGCATCAGCCAGATTGGTTAACACCTGAAATTTTAGACTGTATCAAGGAGAGGAATAAGTATAGAATTAATGGAAACATGGGAGAATACCGTCTTCTAAGAAATAAGGTTTCAGTCATGATTGACAACGCGAAAAGCAATTCGTATCAACACAAAATTGAAGAAGGTAAAGACGATCCGCGGTCGATATGGAGAATATTTCGGCAATTTGGCGCTAGCAACAAAGGGGGCTCGACAGATAATTGTTCGACAATCAAAGTAAAAGATACTGTTGTTACTAATGAGAAAGATATAGCAAGTATTTTTAATGAATATTTTGTTAATGTCGCATCCAACTTGAAAGAACCTTTCAGGCCTTCTAACTTTGAAAAATTATAGAACTATGTAATCTCCAAGGTTAGTGATGATGATTCTTTTGGGGTCCCCCAAACTAACTGCACGTTCGTAGCAAATTATCTAGAAACATTGGATGTAACTAAAGCCACTGGTTTAGATGGAATAGGTCCACGATTACTAAAGATAGCTTCAAAGGTTTTGGCTCCCAGTATAACTTATATTATAAACAAAAGTTTGGCCTTAGGCACTTTTCCGTCTGTTTGGAAGGAAGCTAGGGTAAATCCAATATTCAAGACTGGCTCTAAAGACGATGTAAACAATTATAGGCCGATTTCAATATTACCAACCTTATCTAAAATAATTGACAAGTGGATCCATAAGAAACTTATGTTATATCTAGATAAACACATTCTTCTTCATAAGAAGCAAAGTGGGTTTAGAGCTGGACATTCCACTGAATCAGCACTAATAGTTATTACAGATGCATGGTTGAAAGCTATCAATGAGGGTAAATTAGTTGGTAGTATCATGATCGATTTTCGTAAGGCATTCGATTTAGTGGATCATGAATTACTTAAAAGAAATTACGGATTTATAAATTAAATGATACGTGTTTGTCATGGTTTCAGTCTTATCTTTATAACAGAAGACAGCAAGTAATTATTAATGGCACAACTTCGAGTAGCCATGAAGTTTTATGTGGGGTACCGCAAGGCTCTATTCTAGGACCGTTACTATTTTTACTTTTTATTAATGACTTGCCACTGGCATTGAAGAACTTAGACCTACCTATTAACTTATATGCGGATGACACAACTTTATATGGTACTGATTCAGATAAAAATTCACTAGAAAACAATCTTCAACAAGGTCTTGATTTAATACATAAATGGTGTCAAGAAAATGGTATGTTAATAAACACGAACAAAACCAAATTAATGTTAATAACTAGCCGACAGAGAAAAAATAAGCTAGCAGATAATACTCTGAAAATTGTGTATGATGATTAAGAGTTGGAGCTTTCTTTTACTGAGAAAGTTTTAGGAGTTCACATCGATCAGAACCTGGTTTAGAATAACCACTTCCAGCACATTTCCAAGAAAATATCCTCATATCTTTGGCTTTTATCTCAAATTAGAACATACCTGTCTGTGCAGCACAAACTTTTGTTCTACAATGCATACATAAAAGTAAAAAGTATGCAAAGACCAGGAACTGAAACAATCAAAATCCAAATCCAGCCCTCAAACCATAGTTGGAAACAACTAAGATTGAAAATTATCAAGATACAGAGAACATATGGCCAACCAAGTGAGCAGCTTGTTCCCAAAAAGGTGGCCACTCAGCAACCCAAACCGAACCCAAAAAAGCCTCATCTTGAATATTGCTGCATTGTTTGGGGGAACTCGTCCAATTACAATACACACAAAATTGACCAGTTGCAAAGAAGAGCTTTTAAATTCATACTAGGAGACGACTATAAATCACTTGAAGATTCTCGTAATCAACTAAACATTTTATCATTTGAAGAAACGCTATTTTTGCACAAAGCTAAACTTATGTATAAGATAGCTAATACTGGTGCTCCTGTCTACCTAACAGAATTGTTTAATTTGAGAAGTAATGAAAATAACATTAGTAATACGCATCTAAATTTACGATCTGTGTCTAACAGAAACTTCCATATTCCTAAACCTAGTATCAACTTATTCAAATGCAGTATTTTATATTCTATTCTGGCGCTCTTGTTTGGAACAGCATTCCTCTGAGAATAAAAAAAATTGAATACCATTGAATGTTTCACAAACAACTGCTTAAACTGGATGAAAGGTGAACAAACATGCTGATATGATTATTCATTACCGTTGCCTCCACCGCCATTTCAGAATTTCAATCATTACTCTCTAGATTGCCCAGAAGTTTTCATAGTCACATTACATTCAGCTGACTATCGAATATTTCATAATTCCATTATTATTACCCATTCATAGTATCATGTTATTGTATCTAATGTTATTTTTTGCCTTTCACAATTGTTGTATATGTATATGTTCTTGAGGGCCTCGCGGAAGATTGGCCTCGCCAACCGTGTTACCCTCACTAAATAAAGACATTACTTACTTACTTACTTACTTACCCGACTTTACCATATACATTATGACTGCAGCAGCAAAGATACTATGTGTTAGTTTATCCACTCCCATTATTACGGTATGTCCTAGCAGCGATGACGCAGACAAAATTGTGCATCTGGGTAGTGTGCAATTTGTGAGTTATTGATTTTTCGCAGCAACATACACATCTCATCGGAGAGGGCCGTGTGTTTACATTATTGTTCAAGGCATGCTTGCTCCCGGCGCGTCTGAATTGGTGCTGGAAATTCGGTTAAAATGACGTGTGTACTCTCGAATAAAAATAGCAATTATGAAAATGGCAATTATATATAATTATAGCAAAAATATTTTTCTTAGTAATACAAGTCATAAAATAAGATGAGCTTCGAGAGAAACCATGTCTTCAGGTCTTTAAAACTCGTACATTGTCAGATTCAGATGTTCTTATTGACTCCTTGCAAACGCCCATGTCCATTGCTATTTGGAAATGAAATATGTAGGCTTCTGCAAATAGTTATCCTAACTCTATAAAGGAAATATGGTCAAGTCGGGTAAATTCGGACAGCAGGTACATTCGGACAGCGACAATTTTTTTCCTATGCCACTTGTTTGCAACCAAAATTAACTGGGCAAACAGTGAAAATCCTGATGAGATGGCTCATTATGAGCCGTCTCATCTGGATTTTCACCGTTTGAAATGATATGTCCGAATTTACCAGCTATCCGAAGTTACCCGACTTGACCCTTCTCCAACTGCATTAGCGGGAAATTATTAGTACGAAAATTCCTGCTTTGTAACAGATTAACTATGTAGTTATCATAAAATTCCAGATAGCAGACAAACCTAATCGGTTTTGCTACCTTCAGGAGTATTTAGGTTAACTCAACGGTGTTTTTGTTTCATAGCAAAAAAAAATTTTCACAACTGTGTCCTGACCCGACCCCGCTTTTTGCCAATGTCTCTCAAGTGGGACACTAGGCATAAATGGATTAAGATTAGCTGTTTATAGAACGAGTCTAGTTTCATAACAAATAAAATACGATTATTTGTTTTAATATTTGGATTCTGTTGACGCAACGACTCATTCGAAGACAACCTTCCTAAAATAATTAGTTTCAGCTGCCTTTAATTGTATTCAAAGTCGTATATGGAAATGTAACAGCAACACACAGTGACAGCTTCTGGAACAGCTGACGTCGAAATTGTCACAAATGTTGCATCTGCTGTGCACTTTGTCTTGGAATAATGCATTTAAATATCTCAACAACCCAAAGAAATAGAGTAATTCTATTGAAGTGTTGTACTTTTCTACATTTGGCTTTGGTTTTAAGTGAAACGATAGGCTCTGATCAGGAAGGAATACAATCCGATCTCATATCCCGCTATCAAAACCAAAAGAGAAATAGAAAAGGGAAAGGTTCCCCATAGCCAAGTGGCCATAGTGACAGAGGGGATTAGATGTACAGTACACTGTATCTTGCGCTAAGCGTATGATAGGCAAAGCCTACCCCTCTCCTTTTGCTGGCTTATCCTTTCCTGATTCGAAGACGGTGCCCATTTCTGCTGGGCTACTGTTCGGTGACAGAGAGTAAGCCCTTGGCCGGGGGGCCCAAGCTGGATTCGAACCTGGCTTCTTCAGCATCATAACCGAGCGTCTCTAACTACTCGACCCTGACGCTTCCAAGGGAAATAAGTATATAGTAGATATATTGACAGCAGTTCACAAAAGGCACGCACAGTAACCCAATTAGCAGATCTTTCCCAAACAGGCTGTCATTCAGCTACCACCATTAAATACATCACCCACCGAAAAGGTGAACTAAAGCACCGACGGGGACAACAAGAGCAAGTAGCTGTATCATTTCTAAATGACACACTAGCCTTATTTAAGAATTGATATTTGAATTTTCAGCATTCATCGTGTGATTAGGCGGATTCCTAGGCTGATCTGCGCCTTCGATGGGCGCACATGCCACTTCGTTGATTTTGTCGTTTCGCGGCTCATGTTGCCTTTTGTATGCTATGGCATATAAAAGGAACAGAAGTTCTGTAACAGCCCTCGCTTTAGCATATACGAGCTATATACTTTCTGTAGCAGCCTCTGGCAACGTCCGTCTTAAGAAAAATGAAAAATGCAGTATACCATCAAACTTGCCTTATGAGAACCTCTATCAAAATTTTCAAGTGTGGTATTCAGATACTCAGAGTTTTTCCGGTTTAGTTTTTGTTTACATTCATATGTTGTCATAAAGGTACAGTATCATTGCTTGTATTTATGTGATTCAGATGTGGTGAATGGGTACTTTTCCTGTAGGGAGCAGGGAGGCTTAAGGCAACCTCCCTTCGCATTCTAAATTAATTTGAGGACGGGTTGGAGGGAGAAGCCTCCTTTCGCATTTGAAATCAATCCCTTAAAGAAAACATTTGTTCCTCAATAAATAATCATTCTGTATTAGTATAGACCTATTATTTTTGTCGTGCGGCAAACCAAATGGGCTCCTTTGGAACCACTGGCGGAAAACATTGGTGTTTATAAATGTGTCCTGAAGAACTATATACAATTCTTTATTAAAAAAAAAGTCAATACAAGTAGAATAGAAGTCTGGTCTGCATGGGGCGTGGTCCAACCTGCCGATCCCGAGAACATTAAACTCCAACTCCATATGCTTGGCCGGTTGCGCTGGGGCATGGTCTTGGTGTAGAAGAACATTCTCTATGACGTTTCTCGCGTTTTAGCCCATGGCGTATATATGAACACTGTAAAAATAAATGAGGGTTGCTCCACAAGAGCGTATATCACGTTGCTAGGGATACGATATTTTTAGAATGCTCGACGTAGGCAAATGCCCGCTTGAAATGAAAATGAATATATATATTTCGAAACGTGTCTGAAGTTTCAAAGCTCTATGTTAAAAACAAAGTTATTAGTGCAGTCCGGGAACTTTCCGAACATCCCTCGTATATCCTCTGATCCGAAAGGACGAAAACAAAATAAAATCTGCACTATAGATGATGTACGGGGAGACGTTATACGGACGCCACATGGCTCAACACCAGCTGCAGTGAAGTAAAATTCAAAGATTTTCTCCTTCAAGAGCAGAAAATACATTTAGAAGGATGAACATGGGCCAGACTACGCAAAAAGACAAGCGCATTTATTTCATAAGCACGTCTTTGCTTCGCAAAGGCGCGCTGAAAACGTCATATCCCGCAAACAAAAGACAAGGAGCTTACAATCCATACACTCGGATAAGGGAGGTTATTCTCGACATGCTACATGCTAAAAAAAGGAGACAAGAATTCCGCGGAATGCGGTGTCTCGCCGGCTGGCGCTTTGTCACAAAACAGAGCTAAATCAGCAAAGATGTATGCATGAACCAAGTTTCTTGGCTCTGGCCCTTACAGTTTCTGAGAAACAGACCTAAATGCAAAAACTCGACAAAAATTGCTAAGTCAGTCAACCGTAAAATGTTGGGCAAGACTCAATATTGATTATGACTTTAAGCTCTTCTCTTCCAGATGTATGCATGACCCATGTTTCATGGCTCTAGCCCTTATAGTTGCTGATAAACAGACCTTAATGCGAAAACCCAACAAAATATTGCTAAATCAGTCAACCGTAAAATGTAGGTCAAGACTCAATATTGATGATGGCTTTGAGTTTTACTCTTCGAATTGTATGCATGAACCAAGTTTCATGGCTCTAGCCCTTCTGGTTTCTGAGAAAATGACCTAAACAAGAAAACTCGACAAAAAATTGCTAAATTAGTCAACCGTAAAATGTAGGTCAAGACTCAATATTGATGATGGCTTTGAGATTTACTCTTCGAATTGTATGCATGAACCAAGTTTCATGGCTCTAGCCCTTCTGGTTTCTGATAAAAAGGACCTAAACAAGAAAACTCGACAAAAAATTGCAAAGTCAGTCAACCGTAAAATGTAGATCAAGATTCAATATTGATGATGGCTTTGAGATCTGCTCTTCCAGAAGTACGCATGAACCAAGTTTCATGGCTCTAGCCCTTATAGTTTCTTAGAAAATGACCTCGACAAAAAATTGCAAAGTCAGTCAACCGTAACATGTAGGTCAAGACTCAATATTTATGATGGCTTTGAGATCTACTCTTCTAGATGTACGCATGAATCAAGTTTCATGGCTCTAGCCCTTATAGTTTCTGAGAAAATGACCTAAACACGAAAACTCGACAAAAAATTGCAAAGTCAGTCAACCGTAAAATGTAGGTCAAGGCTCAATATAGATCATGGCTTTGAGATCTACTCTTCCAGATGTATGCATCTACTAAATTTCATGGCTCTAGCCCTTACGGTTTCTGAGAAAATGACCTAAACGCGAAAACTCGACAAAGTTTACGCCGCCGCCGCCGACGACGACACCGGAAAAGCAATACATATAGTCTCGCCTCTGCTTTGCAGGCGAGACAATAATAATGAATTACCTTCCTTGGTCTTATGAAAAAATAACTCCAAAGATTATGGAAACGAAAGTGTGACTGATGTATGAGCGGAGACGTACGGACATTTAGTATTACCGTTTCCATCCAAGGTTTAAGCTGCGGGGGGAAAGGTGGGCGCGGGAGGAGAGGGGGGAGGGGCTGGGGGAAGGAGAGTTGCGGAAGTATATGAAGGAACAAACAGACATACACCGAAAATGTTATTCAAAATATGTCTACTGCATGCATGTAGCAATTAAATTGATACATCTGTTTCAATCTTTCAGCTATACTTTCTCCCACTCCGATTCGTCCAGATGCGTCCCGATGCGGCTACTTATACAGGTACGTCTTATCCGAAAATTCTCTGATAGTTAGGATGGGAAAGGAAGCAATCGCTCTATTAGTTCCTCTCCTAAGTTTTCAAAGTCGATTCCTATGTAATTTTAAATAAGAGCATTTATAATGTACAATCTTAAGTTAATGGAACTAGGAGGAAATGCGTACATAATTGCGTTCAGAAAATTATGATCCAAATGTTCGTATTTAAATCTGAAATGCCAGCTTTAAATGTGCCTCTGTCTGTTGAAATTAATTCTAAAAGTTAAGTACAAGTAATTGAAACCATATAAATACACTTGCCGCGTTGTCAGTTTAACGAACTTTAAATTACCATGATGATCTAGAATAGTGGTCCAAAATTGCCAGAGCCTGAAGTGCTGGACAAAATCAAACAGTTACTGTTACTGCTGTATTAGGAAGCAGGCTGATAAGGATCTGAACATTTTGTCATTATGCCAGGAACATCGCCCAATTATCCGTTTCATATCACATGTCATGTCGTAAACCCGTTTGCGTTTCAGAACTTGGTGGGTATTTTTTGACAATGCACAAACAGCCTTCTATCCCCACATATGTTTAATGAAGGCTCACTTAGCAGTAAGCAAATAGTCCATTGTTCTACAGAATCCCCTTTTTTACAAATATTGGTGACGCCACATTATAACTTTCGTTTAACGTCACTTACCTTTCACTGGCTGCATTGAATTAGTATTTGCTTTATTCTGAATTAAAAATATATCTTTTGGCTAAACCGTGTAATAACAAACATTATGTATGTATGTTGTATGTATGTATGCATGTATGGGCTTACAATATTTCATAAGGCTAACAAAGGTCTAAATTATGAATATTAGGTAATTAGTTGTTCATAAATTGCTAATTATTAATAAGCTATATTACTTTGACTTTCAAAAATCTATCTATCTATCTATCTATCTATCTATCTATCTTACTTTGACTTTCAAAAATCTATCTATCTATCGATCGATCTATCTTAACAGAACAGAACAGAACAGAACATTTATTTATTGTCGAATATAAGAAACTTTGCAACATAATTCCTGCAGGCCTTTTCCTACAATAAAGAATTGTAAGAAATACAATAATTGTTATCACAGTATATGCAAGATACAAGTCGATAGTAATATTACAGAATAATACAGAATTCTGAAAAAAGACACATAGATAAACAAAAAATCATACATCTTCGTATAAGTAAGAAAGGACCTCTGACAATTTCAATGCAAATTTTCCTAATTTTTGACAAATTACTGCACCTTCCATGGGAAGCCAATGTTGATGATTTTAGCATTAACATGTAGACTTATGCATTATAAAGAAGTTTTCATATTGATTTTTGAAAAATATCATGTCTGCAGAATAACTTTTACTGCCTTTCTCAAGGTGGGTATGTGGAATTTTCGGTCAACCAAATTACATCAAATTTTCGATTTTTTTTATTTACTGAATTTTATTTTGTTAAACATGCTTAAAATAAAGTAAACACTTCATCTGCATATAGCATGCAATAATATGTTAATAAAAATATGCTAGCGTGATTCTAAGATGCAATGGGTCTAATTACCCCACCCACTTTTCAGCTTTTCAGCTGTAGACTATCATCCCCCCCCCCCCCCGTGCCTCAGCTTGCCACTCACATATAATGTGTATGTTGACAGTACACACATACATGCAAAGTGGCTAGCTGAGGCACGGGGGGGAAAGTATCTTTATAAAACGTTTCCTATTTTCCATACATTTAATTATAAAAACATGCGTATTACTCCAAAAATCTCAGTCTAGGTGTTTAATAACCGAAAAATGTTTTTGTGCCAATTTTTGGGATTTCCCAGGAATACATTTCAGTGAAAATTTTGAAGTATACCAAAAGTTCATTTTTGACTACTTTTATAGGCAAATTTACATTACAACTGTCAGAGGTCCTTAACAGATTTAATAGAATCTATCTTTCTATTTATTGTCCCACCTGCTTTAGCAAGGTGCGATATAGGCGTCCGGTTTTCAGTCCGTTATTCCGTCCGTCTGTCAGTCATTCCGTTCACATTTACGTCGACCCTAGTGTTAAGATTTGTGAAGTTAATTCATCCAAAACCACTACACCCATGGTTTTCAAATTTCATATGGAATATAATCCGACAACACAGCTTCAGTTTAGAGAAATTCAGCCTGGTCGAGAATTCAATATGGCCGCCGTCACTAAAAATAGCAAAACAACAAAATCAACAATTTCTAAGGAACCACTTAGTATAATTGGTTGAAATTTGGCATGAACCATTAGTAGGACCTTATCACTGAAAATAATGAAACTGTAAAAATTCTGTTGCGAAATTAGGTCACAGTGGCCTACTTTTGGTTGACATGTCGAAATGACGCTTGAATGCCAATAAATTCAAAAACACAAAATGGGTTTTGCTCAAATAATATGAATGATTCTTGAAGCTGTTGTTACTAAAAATAGCAAATACATGCAAATGGCAATATTGCAGGAACCCCTGGATGTATTTGGACCACTTTTGCGTCAGAATGATCCTTGCATATAGCTTTTACACTTTTTATAGATCTGGCAGATTGGCCATCCCATATGGCTGCCATCTACCGTTACTAAAAATAGCACAAACATGAAAACGGCAGTACCTTAAGATCCCCTAGATGGATTTTGACACAATTTGTGTCAGATAAATCCTTGCCTAAAATTATTTAGGTTTTCTAATTTTCAGTATTTACTTTCACTTTCTTCTCACCATAACCTCTGCTACTGTGAAAGCACAATGCAGGTGCGACATAGCATTCCGCGGAAAAAAAATAACAGTTAAATGAAAATGGATAGGTTTTTTTTACATTGTCTTTTTTTGAATGTTAAATAAGATCATTATATGTCGGACAAACGTGTTGCCTGCAGTTTCATATACATGTAATTCAGGCATGTGAAGATGATTGCACGGTTTCTGATTGATTGATTGTTTTGGGTTTAACGGCCCGTTGAAACAGTATTTTACTGTATATCGGGCCGTCTTCCTGAGAGAGCAAGAAAGAAGAGAAATGATAGGCGAGGGAAAAAACTCAAAACCCCACCCGTACCTACTGCATGCACAGTAGGCCCTTGCCCTACTAAATTCCAAATCAGCAGGACGATCCGGCACTGAAGGCTACACACATCTCCCCGACCATCCCCTGATTGCACGGTAACTAACTTGATTATCCCTCATAAAACATTTGATTCAACTTCTAATGGCATTCATAATACACAATTAGCCAGGACGATTAAAATGTATGGTTTCAAGACTGACTGGAATTGGCAATCTGATCTAAAGGCAATTACCAGCTAGTCTCTGAAGTAATAATAATTGAGCCGCGACAAGACAAAACCATCAGAGTGGCATCTGCGCCCAGCGAAGACTCCGAACAGCTTTGGACATCCGCCAAGTCTGACCAGAGTCTTGGCTGTCGCAAACGATGTAGTTTAGACCCTTATCTTCCCTTTTAGCGCACAATGAAGAATCTTATCAGACTGGCCGGATGCCCAGGCTTTTCTGAGTCTTCGCTGGGCGCACATGTTACTTGTTGGTTGTATCATGTCGTGGCCCATTTAATAATAGATCAAAGCCTATAAGAGTGAGGTAGAGTCTATATGCTTGCCACATGCTTTCACATAAAATGATCGAGTAAATACTGTAACGGTTTTAATTTTCAGTTGCATTTAGTTGTTTTGTAAAAGACGTCTTGCATGAAACGCCATAATGGCCGTGTCTACCCTTATCATTAATGGTTCGTTCTGTTTAGTTCTTTCATTTTAATTAACAAGAAAAAAAAGAACGAAACAAGTATTGTAGATATAATCGGCTGAACTAAATTTCAGCGTCTGCCGTCATCCAGATTCGAAAACCATGGGTAACAAATGAGCCGCGACGCGTGAAAACCAACAAAGTGGTGGTGCGCCCAGCGCAAACTTAGATCAGCCTGGGCAAATGCTTAACCTTAATATAGCAAGGCTATTCAACTCACATGTTTGTGAAGCATTATAGTGCAAAAGTGTATTTTGTACCAGAAAAACTGGTGCAGCTATCACTCGTAGTATAAAATGACAATGAACAGTAATTGATTTAATTAATTCTACATCCCCATCCAAAGTTCCAGATAGATAATAATTAACAAAACACCAGCATTCAGACAAGACAAGCGACTTCAAGAAGCACTGGTCAAAATGTTAATTTGCCTCGACAAAACCAACAACGCGGCATGTGCGCCACGCGAAGACTCAAGTCAGTCTGGGCATTTGCCCAGTCTAACCAGAGTCTTCGCTGTCCGCATGGAGCTAGCTTAGACTCTTAGCTACCCTTATAGTGCACCGCAAAGACTCGTATCAGACAGGGCGGCTGCCCAGGCTGATCTGAGTCTTCGCTTGGTGCACATCCATTTAGTTTGTTTTCCCGTGTGGCGGCTCATGAATACGAGCACTGCTTACAAAATCCATTCATTCCGTTAAAAAAAGTAAAAAAAAAAAAAAAAAAAAATAGTCTTCACATTAAACCTTATATAATTATGTTGCGCAATAATGTCTGTGGTAGAAATTGGTGCCTTGCCTGTTAAGTAGTTTTGATTGTACAGAGTTTTATTTAGAGACATGTAACGTATATAGAGTTTTCTTTTACATAATTTTAGCAGTGTATAATATTTTCTGAGGCTGCAATGCATCTAGTTTATCTTTATTTGCCGCTAAAAGCGATATCACATTTCTCCATTTTCCTGTTTATGTATATCTGTGTGCCTGGTCTTGATGTTTGTCTGATAAGGCACGCAACAATTATTGTGGAAACATGTTGCCATGATTACTATGACATTTACATATCAGGAAGCTGATCCCCCGTTCTTTATTGTGTAAAAGTTTGCATCAATTCTCATTTTCTCTCACTTGTCATTCAAGAGAATTGATCTTGAACTGACCATGTTAAAACGAATGGCTCTAAATTTCCATGAAAAACAGGTTTGATTACATTTCTTCACCAATTTACATTCAAGAAGTCAACACTTTCAAACAGGATTTTGTACAAATATGTCTTCCCTACCTACTGTAGAGTACCTTATAGAACTTTTGCATTTTGATCCCTGTGCACTACCATTTGTGGCAGCAGTTTTGCATATACTGGCTCCTTACTCCTAACTGTGTACTGTATACTGTCTACTGTATTTACTGTCTATCGTGTACTGTTCACTAAATCTACTGTCTCCTGTCTATTGCTACCTATCTACATTGCTAATTAAGGTTTGCGCATGTACAAGAACATACGCACATACTCTTGCACATGGGCAAAGTCAATATCTTTGTAAACAGCCACCGTGTGGCACAGTAGAGGTAACACAGTCGACAGTAAATAGTACACAGAAAATAGTAAAGAAGAAGCAGTAAACCGTGAGCAATGCACAGAGTGAGTGTGGACTCGGGTTTAACGTCCCACCAAGAGAGTGGTGCAATGGTGCTGCGTGTAACTTCCAGTACCGGGGCGTTCTACTAATTTGGAACATTGTAGGGTAAGGGCCTACTGGGCTTGCAGTAGGTGCGGGTCGGGGTTGGTTTGACATTTTCCCTCTCGTCTATCATTTCTCCTCTCTCTCCCTCCCTGGGAGACGGCTCGATATAGACTGAAATACTGTCTCAAAGGGCCGTTAAACCCAAAACAATCAATCAATAACTTCCCACCAACAGATAGGCCACACGGAGACGGGACCTTAGTTTAAAGTCTTATCCAAAAACCGGAGAAGCAGAGGATCTAACGTGCGATCCCTGAATAGGTAGTCATGCGCCTTATCGACTGCACTACGGCCCCTCCTACCAGTACATAGACGAGTGAACATACGGTATATACGCATGATCGCAAACATACGCAAATGCGCAGTAGTAGGCTTCACCTAAGCACCCCCACCCAAGTAATCTTTTGCTGACCGTTCCAATTTTAAAAAGTAACTACACTTCAGGAACTGTCTGAATCAGATCCCAAACCCCATCCCCAACATCAAAGGGAAAGATTGACAAAGACATCCCAACAAACAGTAAATTACAAGTGATAAGCCGAGTCAGCAGCTCTTTCACAAATGGGCGGCCTTTCCCAAGGCGGTACTTCTATTGCGGGTCCTTGGTGTTATATTGTGCGGTGTCCGCTTGTCTATGGTGTCTGGCGGTTTGGTCACCTGTATTGCTGTCCAATCTGTCTTCTGTTTTGGGTTTTTTTTAATTAAAATAAGAAATAAGTAAAAATAGATGTTGATGCTTTTATTGGGATAACTGAATGACCATCTGTTTGGGAAAGAGCTGCTCATTCGGTTTACTGTGCGTGTCTTCCGTAGACTTGTGTCAATTTCTGTGTGTATGTGCTTCTTTCCCTATTGGTTTTGAGAGCGGAATGTGCAATTTGATTGTATGCTATCCTGATCACTTACTTAAAAAGTGAGAAATTATATTGTTTCTGCTGTGTAAAGTAACATTTTAGGTACCAGAAACCCAAAAATTAAGGTCGAAAGTTTATTCTTAGAACACAATCACGTAATACTTGTACTCAAGGGTTTAACCCCAAAATGCCATAAATCTTTTATGCAACTCATCTTTTTCAGGCGCTGTTTCATCTTCAAATCTTACACCAAAGCCAATTTGCGGCGGTGTAGACATTTGTGAACAAGGACACAGTGTTGTGTGCTAAAAGATTGATACCATGATAAACATAAATGTGCTTATGGCGCTGTCATAATTGGCATTTACAAAGCACTTGAGACTGAGCAAAAGTCATCGTTAACGAATTGTTCCAAAATCTTGAACCAAACTGCAATGGCATGGCATCTAAATGATCAGAACACTTTCAAGCAATTTGTTGCTGTAAATTTGCGCTATTCCCGCAGATTTAACCACACCAGGTTCGACAGTTACGTCATTCTGTCGTAGGTTGAATTCATTAATTCATTGCAAAACTGCTGCAAAGATCTTCTTGACATCAGCAATATCGAAATTAAAGTTTCTCTTCTCTAAGTGCGCATAAGGGTCATTACATATCCACAGATTTTGTCAATTTCCGTCCTAACGTAAACTTTACGCGTCCATTCAAATCTTGAAAGGTCCTGGTCGTTGCATTAAAACAAATGGATTACCTGGGATAATTTTTTTGCATGATAATGTTCCCCAAGTTGACAGTTATTAAGCTCAAAAAGATTCGAGCCGAAACGTCAATGGATAATGTTTAAAATGATGGTTGAATTTTTCGGCAGGTTAACGTCAAACTAACGTGCCCCATTGCCGGCTTCTTTTGCGTTTATTTGCAAACCCATTTAGGGTTTTCTTGTTCAAGGACGGAGTTAAAACCGTTCAAAAGCATTTAAAAATTTTGTTTAATTGTTTGTCAGTCCACGCAAAGGGTGAATTCATTTAAAGGGACGTCAAACGTGCGTTAAGTCACCGTTTTCGTCCAAGTTGGATGTAATCGCAGTCTCCGTAAACTAACTATATGCAATCAACAACCTGGGAATACTATCCCTAAAGAAAATATATTTCCCTTTAGAAAATTGCTAAATTTATTTCTCTCAGTATATTAATTCCTTATCATTGCCTATCTTTTTACTTCGTTCGTCGGTGGTTTGGGGTTTACCAACCATTTGAGATAGTAGTTCAGTCTATCTAGCCATCTCCCAGAGAGGAGAAAGAAACGAGAAATGATAGGCGTGAGAAAAAAATATCCAAACAAACCCTACCAGCACTAGGACGCCCCGGCAATGTAAGTTACCCACCACCATTCCCCGACCCGACCATCCCCTGAAGAAGAAGACAGTACAATGTCAAAAGTAAACGGGTAAGAAGCTGCACCTTAGTGTATCACCGTATCGTAAATATTCAAAGAATTCGGAAAGTAATGTCTGCACAAACATTTCGGACTAAATCAGGCTAATCTTAAAGAAACTGTATTGTTTCAACATTGGAATTTCACTGATACTAATAGCCAATGATCCAGCAGATAATAGCCTCTACTGGTAGAAGCATGTCTGTATAGACCAAAATGCAACTTACTATAGTCAGGACGCTGAACTTGAAAAAGGGCCTATTTTTCGAGTTTAATGCCCCGACAATTCGAAAGGATGAATTTGGTATATTATGAAAGTTTATCATCCCAACTTTAACTTACGGTATGATGTGGTCCTGAAAGGTGGATCCAGGATGTAAAATAAGGGGAGATAACTGGGTACCAAAGAAATGCTTACAATAATCGACTGCCTTTCTCCTTATTTTTATGTCATTTGAAGCGGAGTTTCAAGCAAAAAATACGTTTTAGAGGAGCCCTATTATACTGCTAACGACTGATACTTATTAGCTTTCTATCCACTTTGGCTTAACGCCGTAACATTCGGTTATAGACGTTACATATGAGAATATTCCCAAAATGTAAATAAATTGAAGGCAGAATCGTTTTGTTTTCTTTTGCTAGTATATCCTCCTTTAAAATCATCTTTAAATATAAGAAGAATTACAGTCTGCTTGATTCCTTGTCACTCGCCTATGTTACTACTTGAATCGACGTAGAATTAACGTAGATAATATTTATACAAAATGTATTCCATTACATTACAGCTAATTAACAACCTTCACCAACTCCCTGGAAACTCTCATAAATACGGTATTCAGACATTTTTTTAAGAAATACTGTTGACAGAAGTTTGTCGCTATTTTCACGAAGCAGTTTAATGCCATCGCAAGCTGCGTTTTATACGTGAAACAGAAAAGAGAGTTGTTATATGTAAAAAGACTTGTTAAATACTGAACAAACAGTCTTTTTTGCTATTTCTTTCTTCTTGTAGCAACGCTCAACACTTTTGCTGACATGATTATACAACGGTTCAATTTTCTTGCTACGCTACTCATGACATTAACGTACGTGACTTTTAATCAAAGCAATTAAAAAAGAAACAAATAGATAAACTGAGAGATAGAGAAGATATTACACCAAAGGAAATAAAACTACTGATGCTCTGAACCTTGTTATTTATAGTGGTGTCAGCCAAGTGACAATCAAACCTCGTCGTTCTTTTAAATGTAAATAAATATAAAATTAGTGAATTACTAGTAATTTACAATACAAAACCTGCCGTTACATTGAATATTGAAAAAAATCGGTTCATAGAGCACAGAAATTGAAAGACTACAAAAAGGTGAGAAACATAAAATACACACTGGAATTTAATAACATGAGGCACAGAAAAGTATCTGCCAAATCGAAAATAAGCATCTGCTTACAATGTACGCATTTTCTATGACACTTGCATGGATGTATTTTTCGTTACCAATAAAAAAGACAATGCTCAAGTGAAAGTTTCAGTTAAAATCAAGAAACAGCCCAATTATATCACTAAATTACGATACATGTATTTCATTGCATTGACCTTTTTGTTCAATGTTTAAAGTCCCTAATGACGGTGATACATCTTGCGCTTGGTAGTACAACATCGGAAACATGTAAACTTCTTATTAGTTTATGTTACTGCTAATCAAAATTTTCACTGCCGAAATGCTACAAGTTAAGATAATGTATTTTCACAGCCTCCAGCCTCCGATCAACTACTCGCCGTCCGACTGTAAGTAAAATGTATCTTTTTGTAACATTTTGAGTGCAGATAATACCATGTAGGAATAATGTGACAAATATTGTGAATTACCCGTCCCATTACCATAAACGCCGACAAAACTCCCAAATAGACTGATGATGGGACATCTTATAGGTTACGGTATTTTCTATCTTTCGTTAACCCGTCAAAACAAGAATATTTTTAATGTTTTGCCTTCTAACTGACGAGAGCGCTACAAACCGGTCACGTTGATAACATTTCAGCAAGTAAACCTTGGTACTTCATTGAAACACTGACAGTTTCTTTAAATGGATACGTATTTAACGGTCGAATACGCTATTCAAGTTCAATTTTGAGACTTTGTTTTAGATTTAAGTTGAGATGGAATGAAGTATCAATGACATAATATTTTAGCTATAAAAGCTTTTGAGCTTCATTGTTGCGATTTTATGCTCAATAATGATAAAAGTATACAGTTTAAATACACATGATTAGTTAATTGTAAAGACTGAGGGCTTGAGGCGTGCAGACATTGAGGCCTTGAAAGCAGCTTATTCACAAACAAATTTTATCGTTTGGTACTGAATGAAACAATGTTCAAATTACAATTATGTAACGCAATATAACGTCTATTCAGATACATGCCAAACAGATGAAAGTTAAATACCCTTAACAACCTCGTTTTCTTATATATCTATTTTCATGGTGGCATGTGCACCCACTACTTTTGAATATAATCAATGGCTGTAGCATCTATGGCTATCTATTCTTCATATATCGAAGTTTTACGGCATATGTTAGATTTCTTAGAAAATAAGTTTTAATAAGTATTCACCTGGTATAGCCAGTGCAGCACACAATGATTCAAAATGTTTCAAGCAGTTAAGTCTACGATGGGCAAGATTTTACGTTGAGTAATAATACTAGATGTTTAGTAAGAATCTTACATTTTCTTACTTATTCGGATTCTGAATTCTGTGCTGATGTTTTTATTTCTTCTGTTATATACGTGATATACATATGATGACTGTTGACTGAGCCGTTTGAAACTTCATTTTTCGTTGCGTATTCAAATATCTAAAAACATCCATGTTTATGACGCAACGCCTACGTGTTTTTGCTGCATCAGAAGGAAGAAGGAAGTGTGAGGTTGCGCAAATAAAACTAGTTAAAGCCCCTGGTAGATTATGTACAACTGTTTATACAAATATGAAAACTTCTACATGCGAATCCCATTGGTTGGTTTTCTTGCCTTGTGGTCGCTTGTATAGCTGTCCTATGTGCTTTCTATTTTGTTTTGTGGTTTAAAAAAGAAAATAGATAAAAATAGATGTATTAAATGTTTGAATGTATTTTGGATTGTTTTGTTTTGGTGCTAACTTATGTACAATTCCTCTGTGTTGGAATGGAGTGTCTATTACCAAAGATGTGCTGTTCTTTTTGTCGTATGCATGTTTCCTGTCTTCTTTCGGTGTCTTGGGTGGGCTGTGTTTTGTAATTGTGGCCTTTCCTGGGAAATTTTATTCACATTTTCTATGTACGTTTTTTACATCACATATACGTACTCTTGGGTCTGCATGCATATCTAATAAATACACTGTAACAAAATAACAAGAAACAAATTCAGATAGCCAACATGTAAATGAGTTTTATTCTCTGGAGACCATGACGTTTGGTTATTGTTTGAACATAAATTTTAATGCCGTTCATTTTTCCGCCTGTCAGTTAGTACAAATATTCATTAGCACATTGTCTTTTTCAATATTGATACTTCCATCATCACATTAGTGCCAATCCAACTTAACATATTTACAGATGTCAAAATACTTCATTTACACACTAAATACCAATTACATGTATAGAAATTCATTTTGTGAAAGTACTGAATTATCTTTTAAGAAAAAGGGAAAATGCAGAGTTTAAAAGCACTATTTTCAAAAACATATTTGAACGACGAAATGATTTAAAGTTAAAACATTATTTCATTTTATTTATTATTTTCGTTTCATGGATAACATATATAATTTGTATTATTTGCTATGAAAAGCTTTTCGAAACTTTTTTTTACAAATTATAGTAACTATACTCTAATGCAGTAAAACAAAATATGATCCTGTTTTTGTATTCTATATCTTTATATATCCTCTGAATCGTCTTCATTCATTATTCTTTTTAACAAAATTATATTAAGTAACGTATGTAACGATCGAGCTGCAACAGACAAACGCCAGTGATAATGTGAATACGTAAGTTGTTGGAAGTCTTTGCAGTTCCAGAGGTGTTTGGGCTGTTTTTTTTTTTTTTTTTTTTTTTTTTTTTTTGTTAAAATTGCACAGCACGGGGAAAATTCAATTTGAAATTCAAATTGAAATGAACGTCTGAGGAAAACGTGAGCCATGGTTGTGGTGGTTAGACTCCAAAGAGAAATGTTTTGTGAAGTACAGAGTACAGTTTCATAATCATTGGATATTTTGCGAGTCAGCTGCCCTATAATTCTATGCGCAGTTTGATGAGAATCTGGAAGACAGCGATTTAAAATGAAATTTAGTACCTTCAAACACCAACAATTGGTAGGATGAACTATCCGTGTGTAAATATGTGTATACACCGTTTATCTTAATATTTTAAGCAAGCATTTTGTAAATTAGTATCGAAACTGATAGTTTGCATACAAATACGTCATTTCATGAAATAATCCGAACACTTGAGTGCACCTCATAATGGACAGAATTATAACGTTTTCATTTTGAGCAAAATAAGGTTTAGAAGGGGTAGGGGTAAGAAGGGGGTAATTAAAAGCACGGGATCCTATTTTGGTGACCACATCATACCCTATCATAAAGTCCAAATGTTGTACTTATCAGATTTGGTAAAAATTTCCTTTCGAATCTCCGGGGCATTAAATTTGTATTTTTTCGGCTTCAGCGTCCTGACTACTAACCCCAGTTCATTTGCTACCTGTTAGTAATTAATCCACAATCTTTGATTTTGTCAGCAATACATTGATTAAGGCAAACATATGTACATGTATGAGGTTTCTTGAATATCTACATAAAGTTACATGAACAAGAGTTACAGCCTAAATTCCTGGGGGGATATGTCATGAAATAGCCATGCAAGAATTACCTTCTTGCATGTGTCTCATTTTGCTTTCTAGTTGGCAATTTCTATGAATCCTTAAAGGTTGAGTTGGTGTCACAGGCAATGTGATACCAGGAAATGTAGAAAAGGGGGGAATGGCGGAATAACGGATACTCGGAATGAGAGACGCCTACTATTATCATTTTCCTCAAGTAGTACTGAATTGCATTGATCTAACAGCCATTTGACTTCTGGTAAAACTTATTTCATCATATCGTCATATATTTTGATTTGCACCAGAAAACACATTCTCCACTTTAGTCAAGAAATTTGTGATAGCCCTACAGATTAAGGGATTCAACTCTTTCTGAATAGGCATTATTGTCGTACAAGAGTAGCGCTACAAGGCAATATACTCCAATTCCGCCTGAAGCTTGCAAACATGTCCCGTAAAGCTCCAGTAATAAATTCCATGAAAAGGCGACTTTAGGCAATAAAATATCGTCTTTTGCAATAATATTTCACGTTTATCTGTCAAAATATTCAGTGTATAGCTCTTATCTTTGTCAGAACACTTCAGTCAAAACATGTATTTATACAATGCAGGTTTGTGATACCCAGAACAATGACTGACTTCGCTCAAGATACCATTTGCAAAAGTCTCTTAAAAAGATCTCTTTTGGAAAAAATGTGCTTCCAGTAAAGGACATTATAGAGAATCAGTTTTTGTGTCATATAAAATGATAAATACTTGAGACGACTATTTATAATTGAGCCGCGACACGACAAAACCAACAATGTGGTTGTGCGTCCAGCGCAGACTCAGATCAGCCTGAACATCCGCCCAGTCTGATCAGAGCCTTCGCTGTCCGCATGGAGGTAGCTTAGACTCTTAGCTACCCTTTGAGCACTTAACAAAGAGTCTGATCAAATTGGGCGGATGCCCAGGCTGATCTGAGTCTATGATGGGCGCACAACCACATTGTTGGTTTTGTCGTGTCGCGGCTCAATTCTTCTGAGACATGGAAAGGAGAAACACTATAATTGTTTATATGTGCAAAAAATAGATGAAAGAAAACACACTAGTGACAAAAAGGAACAGATAGAAGACGAGGAGTGGCGATGTTTGCCTAAGATAACGAGTAAAGGATTTATGCGAAATCTACCGATTGAAGTATGATGCCTTATTAATCAGACTGTCGCATTAAAAAACCTATCAGCAGTTGCATTCTGTAAAATAGCAGTTGGCACAGTATGAAATTTGAATAACTGTTCTCCGATAGTTTCAGTACTGGCAATTAGGAATAGAACACAGATTACATTCAAAATAAATCCCACTTTGACCTGAAATTAGAAAACAAGTGAATGATTATAAGAGAAATGTTCAAATTCTTAATTCATGCAAGGGTTACTATTTTGCATAAGGGAAAATCTTTTATGACAGGTTTATATTCAGATGTCATGAAATACAGTAACTATGATTGTCTTTTTATGAATACTTTTTTATTTCCAATAGAAATAAACGCTGTGGAAATAAAAAAAAAAAGCTTAAGCCTAAAAAGCTTTGGACACCTTTTTAGTATAATATAGTCATTGCCTATCGTTTTACTTTGAATCGACTGCGTATCGGAAACTTAACAAAGTACAGTATGCTTCCGTTGCCGGGCTATTACAGAAACTGATAAGGCTTTATTTGCCGAAATTACGTGGTCTGTTCTTTCTTATGCTCATGAAGGACTTCATTTATGAATTTTACTTTATTTTTGTTTAGTGCATTAGAGTTCTACTCATTCATCCAAATGTTTCTAATATTTAGAATTAAGGTTTAGCATCGCACCTAACATAACCTTAAGGCGTATGTGTACATCTCAATGTTGTCCCGGCAATTTTACAGAATGATTTTTATAAACCTCCTGATTGTTTTAAAAGTGGATACGCTCTAATAGGAAAGATTTTGCTTTATGACGCATGTTTTCTTTTATGTTTGCCCCCATTTACACATCGGCAAAAATCAAAATGGCAGGGAAACCTCTCTGTTAAGTGTAGCATATCACCCTACCAAGAAATTCACAGTTTGCCGTCTAAGGCGCATGTTTATATCTTTCTGGATACTTACCATATCAAACACTTTAACATAACCGTATGAAAATACAACTGCATTTGGTCCTGTTGCCACCGGTAACATGAAGGCGAAAGACGTCGCTATGGCTGCAGGATACATCAGATACATAGGATTCAGCTTTAAAGCTATTGCCTGTAATACAGGAAGTGTTGACACATTTTCTTGAAATAAACGTATGTGTTATTCTACATAACAATAAAGTTTAACATAATAAAACATATAATGATAAACATCAGCCAGAAACACTTGTTACATGTGCAACCTAAATAGATAAAATGCATTAAGATATAATCAAAGGCCTCGCTGCTCTATCGGCGGTAAAAAATCATAAAATATGTTTACAGGATCGCTGCAAGTTCTCACTATCGTTTCGTCATTGTACATGACCATGATTAGCAAACTTTAAACAAATAGAACTTCCTTGAGTTTCACATACAAAGAGTTTGATGAATGATGTCATTAACTTCAATATAACGGTAAAGTACAATAAACATGCACGGGACCGCTTTTTATATATTTTGAAATCGGTCGACGGGGAACCAAAAAGTATTTTGTGGAGCCATTTTACTTTTTTCAAAAACAAGCTTTTCCTACTTTTTTCCAGTTATATTACAAGTCAATCCACATTTTATCACCAAATGTAAGTGTTGAACCGCGATAATTGTGATTTGTGTTCATGTATTGTCCATTTGTAGGACTATGGCGACTTTCAGCTGAATAAATTTGAAAGAATCATTGCGTTTTCCAAACGGCTTTTCTAACACGGCCTTACTTGTGTTCTTTGTAAAGTTCATTAGTTAAGTAAATGTGAGGAACAAATGTTCTGAGAAGAAAGGACAAAACATAATATCGGTATTTACAATACAATATGATGTGCATTTACAAGGGGATGATCGTGTCGAGCGATGGTGCAGGATAACTTTCAATGCAGAGGCGTTGTTCTAATCAGGATAATTGTATGGCAATTACCTACTGTGCTTACTGTAGGTGCGGGTGGGGTGTTTGGGTATGACACCTCTCCTCTATCGTGTATCTTTTCTTTCTCCCTCTTTCTCTCATAGACGGCTCGATATAAAGTGCAATACTGTCTCAAAGAGCCGTTAAACCTATTACAACCAACCAAAGCATTGTGGTCTATTTAAGTCAGCACGGTGTATTGCTGGCAACAAGTAGAACTCACCAGGTTGGCCAATATCGGCATCATCAGGGTACATGTTGCAGTATTGCTAGTCACCTCAGTCATAGCCGCCACTATGTAACAGAGAACCAAGTTCAAGACCCAAGGTTCAAGGTAACCAAACACCACTAACTTTGAACCGATCAGCTTAGACAACCCGGATGTCTGAAGAAATGATACCAAGCTACTTCAATTTTATTAATCAATTAACCATGCCAATTCCTATAGAATAACTGTTTAAGTAATGTCACATCATTACTGAGTTAAAAGCAACTCATTAGCTGGTAAACCAGACTAGCCAATGGAAGATATGTCGCTTTATTTTTGTTTGAGACATTTATATATTCATCTATGCATACCTTACTTTTCCCATTGAAGGCTCACATTTGGTTCAACGTTTACCCAACGTTGCAGAAACGTCATACATGTAGCGGTTGTCTGAACATTTGGTCAACGTAGTCCAAGCGTCCCATACTCACTGGGTTGCTTCAAAACGTGTTATATACATTTCTGAATATACTTGTCATGGGTACGCAGTTGCACGTTTTGGCGCACTAATAGTATACAAACAAGTTCAACAATGGTTTCAAGTTACATCAACCAAAGCAGGAGAGCCTAGGTAAGCGGGGCTCCTTCCCAATCACCTATGCTGTCTAGTTTTGGTTGAGTGTCTTTACTTTTTTATCTGTAATAAGGTTTAATACTGTGATAAACTTGTAAATGGTTGAGGGGGGACTTTTAAAACTCAGGGCATTGAAATAACGATCGAAAAATCTTAACTGTAGTGAATTTATTAACTTATTTCAATGAAGATTTTATGTGAACTGTATGTTAATTTGTGATTATATGTTGTATGTTTGTTAACAAATTAACATTATTATCAATATCAATTTATGCGCAATGTGCCCGCAATAAAGAAACTATTATGACATATACTGCTCAAATTAAGTAAGGGATATTAAGACATTTAAGGCAGCAGAAATAAGGAAAAGAACTAAATGAATATTAAACTGTTATAATTCATAAAACAAATATCAATAGAGACCCTCAATATGAATATTGAAACGGTTAAGCTTGACACGTGGCCTAGAGTAAATTGAAAGTAGACAAGGGGTCAACACCCAAATCTCACACGAATCCAGCACAGCAATGACTAATAATTTCTATGCAAACTTTATTAAGACAGACGACTGATGCCTCAGTTAACAAGATATAGATACTTTTTCATGCGGTTTTATCACAGGAGAAAATGATAGGCGTAAAAGATACCATTGTGTGTTAAATTGTCTCACATATGGTCACTTTTGTAACAGCCCTACACCTTAAATAATGCAATAATGCCTACCAAAGTAGGTGTTTTCAGTTTTGAAAATTATGGAGAATTTTATTATTCACAGAATCTGAGGGTCCAAAAGATTTTTTTTTTCGCCGATGTGAAATTGCGATGTAGACCCCATAGTCATTTATGTGCTGCTCTAGGTCACATGACCTGCATTGATTGTTTCCGTTTTATTTGAATATTGTTACTTGAATAATGTTCTGTAAATATACAACAATAAACTAACCCAGCCATTATTAATTTTTGTACACTCTTTTATGTCATAATAACCTCTACTTTTTTGTGAGCAGTATATGTCAGCGAGGTTATTATTTTGTTATAACTATATATACGTCTAGTGGAGAAATCAAAGGAAACCGTCTGCTGCATGTGCCAAAAACTAAGGACTATCATGAAGCTTCATGTATTTATTTTTCTTAAAGATAGTTTGCCTTACTACATTGAATCGGAAAAATGGTGCCCATTGCATCCCGCAAACATGGATGGAGGCTTAAGCGCAGGATCCATGCATGCTTTGAACAAATAATAAATGTTCTAGCCGAACAACCTTCACTCGCATCCGCAGCGGTGACAGGGTGTTACAATCTGCTTTGTTTTCGTAGCTAGTATTAAAAGGCTCATTCATATAGATTTAAGCTAAAACACGTCATTTGAAATTAAGCTAAGCTAAAACACCAGAGACAAAACCAACTTCAGAGGCGTAGGCCATAGCAAATCCACCACCTAGTAGGAAAATCAGTCCCCATGGTACTTTATGAACGGCAACTTTCCATGACAACAGTGGCTCAATCTTGTCCAACCTTGATCTGTTCCCATCTGATTAGAATAACAGAATAACGCGCAAATGAGAGCAACTGCAATAAAATTTATACCTTCAAAGCAGACGGTGGGTCGGACCTCGGACTATATTAAGTCGCCAACCTGAATCTAACATAAAAGTAACACAGACGATTGGCGCCTGACACCCGTACTGGAACGTCTAGGGTCGAGCCGACAGTGGTTTCACTGCAAGGTTTCTTCTGCTACGGAGTTTCAGTGTGGCTATTTCAGTGAGTCATTATGTTTGCTTTATCTCAGTTTTAATTTTGATTTCTGTGTTTCTGAGATATTACACTTATTAGCTAGGAATCTTCTACGCCATCTGAACAACTAAGTGTCTGATGAACCCAAATAAAAGCAAGGGCCAGGGTTCGTCATCCCATAAAACCGGTTACCCCCCCCCCTCCCCCTACCCCCACCCCAGTAATTTCTATAATTGCAAGGCGGCACTAATACGTTTTGGGTTCTTCTAGGTTGATTTATTTGTTGTTTGTGTCTGTGTTTGTTGTTGTTATATTTTTGTTATGTTAAGGCTCGCCCGGTGACCACCTACATGGGAAATGATGTCTTTGGTGGTGACTAATTTTGTGTTGTCTTTTTTCCCATATGGTCTCTTGGGTAGGACCTATGATTGAATTGTGTTAGTTCCTGAGAATTTTCCTTTTTACTTAAAAAATTTAAAACTATTATTTTCCAAAAGTTCATAATTCATGATTACTTTAAGTACAATATACGATTAATGCTTTAGAAGCAAAATCATTTATAAAGATAACTAATTAATCTTCATACAATTCTAATTTTAAAATCGTTCCAACAATAAAGCAAATTAGAGGCTTTATAGCGTGCAAGGTTTAACTGAATATGTTGATGCCGATTCACTTTAAGCAACTAGCATTAATTCTGTAGACCTAAAGTGTCTGTCATAAAATCATGTGTAACCTCAACACACGTAATCTTTGAAGTACAACGTAAAGTAGAAAATTGTAAAAAAGCAGCCGTCTTCCGGAATAGTTTTCATTTTGTGATAACTGTACACATTTGAAGAAATAACTTACCAAACAGATACTATATGAACCGCGACACGAGAAACCAGCAAAGTGGCATGTGTGCTCAGCAAAGACTGAGATCAGCCTGTGCATCCGCTCAATTTGATCAGAATCTTCGTTGTGCGCTAAAAGCGTAGCTTAGGATCAGAGTTTTCTCCTACAGATAGCGAAAACTCTGATTAGAATTGGTGGCTGTCTAGGCTTATCTGAGTATTCGTTAGGCGCATGTGCCAATTTTGTTGATTTCTCGGCTCGTGGCTCATAAACAAATTGATATAGCAACGAGTACCTCTTCTTCTACCGCAAAATATTCTTGGGATTCTCGAAGGGAAGACAAAGAGTAACGTAGATATAAAAAGGGCTGGGACGGCATCTTTAACATATCTGTTTAGAAAAAAATGTCGCCATTTTAAGGTGTGTGGAAATACCGCCGAGTATTTTATGAGATTACACAAAGGTGAAAGGCTTAAGTGACATCCTGTTTGCTTTCCTCGACAACATAGCCCTACCAAAAGGAGTCAGTTCTTAAAAGAAAGAATTTGCTCCTAGAGCAGACTTCAACAAACGCTAATGGGTCGTTAGGCCCATTAGTGTGTACTACGTCTTACCAAAGATATTCACCAACAAGAAACGGTAGACAGTCTAAATGCAACATACCAAACCTGAAATGGTTCACTGGCGATAGAAAAGGTGTCCGATCTGTATACTTGAGCCAATATACGAGAAAACCAATACAGTGGCATTTTTAGCTCGCCTGAACGAAAGTTCAGGAAGAGCTATTGTTGTCACCACGGCGTCGGCGTCCGCGTCCGCGTCCGCGTCGGCGTCCGGATTGGATGTTTTGGTTATAGTTTTTTAAAGACCTATATCTCCCTAACCCATGGATGGATTCTTTTGATACTTGCACTGTAGTTAGATATTGGTCCAAAGTTTAACATAGTACCACCCCCACCCCACTCCTTGACCTTGATGGCAAGGTCATGGACTTAGAAAATTGGGAGTTTTTTGGGACTGGATGTTTTGGTTAAAGTTTTCTAAAGCCCAGTATCTCCTTAACCCTTGGATGGATTCCTTTGATACTTGCACTGTAGTTAGATATTGGTCTAAAGTTTTCCAAGGTACTACCCCCACCCCCCTCAGTGACCTTGATGTCAAGGTCATGGACTTAGAAAATTGTCTTTTTATTGATTGGATGTTTTGGTTAAAGTTTTTTAATGACACATATCTCCTGAAACCATAGATGAATTCTTTTTATATTTGCACTGTAGTTGGATATTAGTCCAAAGTTTTACAGAGTACTACCCCAGCCCTGCTCGGTGACCTTGATGTCAAGGTCAGGGACTTAGGAAATTTGGTCTTTATTAAAGTTTTCTAATTGCGTACTGATTCATAATGCTTGGCAGAGATTTAGTTTACACTTGAACTGATGTTAGACACTTTTTTGAGTTTTTACAAAACACTATATACTTACCCGACTGGATGACCTTGATGTCAAGGTCATGGACTTTGAGTTTTGTCTTAAAGATTTTGGTTAGTTTTATATTAATGAAGACATAATTTCACAGTGCCACAATGGACTCAGTTGATACTAATACTTGGACTGATGTTCGATAACGGTTAAAGGCTTTGATACATCCTAGCCCTGCCCTCCTCCCCCCTACCCCTTAGTTCTTTGACCTCAAGCTCATGGACTTTGAAATTTCATTTGGATTTTTTTATTTTTATTTCAAGACATTTCTGAGATAGCTTTTGTTTATAAATGTGTTGTCATTATGGACATGCTTGCCTGAAGTTTTGTACATAGCAGTCCACACCACCATAGCGACTGTGTGATGGGCAAGCACCTATTCAGGCGAGCTATGCTGTCAGGCGACAGCTCTTGTTCACTTCAAGAATGCAGCGATGACGTAGAAAATTTACATTAACATAATACTATGTTGTTGTTCATGTATAAATATCACAGTATCCGAAAGCTAGCGTTGTATCGAGAGTACAAATTCGCTTATAACCAGTAGTCGGAAATTATAAGAGCAAATTATATTAAACCAACCTCCTTACATTTTCAAAGCTGAATAAATATAAATGACGCAGCGGATTCCGGATAAAATCTCAAAACATAATGATTTCCGACTACTGGTTATAAGCGAATTCAACGCTATGAAAACCGGAAGAGATGGTACAGTGCGTTCGGATACTGTGAATATGTAGTGAAAACAAACATTCTTTGAAATCAACCCTATTAATCATGTTATTGAGGACAATTATTTTGAACCACTCTGTAAACATCATTACGAAAACTGAAACAGCAACTGCAACGATTCAAAAACATAAATATTCTATTACGAAACTGAAACACTCTTCAGTTGGAGATGTCTACAAAGTTGACTTATACATATTTTCAACATCTGAATATTTCCAATATAATTTCGTAAGCAACTGAATACAGTAGCTACATGGTCCAGTACATATCAGATTATCAACCCCAACAAAAATATTTCAACATACTTTTCCTGAAATACTGCGCTCCAGCCATATTTTCCACCCATATCACGTGTTATCCACAGAAGAACTAATGCAATAAAGTGGCCAGTAACAGCTCCCTGGCCAAAACTGAAAAATGTGAAAAGAAAAAGTACAATATGACATATTTTGAGGATCCAGACGTCCACTTATACGCTATGACGTCCACTAATACGCCGCGAATGTTACTGTAAATGTAACGTTCGCAGCATATTGTAAACAGTGGTTGCATTGTCTATTGATTTATCGAGTGGTGTACCACGTTAAGTAAATCTATTCAGTCAATGTTAGCCATCAATAAACAAATCCGGCATAAGAGATATACGTTATAGAATTCGTTATCGGCAAAGGCAATATTTCACTCTAGTGCAGATTTTACAAAGAAATTGAGAATTTAGAACATTCAAAAGCTTGAGCATTGTATGTTCGACTAATGACCCTCTGAACCAACTAAACACTGATTCTGCCGTAAATGAAATTATAGCATTACCTTTAAATTACGTATAAAATTCTGATCTAAAGGAGGAATAAGATATTACTCAGAAATACGTTTTTATAGAATATGTGCGTCATTTTCTGCGATTCGATTCGTAAAATCAGTAAAAAGGTATTGTAGGTATAATGTCATTGAATAAGCTGTTTTCCACAAGTTCGGATGTTTTTTTGATGATTTGTAAGTTTATTACACGTTTGGCTTGGGGCACATTCGAAATGCGCCTGGCAAACGAGCCTACAAATAAAAGCTGGTTGGTCATATTATTCGAAGTTTACTTGGCTTTTGAAAGCGACTACCATGGATGTTCATGCGCACAAGCTGGACACGGCATGTTAAAGTCATTTATCATGCATCTGCTGCAAAATCTACCTGATAACATGGGTATGATGAAATGATGTGATATTATGTCACTTTAGAACTGCGCTGGCGCCAGGTTTATCAGGTGATGCTTTTATAAGCGATCTCTGAAGATGATTGGCCACATACTGACGTTGGCCGTTGTAACAGCATTCGATTCGTTAAATGGCGTCAACGGCTTACGTCATAACTCAGCCGCGACGTCAGCAAGTTCCGTCAAAATAGCGTTTGATTTTCATTCGTTTGACCCTTTTTACGTATTTAAATCTTCTAATGGTGCTTGATAAATAGAACACCATGTAAGTGTCTTTAGAAAGCGAGCCTCGCCATTCCTACGCTGTTTCTGGTCTCGCCTGATAAACTTGATATCAAAAGACACTAACATGGTATTCTCTATGTATCTCTTCACATATGGTAAATTTCTTTGTTTCTTTTTTTTTTTTTTTTTTTTTTGTGTCTTTTAATGCGTAGAGGAGACCGCATAGACAGTATCATGGATAGGTTTGTTTTACATTATCATATATTTACTAGAAAATACGTTCTTTATATATATGTGATACAGGAAAGACTTCCATGCACGTATCAAGACTGAATATATCTAAGCCCATATCACTCCATAAATAGCCAAAACCCATATCACTCCCTAGGGAGAAAACCCCATATCATCCGTAACACACCCCACGTGACCCATATCATCCCTAGGGCATATCAGGACTGCATATCTCGAAGACCGTACCACTCTAAAATAGCCAAAACCAATATCACTCCCTAGGAAGAAAAACCCAAATATCAGTATCACGCCCCACGTGACATTTATCATCCCTAGGGCGAAAAATATATAATTATGATATGGTAATTTTCATATCCGTATCTACCCTCGACTCTCATATCAGCCCTTGACTCCCATACCAGCCCTTGGGTTGATATGGGAGTCAAAGGTTTGGCCCAAGGGTTGATATGGGAGTCGAGGGATGATATGGGAGCCGAGGCTTGATACTGGGTATGATATGAAATTTGCCGTATAATAATCTCTATTTATCGAGAAACTAGAACGTTAAGATAAATATTTCAATCTCAATTATTTCAATTTCAATCTGCTACAATTCGAATTTGCGCATGCCCAGAGCATGTTAGCATGTGCAGTGCTGAAAGACATGAATCTGTTTTGCAGTAAGGTCACAGGAGTGCAATACTTAGTTAGCAAGACGTAAAGAATGCTGAAAATTAATCCCATAGATTTTACGCGGTTAAAGACCTGGCAACTACCTACCAGGCCTTTACCAGAAAAAAGTACGGGATAGTACCGTAATTTTGCAATATAAGAAATGAATGCATTGTGTGAAATTCCGATATTTCTTTGATTACAGGTAAAGAAGAAATTTAATGCGCATTAAAGCAAGGTTTGTATACAAAGCAGTCTGTCTCCATGTTAACACTTACGGTTCTATCCCGTTATTTTTACGGTATAGAGCTTGGCAGCCGTTTGCAAACTCCTTTGCTGTAAAATCCACGGGATTTCCACATTATACATCAGATGTTGCATAGCTGCTCCATGACATGCGCATCTGAGAGAAAATGTTGCAGTAGACACCAGCCTAATCAGGAAATTCTATTAGTGGATAGTCTAAAGTTCAGAAAAAACAGTGTTGCTCTTCTTACTGCAAGCCCAGCGCATAAATTGACAATGGAAGCGGAATGTCTTCTCTGATGTCTATACAAAGTCCCTAAGATTTTAAATATCTTTAATAAATAATCGCATTCTCTATATCTACTCGCCGTGCCCTAATAATTCCATTTAAATGGCGACTTTGCCTTTGCATGTGATGAGGCTGGCGTGTAATCTGCGCAGCGCTATAAGGGGTGACAATAGGATGCCTTGAAGGGTAAATCATGTTCCCAAGTAAATAAAGATTCCTGGGGAAATCTAGTTGTTGACCTGGGCCAATAGTTTCCATTAACCGAAATGTTTGCGCATCGTTATTGTGGCCTAAAATCCTGATGAAATATGTCTTATGGTCAGGGCATTGTCAATGACTATTTGTGTATGTAAACAATGGTAATGTCGATGACCACTGTAATAATAAGCCTGATTATCAGATAAGGGTCTACAGATTTTATGTGAAGTTGCGTATATAGCCCCAACTGCGTCAGGCAACTCCTGCTACACACCTTTCATTCGCCCCCATTCCCTTCTCGAAGGGCCATAAATTATTTGTCGCAAATGCTGCATTCAGAATAGGCTATACCCTGTTTACGATTTCACATACCATTTGTATGGATACGACAGAGACGGTTGAGTGAGGAATGAGGGAGTAAGCAAACGAGTAAATGAGTATGTGAGGGTGAAAGGAAGTAAGCTTTAAAGGGAGTAAGTGAGTGCGAGAGAAAGCAAGCGTGCGAGCGAGTGATTGACTGAGTGAATGAATGAATAACGGAGGGAGATAGCAAACGAGCGAGTGAGTGGGTGAGTAAATTAGTGACAAGGAGGAAGGAAGAAAAAGTGTGTAAAAGTGAGTGAGAAAAAAACGAGCAAGCAAAGAAGTGGGCAAGAAAGTGAAGAAAGAAACAATCGATCAAGTGAGCGGTTGAGTGAGTAAATGAGTGAGTGAGTGAGAGTGAGTGAGTGAGAAAGCGATTCAGAAAGCAAGCGAGTGAGGAAGCCAGCAAGTGAGTGAGTTTGGGATCGGAGAAGAAAGCAAACGACCGTGTGAGTAAGTGAAAAAGAGAGAGAGGAAGGTTGAAGGCAAGCAAGCAGCGAGAAAGAGGGTGGGAGGAAGCAGGCGGGCGATTCATAGAAGTAGGGACGGAAGAAGCAAACAAGTGAACGAGGAGTGAGTCGGGGAAGGAGAAAGAAAGTGATCGACTGAGTGAAGGAGGTAGCAAGCGAGCATGCAAGCAAGCGAGTGACTGAGGGAGAAAGTAAGCGAGTGACTGTGTAAGTGTGTCAGGGAGGAAGCGATAGTGTGAGAGAGTGCGGATGACGGAGGAAACAAGCAAGTGACTAAGTGTGTAAGTGAGTGAAGGGAAGGAAATGAGTGAGGAAGTGAAGGCGAAAGCAAGCAAACTAGCAACTGAATGGGTGAGGTAGAAAGCAAGCAAGTGAGTAAGGGAGGAAGAAGACGTAAAAGAAATGAGTTTGTGGGTGAAGAAAGGAGTAAAAGGAAAAAAAGCATGCGACTGAGTTAAGGAGTAAAGAAAGCAATTAATTGAGTGAATGAGAAAGCAAGTGAGGGAGGAAGCAAGCAAGCGACTGAGAGATTGAGGGGGAAGGAAGCAAGCAAGCTAGTTGTGAGTGGGGAAGGCAGGAAAAAAAGCGAGCGAGTGAGTGAGGGTTGAAAGAAGCAAACAGAAGGGGGAGGCAGGGAGGGAGGGAGTAAACGCGTGATTGAAATAGGGAGAAAGCAAGTAAGCGAGCGAGTTGGTATGTGAGGAAGGAAGAGAAGAAGGAAGTAAGCAGGCAAGGGAGGGAAGGAGGAAGGGAAGGAAGAAAGAGAGTGAGGGAGGGAGGCGGTGGGGATTCGATCATGCGATCTTGTAAGACATACCCAAGCGTCTCTTACCATTTGACAACGGTGCCTCTCCCTACTTTGGAATACGATCGGAGAAAGAATAAAATAGACGATGTCGTTTGCAATGATATCTTGTCTTTTATCCCCATTCCACTGGATGTCGCTTTGACTGCGCTCATGGCGATCATGGCGCTTCGTCAAAATATTCGAAATCGCCGCAGAAGCGTCGGCATTTGCCAAATCTTGAGACTTGTGCGCTTCCAGTACTCTGCCAGTACACTTATAATACAATCTTGCTACACTAGTCACGGTGCTGCTGCGGTTTAGTTGCGCTTCTGCCACGCTTGGGGCCCGACTCGACGGCTTTCAAGGCGCTTCTGCTACGCTGCCACTACGGCAAGGATTTGAAGCTACGCTTTATCTACGTTTATGACGCATTTGCGATCGTGCTACGACCTAAGTGCCGGAGCTGCTGATGCTGCGCTTGTGTGGTGCTTTGAAACCGCTTCTATGTAAATTGGTGGCAAATCGGGGTTCAGCAGCAGGTGACCTCCAGAATTCGAACAAGATGGATAATATAATATTTCCAGTGGCTATGTTCCAGCTGACATTCATGAACCAGTGACTTTGTACAGCTCGGCTTGCTCTTTTTGCTGTTCAGGATCAACCGGGGCTTCTACTCGGCGTTCAAGAGGGCGCGGGTCTTGCACAGTTAAGAGAGCAGGAGCCTGGGAGTAGGAGTTGGGATACCTTCTCCAGCGATCCAGGCTGGATGACAGTAGTCTCCTGACCGGGCATGGGTCGATTTTGCCTTCTGCTTTTGACGGGGTGGCATCTTGAATGAAACGTGAGAATCGAGTTGTGAAAAATTTTTGAGCGCGAGCCCTGGAAACGCGGCGTTGTCATACCCGGAAATGTATAAGAGCGGAGGGAATGTAGTTTAAGCGCCAAAAGCGCAGCGAAAGCGTGGTGGTTGCACTATTCATAAATTGTGTGTCGCAGCAGAGACGCCAAGAGCACCATGAAAGCGCAATTGGAACACCACCCGGCCAATTCCGTGAATCAACGGAATTGGCCGAGCGTGCTCCGATTGCATGAGAGCGTTATAGAGCGCAAAGAGCGTAGCAGAAACTTAGCTGGGTTGCGGACAAATCGCCACGGCGCTGTAAGCGAGATTCCACTGCGCTGGTGCTACGTTGCTCGCGCTGCTGCCTCGATACTGCTGCGTTCGTGACTTTCATGCTAAGCTGTTACTATGCTTTTGCGCTTTGTGTCTACACCGATTCCACTACGTATATTTTGAGCAAGGTCAAAACAAGCGTCGTGACTTGGCGATCATGCTGTTTTAGAAACGCTTTCACTACGACCTAGACGCTTCTCTTGCGCTGCTGCTTTCTGCTACGAATTATGGCGTTATGTCCAAAATGTTAAAGCGTAGCAGAAGATAGATGTTTGCCTGTTTTCGCGTTTTGAACGCATGTCCAACGCGTTTTTCGTGAGTGTGTATGAAACGCGTTTTGAAACGCGTTGACTCGCGTTTTTCGCGTTTATCTCGTTTTCCAAATATCCAATCTAATCGCTTCCCGAGAAACCCATGCGAAACGCGTGTAATCCGCGATTTTCGCGTAGCATCACTTAACCAATCAGAAAAAGTCATTTGAGTTTCTCTGTGATGTAGATAACGCGAAAATTGCGATTCATAATAAGCCAATCAAAACGCTTCTATCAAAACGCGTGCGAAGCAGCCATAATATGATCGTACGCGCATCACAATTTATCAATATTTTTGCAGCATTTTAAAGTGAATTATCAATTGGATTTATAAACAGAGTCATATTGTTCTCATATAAATATTTTTAGTTCGTTTTCTGTGCTTTAATTATATTGTGTTCGCAGTAAGTCTCATAATATATTTTCGTTCAAAGAATTGCAGTATTGTTTGCAGTTTTTTAGGTAACCGGAATTAAAGATGAGATTTTCGGTTGCGATCAAAAACATCATTTTGGACCTGCATCGTGACGGTATGGCGCATTTGCAGCAGTAGTCTCGTTGTTTAGATCGTTGGTTGGTTGTTTACATCCTCGCCAGAATCATAATTGTTTAGAAAGTTTTCGGAAACTAGGAACGTCAAACGCCCGGATTAGACTTACCCACATTTTGGGGACAACGGACAGAGAGACTCGGTGCCAGAAATGTGCAACCCTGAGCATCCTGGGGAACGTTTTGAAAATTGAAAAAAAACGCTGTTCTATGTCTCCAAGAGGCCGCATGATGCTCCTGATTTTGACGCCGATCGAGTCTGTGTCCAATCAAAGCAAATGGGATCTGGTTTCTTTTTTTCTTTTTTAAAATTTATTGTTGGTTTAAACATATTTATTCTTTCTCAATTACAAGTAACATACAATCAAATGTAAACAGTACAGGCTTAGGGATTGGAACGAAAGCAAAATGCTTATCGAGTTCCTCTCCCTAACATGAAAAAATTGTACACAATGTGGCGGAAACTGTACATAATAAAAGGTATATAACATTTTAAACCAAATTTTGTACTACGTGAGATAACTAAGCAGAACTGCAACTAATCATTACACAAAAATAATCAATGGAAGAATAGCACTTATAACCTTACAGAACGATTTCGCAGAAGAGCAGAGATTTTTTTTATTTTTTTTTATCTGTATGTGTGTCTAAATATTTTAATCACAAAATGGTAAGGGGAGGAGAGATAAAAAAAAAAGGAACATGTTAAGGACACAAGAAACCAAAATAAGTCATCAAAGGAGGAAAAAAGTACCAAACGATATGACGCACAGGATTGAGAGAGAGAGGAGGCGGGTACCAGAATATCAGATTATGTCTATTAATCTTCATAAACATAAGGTGCATGCGTAGTATTAGTACTTAATACTTAAAAGCGTTTTGTTTCGATTATAAATTTGTAAACTTTCTCAAATATTAATTTGTTGATTTCTTGCGACAGAGACAGATCACCATACAAAAATAATTTTAAGGAAGGATGTTTATATGGCGTAATTGCAGTTATTAATTCATTACGTTGAACTTGATAGAATGAACAATGAAAGAAAAAGTGTTGAGCGTTCTCTATACTACCACAATAACATAAAGGAGAGTCTGATATATTTTTTACAAAGAGGTCGAAATTAAGCGAGCTGCAATTTGTCCGCAGGCGAGCTAACAGTATTTGACCTTTTCTACACCCTGTGTAATAGTGCTTTGGAACTGTTGTTTTATCTTTCTGTAAGAAGCATTTGAAAGAGTTTACAGATTCATGCTGCCTTTCTTCGGGAGATAAATTATTCCATGCTCTAACACTAGATGGTAAGAATGAACTGAAATACTGGTTAGATCTAGTATTAATGGTTTGTAGGTCATTTGAGTTTCGAAGATTGTAGCGAGATATATTACTGACGGATTGTGGGACAAGAGAAGATAGATATAATGGTGTAATATTATTCAACATTTTGTAGAATAAAGTTAATTGTTCAGGACGAAACAAAGTTTCCACAGATGTAGTAAGAAGATTTTCAAGAGGGTTGGGAGACTAGGGTCTCATGTCTTTTTTTTTTTTTTGTGTGTGTGTGTGTGTGTGTGTGTGTGTGTGTGTGTCGGGAAGTGGGGAGAGGGAAGGGGATCCTAGAAGTATGATGTTGCCTTTCCTGTTAAATATTTTGGAGGGGAGGGTCTCTGGTTCTGGCTGCCCCACACTCAAACCGTCCGACTCCAATGAATATGATTTCATGCAAAATTTATGACTAGGATCGTTTTCCTGTTTCCGTGGTAACTTGCGGAATCCGTTGACGCTGAAAAAGTTTATTCTCTCAAGCTTTTACCATAATTTTGAGGGAATTGGAGAGTCACAAAGGGCTTAAATTTAAATAATTTCAAGCTCTAGAAAAATGTTTTGTTTTCACCCTGAACCTGGCACCGGGATTTCATTATTATTTCTATAGATCTAATTTTCTTTATATACTTCGTCTAAAATAACTGGGAAAAAGGCAAATCCTACTTTTAGTACTTATCAAATTTAGTTCGTTCTCAGTTTTTCAATAGCATTGTCAATGAAGCTAGGAACCAGTCTATACGAGACCGAAACGCGTCCGGCAAACGCAATTTTCATTGGTCTAGACACCGAACGCGTGCGCAGGCGAAGTAACGAAAAACGCGAACTGGAATCGCAGTTCTGATTGGCTAAAGAGATTTTCGCGTACAAACGCGATTATTCGCGATTTTATGTAGCAATTTGATTGGTTCTTCCACAAACGCGTTTCTAAATTGCAAAACGCGTTTTGAACGCGAATTTCTTGCAAAGCGCATGTACGATTTTGCGCTGCCGCTACTGTAGCTGTTCTCATGAAAGTGTACGTATTCATCTGAAACACGGGTGTGGCTTTCACTTACGTAATGGGTCCGAGTTTCTTGTATTCTTCAGAAACGAATGTCTTTACTCGGGCATTCGCGGCTTTGTCCTTTGATTTCAAACAGTTGCTATGGAAATAAAAAGAAACATAGAACATTATGCACTATATTCTAACGTCGATGGCTGCACAAACAAATCACAGACACAGACCTTTTTTGTCAGCCTGAACAGGATTTGTACTTTTTGAAACCTGGTTATAAAACAGATGCTGTAATGGCAGTGCAAAAAAATAAGAACAAGTGAACGGGTCATTATTGATCAAAATTTTTTGTTTCCTATTTCCAATTACATACAAGTATATCTCATTGTAAAAATTAAAAAGCTGAAGTCTGTGTGCTAAAGAATCAGAAAGTATTTTCTGACACGACAAAACCAACAAAGTGACATGTGCGCCAAGTGTAGGCTCAGATCAGCCTGGACATCCGATCAGTCTGATCAGAGCATTCGCTGTCCGCACTGAGGTAGCTTACACCCTAAGCTACCTTGTAAGCGCAGAACCAACTTTGATCAGACTATCGGAGACCTAAGTTGATCTGAGCCTTCGAGTGGCGTACATGCCACTTTGTTTGTTTTGTCATGTCGCGGCTAAATTTGTAATTGTAAAATCCTACCCACAACGTAGAAAAAAGATCTGTAGCCAAATCCATACGAATACGACAAGAACAAGTGATGTTGGAACACCAAACGCCATCCAGCTAGCAAAGGTAATCGGCGACTGTATGCCAAGCTTCTCGTACACTCTAAAATATTATTATTGAATAATGTAATTTAATTGCAATGAATGAAACAGAACTTCTTTGAAGCTAAAATATCACAAACTGAGCAGCAACACTATAAAGCTGACAGTGGCAGGGAATCACTGTAGGCATGAAGGTAGATTAGACCCTTGGCAACCCTATGAGCGCACAGCAAAGACTGGACAGTCTTGGGGGTGTCCAGGCTGATCTTAGTCTTTGTTCGGCTGCGCCCGCGAGTTAATACATAGGCGTCTCTTACCTGATGTGTGCAGCTAATGTGTCCCGTGGAGTGCGTCATTAAGCGTGACTCGGAGAGAGATGCTCAATGCCTGCCGAGACCTGCCCATCATCTCTTTTCTTTCAAACTTTTGGGTTTAGCGACACTGAAGAAGTTAAATACAGAAACGCGAGTCTGTCGCACTAAAATTGGTATAGATACGTCTATATTCTTACCTTGCCATGTTATGCATTTATAAGCTCTTATTCCACCAACCTTTATTAAATAAGTCAACTTAAATCTAGTGTTTGTTTTTCTTTCTGAAATGAAAGATGCAAGAACTAGTTGTAAGTAAACAACTTAAGCTGATAAGAATTGCCACTCAATTGTGGTCAGTGTACATGAGCAAAAAAGTATGGGTGTACTAAACTTACATGTCCAGCTGCCCTTTGAAAACCAAGTTCGGTTTTGTTCCAGTAAGACTTGAAATTCCACCGACATTGGCCGCATATGCTATACAGAGAGAGAAGGCTTTACAAATTCTATCAAATTCGGGATCGTCTCTTTCTCTTGACCTTAAAATATTCGGTTACAAAATAAGCCGCAAATAAGATATTAAAAAAGAATAATATACACGATATTTTGCTCACCATTCAAACAATTTTCATAGATAGTTATCCATCGGAGTCCCGCCAAGCAGAAAAATGTCGTATGGCATGTGAAACATTCTATGGCTTTACGTGTAGCCTCAATAAAACTCTGAACATACATCGTGAATAGATATACTGGGGCCGTATTTATAAAACGACTTAAGTGGTTGCTATGCTGTTGTTAATGCTGGATTTCTATGAAGGAGATTTCCCACAACTATGAAATTTGCTCTGGAGGAACAGTCTTTTTCAGACTGTTCCTCCAGAGCAAATTGCATAGTTGTATGGATTCTCCAACATAGAAATTTACCCTTAGCAACAGCATAGCAACGACTTAATGCAAATGCATCAGTGTAACTTGGCTCCAGTCGTATATGTCTGTACTACGTTAACGTCTAAAATGTCTTATCTCATGATTGGTGAACAATTTCTAGTCGCATCGGGATATTAAAATAGTGCACATATTGTTTACAGCCAGATTAACATCATGATGCGAGTCAGTTTCTCAGATCTTAATGTAGATTCGGCCCTTCTGCTTAAACCGGCGCTATTTGGCGTTTGCAGTCTTGCAAATAACACCGCTGTTGTAAAATAGAGATTCTTGTATGCATTGTTTGTTTCCATGGAAATCTTAAATTTTCATTTCTCTATGTTTTGTTCACAAAAGTACGTGTGAACATTCTCAGGAACTGACACAACTCTTCCTAGATCCCAACCAAAACACGATGTAGGAAAAGACAACACAAAATTAGTCACCACCAAAGACATCATCAGCGGAAGCCATGTGGACGTAAGTGGTCACCGGGCTAGTCTAAACATCACAAACGATATATCAATAACAAATATAGCAACAAACAGCACAGATAACAACCAAAAAGAACCAAAACAGACCTACATTTTTGTGCTTTACTGTCAAATGGCCGATCAGTTTGTTGCACTTCTCCATTTGCCAGATATTCTTGTTTCTGCTCTGCTATTTTGACTTCTATAGATAAGTCTTCCAGTTCGAGAGGATCATCGGAAACTCTTACATCTTTGAAAGAAGAAATTATGAAGATATAAGCATTGTTCTTGAGCATAAATAAGACATTATATATACACATGCATTCGTGGAATGCGATTTTACAAGCTCACACAATGGCAGTATATATAAGATTCGTCTTGACAAAAAAAGTAAAAAGTATGCAAAGACCAGGAACTGAAACAATCAAAATCCAAATCCAGCCCTCAAACCATAGTTGGAAACAACTAAGATTACAAATAATCAAGATACAGAGAACATATGGCCAACCGAGTGAGCAGCTTGTTCCCAAAAGGTGGCCACTCAGCAACCCAAACCGAACCAAAAATAATAATAACATACATAAGGTAAAACATCACAGAAACTCTGACACCAAAAACAGGCAACAAAGAACCACAACAGAACTACCGCCTTGGAACGGTCGGTAATGAATTACTGGGGGGCTTAAATCGATTTTACAGGCCCAACCTCACCCTCAGTTTCTGAAGTGGTACAAAACATTTAGTTGGTTGTTCGGTTCGCATGATAACCCTCTAACTCGTCAATGAATCATCACGGTAAACACATAAATCAAATTTCAACACCATGAAGAAGCAAAGACGAGGACTCAACAGATACAACGGGCCGTCTGACAGGTGGAGATCCCTGTCCTGCCAAACGACCGTGATTGGGTTAATCACTAAGCATGCAGACTGTCGCATAACATTTAAATTATAGCCAATACGTTTGTGACGTATTATTATTTTTCGGAATTGATCAGAAAAATCAGTCCTACCCTTTATCTTTTTGAATTTGTATACTAAGTCACCATAAAATTGTGGTTCCGATAGGCCTTGGTGTAAAAGAAATTTTAATCCGACATCAAATTTTGAAACCAATTCATGGTGTCTGCGATAGAATTTAGAAAAAGCCTTTCTAAGCTTATGATACCGATAGCCCTGTTGAAGAAGTTTAGCAGTTAAACATTTATTACGAGCATTAAAGTCATCTACATGACTACACACTCTAGCAAATCTTATAAGTTGAGAAATATACACTCCATAAGAGGGACGACGTGGAACGTCACCATCCAAAAATGGAAAATTAACTATATCAAAGTCAAAGTCATCACGTTTATCATAAATTTTAGAAGATACAAAACCGTTAGAAATAGATAGATGTAAATCCAAAAAGGGGGCCTCGGTATCTGAAGTATTAGCTTTATTCAATTTAAGTGCAGGTGGGTAAATTTGGTTAACCATGCTTTCAAAATAAGGATTATCAATATTCAGAAGATCGTCTAAATATCTAGAGGTTGAGTTAAATGCCTCAAAACCTGCATATAATGTATCATTTACAACAACGATGTTACTGCAACATTTCCGAATCAGGGTTGATCAGCAGGCTGTAAAAGGAACACATCTAAATTTAGATTTTTGAAAAAAAAAATCTAAATTTACAGCAGCCAACAACACAAAAAAACAATGTCATTGTTAACTTTTAAAATTTTCACGTATTTACCCACTGGTCCTTAAGTATTGAAACATGGAAAAAGTAATCCAGTTCCAAAAATAGAAATGATTGCATTCACTAAATTGTAAATGTTTTAATTCAAAGAGTAACTGCACTTCTGGAACTGACTTATTCAGATTCCAAACCCTATCCCCAACATCAAAGGGAACGATTGACAAAGGCATCCAAACAAACAATAAGTTACAAGTGATAAGCCGAGTCAGCAGCTCTTTCCCAAATAGGTGGCAACTCAGCTATCTTTATTGAACTAAATAATTTAGACCAACAGAAGGGTAACAACAGACTAAGCAAATTATACGAAAAAAACATTTAACAACTATTTTACCTATTTTCTATTTTTATTATAGAAGGGTTAAAATGAGAACACAATAAATTAAACAGCACCGTCCGAACATAATTCAAATGCAACCGCAACGAAAGTACCGCATTGGGACAGTCAGTAACAACTACTGGGGAGTTTAAACCGGTTTTACTGGGCCGAAACCTTCTTTACCCTCCGCCGCGATGCACACAAGTAGTTGGTAGTTAAGCCTCATAAGTGACGCTTACAAAATCTGGTGACAAAAGCAAGAGAAAAAATACTGTGATTCCTAAATTTTAATATGATAGCCGATTCAACGACTGATAAGTATAAAAAAGGATCCGATTCAACGACTGATAAGTATCAAAAAGGATCCAAATGACCGCCTTGGAACGGTCAGTAATAACTACTGGGGGGGTTAAACCGGTTTTACTGGGCTCAAACCTTCACCCTCACCGTCCGCCACGGAGCATACATGTACCACACAACATACTAAACAAATTATACAGAAAACACTTAACAACTATTTTACCTATCTCTATATTTTATTATAGAAGGGTTAAAATGAAAACAAAATAAGTTTAACAGCGCCGAACATAAAACAAATGCAACCGCAACGAAAGTACCGCATTGGGACGGTCAGTAATAAGTACTCGGGTAAGGGGCGGGGGGGGGGGGGGTAAACCGGTTTTACTGGGTCCAAACCTTCACCCTCACCCTCCGCCGCGGTGCACACAATTAGTTGGTAGTTCGGTTCGTATGGAGATCTCCTAACGCATCAGAGTCATCACGGGCAACAATTAAAATTAAGAAAAGACTGTGGTGAAGCAAGGATGAGGACTCGACAGCCAAAACGTGTTGAGACACCTGAAGATCCCTGGGGCGTCAGCAACACCACTACAACACTGGAGCAAAAGAAGACCACCAGTTAAGTCTGTGTCTAACGGAGGCAAGCTCCAAAGTCCAAAATAGCTTGTATAATAAACGAGTCCTGTTTAAACAATACCTGATTCAGTAAATCCAATAAATAAAGTTTTCAGCAGCAGGTTTTAAAGCCATAGCATGAAACAAATAATAAACTCAGGTTTCAAAAAAATGACTATGCATCACAATCGAAAGGCTATGAATAAAATCGAACCTTTCTTTAAATTTATGTCTGTTTCTTTCAACTGTATTATAATAGCATGAGCCATGGGTACCATCATTGTTGTAGTAGTTGTGTTACTCATCCACATAGATAGGAACCAAGTAGGCGCCATTAATCCAAACATTAACCTGAGAGAAACAATGGTGATGTAAATACATCTGCACCAAGATAAGTATAAAAATCGACATATATACTGTCATTTTTGTATTTTCTCTGGGTACGCCAATGTCCTGAACCAAGGGAACTTAAAAGACTAAAAATAAATTCTGCCATTCCACAAAGTAGATACTTCATTGCCAGCTACTAATAGCTTCTAAGATACAGATAAAAATAAAACACCAAACGATCCTGCGCGGACCGTGTCATCTTTCTGTGTTTAGCAAGTATAGCGGATTGGCGCTTGAATTCGAGAAAGAAAGCCCATACATGTATATTTTTTGTAATTTCGAACTCAGAAAAGAAATTTTATAATAACAATATTCCATGTTTTACCTGATAGTGTTAACATATGCAGTAATGTAAATAAATGCTATTCCAGATCTGGGACTGTGATGAATTTTAAATGCAAGAGAAACATTTTAAACTTAATCGAATTCAGGCATTTAACCTGGCATCTAAGAATATATAGAAAAGCAAGGTGCGTTGTTAGATTGCAGTCTTATTTGTCTTCGTCAATGACATATTTCATTGTACTTTTTTTTATCTTCTGTCTTTCAGCTGATTGTACAATTGAGTATTTGAAAGTGACAATTTGTATTCGTTCATGCATACAAGCTGACATACCAAAATGAAATCGAAAACAAGCTAGAATTTTGGTTAGTAACCAGATCCATATACATGTACGAAGAAAGTGGTAATGTTTTTAAATATTCGAATGTACGAGTATTAAATTGTAGTGTACATGCATTATGACACTCTTTCGTTCTCACAAGCTACTTTATAGCTTTTTTGAAGGACGTTGGTTTTACCATTTCGGTTCTGCCCCTACAAACATGAGCATCTTCAGTGCTATTCGACGATGTATATTCCAGTGTTCCAGGGCGGCCGCAACTATAAAACTACCCAATGATATCATATTAGTGTCCTAAAATATAAATATTGGAAACTGTATCAAAATACTGTATAAATGACCCTAGGCAGTCAAAATAGCAAATGAAATTCGATTTGATATTTTTATCCAACATGGTTTAGATGTTTCAGGTATGAGACCTATACGCATTTAGACACTGGCACAAATGGTCATAGCAAATACACAGCCAAGGCTTCTAGTATGAGTGTAGACAGAAGCCTTTGTGCTGATCGCATCAGTAATATTTTGGGGGTCTAGTTGTTTCGGCTATAGTAAATCACATTATAATCAAGGGCTTAGGCATATGTATGTGTGTTAAGGACGCTCCTAGTGTGTAGCGTCTCATACTTAAAGTTGTCTAGTACCAACTGCGGCTTCTTACTTAGTCAAAATTTATGTCTATTTCAGAAAGCGGTTATGAAAATGGCGAGCATATACTGCTTCCAGAATTACGTTACATAAAATACCTCTTGCAATGGAGAAGCTTGCAAAGTTTCAACACTTTTCCCACATCTAGCACAAAGAAACAGTATATTTAGTAAAAATGCACTGAGAGATGGTTCTTGTCCATTTTCAATGATATATCAGCACCGCATCTTACACGTCTCTACCTGATTCTAAGTTATAATTTTATCGTGCATCTGCTGAAAATTCCACCTAATAACATGATGTGATAACATAGTATGAATTATCATGTCACCGTTTAGAACTGCACTAGCGACAATAATATCAAGCGGTGTCTTTAGAAGCGATCTCTGAAAACGACTTGCTGCATATCGATTGGTAAAAAAACGTCACCGACTTGCGTCATAACGCATTTGCGACGTCAGCAAGTTCCATCTAAACTGCGTTTGTTTTTCATTTGCTTGACGCTCTTTATGCCTAAAAGTCTTGTTATGATCCAAGATAAATAGAAAACCATGTAAGGGTCTTTAGATATGAAGTTTATCAGGCTCAACCAGAAAGGTGTCGGACTAGCTCGGCCAGCCTCGCCATTCATATCAGTCTCGCCTGATAAACTTGATATCAAAGGCACTAACATGGTATTCTCTATGTACAAGTCTGTCTCAACCAAACGGACTTCTACTTTCTGAGCACACCATATAACTTATGTCTTACATTAATATACTGCTTGGACGTTTCTTTAACGGAAAGTAGTCCAACCATAGGAAACAGGAACACCGGAAGTAGCGCAGTAACCGCAATAGGAAGCGCCTCTGTGATCCAGAAGACGGCCATGATGATGATTGCATAGGCACATTTTGCTTCCTATAAAGAGGAATTAAAACAGAAAGATCATTCAAAATAATAACTTGCTTGTAGCTTCAGTTCACTTGTATACTTTTGTTTTCATGTATGGTTTTAAGATAAATGGATACAATGTCATAGGGAGAAATTCTGCCATTTTAATTCGTCCTCCCTTTTCAGTAGGGATCAACTCTTAAAGAATAGAAAATGCTCTTTTGGGAGCAATATCTTTCCTTTCTGTCATTGAGTAGATGCCCTTATAACGGGTTTCGCCCTTCAGTGAAGCAAACAGAAATGTATTCCTTTGAAGCATATGGAGAAAAACTGATGAACTACGTGTACACATGAATATGCTAGCATTTCGTTTTAAGTAAGTAGGTAAGTAAAGTCTTTATTTAATGAGGGTAACAAATTTAGCAATGTAGCGAAACTTCCATAAGGCCGTCAAACAATTTACATGATTTACATACATACAAATATATACAACAAATGGAGAATATCATACAAAAAACACAAACAAGATATGTTACAAGCCCTAAATGAAAAAGGATTCCAGTTCATTTGCATACTGCTAATGCTTTTTTTTTTCGTCATCGACTTTTCATAGTGAACTGTTCTAAATGTACAACGAGCCCATTCATAAGAGAGATACAGCGTTAGCTATTTTAGTTTTATGAAATAGTTTCAGCGAATGAAGCATCATTAGTTAAAGGTTTTGGTGTTTAAGTTAACCATAATTTTGAACTCTGATAATAAGCTGATTGGTGCAAATTTTCCCAACATATAATCTACACTATGATATTCTACGGGAAGACGTTTCACGACCGACACACGGCACTCAACACCAGCTGTGGTGAAGGTAGATACTAGTACGTCCTCAAGGGAATGACCATCGAAAGCAATGGGCACGTATATATATACTAGCAAGCAACATATTCGCTGTTAATCCCGATGGATCAGATATACTTATCTTATATATCAAGCAACATATTCGCTGTAAATCCCGATGGATCAGATATACCTATCTTATATTGCTTGCTAGTAGTAAGGAGTGGGCATTCACAGCCACTGTCTAAAACAGAGCCTCATAAAGACTTCTCAGACCTTAACTAATAAGTATTATTTGTAAACAATCTTACCTGTCCTTCGGATGTCAGTGGTAACGGTAATAATAGGATTGGCGTCGCAACGACAATCAACATAATCCTGATCTGGTAAAGATCCCGCTATAAAGTATTCATGATGGGGTCAAATTTGGGAATTATTAGCTAAAGGCGACTCTGCTAAACGCACTTGCATCATTGTAATAGACTGACATCACCTCTTCACTCACTGTTAAATCTTCAGAGGTTATGCGTACGTTAGAGGTTGAAAAGTACGATCCGTGAAGGTGCATAATACACTGCTAAAATTAAATTGTAATAAAGTTGTTATAGTGTAAGAGTCATTACAGGGTCTTATTTGATCTAAATATTTAACCCGGCTCATTTTCTAAAATTGCGTTCGCCATTAAGATAAAGTACATGCTCTTTTAAAGAAGACGGTAGTAAGTATTTGCATTCCGGACACGCATATCCCCATATATATTTTACATAAGTAAGCCTCGACACGACAGATTCATCAAAATGAAACTTGCACCCACCGAAGACTCAGATCAGCCTGGGCATCCCCCAGTCTGATCGAAATTTTCGCTGTTCGCATAAATGGTAGTTAACGGTCTAAGCTAGCTTCATGCGGACAGCGAAGACTCTGATCAGACTGGGCGAATGCTCAGGCTGATCTGTGTCTTCGCTGGCGCACATGCCACTTTATTGCTTTTGTCGTGTCGTGGCTCAATAGCGTTTTGCCTGAAATCATAAATCCGCCCAGTAGAATTTTGAAAAAATGCATAGTTTCATCCTGCAATGCCGATTTTATGAGTTAACTTTCTCGGTTGTTTAGCGTTTGTCAACTTTAATAAACTTCAATAAATTTACATAGAATTAAAATCTAAGGTTTCATTCAAGAGCAGACAACACATTTGAATGGAGGAACATGGGCCATACTTATCAAAAAGCCCCATCAGTGACCCTGGCATGGTCTGGGGACGGAAGCCAGGAAAACATACAGAAATTCCTTAATTTCAGCAAGGCAGTCGATACAAGGACAGATTTATACCAGAAAGGGATAAGAAGGTAATGGTCTAGAATTTGAGTCTAAACCAATCAAATATTTAAAAAAAAAATCAGATTTCTTAGGACATATCATCTCTTCTCAAAGGACATCATCAAGGATAATCAGCAGTATGACTCATGTACGGGGCACGTTTTATGGCCGCCATACGGCACAGCACCAGCTGCAGTGACGTTAAAATAAAAATTGGAAGAGCAACTCCACCTCATCCAGATCAACTCCACAGTTCAATGCGGACAACCTCTCTGTAATGCTTTGTGGACCGTTTCCAAAAGAGTCCATTTAATCAGAAGGACATGCAGAAACAGTCTCGATAAATGAGCTAAGTCAGTGCAAGGTACGAGTCTGCTCAACGTGTTAATAAACAGAAAAATAAAGGTCTCCGGCTCTGGTTGAAACTAAGGAATCCAAATTCACTGCATCACAGCAGGGTATGCAGGTGTCGGATTGAGTCTGCCAGCATAACATAACCTATGAAGATACCATTTCATATCTACGTATCGTCCGAGGAAAAATCTATTATAGCCTAAAGCCATAGTCTCACTGTCACGTTTTAAGGGCTAGGCTTTATTACGTTTTAAAACGTGGCAAAGCGGTAGTATACGTTGTAAAACGAGGTGAATACGTAAATAGATGTAGCTAAATACGTTGCTTAGTTACGTTTTATTTAGAACGATTAACTCAAAAATGTCATTTGGATATACGTAGCGTATACCTAGTAAAACGTAGCAACACGTAGTTAAACGTCGTCAAAACGTACTAAAACGTAGTCGAAACGCATTAAATACGTACAAAAACGTAACAAGATTAAGCTAGGGGTCCTCTAAGCCTCAGTATCACTGTCACGTATTGAGGACTAGATTTTTCTACGTATTCAAAACGTACCAAAACGGGAATATGCGTATAAAATCGTAGTAGGTAAGTAAACTGTTCTCATCCCTTCTGAAAGCGTGGCACTAAGCCGTTTGATAACCGGATAATACGAAGTAAATCTTACGAAGTTAAACGTATTAGAAACGTACTAGACAGATAGTAACACATAAATACCTATAAAACGGGGTATAAACGTAGGGCGGGAAACGCAGAACAACCTAGCCTTCAAAACGTGACAGTGAGACTGGGCCCTTAACACGCAGATAAGTAGTTTTCGCAGACAACTGGCCGAAATTCGACCTACGACAACTAGGGATGCGAAGAATATCAGCTTAAAAATCTGATAGCACAGTTAGTCTACTCGGTTACAACGGTCATGGAATCTGGACGATTATTGTTACGGAAACTCACCGATTCCATGTGTTTTCCAAGACACTAGACTGAAATCCACTTTCGTTATTGAGCTAAGTAGTTTCTTTGCTAAGGATATTATATCGTTTGAAATTTATAGGGTAAATCATTTTATAAGTCGCTGTCGTGAAAACATCCTGATTGCTTTTTTATGCTGTGAAAAAGCAAAAGTCGCATACTTTCGTGGGAATTCTTTTAGTAATCGCATGCAATTTAATTTCGCCAATTTTGTCAATAAATATAAAAAATTTATGGAAGTACAGACTAGAAAGTTGCAAAACTATGTCTTGAACAATCGCTTGTGTATGATAATAGAATTTTTGAGGACTTAAGTGGTTCTTTTCTGCATATATGTTAAGCTACGAACTCTTGAAGATTATGAATCTTATGTTATGGAATCTTTCAGATATTGTTACGGAATCTTGACAAGTATTGGGCATCTCATTTAAGGATGGCACACCCTTCCTGATAAAAGAAACTAATAATTTATTAAAAATGACCCATCCGCCCAGTTTCTTTCATTCTATTTTTAGCTAAAGCTTTTCCCTCTTTTTTCAGAGTTCTGATACCAAGGCAAACTGCAGATCACATCTCTGCTTATGTTTTTCACTCTTCAGTTCACCTAAATCTTTCATTCTGCCCGTAAAACGAATATATTAAGCATGGAATATTGCAAGTCCCACAGGTCTGACTAAATCTAATAACCTCCAGAAATAGCTGACTTGTTAGCAAGGCATCGAAAGAGGCACGTGTCTAATACTTCCATGTTGACAGGTTGTCAACACTGAAACTCTCCTCTGAAACGAGAGCGACTGGTAACCCAGACATATAACCTTCCATGTTCCATCAAGTGTTCAGTGAAAGCTGGCAGAAGACATTGCAACTTTCTTACAGTTTTCTGCAGGTTCTCGTTGGCTCTGCGGTCATGGGAACCCGATGCTCGTCTTCTGCACTGATATCTCTATCTGATCTGTTCAGAAAATCAGATTCAGCAAAGAGGCGTTTATGTACATGCTTTGTTGGGATACTTTCGTGAGGGGACGATTTGTTTCTGTAGTGACCGGTACATGCAACTTTTGTGTTGTTTGATCAAGATATATTTTGTTGGTCGATGTCTCACTGGATATCCTCACCAAGTAGATTAATTATTTACTTATTTATATTTGTCGTAGTTTGTTAGTATGTTTGGTATGTGAGAAACACAAGATAGAACCTTTTCCTTTGAGATGTTCTCTCATCATGTGTCCGATTCCGTCAGTCATTTTCGCAAATTTTTCATGTCCGAATCCGCATCTTATGACTTGATCCTGCAACAGAAAGTTAAGAAACAAAATCGACAAGATTCCGTAACTAGAAATAAGCAATCGTCAATACTCCGTAGCCGTATCGTGAAGATTCCGTAACACTGCCATGATCGAAAATCACCCTATATTTTCATTAAACCTCCGTGGAAAATATTCAGAAAATGATTTTTTTGTGTCTACAATATCGTGTTTAACAAACAAGGGATAGAGAAACCCAATATATTTATGAAAAGGAGAACAAACGGAGAAAATTGTTACTACTCGATCGTTTGGCCATTAAAATGAATAAAAACACTCAAATCACATCAATCAAGTTATAAATATGCGTCTATCGACTGTTTTGGCTTCTTTAAAAGAATAAAACATGATACCGTGATGATAGTGTAAGTATGTTCCCCTTGTTTTGACCATGTGCGTCAATTCTGTATAAATCGTAAAGATGCTGCATCAAAAATCGGTAAGTTTCCGTAACTAAAATCGTCCAGATTCCATGACCGTTGTAACCGAGTAGACTAACCGTGGATAGACGCTCACTGGCCTGAGAAAATTAGCTCCTGGGCCAAATCATGTATTTATATGTCTCTTTTTTTCAGGTACATACATGCTGAGAAATAAATGCCCAAAGTACCCTTACTAACACTCGATGAACACAGGGTATAATCGATTCCGTCAATTTTCGCTTCCTGCAGAGACTGTACATCATATTTGGCTTTCGCCGAGACTGTCCGCGATCTCTTGCTTCCTGCCGAGACTTATGTACATGATAAATGGCTTCCTGCAGAGACTGTCCGCATGATTCTGCTTCCTGCCGAGGCTTCCTGCAGAGACTGTCCGCATGATTCTGCTTCCTGCCGAGGCTCTCGGCAGGAAGCAGAGTCACGCGGACAGTCTCGGCAGGAAGCCATATCTCGAGGACAGTAGTCCCTGCAGGAAGCAAGAGTTCGCGGACAGTCTCGGCGGAAGCCAAATATGATGTACAGTCTCTGCAGGAAGCGAAAATTAGCGGAATCGATTATACCCTGTGATGAAGCTTATTTGAGTACGCTGTTTGATTTTATAGCTGCGTGAACTGCACATGCTCTGACCAGACTGAAATCCGTCGTAAGATTATCTACATGTTTTCACATGTATATGATCTGCGCCTTCACAGGTTGTTACAATGGTATACACTATCGGACCTTCTTCATATAAAAAATCGAACTCGACATGACCTTACAAGTGTGCATGTGGACAGGCTCGTCTTTACTGCTAAGATTCCCATATACCTCAAGGTCTTAGGAGACAGTTTTGTACTGGCAGTGGTCGGGAAAATCATACTTTTAACAGCATGGTTGTTCTTATAAACGGGAGTATTTGAATGTTACATGAGTTTGTAAGTTTGTTGAACGGCTAGTTATGCCAGCAGGAGTACGATATAAAAATGGCTGGTAGCTCCCATTGTCAGGGAAATCTCAAATTGAAAAACGGATTATCATTGTTTCAACAGACGCCTTCGACTTCAGAACAGGCCCGGTAGTGTAAAGTGAAATACTGAAAACAATACTTGAAAGTATATTTTAAAAGAAATAATTGAGCCGCGACGCGAGAAAACCAACAATGTGGTTGTTGGCACTGCGCAGACACAGAACAGCCTGGCCATCCGCTCAAGCTAATCAGACCCTTCGTTAAGTGCTTAAAGTATAGCTAAGGGTCTAAGCTACCTCCATGCGGACAGCGAAGACTTTGATCAGACTGGGCGGATGCCCAGGCTGATCTGAGTCTGCGCTGGGCGCACAGCCACATTGTTGGTTTTGTCGTGTCGCGGCTCATATGTAAACTGACATTGTTTTGCAGATATTTCTCCAGAATTTGATGTGGTTCTGGTTAACATGCCGCATCTTTCATTGTAGCAAAGAAATAGGGTATATGTGGGGTAATGTTATCATTACATCGACAGTTTCTGAGGATGGCGATGCATATATTTTCCACTTCCTTTTGTTTTTTGTACAGTAGAAACACATTAAACCAGTCAAAACATTTAAAGTCATTTTTACAGTCTTACAACGCCTTTAAGCAACCGTCGACAAAAAAGGCCAGATTTTACTGTCCCGTCAGAGTTCAAGGAACATATGGTTTATTTTCAATTTTCTCCAAACAGTTATTTTATGGTTATTTATTTTTTCTATGTTGCGAAAGAAACTAACACTTAATACTTTTTCGTCATGCTCATCTGAGATTGTGCCAAATTTTAATTTTGTATAAAGTTCAAAATACTAAACCAAACTCGTTTTATGCGTTCCAAAATGATAAACAAGTATATATGTGAACGACAAGCGCAGATGACATTCAGAGGGAAATCAAGATAAAGGGGCAGACCTTGGGTACTGTAAGCGGCTTCAAATACCTTGGAGCAGTTGTCTCAGATGATGGCTCAAAACAGGAGGTTCTCTCAAGGATAGCACAAGCCACTTTAGCACTTGCCAAGCTGAAACCCATTTGAAGAGATAACAACATATCTCTTGGATCAAAGGTGAAACTTATGCGCTCCCTTGTCATTTACATATTTCTGTATGCCTGTGAATCGTGGACCTTGACAGCAGAGTTAGAGAAAAGAACGCAGGCCTTTGAGATGAATTGCTACCGAAGGTTACTGAACATTTCGTACAAGGACCATATAACCAATGAGGAGGTAAGCAGGATGATCCATGCGGCCATTGGAGAATATGATGAACTCCTGACGCTGGTCAAGAAACGGAAACTAAAGTGGTTTGGCCACATCTCAAGGTCTTCTGGTTTAGCAAAGACAATTCTTCAGGGCACAGTGAAAGGAAAACGAAGAAGAGGTAGACAGACAAAGAAGTGGGAAGACAATATCAAGGAGTAGACAGGAATGGATTTCGCCAGCTCAACTAGGGCAGCTGAAGATAGGACAAGGTGGAAATGGATTGTTTGAAGTCATCTGTGGTACCCCAACGACCTAGTAAAGTTATGGGATAGAATAGAATAGAATAGAAGAACAGGAAAGAAACACGCCTGGAAAAGCATAGAATTAATTTACTTTGGGTTAAATGTTCATGAGTTGAGGATAAAATCAAGTTTTCTAAATTTGGGACTAGGTATTTTGTGCGCGGAAGATTTAAGTCCGTCTTCAGCGTTCCGTAGTCAATATTGTCAATATATACATTATGTTTACGTGTACCAATAAATATAAATGTTAACTGTGTGCAGGTACTGCCAGTCACTGCTCAGAACTAACTGCTTGCATCAGAAAATGCTTTTATCAGCACTGTTTTCAGCATGTCGCTGCTATGACAAACTGCTATGATGAGAAGTGATGGCTGGCAACGAGCATTTACTGTTCTCAGTTAACATGACGAGCGCTTCGAGCCGTTTATATTTTTTCAATGTATTTTGTATTTGGCCCATGTCAAATCGCATTCACATCACAGATGTACCCTTCCAGCTGGCACATGACGTCGAAATGGCATTGCACTGATGTCAATGCGACGTCATCACGCCGCATTGGCGTCTGTGCGGCGTTATAACGGCGCCATGTGCCTCCAGGGTTATATTCAATGCAAGTCTAAATTTGTTTCCACTACGAATGTTATTGTTCGACAGAAGAATTTGATAAGACTACTTCTGGACATAAAATCAAAACTAACACGGATATAACAAGCTTTAATGTTGTTTTTTTTTATATACAGATACCTTTAAAACTTGTTAACACTGTATATATTTTCAAAATTATCTATGAAATATTAGAGCCGCAACACGACAAACCCCCCAAAATGGAATGTGCTCCCAGCAAAGACTAAGATCAGCTTGGTCTTCCGCCCAGTCTGATCAGTCTTCTGTGTCGGCATGGAGCTAGCGTAGACCATTAGCTACTCTTTAAATGCATACCAAGTACTCTAATTACACTGTGCGAATGCCCAGGCTGATCTGAGTCTTGACATGCCGTATATGCCACTTCGATGATTGTGTCGTGTCGCCATCCATTTTTTATTCATCTAAACGCATTATTGTGCTTAAAATTACGCCGGTGTCTATGCATCTTTCCATTTAGAGCACGGGCTGCATGTGCATTCCAAGTACTAGTTAGACGATATACAAAACATTCTGTAGCGGATGCACATGTACGCTTGTTTTCTGAGGAGCCCCGGTAGCTCAGTAGGTTAAGCACAGGCCTGCTGGCCTGCGGTCTTGAGTTCGAACCCACCGAGGCGGGAATCTTTCAATCATAAACGGAGTTCCATTGCATACAGCCTTTCAGTATAACCCATCCATCGCCCTGATATAACTGAAATATTGTTTAAGATCTCGTAAAATCCTAAAATATATATTTTGATAGTATTTTATAAATGAATTATAGAGTTACGTTGCCATGCTACCTACAGGTACTTTTCAAATGCCCCTCGTTATTCCAACTTTTCATTCAAGTCTGCAAGGGTTAACACTGTACGCGTAGGTAGACTACAAATGGAGGTGAAATGGCATTACGTTTCAAGACATAGGCGACGCAGAATTCTGTCATTTCAAGGCTCAAAATTAAAAGTTAAGATTCTTCATATAACAATCAGTAATATGTCAGCCAATAACAAATGTTAATCTACGCTCTTAAAGCCCCTCGAGGAAGGGCATATCAAGGTGTAAAATTAGTGTGGTCTTTTTCAAAGCTAACAGAAATATTGTTGTACTTGACTAAGACGTCCATCCATCATCATGTTCATCTGTGTAGTCATGTAGTCTGTTTATGGCTATATGTCTTTTTAATAGTAAATGCGCAGTTCCTCTTTACGAGCAACGGATTTACGTGTTCCTTTCAAGAGTTGAACTGCAAAGTAGACCAACACTAAAGCATGAAAAGAATTTACTTGTTAAAACACAGAACTGTAACCCACGTCCGCTTTGATTGAAGTGTTAAGTCCCTTATTATGGCTTAACCGCTTCCTGCATATTTTGGAGCTCTTGGTATTATGAGTCCTGGCCCCGAGGTTATAAAACTTTTTTCATAGTCAGCTGAGTTGAGCATGAAATTTTACCTGGTAATGATTAACAAATTGTTGATGAGTACAGTTGCTTTCCTGCTCAGTTTGGCTGAGTATGACATTTTCTCTGCTTATGAATATGAAAATGCCAACATTAGTTGGCATTTTCATATTTATCAGCAGAGAAAATTTCATGCTCAGCTGAGTTGAGCACGAAAAAAGTTTTATAACCTCGGGGCCTGAATTGGAGTGATCGACTGAGAAACTGCATTGGTGGCTTAGTCCACAAGCCGTAATGCACGCATTGTCTTCAGATGTTTACAGCTAGCTAACACAGATTGAATTTTAAAGTCGTCAAATTTAACCCAAAACCAATCTCCGCCAAAGGTGATTATATTAGTCATACTTTACACAGCTTTGTTTCCTGTTTTAACATTGGGTATTTTTAAATACTCCCGCTATGATGAAGTGCAAAGCAGACGCCATCTAAAATCTCGCTGACAAAAGAGTCTATTACAAGACTCAAACACAAAAATAGATAAAAAAAAAAAGAAAAAGAAAGAAAGAAAATAAAATAAAGATAAAACCGGAACAGAGTGCATAGTATTATATCAATTAGATATTTAGCAATACCCACGTATCAGTATCAAAGTTATGATCACAACGGTATATTATAGAACATCTAAAAAAAATAGGTCACTAAAACTAATTACAATAACTGTCCTAAAACTCGAATAGGTGCTGATTTTTTTGTTATATTAATCAACGATTCACCCTTAATGTCTGCACAAACACTGTAGAACAAGATCAGAATGCTTCTTTGGGCAGTCTGATCAGGATTTTTAAGACCGTTTGCACACGACCTAAATAATTGAAATATAATACAGCGCAAAATAAACGTTACCTCAAATGATTCCACAATATACATTCATAACAATGATACACAAAAACATAAGATTAAAATTAAATAGAAACTGATTGCATAGTTTTATGTCACATCTATTAGAAATATTCACAGATCAAAGCGATGCTAACAACTGTATGAAACGTGAAATGGTGGTACCTTGTGCGGAATGTTTGGCTGACAAACAGATATAGATAGTTTGAATGAACATATAAGGAAAACACATGAAAACTACTTTGCATAGAATTGGATGACATTTACTGCAACAGAATTTTCGATCAGATGAAGTTCTGGTACATTAAACTGCTATAATATGTTATAATCCAGCTGCAGTGGTAGTTGTCAAGTTTCTAAGAATTGCTTCAGGAACAGTATGGAAGTCAAATAAACTCTGTCCTATAGTTTCAATGCTCCCAACCAGAACTAACACACAAACGACGTTTAGAATAAACCCAGCACACACCTGAAATGATAAAATAATTCTACTTGAGTAATGCAAAGGACGACAAACAAGATATGTCCGCGTACAAGACAGCTTTCCCTATAGCGCCTTGCCTATCACATTGAAAACCCAAACGCATGTTCAATATCTCGAAAAATAAAAAAAAATAAAAAAAATGACAGCTGACCTTCAACCACCTTGTAGAATTTTAACAAGTTACCTACGTTTTATCCCAGCAGGCACACAACATTGACTTAACCTTGATTCAACGTCATGACGTTGAATCAAGGTTGAATCAAGGTTGGATTAAGGTTGTGTACCCAGTGGGACGGTGCCTGTGGAAACTGGCACGTTGCCTGTCAAGAAGCGCCGAGTAAAGTTGTTGGCGCTTTCGTTCTCGTAGCCTTCAGTCTTAATACTTAGTATCAAAAATGAGTTCCTTCACTGTAGAATTCAATTGTATCCCTACTGGTGAATTAAATAATCAGAGTAGCAATGGGTCTGCAATAAGTGTAATTCAATTTTTATTTCCAATGTTGTAGAATTTAAATAGTGGCTGTTAAACAATGCAGAGTCTTACCATATCAATAACTTTAACATATCCGTAAGAAAATACCACGGCATTAGGTGGCGTTGCAACTGGTAACATAAAAGCAAATGACGTTGCTATAGCAGTAGGAAACATCAGATACATAGGATTGAGCTTCAGAAAGATGGCCTGTAAAAAATAAAGAAAACAAAGTCATGTTGGCTCGTCCACGGATTCTTTTCTTGACGTTTTATATGAAGAATTTGTCAGTTATTAACGTGATTCTTTTACGATTTTCTTTCATATTTATTTACAGTCTTAGTTAATACATGTAGAAGTATCAACCAATATTAAATATGAGCTGCGACAAGAGAAAACCAACAAACTGGTTGTACGCCTAGCGCAAACTCATATCAGCCTGGACATCCGCCGAGTCTGATCAGAAACTTCACTGTCCGGACGATGATAGCTAAGACCCTTAGCTACCATTTAAGCGTATAAAAGAGTCTGATCAGCTGTTATGCATTAACATCTGCTAGACACCATGGAATATGTTGAAATTCAACCCGTAAAATCTTCCTCGGTATCCGTAATCTTTAATGTATGGAGACAACATAACTTATCCGTATTATTGCATACAAAAACTTACAAGGTTTCCAGAACAAACGTTTAATGGACAAAAACAGAGTATTCCTCATTAATACAGTGTACATTCATATAAGCAGTAAAATAATACATACTTTGTTCAAAAAAGATTACACTGAAATGAATTGCCTGTACCCTGTGTTGTCAAAGGACTCTACGCTTTGCACTGCTTGAAAATGAAGGACTTACTATATTTTCAAATAGTGTGTGAATGGTCTATACGCTGAGCAATGTCGATCGCCTTATTCATCCCTTGTTAAATATGTTTTAAGCATGTTACGAAACGAAAACGAGTCATAGTTAAGAGCAGAGAGCACGTTCAAAAGAATGAACGGGGCCATACTTCGAAATTTCGGCTACACAAAGACATACCGGACTTACCAAAATATGTATCATAGGTGTAAAGCACTGACTGACAGTAAACGACTTACCAGATTTGCCAAAATGGGCATCATCAGTGTACACGTAGCAGTGTTACTGGTAACCTCTGTCGCTGCTGCCACGATGTAACAAATTACCAAGTTTAGTAACCATGGTTCAAGATAGTCAAGAACAGACAATTGTTCTCCTAACCATTTTGATAAACCAGACTCCTGTAAGAATAAAACAAGCAGTAATAATAACTTAATCAAACTTTGAGGAAAGATAATTCCAGATCTGTTTCTTAACTATTTTGCACATGTCATATGGCATGTGCAAAACGCTAAGATGCTGGTAAGCCTAGGTGATTCTCTTAGAGCCTCTCTCACTAACTGAAACAAATTCACAGATCAACAGACCGTTGCTGTTAAGAAAGACACCCTAAGCACGAAAGAAACTGAAAACGGTTACGCCATAGTTCAAAGCAGGACATAAATGTCATGTGTCTCAAATCGGGCGAAGTTCGACAAATTTAAAGAAAAGTTCGAAATGACTGATAAATTGTAAACCGTGCCATAAAAGAACACAGGACCAACTGATAAACCCCATATTCGCGATAAAGTTTTCCAAAACTACTGGTATGCAGTTCAAACAGTTGCCTACCTGTGAAGCATTAGCCATGGCAAAGCCTCCGCCGAGTAAAAATACCACTCCCCAAGGTACTTTGTCTGCTGCCTGCTTCCAGGATAAAAGTGGCAGCAGCGGTTCTCGCTTGCCTGAAAGAGAAATTTAGAGAAAAAAATACGAGTGAATTTAAATGAGCCGCGACACGAGAAAACCAACAATGTGGTTGCGCGCATGGCGCAGACTCAGATCAGCCTGGGCAATCACCCAATCTGATCAGACTCTTCACTAAGCGCTTAAAGGATAGCTAAGGGTCCCATCTACCTCCATGCGGACAGCGAAGACTCTGATCAGACTGGGCGGATGCCCAGGCTGATCTGAGTCTGCGCTGGGCGCACAACCACATTGTTGGTTTTGTTGTGTCGCGGCTCAAATGTTATTTATTCTTTGTACATATCTATTTATTTATTTATTTATTTTGTTTTATTCGATCTTATTTTTATTTGCTATCAAAACATCCTTCTTTACAGAATTCAGGCTAAGCATATCTGTTATTTCTGTTTTCTGGAGCGCCTCTTTCGCAATCGGGGTTGACTCTAAAGGGAAAGAATGTGCCCTAGAAGCTCATCTCTGAGAGAGCAGACCGCTTTTGAAAGGCGTTTTTTGTCTTTGGAATCAAACATTAAGTCTCTCTGGGTAAAATGGCCGAAGAACAAGGAGATACATCAGTATATCCTTTTTTTTTGCAAAAATGTCTGTCCCTTACCAATTCAAGATATTTATGCCTCACTTCTATATGCGTTCTATAATACCCTCTATACCAAAGTTATTCGTATATATTTCAGAACAGAAAAAAGGACAGAGAAAAGAAAAAATATATGATATGGCAAAGGAATTTATCAATCTTTACAAGACACAGTATGATTTGCTAATGAACATATGAGCCCGAGCAAGGAGTTTTATCGTGGCCTTCAAATACCACACAGAAAGCTTATAAAGACCTTAATCCGAAATACAAACGTTAAATACTACGTTACACGTGTTTCTGTCATCACAACCACTGGTGATAATATACTGTTTGGTTGACAGCATATATGCACCACATAAGCGGTCAGTATTGACCGTCTTTGTGGTGCATAAATGCTTTGAACCAGATATGTTAAACGTATGTTTAGCTTTAACCTAGTCCAGTCTAATGACAAAAAAAACTTTCAAAAACTGTGAAATAAGTACACCATTCATAAACGAGAGCTCCGCTGAGCGGGGCAATATACGCCCAGTTGGAAAGAAAACAAGAGATGACAGAACTTTGTCAGTATAATTAGGCAGATATAAAACTACATCTAAACAAACGAAGCTAATATGAAATTCCTAGACAAAAATTGCAAATGGGCATAATTCCATCAGAGCTGAAATAAGGATAATGGTTCTTTTTCTCTGCATTGTCTGTTATTTGTACAAACTTTCATGAAAAAATCTTAAACGGTTTTTAAGATATGGAGCAGACACAAAGCTAATATGAAATTACCATATGAAAAATACAAAGGTGCACAACTCCATCAAAACTGGAAGTAGGGTCATAGTTCTTTTTCTCTGCACATCGTCTGATATTTGTACAAGTTTTTATGAAGAAATCCGATACGGTTTTCGAGCTATGGAGCGGACAAATTAGCTCAAGTTTCAAAACTTCTTTCAAAGGGTGAAAGAGATATGGAGCGGACACGAAATTTATACAAATTACAATATGCAAAATACAAATGGAGGTAATTTTAGTAAAAGAGAAAGTAGCCTTATGGCTCTTTTTCTCTGCTCATTGTCTGATAGTGGTTTATATTTATTCAAACTTTCATGACGAAAGCTTTAACAGTTTTTGAGACATGGAGCGGGCACGAAGCTTATACGAAAAATACAAAGGGACAAAATTCTGTCATAATTGAGATTGGTGTTATAGTTCTTTTTTTCTCTGCATATTGACTGATAGCGCTTTATATGTATACAAGTTTTCATAAAGAAATCTTAAACGGCTTTTGAGATATGGAGCGGACACGAAGCTTATGTGAAATTATTATATGAAAAATACAAAGGAACACGATTCCGTCAAAACTGAAAGTAGGATCATTATGGTTTATTTTTCATGCACATCGTCTGATGATGTTTTATATTTGTACAAACTTTCATTAAGAAATCTTAAACGCTTTTTGAGATATAAAGCGGACACAAAATGTTACCTTTTGAATTATGACCTCTAAGTGTGACCTTGACCTTTGTCGGACATCGTTGAAATATAAGATCTGCACATCGTCTCAGGAGACAAGATAAGGCAAACATTTGACCCAAGTTTGAAAAAGAGTAATTTAAGCGGTTACGGAGATATGGAGGGGACATGAAAAGTTAATGGACGGACAGATGGAAGGACGGACGGACGGAGGCCACGACATAATTAGACCCGTCTTCGACGGGCGTATAAAAATAGGAACTTACATCATATTTCGCTATTACTTCTTTATCGTTCAGTATAATGACCAGCTGCATATTCCAACCAAGTATTAAACTTCGGTATTATACATGCCAAATGCATGCATACTTAGCCCTTTGTTGAAAGTACACGTACCTGTTTCGTTTCGACAACAAAATACTTCAGGAAGTTTTGAGGGGAAAATAAATAACAGGGAAGCTTTAAACATAGCCGGAACAGCGTCCTTCACGTATCTAAAATATAGTAAAAGACCAAATTATTCAGTAGCTTTGCAAGGTTTTCCTTTTTTCTGACCAAAAACACACACACTCTGTCTTACATTTACTAATCAAAAGTATTCCATACTCTGAATTTATAAACTTTTAGTCTTTACCAGTAAGTAACATTAGAACTAGAGCATTTTAAGATCTTTTTGGTGATGACCCTGTAACTTCAAGACAAAATGTGTAGGCAAAACGGCAAGACTTTCAATTACAGTATAGTTTACAGTACAGTACCCTCGTTTTATATATTATTTTGACCTTTTTTGATACAAATCAGTCTTTGAATCGACTGTCCAATTAAGATAAAGCAATTGAAATATGCTTTCTCTGGTTTCGTCACCAGATATTGTCAGGGTCACTGAAGAGGCTTTTTTTGCGGAAACTACGTAGTCTGGCCCATGTTCCTTATTCTGAATGCATTCTGTGCTCTTGAAGGAACTCTTTACTATTTTGGTTTTACCAATAAATGTTTTATGTTTGAAATGTTTCTGCAGAATACGATCTTCTAGTTGGTCCAAAGAGTTCGTACAAGGTGACAACTGCACTATGGAGCATTGCCAAAATGATTTATTTATTTTCTTTTTTTTGTTTTGCATCCAGTTCCCATAACGATGTTCCTCGGGTGCCTGAATGGAACCAATACTAACGTCCAACTTCTTGCACCAAGTCTTTAATATCCTCTGCGATTCATGAAGGAAAGAAAGACTGTTTAAAACCATGGTGGAAACGCCTGCTGAGTAAGAACTTTATATCCAGGGGCCGTATTCATAAAACGACTTAAGTTGTTTTATAAATACGGCCCCTGCTGTACGTAAATATCCGAAGTAATTCATGCAGGACCTGAAACATAAACTTTAGCACTTACTTTTCTCTGAATACCATGCTCCATCCAGCGGCTCCTCCCATGTCTCGTGTTATCCACAAAATTGCTAGAACTATAAAATGTCCAATCACTGCACCTTGACCAAAACTGGAAATTTAAACATATCGCAAATTCATAGTATACTGCTAAACCGAAGATTGTGTATTGTGTAATATATTGACTCACGTTGTGAAACTCTCAAAGCGGAAACATAATGAAGTATTTAAGCCGAGACACGAGAAACAAAGTGGTATTTGCGGACAGCGAAAACTCAGATGCCCAGGTTTATCAGAGTATTAGCTGTTTGAAAGGAGCTTTGGCTGTAAGCAAGGATGTAGCTTAGACCCTCAGCTACCCTTTAAGCGCAAAGCGAAGACTCTGATCGGACTGAGCAAATGGCCAGGCTCATTTGAGTCTGCGCCTTGCGAAATAACACTTTGTTGGTTTCTCGTCCCGCTGCTCATTTGAAACTATGTTTTAAGATGCGTTGCAGCTTCATATTTTCCACCAAGTCTTCAAAAAGGACCAGCTTTTGCTACTACTTCAGTTTGCTTCATTTGACCACAAAGTCATTTCGAGAGAAAATCTACTCTTAAAGGAAACTGGGGAGCAATGTCAATATTTTTTTAGGACTGATTTTTATTCAAAAAGGAGGAAAAGGAGGCCAAAAATGGGGGGAAAGAAAAATGACAGAGTTGCTTTCCACGACAGTGCAGCTTGAACTGAATACAGGTTCTTATTTTGCACATGTATCATGTTAAAGAGTTAGCCATAATTTAAAAATGTAAGACCCGCTTTCTTTATTTTTCTTCCGAAGACTTGGTGAAACCAACTGATTTATTATAGTTGCAAAATATCTACAAAAGATGGATGGATGGAGTACTTGCGATTTCACGTCCTTTTCAACAGTATTTCAGCAATATCAGGATGATGGGAGATTGATTATGAAAGGCTGCGTGCAATGGGACCCCGTTTATGGAAGAAAGATTCTCGCCTCAAGCGAATGTGTTCGAATTTTCTTCTCTTTTTTTCAAAGACAATCTGATATTCTGATATGTAAAAATTTACTAAATGCTCATAGCTAAATAAGGAGCGAAACGCAAAAGCTGCACTTCTCTGGTACTGTTTATTTATTTATTTATTTTTTCTACAATTTTATGACAATATATACATATACATAAAAGTATATACACGTGCCAATGGACTGTAGGTAGGTGCCCTGTCCAATCCATTGACATATGCATATACTTGTCCACACATATACATATGTATATGTTGTCATACAATAGTGAATAAATAAATAACTGATCAGACGCTGTTTCACCTCAGTAACTTACGTTATAGGTCCAAGTTTCTTATATTCCTCTGTAATGACTGTCTTAACTCTCAGTGCTTTATCTGCATCTTGTTTTCTACAACAGTTTCTGCCAAACAGAAAAAATCACAGACTTTATGGAGCCACGACATGACAAAATAAAGTGCCATCTGCGTCACGCTAAGACGCGTATGTACCAGCCTGGGCAGTCGCCCAGTCTGTTCAGAGTCCTGGCTGTGTATCATAAGGGTCGCTTTGGGCACAAGCTACCTCCATGAGATAAGGGAAGACTCTTATCAGACTGGGTGGATTCCCAGGCTGATCTAAATCTTTGCTGAGAGCACATGCTACTTTGTTGGTTTTGTCGTAACGCGGCTCATTTTAAGGTGAAGGGATCACCTCTCTATCATGTCTATATATTGTAAATTCATGGTTGCTTCTCTGGTCTACAATGACTTTCTAAAATCGGTTCTACTTTGAAAGTGTTAGCTCTAAGGGGAAGAAATTATTGATTAAAGAGTTTTGCCCCATTGACAAACGCAACAAAGATGATTATGGTAGATTTGTCTCCCCTGAGAGTGAAGGAATAAATTTTAAAGTGCCTTAATATGCATGACTTTAATTAATGCTTCAAAATGGTCGATAGTAATTGTTTATTTTTTTTTTATTTCATGTTTGCTTATAAAAGTACTAACACTAAAAGCGCAAAAACAACAACATAAAAAGGTGAAATAAAATTAAATAAAAAAGATAGTTGCATTTACAAACAGCTTAGATCCAGAGGATGCGGTTTATTACGAGCCGACACTTCTTGCCATCTAGTCTTTGAATTCTCAGTATACGATATAGCTTGAACGAAACATTGTTAGAATTCTGAAGACAAATTTTTGTCATCTGCATTTTCGCGCTCTAAGAGGTAAAATGAAAAACATACTTACAGTGACCGCAAGAAGAAGATCTGTAGCCAAAGCCATACAAACACCACTAGTACAAGAGAGGTGGGAACACCAAAACCCATCCAACTCCCAAAGGTAACAGGAGACTCAATGTTGTACTTTTCGTAAACTCTGAATTCAATAAAAACTCGGATTAAGTGATTCACCCACTAATGCATTGCGTCCCATAAGCGGGACATACGCAAATAGTCTACACCATTTGCATTAGATAAATGTGTACTTCTCCTTAAAACAAAATAAAATAAAAAGTTTTTTTAAACCAGTCACCCCTTAATTGACAATTGGACACATTCATTTGATACTTAAGCGGAACAGAACATTAAGCATGGATTTTTTGGACGGACACTCGGCGCTAAGTGCGTGCAACTGTGGTTACGTGCCGCTGAGCCACTTGGGGAACGTCGTTAGGAGAACTGGACTGACCTTAATTGAAGCATGGATAAAATCATGCTATCAATAATCTGTTCGGGAGCGTTAAAGGTAAATGGATACTCTTAAAGGTAGGTTCCTGGGCTAGCGATGTCAATTATGTCCACAAAATAGTTTCCTCTTTTTCTGAGCAGTATTGAATTCTCTTATTTTTCTGAATTTGTTGCTACTGAGAAACTCGTCAGATGTTGAAGAAAATAGTCCTTTTCCCTTTTGGTTTATTTTCTTTCGATGGAATTCCGGTTCTAAAAATAACTATGTTTATTATGTCTATAAGTGCGCTATTTCCGATGCCATTCTCCAAAGGTCAATTTTCCCTTGATGTGGGCTCTCCTAGAGGCCCTGGCACGGCGGATGGGTTAAAACTATCCCAAAATGCAATGCAGCATGACACCAGCTGCGTTATCTATTTTTGGCGCGAACTAAAAATAGCGCTAACTGGTGTGCGAAGCAGAGTTAGGAAATCCCTTGCAAAACAACTTTTCTAATATTTTTTTGATTTACACTTTTTAGTGAAACTTATTAATTCCCTTTTATAAGTGCTTTCCAACAACTTTGATGAAAGTTCATCAAAATTATGATGCATTCCAAAGTACAGGAACCTACCTTTAAAGGGCAAGCAACTCTGCCATTTTTATTTTGCCTCCCTTCTCAATAGGGGTTAACTCTGGGGAAAATTCTGCTCTAGAAGCAAATTCTCTGCTTGAAGAGTAGAACCCCTTAGACTTTTCGGACCACATCTTCCTGATTCTAAAGACATTTTGATGGCACCGGACAGATTCACTTTTTGAGCAATGACTTTGTCAAAAATGTCAAATGGGAGTGTGATTTGCACGGACATCTATTAAATGTATATGACAGTGTCCTTTCTCAAAGTACGAATCTTTATGACCGTTAGAATCGGAAAAACGATACAGAGCTCAATATGTATTACAGAATATCCGAAAGAGAAATACTAGGCTTTTAACCGTGACACAAACCAAGATTCACTCATAGATTCGTCATTTTTTTCCGAGCAGCATATCGAAGAAAAATCCACGTGACCCCCTACTCTAATTAGAAGGTCCCGACTTCTCTGGAAACTTTGTAACTTTCCAAGGGGAAATCAACTGCATATTCACTCTTATTTTTGTCATGAATTTAAGTTTCACTACATGTTAAATATGAAAACTTATATTTCAGAGTAACTTAGCTAGAACATCTTGATGAGATTAACTTACATATCAAGTTGTCCTTGGAACACAAGGTTAGGCGCAGTACCCGTCAAACTAGCTATTCCACCTACGTTGGCGGAGTAGGCTATTCCCAGGGATAGAGCTTTGCACATCCGCATAAACTGAGGGTCGTCTCCATCCTTTAATCTACAATACAATAGAATTTAGAAATTCAATGTTAATTAATCCCCTTATGTTAGTTTTATCTGATGCTGGCGCTGATTAGAGGGGGGTGTAGCCCTGAATTTAATCCTTCATCGCGACAGTAATGTACGTTGACAAAATTCTGAAAGCAACGGTTTGGCTTTGTTTATGAAGCCAATGAATATGAAGAGAGTATGCTCTGAATTTTTTCAAAGCAACCATATTGCATGCAGGTATGTCTAAAAATTCCCAGAAATCATGAAAAATCTGCAAAAAGGGTGCTAGTTTGTGAAAACGTAGAGACAAAAGAATCACTGCAATGTTAAAACGACACGAAGGGTCAAACGTCATTAATGAGATACTCCGCTGAAGTTTTACCTACCAAATATGAAAATATGAAAATAATTACTTTTGCATTGAATTTTTTTTTTTATCAAAACATTCACAAAAGGGAAGATAGAATGTTTTTGCTGTATAAGAAAAATAACTATAACTGCATAACTTTACCGCCTGAGCAAAAGTCCACGATCACTGCTCGTATTTTCAAACTGACACGCTGAGTGTATTTCAAACAAAAACATCGTTCCTTCAAGAATATACCTTTTTGGATGAATGTCATTGCCTGGGAAAGCAAACTGGATGCCACAAAAATTGTGTCATTTTGAAAAACCTACAACAAATTGGCGGTGCATCCTTTCACCTTAAAAATGGACTGCCCATATACCATAATGCAAATTAGAGAGCTACCACTGCGTGGTGCATTTTGTGTTTTTGCAGGGTTGCAATCAAACGAAGATTATTTGTACTATACCATTACAGGCTTGAGGGTCAGCCTTTGGTTGTAAGTTGTGAAGTAATCCAATGGCTACGAAGGTTTTGACTGCAAATAATTTCAAAGAATGATTACTATCATACTGATTTGAATAAACATAATCTAACTTCTTACTTCAAGCTTTGCTTGACTGGAATTTGGTCTGTTTTCTCGTAGGCCTATATTAAAATGTAAATTATTAATAACTTTTAAGTAATTTACGCTGTGCTGAGATCCTCGGGCTCTTCTTTCAACAGTTCACCATTGTCTAACTGAGCATCTCCATTCATGGTTTTCTCGGGGACCCTTACAGATATTGTAACCTCTTCCACTCCTAATCCATCCACCGTGACTTCGTCCATCTCCAGACCCTCATTTACTTTACCTACCGTGAAATTAAGAAAAATATTGGGGTCTTCAAATCATTATTGTACTAATCTTAAAATGCACTTTGAATTAGGTTTCCACTATTTGCTGACACTGTTTGTCCTTTTTTTCTCTTTTTTTATTGTTTTATTGTAGAATGCTTTATAAAACTTTGGTTTACTATAGAACTGTGTTATGCAAGCATTGGTGGTATCAGAAGAACTAGTAAGTTTAAACTTCGCCGATGTGCAAATCTAAGTCTATATAGAGTCATGATAGTTTCATTATCAATCAATTCCAAGGTCCATTTACGTCGAGAAATTCTGTGGTGAATTCGCTGATAGCGAGGAGACTGTACTGAGCTCAGCGGGTTATGCGCCGTCATGTTGCCCTAGCAGTCACGGGTTCGATTCATAGTGAGACTGATATTTTCAAACGTAAACGGGCACACAGCCTTTTATTATCACCCTCCCATTGTCTTTATATATGTTTGACAAAAATACTTTTGAAAAAAAAGTAAAATCGCAAGTCATCCATCAATTCAACTGCAGATAGTGTATGTATATTATGTCACTTGTGTTGCAAGTAAGGGTAGTGGAAACCAAAGGTTGGCTGAAACATAAAGATTTATTTTACTACGTGTAAAAGGAACAACTGGCAGCACATTCATTGTACCTTTATTAATGTTTTTGTCGGTATCTCGAAGCTGAAGGAGAATGGCGTTAGCAATGGGAACCATCATAGCTGTAGTGGCAGTGTTACTTATCCACATAGATAGGAACCAGGTAGGCAACATCAGTCCAAGCATCAACCTGATAGAGAAAACAAGTATAATTGGCTCTTGTTACCTCAAACACTGATATTTCACAGTACATTTTTATTTCACAGAAAATATTTCAGACATATATCTATTTTTCTTCACATTTTAACTCCGGATATTTTATAGTTTTGTACCAATTTTAAGCTAGAATAGAATGTCGCAAAACGCTTAAGCCGTATATTTTATCCCTTTAATTCCCCCTCTCCCCCTGCCCGCCCCTACCGCTCCTTCTCTGAAGACGCCATTTAAACAGAACAATTTTGAAAACACAGTGCAAAAAGATGTTTATTGTTTCAAAATGTGTTTCTATACTCAAAGAAATTAGTTATGACAGCATGCGACATTTTAAATAAGCTTAAATATTTTTGAAGCTGATATTGTGGAAATCGATTGTGTTGGTTTCTGATAATTATTACAAAATCATCTACTTTTCAACCTACAACATGGATAGGTTGATTTCACATGAATCGGTCATAGGAACTTTCGTGGTTTTAAAATAAATCTAATTAATTTGGAGTGCATCATTACTACTTACATGTATAACTTGACTTTACTGTCTGTAACTACCATAACCGTCTGTTATTTTTCTTCAAGTATGTTCTGGGACAACACACGAACATGCATATGTAGGATGTTTGACACATTGGCAAATCAAGACTATTTACGCATTTTGTAAAATAAGTTGTATGGGTACATCTCCGCTGTTTTCACAAAAGGGAACTACTTTCGTGATTCTGGTGGACGAAGTCCTTCTTCTTTTCTTTTTTCAATCTTCCAAAAGACGCTCAAAGTTAACATGCACCCCCTGATACCTGCGTTTCAGCTCGACGAGCAGAGCTGTACGAAATCATTCCAGAGGGGTCTTCTCTTTGATTAAAAGTTGCTCCTGCAGGAGCACATTCGTTCCTTTCAGAGTTGACTCTCATTGATAAGGTAGAAAAACAAATAAAATGACAAAGATGCTTACCCAAAAAGTATGCCCAGTCCCTTAAGGCAACTAACTACCTACCATCTTGGTTCAGATCCAAATAAGAGTAATATTTTCAAGGCAATTCTTCGATGAATGTCCCATGTTTCGATGGCTGCTGCAACGATGAGGCCTCCGACAAAAAGCATATTTGTGTCCTGTAATTAATGAAAATAGTTACAGCACTGCATTAGATCGTTTGAGAATAAATATTTGTTTGAGAATAGGACTGAAGGCAAATGGACGGCTCTTCAATGAAGGCGACTTCATCATTTTTATTTTACCCTCCTCTTTCAAAGAGGTTAGTTCAATAAAGAAAGAAAACTACCTACGAACAAATTCTTTCCATTGAGAGAAGACCTCTATTAGCATCGTTTTATCGCGCAAGGAAGCACACACAAACTCATAAAAAGTTGCCCTCACCCTCCCGCCACGTACGTATACCTTCAATACCACAGTTACAAAGGATGTAGGCCCAGTTGATCAAAATTAAAGATGTCGCCAGTCAATGAGACGTTTCATTTTCAAACGTATTATATACATTAAAGCACTGCCAGTTTTTGCTAACAATTATCTGAGAAGGCTTTGCAGTGCAAAAGGTACTCACAATTTTTCAGAAAAAGTAATACCGCAGTAGATTTTGTGAGTACTATTAGACTAGTAGTCTGGCCCTTGTTCCTATTTCTGTATGTATTCTCTGCTCTTGAAGGAACTCTTTAAGATTTTGATTTTAACAAATCCTCGACTTACGAATTCGTTGTGCTAACGATGCTTTGAACTACCTGGCCCAGGTTGTCATGTGAGCAAGCTGCACATACCCTGACCATGATACGCCTGTGCCCTTGCGAATGTCTATAATGTCCAAAAACACAAGACTTATTTTTTGGAAAGAACATATGATGTGACATAGAAAATGTCATTGATGTCGCGTCCCGCGAAATACAATTCAAGCGTAATGCTTTTTTTTCAGAGCTGCCAGGATTATATGGCAGGACTTGAGTACGTCTAATTAAGAAATAGATCAGCGCTAGTAGTGAATTGTTGAGTTATAATTCATTGTCTGGAGGTCAGTCGTAAAGTAGATCATATCACGAACGCGGGGCGCAGGTGATATATCTGCATAAAAATGACCGACAAACAGTGAATTATTACTCAATAATGTAATGCTAGAGCTGAACTATTTCGATTCTAACACTCAAAACCGCTGAAAAAAAATATTCTTTTCATTCAAACTCTCCCAACCCTTCTGCCTGCGCGTTCATGCTTACGCCAATATTCTTAACGGTACCTATGGAAAATGTACGTTTTTAGGGCGATTTAGAAATAACTAGAAATTGTGTTTGTGAAACGCTATGCACCCAGCCATATGCTTGCCACTAAAGGTGGCGAACTTCAGAATGTAAAAACCTGAAATTCCGTGATTAATGATTGCAAAGTTACCTAAAATTAACCAAAATATTCAACTCATCAAAGACTACTACTATACCAAACATTAGCTTCCTATGTCAAGCGGTTCAGAAGTTGGAAAAATGCCAGACTTGAACAAGAGCCATAACTCCAAAACAAATTCACGAAATTCTCCCGAAAGTTGACAAGGTAATGCCCTCCTCATACCCTACTAGAGTTACAAATATCAAGGCCATAGCATAAATACTTTTGAGATATCTTGCTAAGAAGATTTGCATCTCATTTTTAAGGGCAATAACTTAAAGAAGAGAGACCACTCAGAAAAGAAAAAAATACGGGTCAGCTATTTTTCAATGAAGAACCAAAATATGAAATTTCAATACCCTATGATCAGTGGCTGTTGAGCCCAGAAACTGTATAAGTAGTTGGTTGGTTGGTTGGTTGATTTGATGCTTAACGTCCACGGTAAACAACTAAGGTCATGACGGGACGGTCAGTTAACCTAACCACACTATTCCTGGGCAGGCTTAGACCTCCTAAGCGGTTAACCAGTACTAAGTGCACATACTTTCGCCAGTAACTGACAACTGCCCTTCTTGAATCAGCGGAAGGAGAAACGAAAGTATGTGGCCAGACCGGGATTCGAACCCAGGACCTCTGACTTACAAGTCAGGTGCCCTACCGATTGCACTACCCGGCCCGGCGTATAAGTAGTTATTATCAGTGGAAATAACTCCATAATTGATAAATACAGAGTTACCTTACCTTAACTGAAATATTTATCTTATCAAGGTCTACTGCTATACTAAAATCAACATTCTAGGTCAAGCGGTTCAAAAGTAGCAAAAAAAAATGCCAGATTCGAACAAGAGCCATAACTCCATCAACATTTTATGGAATTCTCCCAAAAGTTATTCAAGTAAAGTACTCCTCATACCCTACCAGTGTACCAAATATCAAGACCATAGCTTAAATACTTTTTGAGGTATCTTGCTAACAAAATTTGTATCTCATTTTTTAAAAGGGTCATAACTCAGAAAAGGGGAATTACTCAGAAAAGAAAATAAATACGGGTCACTTATTTTTTTCATGAGAAATCCACATATAAAATGTCAAGATCCTAGCATGCACAGTTCTAAAGTTATTGAAGGCATTTAAAAGCGTGATGGACGGACGAAAACACGAACCAACGGACAAGCCCAAAGCAATATGCCTCTCCAACTTTCAAAGTTGTGGAGCATAAAAAGTGACGTTACATCCTCTAACGTCTGAAAAGGTAAAACAATTACGACCGTAATGCAAGTGACGTCAACAATTAGACTCAAGCACCCCGAGACAGCGAATTGTTGCAGAATGAAATACGGAAACTTTCCATTGCTCCCTTAGGCGCCCTGTGTTAGAATGTCTGACAAAAGTCTGGAAAAGTCTGAGCATTTTATAAAACTTACGTTTATATACTGCTGTGATGTCGCCTTCACCGACAACAACCCGACAATGGGAAACAGGAACACTGGTAGAAGTGCAGTAACTGCTATAGGAAGCGCCTCTGTGATCCAGAAGACGGCCATGATGATGATTGCATACGCACATATTGATTCCTGCAAACATAAATGGTACAATAATTAATAATCATTTCTTAACCCTGATAACGGGTCGCATTTACACACATCGGTTAACTATGTTTTCAAGGATGTTACGAAACATAACATTGCTGTTACGAAACGAAAAAAGTTATAATTACCAAACGACCTGGTCATCAGGGAGTTTGGTAACTATTACTTCCCTTGTATATACATACTTAACCAGCGGAGTTATAGTCCGTTTGCTCCCAAATGGCCGTTATTATAAACTTTACTGCCTTTTAGCAAACATGGACACCGCTGGATAATAAGTATGGGTACTTTTCCGTGTTTTTCGCCATTTGTACTAAGGGAAATAACTTTTAGTAATTCCTGTTTGCTGCGACTCTTCTGGGAATAAGTAACTCTGCTAGTTTAAGTTTACTTCCCGTTTCAACTTGGGTGAACACTAAAAAAATGGGAAAATCTGAAAGTGGCATATGTTATACCCCGTTTGAAAGGGCAAGAAACAAAGTCACAAAATTGTTCAGTTTGTAAAAATGTCGGGGAAAATAGATGTATACCCGTATATCTTAACAATGCGTACCAAACATATAAGAATACCTATAAATCTGATGGTAAATACCACAGGGTATAATCGATTCCGCTAATTTTCGCTTCCTGCAGAGACTGTACATCATATTTGGCTTCCGCCGAGACTGTCCGCGACCTCTTGCTTCCTGCCGAGACTTCTGTACATGATAAATGGCTTCCTGCAGAGATTGTCCGCGTGATTCTGCTTCCTGCCGAGGCAGAATCACGCGGACAGTCTCGGCAGGAAGCCATTTCTCGAGGACAGTAGTCTCTGCAGGAAGCAAGAGTTCGCGGACAGTCTCGGCGGAAGCCAAATATGACGGACAGTCTCTGCAGGAAGCGAAAATTGGCGGAATCGATTATACCCTGTGAATACACTCAAGAGAAATAGAAACGCAACACTTTTTCAATCGAAAATACATGGAATACTGTTTGAAGTACATGTATTAGATCGCAACAACGGGTCTTTTAGTCGACAAAAAACCCTGACGAATCAAACAAGCCTTTGTAGGAATGATACTCAATGGAAAAGAAGACCATGTGTGCACAGATAACGTCAATATCGGCCTTTGTTAAGGTCACTTACTTTTTACGTTTACGGCGTTTCTAACCGTAATAATCAATTTTAATTTTCGTTTCCTGTCATAAGGAAATCTGCAATATGACTAATTACATCCCATTTTAATAAGATAGAATATCTTTTGGCAGAGTAAGGAGTTTGTGTTTTCATCATTATCAACAAACGAAAAGGTTGCGAGGCAAATCTAAAAATTAATCTTCTGGTCAATGCACTATTAAGGCTGGATCCAAAATGTTTAGTCTTTTGGAATGTAAATCATCCGCCGCAATAAATGTTGCCCTGGAAAAGTGTGCACTAACAGTCATAATCTCATTATAAATATTGACGCCATATGTGACGTCTAAATCAGACGTGGAATATCCTGATAAACGAAAAGTTAAATGGAAGTCACGTGGTACATGTATATGTATAATCATATATAAAAACTAGCGTCCTGCTAATGGGGGATATATAGTATCACTCCTGTCCGTATAAAGTATCACTCCTGTCCGTCCTGTACGTCCCGTACGAAATGGTTTCCGTTTGATATCTTTTGAAAGCATCGGTGCATTGAATTCATATTTTATAAACATGTAATACTATATAATTATAAAATACAGGTCAAGTTCAATGTTGGGTAAAATCCATCTATTATTGTTGGATTTATGATCCTTTTTCGACTTCCATTTTGTATGAAAAAGGTTTCCGTTCAATATCTTTTGAAAGCATTGGTGTATTGAATTTATATTTTTTACACTGGTATATAATCATAAAATACAGGTTAAGTATGATGTTGGGTAAAATCCGTCTATTATTGTGAGAGTTATGGCCCTTTTTCGACTTCCTTCTGTATGAAAAACTGGTTTCCGTTCATAATCTTTTGAAAACATTGGTGTATTGAATTCATATTTTACACACATGTATAAATCATAAAATACAGGTCAAGTTCGATTTAGGGTAAAATCTGTATATTGTGTGAGTTATGGCCTATTTTCAACTTCATTTTGTATGAAAAAAATGGTTTCTGTTCATTATCTTTTGAAAAGATTAATGTATTTGATTCATATTTATACACATATATATCATTATAAAATACAGGTCAGGTTCAATTTAAGGTAAAATCTGCTGATTGCTTTTGGAGTTATGGCCCTTTTTCAACTTCATTTCCTACAATAATGGCTTCCGTTCGTAAGTTTTTGAAAAGTTACTTGTTTCCGGGCTATTTCTTTTGGAAAGTTGCATGGCATCCATTTCTGTGATAAGATACAGAATGTTATCACATATCACAGTCATGACTACCCCCTCCAACGCAATCCCCCCCCCCCAACACACACACACACACTTCTCTTGATCCGAGAAGCACAATACATCTACCTAAAAAAAAAACAATAAAACATGTACCACAGAAGTCTGCCTTTGTGAACCTAGTTATCGTACAAGTGCCAGTACCTTAAACAAGGCACCATCTTACTTAGGGCACTAGGCGGGGCATCTGTGTCCTATGGACACATTCTAGTTATAACAGCTCTAAATTTCAAAATTTAGGTGCAGCGTTTTAAATTCTCTTGAGTGTATGTTGGAACAGCATTGTTTGAACTATTGAACTGGCATAAACAAATATTCATATCGCGTAAAAGTGACGAAATGTACTCAAATGATTTGCTTACTTTTAATCGCGGAAGTAAATGTAAATAATTAATGATGATAAAACGAGTCAAAGGATTACAACCGAAAACAAAATTCGACAAATTGAATGAATATAAAAATGACCATACCATTATAGTTCACAGTCTCTTATCACGCCTATCACACATATTGGCAACTCCCGGTGCTAGTTTTAACACTACAGTATTCCTCAAAATTATTGAGAATAGCATTTTGGCACACAGTTGCTAGCCATACATGCTCAACAATATTTTAAACCCGTAAAATACAATAAACGAACCTCTTTTTCAAGTTTGATCTACACAAATGACAATACGATGCATTTTCTTTCATCAGTGGTAGATAAGGAAGGGCTAGGGTACACCCCTGTAAAAATATGTCCCTTGATTTCGACTATGTTTTGCTGCACTACCTTTGCTAGAAATAGACTATCTCAGGTGAAATAATTTATTTTCTCCATTGTTCAACATCATCTACAATGATAATGTTGCCTTTAATATTTTGCATGATTTAAAGGTATAAATTCCAGTTTCTGAGTCAGGGACTGGCTGTTATATTACAGGAAGAATATTGAAGGCATCAGAAACAGCCAAAAATCTGATCTGTTGGTGATCTGAACAGAATACCTATGGCAAGGTTAAGATCATCATGCCAAACTTCATACCCCTTCAAGCACGTTTACTAAGCCTTACAAAAATATGGTTTTGTGCCGTTTCCGTCGAGATGTATAGAATAAGAATGAACCAGAGCAACATACCCTCTGTCAAAATTGCAATTTCCCCCAATTTCGGGCACTTTTTCGAAATGCAGTCACGTGTTAGAACCCCAGCAGCATCTACAGCTGACAAGCTCACATGAAATTCTGTTTTAAGTTCACGAACACCTTATCTCTAGATGAGAACACTATTAAAAAATCAACTGATTTGTCATTATCTTTTCCACAAAGATCGATTTTATTCGGTAAGGGTACATATTTTTCCAGTCGAACAAAAAGTCTCTGGGTTGCACAATTCAAGGGGAGATAACATTTGTGACTAAAATGTATGAGTAATACTGGAATGCTAAAAAGTTCACAGAGGGATGTTGTCGACCAAGTAAACAAGGATATTAAGTATATACATGATCTGTCAATTACCAGTGCTTGATTTTCACTTTGCAAAAAATTCTCAATAATTTTGAGGAATACTATAACACCACCAACACTGAAAACAGTTGAATTTGCAAACAGCGTGGATCCAGATGAGTCGGCTCAGGTCTGCGTTTTGCGCTCTGGGGTTAACACACAAATTAATATAGACTTCGGTGCTTTCCTTGTTAACGAGGTTTAACATCGGTTTTAATATCTTCATCTTCCTTTTGCAAGAAATCTAAAAGCCCCATTGCTCTATCAGATGACACATTTTATCGCAAGCTACTGCCCACAGTTTCGTCATTATCATCAATTCTGAAGGCTGTATACCGGTTTTATAATAATTAGTGCATCGACGATTTTACCACTGGTAGCACTATGGAGAGGCGCCGTTGTCCAGTGGTTAGAGACGCTCGATTATGGTGCGGAAAGTCCGTAAGGTCGAAAGATCGAGTGCTGGCTTCGCCATAGGACGACTGGAAAACTCTCTCTCTCTCTCATTTCCGGCAGTGGGCTGCTAAGCCTCTATTCCCCGGTGGGCCTCTAGCCCCCACTGCCCCTGAGGCTATTAGGCTATGGGAAACCTTTACCATTTTTTCCATTTTTACCTTTAGAAATAAATAAAGGAGGTTTTATGGAATAAGGAGGCTTTATTAGCCGGAAGTACGTAGTCTGGCCCATGTTCCATCTTCTGATTGTATTCTCTGCTCTCGAAGAAACTATTTGAGATTTTAATTTAAGCACTCACTACCCTACTGAGTAAGATTTTCCGGGTGACGGTGCACGGAAAATATGGGTGAATCTTTGTTTATGACAATGTAAACAGCTTATTATTTCTCTTTCAATATTTACACTCACTGAGCCATGCGTCACTTCCCATTCCACATCTTTCTGATTCTAAAATCACTTTAATGGAACCGCAAATAAAAAAGCGGCCAAACCCGGATCCAGGGGGTGGGCTTTCGGGCTTCAGTCCCGCCATCTGGGCCTGTAGGCCTCCAGATACAAAAGAGTATCTGATGATAGTTGAGATAATTCATCCATGTGGTTAGACTGAAATATACATTGTGTCATCTCATTAGAATCGCCTCAGCGTGGCGATTCTAATGAGATATCACAACATATATTTCAAGGCACAAAAAGCATTATCAATAAATTCTCATCAAATCGTTCCGTAACTATTTCATGTTTTCAAGCCCCCCCCCCCCTCCCCTCCACACATTTCGGCACCTCTCGGCCCCACCAGCTATCCAGAGCCCCATCAGTGCGTGGTTGTCTGGATCCGGGCCTGGCGGCATAATATGCACAGACGTTGTCAGTCTGTGACGCAGGTGTATTGGTGCATCGTTAAATCATTTTATACTGTACGATTTCTAACCAAAGGTCAGCATCCTGGTGAAGACGTCATGGTCATGTACTCATTTATGATAATTGGGTCTTGAAGGTATACTGATATGTTAATGGTTTCTGTTGAGTATTTTATCAACAGAATCTAAGTTAGCAGCAACGAAATAATTCAAGACCTTGGGCCGTTGGAGACAAAAGTATTTAGCATACGGTTATCATCAGATAATCTATCTTCATTTACTTATTACTTATAGGAAGTTTAATAGAATATTAGATATTCGAATGTGGGACAATAAGTCATATTAGAATATGTTTTACCAAATAAACGCCATAGGATAAGGTTTGAAAGAAAGGTCACTGTCGGAGAAGCAGCCCATCGAGATTAAAAACCTAATGCGTTATCTGTCGACAACGCCGTATACCAGGGCAGCGTCGACTGCATTGGCAATTATATATGTAATCTTGTAAGACATATTGAGAATTCGCCCAAACTGATCAGTCTTCGCTGTCTCCATGGAGCTAGCTTAGACCCTAAGCTACCCGTTAAAAGCAACGCAAAGACTTCGATAAGACTTGGTGGATGCACAGGCTGATCTGAGCCTGTAGTCACTAGGCGCACATGCCACTTCGTTGGTTTTCTCGTGGCGCGACTCAATTATGCATGTCTTGCAAGCCACGGGCATCCCAGTATATGGCAAGCCAAGTGCACAATAAGTCTACAAACATAGGTTTGAAAATGACAAACCTAAGTTTGAACTTCTAACCCAGGTTTGAAATTCTCAAACATAGGTTTTTAAAGTTCTAACATAGGTTTCTAAAGTTCTATCATAGGTTTTAAAAGAAGACTTTCTAAAACCTATGATATAACCTTCTAACCTATGTTTGAAACAAATTATGCTTGCTAAGTGCACAATAAGTCTACAAACATAGGTTTGTAAATTACAAACACGGTTTTTACTCAAACCTATGTTTGAAAATCACAATCATAGGTTTATGGTTTTCTATCATGGGTTTTAAAATCTCTATCATAGGTTTCTGAAAACCTGTGATTGTAAATTTAAAACCCATGTTTGAACTCAAAACCCATGACTGAGATTTATTAACCTGTGTTTGTAGACTTATTGTATGGCAAGCCGAGTGCACAATAAGCCTACGAACATAGGTTTGAAAATGACAAACCTATGTTTGAACTTCTAACTTTGTTTGGTACCTTGTTGTTATATTGGTTCAGTCCTACTTAGCAATGCCCCCCCCCCCCCTTCAGAATAGACAGCTGCTTTTTTATCCCCTTGTACAGAGAACTTGTGAACGGGGTATAGGGTTTGTCCTGTACGTGTGTACATGTATGTAAGTTCGTATGTTTGTATGTATGTTCGTGTGTTCACCCTTTGTTATCGCGCTAGCGACATCATTCATCTACTTTGATTAAACTTCACACAAATATTGGGTATGACAATGCCTTGAGCGAGTTCGCGTTTCGGGATGGTAGGGTCAAGTTCAAGGTCACATTTGCTAGTTTTAGAAGAAAAGAAAAAACCTTGTCATCGCTGTAGCGCCTTCATTTATGGGCTAATTTTGATATAACTTCAAACAAATGTTTAATTTGTCAATGTGTTGCCCACAAGTGCGCTTCAGCATTGTATGTCTAAGGTCAAGGTCACAGTTGCTTTATTTTATGATTAAAAAATCTACGTTGTCTTTGCTCCAGCTATCCCATTTGTGGTCCGATTTCAATATAACTTCACACAAATGTTAACTGTGAAAATATCTTGGCCAACATAATGTTTCAGCTTTGTTGGTCTAAGGTCAAGATCATAGATGCTATGTTTAGAGAGAAAAAACTTCTTCATCGCTCCTTCGCCTTCGCTTATAGACCAATTTTGATATTATTTCATACGTATTTTTAGTGTGACAATATCTTAGATAAGTGTTCGTTTCAGCATTGTAGTTCGCAAATTTAAGGTCACAGTTGCTATTTCTAGTGAAGAAAACGATTGTCATTGCTCTAGCGACTTCATTTATGAACCGATTGCCCTTGAATGATTTGTCGTTTTAGGATGCTAGGGTCAAGGTCAAGGTCTTGGCCAGTGCTACAAATTTTTGGTAAACTTTGTCATCACTCTATCAATCATATTTATGGACCATTTCAAGCGCGATGAGATTGTACTGCTTGCAATGTCTTGTTGTTATAAGCTTTTTGTATGGATTGTTAACATTAAGATACTAGTTGGATGCCTGCGGTCTCAGATTGTAGCCCTTTTTGGATATCTTCTTACGTAGCTACAGCTTCAATTATCAATTTTATCATTAGAAACACGGAATTAAATGAGTTACATGTAAGTATTTGTTTGAGAAAATCTGAGGTTTCTCTTGAAAGTATTTTAGTGTGTTATATCATTGAAAAGTTGGCGGAGCATGGCATACACTGACGCCATATATTTGTTACCATAGCAACCAAGAGTTCATATTGATGTCTATATAACGTCATCGAGACGTAATTCTGCCAAAGTACTCAGTACTCATGCTCCCCTCGAAATATAAGTGATATGCTACCTGAAATTCATAAAATGGAAAAGTGTGATTTTTCAAACGTTTAATTTATTTTCGAATTATTGAGTGGTACATGTAAGCTGAAGCGACATTCAACATCTATGTGGCATCCTATTGCTATTTGCTTGAGGCAGAGAAGAGCCTACAGAAGGTGCATGTTTTTGAATGTTTCCGTTCATTTGTCAATCATATGTTTGTTGTTTATCCCTCTTCGCTGTACAATGAAAGATTGTAAAAACTGCGTGTATGTAACTTAAGGCAGATATCCCATTGCCTTTATCCTCGTTATAGAGAAAACTGTTGTAATCTTACAATCTAAAAAGCCGTGATTGGTACAGATTGAATTTTGCTGAAGCATCATTTGGTTTTTGAGTAGATCGTGACTTTTGACTAAAATCAGCTTAAATTTACATAACTCGCGCTCGGAGGATCATGAGTGTTTTACACTTGTGTTTACAGTAAAATTTGCATAAGCAAAAATAAATTTATACTCTTAATAAAGACAAATTAAATAGTTTAAAGAGGACTTTAACCGAGATTAAATTTCAGAATTCATGGAACAGTGTTAATTAAACAAATTTTATTATCACGTTTCACTTATCATAAATACGATCTGAAATACAAATATATGACTGGTTTATAAGCTTTTCGGTGCAAGCAAAGACTTAAAGCTACATGTATGTCTTCGTACACGGTTGTCCAGGATGTGCATCTCTTGCCAAATCAAGTAGATACGGAGCATGTCAATCCCTTATTAAAGATTACGATTTGGAAACATTGCTGAAATAGGCTTAATCAGAGATCAAAAGCATCGTCAAAGCAACATAGAAATGACGCCATATCTCCACTCTGTGTGTGTGTGTGTGTGTGTGCGTGTGTGTGTAATATTTCGAAGGAAATAAGCTTCTGTATATCATTTGCCATACATAAGATAATATCTAATGTACGTGTAATTTCTTTATAACAAGAAATGCTACAGTGTGTAACAAATGCCCCCAAAGGCCCCTTAAACTGACCTTTGAGCCCTAGTTGTGACCTTGACCTTACGCATTGAACCTGAGTATTGCACATGATATACATTCTCATTTCGGTTTACTTTTCTGTAATGTTTAAATGCACTGTGGAAGTTTAAGAGGATTCAAGGGGACTTAATTCAACCACTAGCCAAACTGGGTTGTGTCCTTGATATTGGGTGTGGGAACCTAAATGTCGCATCTTACATAACTTATACTTTACTTTTCTTTACATTACCATTTTATCATGATCCTGACTTCGGGCAACAGAACAATAATTTGTTTGAGGCATATTCGCTGTTTTATACCTTTTCATGAGGTTAAATGAAGTTAACTTCAGAAGTTTTTAGGTAATTGAGGATGAATGAATCGACCTTTGACCTCTGGCTATGACCTTGACCTTGGCTGTGGGAACCTATGTCTTGTGCTTGGTAAATTATTTCATTAGGCTTTATCTTTCTTTAAAGTTTGCTTTGGTACCTTTCTGAGTAATTGCCGAGACATGATTTGACCTCTGACTACAGATTGTGACCTTGACCTTGGATTTGGGGTCATAAATATTGTGTAGCATACCTTCTCATTATGGTTTACCTTTCTGTGAAGTTTGATGACATTAGCTTCAGCAGGTTTTAAGCTATCATAGAGGCAAGATTTGACCTTTGACCCCCAATTGTAACCTTCACCTTGAACTTGGCAACCTAAATGTGATGCGCAACACAACTTCTCATTATGTTTCATCTGTCTGTGGAGTTTCATTAAATTTGCTTCAGTAGTTTATAAGTAATCACTGAGAGCCAATTTTGAGACGCAATTTGACTTTTGACCCAACTGTGGCCTTGAACTTGGGCGCAGGGACTTAAGTCTTGTGCATGACACACCTTCTAATCATGCTCTATCTTTCTGTGAAGTTTCATCAAATTTGTTTAAGTAGTTTTAAAATTATTGCTGAGACACGATTTTGAGACACAATTTGACCTTTGACCCAATTGTGGCCTTGACCTTGGGTGCAGGGACCTAAGTCTTTCCCGCGACACACCTTCTCATAAAGCTTTATCTTTCTGTGAGGTTTCATCAAATTTGCTTCAGTAGTTTTAAAATTATCGCTGAGACACGATTTTGAGACACAATTTGACCTTTGACCCAATTGTGACCTTGGCCTTGGGCGTAGGGACCTAAGTCTTGCGCGCGGCACACCTTGTCATTATGCTTTATCTTTCTGTGAAGTTTCATCAAATTTGCTTCAGTAGTTTTAAAGTTATCGCTGAGACACGATTTGTAACGGACGGACGGACTGACGGACGGACACACGGACGGACGGTCGGACGGACGGACGGTGCGATTTTAAGATGCCACCCGAAGTTCCTTTGGGGGCATAAAAAAGAATATGGATGAATTTTAGTCCGGATGAAAAGTATGCTTTCAAAAAAATCTTGAGACCTCACCGAGACTGATAGTTCTCGAATGTGAACTTTATTTAGACACATGTTTACGTTTCATTCTTTCTGTGCGTAGAACTATGAGTAAATGATTTTTTATGCACAAGAGTTTTACGTGCTTTAATTAAGGAGCCGCGAGACGACAAAACGACTAAAGTGGAATATGTTCCAAGCTAAGTCTCAGATCAGCATGGGCATCCGCCCAGTCTGATCAGTGTCTTCGCTGTTCGTTAAAGTGTAGCTAAAGGTCTAAGTTAGCTCAATGCAGACAGCGAAGACTCTGATCCGACTTGGCGGATGCGTAGGCTGATCTGAATCGTCGCTGGGCGCATATGCCACTTTAATCGTCTTGTCGTGTCACGGCTCATTTGCATAAAATAGTGATTATGCTAGGTCACACAAAACCCTGTTCCAGGAACGGCATTCTTTCTTTGTATGTAAACGTATCAGCTGAATGCGTCGTGGACATGAATTGGATTTCATCAAAATGACCTTTAATCTTAAATTAGGACAACAGTGGAGGTTTAGACCAAACTGGTCAGCAGCAGTTTGATTTAGGTCTGCATTGTTGGACTTCTGGAATTTCTAGAATAATAAGGTGTGCACATATACTAGGTCCTTACTGTAAGTGATTCATAATAATTGCTATAATTCTTAGGTCTGCACATTACATGTAATATTTGTGCACGGTCACGTATATGAACATGCATATAACAAAAGCAAGAATGACCATAGTCATATGAGCCGCGACACGAGAAAACCAACAATGTGGTTGTGCGCCCAGCGCAGACTCAGATCAGCCTGGGCATCCGCCCAGTCTGACCAGAGTCTTCGCTGTCCGCATGAAGGTAGCTTAGACCGTTAGCTACTCATTGAGCACTTAACGAAGGCTCTGATCAAACTCGGCGGTTGCCAAGGCTGATCTGAGTCTTCGCTGGGCGCACGACCACATTGTTGGTTTTCTCTTGTCGCGGCTCATATGTAATCAGTATGACATAATTAAACATACTTTTCTGAGACCTGAGGATGCATATCGCAGACCTAAATCAGACGTTTAACATAATAATTGTCTTAATTAACAGACGGGGACGGAGTTGAGATGCCAAGCATTATATCATGACCGAATGCCATTGCATTGCAATGCAAGAAACAATGTCATGATATGATATTTGGCATCTCAACTCATTCCTCGTCTGCTCATTATGATTTCACATTATCACCACATGTCTAAACATTATCTTCCTTCAGCCAATTATGTTAATATATCCCTGTTGAGAGAATGAAAGGGCACGTAAATACGTACATGCATCATGCATTAGTGTTGACCAGATCAGTGGCCTGATCTAGGTCTGTAGGGTGTAACTGCTCATTTCTGTCCCAGTAACACCCCGAAGCAGTTTATAATGCCGAATGAACGTATAGATGGCTACGAGTCTCGTGCAATAGCAGTTTTGAGAAAAAAAAATCTGATTGGTCTAACTGGGCATTCCCCCACTGTATATACGCAAATTGGATTATTCTTTGAAGTTACGAAAAACGAAATCGCATAATAAACATGAAATCGTATTCTTGTGTAGAAACAGCAGTTCACTGAATTGCTGAACGATTTGACAGGCTCAATGACTGTATTGTAAAGATAATGCATATTTTATAATGACATGAATTTCATGGAAGTCGGAAACACTTTTCGCGTGTAAAAATGCAAAACTCCATGTACTTCAGAACTATTTTCATTCATTTACTTGATCTTCATTGCATTCTTGATCAATTTATCCTATTATTCTCATATACTTACAAGAACCATGTTCATATACAAACACCTCGACTTGCTATAACAATATTAGATACTTTGCTTTAGAGAAAATATTTCTGCTGAGTTCAAGAGTTACATATCACACATGGCTCTATTAGCATGAAATAGTTTTTTCGTTCGGTATTGCTGCAACCTTCTCACCTTAGCTTGTAAATGAACGTGATTAGCCAACTTTAAACAAATAATAATGAACTCCTTAAAGTCTCCATAGTCCTACCAGTTGTAAATATCGTCAAAATACAAACTATTATGAAATCAGTACAGCCTTCAGAACAAATGAAAACATGTCGGTTGATGTGGGGTTTTTTTTCTGTATCAAATAACTGGCAAAAAAGAAGGAACAAGGTATTTTGGAAAACTGATAAGTCACTCCATAAAAATACGGTTTTCGTCTCTGGTTTCCTGTTAAACAATGAAATAATGCAACCGCGGCACTTGCTTATCATTTTTGTACATTGTATTTTTATCATTTGTTAAACGCCTGTACGTTGTATTTTTATCTCATGTACCCTGTGTTTTTACCATGAAATAAAGCTTGTGAAATCGAAAGTAGGTCATTTTAGTTGGCAACTAAAATGACCTAGTTATTTTTTCAAATCTATTTAATGGTAAACTCAAGGATGTTTTGATTTTTCAAAGCCGTCCAATCACGATAATAATCTATGGCGAAACTGTAGTGTCACTGTGAGAAGTTTGCAGCGATACCTCACGATAAAAGAGTTCATGCTGATAGAGCAATGGGACCTTTAAGTTTCACAAGCTTTATATAAAAATGGTTTAAAGAAATGATCTGGGTCATTTTAATTGGCAACTGAAATGATCCACGTTCGATTAATTTGAATTAAATGGTAATAATAGAATTTGCAGGCTCGGGCCCCTTGCATTGTACCGAGGAGCGGCGGTTGTGTAGTGGATAACACGATGGACTACCAATCCAGGGATTGTAAGATTGATCCTCCGCCTCTCCGGTGTTTCGGCTGAGACTTTAAACCATAGTCCCGTCTCCGGAAGACCTTGTAGTTGGTACGGGGACGTCAAACCCGAGTTCACGCACTTCCTCATTCATTGGCCCGCTTTTGTTTACATTCAATCGCAGGACGGGGAATCAGAAAAAAGAGAGAATCTAGAAATGTGTCCTTAGGGCACGGATGCCGCCGCCTATTGCCTTGAGTAAGCTAGCGTCTTGATTGATTTACTGGTACTTGTAGGATAACTAGGTTCATAGAGGCAGACTTGAATAACATAGATGGCAAATTAAGAGACATGACATATAGGTCAAAAAGACTTCTTTGTTTTCTAATTGCAGTCAAACCTTGGACACAAATAGGGCACGTAAAAGTTTTCATTATAGCCTATTCACTAAGCTTGAGTTCGGACTGTGACCTTTACCTTTAAGCTAGTGACATGGTTCTTGTGCACAACTAACCGTCTTGCCAAATACTTTTAAAATCCCACCATGCAGGACAAAGTTATGGGCCAAATACGAACAGATTTTTACTATAGCATAAAGTTTAAGTGCACAGTGTGACCTTAACCTTTGAGCTTGTGGCATGGTTCTTATACAGAACATAGTGTCTTGTTATCATTTATGCCAAATAATTTAGAAATCCCACCATGAAAGACAAAGTTATTGACCGGTTACAAAAATGTTGTCAACATAGCCTATACACAAAGGTTACATACCAAGTGTTACCTTGACCTTCATGCTAGTGGTTTGTCATGATGATCATTTATACAGTATAATTTTGACTCACACGTTGCAAGATAAAGTAATGGACAGTACAAGAACTTGTTTCACCGAAGTCTATGCACAAAGTTTAAGTGTAGGTTGTGACCTTGACCTTGAAATTAGCAACATGGTTCTTGCATGTAACACATCAACCTGTCATGATAATCATTTATGCTGAATAATTTTGAAACGCCACCATGTGGGACCAAGTAATTGGCCTGACATGAAGATGTTTCACTACAGCCTATACACAAAGTTTACATGTCGAGTGTGACCGTGACCTTCATTGTAGCAACGTAGTTCTAGCACGCGACACATGGTCTTGTTATGACGATTATTTATGCAAAATAATTTCAGGATCCCATAATGCAGTACAAAGTTACGGACCGGACACGAACATGCTACATTACAACCTATGCACAAAGTTTAAGTGCGAACTGTGACATTGACCTTCAAACTAGCGACATGGTTCTTGCGCGCGCAACACACCGTCTTGTCATGATGATCATTTGTGCCAAATAATTTTTAAATCCCACCATGCAGGCCGAAGTTAAAGGTCGGGCACGATTCTGGTAACACAAAATCACACATAGACACACACACACGCACAGACATACACACACACGGACATGGTAAAATCTATATTCCCTTTCATGGCGGGGACATAAACAAGTTTTTTTCCTCAAACATACGTTATCCCTACTTTTTGTCAGTTGATTCACTCTTTCTAGGCAAATCAACTCACATCAAGAAAGTGGGAAATCGCTTACGATTTGTAATAAAGGCCTTTTAAGTACCGATGGGACTAAAGAATTTTAAGTGTAAAGCTTTATCATTTCTAGTGTTAGGCTCTCATATTGATGTACACAGCCGCGGACAATAATTTTGCCTGTGGGCTAACTTCCATGCTGACTTACTCTTCGGCACATGTAGAGATGATAGCTCAAATGGAGAAAGAGAAGACACTCTAACTGGATGAAATGTCTGCTTATGTTGAACAGAAATTTAATCCTATTTAAGTGTCTTTTCTTAATTCACAATACAATATTCTTACTGATAAAATAATTTTCTGTCAAATATATGCTAAGGTCTTCATTTATTTAGCAGGCGGAGGTGGTTTTATCACGAAGAAGCATTTAATTGGGTATTGGCTGGTTGGTTTGTTGATTTCGGTTTAATATTTCTTTGAGGCACTATTTCAGTCTATATCAGGCTGTCTCTCAGATTGAGGGAGATAGAAAAGAGTTCTTTTGTGTATCATTAAGCCAGACACAGACTGCTTTGATAGGTCAGCAGTTAACGATTTCTGTTTGCCACTGAATGTCTTGTCCCCTTGTCAATATTACGCCAACTATATGGCTCGTTTATAAAAAATGACAACAGCAAAATCGTATTTTCGAATATGGTGCACTTGGAAAAAGGGCAAAACCGACATGCACGTACAGTGTCGCTTATTAAGCATTCCATTTAGCAATTTTACTTTTCCACATTAAAACACATCCTGCAAAATGTCAGACCGCTACAGTGGAATATGCGGACATTTACTGGTTTATACTTTCTTTGCATCTTGGTATAATTCTTCTCTGCCTCAAAAAGCTTTATCATCATAATAATGAAATACACTTCTTATGCTGTGGCTTGTGAAGAACACCCTCGCCCCCCCCCCCCCCCCCCCCCCACACACACACACACACACACATACAAACACACATGAAACTTCATAATAAATAGTTAGAAAAAAAGGGATACAACGGAAATTTAAAAAAATAGATTAACAACAAAATCATTATGTTTAGTTTATGCACATGGAAAAATGTTGGTGGACATGTAACTGGAGTAAAATTAAAATCACTTGTGCTCATTTATCAGATATTTATATATATTCTAACTTAAAAAACTTCAAATAACGAATATGCAGAAGTGTATTGAAAATTTATAAATTTTGAAAATTTTATTACACATCTGCATATCGGCGTATAGACAATTATATCTGTTGGAAGGCTGAAAATTAAACAATATTTACCTGACCCCCTCCTGTCAGTGGCAGAGGTAATAGGACCAACGGCGTAAGAACCACAATTAAAAGATTCCGAATATGAATTAAATCCTTAAGAAACTCCTTCATACTGAGCGTTCTTGTTTGTCTTTATTATTAGTAAGTTTCTTGTCTTTTGATAATATCTAAGAAAACTTGTCAACAACTTTATATGATGCACTGATAGTCAAACACAGAAAGGCTTATTAAGCGAAGCAATAAGTTATCCTTTCAGAAACATAATTTTATATTTTATTTTATTTTTTTCAATAATTAATTAAACCTTCATTTCTTCAAATTACAGGTTTGTTCATTGAAAAGTTACCAGTTACGTTATATCAAATTAAATGTCCAAATACCTACATACTTGAACGTTTTTAATAAACTAAACTATGATTTCCTTATAATTGTAAGGAAAAGAAAAGATTACTCTGGCGAAATCGCTAACAGAAAAGACCCTTATCAGAGTCTTCTCTGGTCAGGATCTACACTATTTGATCTGCCAATTTTGTCCCCACACTTGAGGAATTATGGAGCTAAGGAGATCATGTATGAGATATTTTTCATATTTCTCCGTATAAAAACATACGTTGAGACCCTCCTTAGAACCGTCTCGCCGAGAGGGGCGAGACGGTTCTAATTAGATCATTACGTATGTTTCAAATGCTTGTAAAAATTTAATATAATTCAATATGTAGTATGTTATACAATTTTAACATGACGTACATATTAATAATATATACGTTGTGATCTGCTTTAAAATGCGATGGCGACGAGACGGTTAAAAAGAAGATGCATAACACATGTTTTAATAGACTTCACAAATATTATTCCATATCATCACGATTTAATCCCTTTTAGTCTAGATCTATTAGTATATAATAATTGTCTTTACAAACTCTAAATAGTAAACGTCCTAACTGACAACATAAACATGTATATTTCCAACAAATGTACAGTTTATTGTCTTATGACAAAGTTGTCATATTTAATTACATGCAAAACCGTGTCTTTAATATCCCTCTAATCGTTGGGTGTCAGCGTCGGTCATAAACTGGACAGGTATATAATATAGTAAACATACTTAAAGGTATTTCATTCTCAACTTGGAGATAATATTTACTTATGGTAATTTTATACTAGCGTGGGACACAGATCATGAAATCAGGAGCTTAATTGATGTGCCTCGCATTCACACAGAGTAAAGTAGATGCAAAAGCAATGATGAGGAAACAGAAGCACCACCCTGGTACGCCAAGGGGCTTAAACCGGTTTCACACGCGCGTAACCCTTACCACGGGATCTGTTGTGGGTCATTAACATACACGTTATTCGCTTCAAGTGAAGGTTTTAAAGGGATGAGGACACAAGAAAACGTGAAGAGTTCCAGTCCGTTCTTAAAGAGATGAGAGGTCGCGAATGGCGTCAGGGGAGCAAAAACTGATACAGATGCACGCGTGTTAGTCTCTAAGTTTATATTCATGGTATGATTATCATAATTGTCATTTGTATAAGTTTTATGGTAATTATGGTCGATGTACCTAATTTGGGTAGGGATGTTTCAATTTATGGTCTGTTTCTATAAATAAATCCACTCATTCTGTCACGGATGGCATTTGATGACTCATGCACCCGCCTTGAAATGACTGAGGTGCGTATAGAGTTTACCCTGTCCGTATGTGTGAGTGTTTGCATGTTTGTGTGTTTCCAAATTCGTGTCCGAGACACAACTTCGTCCTACGCGGTGGGAGTTAAAATGAATTGTCCTAAATGATTATAATGTTGAAGACAATGTGCCGTGTATAAGACTTGTCGCCAGCTAAAAGGTCTAGGTCAGACTGCGCACATAAACTGTGTGCATTGGTGTCTTTGTCCGGCCTATAACTTTATCCTGCATGGTGGGATTTCAAAATACTTTGACTGAAATAGTTATCTTTTCAAGACAATGTGTCGCGTGCAAGAGCCATGTCACTAGCTCGATGGTCAAGGCCACACAGGGCACGTAAAGTTTGTGCATAGGCTAGTGAAACATGGTCGTGCCCGGCCCATAACTTTGTCCCGCATAGCGAGATTTTTAAATTATTTGGCATAAATAATTATCATGACAAGACAATGTGTCGCGTGCAAGAACTTTGTCGATAGCTAAAAGTCAAGGTCACATAGCGCACTTAACTTTTTGCATAGGATTCATTGAAACATGTTTGTGTCCGACTCATAACTTTGTCCTGCATTGTTGGATTTTAAAATTATGTGGCCTTCTGAGCACCAGTACAAGGCACTGTGTCACATGCAAGAACCATGTCGCTGCTCCCAGGCCAGGTTCACACTGCTCACACAAACTCCGGGTATAGGCTGTAGAGAAATCATTTTCGTATATGGTCCATAGCTTTGTCGTACATGGTCGGATTTCAAAATTGTTACCGCAACAAGACAATGAGTCACAAGCAAGAACCATGTTGCTACCTCAAAAATCAAGCTCACGGTCCGCACTTAAAAATTGTTCATAGGCTACAGTGAAAATCTGTTCGTAACCGACCCATATCTCTGTTTTGCATGGTGGGGTTTCAACACTATTATGCAAGACGCTGAACGTGTCACTAGCTTACCGGTCAAGGCCATATTGCGCACTTTAGTTATGTGAATAGGCTATAATGAAACACGTTTGTGACATATTCGTGCCCAAGGTTTGACTTCAGAACAATGTAAGCCGCTTTTATCTATGTTTCATAGTCCCTTGATGTTCCCTTTTATATTAAACAAGTCTACCTCTGTGAACCTAGCTGTCCTGCAAGTGCCAGTACTTAATCAACGTAATCAAGACGCCATCTTACTCAAGGCGGGGGGGGGGGGGGGGGGGTCCGTGTCCTATGGACACATTTTTAATTTTTTTGGAGAGGAGAATAGTCTGTTTTCAATATTTACGCCCTGAACCCGCACAAAGTGTAACTAGGTACATGTATTTTGGATTTTACAATAAGCTAGATCTTTTAGTGATTACCTCTTGTTTTTCTTCGTGTGTGTGTGTATATGTGTGTGTGCTTTGCGTTTCTTTAAAATCTCCAGTCCTATGAGCGGTAAAAATGTCTAAACTCAAAACATTGTAAAAAAGCGGCTCAACCTTCGCGCTTGGTAATAAAATGTGGGTTGATCTGCAGATATTGAGTCAGTTTACTGGCAAAAAGTAGAGAAAATAAGTTTTTTTTTAAAAATAACAAATTGCTCTATGAAATACAATTTCGAGTTCTGATTTCCCGACTAGCAATACTATATAAACATAGGCGAGATAGTGATGTGGGCTCCATGCATGTACATCGTATTTTTACCATTTTATTAAACCAAAATGACATCGAAAAATGGTCATTTAAGTTGCCAAGTAAAATGACCCAAATAAGTTTTCGAACCTTTTAATAGTTCCCCCAAGCCCCCCCCCCCCCCCCCCCACCCCGGCAACACACACACTTTGAAAAAGAGGGGCTATACTGGATTTGGCCTGTCCGTAATTCCGTAATACTGTAACTCCGTAATTCCGTATCGCTTTTTTGTGTCACAGTTTTCTTAAAACCTATTTAAGCTAGAATCTTGAAACTTGGTATACATATCGCTAATGAGTGATTGTTTTGTGCGATTGAGAATCGGGCTCATTGCTCTTATTCTTCCCTGTTTTTGCCATTTTTCTGTCTTTTTAAGGTAAATTAGTGTTACAGTTTTCTCAGGAAGTGTGCAAGCTAGAATTTTCAAATTTGGTATGCACACGGAAATGAGTGATTCTGTTGTAGGATTGAGACTCGGCCAATTGCTCTTATTCTTGTATTTTTATCCATCTCCATTTTTCCATCCTTCCCTACTTCACATGTTGACATTGCACTTCTCAGAGTTTTCTCTTGAACCATTATTAAAGCTGGAATCTTCAAACTTGGTATATTAATGGAAATAATGAGCTGTTGTATTGTGGGTTAGAAAATCAGACTCATTGATTTCATCAGTCTCTTTATTTATCCTATTTCTGTCCTTTCAAGGTAAATTTGTGTCCTGGCTTTCTCCGGAACTGTGTAAGCTAGAATCTTAACCTTTGTATACATATGGAAAATGAGTGATTCTACCATGGGTTGAGACTCAAGCTCATTGTTCTTATTCTTCCATTTTTTATCCATTTTTTTTTATTTCTTTCCCTATGTTGTCCAAATTGATTTTTTCTTTTGTCGGAGTTTTCTCAGGAAGTATTAAAGCCAGAATCTTGAAACTTGATATAAACATGGACAATGAATTGTTGTATTGTGGGATTGGGAAAGGGACTCATTGTTTTTATTCTTCCCTTTATTTATCCATTTTTCTGTCTTTTAAAGCACCTTTGTGTCACAGTTTTCTCAGGAGCTGTGCAAGCTAGAATCTTGAAACTTGTTATATATATTGCGAATGTGTGATTCTATCGAGGGATTGAGTCTTGGGCTCATTGCTTTTATTCTTTCATTTTTATCCATTTTTCTCCCTATCCTTTTTTTCTACATTGAACATTTGTGCCATAGTTTCTAAGGAGCTATTTAAGCTGGAATCTTTAAACTTGGTTTGCATATGGACAGTGAGTGACTGTATTCATTGCTCTTGTTCTTCCCTGTATTTGTCCATGTTCTGTCTTCTCAAGGTAAATTTCTGTCAAAGGTTTCTCAGGAACTATGCAAGCTAGAATCTTCGAACTTGGTATACATTCTATTCTCTTGTATCCCATAACCTTACTAGGTCGTTGGGGCACCACAGATGACTTTTAAACAATTCCTTTCCACCTTATCCAGTCTTCAGCTGCCCTAGTTGAGCTGGCAAACTCCATCCCTGTCCACTCTTTCATATTGTCTTCCCTCCTCTTCTTATGTCTACCTTTTCTTCTTTTACCTTTCACTGTGCCCTGTAGAATCGTCTTTGCTAAACCAGAAGACCTTGGGACGTGGCCAAATCACCTTAGTTTTCGTTTCTTGACCAGCGTCAGGAGTTCATCATATTCTCCAATGGCTGCTTAGATCTTCCTGCAAACCTCCTCATTGGTACATGTATTATGGTCCAGCAGAGTGGGATGTGAGCCCGGTGATGACTCGGGTGAGCCTTGGCATCCGCCCGGTCTGATCAGAGTTTTCACTGTGTGCATAGAGCTAGCTTGGACCCTTATGGGAAAGTAATTGCTGTATCATTAGAATGAGGTATTGTATTGTAGGATTGACAAACAGCATTTATTTATCCAGTTATCTTCCTTTCCATATTTAAAATGTTGAAGTTTATGTTACATTTTTACTGCAACCATTCAAGCTACCCTGTTCAAACTTAGACATATAGTAATGAGTTGGTGTGCTGATAGAGAATGAGGATCCTGGCTTTTATTTTTTCTTTTACTCATTTACTCGGGATCTGTCTGTTGGCTTGGCGTGGTGAACTCAATATTTAGTGCTCTTTTTACAATGACTTAGTTACTAAAGCAGTGCAGCGATGCTATAGTCAGATTCTCTGTCAGTTCTAGTTTTTGATGTGAAACTCAATGATGTTTTATTTGTTTAAAGCTGCGTAGTGACTGTCATTTACAAAACGAAACTATTATGAGAAGCTTGCATCGACACCTAATGATAAAACTTTTAACGCTGATAGTGCAATGGGGCCTTTAAACAAAAAGCAAAGAGAGCATGTTATCACATTGATGTCATTCCGACGTTACCAAAAGATGCCGTATATTGATTCATGTGCCTTTAGTTTAGACATATTTTATTTCATAACAGCACAATAACACATGTATTTACATAACATGAGAACATTTAAAGAATCAGAACGGAAGCTAAAGCTTATCGAGTTCTTATCCTTCTTAACCATGTACCTTTGCAAGGTTTAAAGAAAATATTTACATCTACATTTTCGTAGTACGAACTCTGCCGTCAAGTTTGATAATGATGTGCCAATGCGACGTAAAAAAGGAAGACTGGGCATTAAACATTTGTAATCATAAACTACCAAGACAAAGATAGAAAATAAGAAGAAGAAATAAATAAATAAAATAATTAGATACTTATCATAATATAGAGAAAGAAGGATGAGGGTTTGCAACTTTTGTTATTTCATCGCATCGTTCTGACTAAAGCAGACTGGAAACCGAAGCGGTATTTGGCACTAACTACCCAACCGACTCAACACAGCTGCATGTACTTGCCAGTTTAACTTGTGCTTCGAATTATAAAGTGTAAGTTTCAAGACCGTTTTTTGAAATGTACCTCAAATTCTGGAGCCTCGGCAACAACTGCAGCTGGGCTGTTTCAGAGTGGATTGAATCTAAGGTAGAAGCTGTAATGTCCAGAAGTAAATAGAGGAAATAGAGCACTCATGTATTTTTGAATTTATTAAACGAGTTGGGGAAAGAGATAAGATGCGAGGCTCTGCCGAGCATCTTATCGTTTTCACCAACGAGTTTAATAAATTCAATAATACAGGAGCCCAAATGCAAGATTCTATTTATCATATGACACTAAAATCGCATTTTATTAGCAAATATTGCACTAAAACGTCACGATTTCGCCATTAGAAAACGTGACGTTATATGGACGCCAACGCCTAACGTTACGACGTAATTTGCATATTTAATCCATTAGTGGATTATCGTTTTTAATGCATGGCTTTATTACACTCTCAGATGCGATGTCATATGATAAATTCTTTTCTTTAATAGTGCTTTCATAGTTGATCCCCTCCCTCAAAGAAGAGGGCCGCACAAATGACATTCGAATAGAGTTTCTTCCTGTGATAGAGTTCGTGTTCACCTCCTATCCATTACGGTTTTGTGCTTGTACATGTATGTTGTTCTCGTTGCAAGATGTAACCGACTTTCAGATAAAGTGCAAAACGCGGTATCTGCACTAATAAGTTATCACTCGCTCACTTCCACTTGGACTTTTACATATCTCCGTCCATGGCAACACAGGAGGTAATTATATATTTCATAGTAATTTATTTTACATTAAGAGAAAAAAAAAACCTTGGGCACAATTCTGATTTTAATCTATACTGTCTACTGGATTGATAGTATGTTAATGATGAAACTAAAATTGCAGCATGCATATATAGCGTACAATCTACGTTTTAACAAAGAAAGGAAAAAAAATGCAATTTGCATAAGAAAGATTTTTAATATACTTTAAGAAAGCTTCGCGTTTATGGCTCGCCTAGGCGAAGGGGGGGGGGGGGGGGGGGGGGGGGGGGAGGGGGGGGGGGTGGAGAACCGCGCCTGACGCATCGTAGTTTATTCGGTATAATTATCCCGGATTATCTTCAAGAGACCGCAAAAATCTGCGACAAAACCAAAAAAGTGGCATGTGCGCAAAGCGAAGACTCATATCAGCCTGTGAAACCGCCCAGTCTGATAAGCGTTTCCCTTTGTGCTTAAATGGTACGGCTGAGGGTCATCCACTCAGTCTGATAGGAGTTTTCACTGTAAGCTTAAATGGTAGCTATAAGGGTTTGAGCTTGCTCAATGCGGACAGCAAAGACTCTGATAAGACTGATCGGAATGCCTAGGCTGATATGAGTTGTTTTGTTTCCTTTTGCGCTTGGCGAACATTCCGCTTTGTTGGTTTTGTCAGTCACGGCTAAAACTAACCCGCTTTAACTATTTCGGTTGAAAGGTGTAAGAATTTCAATTTTAATCTTTTCCTAGTTTAATTGCAAAGCTGGTGCAACATACACGTGACGTCAAACTGACTTCATCTATATTTAAAATGACGTAAACATTCAACTGACGTCATCTACGCGCCGTAACAGAATTTGGAAAAAGACGAGTTTATATAAGTGAGGTAACGTTAAATCCGCTGTTCAACTATAGTTGGAACGCTGTATGATTTGATTTTTATCAGTGTATTTTGAGAACAAGCATCAAAATACGATCTTTGCTAGACCTAGGTTTTTTTGCATGGAACATAAAACTAAGGGCCTACGTCACACTGACAGTGCGACCAAGATGCAACCTCTTGGCGACATTAAACAATTGAAATTCGCGAAGAGATATCAGATCTTAATGTACTAAATGGTCCCAAAGAACCGGAAAATATAATCTCTGCTATGATGATGTACGGGTAGACGTTTCGCGGCCGCCACACGACATAGCACCAGCTACAGTAAAGATTAATAATTTCTGAATAGAAAAATCATGGCCTTCAGAAGCAAGCGATACAATGAAGAAACGAGGAAAAGAGACTCATTTTAATTGGGTCTGTTCGTAACCAGTACTGCCATATGCAACACTAGCCACCCTCAGGCATTTGCTATAGCATAACTCTTTTTTCAAAACTGTTGGTCGTTTTGTGAAAAAAAACACATAACCGTATAAGTGAGTACATGTGTGTCCGTTTACATGGTTTATATGCGTATTTCATGCGTTTGTGCGTGCATTGCGGATTTGCAGTCTGAATAAAGTATTGTCTGTGTGGGACGGTATTGACTGATTTGATTATATGCTGTTTTTCTGCGGCCAATAATATATATACTGCTCTAAAAAAGGTAAGGGATATTAAGACAATTAAGGAAGCAGAATTAGGAAAAATAAGTAGAAGGACATTAAACTATAACAATTCATAAAACAAATAGTCAAAGAGACCTTCAGTATGAATGTTGATACCTTTAAGCTAGTCACGTGACCTTGAATTAACATGACGTAAACAAAGGGTCAACACACAACTTTTATATGAATCCAGCACAGTAATGACTGACATTTTTTATCCAAACTTTATTTAGACAGACGCCTAATGCCTCAGTTAACAAGATACAGATACTTTATCCATGCTGTTTTATCAAAGGACGAAACGGTAGGTGTAAATGATATCATTCTGTTGTGAGTTGTCTCACCGATGGTGACATTCACAAGGGCCTTTAATTACAGTAACACCTTAAACAACGCAATAACGCCTACCAAAGTGGATGTTCTCGGTTTTGAAAATTATGAATCATTTAAATATTCAAAGAACTTGAGGATCCAAAAGATTTTTTTCGCCGATGCGAAATTGAGGTGTAGACCCCATAGTCCTTTATGTGTTGCTTTTAGCCACGTGACCTGTTTTGACTGACTGTTTCTGTGTTAGCTGAATATTGTCACTTGAATACTGCTCTGTTAATACACAATAATGATCTAACCCAGCCATTATTATTGATTTTTGTACTCGCTTCTGTGTCAAAATATCCCCTACTTTTTCTGAGCAGTATATCATGCGCCGCCATCAATAATGACGGATATGGTGACACAATCAGGCTCCCAGATTGAGACTGGCAAATAACACAACCAAAACAAACACCAAATATCAGAAAATACTCTATTTCTGCCAGTTCTTGGTAAGTTATATTAGAAAAGACACAAAAATACAATTCGGATATCATACAAATACAGTATGTACAGATATTTTATATTTTCTGTTTTTCTAGGTGAGTATTCTACTAATTACGCATAGTTTAGGTGCATGGGTGCACATCTATGTTTCTCCGCTATTAGTATCTATACTGAACAAAAATGAAAACTTCACAGTCGCTATTTTTCATCATACGATAGTCGGGGAAAGTGAGACATACAAATTCTTTTAGTTTAAGAAAAAGAAATCACTTGGTAATATCATAGTCACACAAAATTCACGATTCTTTAGATACAGCAATACTGAGGTTATTGTAAATGTCACAAGAGTACTTTTCTGTTTTATATGATGACCGAATTTAACGTTGTTAATGTCTACTTGAATGATAAAATTTCTGTCGGCAAGGCCTTTCCATTATTAAATCCGATCTGTATGTACTCATAAGGTAAATGTATGCTAATGCACGGTCGACTAGGAGGCCGTGAGGACCAGATGAAAAACCTCAGTCCATGCCATTATGAAGTCGGAAATTCAGTTTCAATGGAATTCCCGTTTCACTTGAAAGTCTTTAAGGCAGTTTACGAAAAGCCTTTCAAATAAAATGAGTAATAAAGCCAAAGACAATCAAACTAATCTCGAAGAAAATAATAAAAATGACACACTGGTATAGAAAATATGGCATCTCAGAAGTCTCTATATGTTTACTTTAAAGGGAGATAAACTGAAGGTTTTGAAGCTTTTAACGTTATTTACCGGTTGTGATAACGTTTAACATAAGCGTTTAAAGTGTTTTCTGTGCGTACTGCAACTATTGTTTATTGCATAGAAGACAGCTTTCTTCCGCGCATGCGCAAATTAAAGTTCTAGTCTGAATTATTAAAATTGGAATAAGTTAGATAACTCCAGACAAGACAAAAAATTACCAATAAATTTTCATGATTTAAGTAATCAGAAGTCTGTCAAACTCGAAAAAATCCATATATACATTACACATTTGCTAGGTTCGCCGAAATTAAGAAATAAAAACCGTCAAGTGTATTTTTTGGTTCAGTATATGTGGCTGCCTGTTTGCTTCCCATTTAGAAGGGAAGAAAAAACGAAACTGCTTCTCCTGGAAGTGTACCCCTTGACCGAAAGAGCCATCGAACCGTTGTTAAACATGAGCTGAGATCACTGTAATAGGTTGACTGTAATAGGTAATGACTGTTCTAGGTTTTTGTAGAAGCATGTCGAAAATGCAAGGAAAAATTCCAATGAGTTGAATTTCATGAGGAAATTAAATTCTACCCCAACACAAAATGCTGAAGAAAAAACACAAGGAAAGGTGCATATGACGTCATATGAAATAATTTATATTATTAAAACTTCAAAAACAATAAACATATATATTTCGTAACTTTTTCTATTTAACCCTCTAGTGCCCAAACATAGAATGCACTATAAGAAAACAATTATATTCCATCCAGTCACTAGCTTTGGGAAGTCGAATTGAAAACAGGGTTTGAATTTGTGTTGAGGTCCAAGGTTGCTGAGATATACATGTAGCATATATGCTACATTGGGCATTAATTTTTAAAAAGTAGTTTTTTTAGGGTCAATAACTCAAGTGTTAACAATAATTACGGGGCACCTTTTTGGATGAAAAAAGAATATAAAAAACAATCTATTGGCATATATGTATCAGGGATATCTAAAAAAGTAAAGTCAATATCACAATTTTTGTTTTTATTGCCCGATGTATCATATATGATACATTTTGTGTTTTCGAACTTTGGCAACTTTTTGAGGCTGATAAACGCACTTTAGACATATCATTACAACTGGAATGGTTTAATCTTATTTCCTGATATCTTAACTGATTTTCTAGCAGTATTACGTAACATACAAGTCAATATCCTGGTCACGGCACCAAAACAGAGCCATGTAGCAGATATGATACACCGGGCACTAGAGGGTTAAATATATTTAGAGTGACAAGTTACAAAATTTATGCAAATAATTCAAACACTTTTCATCAGAGAAATTATCGTGATAGGGTATCCAATCAAAACTACATTACGCAAATGAAGCTGTTAAAAGAGAAACGTGGGCGGGGTTAATCTTATTTGCATTGACTGGGGGCGGGGCTTAATCAAATTTGCATAAACTTAAAAAGTCTATAATTTCAGTTCGGGTTAGAATTTTCCGATTGGGTTTCCAACTCTCTGTTTCTCTGTTAAATGCATATTAATTATGAGTATATTTTGAATAAGTGGAAAGACAAATAAGATTTATTTGCTTTGGCAAACGGATTTCCAATCATTCCAATTCTGGACAAGTCCACCTTGCCTAGTCAAAAGATGTTACATTACTCTGAGCGAAATTATGACCTCTTCTAGCCGGCCTAAGAAGCTTCTCTTAGAGCTTTCTAATTTCGATCTACTCTGTTATCTTTGAAATTTATGTCGAAACACTTACCTTCGTTACAATTTGATAATACTATTTGAAAGTTAGAGAACTATTTTAGGTGTCTGGATACACATTACGAGCGAGTACCTATGTATGTTTCATTTCTTGCAGCTCTTCAAATAGCTTTTCCTTAGACAGGAGATCCATATTTGAGCCGCGACACGACAAAACCAACAAAATGGTTGTGCGCCCAGCGCAGACCCAGATCAGCCTGGGCATCCGCCCAGTCTGATCGGAGTCTTCGCTGTCCGCATGCAGGTAGCTCAGACCCTTAGCAACCCTTTAAGCGCTTAGCAAAGAGTCTGATCGGACTAGACGGATGCCCAGGCTGATCTGAGTCTGCACAGGGCGCACAACCACATTGTTGGTTTTCTCGTGTCGCGGCTCATATCACATGTACATAATTATGAAAGAATGTGGCAGAACTAAAGTACCAAAAAAAAAAAAATCAAAAAAAAATCGCGGTAATACTCTTTATATATATATATACTAGAACCAACTTCTAACCGACCACTTATTTATAGCATGTTTTCCGCTAAATAAAAAGGACAGTCGAACATATAATTCCATCTTTAATTAATTTGTCATATTGGTAAAGTTAATCAGGTAAGTTTGAAATAAAAATCTTATCCGTATACCATTAAATAAGTGAAAGATAATGGTACCCCTGTTTCCGAAAATCGCAAAATTTCAGCAGATTTTCACGATTCGGACAGAACCACGTTTCGGAATCTTGTCAGCATATGCTTATGATTTGTGCGAATATTTAGAAAATGTTTAAATGAACTTGAGAATTCATAATAAGGCATTATTTTGATACAGAATTCAAAATTTTAGTCACAATTAAATAATCTTCTCCACCACAGTCATAATCCTTGCGAAGTTCGAAAATGGGGGTACATATGCATCCTCTGCTGCCAGGAAAACGACTCCAAAGGTATTGAGCTCAAACATTTTACAACGTTAACATGACACCTTGGGAGTACTGAATATACGAAAATTATGTCAGGATACCATCTTCAAACGACAGTGTTCAAGACAAAGCAAGTGGTCGGTTAGAAGTTGTGCTTAGTATATATGAGATTTTATTGATTAGTTCACGCCAGCATATTTCTCACAAGCGAATCACTTGCAAAAAAAACTCTCGCAAGCTCAATATATTTGTTATCTGAATTTGTGAGTAATTTGCCGGACCTAACACATAGTTATTCAGCACGGAATTAAATGACTTGAGAATGATTATTTTTTTTAGGAAAATCATAAGTTTCTGTTGAAAGAATTTCAGTTTGTAATGTCATCAAAGCATTGGCAAAGCGTGGCATATACTGTTTGCCATGCTCCGATATCGACGACGTCATATACCTGTTACCCTGATAGCAATTTAGATTTAGTTCTGATGTCGATGTGATGTAATTCAGATGTCCTTCTGCCCAGGTACTAAGCACAACAGTTGGTAATTCCACAGTTTCTATGGTAACAAATCTATGGCGTCATCCCACTTATAATTCGAGAGGAGCATGGCATACACTGTATGCTGTGCTCCTCTTGAATTATAAGGAAGATGCTACGTATACCGTGGAAAAGTGTAATTTTCTTAAACATATAATACATTTGTAACAATTTCATTATCGGTTTTACATCAGGGGAAATTTAAAAATATATATTTCAAACTGTACCTGAAATTTTTTGGCTTTACAATGATAACGCCGCATAAGAAATACTATTTTTGAATGTCGCATAAAAATCGTGAATATTCTAGTTAGCTCTGGATCTGTGTCACTGTGCTACAGTATCAGTAAGATGTTAAGTTGGAAGTAGTTTTACATATGTCATCTTCTACAGGTCTATATTATAACATTAGCCTCCACTCTACAACATAATACTTTTTGGTTACGAAAAAATGGTCTGTTATAAAAAAAAGTGACTGATGTAAAATGTGACCGGTAAATCAGGATACAATATAAGACCTTCCATCGTAGCCACCGCTCATCGACATTCTAATTTATGCCTTCCAAACAGATATTGAACTCTACGTGTAATACATAAAGGAAGGCAATTACATGTATAAACAAATACACACTGTATGGAGTAGTGATTTGATATAAAACTGGCTTTCACCAGTTATCTTGTACGTATGTTTTTTATGCCCCCGCCACGAAGTGGGGAGGGGCATATAGTTTTGCCCTTGTCCGTCCGTGCATACGTACGTACGTCCGTCCGTCACACTTTGTAGTACTGTTCTTGTCTCCGCAACTCCTCCTACAGAATTCGATGCAGGGAGTTGAAACTTGCAACACAGTTCAGGCATGCATTGAACATGTGCATAAAGGAAACAGAACTTTGATTAAATCTTTATTGCAGAATTATGTCCCCTTGAATGATATACATATTATGACCATATTTCACATTTGAGTACTGTTCTTGTCGCCGAAACTCCTCCTACAGTATTTGATATAGGGAGTTGAAACTTGCAACACAGTTCAGACATGCATTGAACATGTGCATAAAGGAAACAGAACTTTGATTAAGATCTTGATTGCAGAATTATGTGCCCTTGAATAATATACATATTATAACCATATTTCACATTTGAGTACTGTTCTTGTCTCCGCAACTCCTCCTACAGTATTTAATGTAGGGAGTTGAAACTTGCAACACAGTTCAGACATGCATTGAACATGTGCATAAAGGAAATAGAACTTTGAATAAGCTCTTTATTGCAGAATTATGTCCCCTTGAATAATATAAATATTTTGTTGACCATATTGTACATTTGTAGTACTGTTCTTGTCTCTGCAACTCCTCCAATTGTATTTGATGTAGGGATTTGAAACTTGCTACACAGTTCAGACATGCATTAAACATGTGCATAAAGGAAAAAAAGAAACAAAACTTTGATCCAGGTCATTATGGCAGAATTACATCCCCTTGACTGACATGCATATTTTGATCATATTTCACACTTTGTAGTACTGTTCTTGTCTCTGCAACTCCTCCAATAGTATTTGATGTAGGGATTTGAAACTTGCAACATAGTTCCGACATGCATTGAACATGTGCATAAAGGAAACAGAACTTTCAGTCAGGTCTTTATTGCAGAATTATGTCCCCTTGAATAACATACATATTTTGACCATATTTCCATAGCTGAAATACAATCTCACCTTTTATCGTCGCTCTAGCGGCCTTATTTAATAACCAGTTTTGGTATTACTGTAAAACACCTATTTTTGGCGGCAGTAAAATTTGGCGGTTTTTGTAAACAGACCTTTTGGCGGAATTTTATTTTGGCGGTGTTGTGATTTACAAAAAAAAAAGAAAAAAGAAAGAAAGAAAAAGAAAGCAAAAAAAAAAAAAAAAACACAAAAAAAAAAAAACGGAGAAAAAAGTAGCTTATAGCTCATTTAAGTCCTAGTTTTAAATTATCATCCTTTAATTATGCGGCGGATTGCAGTGATTACAATTTTATTCTATCATTATAAACAAAACTGTTTACATCATACAGGTTATTGTGTTGCTTCTGATTTAATCAAATTGGCTTACCGGGTATGTACTAAGTAGCATGACATAAACATCGCTACACTCAGTTTCACCTGTGTGTTTTACTTGGACTTTGCTTCTGATACATATGATGTGTATTTGTTTTGATATTATAATGGAAGGAATACATCTCTCAATAGTAGATTTTCCCTTTGATCAGCAGTTTAATTGGCGGCATTTTAATTTGGCGATTTTCTTCTTTTCCGCCAATATCGTCAAAATAAAGTGACCGCCAAATATAAGTGTTTTACAGTATATCACAGCTTTATTGGGAATGACAGTACCTCGAACAACTTTGCGTTTCAGGTTGGTAGGATGAATGTCAAGGTCACAGTTGCTATTTTCAGAAAAAACTAGGGCATTGCTCCAGCGCTTTCATTTATAGATCGATTTTGATATAACTTCACATAAATGTTAAGTATAACAATATCTTGAACAAATTACCATTTCAGCACCCCAGGTCCAGGTCAAGGTCACAGTTGCTATTTTTAGAAAAAAACTTTATTGTTCCTCTACTCCTCTATTCATTTACAATTTTGATGTAACTTCACTCAAATGTTTAGTGTGACAATATCTTGGACAAGTTTGTCAGGGTAAAGGTCAGGGTCACATTTGCTATTTTTAGAAAATATGCTGTCATCCCTCTGGCATAACTTGACACAAATATTTAGCTTGATAATATCTGGGACAAATTTACGTTTCAGCAATGTAGGTCCAAGGTCAAGGTCACAGATGCTATTATAGATACATGTAAATCTTTGTCATGGTTCTAGCGCCTTTATTTATTAACTGATTTTGATAGAACTTCACACAAATATTAAGTATGACAATATCTTGGACAAGTTAACCTTTCAGGGTTGTAGTTCCAAGGTCAAGGTCACAGTTGCTATTTTTAAGAAAACACAGTCATCCCTCTAGCACCTTTATTTATTGACAGATTTTGATGTAACTTCACACAAATATGTTTTAACATATTACTCATCTAGTGAGGCATATGGCGGGGACATTCATCACCTTTAGTGATTGTCTAGTTTTTTTACTTTTGTTTACCGTACTGTCCATACAGAACCCACTTCCATTAACATGGTACAACCTCTTACCTTTCAAGATTGGTATCACGCTATCGGCACGCATGCAAACAGCGGAGACCCATCTCAGACGCCTCAAAAAGCGGAGTCTGATAAGGGTATACACGTTTAACTTACAGGATCTCCTATGCACAATACTGTTAAAACGAAAACACCCACAAGAAATTCCTTAAAGTAGAAACGGACACATTAAAATGATAAGGAAGTCAAAGAAAGGTTAATACAGCCAATCGGGAACAGGAAACCCCGTGTTAAAACAACGTCATTTTACAAATCAAAGAAAACTCAATGTCAGCTCAATGCCACAGAACAGTGATACAACGCTATTTCAAAGATGGGCGTGTTTGATTTTCACACCATTGTCATGTTGTTTAGCATCGCTGGTGGGACTGTGTGAAAGTTAAACAGGCTTTCTCCGATAGTTTCTGTGCTCCCAATAAGAAGCAGGACAGATACAATGTTTACCATAAAACCGGCTAGTACCTAGAAATAAAATGAAATAGTTATTAACATTTTCACTCTAAGTAAAATACGTAAAACTTACCATATGTATTTAACATTTAGTAGGACAAGTTAATGATCTAAATATTGTCTGTTTAATATATTTTGAAAATATTTGGAAAATAAATTTTTATGGTTAACGGATACATTTATAGGTAAAGTAACTGTCACTTCATTTTTGCCACCTTTACCAAAAGGGGTCAACATTAAACCTAACTACTTCCACCTTCAGGAGTACTTTCTTTTCTTTTATAATTAAACTCCTGTCTAGAAGTTTCTTCCTCGTCCAGGGAAGTAAACTGAAAGTAAAAAGGTGTCTCCCTTACAAAATGGCAGCAAAAATGGTTGAAAACCGATACATATTTAATGTGTTAAAAAGGCTTGATAACCGGTTAAGCCCCCCCCCCCACACACACACACACACAGCACAGGAGTCTGAAATTTCGTCAATAAAAGTTCATATATGTATTTTAAAAAGACAGGAATGCAATGCCTTTTTTACCCCACCCACCACGAAAACTCGTTCCCAACACGTTTTCAAGTAGTAAACAGCAAAAAGCGTTCCAATTTACGTAGCGGTTACTTGTAACAAATGTTTTCTATCATCCGCAACCTACAATCCATCAGTGTGTATTTCAAGAAAGCCACAAAAGAAGATAAAATTTGGCGACTAGCAGCGAATCTGTTTTCTGAGAAACCATGTCCTGTTTACATTTGACAGCGCGTGAGCGGGCGCATTTAATTGGACGAGACGCATTTAATTGGACGAGGGTATCGGCACGACGGACGTGCGGATAAGAATCATTTTCATCAACACGGTCGGGCCTTATTCGCACGCCGGCGATTATATATTCCATCATAGATGTCATGTCTTAGAAATGGTTTCATACAACACAGTTTCGGTAATTCATATGGAGGATTCAAAATAACTAAAAACTGGTCAAAACATTTTATGACCGACTTTCTGTTGTTAAAACATCTGATATCCGGATCCCAGCTGTACCTTTATGGGGCACAATCTTATTTTTGGCATGTTCCAGTTCGACATGAATAGGTTGCATCAGTTATATATGTGTATGTAGAAAAGGTATTCCGTCAAGATGAGGCATCAAAAGGATGTTAAGGCCAAATGCTACAAGTCCATAAGCCGACCACAGCTCGAGTATGCTTCGACGGTATGGGACCCAGTGACAAAATTCAACATAGCCAAACATAGTCTGTATACAGGCGTGCCGCCAGATTTTGCTTAACCGACTAACGCCGAACCAGCAGTGTCACTTCAATTTGGCCAGAACTTGGTTGGGAGGACCTTGAATCGAGGCGACACCAGAGCAAAGTCACAATGATGTAAAGGATCGTCAATAACCTCGTTGAAATCCCTCCAGGCCAGTACCTGACAGCCACAGGAGTATCAACTAGAGGACACTATGAACTATTCCTTCCAATATTTTGCTCCATCAACGCCTACCAGGGACCCTTCTTTCCATCAACAAGCCGTCTCTGGAATGGCCTGCCTGCCAATGTCATATCAGCACCGACTTTGGATGACTTCAAGCTCCTTGTCAGTGCTGGTATCCTAAGACCGTGATTGTGAACAATATGTTTTTATCTGGTTTTAACTGTACATAAGAACCTCCCAGCACAAATGTTTTAAGGTTGTTCATAGTGCGACTATGCCAATATTGGCCATGCACTTTATTGGTAGATGTATATGTAGATAGATTGATTTAACAGATTGACAATAGCATAGCACAGGATTGATTTGAGTCCCTAGTACAATCAATTTTTCATATTTTATAATCATTTATAAACTTAAATCGGTGAATTGGCGTGGAACATTTTAGAAATGTGTATATTCATGTTTCAAGTAGGGGCTATGTATAAAATATTTTTTGTTTAGTATAGCCCCTTAAAATCAGCAAAAACCACACCTATATCAAAAATTAATTATCAGTTGAAGTACGATCCAGTTGTTGTCAAGATTTTATACTTACCATAAAACAGGCTGTATACCCCTAGTATGGGTATAAGAAAATTAAAGAAATTCTGATCCCAGTAAATTATACTTCAGTGCTTCTGAATGTGGGTCGTCAGGGACCCAAATGCATTAGAAAAAGCATTATCTTGTTGAACTGTATGTTTGGTTCTTGATTCCCCATGTTCAAGTTATATTAAAGTGAACTATAATCTCTGTATTATCATAATTCAGAGTTATAACCATATCGAAAATGTCACCTTGTCGAAACCCAGCAAACACCAGAAACTTTTCAGATCAAATCATTTGAGAAGAACTAGGACATTCCTTGATTCACAATACACTAGATACCTTGCATATAGTGATGTCCTGAAGATTTTTTTTCAGGACTATTTCTATGTGGAGTAGTCTCCCCTCTTCGGCGGTTTCTGCCAAACCCGCTGAGGAGTTTAAGACCTTGTTCAGATTATCAGTCAAGAGGCTCGTGTTTTAGCATGCCATTGATCTGCTTCTTGTAAATAGTTTTAATGGCCCACCCCGAAAAGTTATCCCTTTGAGCTAAATTCTAAATTTAGTCATCCACCACACCTGAGGTAAAGATCAGAAAATGGTCGTCTCAGTATCGAGAGACGGATTTGGTGGGCTTCTTTTCTTTCTTTTTTCAAAACTGACCCTGTAATTACTTAACCTAGACTGACAGCATATCTTATTTGGAGCCCAGCAGAACTATTTTAGAGCCCTAGCAGTTTTAATTGACACTCTCTTTTTAAGCATTGATTTTCTCAATGATTGATGTCAAAGGTGGAGCTTTATTTCGATCTAACCCAATTCTGATTCTTAACAGACATGTCATGAGCTTTGCTCCCTGTTATGGTGCTATTTTATTTTCCATCTTGTTACTTGTCTTATCGTTTCATTTGTGGCTCGGTGTAGTAACGAAATGCTGTTGTTGTTTTTGTTGTTGATTTATTGCTTTAGGTCCACGGTATACAGCAATGGTCATGTAGGTACGGTCAGTTACCCTAACCACACTATTCCTAGGCAGGCTTAGACCTCTTAAACGGTTAACCAGTAGTAAGTGCACATACTTTCGTCTTTCGCCAGCAGCTGACAACTGCCCTTCTTGAATCAGCGGAAGGAGACGCGAAAGTATGTGGCCTGACTGAGTATCGAGCCTGAGACCTCTGGCTCTTGAGTCAGACAAATAACCAAAGGTAAAACTGCAACAAGTTATACGATGATATAAATGCATAGATAGTGAAATTAATCAATTTGTACAAAATTCATCCATTTTCATTTGTTGGCTTACAAATCGAAACATTTAACAGCTATAACCGCTTGACGTTTATTCACCTCTAAGGACTACCTGTCCAAAGACTTTAAAATGAAAATGTAGAGGAGAATATAGAGCAAATAATTAACTTATTCAAAACATTTTTCATTAATACTAGGACTTTCTAGTTGAAGACCAATAAATAATTTGAGCAATCAGTAAAGACAAGTTCAACACAACCTAAGAGAAAACTTCATGCTTTCTTGCAGTCAGCAACAGGAATGTCAAGAATAGATCACAGAATAGATCACCCTGTCTTGCATGTGTACAACGTACGAATACATATGGATTGACAGTTCTGAAGTAGACAGTTCCAACGATACCGATAGTCAACAAGTGAGTTTATGGTCAGCCCCAAATAAGTTGCATCTTTTCACAATTGAAAACTTATTTCTATGGTGCTGTTTCTCAACATAAGTGGTCTGTTTGCTGTCAATATGTTGATGTTGGGTTGAGTAGGCTTCCAAGCTTGCTAAGTGTCAGCTTATCTCCATCATAAACTGTGGTGCCCAGATGATTTGGATCATTTGCCTCTTATTGTTTTTTGTTTTGATTCTTCAGGGCATGGATATTTGATGCAGTCAGGTGTTGAAGTCTTGCCTTACGCCTGTTCAGTGTATAGGCACAAGACAAAGATCTAAACAAATTAAATTTAGGGCACTAACACTTGATGCACTCAGTAGTTGCAATGAAAATAATGGATCACCCTGTCGTGACCTAGGCAATGTAAAGATAGAAGCCAAAAACACTGGCACTTGATACAGGCAGAAGTTATGAACAAAAAGTGGAACATCTAGCCTTACACCTAAGCAATATACAGATACAAACCAAAAGTTATTTTCAGAACGAAAAAACTCAGGGTACTGATGCATGAAAAAAAGATTGGTTGGTTTTGGATTTAACGGCCCTTTGAGACCGTATTTCAGTCTATATCGGACCGTCCCCCAGAGAGAGGGAGAAAGAAAAGAGAAATGATAGAAGAGAGAAAAATTTCAAACAACCCTGCCCGCACCTACTGTAGGCCCTTGCCCTACTTATACCCAAATAAGTAGGACGCCCCGGCACTGGAAGTTATAACCAGCACCATCGCCCTACTACCGCCCCAGCATGAAAAATATATGTTAATACTGAAATCAGTTTGCAGAGGTGTGCGTGGGGAGAGCGGGAGGGGCAGGGGAGGATCCCCGGCTTCCAGATCTTAGCCAGATAAATTGATATTTACATTTGCAGGCAAACAGAATGGGTATTGATGTAGGACCTCATTAATAATTAACGTCACCGATAAACAAGTGCTGCAACGAAAGATCCTACCTTTACTATGAATCAGACATTCAACGAAAAACCTGACCTATCACCATACATGTATTTCAGTTTCAAAAGCTATTTTACTGGTTTCAAAATCTTTTGAAACATTGCGCAAAAAGAGGGGACATACTTACCCTAATTTTGAATAAAAAATATAGCTTGACAAATACAGTAACAGATCTAAACATTAGAATTAGTTTTCAGGCTTGATTATTTATAGCCTATTTTGACAGATTTTTCAAATTTTGGTTGATCATGGTCGTATAAATGCCTTTGCTGCCTCTCTGATAGACACTTCTCTAAAATATTTCACCAATGCTATACCGTGTATTGTGAATTGAGATAGTCATTAAAATTAGTTAGAACACTTAAGTCGTTCTTTATTGTGTTATCACTTATTCCATAACAAGGCCATACTATTACAATTCCTATGAATCAACATATAAATTTATAATTCTCATGGTACCCGCAATTTTTTTCAGTAGGCAGCGAATGCATTCAGACTTTACTTTTAATTTGACAGGTTTTAACTTAGCTTTACCCATCATGTCTGATAAGGCGTTCTGCAGGGTGTGGCATTAAGCCCTCCATTTTATTAATTGATTTACCCCAGGTAATAAGATATTTTTATATTATATTTTTTTATTCAGCTGCTTCAACAAACATACATGAAACACAAATGACATATAATCCTATCACATTTGGCAGTATACAAGTAAGAAAGACAGAAATTCCTCTTCTGACCATGCCTCTCTGAGAGTGTAATATGATACAACCACGATACCTTGGTGGGTAATAAAATATTAAGTATGAAAAAATTTTTAGCGTGGGCCATTTTAAAACCTTCCAACGCACCGCGGCGGAGGGTGAGGGTGAAGGTTTGGACCCAGTAAAACCGGTTTAAACCCCCAGTAGTTATTACTGACCGTCCCAAGGCAGTACTTTCGTTGCGGTCGCATTTGTTTTATTTTCGGTGCTGTTTAACTTATTGTGTTTTCTCTTTAACCCTTCTGTTGGTCTAAATTATTTAGTTCAGTAACGACAGCTGAGTTGCCACCTATTTGGGAAAGAGCTGCTGACTCGGCTTATCACTTGTAAGTTTCTGTTTGTTGGAATGTCCTTGTCAATCTTTCCCTTTGATGTTGGGGATAGGGTTTGGGATCTGATTCAGTCAATTCCTGAAGTGTATTTACTTTTAAATTTCCCTTTGAACAACTAAAAGTAGAAAGAAGAAAACTTAACACGACCAAATGCAGATATAGTGGCAGGGGTGGGGTGGGGGAGGTGTGTGTGTGTTGGGGGTGGGGTGTGAGAGAGGGGGGTGAAAAGCAGGGCATTGCAATTGGCCAAATTATTTCAAATCATGCAGTTTGTCAGTTGAAACTGAGTTTACGCAGCTAAAATTGGCTCCCAAGTCGTTCACCTCTGTAAGAAATACCTGAAATTTTCACATTCTCTTCCAAAATCTGCGTACATGCCGGCATAATTTACTAAGATACATGTGCCAACAAAAAGAAAGTGATACCCATGGACATAAAATGGTAAAATCTTGTTTGTTTAATCACTGTTGATCCGAACTTGACATTGATTTAACGTTGTTTCAACGATTTTGTGTCTGCTCGGTTTGTTATATTTCACTGTACCTATGCTAATGGGCATGAATAGCCCACATAAAAAACTTACAACACAAGTTCCAATATACTATGCAGAGGCAGGACAATATGACAGAGAAAATGGAAAACCGTAGACCCTACACATGACAAAATTGGAACTTTAAAGAGTGATGCCTATAACAATAACTTATTCCCGGATGTAAAAAATCTGAGAGAGAGAGAAAGAGAGAGAGATTATTGCTGTGCTTTTGTTATTTTTTTTATTTTTTTCTTTTTTTTTTTCTTGTATTTGTTTCCTTTTTTTGACGCATCTATGAAAAGTAAAAAGATAGACAATGATCAGGAATTAATGCAATCAAATCACACATCCCTCTCTCAAAACCAATAGGGAAAGAAGCACCCACCCACGGAAAAATCGACACTAGTTCACGAAAGACACGCACAGTATGTATGTATTTATTGAAGAATAAAATACTGTTTAAACAAAAGACACGCACAGTAAACCGAATGAGCAGCCCTTTCCCAAACAGGTGGTCATTAAGCTACCCTAGGATTCTGCGTTTCTTTGATTTGTCGTTTTAAGTTTGTCACAGACTCCAACAAATTTCTAAAGCAAGCCTGCATATCAGCACGTTCTTGCCATAACTTTTTCTGTTTATACTACTTAACTGTGGACGAAAATAAAACCTATTCCGCTGGTCTGTGTTCTGTGTACTCAACACCCGTTCAGACCCCCTCCCGCTCTCTGTCTCTCTCTCTCTGCCTCGCTCTTTATCTCGCTCTCTGACACACACACACACACACAAACACACACACACACACACACACACACACACACAACTTCACATGACAGTGTTTTCCTGCAGAATATGAGTGCTTTCCTGCGTTTTTTGGCGTTTTCCGATGATTGGCTGCTTTCCGGTCTTGATAGTTACTGAAAACGGAACTGTTTTAAACATAAGCCTTAATGTTAAATAATTTTAATTAGGGGGGCGGAAGGGGATATGAGAGAGAAAAAGAAAGAAACTATAGGTTGAATAATACTCGCCAACTGACCTGAGATGTTGGTGTGTTGGTTTGGGCGACTAATTTATATCCGTGGAGGCTGGTTTGGGGTGTTATGAAGGCGGTTTAGGCGGTTTGGGATGTTTTGGGTTGGTTTGGGGTGTTTCCGCGGACCGGAGTATTAATCTGTTTAGGCCTTATAACCATTTTATTTACTTATAGCTACATTTGTTATTTTCTTTAAAAACATGGATACATGTAATGAAGGGTATCATCTGTGCTATTCTGATACAAAATATCAATATAGGGCTCAAATAATGCTTTTCACCAAATAAGCCAGATAAGAACTTCGTATTAAACCCAAATAACCGTTATCTTGTGGAAAACCCTTTATTTTATAGTGCGTTCCGGTAATTACAGGTGCGTTTCGGTGTTTTTGTGCGTTTCGGTATTTCTATGGACGGAAAAAATGTAATATTCAGGATGATCAATGGATCGCCCATAGAATAGCAAATTGCCGTCGTGCCGACAACCGAACGACCGTCTTGCCGATAAGGATCCGAGACCGCACGACCGTCTTGCCGATAACCACATCCAATCTTGTTGCACGCGACCGCGTGAAGTGGACATCGTTTCTCAGAAAACAGATTCGCTGTCAGTTGCCAGATTTGATCTTCTTTTGTGGCTTTCTTGAAATACATACTGATGTATTGTAGGTGGCGGATGATAGAAAACATTTAGTTACAAGTAACCGCTACGTACATTGGAACGCTTTTTGCTGTTTACTACCTGAAAACGTGTTGAGAACGAATTTTCGTGGTGGGTGGGGTACAAAAGGCATTGAATTCCTGTCTCTTTCTATAGTATATATATTTAAATAACTGGGTGTGATTTTGTAGGATATGCATTATTTTTGGTATTCTATTGACAGAATTTCAAACTCCTATGCACACAGTAATTGCTTTTCTTGCTGTTCCAAGACGGCAATTCTGTTTGGGTTAGTCTTAGGTTGTTTTATGTTTGTTTGTTGCTATGTCTGTTATTTAGTGTATAGTGTGTAATGCGACATATTTTCCAAGTAAAACATAGTGAGAACCCCCCAAAGTACCAAAGTATTCAAGTAAATTTTCGAATCAATTTCAATCTTACCGTATCAATAACCTTCACGTAACCATATGAGAAAACTATAGCGTTGGGTGGCGAGGCCACTGGTAACATAAATGCAAAGGAGGAGGCTATGGCTGATGGAAACATCAGATATAATGGGTTGAGCTTCAAACCAATAGCCTGAAAAATGGATGCAAAAATCATTTGATTGATGGTTAACGGTTACGTACTGTGAATGTTCTAACACGAAATCGACAGAATGCGGTGCGTCGCCTGTCAACACATTGGTATAAACAGAGCTAAACATGAAAACTCGACGAAAAGTTTACGCCGCTGATGTCGACCTTGCTACTGGGAAAGTGATATAGGGGAGAGTCGGGTAACTTCGGACAGGCGGGTAAATTCGGACATACAATTGCAAACAGTGAAAATCCAGATGAGACGGCTCATAATCTCATCAGTATTTTCTCTGTTTGGCCGGTTTTTTGTTTTAGTTCTAAACAACTGACATATAAAGGAAACAATGTCAGTGTCCGAATTTACCCGCTGTCCGAAGTTACCCGACTCTCCCCTATATGTCTCACTTATGATAGTCGCAGGCAAGGTAAAACTGGGACACCTAGAAAATTATAGTAATTGTGCTTAAGTTGAACAGTTTGGATTTACATTACAGTAATGTGTCAGAAATGTGCAGATGGTTGGTTGGTTGATTTGATGCTTAACGTCCACAGTAAACAGCTAAGGTCATGTCGGGACGGTCAGTTAACCTAACAAAACTATTTCTGGGCAGGCTTAGACCTCCTAAGCGGTTAACCAGTACTAAGTGCACATACTTTCGCCAGTAACTGACAACTGCCCTTCTTGAATCAGCGGAAGGAGAAACGAAAGTATGTGGCCAGACCAAGTTTCGAACCCAGGACCTCTGACTTATGAGTCACGTGCCCTACCGATTGCGCTACTCGGTCCGGCATGTGCAGATGGAATGGTGAACAGTGTAGACCCTGCTCAGATTGCTCCTGTGCCGTCTGATCTGGGTATACACTAGTTTGTTAAGACCAATCTGTCCCAGTATTTAAAATTTTGTAAGGTAAAGTATGGCAGCCGGTAGGAACGAATGCGCCTGGAATATTTCTTGTGCAATTGTATATATTGCAGTGTTCCGCTGCACGAAAATGGTCATCGCAATTTCAGCAAAGTTATATCATGACGGAGGATACTGTCTCAGAATCACTGTCATATAGTTGTGCTGTGACCTTTTGTATCCTATTACAATTTCCATATCTACTGACATGTAGGAAACTAAACAGACCACTAGATACCACCACCGCTGTCCTAATGCTATAAGAGACGATGTTTATGAGCTAGTTAGCTTGTTATCGAATCCTTTCATATTATTCTTGTATGAATTGATTGTGTCTGTTTATATGTTGAATGAAATACTGTTTAAACTTAACTAATGCTATTGTTTTTCAGCTGGCTAGCAAATGGAAACGGCCAGGTTTTGAAGTTTCTTTAACCGTTCAATGAGCTGAGAAGATATAATTACGTTTGAAGCAAATTGACCTCCTCGTCTGAAACTCTATGGTCTGCAGTTAGGTGGTCGATGCTATATGGACTGACAATACCGTATGCATGGTAATTTTCGCGATGTTCCATTTTTCGAGGTATTTCGCGGTCACTCAGAAACCGCGAATATTAAAATCGTGACTACTTTCCTGTTTCTTACAAAGTGTCTTCTGTAGACACAGTGTTCATATATTTTGTTTGTGTTTGCTTCGGTAGTTGCTGGTACTTTTCACTTGAGCCAGTTCTTTCATTAACCTGCGGCAAGTGACTCAAGTGAAAAAGAAATGGATTTGCTTTTCGAGCATGCTGCTAACTGCGAAAATTAAAATCGCGAAAATTAATATTTATGTTTTTGACCTTTAACCGCGAAAAATTGAACCGGCGAAAATTACCGGGTATACGGTATGTTTAGCAATAACTTACAAGGCTGGACAGAATAGGCATCATCAGTGCACAAATGGCTGGATTACTAATGAATTCCGTCATACCAGACATTATAAAGCACAGCACCAAGTTCAGCACCACAGGGTCAAGATGGTCCATGTCAGATAATTTAGACGCGAGCCATTTTGATAAACCAGATACCTACAATAAAATATGGTCATTTTTGTTCATTTTAAGATTACATGGCAATGTAATCTTAAAATGATCTAGATGTTCAGAAAATTGGACAAATAGGGAAAGGAATATTATATTTATTGAAAGGCAGGAGCTTAAGAATCTGTTCACCACTAAATCCGTTATTCGACATATTGGAAAACTGCAATGTTTTTCCGCCGTTTCTACAAAGGGGAACGACTTACGTGACCAAATTTTTGATCAGCTGAGCGATGTAGCCTCTCTAAGACGGAATCTAGTCTTTAAAAGAAAGATAACTTATTCTAGTGAGTGCTCATCCCATTAGATAGGCAGGCAATACGAATATGAAATGGTAGAGTTGTTTCCGCTGAAAATGTGTCGATTTACCTTTATTTTGCTTTTATTTGATAACTGAAAAAACGGGACACCTCATGAAAAAAAAAAATAATTGATGTAAACATTTTCAAATGATGCTTAAAGTTTTACAGGTAATGCAATGGAATGCTTGATTTAGTAATAAAGTAAGCATTGACTAAAAAGTTATTAGACACCGTGTGCTTAACCATGAAGACCAATATGCCCCCTGCTACGGCATTAGTGAATATTGGAAATACCTAGTTGCCATCACACAACTTCTTATAACTTAATGGTCAAAAGTTGGCTCATAGACAACCCAACTGAATTATATTCATGTATAAATACTGATAAAAATAGTCCATTACATTTTAATCAAGTTGAGCCGCGACACGACAAAACCATTAAAGTGGTATGTGCGTCCAGCGAAGACTCAGATCAGCCTGGGTATATGCCCAGTCTGAGCAGAGTCTTTGCTGTGCACTAAAATTGTAGCGCAATATCTAAGCTGTGTCCATGACGACAGCAAAGACTCTGGTCACACTGGGTGGATGCCCAAGGTGATCAGAGTCTTCGTTTGGCGCATATATCACTTTGTTGATTTTGTCGTGTCGCGGCTAAATCAGATAATGCAAGTGATTCTTTTGCAAAGGGAGTTAATGATATGCCTCCTTTTGCGAAAGGTTTAATTCCTGCACACATACAGAATAAGGGAGATAATATAGTGACGTTATGTTTAAAGTGACTGGGTACATTCTTTGTCGTTTTCATTTTTGTCTTTTCTAAATGGCGGTCAACTCTTACAGGAAAGAATTGGCTCTTTCATGAGCAAACACTTTCCTGTAACAGTTGCCTTCTTTTAAGAAGGGCTTCATCCATCCATAAAAGCAAACAGAAAATCACGGAAGTTGTTGATCTTCTAAAAATGGTTACAAAACATGTCTGTACATCCATAAACATAAGGGGCCGTATTCATAAAACGACTTAAGTGGTTGCTATGCTGTTGCTAAGGCTAACTTTCTTTGAAGGAGATTCGCTACAACTATGAAATTTACTCCGGAGGAACAGTCTTACAAAGACTGTTCCTCCAGTTGTAGGGAATCTCCTTTATAGATATATAGTCTTAGCAATAGCATAGCAACCACTTAAGTCGTTTTAAGAATACGGCCCCAGATACCCATACAGTAGGACACAAACCTGACAGGCATTAGCAACACAAAACCCACTACCAAGAAGGAACACTATTCCCCAGGGAACTCTGTCCGCGGCCGCCTTCCACGTTATCAATGGTTCCGGTTGTTCCCGCTCACCTAAAATTATGAGAGACATTAGTATGCCATCTTTTACCTACGAAAATGATCAGAATGCTCCTATGTTAACATGATTGTTAAGCGTATTTGTTTCCTTTTACAGTGGCGTATTCATATGAAAACAAGAAAAAATCTTTGAAAAAAAGATAATCTGCGCAGATTAAATGGAAGTGTGTTTTGCAATATATCCCTAGGTGAAGAGCTGACAATAACTTTTATGAATATGACTCAAGTGAGCTACGTAGGTAGGCATCCACAACCGTAATTTTGATACTGGGTAGCGACAATGCCCTATCTCAATGTTGAGCGGTCCAATTAGCTCCATTGATTCAGATATAAAAATACTGAATAAAGAACCGTATGGTAAGTGTTGTCTCTGTTTTGCTGCGTAGAATGTGTCTGAATATTTTATTTCATGAACAATAAAACTGACAAAGGAACTTTGTTTCATTTTATCTCTCTTGTGAGCTGTGATAAAATAATCATCATTATTTATATTTTGTTGTATTCATACCAGTTTGTCGACAGCAGAATATTCGTGGAATCTTGGATGGGAAAATGAATAAAAGGATTGCTATAAGTATAGCCGGAACAGCCTCTCGGACATACCTGGAATGATAATAGGCAAGATGGTAAGTTGCGATGGATATGTAAACCGCAAGACGAGGAAAAATAAACATTTTTGATTTTGAACAATTTGGCACTGGTTACAAGCAAGGTCTATGATGAGACTGCACACAAGTGCAGTCTGATAAGAGCCTTCGCTTGTCGCATCAGCCATCTATGGAAGTGACCAAGGCAATACAACAAACAGTGAGGTCTTTGATTGCCCTGTATGAATGAGAAGGATGATCACCTGACGTGGCTTAATGTTCTCTGTGGCATGGGTGTGTCGGCCAGCGTATTCATGGATTAATAGCAAGTTCAATATACCAAGAATACAAAAGTGCATCTATGCAGTTGTATGAGTTGCAGAATGAGCACAAGTAATCGTTTATGTACTGTTCAGTGCTTGTGCATTTAAATTGTCTCTACAGTTCATTTACAACTTACAAAGTAGCTCTTTAAAAATGGACAGGCAGATTTTCATTGCCATTACGTAAACCTGAAGTAGATTATATTTTATCAGGGTTTCAATAGACCCTTCCTGTAGGAGTTAGCATCAACAACAACAACAACAAAAAAACGAAAGAAATATATGATGTCTCTTAAATTACCCTGTGAATTTTCACTAAACTTTCAAACCATAATTATGCGAACATTAAATAAATCAAAATTTTGTCAGGAGTCATAAATAAGACGCCGAATGGTGTTATGGCGAACTGGGTTTAATTGTGTCTGTTCATAAGCAGTAACTGCACACCCAGTCCAACTGATTCAGAAAGACTGAATTGACCCAGAATGATCAGGAAATGTTAAATCTGCATTAAAATACAGAACGGGGTAGGGGGGCGTCTACGACCGCCTTACGTCACTTAACACCAGCTACAGTGAGGCTACAATGTACCGTCTTGATCCTAAAACACCCCGCTCAAATAAACACTCCCTGTTTCTTTTCCGAAAATGATGTTATATAAACTGTCATGAATTCCTATTTACTTCGCTGGATTAGGTAGTTCTCTCGAAAAGGAAAGGATTTATTTTCTTACAAAAATGTAAGAGCTGACTCCCACCCCTACCGAGAACAGAGGCAAAATAATAGAGTTACTTCGTCTGAAAGTATACCCATTCACCTTTGACATTGTTTATTAGAGTTATTTTGGCAGTGACTGGGTTACTTACAATTTGGTTCTGAATAACGTTCCCTTTCGTAAAATTCAACGCACCACGACGTGTAATATGATCAATATGGTAGTATAAGGAAAGAATGAACATACCAAAGAGAATCAAATACATGTAGTTGACTCAGTCTAAGTGTCTTAGAAATCTGTTGAAAAGCTGGTTTTATTGCCAGATCAGATTCATACACCTTCGAGTATATAGGTATTACAAAATTGTTCACTACAAATACTTACGATTTTTTGAATAAGTGGCCCCAACCAGCTTCTCCACCCATATCACGCGTTATCCACAACACTATTAATACTACAAAATGAGCTATAACTGCCGCTTGGCCAAATCTGAAAGCATATATAGCAGAAACAGACAGGTTAAAAGATGTTGTGTGTGCCTATTATATTTACGTCTGGTTTAGGCTTGTTAATGAACACTTACTACCTGGAAAAGAGGTGTTCATTTTGCTGTTAGGTCTTGTTGTCTTATTATTTTTGCTATTGCTTTGTATTACTATTTCCAGTTTGGTGTCGCAGGTGGGATTGGGAATTGTATCAGATCCTGCATATTGTCTCTGTACGCTACTTTGCTTCACGAGTCAAAACTATATTTCCAACTGTACTTTGGTGCGTCAGAGAAAGTCAATAAAATTGCAAAACTTTTCCGACCTTCTTCAACAACCCAAACACTTGTACTTTTGCAACTTAAGACTTCAAATAGAACTTAAAGAAACACAATACACATTACCTGCCGTTGTTTAATAAAAAGGATTTAAAATAAATGTATCGTTTTAAAATTCTGTTATATACTCGTATAACCATGTGCATCAAGAAACTGCGATATTATGAATGGCGCCACTGAGGTGTTATGAAGAGTTTTGTATGGTCACAGCTATAAGTAGGATGTCTGCTGTATCAAATCGTGGCCGGGGGATTCTATCTTTGAATTATTAGCAGATCGAAGACCTATAACACCGCTTTCAGTATACAATAAAAGGTATTTTTGGTTAGTAGTGAATTTTAGTGTCTAAGAGTATTTGCATTTTTCTGCGTTTATCGTTCTGCATGGTTCAGTCCATCTTCAAATAGTCTTTCAAATTTAATCGATGAGTTCCAAAAGTATGGTCTTAATAAGCCAGAAGCTTTACCTACACAAGCAAAATAATAAGTAGTCAAAACTTCAACCATTCAGTACAACCGAAAGCAAGACAAGGACAAAACATATTTGCCTACGGAAAGCGCACGATAAACTAAGCCAACAGGAGAATTATGCCTTTAAAAACAGACAGTTGCTTTGATACGCATGTCTTTAAGACAGGTTCACCACCTATCTCTACCAGACTACTTTTTAACCAAAGCTAGCTGAACTATGTTTAAGCTGTTTTATTTGTCATTCAAACTAGCCGAATGAAAACATACGTAATTGGTCCAAGTTTTCGGTATTCTTCCTTGATCAGTTCTTTAATCCTTACTGTCGTCTCTTTGCCTCGAGTTCCACAACAGCGCCTGCAACAAATGTGTCAAAGAAATTACTTTTCTAACCAATGTAATTGAGTCGCGACATGACAACACCAACAAAGTGGCAGGTGTGCCCAGCGAAAACTCAGATCAGACTGGGCAGCCGCCCAGTCTGATCAGAGTCTTCGCTGAGCGTAAAAAAGGTAGATAAGGATCTTAGCTAGCTCCATGCGGACAGACAAGACTAGGATTAGACTAGGTGGGTGCCAAGGCTGATCTGAGACGTCGCTAGCGCACATGCCACTTTGTTGGTTTTGCCATGTTGCGGCTCATATTACTAGAGAGCTCTTCTCTCCTTAATAATTGGATGGGTTAAATCATCATTCTAGAGGTGTCTGGTTTACATGTTTTTGTTTTATCATTTGTAAAGAAATTGTTGTAACTATTATGTAAAGTGTGTAGACTCTGATCAGACTTCTGCGACGTCCGATCTGAGTCTGCAGTGCTTGCCTATTATTTTTCTTGGGCAGCTAGGCATAAATGGGTTGATACAATCATATTTACGGATGATGTATATCTCATCGGCATTTTGGGTTTATTGTCAAAAATGTAAGCAAGGTTGTGTTATCAATCTCGTTATTACCTGGAATCTTGAGCAATAGAAAATCTTAAAGTGTTCCTTCAAGAGCAGAGAACACATTCAAAAGAAGGAACATGGGCCATACTTCGAAGTTTTTGCTAGTAGAATAAGAGTTTAAACCAAAAAAAATTTTGTGTGTGATTTCTTATAATATATCCTCTGAGCTCAAAGAACGCAGATAAAATAAAACCTGCACTATGGGTGATGCATGCGGGCACGTTTTACGGCCGCCACACGGCACAACATTTATACATGGAGGCAAAGTATCATTATCCAGTGAAGATACCTAAACAAACACTTGCGCAAAAACTAGTTATTTCATACTTGGCCGAACCAAATGATACATATTAACTACCTCATTTTAATAACTTTTCATTCACTCTGTATAACAGTCACATTTTTAAACATGCGTTTATTTGCATGCAATGCAGGTGTATGGTATTGGGTAACATACATGCATTTATTATACTATAGCTAGTCAAAACAGTACACAACACCTGAAACTGATAGCAACTTTTTCACAGAGTCAAATACGAGGGGTGTTCGAAAAGATTTGCAAATGGCCTCATGACTTTGTTTAGGGACAAGCTGGGTACAACTGCTTTGCATTTACTAAAAGCACTGCATTTTGGCTTTAAGATGATACCAAACACTATACAAAGACACTTTTCCTTATTGAGTTACAACTCATTTTAATAGGTCCCAGTCATACCACTGGGCTAATTTTATATATAAAATCTTTTCAGTGTTACGCATTCAAGTCGAATATCCTTGTAAATACAAAATTAATTTTTGCCATTTGCTTGTCCATCGTTTTCTACAATATCCATACAGAAGTTAGAAGCGTTGCAACTTTTATCGATTTATTCCTTGCAAAGCAATGCGCAGTTCTAATGACGTTACTGAAATTTACGTCAACGTCACTTTTGAAAGCTTGCAGACGCTTCGTTTGTGGCATTAACTTGAACTTATTGACAGGTTTTCATTGACCCATGTAAATGCTCTTGCTAACAAGATTTTGAATGCTAATACACTTGTTTTCATTACAAAATCATCAAATTTTGGTAGAAAGTGTGAAATTGCCACAACATAAAGTACGGATAATCCGTATTTCCGGGCCAATAGGGAACCTATATTAAAAATAATTTCCGCGATATTTACAGGACAGCATTGTCTGGGCATTGTTTTTAATGAACAAAGATAAAGAAAAATCAAAGACTGCTGATATATAAATTACGGCCTACTAAAGTAAAATTTTGCAGTGTCTTTAGGGTATACCTCTTTCAAAGAAGATAAAAATGCAACCTTTTTTAAAAAATGCACCGGTTTTTCAGACTTCTCAACGCATATCATAATTTTATGTGTTTCTGCAATTAGAAGTTCTGTCTGTTTGGTGGTTATCGAGAAATTACGTCATTTGCAAAACGTTTCGAACACCCCTCGTATATTGGAAAAACATACTAAGGCTGCTTAACAGATTCGTTGTTGTTTTCAAGAAACGGACAAAGTTACACTCTATCTACAAAACATATGGATTCCCATAAACGTCAACACATTACTGCCTAGCGTCCAATGAATTGAGAATAAGCTAATAGTGCATACCAAGCTTAGACGCCGTAGAACGTGGCATCTGATCAGGGTTTACACAGTTAACATACAATGAACAGTAATCTCAATAAAATATTTAAAAAACACCAAACATAAAAAAAATACATGTAATAATAAATAATAATAATGATTAATGGACTTGTCGAAAATATAGGGGTAGACGAGTCCACCTAAGCATAAATGGGTTAATTGGGTATTGCTAATGCAACATGGTTTGAAGCTCCTTAATGCTAATTGGTATATACGTATTGAACTATGACCAAATATTCTGTAGCCACGATATAGTGTATGAGCGTTTGCCACCTATGCTTTACGACTGGGTTTAAATTGTGATGGTAGCGAATTTTTACTATCGTAAATAGGTATTAATTACACCCAGGTTTCAGTACTACCATTCAGTCGACTATGTATGACTGAAACACTGCTTAAATGGCTCCAAAGTCGCAAATAATATTTCAGTTTATCATTTCTTTTCAAAGAACTACAGGCAATGTTTTCATTTTATAATTTGATGATGTGCACTTTTCTAAGACATTGCGCCTTCAGAAGCAATGGAAAATTTCCGTGTTCTATTCTGCAACAGTTTACTGTTTCTAAGCGCGTGAGTCTAATTTCTGACGTCATTAGAATTACTGGCGTATCTTGTGACGTTTGGAGACGTTAGATGGTGTATCGTCTCTTTTCTAAAATCGCCCTAAAAACGTACATTTATTTTAGATATAGTAAAGAATATTGGCGGGAGCATGAACACGCTGCCAGAATTTGCATGATAAATACTTTTTCAGTGGTTTTGAGTGTTAGAATCGAAACCGTTTCGCTTAAGCATTGAATTGTTGAGTAATAATTCACTGTTTGTCGGTCAGTTGTAAGTAGATATACCAGAAGCGCGTGATATGATCTACTTTCGCGCTTGCGATATGATCTGCTAGAGCTGATCCATTTCTTAAATAGAGCTGTATAACATGCCAAGGTAAAGTGCTCCTGACTCCCATAATGGACACTGTCCTTTCAATTGATTTGTATCAATAAAACGGACTTTCAGGTAAGGTGGTCGGGTGAATGAAAAATGTACGTCACACCCCTCCTGGAACAAGACTATACTTACAAAGAACGTAGAAAATATATTTGAAGCCATATCCAAACTAGCAACAATAGAACAAGAGAGGTTGGCACTAGAAAACCCATCCAATTTGCAAAGGTTATCGGTGAATCGATTCCGTATTTTTCGAAAGTTCTGAAACCAATTAACTATATTTAATAAATCACGTTTCAAATGCGAAAGCGGTGTATAGATCTTTTTCTTCTTCTTGTTTCGTTAGAGCAAATATGGTGCAAAGTGGCAATATTCAAAAATCTATTCATATGTATGGGTACACTCCCGTGTTTTCCGCCAATTTTTCAAAGGTAGACGGTTTCTGTGATTTCCTGTTTGCTCCCCTGGGTGAAGAAGACCCTTATATAAACGGTCTACTTTTAAAGGAAATAGTATGCCCCTTCAGAAGCCAATTCTTCCTTTAAGAGTTGTCCGCTTCTGAGAAGGAGATGTGGGTGGGGGAGAGGGGACTGAAAATGGCAGAGTAATTTTCCCTAAAAGTGTACCCAATCACCTTAAATACATGTACTTGAATATATACAGGATTCTGATAAATCCTGTTACAATGTTTGTCTCACTTGAGCTAACTACCTTATAATTCAAGTATTAAAATTCTGATGCTTCATTTCACTGATCCTTGTTTTTGTTTGACGTTTCGATGAAATGTCAATTCCGTCATTGTTGTTCTTCTTTTGATACATTTCGGATAGTAATTTGATTTTTAAACAGACCCGTACAACAAGAAGATCAAATTAATGTCACCAATTTTCATAGGCGTCCTGTTATTGTTCTTGAAGCAATATAGTCAAGTATATAGGTATTATGCAAAATTCAAACTTACTTGTCAAGTACTCCTATGAACACAAGGTTTGGTATGGCCCCTGTCATTGTCGCTATACCACCAACGTTTGCAGCGTAGCCAATACCAAGGGTGAGGGCTTTGCAGAGACGTAGAAATTCAGGGTCTTCAACATTTTCAAGGCTGTAATATAAATTCATACAATAAAACACATTTTCATAAAACTAACTAATAAGCAAACTGCGCATGCCTATTAAAGGTGCGCATGTGCACATTTTGTCATGGCATGTGCTGTTTGCCTGAATTGAACAAGATCTTTGCATTTTCAGGTCGAATAGCTAACAATTGCTCAAGCTGGCAGGAGAGGATGAAAGCCTACATGAAATTTCACTGTATATTCCTACATATGACGCAGTTTCTCGTTTTACAGGAATAGTTAATTCTGAGTATGGGCTTATTAACACTTATATCAAAGAACTATGACTGCATCACATTTTCAGATTTAGCAACAAAATGAAATTAAAAGGAAAAAATAAATAAACAGCAAGCGGCATCCACTAATAAATCTTCCATATCATTCTTATGTTTCTAAATAATTACTGAGTGCAAGAAGGGTGAAAATTAACATTTTATTCACTTTGAGCACGACGCAAAATTAATGTTATTCATTGATTTATTAAGCTTTAGAAAAAATGTGCCAAATGATTTTGTTGTTTCCATATAGTCATTTTGTACGGATATATTAAGATACTAGGCAATTTGGGCATTTAAATTCTTTTTAACGGCAAAAAAGTACTTTAAAAATACTAAGACGGTGACTAAGTCTGTTGCTCTTGTGACTTAGCGACATTCTTGTTCGTGACAAACACTGGAGGTTCTTTTAAAATTCAGAAGTGCAAATTTCAATTTCTGAATTAGATACTTATTATTGTGATATTGACAGTGACTTCAAAATAATTTTCTACCGGTAAATGTAACATAGTCTTAATTGACAACGACGTTCTCGTGCTACTGTACAAGACTGGGTTTTATTTTCTAAATCAGAATTTTACGTTTCCACTGGCATGATCTTAACTTGCACGGTTGAAAACTATTCATCACATGATGGAATATTTTACAAGGATTCTCAAGCACTTAGCCACCATCTCGCACTAACCAACTGAGCTTTACGTCTAATTAAATGGACAAATCATTGTCAGTTACTTTGATAACTTCTTAAGAGTTATTGTGCTGTACAATGTCAAATCAATGTGTTCTGCATATTCTAAATGCGTTTTAAAAGGAATGTGTTTCAGACTTATTAGAGACTTATGTACGTTTCATGTGTTAATAATAATAGTTAAAACCAATACATCTCACAGTTTGACATAAGTTAACCATAATGGGTTTCTTTTCCTTCCATTACAGATTTGGCATACAAACAGTTACTTCTGTTTCTCATATGTAAGTGTTGGTTATATGCAGTACAAAAATTCTGTTTTATCTGGTAAAGCATTTTGGTTTATCTAATTATAGTTCATATTGATGTAAATTGTTAAAGGACTACCAAAATTTGTGAAATCACATGATGTGGCCCAATAATAAACTTGCGCATTCAGAGAATCTCGGCCGTCCCACATTGCATAACAAAATTCAGGGTGTAGAGAAAGTTACTATTTTGTAACGCTTAGATGCGGTTGCTGATATGAGGTTTGGATTATAACAGATACATAAGATGCCGTTTATCATGACGCTGCTTGATCAGCTTTACGTACGTTGAATCAGACTCCTTTTCGAGCAATTCCTTCTGACTGTTGTCTCGAAACACCTGTCCATTTTGTTTCAGTTCCACAATCTTCACCTCAACTCCGTTACAGTATGTACAACTGTCATCCATCTTTGCTCCTTCGTTGGTGATACCAGTGTCTACAGCTAAAAGATATAATCCATTGTGAAAAAATCTTTTTGCATAACTAACTGCGTAGCATTTTGTCAATGAAATACATAATGCGACAATCTGCAGTTGACAGCACTTTAGTTTACAATATAACGACAAGAACAATGGAAATCTTATACTGTAATAAGACATGTATACATGTAGTTGGTTATATATACCTAATAGGCTGAAAGATTTAATAAAAGAAAATGTGTTTTCTAATTTTCTCGTATACATGTTTTTCATCAATTTACCTTAAGGTTTTATGAATGTACAATCATGTAATAGATTGACCCTTTATAGTTTTGACTATTAACTAATCCGTCGAAGCTCAAAAAGAAATTTAGTCTAATATTTCAACACAGTACAGCGAATATCTATTAATTCATCAAAACAAATTTCGCCATTAAAAACCCAGAACAGCTTAATGCAACAACTTTTTAACCTGCAAAACATTAGGCGAGATGGCATCCATCTTAGGATATGATACTTATGTAAACGCTTTGAATTTTTTTGTTTTTGTTTCTTTTTTTTCGAACTTTTCGTACTATTGATCACCAAAGAAATTAAGACTTAACAATGCAATCGTCATACCACTTTTATCTTAAAAAGATTAAAACAAAAAAGTCACAGAGCGCCTAATGATATTTTGAAATCACAAGACGGACTCCATTTCGCAGAATAGTGAGCAGCTTCAAAGATTATTGCGTGAAGATGTTCTGATAGGGTTTCGCTCTCCATGAAAATAGCTTAAATAAGTTAAGAGATTTCATTTCATATTTTTCTTTATTCAAAGTAAATGCTTCTAGTTTAACTTTGATCAATATGTGAACACTTGTTTACACCACGTGACGCCATTTTAAAAAGCCGTCGAAGTCCATACTCTTGGTAAGCTTTGTCTTGATTTATTTTTTCTACAGAGCTTGTTTAGACGTCGGTTACAGAAAGTGAAGCGTCTAGCTCAATAATACTAAACTTTTAAGGCGAAAGTGTCAATACGACCACAAAATAGGCTATCAAGTATCGTTGATGATCAAGACTTCAGAATTTCGAGACTTCTGTTAAAATTAAACTTTCGTCATGCTCATAAACAGTTTTATTATATACCTATCAATGATACATGTACATACACATTAATATAATGGTGACTTGATCTGGCGTACTATATCACGTCGAGTGAATGAAATCATACCATCGGATAACCCGAGACGCTTGCATCGAGGGTGATCCGATGGTATGAGCTCATCCTCGAGACGTGATACAGTACGCCAGATCAAGTTACTATTATAATTATTTGTTTATTATATACCTTAGGGAATAGCCAATTATTCATACTTGCCAACGGTTATGCATCGACCCGGATTCGAACATGCGCTAATCGTGAGACAAACGCTACCGACTATGCTATCGAGGCACGCTTTTTGACGTGTTTGTTGACGTTACCTCACTCGTCGCGTTATTCTGGTTTTCGATTCTATGCACTTTAAAAAGTGGCGCGCCTGAGGCTGGAACGCAGACATCGCCTTGTTTTAAGGGATAGTGATGCGTATTCGGAAAACATCAGTTTAATACGGCTTTCTGTATCAGATAGCCAGGAAACATGTAGTTCAAAGGATGCATCATTAATAGGTATATAATAAACACTTTGAACTGCCTGTTTTCTGGCCATCTGATACAGAGAGCCGTATCAAACTGACATTTTCTGAATCCGTATCACTATCCCTTAAAACGAGGCTATATCTGAGTTCCAGCTTCAGGCGCATCATTTTTTAAAGTGCGTCGTACAAACGAGAACCAGAGAAACGGGACGTGTGACGTAACGTCAACAAACACGTCAGAGGGCGCGCCACAATAGCTCAGTCAGTAGCGTTCGTCTCACGACTAGCTACATTTGTACAAACCTCTGTCGCGCAGGTTCGAATCCGGGTCTATGCATTAGCGCTGGCAAGAATAAACAGTTGACTGTTCCTTAAGGTACCTACATACAGTGATACAGTACGCCAGATAAAGTTACTAGTATAATAATGTGTATCTACTAGTTTGTTGGTGGTAATGGTTACATGCATTTACAGTTTTGAAGGTTTTACAAATATGTTACAAGTAACTAGGGATAAAGTTTAAACTAATTGCAACAGGAACAGTGCTTTGTGACTGAGGTCTGTCCGCTGTATTTTTCGTTTAGAAATGTGATGACTTCCCCCGTCTAAATTATGGATTAGGATTTTAAAAGCAGAACCTATGAAAAAAAAATAATGTAGATAAGGAGATAAGGAGGTTAAATCAAATAAACATGAATTGAAACTATTCAAGCAATAGAATATCCCCAAACACCCAACTATAACCACCACCTTAATTAATATTTAAAGGACATACTGGGTTTAAACGGAACACATGGTGGGTCCGAACCAGAGGTAGAATTACCTTCACCATCTATGAGACGAAGAACTGAAAGCCAAAGTATGATGGTGGATGCTTAAGGTAAATGAGAACACTTCTCTGTATTTCAGCTATTTTACAAGGGGAAATAAATTTTGTTACTTTCTAAGCCATAAAGTATTCCTTTCCAAAAGGGGTCTGCTCCTATACAAAGGTTGTGCTCTTAAAGGAGCGCGTACTTTTCTTTAAGAGTTGGCCTAAACTGACAAACGAAACAAAATGAAAATTGTACAGTGCATCCCGTGGACGTATATTTAGGCCCGATTTCACGTCACAGTTATAACTCAGATTAACAAATCCGTGTTCTAAGTGCGACGTGAAACCTGGCCTATATGCCGAAAGGGTAGAAAAAATGGTTTCAGCCATCTCAAAGTATTATCGTCGAATCTCCTTACCAATGAAACATCTGGAATGCATTGAAACAACGTGAACGTCATTCTGAATGCAAGATAGGCATTCAGCTTGTGGAAGGAACTTCTATATTCCATAAGCAACTGTTTTCTTCCGGAAATTAGCAGCAAGACATATGTATATTCTGCACAATATTGCTATTTTAATGAAGAAAGTGGACATGCACGAACTGGAATGACGTCGGATTAGATGTTTGGCATTACTTGGATTTAAATACCGCAACAATGCTCTAACGCGACAGTGTATTTGTGCGTTAGAGCATTAGTGCAGTATTATTGTGGTCACTAAATAGGCCTGAAAAGCTGAACTTTGAAGAGTGGTCCATATTCCTCCTTCTGAATGTTTCCTCTGCATTTGAAGGAACTATTTTAGATTTTAATTATACTTCACTGGAACTGGTGTTGTGCCGTGACTTCTCCTCGTGTAGACTTTATTTTATATTTGTCCATTGAGATCAGAAGATGAAAATATTCTGAGAAATATGTTTGATAGGTTTAGACTCTTATTCTAAATCATAACAATTTAAACCGTTTTAGACATTTATCAGTCTTTGAGTCGGCCGTCCAATACAACTAGAAAAAAAAGAATGTTTTTCTCTTGCTTTCGTCACCAGATGTTGTAAAAGTCAGTGATGAGGCCTGAATAGCCGAAACTTCAACACATGACACATGTTTTTTTTTCTTTTGAATGTTTTCTCTGCTCTTGAAGGAACTCTTTAAGATTTTAATTGAGATCCAACCAAAAATATGTAATCAGGCGCGACTGCTTTATTTTCGTCTGCTTTCTGTTAAAAAAGCTGATCGACTGATTGTGCCTCCCTACTTTTGTCAGGTTAAAACAGTGCTAAAATCCCGTTTAGACCAGATAGATACATGGGATTGCTTACATTTTCCTTCAGATTAATGGCTACAAGACTTACAAGTTTCTGTATTTGAGCATTGTCCGATTTTAGGCTAAAAATCACTAAAATAAGATAAAAAAGAAATATATCATGAATAAGTCCATGTAATGAGTAAATCTCTCCCTCGAGGTTAGATAATCTTCGGGGAAGGAACAGTAAGTTTTGCCTTGGTCATTGGTCATATTTTGCGCCTGTATGCGCCATGTTCACAAGGGAACACCTATAACTTGCATGTTGTTTCCCGAGACAATTAAGACCTTTGCAAATGGGGTCCAAATTTTAGGGTATTACTATGCTTTTAGGCGACGATTCAGTAACTTATACTAATAAAATCTTTAATGGTGCTGAGGTCAAGAAACGGAAATCTCAAGCTAGTTTTCAGACTGTTTGGTCTCATGCATGATTTGCCGAGCATACGACTAAAATAAACTGAAAAGGAGCTTGACTGATCTACTTATCCTGAACGTGTACCCATTATTGTTTATTTTAAATCAGCTGGGATTCCAACATTGAATTTCCTGCTTTAGAATTAAGATTAGTCAATTCACAATAACAAGGCAATTTATTTAATAAACATGTAAGATAAAAGGCCTATTGATGTCTGAACCTATGGTTCTAATATGTGTTTGCAATGTTTTAAAGCCTTTCATTTTAACCTCCGATTATAGAAAACCTGTCAATCAAACCAGCAATCTTTTAGCTCATTTGAGTGTTTGTGCTAAACCTGGGGCCGTATTCATAAAACGACTTAAGTGGTTGCTATGCTGTTGCTAAGGCTAAATTTCTTTGAAGGAGATTCCCTACAACTATGATATTTGGTCTGGAGGAACAGTCTTTGTAAGACTGTTCCTCCAGAGCAAATTACATAGTTATAGGGAATCTCCTTCAAAGAAATTTAGCCTTAGCAACAGCATAGCAACGACTTAAGTCGTTTTATGAATACGGCCCCTGGATAATGCAGTAGCGCATGCCACTCATTTCCTCTTGTCTTCTGTAACATTCTCGAGATTCAATTAAGAAAAATCATCCTGCAATTAATTGTCATCCTAAGCAGCCATAATGGGCATTCAATATCATCAAGTATCAAAGTATCTGCTTTTTAATGTAGTTCGATAAATTGACAAGGCCCCAGAAATATAATAAAAAAAAACAACATCGTTGAAACTATGTCGTTTCAATATCGTCGACGTTACAGCGACGTTGGAATGAAGTTAAATTTGAATGAGTGTCTGCATGTTATTCAGATGTTGCATGTACTGACTAAATAGCATGATCTACAGTCTCCGTAGTATCACCCGTTTGATGTTAAGACGCGTAATGTTTATAAAATGTGAACCTACATATAACATACTTCTGAAGGGTTATTCCGATATGAACTCAAAATGTGTAGTCATTACTGACTGTTCCAAGGCGGTAGTTCTCTGTTCCTGTTTTTGGTGTCAGAGTTTCTGTGATGTTTTACCTTATGTATGTTCTTATTATTTTTGGTTCGGGTTGGGTTGCTGAGTGGCCACCTTTTGGGAACAAGCTGCTCACTCGGTTAGCCATATGTTCTCTGTATCTTGATTATTTGTAATCTTAGTTGTTTCCAACTATGGTTTGAGGGCTGGATTTGGATTTTGATTGTTTCAGTTCCTGGTCTTTGCATACTTTTTTACTTTTATTAAAGCGACAAAATTAAGAACAAATAAAATGAGACCATACTATAATTAGTTTTCTCGATAAAATGACTATTTCGAGCAATAACCAGGCAACAGAATACATTCATATGTATCTGTATCAGTACTTTTGTGTAACCCCAATACTAAAGAACCAGAAAAGGCACTGAAGAATTAAATGCTTCAAGAATTTCTTTATAAAGAGCACAGGACACATTCGAATAAAGCTTCGAAGTTTCGGCAACACAAGTCTCGTAAATGACCCTGACAAAATCTGGTGACAAAAGCAAGAAAAAAAATACTGTGATTCCTAAATTTTAATAAGACAGTCGATTTAACGACTGATTAGTATCAAAAAGGATCCAAATGATTAAAAAGACATGAGCAACAAAGCTCGGCGAGCAAACAAGACATGCTTGCAATGAAAATGATTTTTAATCATGCGTGCATCAGAATGCCGATGCGCTATAAGGTTTAAGCTGGTATAGCGGTAGGTACCCTGATACCGTATACAAGATAATTTTCGCGGTGTTCCATTTTTCGCGGTATTTCGGGGTCACTTAGAAACCGCGAATATTAAAATTGCCAATTTTTTTTGTTTACTGTTTCTTATAAAGTATCTTCTGTAGACACAACGTTAATATATTGTGTTTCTGTTTGTTTCGGTAATTGCTGGTACTTTTCATTTGACCCAGTTCTTTCATTAACCTGCGGCAGCCCTGCCGCAGGTTAATGAACGAACTGGCTCAAGTTGAAAAGAATTATTAAGCTTTTCGTGCATTTTGCTAACCGCGAACATTACAAATTGCGAATATTAATGATTATGTTTCTGACCCTTAACCGCGAAAATTGGAACCCGCTAAAATTCCCGCGTATACGGATTCGGAATGCAATGCCAGAGTAAACAACTTATGCAAACTACAAAGAGAGGCGCTGTCGTCGAGTGGTTAGAACAACTCGGTAATGGTCAGAAAGTCGCCGGAAGGTCATGAGTTCGAACCTGGGCTTGGCCATATGACGACTGAAAAACTCTCTGCGTCAACCCAGGAGTAAATGGGTACCTCTTTTGAATCAGGAAAGGAAAAGGTCGTGAAAGGAGAGGGATGTGTTCCGCCTTCCTTATACTGTACCCTCTAACCCATAAGGCTACTAATCTATGGGTAACCTTTACCTTATCTTTGCCATTTATACTGCAGTTTTGTCATTGCGCCAGCAACTTCACAAATCGTCATCTGTTTAATTTCAGAATTATTACGGGATCCTAAAATGTAAACCAGTTCGAATACATAGAAGTTATTGTCGCAAAAAAGCGTATGCCAGAGTAATGCAGGGAAATATTTAATATGTTTTGGTATACATTTTTTTCAAAGGAGGATAACATTCGTGAGTTCTTGTTTGCTTTCCCGGTCAACGAAACCCTTTTAAAAGGGTAAGATGTTCAAGATGAATATTTGCTCCGAGCGGGGAGTATTTTTTTGTTTGTTTAAGAGTCAACCTTTTTTGAAAAAGAGGGGGGGGGGGGGTGAAAATGACGGAGTTTCTTCCCTGAAAGAATACCCATTAACCTAACATTTTCCAAGCGTGTTGTATGGCTACCTACGTATTTCATTGTTAAGGTGTTTGTTGGTATCTCTGAGCTGCAGAAGGATGGCATGAGCTATCGGCAACATTAATGCTGTTGTTGACGTATTGCAAATCCACATGGACAGAAACCAGGTAGGCAGCATTAAACCAAGCATCAGCCTGAAATAGGGAGGTGACACATTATAACTTAGCATGACGGTTTACTATAAAACATCAACAACGAAATTCTGTCTGTGTAAATTGCTGATGCTTTTTGTTATTGATTATTATTGAGAATATGCTATTAAATCTGACTGTTTTGGGACTATTGAAGATTTTTGGTTTGACAATGCGAAATCCACTTTCTTTAAAGTAGTAATATATACAGGGCATACTCGTTTTAGTAAACATAGCATACCATTGCTTGTGACAGCATCAAGACAGCATGATAACGCCGCCATGTCCTCACCTCACAATTACGTCGACCTTGCCATACAATGTTGCCATTAACACGTCGCAATTTGTTCCAAGCACCTGCTACACGAAGTGAAAACCTGACTGTCAATAATGAGACAGTGCTCTTGTCCATCAGATCCTTTAACACGTGCTATAGCTATGGATAGCTAAGGGTTTGGCCAAATATGATATTTTGCATAGCAACGTCTCTTACGATTCATGATTTCTAAGTTGGAACCGCATTACGCAAAACAAAGCTTACATATCTTGGAAAAGCAAAGACGAAAACCGTTCTGCAACCCATGCAGTCTAGCTGTAGCCTCATTTTTGGCCTGTATATTCCGCAGTGTCTATACCAGGTTAGTGCGAACAGCAAACGCGCCGGTCAGATCGAGCGGTTATACAGGTACAGTTTAATAAGCAAACTAATTTCATATATTTAGGGTGATTACTAGAATAAAATATTTGAATACCATCTGGGTTCAGTTCCAAACATATACACTATCTTCAGTGCTATTCTTCTATGGATGTTCCAACGCTCAATCGCTGCCGCTACGATGAAACCACCAACAAACAGCATACTCTTGTTCTACAGGGGAAAAATACTTGTTATAGTACATACAGAAGGTGGACAGAAGTATTCGTCACTATGGCGGATGCGCGGTAGTTTGAACGGTAAGTAGAATTTGTGCCGTCTTTTAACAACAACCACACAACGGGAGTCAAGGTCGCCGGATGATGACAGATAGTTTGGGTATTCCCGTGTTTATTTTTATATACTTCTGTCGTCTGCTTTTGTTTATGTTTGCAATAAGCTCGCGTATATATAAGCATGGGACGAAAAGGGTTTGAACTGACCTCCGAGGTAAAAGATGTGGCGGTGGACTTACATCAGCAGGGCAGGAGTATTACTGATACCGGAAAGTTATTGAATATACCCAGGACTACCGTTAGCTATGTGATAGAAACATTTTAACAATGTCCTGTGAAGGTAATGATATGGGGATGTATCAGTTATCATGGTGTGGGGACTTTAGCCAAAGTTGATGGTAATATAAATGGACAAAAATACATTGACATACTGCAGGATAATTTATGGCCTGTCATAGCTCGCCACTTCCCTAGAAATAGGATGACAATGCTCCAGTACACAGGGCCGGTATAGTTAAGCGCTACACTGCCACTAATGGACTAATTTATATAAAAATGTATGAGCTGGCCATTACAATCCCCGGACTTGAATATCATTGAAAATGTTTGGCTTTTTATAAAGAGAAAGTTGCAGGCTCGTGTGTATGGCATCAAAACATCCGAGGATCTCTTCAGAGAAATACTACTCATTTGGCAGTCCATTGAACCGGAATACATAGAGAACCTTTATAAGTCACTTCCCGGAAGAATTCAAAATGCTATTCGATTAAAGGGACACTTGACTAAATACTGAGGTAAGAGCTTGTTCACTAACTTTATAAATATTTTAGTTACACTGCATGAAAGAGCCAATATTTTTTTTTGCTTTCCAAGATGGCCGCCATAGTGACGAATACTTCTGTCCACCTACTGTATTTATACACTTTAAGGAAAAGCTACGCTTCCATTTTCATATGAAGTTTGATTCCCTTCTAAATGGGGGTCAACTGTTAAAGGAAAGTATGAGCACATACTTTCCTTTAAAAGTAGATCCCTTTCTAAAGGAGTTTTGTCGCCCATTGAAGCAAGCAGGATGTCAAAAATGCTGCCTGTGGTCTTTGTAAAATGGCGGGATATATTTGAAGGTTGCCTTTACTCTTAAAATATATAGACTGGTAAATACAGTTAGCGAAAAGACAGTATGACAGCAATTTATCTCAAATAAAGGATTCGCAGAAGCGTCTTTAGAGGTCATGCAGTGTTGATTTTATGTGAAAGACCACAAAAAAGCCTGCTTCAAGATATTATTTCTACTACTGTAAACAACAGTCGTAGACGACGTTTGGCTGGAATAAGAACCATTCTAATTGTTAATTTCGAAGCAAACAATGCAGGCCTATCTTAGATCAATTCATAACGACCACAGACGGTGGCTGGTATAGATAGGTTCCCCAGAACTACATGCGTTCAGAGGCATAGTATTTTGTACCCGCAATACCCAAACCAGTATTTGCAAACAGCGAATACACAAATAAGTCTGTAGATCCGTTAAGTCTAGTCAGGGCCTTCAACGTGCGTTTTAACACTCCTCAGGTCCAAACATGATATGTAAGAACGGCAAGGGCTCTGACCAGACTGCAAAGATGAGCAAACAGGTCTGGGTCGTTGCTGTTCTAATATCCACCAAGCATCTTGTTAACACCTCGCCAGCATTGTGAAATGGTGTAGCGAGAGAATAAACTTACGTTGATGTACTGTTGTGAAGCATCTTTCACTGATAGTATACCGACCACCGGAAACAGGAATACAGGGAGCAGTGCTGTGACTGAAATGGGAAGCGCCTCTGTCAACCAGTAGACCGCCATTATAAGAACGACGTAGCCACATTCTGCTTCCTGCAACTGTAAAACAAGTAAATTATGATACGGTTGATCCAAACTATCTAAGGTATTTGGATACACATTCAGGGTGAAGCGATTCTTCATTTTCACTTTTGCCTCTATTATATATAGGAGTCAACTTTTAAAGGAAAGAATTAGCTTTAAAGCTCCAACACGACGAATTGAAGAGGGATAATTTAAAGTGTAAACACTTAAGTAGTTAATTTTTTTAGACTAATCATTACTTCCATCCGTTTTTGAACTGATAGTAGCAGCCTCTAAGAGACACCTTCATATAGTTTGTAAAGTGGCAAGACCATCACTACGTTTCCACCAAACAGCCAAACCAAATGCTATTAAGTGGCATTGAAAAGTAGGCAGTACGTATGGATACATTGAATTGTTTATTTGGTAACGTTTATTTATTTATTACAAATTTCTGACAAAATACATACATTTGTGAAAACAAACATATATATAAATGTCTAAGGATTGGATGTAGGCTAGGCCTATATTTATCCTCTCCTAGACGGCACTGTACAAGTACATACGATACAATATATAAATACTTATAAGAGAAGTAACAATTTGCAAAATATGTACTTATATTACATCAATCATTAGCTAAACACATATATTGAGTAGATGCGTCCAAAAATATGCTATGGAAGGAATGAAAAAGATAGAAGAGGAAGAAGAAGAAGAAGAAGATGATAGGAAAAGAATGATGAAGAGGGTCTGCCAGTACGTGAAAGGAGTTTATAACGTTGAGATCTTGCAACTCGTGCCAAGAATAGTCTAGAATATACTTAAATTTGCCTTTCGATTCCTTGTATCAATAATTAATGTATACAAGTTTCAATATATCTATTTCATAGATATTTGATAACGTGTCTTGATAACGTGTCTCGGGATATGAATGGGGAGTATCAAAACAGAGATACAGGAATTTGTAGACAGAGGCGATTCTAATGGGATGCAACAATGTGTATTTTAATGAAACGGTATAGAAAATATCTCAAATACACAGCAGGTATTTCTTGCTATCTGATGACTTGTTAAACGATGGACAAAGGGCTTGGTATGATTTTAATCATATTTGGCCCCCATATATACGAATTTTCAGGATTGTGTTGTTATGAAATAGGAGTGTTGAAACCTTTAACCATCTATAATTATTTTAATTTTCTACATTTTTGCGAATCTTATGTTTTTCTGTGCGTCCAGTTGCACCCTTCTCAGCTGATTTTTTTTGGCATTTTCGACCATTTCTCGCCTGCATTTAGGCTTTAAAATATGTCAGCAGCTAATTTTTAGGACAATGATGCAATTTAATAATGTCGACACTATGTGGAAGTTTCAGCTGTGCCGACACATAAAAAAAGAAACAAAAAAAAAAAATGCAGTTTCTTGGACATTTTCCCACTGATCTCAACATAAAAAAACGCCCATATCTCTGCTCATAGACAAAATAGGCGTATGTTGTGGGTATTCATTTTCTTGGTTAGAATAAATGGAATCATTTGGTACACATCTGTTTTTGGTCCGGTGAAATTTTTTGGTTAGCGTCTCTCGACTTACAAAGTTGAGTCGGTGGGGTACCTGGACAGGATTTTAACAGAATACATCGGTTTAGCTGTGATGTACCACTTACTAGTGTACCATCAAACACGAAGCAGCTGTAGTGTAGTGGATAACACTCCGGACTACCAATCCAGGGGTCGCAAGATCGATCCCCCGCTTCTCCGATCTTTCGGATGAGACTTTAAACCGAGGTCCCGTCTCCATATGACCTCATTGTCGGTGGGACGTTAAACCCGAGTTCACTCACTCACTCATTCGCCAACATTAAGCTACCGCGAAATTTAAATGTTTACAGTACATCTGTTTGTACACATCCAAATAAAGATAGATAAGAAATTTACACTTTAACATAACATGAACGTGACATTGTTGTGTTTTAATCAATCAAAATAGGTTTAAACCAGTTTGTGACATCAATACCTTTGACATTAGTACGAAAGTATACGTAGCAAAATAAGAAAAGTGCATCAGGGGGCGCAATATACGGCTACGAGCATGATGCTATTTTTAGAGAATTGCTCTATCAGCGTGAACATTTTTATCATGAGGTATCGCTGCAAGCTTCTCACTATAGTTTCGTCATTGTAAATAGCCGTCATTAGCCAGCTTTGACCAAATAAGACATCCTTGACTTTCGCATTAAAAAGGTTTCAAAATTTATTTGGGTCAATTTAGTTGACAGCTAAAATGACCTACTTTCGATTTCATTAAGTTGAATTGAATAGTGAAAATACAATGTACAAGCGTGGGGCCCCAATCACTATCCCGTCTATGTTTATATAGCATTGCAAGACGGAAACCAGAACAGGAACTTGCATTTTGTTGAGCGATTTATTATGATAAAAAATATTGTTTTCTCTACTTTTTGCCAGTTTTATGACCCAAATTATGCACAGCAACCCACATTTTATTACCAAACGTTAAGGTTGAACCACTTTTTAAAATAATTTGAGTTTAGACGTTTTTACCACTGATAGGACTATGGAGACTTTAAGTGATTCGAAAAACTCCATACATGTAACAGATACTTTTCTTAGAGGGCGTATTTATTCTTTATGAACGTTACATGTTTTATAATTGATAAACATATCGACCGAACCATGTTATTGCGACCGATGAGCGAATAGTTTTTTGAGGACCTGTAATAATTTACGAGTATATGAAATCGACTACCATTTTACGATAAAAAGGCAGTAAAGCTTCTTTTGCGGCAAACTTAGCCATTGTAAAGTCAATCCTCTGCACATGATTTATACTGGCTCTCCATCGCATAAGTCACCTGACTGCGTATGGGCAGTCCGTCTATAGGCAGACAGGACTGAAAAGGTACCCAACGGGCAAGACTCAACTCAGCCCGTACATCCGCAGTCTGAACAGTCTTCCCTTCTCGCCAATATAATTAAGGTACAGTCAACTCCCCATATCTCGAACACTGATATCTCAAAATATCTTCTTATATCAAAGAATATAATTCCAATTTTTATTTACATTTCAACTTCTGTTATCTCAAACTATTGATATCTCAAAGTAAATTTTCTGGTACCAGAAAATTACTTTGAGATATCAGTAGTTTGGGCTAAAATTTGACTTCGAGATATCGAGAGTTGACTGTATCCTGAAAAATCTAAAAAGTGTGAACAGTGTGCGGATTTTGAGTAGTCACTGTACGTACATGCCTTACCTGTTCACCCGACAATAACCATGTCTAATAGCATGCGTGAGCAAAACGTCCGTAGATCAGTATACACATGTATGAACACGCGCTTATTTCAAGTAAAACAACAGACTTCATCAATACCCCTGGACTGTTCATGGGACAAGAATTCTCTGATAAGCTTTCACTGATTCTGCGCGCATATAGATAAATATAAAGTATAAATGACTAAATTAAATAGATTAAAAACAAAAAATAAAATGAATACGAAAATATATATAACTAAATGGTCGAGCACTGTGCCAGCTCCTGTTTTTACTTGGTTGGCACAGCAACAAAAATTGAAAACAGCAAAGTATTAAACAAAAATGAAATTCTCAGAAGACACAAGGCCGAAAAAGAAAACGGAACCTCGCAGGTATGTGTTTGAGTAAGTTTCTTAAAAACACGGTAACACATGATAATCGATCCAGCAATTTGGTTGCTTTGGCAGCTTGCCATTCGGATTTGGAAGCATTTTCTTAATTGACTTAGTTGCCATAGGAACTTGAAGGCTACAATGACAAAATATTAAAATATCAACTCTTCTGCACCCATAAACTAAAGTTGGAAAAGCTTTTAAAGCATAAATCGCTACAAAATGGCTGCTTTACGTGCCAACAATTTAGAACTTTGGTTGCTACATATACAGGAACTTGAAGCTTCCTTGGAAAATCAAATATTGGTTAATACTGCTTTAGGAAAGAGCAGATATAACGAAAAATATTTTAAATTACAAATGAGTCATAGACATTTTAGCATAAGACTATATTTGCGCCAATTTCTTGTTTAAGCTTGTAAACCATAACAAATAAAATGCTGAAATAGCAAAACATTCAAATATCAACTACTTAGTAGGGGAGAGTCGGGTAACGTCGGACAGGGGGTAAATTCGTACATGCCATTGCAAACAGTGAAAATCCAAATGAGACGGCTCAATATGAGCCGTCTCATCAGGATTTTCACTGTTTGGCCAGTTATTTTTGTTTTAGTTATAAACAACTGACATATAAAGGAAACAATGTCACTGTCCGAATTCACCCGCTGTCCGAAGTTACCCGACTCTCCCCTAGTCATAATGCCGGAACAGCGGAAACTTTGCAATGGTGTTCTCAGCAAAGACTTGTTTTGAGAACGAGCGGAGTTAGTGTAGTGGATAACGCGCTGGAGTATCAATCCAGGGGTCGCAAGCTCGATTCTCTGCTTATCCGGTCTTTCGGATGAAACTTTAAACCGAGATCCCGTCTCCGTATGACCTAATTGTTGTTTGGACGTTAGACCCGAGTTCTGTCAGTCACTCACACTTGTTTTGAGATATTGTATGGCTATCATGGTTATTGGTTCAGTATTTTGACGGATATGGCAATAAAACTTGCATTTGACTTTCAATGCCAAAATTGAAAATTGACTATAATTGCCACTAGCAATGCAGAGGAAATGAAATAACCTTTTACTGAAATGTTCACACAACAAAACCTAGCAACCCTATTAGCTGCGTCATTCAGAGGGATCGGATTTAACATTGTTCCATGAGACTCTTTTTATAGGGGAACGAAATGGCATCATCGATAAGACCGGTGTTTTTGAATGACTAGGTACAGTAGCCGAGGGTTCGAAACATAGCTTAGCCAGAATGGTACTTCATACTTAAAGTGACTAAGTCTGCAATTATAACCATTTTCTGAAAATGTTTATTTCTTTTTAAATCACTTGTAAAAGTAGAATAAAGCTATGCTACCACCATAAATCTGTTTACTGTAGCAAAAAACTACACAGAAAATATAAACAGGCAGTTTTTGCTCGCTGGTAATTATTTACATCCCTCCATAAATTCTAGACAGTTGATTGTTTATTACCTAAATGTTGTTGCTTTGATAGTGGTAAACTGTTGAGGTTTATGTTATATCCCAGTTTTAGCTATATCATTGTATTCTTGTAAATTAGAAACATTAATTCTAAAATTAAAATATCAAAAGTTACAGATTTTTGCAGTTTAAATAAATACACTTTCTTCGGATGAACTTATAATCAGTTGAAGTTTATAGCTCCTGCTTAGTTATAATATATAAGGTCATTGCGGCTAAGCACGCCTGATCTAGAAAAAATACAAAATTTACATACTGTGTGTAAATTGTCGAGTCATGGTGTATTTAAAAATGTATCTTATTATTGATAATATTTCCTCTTACCTTAAGTACATCAGACCCTTGCCCTTACTTTGGATGCCCTAGAGTTAAAGGTTATTGTTTGCGTTTGCAGCTTCTGATTTGAATCTACACTGTTTGCCAATGCCTCTTTAAGCTCTAATTTACAAAGTTTCAGGATGCAAATACGCAGGTGCGTATTGAAATTTTGCCAACTGGCGAAATTTCAGTTCGCACATGTGGGTTTGCGTAAAGACAGTTACATGTAAGCCGTTGGCAGTGACGCCTAAAACTAGACTTTGCGGATGCACATCCTTTACTTATATTACACTCAAAGGCACTGCGACTTTTTGCAACTCAACAAACAAAAAAAATTACAGCAGGCACACACCTAATAATAAACAACGTTGGAAAGACGTTCAACTTGTTGATTGATTGATTGATTTGGGATTAACGGCCCTTTGAGACAGTATTTCAGTCCATATTGGGCCGTCTCCCGACAGAGGGAGAAAGAAAAGAGAAATGATAGACGAGAGAAAAAATGTCAAAAAAAAACGGCCACTCGCACCTACACTGCAAGCACAGTAGACCCTTGCCCTACTATTATCCAAATCAGAAGGACGGCCCAGCACTGGAAGTTCCACGCAGCACCATCGCACCACCCGACCACCCCGGGAGAGACGTTGTTATAGCGCTGTATATTTATTAGGACGTATCGGAAGCTCCGGTAGCTCGGTGGGTTAAGCGCTGGCTTGCTAATCTAGGGGTCCCGATTTGGACCCCTTCCCCCCCCCCCCCACCTCCCCGGAGGCGGAAATCTTTTCAAACGTAAACGGGGTTCATATGCCTGCAGTATTTCATTATCACCCACCCTTTGTCTTGATAAAACTAAAACACTGTTGAAAAGGACGTAACAATCGCGGCCTTTGTCTTGATAAAACTAAAACACTGTTGAAAAGGACGTAACAATCGCGACATCCATCTAATAGTATCCATACGCTGGGTCCTCACCTGTCCCCCTGCCGCTAACGGTATAGGCAGCAACACGATCGGTGTTAGAATTACTATCAAAAGCTTCCTTATCTGATACAAATCTTGCAATAATCCCGTCATACTGAATATCACTTTAACTCCTTATAAATGACTGAACGTTTCCTTATTATGTACTTTTCACGCTCAATTAAGTTTATTAACTTCAAACTGGAGCAGAAAAAGTATTGCAACGGCAAGATACATAACATCAAAAAACATACACCAATACAATATACCGTTATTTAGAAATTTGGGCCACCTTAAAGGAATATTCGTGTTTCTCATTATTATTAATTTAGACAATACAACTTATCCCAATAGAAGATGACTGAACATCTGAATGGCAAACCGCGTAGACCCTGATCAGACTGCTCCTAGGAGCAGTCTGATCAGGGTCTACACTGTTTGTTCAGGAATGTCTGTCCAAATATTTAGTAGTTAACTGTAACAGTAGCTAACTGGCGCATCTATTTTCGTATGTTTGAACAGCGAGTGCTTGATGTAACACGATACATAAATGCACATTGTATTTCTTCTGAAAAGTAGTTAGGTGTCAGACAAATGCGTTGTAAAAAGTTTGCTAAAAGTGCGTAGATATGCGAAGTCTACAGAACGCAAATCCAAAGCATGCCAGGCGCTGGGCGATATGCGCAAAAGCAAAATAACATTCGACGCCGCAATCGTCGTCATACCTCTAGGTACAACCTCCCAGGATATCCTTCAGTCAAGGTTACTATTTTTAGAAACACCAATACTTAATTGCCTCTACATTCAAATTGTAATTTTATTGATTTTATGCTAAATTCACAGCTGCAGCTAATATTTGGCGATACAAGCTATCACCATGGACACTTATTCACTGTTTATTTAAAATGACAAACGCTAGTCACGTTTTCTGTACCCAGAGAGATAGAGTACCTTAGGGAACAAACTACACTTTGGAACAATTTTAGGCAGCAAGACCTTAAATTTAAATCTTTAAAAAAAAATCAATAAAATATGCGAACGCAGTTGCGTGTTGAAATTTGTCAATCAGACAAAATTTCAATATGTACCAAAGTATCAGCGTATAAGCTGCTACTCCCTTGTTTCAAGAAATTCTTGTACTCAAAAGTGATTCATTTGTATTCATATGAAATCTGGCAACACGGTTACACAGTAATCCATAAAGTGTAAATACGTCTCAGTGCGTGTGTACCTAAGAATGTAAAAAGTGCTTTTGACAGGTAATTGGGTCCATGTCATTAAAAAAATCACTGGTACCTCTAATATGTGCAAACAGCGGAAGTTCAGATCAGTCTGCTCATCTATGCACTCTGAACATATTCTTCTGATGTCTTGAAACGTATGTTTTTTTAAAATCCTCACTGGTGCCACATTGTAACAGGAAGGAATATTATCAGACTACAGGAACAAGTGGGCACACTGACCTAAAAATGTCCTCTCGGCAAGTTTGAGGTCATTGTTTTTTTCCATCCTGTAACGAGCACAAAACTTCATTGATATCAAAGCTATAAATCTCGTACTGCGAATGAATTGAATACTTAGAAATTTTCTGTTTGCGGGGTCTCCAGCAGTTTTTTTTTCGTAAATATTCTAAAATTTTAGAAACCAAACCTACTTTCTGCATATTAAATGGCCTTTCTAATTTATTGCTTTGAGGTGGTTTGTATAATTTGCGACGTCTAATTTGGAATACTTTTATTAAGAAGAAGACCATATCAAGCTCAACAATTCAGTCAGTGCTAAAGCTGGTCTGTTTCGATTCTTACACTCTCATACTCAGAGAAAAGTTTGTTTCTTTTCTTTCAAATTCTCCCAACCTTCCAGCCAGCGCGTTCATGCTCTCGCTAATATTCTTAACTGTATCTAAGATAAATGTACGTTTTTATGGCGAACTTAGAAAGAAAAAAAAAGACGTTACACCATCTAACATCTTCAAACATCACAAAATTACGTCGGTATTGCCAGTGACGTCAGTAGGGGTGACTATTGCAAGCCAAAATGACTATTGCAATACTATTACTATTGCAGAAATCTCTATTGCAACACTATTACTATTGCAGGTTACTATTGCAATGCATTGCAATAACTATTGGAGACAGCATTCTTATCCAGAAATTCTGCTTTTATGTGTAAAATCTTGTTTGTTCACATAAGTTTGTGGCGAAAAAGCATTATTTAATGACTGTCATTTCACAATTGGCACAACATGACAACAAAATACAAGAAAATGTTATATTTTCCATTCTTTGAAATCCAATACAAGCTAAAACACATCCTTTCCTATTATTCTTTCAGTTAAAATACTTCTTTCAAGGAAAAGATGCGTGTCTAGAAACTATTGAAACTATTGCGATATTGAAAACACTATTGCCGATAGTATTGATATTGCAGCTTTCCCTATCGATAGTGACTATTGCCAGTGTCACTATTGCGATATATCGATAGTCCGATGTATTATTACACCCCTAGACGTCAGATATTAGACTCACGCGCTCCATAACAGTGAGTTGTTGCAGAATAAAACACGGTTCCAAACTTTCCACTGCTTCTACAGGCGCACTGTGTAAGAATAGTTTATAAAGGTAAGGCCGTCTTTCCTGAGTTCATCAGTATATAAAATGCCTATGGCGGAACATAACGCGACTAAAATGTGCTCAAGAGTTACCCAGAACATCTCCGCCTTCATTCAGTAACTGTATACTTATTATAGTCTTTTTTCTGGTTTCGTCACCAGATATTGTCAGGGTCACTGACGAGGCTGTATTAGCCGAAACTACGTCGCCCGGCCCATGTTCCTACTTCTGTATGTATTCTCTGCTCATGAAGGAACTTTTTAACATTTTAATTTTACTTCAGATCATGTGGTTCTCCAGATGTTTCTGATATAAAAATGCTGTGCCGGAAAAGGGGCATAAAAAACCCAAAATATTTAGAAAATGTGCTCAAAAGTTAACTATGCCATGGTCGGTAATAATTGCTTTTAAATAATACAATCAAAACTGATGCTTTTCCCTAAATACTGTGTAAGTCGGGAAAGGAGCAAACCGCTACTAAGTACGTACGATATATGCTCGAAAGTTAATCACGTCATAAACACCTTTGTCTGTAACTGGATGCCATTTTTAGCGATTCTCCACACATCGTCGCCCCGGTATAAAATCACTGTCAAAAAAGCATAACTAAGAAAAAACTAAACGGTGACAGGAGGTGCGGCAACGGATTTGTTCCGCTGAGCATCTTGGAGACCATCGTTACGAGAATTGAAACCACGACAACAACAACAACAAAAAAAGCAATTACAAATCCGCATAGTTTTCATGTATATTCGATATACAAAATTTCAAGAACCGACACTACACCATTCTTAAGTCACATGTGTGCTTAAAGCGTAATGGACGAATGAACGGAGAGACAGACAGACAGCAGGCGGTAAACAAATATGCCCACCCACTCAAGGGGGAAGGAGGTCCATAAAAGTCATAAAAAGGGCATGGGTCTGCTTATATTTCATGGTCATTCCATACATGAAATTTCGAAGCTTAGACTTGCCCTGCCGTTTTTTGGCTTCGATAAAAATCTGCAATCAACAAATACACATTTTTCCTCTTTCATAAATTTTAATACTACTAATATAATACTATTATCGTAACACTTAATACTTCTAATATAAAAGTTTGTCTTCGTTAAGTTAGAAACTAATAAAATGTTGCTGTGCTGTATTCGTGTGAAATTTATGTGTCGAGCTTTGCCTAATTTAATTCAAGAGACCGGCTTCAACATATGTTTTTACACCATGCATAACAGAATCAAAGTATACTGCTATAAATGTTAAATGTATTTATTCGGGCCTCCGGAGCATAAAGAATCAGAGCTCTAAAACATTACTTCTCTCACCGCTGTGAGTTCGAACCTCGGCTGGCGCACATGTGATAAAGTCAAGTTCTGCTTACGGAAGATCAGGTAGGATTTCCACGGGAGCTACGATTTCGCCCACCTTTACTCAATGATCGGCTTAACATCAAGTTACATGTTTTTTTTTTTTGAAAAAAAAAAAAAAAAAAAAAAAAAAAACATATAACTGATATAAAATTACTTTGCTCTCGTTAATGCAGACTTTTTGTGAGCAGTGTAGCGTATCTAGACAGATAAATAATACTCGCACTAAATATATTGTTGTGTCGCAGAAAAGGTATTTTAATTTAAATAAAGGTCTACAAATAAATGTGGAAATGAACTAGTTTTCATTTAAGAGCACAAGCCAATACTTTTTTGAACTGTCAGACTATAAGAACTTATTTGGTTTAGATGTGTGCATTCAGAAGTATATAATACGAGGGGCATTTCAGAAATAGTGTTAAACGAGTCTGCCATTACAACGAATACCGACCGATTTTTGAAATTTATGTATTAACGTTTAAGTGAACACATCAACCAAATTTTTATAGACACAGCATTCTTTGCCAATGCCACTTGGTAGAAACGGACGATGTATTTATGTGAAGCCTTTTTCATACTTTTATAAATCGGTGGATTGCTAACTATCTTAACTCTTACACTGAAACTGTTCTAGTATAGTTTGTTATTTCAGCTTTAAATTTGCTAAAACAAAAGATTTACTTATAAAGATAGTCTGATCATGGAACAATATGCATTTCTTATGACGTCACTTCCATTGCAAAATTGAAACTCGTTGTAAGCTGCTTTAATCTCGGTTTTGAGGTCATGTGAATGTGAATACGAATATTTGATGACAATCAAATACTAGTAGAATTTAATTTGTCATGCCTTGCTATTAATTAATAATCTTTTAAGTCAATGTATGAACTTTTGTCTGTGGCCTAACTGATTTTTTTCTGATAAATTTCCCCTCCCACCTATTTATTTCAATGGCAATCACACGTCTTTAAAGTATTTATGTATGACTTTTACTTTCAATATGGCTCTCTTAATTATGACAGTACACAAAGTAAAAGAACGGCAATGATCAGGAATTAAACAATCAAATCCCACATCCTGCTCTTAAAACCAATAGGGAAAGAAGCACCACACACATAGGGAACAATGACACAAGCTCACGAAAGACACGCACGGTAAACCGAATGAGTAGCTCTTTCCCAAACAGGTGGTCATGCCACCTATTTGGGAAAGAGCTGCTGACTCGGCTTATCACTTGTAACTAAGTCTTATTGTTTGTTGGGACGTCTTTGTCAATCTTTCCCTTTGATGTTGGGGATAAGGTTTGGGATCTGATTCAGTCAGTTTCTGAAGTGTAGTTTCTCTTTAAATTTGTTCTTACTGAAAGTTAATCGCCAAAATCTGAATGCGCCTAGCAACCAGCGCCCATCTAAGAGTCCACACAAGCGATGGGTTTAATTTTTTCTTCTTTTCTTTATTGTTAAGTAGATGTGTTTTTTCCTTTTTTATATGAATTGTCATTATTGTGTTTTTCAAAGTGTTTGCAATGAATTAATGTTCGTGAACTGGACATTTACTTAGCATGTACATTTACGCTTGCAGTTTTACTTATACTTAGATACATTGCTGGTTGACGAACCTTTCTTGGTGCGATTATGATTGTAATGCCAAAATAATAAAGATTTATACTCTCACATTTCTCTTGCATATACATATTTTCAATTGTACAAGTAGTATACGTCTTATTGAAAACAAGAATTGTATTTATTCTGCCCTGACCGATTTACCTTCTGCCTATAGTGCGTAATTTTACCATGTTCTAGAGAAGAGCTGATATAAGTTATCAGCCTTCGTTCTGATCCTAATACTTTGTGTAATTGGGTTGTTTATTTGTTGTAATGTGCAGCTTTGAAACATAAAATCTGTTTAAACCAACCAGCTTCTGGCGTGGAGTGTGCACTTGTCTCATCCTGTCACCAGTCATATTATGCCAAAAGAAACAAATCATAATTGGCTATTTATTTCACTAACAAAATAGCTACGATTTGATGAAAATGGATCTGTATAAGTAAATTAACTTATTAATAAAATGTATTTATACTAATTTTGTATTTATAACCGCATACATTGGCGCTCGCGTATTTGTACACATTCAAAACGCGTCGGGGACGCAGTTGATGCGCGCGGGATACGCGGTAATTATGGACGCGAATATTTTAGTAGCCAATGAAAATTCGTTCTCAATTTTGCGTATACCGCGAAGCGACGCTTGTAACGCGCATTTTATGCAAATTTCTTGGATCCGATCAAAATTGCGCACATGGTACGGGTAGTGACGTAGTCCTTTGCTTCTCAATGCGCGAGTACGGGAACCAATCAAAATCGCGTATTGAATGCGCATTTTAGTGTAATCATGTGAAAGAAAGAGCCATTAGTCTACATCAAGCTTGATGTCGAATGCTCATTTGGTCTTACTTGAACTATAACGGGAAAGAAAAAAAAAGAAGCCTAGAAACCCGACGGGCAACTCAAAACTAAATGCGACTGGGACAGTCCCATGACACTTCGCCATTGAAGTGGAAATAAATCGCACTCTTCAGCCATAAATTCCTTTCGTATCAGAAATTAAAATCGTGGAATCTGAAATTAATATGGCCTTTATGGAAAATAAGTGCCAGGCGGCAGTCACTTTGAATCGTAAAAAGGCATTTGACCTTATATGGACTTCAGGGACCCTCATCAAGCTAAACGAATTCGGCATCAATGGAAATATGTTCCCCTGCATTCATAACTTCTTAAACGGCAAAAGAATTCAAGTCAGGGTGGGGGGTAAAAAACCTCTGATCAATATGACTTGGAAATGGCTGTCTCCAGGGCAGTGTCATCAGTCCTATCCTATTTAATGTAATAATAAATACCCTTGATGATGCCCGGGGGAGTGGGGGAGGGCGGCAGGACCCAAACCTCTCTCTTTCTCAGTTTGCAGATGACAGTGCCATCTGGACCTAGCACTCCTCTCCCAAACATGCTCTCGTAAAACTCCAATCAGCCCTCCAGACAATCGAGATATGGTCCAAGCTCTGGGGTCTAAAACTCCCACTATTAAGACAAAGGCTATAATTTTCACTAAAAAAAGGCTTAATATTGAATCACTTCAAAAACTCTCCCTTTTTGGGACAGAAATAGAATTTAGTGACCATATCACCTTCCTGGGTATGATCCTAGATAGCAAACTAACATGGGGTCAGCATATTAAAAATCTGATTGAAAAATGTAATAAAGACCTAAACCTCATGAGGATGGTTTCAGGCACCTCCTATGAAGCAGATTAAAAAATCCTTTTGACATCATATAAGGCCCTAATCTTCAGTAAAATCGATTATGGTGCGCAAGCTTATAACTCGGCACCCAAACATCTACTCTCAGAGCTCAAGACCTCATCCAAAACAACTTAGCACTCCGTATTGCTATGAGGGCATACCACTCCACCCCTATGAATGCTTTAGAAGTTGAATGTGGATTAAACTCCTACAGCTGAAGGCGCCGGGCCGCGTAGCCCAATCGATAGGGCGCCTGACTCATGTCAGAGGTTTGAGGTTCGAAACCCAGTCTGGCCACATACTTCGTTTCTCCCTCCGCTGATTCAAGAAAGGCAGTTGTCAATTATTGACCACCGGCACTTACAACCATACCAAACCTTCAAAACTGAAAAAAGCAGTAACCGAAAAATGTCAATCCCAATGGACCAATAGCAACAAGGGCCACACCTTCCATTTCGTCAAACCAAAGGTTAAACTTCAATGTGACGTATATAGTCTCAATAGACGTTTCGACATAGCCTATTCCGGACTAAGGCTAGGACACTGCGTGCAGGGCTGCCTTTACTACGGTAACCAGTCCGCCCTATGCCCCCACTGCAATGATGCAGAAGATCTCAACCATATCTTCTTTGACTGTGTGGCCCCATACAATCAAAGGCGAGACCATAGAATCCACCATATTTAAGTTAGGCTATCACACAGTAGATCTGAGACTGCTCCTGTCTCTCCCAAAGAAACATGCAAATACAATACAGAAGGTAGTCTTTGGTTTGAGGGCTGGATTTGGATTTTGATTGTTTCAGTTCCTGGTCTTTGCATACTTTTTACTTTGATTACCTGGACAAAACCAATATCATTGCCAGGATATAGATAGATTCCAATACAATAGGGAAAAAATCCCCCTAATTTTCTCTAATTTGAGCCTCTGTTGCTAACCACCTACCAAACCCATTTCCCAAAATCCCTGGATCCACATTCTCCCCTACTAAGTGCAATGCTTGTGACAAAAACTCCCATTACCCAGTAAAAGCCCCAAAACCCATCTGTACGACTACAATCTGACTTTCCCTACGGTTGTATAAATAACTTTTGTCTATTGACAATAAAGGCTAAAATTAATGTGTATCTAACCTCCTTAACCTCACACCCAGGCTAAGTTACCTGGAAACTAAATGAACCATTATAAGGTTCAGCACATTTGCTCCCAAGAAACAGCAAAAAGAAACTGCCCTCTTATCCCAACAATCCGCAATAAGAAATAAGCTACAGTCCTATGGCCATTAATAATATTCTCTATTTCTTCCCCATCCCCAAATTAATGTGTATCCAACCTCCTTAATCTCACACCCAGGCTTAGCACAGAGAGCCTCGGCAGGAAGCAGAATCACGCGGACAGTCTCTGCAGGAAGCCATTTATCATGTACAGAAGTCTCGGCAGGAAGCAAGAACTCGTGGACAGTCTCGGCGGAAGTCAAATATGATGTACAGTCTCTGCAGGAAGCGAAACTTAGCGGAATCGATTATACCCTGTCGTATTGTTCTGTTTGAACATTCAACTCAATATTATAGTCTTGGTCCAAATTTCACTGGTCAGTTTAATTCTTAGCGAGGGTTACCGTGTGCCCGGATTTTAGTTCTGGCCCAGATAAGTTGTGACTTTTTTTGTTTGTTTGTTTTCTGGGCTTAGAAGTTAAAAAAAATAGAAGTCATGTATAGTTTCTAAGCGTAGAAGTTCTATTATAGAGTTAGTCTAAATAGTAGTTAATGAGTCCCATTGAATTCAGAAATCGAGACGTTACGATATGTTATGTAAAAATTGACCCAGATAATGTGGGACTACTTTATGGTTCCCGTTTTCTACGCATCGATTCGGTCAGATTCCCGGTAGAGGGATTGAGAGATTCACAATATTAACTAAGTAACTTAGCAGTGAAGAGTTTTATTGTTTTAAGCTATCTTAAAACTATTTTAAATAGGCCAACGTACAATCTGCGGTTGTTCGCGTATTGAACAAGTCATGAATATTCATTTTATCATTGTTCGTGTCTCCCGCGTCGAGACGCGTCAGGGCGCGTCGAGACGCGACTGATGCGCGGTTCTAGGTGATACGCACGCAGCACGCGCATGCAACGCGGTACGAACGCGTTTTGGTGTACAAATACGTGAGCGCCAGTGTAGCAGAGAAAGAAGCACGTTTGTTATGTTGCATGTAGTTAATCTGGACAAGAGCTTTGTAAAACATTCTTATTTTACATTTAAAGAAAAATACTATTTTTTTTTTTTTTTTTTTTTTTTTTTTTGCTTTGGTTTTTTCATTATATATACTACTTTCACACTGAGCAAACAGCGAAAAAGCAATATACTTTCAATGAAAATGTACAGTTTTTTAGTACCTAGACTTTTATGACAAATAAACACGTGCTGTTGTGTTAACGTATACCAGTCTAAACACTTGAATTTACCTTTTCGATGATACATAAGAACACTGTTAAATATCAAACAATATACCACATAACACCCAGCGATCATTTGAATCATTGTATTGTATATTGTATTCATTTAAATTCATTTAATTCGCTGAATAGCTGCAACCCTTGCAGTTTGATGTAGCGGCATACCGGCTCTTACACTATGTGAAGCCGAGTATGCACATTTTAAAACGCCATCCTTTCTAAGTGCTTACATAATGTAGCATAACAGACATTTTATTCAATCTTTACACACAGATATACAAATTAAATACCTCTCCTCCAGCTGCTAACGGTAACGGCAGTAACAGAAGTGGTGTCAGGATCACTGTTAAAACTTTTCTTATCTGATACAGATCGTTCAACAATTTCTTCATTTTTATAACCATTTATTCAATGAAAGTAGCTATTGATAACCGTTTATTCAAAGAAAGTAGCTATTGGTATAGCGTATAGTTAAGAAGAATCTATGGCATATTCCGAGAATACATAATCTGTTAACCTAACACCATGCAATCATTTGATATCTATACTACCTGGAAAAAGTTATGAACCAGTGTGCAAAATTCATATTTTAGCTTTGCGACTAGCATTTACTAAGATGCACCTTATCTTTAAGATTTTAGTTATATTTGAATTTCGGGCTATATTCCCCATGGGTATTTCACGTTAGAATTGACTGCATTAAAAGTGGAATTAATGTATAAATGCTTGCTAGAAAATGCGAACTTCAGCATGAAATATTTCGCAATTTAAGCAATGTCTTCGGTAACGAGGATGGATCATTCCACGGGACAGACATTCATGTATAAACAATTGCGCTTTAGCCCTTATGGCCGCTAAGTTATCTGCCTGAACGTTAGAGAATCCACTAGAAGCTTTATTGTTGGATAAATGTATAGTTTTTCTTTACATGTTGGCAAGGGATATCACACAAGTCTACGCTAAGTTATCTAGAGCTATGTTTATAAAAATAAGGCTCTACCAGACTTCCAAGGAAACATGAAGTTTGGTACGAACTCTCGCGTTGTGTGCAATGTCTCCGTATGACCTACATGTATATGTTGTGGGTCTTTAAAGCAGTGTTCATTCACTGCGATGTCTACACTAGTTCGAATGGTGTTAAACAGTGCTTATTTTATCTGTGGTATGATTATTAAAACCAGTCCAAGTAGAGCAACACTGTTTTATTAAATTGTATGGCGATAATTATTCAAACAGAACTACATGTAGATGCATGTACTAGCTATCAACATTGTAAGTTTTCCGATTAACAAAAACGTGAATACATCATTTATCATATGGCGTTGCATCTGAGATTGTAATAAAGCCATGGATTAAAAACGATAATCCACTAGTGGATTAAATATGCAAATTATGTCGTAACGTTATGCGCTGCTGTCCATAAAACGCCCTGCTTTCTTATGGTGAAATCGTGACATTTTAGTGCAAAATTCGCTAATAAAATGCGATTTTAGGCCCGATTTCAAATCGAACTTAGTACACGGATTAGCATTCGGAACACCAAAATTTTACATTTCGCCTTACGGTAAAATAGACCACGAACTTATTAATCTGAGTAATAACTGTGACGTGGAATCGGTCCTTAGTGTCATAATTGAGCCGCGACACGACATAGCCAACAATGTGGTAGTGCGCCCAGCGCAAACTAAGATCACTTTGGACATCCATCCAGTCTGATCAGACCCTTCGCTAAGCGCTTAAAGGGTAGAGAGGGTCTAAGCTACCTCCATGCGGACAGTGATGACTCTGATCAGACTGGGCGAATGCCCAGGCTGATCTGAGTCTGCGCTGGGCGCACAACCACATTGTTGGTTTTGTCGCGTCGCGGCTCATTATTATGATAAAGAGAATCTTGCAGTCGTGTCCCTGTATTATTGAATTTATTAAACTCGTTGGGGGGAAAAAAACGATAAGATGCTCGGCATAGCCTCGCATCTTATTTTTTTTTTCAACCCGTTTAATAAATTTAATAATACATGAGTACTCATGTAAGATCCTTTATATAATTTGTAAAAGCTACCGAGAAAACAGCATACACATATGATATTGTTATCAAATATGATAGATGATTGATACATTAAAGGTCTGCAAATTAAGGAGGTTTATACATACCAAAACAGGTACCAGATAAAAAGAAACCCGTTTTTTTTTTTTCAGACATAACGCAACTAGTCCGTTGCACAAATTGTTGCAAAATCGCTTCTTTAACATTATGTCGCTCGTTTTGCCCTTGCAAATGTGATTCCCTTACAAGCATAGCAAAAACTATTCTACAAAAATTATCTTCCTTGTGAAAATAGCTGCCGAACTATATCTTGACAAGTACATGTACATGAAATGTATTTATTTCAGCCTCATTTCTATGAGGAATACATGTAGGGGATTTTTGAAAAGACAAAAACAGCCATTTGTATGCAGTTGCAAAATTTGATTATAAATAACATTTAAACCTTTAAAGCGCTGTCAGTATCTTGCTGCTTTATTATTATGTTACGAACATAAACCATTAAAGGTAGGTTCCTGTACTTTGGAATGCATCATAATTTTGACGAACTTTCATCCAAGTTGTTGGAAAGCACTTATAAAAGGGAATTAATAAGTTTCACTAAAAAGTGTAAATCAAAAAAATATTAGAAAAGTTGTTTTGCAAGGGATTTCCTAACTCTGCTTCGCACACCAGTTAGGGCTATTTTTAGTTCGCGCCAAAAATAGATAATGCAGCTGATGTCATGCTGCATTGCATTTTGAGATAGTTTTAACACATCCGCCATGCCAGGACCTCTAGGAGAGCTCACGTAAATGGGAAAATTGACCTTTGGAGAATGGCACCAGAAATCGCGCACTTATAGACATAATAAACATAGTTATTTTTAGAACTGGAATTCCAACGAAAGAAAATAAACCAAAAGGGAAAACGACTTTTTTCTTCAACATCTGACGAGTTTCTCAGTGGCAACAAATTCAGAAAAATAAGAGAATTCAATACTGCTCAGAAAAAGACGAAATTATTTTGTGGACCTCATTGACATCGCTAGCCCAGGAACCTACCTTTAAGCTGTTTGTCAGTATCGAATTTAATAATAAAAATAACTATGTTCATGATATATCAGTTACTTTTATGAAATGCATACGAATGTGTACTGTATAACTGTTTTTCTTGTTGTCTATAAATAACCACTGTATAAATTGAGCTACTGCTTTACGTAAGAACCTCGTCATTGTAAAATATTGTTTTCATATTAATTGCGTTGCTTGTATACACCCCTGGTTGACTATATATATATATATATATACAATAACTGTAATTAAAGGGAAAAAACTGTTACGAAACGAAAAACGTCATAGCTACCAAACGACATGATATGGCTGTGGCTATCCATGACAGCCATTCAAAGGAAGAGAACATTTGTCCCAACAGTATCGGAAAATATCCCAACAGCAATGGCTGCTTTTTTCATCTTTGTTCTTGTTTAGAGATAAGAACACACTTTTTATTTGTTCCGGGAAACACAAAACTCAAGAGAGAAGCAAATGTCATGATCTCCGACGAACTGAAATACAGTTTTACAGCTGTCTGTGACTTTACACTGACACTTCTTGCTTATATGAGAGCCAGTCCTGAAAAAGTGAAATTACCAACTATTCTACATAGAATAACTGATAACTGTGGGTTCGACTACAAGTGCAGGCAAGATTTCTCACATATTAGCCATATTGATCACCTCACTGGGGTCAAGATGAACTATCACTTTTCTGAACCGGGGCCCGGCAAAGGACAACATGATGGGGTAGGTACCACTATCGAGCATGGTCTGGAGGCTAAGAGCGAGGTTTCGATCCAGTTAAAGTTGTTTAAGCCTCCCCCAGTGATCTTTTGCTGACCATTCTAAGGCGCTTATTCTGTTGTGGTTCCTTGATCTTACATTGTGCTATGTACGCTTGTCTATGTTCTTTGGCGTTTTGGTCACCTGTTTTGCTACCCTATCTGCATTTTGTTTTGTTTTGTTGTGTACGTTAAAAATAAAGTAGATAAAAATAGAAGTTGATGCTGTTTTGATTAGGGTAGCTGAATGACCACCTGTTTGGGAAAGAGCTGCTCATTCGGTTTACCGTGCGTGTCTTTCTTGAACTTTTGTCAATCTTTCCGTGTGTGTGTGTGTGCTTCTTTCCCTGTTGGTTTTTTGAGGGCTGGATGTGGGATTTGATTGTATTCATTCCTGATCTTTGCGTATCTTTTTACTCTGTAATTTAAGATAAGGTTAGGCCCAGAAATGCTTAAGAGCTGTACCTTGCAGCTTCAAAATACCTGGGGAAGTTGGTCGCCATGCAGAATGGAAACAGAAGACCCACACACAGTTTTCGGAACGAATAGTACTCTACGTCCCAAAAACATGCTTGGCGTGGCTCTAAATGAGCCTGTCAGTGCAATAAAAGAAACGTTAAAGTTACGTTATTTGAGGAGTGTGTCAAATGAAGAAGCGGTAATCGGCAAATTGAGCTTTGGGTGTTCTGATGCCTGAATATAACTGGGTAATGATGTTTGTATCAAGAATGGAGGCGAACCACTGTCCAAGGCCCAAGAACATAAGTTAACACAACCTCTTGTATCCATTTAAATAAGTTAATAATTAAAAGTCACAGATAAAAGAAACTGATTGTACCACTACAGGGAATCAAACCACGAACCTCCTGCTATCAGAACAGACATGCTAACCATTACTCTATCGAGGTCTTCTGATATTGCAAGCCACCGAGTTTTAACATTTATAAGGCAATTAAAGAATTGTATGAATATACAAGTATACTTTTTGGGGCATCCACACATCACAAACACAACAGGCGTGGTACAACAATTAACTGACACACAGAAAACAACATGTGTGCAGCAACAGGGAATGGAAGTAAGTAGTGCTCCTATGATGCAGCTAGTTTTAATTATCTAGTGTGCACTATATTTCTTAAGTTGATTGCACCTTTTACTTTAGTCGCACCAATACTCTAGAACCTGAATTTCAACATTTAATTTACTAACTTTCTAGTTTGCATGTTCCTGCTTCCTTAAAGGACCCATTGCTCTATCGACATGAAATATCTTATCGTGAAGTATCGCTGCAAGCTTCTTACTACAGTTTCTTCATTGTATATGGTCGTAATTGGCGGGCTTTGAAAAATTAAAACGTCGTTGAGTTTCTCATAAAAACGGTTTGAAAAATATCTAGGTCATTTTAGTTGTCAACTAAAATGACCAAAGTAATGACCTACTTTGGTCATTTTAGTTGTCAACTAAAATGACCTACTTTCGACTTCACAAGTTTCATTACATGATAAAAATACAAGGTACAAGCGGTAATAATACAAGGTACAGAAGATAAAAATACAATGTACAGACGTTTAATAAATGATAAAAAAACAATGTAAGGCAGAGATCTCTTTTCTTGTCTCGCTGTTGTGTGTGTGCATTGCCAAACAGGGAACCAGAAACGAAACCGTATTTATACGGAAAGACTTGTCATTTTTTTCAAAATACCTTATTCCTCCTTTTTTGCCAGTTATATGACACAACAAGAGGTCCATGATGGACCTAAATCGCTCACCTGAGTTATGATGAAATAACATGGAAGATCATCTATTTGAAGATGGTTCAGTTGCAGCAATTTTGCACTTTCTAATCTATATTCTGACAAAGTTTCATAAAGATTGGATCAAAACTGTGCCCTCTAGAGTGTACACAATGTTTTTCTAACCTAGACCTGGCAATCTAGTTTTTGATCAGACATTATTCAGATTCAAACTAGCCTACATTTCAAGAAGATAATCATTCTGACAAAGTTTCATGAAGATTCAATGCAAAATAAAGCCACAATTGTGTACACAAGGTTTTTCTATGATTTGACCTAGTGACCTAGTTTTTGACCTGACAAGACCCAGTTTCAAATTTGGCCTAGATTTCATTACGATAATCATTCTGACAAAGCTTCATGAAGTTTGAACCAAAACTGTGTCCTCTAGAGTATCCACAATGTTTTTCTAAGGTTTGACCGAGTAATCTAGTTTTTGATCCAAATGGCCCAGTTGCATCCTTGGTCTAGATTTGTTGGGGATAAACATTTTGACAAAGTTTCATGAAGACTGGAACAAAACTGTGCCCTCTAGAGCATTCACATGGTTTTTCTAAGATCTGACCTAGTGACCTAGTTTTTAACCTGACATGGCCCAGTTTCAACTCTAATCTAGATTTCATAAAGATAAGCATTCTGACAAAGTTTCATGAAGATTGGGTCATAACTGTGCCCTCTAGAGTATACACAAGGTTTTTCTAAGATTTAACCTAGTGACCTAGTTTTTGACCCAACATGACTCAGTTTCAATCTTGGCCTAGATTGTATAAGGATAAAGATTTTGATAAAGTTTCATGAAGATTGGATCATAACTGTGCCCGCCAGAGTGTACACAAGGTTTTTCTAAGATTTGACCTAGTGACCTAGTTTTTGACCCCACATGACTCAGTTTCAATTTTGGCCTAGATTGTATAAGGATAAACATTGTGACAAAGTTTCATGAAAATTGGATCATAACTGTGCCCGCCAGAGTGTACACAAGTTTTTTCTAAGAGTTGACCTAGTGACCTAGTTTTTGACCCAACATAACCCAGTTTCAAACTTGGTCTAGATTTCATTTTGATAAACATTCTGACAAAGTTTCATGAAGATTGGATTAAAACAGTGCCCTCTGTGTCATTCTAAGATTTATTTCTATTTTTAGCTCTGGCAGCCATGTTGTTCAGCGGAGTGGAACCGTTTTAGCAATTTTGGTTCAGGGCAATGAGTCAAACAGTTCTGTGAAATTATTTTGAAATCGAGCCATTGGCTTCAGAGAAGATATCTTTTAAAGGTTTTTCTATTTTTAGATTTCTATTTTAAGCTCTGGCGGCCATTTTGTTCAGCGGAGTGGAACCGTTTTAGCACTTTTGGTTCAGGGCAATGAGTCAAACAGTTCTGTGAAATTATTTTGAAATCGAGCTATTGGCTTCAGAGGAGATGTCGTTTAAAGGTTTTTCTATTTTTAGCTCTGGCGGCCATTTTGTTCAGCGGAGCGGAACGATTTTAGCAATTTTGGTTCAGGGCCATAACACAAACATTTAAGTGAAATTATTTTGAAATTGGCTTACTGGTCTAGGAGGAGATGTCGTTTGAAGAAATTGTTGACGGACGGACGGACGACGGACGGACGACGGACAAATATCGATCACAATAGCTCACCTTGAGCACTTCGTACTCAGGTGAGCTAAAAAGCACAACAAACGACATATTAAAATCAATTCTGAGGACTGTACCAATTTAATAAGGATTTGTGCTTTGAAATTTTTTACCACTAATAGGACTATGGAGGTTTTAACAGTATTTCATGTTGCACATTTTTGCTTTTATAACATAATTGCATGCTGCATGTTTCCTCTGCTACTTAAAATTATTGCTAGCACGTGGTGGTGGGGCTTTAAGCAGTGATGCGGAAGCTCAAAGTCTCAGTGAGTCTCATGACCAACAACAGCAGCTGTACAACTCATCTATTGACCATTTTGCACTGAGAGTAGCAGTTAAAGGCTGGACCATAAAGGGGGATACCCCAAGCGATGGAAACTGCTGCTTTTGTCACTTAGTGCTCGACATGTTAGCTGGTATAAACATAACACATGCTTAGCTCAGAAAAATGCTGTCAACCGTCTCTTTGAGATGCCAGGCTTTTTTCTGAATTCTTTATTCTATATATAATTGATGAATTTATTCAACAACATTTTTCATAGGTTTTTTTAAAGCATTCCGTAAAAATCCTAAAAACTGGGACATGTAGATTGAATGGTTAACAATGTAAACCCAGTTCAGAATTCGTGCATTCTGAACTTGGTCTACATTCTTTGCTCGGGCCTATCTGTTTCAAAACTAAGAATGTCTTTGATTAAAAGTTATTAATCTATTTAGATCCAAAAACAACATTCCAGTCATAGAGCACTATGTAAGCTTGGAACCCATAAGGTATTTCATCCATCTCTCTCTCTCTTTGAGCCCCTCTATTCCTCTCTCAGTATTTGTATGCGAGGTGCCTCTATCTCTCCTGAGTTTGTCTCTCACTCCCTCAGTCGGTCTGCAACAGAAAAATACATCTAAATTTTAAAAGGACAGTTAAGAGATTTTAAGTATATTGTTGGAGTGCTACTATTATTACATGTAATAATAATATTCAATCAATAAGAACTTCACTATTTTTTTCAGGCACGAGCCAGGTGAATTTAGAGGTGTTTGCTTGGAATCTACCATGAAGAAAAAAAAACAACATATATATAGTATATGTATACAAAAACAAACCTGTTATATCTTCTAACTATCGACTATTTGATATTCTGGAGGGCGAGGTGGGGGCCTGGTATTTGTGATGGAGACAGGATTTTTTTATTTACTGGCCTCTGAAAACAATTGCTTCTTTTCACCTTGAGGGAGCTTATTTCATTTTTTAACAAACTAACTCAAACATTTTTATTTTAATTGTTTAGGCTGAACTATCAGACCGTAATTTATTTCAGCTTTACATATGTGAATGAGTATCCTTTTACTTTTACCCACATCAGTAATTTTACACCTTGTTTCTTACATAAAGAACATGGTGGTGTCTGTAACCTGGCGAAGGGCATGTTTTACCTTGCTTTTGCAAACCAGTGCCTGGAGCATAGTTCTCTCTTCATCCATGGTAAATATACTAACATCCATGTACATGTATGAGTTAGCAGGCTTTCAGTGGTGTTGTTTGACTTCCCAGGGGTCTTCGAGGTTGCAATACGTTATTTTCGCCGAATCCTAATCTCTAATTCATCATAGGTCTTGTACGTGATTTGTTTGTTTCCGATGATGTTTCATTGATGGATTAGGAAACCTTCATGCGGACCAAACAACTGACTAAATGTTGTGAGCCACTGCAAAAGCAGAGGTCGAGGTTTGGTACCAGTAAATCATGTTTACTTAGTAATGCAGCACATCAATAATACGTTTATGTGACTGTTGTCGAGTTTGTCGAGTTTGTTTTGTAAATGTATGCGCATGCGGGGTACTGCCTGTGTAAAACTATTGTAGATATTTTAAAACATTACTGTAAATACCACCCCCCCCCCCCCCCAGAAGCCAGCGACATTATAAATACTCAATTCAAATGGAACTATCTGCAGACTACATTTTTTGTAATTTTGTTCGCGGAACCAGATTATTTTTGTCACTAGCTTTTGAGGCAAAATTATTTTTTAAATCCCCTTATGGGCCAATTTGGTTTTTTTCTTGACTTTCCAAAGACAGAGGATTTTTTCAAAAAATCCCCCCCCCCGAATATCAAATGGTCGGTCCCTAATAAGAATCCCCAGCTTCCCTTGTACTGAGAGTGCCTGGTTAATGGACTAGATAGTATTCGTACAGATAACCACTCGCCATACAGCTATGTCACAAGCAGGTTAGCATGCTGTGGAAGCTGAATAAAAGCCAACAGGTGCCTAAAGATAAGATATGCTGTAGACATACATAGAATGCTGTTACATACAATGTAGCTAAGGCACAAATGAATATTACAATACAAACACTAATGCATCATGAATTAAAAAGCAGGAAACATGTAATACAAAAGACAGACGTGTACACAAGTACAAACATGCAGAAACATTCTTGGCAGCATATCACATATTAGAAGAAATTACAGAGGTGTTAACTTCATAAACTTTGCAATGGTGAGAGCACAGTTTAATGAAATCTTTATTTGTTTGTCTAATTCAGGTGCTTTCAGCTGATGGGCCTCATGTAGAAGTGAAGTTCCTGAAACGGAAGACTGGCACTGAAAACCTGTACGTCTGGCCAAATGTTGTTGACAAAGACCGTCTCCACAGTTCGGAAATTCTGACATAGCTGCCAAACCAAAACTCCCTCTAGACCACGGCTCAACATTTTAAAGGGATTTTTAATACATGTCTTTGGACAAACATGCAGTTCTCGTTTGAGTGGCTACACGATTGTTTTTGCTTGTTTTTACAAGATTTAAATGTTTTCCCCATAACGGCATAGCGATAGATATTTCACTGGGAAGCAGTGTTACTCTTTGACTGTGTCTACATATTCTAAGTAAATGGCTATGCCTTGGTATGGCAATTAATAGCAATTCTCTGTAACCACCAACCAAAGTTTGGCACGCATAGTCATGGATTTTGATAAAACTTTCTCAGTTTGTTTGTTGTCACTCAAAACCAAATAATTGATACCTAGTTCTTTCTGCTACATGCCCGTTGCCATGGTATCGACCACCAAAGATTTTGCCTTAAAAATGGCCAAAAAATAAATAAAAAATGTACTTTTTGAACTTTTATATAGGCTAAATGAGACTACATTTCATCTAAACATGTACTGGTTGAAGAAATATAGGTTAAAATAAATTCAAGGAAAAACAAATATAATTGTTTTGCAACTTTTTGAGTATTGCTACATGCTGTTAATGGTGGGTGGGGTATCCAGGTTTTCGAAACCCTCATTTTAAGGCAATTTTAAGCGCTTAATGACATTTCGCGCGGTCAGCCTGACATATCTGCTTATAACAACAAATTAGAGGAGGGCTTCAACTATCATGAACTGAAGAAACATGTTTGGGAAGTTGCCTCCTTCTGACCGTTACCATGGAAACAACCAATATCCTATGTAAAAAAATGAGAAAATAAAACCCTGTTGAAAATTACATATTTTTCCCACAAACAAGGACATGCTGCATTAATTACATGTACAATTGTTGTGAAAATATCAGACTTACATTAAATAATATCAGCAACAAAAGGAAAAGAACTGAGAGTCTATTAATATTCTTTAAAGGGGCTCCGAAAGTGGTTTTAAATAGGCTAATTTGCCCTCATATGAAAAGTTTTCTTTGCATAGTTGAAACCTCATGACTGTTTTCTTTTTACAAGGTTGTGAAAACATGAGCCCAATTTTAAGGGATACATAATATTGTAATGGGGAACTCCATGAAAATATGTATATACATTTTAAGGGCCCCACTAAGGGGCTAAAGGGGAGGAACTTTGACTTAAGTGTCTGAATTGCTTCGCAAAATAACAAAAAACAGCACTGCATACAGATATAGTGGTTAAGAAACTGGCAATAAAATGTAAACAGGTATAAATAATGTCAATAGGGTGCTCTGTTACTGTATTTATAGTTCCTTAAGGGGCCAAAAAGGGGTAAAATCTGCTAATTTGCCCCACAAATCTCAAATATTCTTCGTACGGCAAAAATATATATAATCTATTACTTTAAGATGTTTAGAAAAACATTAAATGTAAATTTACAGTTACAAAATATGGCACTGAGGTACTCTGAGATCACAAGGGGTCCAAAATGTGCTGTATGTGTATGTGGAGTGGGTGGATGGGGTGGGGGGGGGGAGCAAAATCAAACAAAGGCATGGTTTTCTTCACAATATTAAGTAGCAAATTTTGAATGGAGTATTAAGTTTTAGCTACATGAACTGGCAACACTATCATCAACAAAACACCTTGCTTTTGGAAAGATTTGCAGTAAAAAAGGACATTCTCATGTTTTTCTGTTCCATTTACATGTATATTCTGTATATTTTCGTGAGGTCGAACATGACCAAATTTGTCAATGTCATATAAAGAAAGACAGATACGACTTAAAAACGGCTGCTTAACTGGTAAACAATTTAGCCTGAGTAATTTGGCAAAACCAATGGAGTTCTGTTTTTCTTTTCAATGCACTTGGCACCTTGATTTACCTGTGAATCGGAGAAACATTCGAAGTACAATTATGACAACAATCAACTATTGTAACTCTTATCAAATAAAGTATAGCCGCAACTGTAATTTTAGCTTCACTGCGGGTGTTAGGGTGTGAAAAGCAACTTCTTTCTGTATTTTTTTTTATGACAAGGAAGGCTCCTTTTGCAAAAGTAAGATTTAGACTAAGAAAGGAGCTAACATACAGTGTTTTCCAGATATGACGATAAGGTTCATAATTATTACCCTTTCGGAAAGTTTCTAGGTTCAAATTTGAAAAAAAAAAATGCTGTTATTAGATCATTTTATTTTCAGAAGTTTTAAAGCTTTGACAAGAAATGACACTCAAGTTAAAATTTCACATCCGACTCCAATCACATTACCCCAGCAAACGCTTTAGAAGGAAAAGTTGAATGGTATGCCTGGTCAGCTGTTTTCAAAATGATACTATTCTGTAAATACATGCTGAGATGACCTGGCTCTTGACTAGGCTGAATACATTAAAAGTCCATTAACATGAAATATGTTTGAATTCTTTTCTACTGGCAACCATAAGAGATTGGAACAGTTTACACATCGGACAGAGTGTCTCTATTTTAACTTTAACTCAAACTTAATCTCCACAACAAAGTTTTACAATGCTGGAACTCATCTAGATCAAATCTTACACACAAGACTTCAACTGGAATGTAGTTCATTGAATGAGCACCTGAATGCCAGAAATATAATGTAAAGTCCATTAGATCTTTGTGGCGAGATAGAAAACACAAGCTGTCCTCATTAGACTGCTGCAAGACAGAATCACATTGCAGACCTGGCAAAAGAATGTACACTGAGAGGTCTAATGTACGGGAAAGAGGGAGTGTCACCGGCGATAAACGAAAACATCTTTACACGAGTTCAAAATTTCATAATACACACTAAAAGATTTAACCCCTAACTTTTCAAAGTGCATAAAATTGATCTAAATGGAATGTTATATACATATACAGCTTGGACTAACTGGATGAGGAAATCATATTTCTCTCTCTCCCTCTCTTTCTTAGGTATTGTATTTCTTCTGTCAGTATTATCAGCTCATTATAAAGCGGTTACTTCTGATGCAAGCATAAAACAGTCTTTGCCTAAATGATATTTTTGTTCATTGCCAGACTGTTTAAGACCAAGATGTGTTTATTTGAAGTCTGTGCTATTGTGTGCATTCAACCTTTGTTCAGTATTTGATTTTTAGCAGGAGATAGTCCACATAACTTTGGGCTTTTGATCAAATCCTGGTCCATTTTTCTATACTTTGTTCTCAAATATGACGCATAAAATATTGTTTGAACCAAGTTCCATTGTCAACCCTCCAGCTGTTCCTGTAGGTCCTATTGGGGACTGGCCATTAAAAGAAATCCTTTTCCCCAAATTTATAATAGTTTATATTATAAAGTAATACCAAATACCCTCATTAGATTTGATCCTGCAGTCAGATTTGGTCAGTCAGGATTTAAAACAAGAGCACATTTGAACAGGGTAATGATGATGTACGCCCATTGGGGTTTACAGTAGGAAAGGAAACATTATAGACTATAAAACTTTGCCTTGCAAGTAACTCCAACTCCTCATTACGTAGGTCGATTAAATTAAGGAAAACCGTGGTGATAGTCACTGATTTTTGGTTAATACAAAAAAAACAATATTTAAAATGCTGAAAATTCAACAGATCCTCGCAAAACTTAGCAGATGCTTCCATGTTGTTGTTCACTATTTTGACTTCCAAAATGCCTTGCTTTATGATGCTAAAATTATACTTGAACCTTAAACATGGTTGAACTTTGAGAACAAGCCACTTCTTTCAACCTGATAATCTGAGGAAGAGATGGAAAAAATAATTAAAATGACATTGAAGTCAATGCATTGAAGTACCTTCAGACCTAAATGCATTTTCAACAATGATGGTATTTTTTATGCATTTTGCACTTCAAATTACCCCTTATCTTTTCTTATACAGGCCCTTTATCATCAGCGTGTCTTTTTTGTATTCTTAACTGTAGAGAACCACAATAGGAAAATGTTTGCAAAATTTCGGGGGGATATGTTACATTTTCATGGTTTAAGTTAGATTTTTGCATTTACCATAAATCACCACCTGAAGTGTAAAACACTAACTAACAGCAATGCACAAGTGGCCGTAATTCAGTCAAAATGGGAATCAGAGCTATTTGTCTGATGATGCTGTATACTTCTATGTAAATTCACGAAGAAACCTTCAACAGTTTCACAGCAGTAAGACGGACATGAAATTCTTTATAAGAAATAATCAAATGGTTCTAAGTCTGTCAAAGCAGATCTTGGGTTATGGTTGTTTTTCTCTGCACAATAATATGTGATTATGCATGCTTTATTAGAAATTTCATGAAGAAATATGAATGGTTTTAAAGTTTCAAAGCAGAAAAAGAGATTGCTTTAAGAGATATGCTAAGGGTCATAATTTTATCAAAAGTAGAAGTAAGGGTTCGTGAAAAGCTATTGTTGTCACCCTGGCGTCCGTGTCAGCGACCGTGTCGGCGTGCGGATTGGATGTTTTGGTTAAAGATGTGTAAAGACCTATATATCTTTTAACCCAATGAAGGATTTTTAGCTCACCTGAGCCAGAGGCTCCGGGGGAGCTTATAGTATGGTCAGGCTCCGTCGTCCGTCGTCGTCCGTCCGTCGTCCGTCCGTCCGTCAACATTTTCAAACGACTTCTCCTCTGAAACCACTGGGCCAATTGTAACCAAATTTCATATGTAGCCTCCTGGGACCTTAGGAACGAAAAGTTGTTCAAACCGTCCTGGTCACATGACCAACATGGCCGCCATGCCCATATATGGTAAAAACCTTTAAAAACATCTTCTTCTCCAGAACCAATAGGCCGATGGCCTTGAAACTTGGTATGTAGCATCAGGTATGCGAGTACTACCAAGATTGTTCAAATTATGACCTTAGGTTGACCTTGACCTTTTTTACGGTAAGGTCAAATTTTCTTCCTTGTGCTTTTCTATGGCAAAATGCTAGAACATAAGATATCTTGGAAACTGTTGACAATTTTGGGCTAAAATTTGGTATCTACAGTCATCTTTATTAGTACATGAAGATTTATGAGTACAAGAGGTCAAGGTCATTCCTTGACCTTTGACCCAGAACTCTCATATTTTGACAATTCCAAACAATCTCCTCAAAAAAGCCCCAGGGCCAATTGAAACCAAATTTCATATAGAGCCTCCAGGAGTTGAGGGAACAAAAACTTATTCATATGGTCCAGGTCACATGACCAATATGGCTGCCATGCCCATATATGGTAAAAACATTTGAAAATCTTCTTCTCCAGAACCAATTGACCGATGACCTTGAAACTTGGTATGTAGCTTTGGGTACTCCAGTACTATCAAGGTTGTTCAAATTATGACCTTTGGTAGACCTTGATCTTTTTTACGGCAAGGTCAAATATGGGAAAATGCTTGAACATAAGATTTCATGGAAAAGTTCTGAAGATTTATGCCTAAAAATTGGTATATACAGTTATCTTAATGAGTACATGAAGATTTGTGAGTACAAGAGGTCAAGGTCATTCTTTGACCTTTGACCCAGAACTCTCATATTTTGACAATATCAAACAATCTCCTCAAAAAAGCCCCAGGGCCAGTTGTAACCAAATTTCATATAGAGCCTCCAGGGGTTTGAGGGAATGAAAACTTATTCATACGGTCCATGTCACATGACCAATATGGCTGCCATGCCCATATATGGTAAAAAACCTTTGAAAATCTTCTTCTCCAGAACCAATAGGCCAATGGCCTTGAAACTTGGTATGTAGCTTTGGGATCTCCAGTACTATCAAGATTGTTCAAAATGATGACCTTGGGTTGACCTTGACTATTTTACGGCAAGGTCAAATGTGGGAAAGATTTCATGGAAAGTTTGAAGATTTATGCCTAAAAATTGATATCTACAGTCATCTTAATGAGTACATGAAGATTTATGAGTACAAGAGATCAAAGTCATTCTTTGACTTTTGACCCAGAACTCTGTCATTTTGACAATATCAAACCATCTCCTCAAAAGCCCCTGGGCCAGTTTTGAAACCAAACTTCATATAGAGCCTCCAGGGGGTTGAGGGAAAGAAAAAATTTTCAAATGTCCAGGTCACATGACCAACATGTCCTCCATGCCCATATATGGTTAAAACTTTTAAAAATCTTTTTCACCAGAACTAGTTGACTGATGGCCTTAGAGTAACTTACCCTAGAGTACTGAGGCTGAATGGACTCGGGTGAGCTACAGGACCAATGGTCCTCTTGTTTGATACTTGCACTGTAGTTACATATTGGTCCAAGGTTCTACAAAACACCACCCACACCCTGCTCAGTGACCTTGAAGTCAAGGTCATGGACTTAGTAATTAGGATTTTAGCTCACCTGAGCCAGCGGCTACGGGAGAACTTATAGGATGGTAAGGCTCTGTCATCCGTCAGTCGTCCATCCGTCAATATTTTCAAACAACTTCTCCTCTGAAACCGCTGGGCCGATAGTAATCAAATTTCATAGAAGGCGGGGGAACGAAAAGTTGTTCAAATGGTCCTGGTCACTTGACCAACATGGCCGCCATGCCAATACATGGTAGAAACATTTAAAGATCTTCTTCTCCAGAACCAATAGGCCGATGGCCTTGAAACTTGGTATGTACCATTGGGTACGCAAGTACTACCAAAATTGATCAAATGATGACCTCGGTGTAACCGTGACCTTTGTTACGGTAAAGTCAAATTTTCTTTCTGTAGCTTTTATATGGGAAAATGCTAGAACATCAGATTTCTTGGAAACTGTTGAGGATGTTGACCTGAAAATTGGTATATACAGTCATCTTAATGAGTGCATGAAAATTTATGTGTACAAGAGGTCAAGGTCACTCTTTGACCTTTGATCCTGGTCTCTCATATTTTGACAATTTCACACATCCTCAAAAGCCACTGGGCAAAGTGTAACCAAATTTCATGTAAAGCCTCTAGGGGATGGGGGAACGCAAAGTTGTTCAAACGGTCTGGGTCACATGATCAACATGGCCGCCATGCCCATTTACGGTAGAAACCTTTAAAAATCTTCTTCTCCAGAACCAATAGGCCAATGGCCTTGAAACTTGGTATGTAGAATCAAGTATATGTACTACCAAGATTGTTTAAATTATGACCTTGGGTTGACCTTGACCTTTTTTACGGTAAGGTCAAATTTGCTTCCTTATAGCTTTTATATGGGAGTACCACCCCACCCGTTTCAGTGACCTTGAGGTTAAGGTCATACCTAAAATTATTTGTTGGGTTAAAGTTTTCCAATGCCATACTTTTCCAGAATGCTTGGCTGCATCTACTGTTATACTTGCACTTATATTAGAAACTGGTTAAGGATTTTACAAAAAATAGCCCACCCGTTGGGTGACCTTGAAATCAAGGTCATTCATTTTTTATGTGATAAGCAAGTCAGTATCAGGCGAGTTATCCTGTACAAGGACAAGTCTTGTCATTGCATATCTTCTCATGATGCATTGAATTATTAAGGTACAAGGATCAAAGTCTTACTGATATTCTGCATGTGGGCAGAGGCTGCCAGATTTGTTCCTGAGTCAAGTAGAGGCAGATGAAGAGGCAGGCAGACAATATTAAAGAATGGACGGGAATAGACTTTGCTAGCACAACTAGGGCAGCTGGAGACAGGACTAGGTGAAAAGGGGTTGTTGTAAAGTTATCTGTGATGCTCCGACAACCTTGCAAGGTTATGGAATAGACTAGACTTGTGAGATGATTCTACATGCGACTGGTCAAGTGTTGTCTCTTAAGAAGAGTTTCAGTCAATGGACAGCAAACAAACATTGGCCAACGGGGCGTCCCTTTGACTCTTTTGTCCCTTGGGCCAAACAGAAAAACACATATAATGTGACCATTTTCCAGTTTTTAGGCACAGTCAGCAGATCTATGTTCGGTTAAACCCTCAAAAATAGCCAGCATAGGGGTTTCTTGTTCAAATTCCCATAAGGCTGTTCTCAAGGAGGCTGAAGAGAATGAATCTGTAACTTGCATCTCCACGTCTAGTCTGGCTACAGACTCTATGTTCAATATATCCCCTGCAAAGAAACATAGAGTCGAATCTGACGGTCAACAGAGTAATATACAGATTCGACTGGAGCCAGGCTACTCCAAATCCTATAGCGGAGGTATAATTATGTGTGCAGTTGCAGATATAATTATCGACAGAGTTATGGTAAAAGTGGATGCATATTTAAATGTGCAGTTGCAGATATAATTATCGACAGAGTTAGTTAAAATAAAAATGTTTGAAATATCCTCCTGTTTTGGCATTTTTGTCCGCAACTAAGGTGCTGAAGCTATTTTTGTCCAGTGTATAACACTAAAACTATTTAAGGAATTGTGTTGAAGCAGTAACTCTTTGCTGGGTAGTAAAATCAAGGCTTATCCGCTGTTGTCTTTTTAATGGTATACAATGAAAATTTTTGACTGAGGTACATAATTGCATTTTTGCCCATTTTGGGACCCCTTAATTTCACATAAAAAGGAACCACAGGGCAGCCATCGCTATGGCTTTACATCAGTTGTCACTGGGCCAACAGTTTCTGTGCCAGCGTATTACAGTATGCTGCTTTCTGAGAAACTTAATGTTTGGTGTAATTTTCTGCATTTTGACCCCTTATTGGCCCCTTCTGGATACAAAAATGCAATTAGGTTGATCCCCATTACCTTATTTTAGGTACCTTTTATTTAGACTGATGATTACACTCACAAATAAGTAACGGATACTGGTTTATATCAATAGTGTGTGTAATTTCGAGGCAATTTTGCTGATTCAACCCATTTAATGGCCCCTTAAGGGAACATAACATAAGTCAAAGAGCACCCCATTGCCCTATTTTAACCAGTTAGTATTTGACTTACAGTTTCAAAGCCATTGTTATTGTAGGCACTGTTGAATTTTTCGTTTTGCAAAGAAATTCATGAGTTTTTAAAGATTTCCAGTTTTTAACCCCTTATTTTGGACCCCTAAATGACCCCAAAATATACCATTGCCCTAGTTTATATCTGCTAACTTCACAAATATGTTTTCCCAACATATTAAATAGAAACCAATACCTTGTTTTGCAGTTTTGTGAAGAAAGCTTGTTATTTGAAGGAAATTAAGCCTTAAAAACCCCTTTCGGAGCCCCAAGAATGATTGTTAAGATGATCCCAGTACTGCCCCTTTTGATGTTAATATTTTTTTTTAATTAAAACTGATATTTTCACAACACTTGTACATGCAATAAATGCTGCCTTTCAATTGTTTAGGGAAATAAATAGGTGATTTTGTGCACTGTTGTGTTTCCTTGATTTTTTGATAGGGTATTGTTCGTTTCTATGGTTACGGTCATAAGGAGGTAACTTCCCAAACATGTTTCTTCAGTTCATGATACTAGAGATCTTCTTCTATTATGCTGTCATGCGTTTATATATCAGAGTGACCGCGCGAACTGGTAGTACGCACTTAAAAAAGCTCAAAAACAGGGGTTTTCGATCCCTCGATACCCCACCCCACTTCAAGGGCTAAAATCAGTACCAAAGAACTAACAGATCTGGTTTATTTTTTTCACTGCACTCTTGTACTATTCCGTAGTTTTTCAGTCGAAACACTTTTAGACTAAAGATAATGTGTTCTAAGAAATATAAATGTTCAAAATTTGGTAATTTTCACTTATTTTTTGACTGTTTTTTTGGCAAAATCTATGGAGGCCGTTGCCATGGCAACGGACACACAAAAGAACGAATCGACCTTCATTTAAATGTTTTTATGTGACAACACACAAACTGAGAAAGTTTGAGAAATATCTGAGACTATGCGTGCCGAACCCCATTGTAAAATGTGAAATGGTTACAGAGAATTGCTATTAACTAATTTAGTTAAGGAAACTTAATAAAGAAGACATTTAAACAACGAGGTCATGTCAAGCCGATATGTTTGCTTTTTTTAGAAAGCATTTAATACGGCCGAAATATATTCAGAAACTTTGAACCTATTTCAAATGTCATTGCCTTACTTATAAAGCATAATATTTGTCAGTCCTTTAAGTGAACTCAGTGTTTAAGCACCTCGTCTAAATATGACCAATTCCTAAATTAGCCCAAAGAATTTATTTATTTATTTTTTATTTATTTATTTACAATATTTAAAGCGGGTAAAACACATTTAGCCATATGACTATTCTACCACGTGGCCCTCTGTACATGTAACACATTTAACAAACAAACAAAAAAAATAAAAACATAAAAATATATATATACAATATAAACAAATATATTTGTATATAAAACCCATATATTTTTCACAGTTGGTGTATATTCTTAGAAAATATAACTTTTCTGCAAATTTAAACATATGAGCCGCGACGCGACACGACAAAACCAACAATGTAGTTGTGCGCCCAGTGCAGACTCAGATCAGCCTGGGCATCCGCCCAGTCTGATCAGAGTCTTCGCTGTCCGCATGGCGGTAGCTTAGACCCTTAGCTACCTTTTGAGCACTTAACGAAGAATCTGGTCAAACTGGGCGGATGTCCAGGCTGATCTGAGTCTGCGCTGGGGGGACAACCACTTTGTTGGTTTTCTCGTGTCGCGGCTCATATATACTTTCAAACAGAACCACTTAGAAGAGCCAAAGAGGTAGTTTTTTTGTGGACCATTTTGACACACCTTATTTGCACTTGACCTTATAAATATCCCATTGTCCGACAGAGAATCAGAAAATAAAAAATGTATTTTGTCGAGCAGTCTGGCGTTTCTTCAACACATGTACCCCATACGTCAAAGCCAGTTGTATGACTCAATACGCACATCAACCCAAGTTTTTCATCAAACTGAACCACTTTTGTAATGGTTTGTGTTAAAACGATTTTTCTATTGGTAGGACTATGAATACTTTAAGTAATTGAGGGTTACTTGTAAATTAAAGGCCCCATTGCACTATCAGCATGAAAACTTTTATCATGAGGTATCGCTGCAAGCTTCTCACTATAGTTTTGTCATTGCAAATGCCCGTGATTAGCCAGCTTTAAACAAAGAAAACATCCTTGAGTTCCACATTAAACGGATTTAAAAACTTATTTGGGTCATTTTAGTTGGCAACTAAAATGACCTACTTTCTATTTCATTACGTTTAATATAATGATAAAAATACAACGTACATGCGTGGAGCTCCAGTTACTATTCCGCCTATGTTTATATAGCATTGCTAGACGGACACCAGAACAGGAAATTGTATTTTGTGGAACGATTCGTTGTTTGTCAGAAACTTGTTTTCTCTACTTTTTGCCAGTTATATGACTCAATATATGCACATCAACCAACATTTTATTACCAAACGTGAAGGATAAGCGGCTTTTAGCAATGATTTGATTTAAGATGTTTAACCACTGATAGGACTTTGGAGACTTTAAGTAGCGAAGTAGTCATATACTCAGAACGGTTTTATTTTTCGTAACTATTGTATTGTTGTATGAAAAAAGGTGTGTGTGTGTGTGTGTGTGTGTGTGTGTGTGTGTGTGTGTGTGTGTGTGCGCGCGCGCGCGCGTGTGTGTGTGTGTGGAGAGAGAGGGGGAGAAAGACGCAATTGTCCTACCAGTGGTAAAAGCTTGCAAACACAATTCAATAACTAGGGTTTAATATTCATGCTTGGTGATAAAACGGGGGTTGATTTGCGTAAAGTGAGACGCTGAAGAGGGAACCTAATTTTTTAATCGTAGTTGCTTTACAAAATACGTTTTTAATGTCTGGTTACCCGTTAAGCGATGCAAAATCAACAAAGGCGGCACATTTAAAGGATTCGCATGGCTGTACATTGTATATTTACCATTTGAATTCTACCTTTTGATAGCGAAAAAGGCAATTTAAAGGCCCATTGCTCGATCAGCGTGAAAAATTTTATCATGAGGTATCGCTGCAAGATTCTAACTATAGTTTCGTCATTGTAAATGACCGTGATTAGCCAGGTTTAAACAAATAAAACATCCTTGAGTTTCACATAAGAAAGGTTTCAAAACTTATTGGGGTCAATTTAGTTGACCTACTTTCGATTTCATTTAGTTGAATTGAATGGTAAAAATACAATGCACAAGCGTGGAGCCCCAATCACTATCCCGTCTATGTTTATATAGCATTGCAAGACAGAAACCAGAACAGGAAATTGCATTTTGCGGAGCGACTAGTTATAACTAAAAAGATTGTTTTTTCTAGTTTTTGCCAGTTTTACATGTATGACCCAAACTATGCACATCAACCCACATTGTATTACCAAACGTGAAGGTTGAACCACGTTTTACAATGATTTGAGTTATTACCACTGATAGGACTATGGAGACTTTAAGCTGGCAGCTGGTGTGACCCAAAACAATTTCCAAACCGTTTCATGTGAAATCCAAGGCTATATTATTTTTTAAAGCTGGCTAATTGCGGTCATTTACAATGACGAAATTGCAGTGAGTGAGAAGCTTGCATAAACTGAGTCATAGAACTGGCAAAAAATAGAAGGAACACGGTTTTAAAAAATAATTGCTTCACAAAATACGTTTTTAGGTCTGGTTCCCCGTCGAGCGATGGCGGCACAATTAATTGCCTCGCATGCCTGTACATTGTACTTTTATCGTTTGAACTAAGGAGAAAGCTCTTTTAGTTTGAGTTACCAACTAAAATGACCCAAATCAATTTAAAAAAATCAATGCTATTTTATTTGTTTAAAGCTGGCTAACCACGGTCATTTATAATAACGAAATCGTTCTGAGAAATTTGCAGCGATACCTCACAATAAAAAAAAAAAAAAAATGATTTTTTACCATTGTAGAGCTATGGGGCATTTAAATGCAGATTACATTCCCTTGTGTTGCTCGCAACTTCTTTATGCCCCAGTCACACACACACATTACGGACTGGGCGGATAGTTGTGGATGAAAATCCACAATAATCCGCAGAATTTGTGGGCGTGGCTTATTTTCTTGATTAATTTACGGATACAGTTAAGTATAGATGCGTATGATTAAGGATGAATGCGGATGTCTGCGGTCAGATAGTTTCCCTTTGAATCAATACGATGAGAGATGATACGAATGTATACGTACTATTTACCTTCCATTACGTTCTGTTACTTCTATATGCGGAAAGATGTTGTTGATGCTACGTTTGGCCCGTGCGTATATGTCCGGTTTTATTTGTAATGGTCCGTATCGCATCTCCGGATGGCCCATCGGTATCTGTCCGGTGTTATTCGTAAAGGTCCGTATCGCATCCGCAGGGTCTGTAACTGTCCGTATCGCATCCGTAGGGTCCGCAGGATCCGATTCCAAATTTTGAAAATTTTCAAAATTTAGGCGCGGACGAGTAAACCGTATTGATCCGTAACAAAAGGTAACTGGAGGCATTCATTCGCATGTATCCATGTATAATCCGTATCTAATCCGTATCTTATCCGTATCTAATCCGTATATAAACCTATCATTCCGCAGCCCAACCCCAAGTTGTGGACTGATACGGTTTCGCGCAGATCGTTACCTTCAATAACGGTTAGTTACGGGTCTCGTTCGGAGTTTTTGTATGGACTTTTACCTTTAGATACGTTTCTATACGGATAACTTACACTTCAATACTGACAAATACGTATTGGTGAGGATAATTGCGAACAGCTAATCTGACTGGGGCATTAATCCGTAACAATACGCAGAACGAGACCCGTAACTAACCGTAACAATCCGCATGAAACTGTTTTTATCCACAAAGTTTGGGTGGACCGCGGAACGATAGGTTGAGATACGGATTAGATACGGATTAGATACGCATAAATGCGGATAAATGCCTTCGGTAACGGATCATTATGGTTAACTCGTCCGCGCCTGAATATTTAAACTTTTCAAAATTTGATGGCATATCCTGCGGACCTTGTGGATACGATACGGATTCGATATGGATAGAGACCACGCCCACAAATTGAGTGGATTTAAAGTCCGCAACTATCCGCCCAATCCGTAATGTGTGTGTGTGACTGGGGCATTACATCTATACTTGTTACTCCGCAGATGTGTCTGTCATCAACGCTCTTCATTCAGTTATGTATTATCCGAACCTAAAGGCAGGCAATCTATAGGAAAAGAAAATGATAGTCATACAACGTGTTACGTACCTTCGCACTGAATTTAATCTAAGCATCCATGTCTACCATGACAGACGAGAACAGGTAAATAATATTTTATAATTGATTTCATGGAAACATAAATGAGCCGCGACACAATAAAACCAACAAAGTGGTTGTGCGGCCAGCGCAGACTCAGATCAGCCTGGGCATCCGCCCAGTCTGATAAGAGTCTTCGCTATCCGCATGGAGGTAGCTTAAACCCTTAAATACCATTTAAGCGCTAAGCTAAGAGTCTGTCCAGACTAGGCGGATGCCAAGGCTGATCTGAGTCTACGCTGGGCACACAACCACATTGTTGGTTTTGTCATATCGCGGCTCAAATGTCTCTCCAGCCTGCCTTTCTTCGGTTGTAAGACGGGTGTTATCGTCTTCCAAAACAATTCCGAAATCCTGATCCATCTTATATGACGGATCTTCTCGTTTAAGAAGGGATAACTCAATCTCACAGCAGAATTTCATAAGACTGATTGGATTATAAGTATCTTTCATGGGCGTATGGTGTGGATAGAAAAATCCGTCACGAGGGTCATTGATCGGCAACTCGAGGCTTGCTGAATGCTGCCGAACAGTGATCCCGAGTGATGGATTTTTCTATCCAGACCATACTCCCATGTTAGATACTTTTTTCTTGCAACTTTAGAACTTGTTAAAATGCGTAATTCTAGTGCTTGGAAGGTTTCTATCTGATTTTGAATGAAGGCGCCGCTTTTAACGACCGCAATTCGGGTCTTTACTCGACGTCTGGCGGGAATAAACTGACGTCGTTTATGCCATCTTCGTGACGTCATCATCTAAAAAGTCAGCGTCAGTTGACGAAGTAGATACGTTATCTCCTATACAAGCAATGCATTGAATGCTGGTGATTTTTTTTTATCTCTTCCTATTTGTGATAAGATGTGTAGGTACAGGAGATCCTTATCTTGTGTGCAAGAAATTCGGGGTCATCCTGGAGATTGAAAACCACCCTGTTATAGCCGAATAAAAATAGTGACGTTACACTGATGAAACTCGCACTTGTTAAAGGCACCATTGCTCTATCAGCATAGAATATTTTATTTTGAGGTATCGCTTCAAGCTTGTCACAATAGTTTCGTTATTGTATATATTATTGTGATGACCGGCTTTGAGAAATAAAAACATCTAAAAAAATTATCTAGGATTTAAGTTGACTACTATAGAGACCTTCAAATGCAAGGCACAGGAGGTAAAAATAACATATACAGGCGTTTAGTATAGATAGAAAACACAATATATAAGACATGCATCCTATTCAATGCGTGATTTCGTTGCTCTACGGAAACCAGAACCAAATGGCGATTTTTTTTTTTTTGTTGTTGTTTTTTTTGTAAATTAATCTGGCACTTTAGAAGTACCTTTGCCCCTTTACTTCATTTTTTTTCCAGTAAACATATTGCTAGCGGATTAGACAAATATTCACAAGAACAACAGCAAAGAGCCACAGCAGAAGTACCGCCTTGGAACGATCAGTAATAAACTACTTGGGATGCTTTAACATAATTTTCTGGATCCAAACCTCACCCTCTGCTTCTGCCGTGGTTCGAAAGATTTAGTTAGCTGTTTGGACCGCCTGAAGGTATTCTAACCCATCAATGATACATCATAGGAAACAAACAAATCACGTATAAGACCTATGATGAATCAGAGATAAAGACTCGACAGAAATAGGGTATTGCGACAACAGGAGACCCCTTGTAAGTCAAACAGCACCACTGAAATACCGGAGCAAAAGAAAACCATTGGTTAGACTCCGTATTACCAGGGAACAGACAAGGCAAACACCGGTCCCAGCCAACTAAACTAAGTAGCGTTTTGTCGGGCCCATCATTGAGTCTGACCAACCGGCGTGCAATTAAAGACGGAAGCAAACTTATAACCCACGATTGGGTTAACTACTAAACATGCAGACTGTAGCATTACATTTATGTTATATCCAGTATGTTAGTAATGAACGACATTTTTCTGAACTGACCAGAGAGCTACCTACAATTGTTTTTTTTTTTGAATTTATAAACTAAGCCACCACGAAATTCTGGTTCCGATAGGCTCTGTTGCAAAAGATTATTTAATTCGACCTTGAATTTAGAAATTAATTCATAGTGTCGGCGATAGAATTTTGAAAAAGCTTTTCGAAGTTTATGATACCAATAGCCCTGTTGGAGAAGCTTAGCCGTTAAAATTTTATTACGGGCATTGAAGTCAGTCACATGACTAACCACTCTAGCAAACCGAATAAGTTGAGAAATGTAAACCCCATAAGAGGTAGAACGGGGAACATCACCATCCAAAAATGGAAAAATCACTATGTCAAATCAACGTCATCACGTTTATCATAAATTTTAGTTAGCCAAATGCTTTTGAAATAGATAAATATACATCCAAAATAGGAGCTTCAGTATCAGCTGCCGCATTTACTTTGTTGAACTGCAGCTCAGATGGATGAACTCTATTCACCATGCCTTCAAAGTAGATAGATAGATAGATAGATAGATAGATAGATTCTTTATAGGCAATGATCAGGAATTAATACAATCAAATTCCACATTTCGCTCCTAAAACCAATAGGGAAAAAAACACATACACACAGAAATTGATACAAGTTTACGAAAGACACGCACAGAAAACTGAATGAGCAGCTCTTTCCCAAACAGATGGTCATACAGCTACCCCAATAACAGCAACAACATTTATTTTACTTTTTTTTTCATTACAAAACAAAACCAAACAGAAGGCAGATTGGGCAGCAATACAGGCGACCAAACCGCCAGAGACCATAGACAAGCGGACACAGCACAATATAACATCAATGAACCGCAACAGAAGAACCGCCTTCGAACGGTCAGCAAAAGATTACTGGGGGGTTCAACATGTTTAACTGGGCCCAAACCTCGCCCTCTGCTTCTGCAGTGGCTTGAAAAAATAAGTTAGCTGTTTGGTCCGCATGAAGGTTTCCTAGCTCATCAATGAATCCTCACCTGAAACAAACAATCAGCGATAAGGCATATGATGTATCAAATATAAGGGCTCAACGGAAAGAACGTATTGCGACACCAGGAATCCCCTGGGAAGTCAGACAACACCACTGAAATACCGAAACAAAAGAAAACTATCAGTTGAACCCCAAATAATTTAGCAACACACAAGGCAAACTCTGATGCCTGGCCAGCCGGCGTGCAATTAAATGGGGAAGCAAAGTTTTTAACCATGATAATGATTTCAGACTGTTTATCATTAGACAGAGAAGCCACAAAATCTCTTTCGTAACAAAATAAAAAAACAATCCCGCTACATGAGGAGCACAATATGTACCCATCGGAATACCAACAATTTGTCTGCCATACTTCGAAGTTTCGGTTATTCAAGACTCGTCAGTGACCCTGAAAATATGTGGTGGTGAAAGCCAGAGAAAAGCACACTTAGATAAGGCAGTCGGTTGAAAGACTGATAGGTGCCGAAAGACGACCAAATGATTAAAATGCGATGATCTAGAAAAAAGTATTTAAATCAATAGAAACGTTCTGATTTCTATGAATACATGTATATCCTCTGATCTCAAAGGAAAAAAATAAAGTATAAAATGCATTATGGATGATGTACGGGGAGACGGTTTACGGCCGCCACACGGCACAAAGCTAGCTACAGTAAAGCCAAATTAAAATCTTAAAGGATTTCTTCGAGAGAACACATTATAAAGAAGCAACATGGGCCATACTTCGAAGTTTCAGCTATTTAAGCCTCATCAGTGACCCTGCAAAATAGCTGGCGATGAAAGCCAGAGAAAAACATACTGTAATTTCTTTATTTTGATAAGGCAGTCGGTTGAAAGACTGATAGGTATCAAAAGACGTCCAAATGATTAAAAAACGATGATCTAGAAAAAAAAGTGGCTAAATCAATAAAAAAACTTTCTGAATAAATCCTCTGATCTAAAAGGACAACAATAAAGTATAATCTGCACTATGGATGATGTACGGAGAGATGTTAGTTTATATCAGTTTTGGTGTTCAGAAAAAGAATGCGTTTCTTTCGTTACAGGCAAGGAAAGGCGAACCTTCCCTTTGGAACGTCCACTCAATTAAATCTTTAAGATTTTAATCTTATTTTATACCTGATAAAATTTCCGAACTGTTAAAAAACTAAGACTGACGTGTCACACCGACACGAGTCTCTGAGGAGCTTGGCTTCAATTTCTTTTAAACAACTTTGACATGTTGCAAGTTCTCGCTGCACCGACCGTCTCCCTACTGATGCACTTGTCTGTCGCCTTTCTCGGGGCACAGAGGCTAAGGTGGGTGCACGCATGCGCTTGCGAGTCTGCATGGAATGCGTCAATTGGTGTGGCCATGAAATCGCCGAGACCTTCCCATCACATTTCCTTCACAGTTTTGTGGTTAAGCGACACTGAAGAAATTAAATGCAGAAACTCGCGTGTGTCGCACTAAATGTGGTAAAGGTACGCTTATTTACTTTTTCCGAAACCTCATATCTGAATTCATATTTATCTATACATGTACGAAGGGATATGAAAATGTTTTGAGTGCCACACAGAAAAAGCAAAGTATTTGGATTTATACTGATATATTTTATTTTATTTTTTTCAGTATAGTCACCTTCCAACTCCACACACTTATTGCATCTAGTTTGCCAGTCATTGATAGCCGATCGGTAAAACTCAACATATTGGTCCCCTTATCAGTTCTCCATAGCAGCAGTCAGCTTATCATCAAAATCTTCTAATCTACAGGTCTGAACAAAATCTTCTAACTTACAGGTCTTAGTCAACCTGAGAAAGTGATGGAAATCGCTTAGGCTTATTCTGGAGAATAGGGTGGATGAGGGAAGAGTTTCGCAGCACTTCCGGAATTCCTTGATACTTGCAGAAGCAGGGAAGGATTCTTCATAAGTGGCCGTCAGTTGCTATTCAACCGTTTTGACTGATTGACAGTTCAGGGCCAGAAACTTTATCACCACTCTATACCCTGTTTTGTCCATTTTACCATTTTACTGGAGATACGTCTCTTCCAAAGAGTGTTGTGGCTAAATAACTACAGCCAGTAATATGATCCTACGACGAATCAGTATCTAAACCATTAATGCACATCAGATGTGGTGCATAGTAAAATCCAAATGAGCCGCGACACGACAAAACCAACAAAGTGGTTGTGCGCCCAGCGCAGACTCAGATCAGCCTGGGCATCCGCCTAGTCTGATCAGAGTCTTCGCTATCCGCATAAAGGTAGCTTAGATTTTAAGTGCTGAGGATAGAGTCTTGTCAGACTGGGTGAATGCGCAGGCTGACCCGAGTCTGCGCTGGGCGCACAACCACTTTGTTGGTTTTCTCCTGTCGCGGCTCATTAATTTATGAGGCTCAAAACTTTCGTAACGTATGCTTTCATTTCATCTAGAAGTCATGGCGCCTGTGTTAATAGTTGAGTGGTAATTACTCAGAAAAATGTCGCACCCGTCTACTGGAAGACTGCCAAAAAAATCAAACAACATTCAATTCCTTAGTTTTAACTTGATTTTTATGTTACTGATATACCACACCTATGAGCCGGGAATTTTTCACGTAAAACGAACAACTAAGTGTCTGATGAACCAAAGAAGAATCAAGGGCTCGACAGAAAAGGGGATAGTCTTCCCCCAGTCCCCCAGTAATTTTATTGCTGGCCGTTCTGGTTCTTCTTGGTTGTTTTGTGTTTTGTTTGTTGCTTTATCTGTTATCGATATACTGAGTGTGATGCTATTAAGCACAAGGTATAATCGATTCCGCTAATTTTCGCTTCCTGCAGAGACTGTACATCATATTTGGCTTCCACCGAGACTGTCCATGATCTCTTGCTTCCTGCCGAGACTTCTGTACATGATAATTTGCTTCCTGCAGAGACTGTCCGTGTGATTCTGCTTCCTGCCGAGGCTCTCGGCAGGAAGCAGAGTCACGCGGACAGTCTCGGCAGGAAGCCATTTTTCGAGGACAGTAGTCTCAGCAGGAAGCAAGAATTCGCGGACAATCTCGGCGGCAGCCAAATATGACGGACAGTCTCTGCAGGTAGCGAAAATTGGCGGAATCGATTATACCCTGTGTTAAGGCTAGTCATAAAATAAAACAAAAATCGAAAATAGTTGTTTAATGTTTATTGTATAAATTGTTCTTATTGTCGAAACTGATGATGTTGCTGGTTCGTTGTGTGGGTGGTAATTGTTTTGGTTGGGTTGAACAACTGTCAGATACATGTAAACCAAGACAGAACCAAGGGCGGGGGTTGGTCGACCGAAAACGGGTTAAGGCCCCTAGTAATTTCATTACTGGCTGTCCTGTCCCAAGGCGGCACTTCTGTTTTTGCTATTCTTCTTATGTTATGTGTTATTTATTGCTATGTCTATTTTTTTTTTTTTTTTTTCATTTTTTGTTTGTGGTGTTAAGGCTAGCCCGGTGACCACCTACGCGGGAAATGACTGTTCACATGGCTGCCGCTGGTATTGTCTTTGGTGGTGAGTAATTTTGTGTTGTCTTTTTTTCATATGATGTCTTGGGTGGGATCTTGGAAAGAATTGTGTCAGTTCCTTAGAATTTTCCTACTTACATTTTTATCACCTAACTGTCATTGCAAAACGACAGTAACATCGTGCTTGACGAGAAATCGTTATGGAAAATCGATTAATTTAATAACTATTTCTAGTTTAATACATAATCAAACCCTGACAGGGTTATTATTCGCTACCTGCAAAAGGGAAATTGGTCGGCAATTAATGGAAAATTACGAGTTAATTGCATTGTGCGCTTCGTCATTTAATCGATATGTACAAATGGAAGTTTTTAAATAGAAATACATAACTTACAGGGCAACATAGAAGTACATGTAATTGTCTCTTTTATGGGTCTTTCCTATGAGACAGGAATTGTGTCTCGATGTAAAAAAAAAATAAGTAAAAGAAATTATAACGATGCACCAATATTCATTTCATGCATACAGATCTACCAAAGATTGAAATTACCAGGTACGTAACGTCAATGCACATTAAGTCGTCAGGTTGCGGCATATTTTGTATTACTATGCACAAACGAACTAAGGTATTTGAGAACGGTTTTTTGCAACGGGTACCAGAATTATTTATCTAAAAGATGATTTATTTCAGTCATTCCCGAAATACTAACTTTTTTCGTGAAACATCACTGAATGACAGAAGGGTGGACCTGACGACCTTATATGACATTACATATTAAGTCGTCATCTTATGTACTGGAATGTCGTCAGTAGGATCTTAAGTTATAACCTTCGTGGATTCTTTTGAAAAGGAAACTTATTCAATCAATTAATTCGACCTCTTGCAAATAATAACACGTAATATAAAGAACAGAACTCTATCATGACGAAAGTAATTCAATAAAAGAGCACTGGAACCATAACCACATGTGTGTGTGGGGGTGGGGTGTATGTGTGTTTGTGCATGCATTCCTGTTTGTGTGCATTTCCTTCTGGTGTTCCAAGAAACATGGAAAGCGGTTCTGGGCAGTTTATTCAAACTATGTATCAGATGTGCTTGAGCATCTGCAAAGTCTGAGACCTAAGTGACTGCATGCATAAGCTTTAGGTCCTGTAGAACCAGGCCTTGAATGCGTTGCCGAAAATCAGATAATAGGAAGAAGAAATTGAATAATTTGAATCAGAGAGAGAGAGAGAGAGAGAGAGAGAGAGAGAGAGAGAGAGTTTATTTAGACATGATTGTTGTTATAAAAAGTATCTAATGCTGTTGGAGGATGCTTGCAAGGTGCTACCACCATCCCATTCTTCTCAACTTAATTCGTTTCGTGCGATTTGATTGGCTATAAGAATAAACTTTAAGACTTTGTAAATTCAAGCGTCATAATCTCGTAGAACTATTTTTTCCGGAGGCTTCTAAAATCAAGTATTTACAACTATTTTCCATGTTTTTATGATACAATTGGAATTTAAGGCATAAAATATTGTGAACTTTATCGATGTCTACACGCCGGCGATTCACCAACAAACATAACACAAAGCCTCTATGGCTTTATTCAGTTTAAGAGTGATTCGCCGGCGTTTACACATCGATAAATTCCATGGAAATAAAACTCATTTCTTTAGTAACATCAATACAGTCGCTTTGATGAAGTCAAACATTCTCGCGATTTATAGATCTGTTCGGTATCTAATGTAAAAGAGTGGAGGAAAGAATACATAAAAAAGTCGTCAGATGTCTTATTAGGTCGTCAGTGCTCTTTCGTGGTAAATATTTTATTTAATCGCATGATTTGGTACAAGGGAAACCACTCTTTCGCTTCTTTAACCATTCTTCTCAAGGCCGAGCACTTTACTACGGCACATGGTCGCATCGGAAAGTTTTAAAACTCATTCGCCGTAACCCGTTTAATCTGGGCTATTCCGTCGCCCACTTTTTGATCAGGGTCGAAAAACAGTACCCCTAAATAAAAGCCTATATCTTGCAAATATTGAAGATAATAATATTTATGGCAAAAGAATATAAAAGCTGAATAATTGTATTTTCAATTTTTGCCGCTCCTCCACTTCTATGATGACGTAGGCAAAGAGAACAGTGTGGGAAAGGAAAGTGACGACTTAATGAGCCTGACGACTTAACCCGAATTTACGTTATTTCCCCTTTTACTTTCATCCACTGATAAACATAGGGATGGTTTATGATGCACGTATTTTGGACAGACGTGAGTAAAATCGGTCTTGTTTTTATATTTGAAGATAATGTTCCTGTTGTATTAATGTAAATACAATGAAGTAAAAATAAAACATGAATAACGTCGGATGTTGGTGACAATTTCGTTTTCAAGCCATCTTTATAATTTTCCCTTGATACAGTATTCCTAATGGACGAGCAAACGTAATAAATTTTATACCATTTGAAAGGTTATTTATTGAGTATTTGGAAGATATAAAGAAACTCTTCATTTATGAGACATAAAAATATATACACCGTCTTGAAATACCAAACAACGTCAGTTTTTACGCTGTAAGACGTTGCAGCGCACTCGCAATGCAAATTAGATATTTCGGCTTAAATTAATAACCAGAGCTAAAAAACCGACAAAATTTTCACCGTCGATGCGAATGAAGTAATGTAAACTGGCATCGGAACGCCAACAAGTTAAGCCTTTCCGTATACAAGAAAACTCAAGATTTAGCGATTCAAGAAACAAGTAACTTTCAGATTTTTTGCACTAAAAAGCGGCACCAACGAAGATCAAGCGACCGCTAAAGAACAACACGAAGCAGAAGCAGAGAAGAAAATTTACTGGCATACAATACCTACATGTATTTTGAAATTTCGAACTGTGAAATCAGACTTCGGAATTTATTATCCGATCTAAAGTAATACCAAATTTTCCGAATCTAGCGGTTTTGTCCGCAACGCCAGATTTCTTTATTTTGCATACTGGGTGGCATTTTCTGAGCATAAAAAGCATACCAAAATTTAATATAAAGTAAATATAAATCAGGCGGACATGAAATACCTATTCCGAATAGTTCTTTACCAGTAATGTTTTTGGAGTTTATTTCTGAGAGCCGATGTAAAATACGAATAAGCAAATCTAGCGGTTTTGTCCGCAGCTGTATTTTTAAGTTGGTTACGTTTTATTGAAATCAATGGATGGATGGATGACGCGATTTTACGTCCTTTTCAACAGTATTTTAGCCCTATTAGGACGATGAGAAGCTGATAATGAAATGTCTGCAATGGAACCCCGTTTATGTTTAAAAAACGAGAATCGAACCCCGGACCGCTAGGTCAGCGGGCCAGCACTTAAGCTACGGAGCTTCCGCGGCTCCCAATTGAAATCGAGCAAAATTGTAAGTTGTCCCGAAGTTGTCCCGAAAAATAATATCTTCCGAAATAGATTTATTCTGCTATCAGTTGCAATTGAGAATTACATTCATATTTGATGAAATGCGCCTTGACCGTTGCAGTGAACTGGCAAGATAGCTCAAATTCTGAGGTTATCTGACGTTACGCTAATTGTCACCAACATCTGACGTTATATATAAAATTCAGGTTATTGACTATTTTCCATATTGATTTGATCTCGGGACGATTTATTTACTTTAAACGTTCTTTACTTTGTATGTTAAAGGGTATGTTAAACGCCCAAACCACTTGACTTCACTACCTCAAATCGGTTGCGACCAAATATTATCTGGATAAAAGTCAACATATTAAAAGCCATTGTAATTAAACTGCTATATTGTGCCTTCTTCGAAGCACGTCATTGAAAAATGCAGCCTTTTATGTAATTTGCATAAGCAAAGACTCGAAACAGACTGCGCAAAGGCGCATTCTGATCAGACACTCACTGGTCGCACCAAAAACTATAGATTCTGAGGACTAGACTTTTATCCTCTTGCGCATATGCTCAGACTGATCTTTGTTTTAGCAGTGTCGCAAATGCCTTCAAGTACATTTTCCTGTTGATAGGGCAGATTTTACGATAGATATGTCAACAAGATCATCAGTGGCAAAAAGCTGTGGATTGCCTTACTTATCATAAAATTGTCAAATCGCAGATTGACTGAAGTCTCACTTTTTCAGTATAAATGGCGTTATCCTTTTTTTTCTGCGGATTCATTCTGTTGTTTAGATTCGTGTGCACAACATTTCGCCCGAAGGATATTCTGTCGAAAAAACGTAAAATGAGCCGAGACAAGACAAAACCAACAAAGTGGTAGTAGTGCGTCCAGCGCAGACTCAGATCAACCTGGGCATCCGCCCAGTCTGATCAGAGTCTTCGCTGTCCGCATGATGGTAGCTAATACTCTAAGCGCTTAGCAAAGAGTCTGATCAGACTGGGCGGACGCCCAGGCTGATCTGAGTCTGCGCTAGGCGCACAACCACTTTCTGGGTTTAATCGTGTCACGGCTAAAATAATAGTACTATTAATTTGCATGAAATTTTCTGCGATGCAACAGAACCATGTAGCTCATGATCACCACCAAATTTACAAACATGCATTTAATGTGAAGGACACAATGAGATTTATCAGTCAACACAGTCACAAACTTAAGCCAAAATTTAGACAAAATGAGATGTTTCTTAGACGGAATGTTCCTTCAATGAAATGTCTTTTGACGAAATGTCCTATAAACGAAATGTCCTTCTGACAAAATGTCACTAAACGAAACTTCAATGAGGACTACAATTTTATTTGGCAAAGTCAAAAGACAAAAACAACATCACAAGGTATATGCAGTTTATTATAATACTCCCAACCTTTTTTTGTTTATCGCTTACATTGTATCAGGGGAGTACACAACAACAATGTATATGTGATCATGTCTGAGCTGATTATTTGGGAGATCATTTGAGCCGCGACACGAGAAAACCAACAATGTGGTTGTGCGCCCAGCGCAGACTCAGATCAGCCTGGACATCCACCCGGTCTAATCAGAGTCTTCACTTAGCGCTTAAAGCGTAGCTAAGGGTTTAAGCTACCTCCATGCGGACAGCAAAGACTCTGATCAGACTGGGCGGATGCCCAGGCTGATCTGAGTCTGCGATGGATGCACAACCACATGGTTGGTTTTCTCGTGTCGCGGCTCATTTGTAGGTCTCTACAAAGTTGATCATAAAGAACAACGTTATTTATAGCTAATAAAATTTGGTTATTTAATAGTCAGTTGCACACACACACACGCGCGCTCACGCATGCATGTACGCACGCACGCACACAGGTACACTTTAAATATGGTATTTTCAATAATGGCAATTACGAATGTTACTACAATGTACATGTATGTATGTATGTTTCAGTATTGCAGAAATAGTACTTCTAATATTTCAATAATCATGGTGACTTTCGTTTGAAACCGTCTTTTTTTAAACCCATTTTACAATTACAGAGGCCAATTATGATTAAAAACGATACACAGTGTACGAAGTACAATCTAATTGTTCATGTAAATAGTATTTTGATTTGGAATTGAAAATTTCAAAACATTTGAATACGCTATCTCTAGGGTGGATCAGTGTAGTACATTGTATGTCATACTATAGTATATTGTATCGTAATATTGATCCAAGGTTATTAAAATTCAAAAATATACTGTCCTACGAGTTGGATAAAATGTACATTAAGATATGTGCGAACAGGGAAGACTCTGCTCCGCCTGCGCAGGTGCGCAGGCGGAACATATTCGTCCCTGTTCGCGATCACAGATGAATCTAGATATCAAATAGTGAAGACTCTGGTAAGCCTAGTATAAGGTTAACGCTGCTCTTGGGCTTGGCTCTGTTCACGTTTCGTAAGGCACCGGTTCCTTCAATACCATTCAATTACGAACTGTGGGTTGCGTGTTGATTGTATTTTTGACGCGTATTAGATATTAAAGTTGGAATGGTGTGTCTGAATTTTGGATAAAACAATTAAGATTTATATTAAGGTAATAAAGATTTATGTATCATAACTTTGTCAAATTACAATTTGGCAAACTAACTAACCTGAATATATCTGTGCGACTGACTACATGCGCTTATTAACAGAATGAGAATTTCATTAACAACGAAATCATTAAGATATATTGTTTGTACATGTATCTATTAAGTGGAATTTCAGTTAACGGGTCTACTTTAGCTGTCTCCACTTTGCGTCTCGATTCTATGTTTTGAACTTCATTTGTGTGACTGCATAATTTGTAAGAGCGACTAGGTTATAATAATATATATTTCATTGCATAACCACGGGGATAATACCAGTTTGCCTGACTGTGCTTTCGACCGAGTCAGTCTTTATGCCACAACGTAAAGGTTACATTAATAATTTTCCCAAACTCCTAAAATTTTGCTGTTCTGAAAAAACAAACAGTTTTAACCCTGATCAGATTACACAATGAGCTTTGTAAACCATTGAACAGAACTGATTTTATATAAGATGTTCTGTTGTTACATTAACTGACCGTCCCGACATGACCTTAGTTGTTTACCGTGGACGTTAAGCATCAAATCAACCAACCAACCATACAACTGTTGTTACAACGTTGTGTAATGTGGGCCATGGGACTGCTACTCTCTACTTATTACATCGGTGTTGTGACGCAGCAGGAGTATATGACATTGCTCCCCCTTTTTCAAACAGTTTTATTTTTTATCACAATACAACTACGTTACAGTGTACTATTGAAGTGACATATATAAGCATCAGCAATTGTCAGTTGATAGTATCCTGCAAAGAGGTTACTAGTATTACTGTACGTGTCATGCTTATCAGCGGAGAAAAATTATACATTTTGGTTTGGTTTAAACAACATTCAATTTATGGGAAAAGCACCAAAGAAAAATGTACATAAATGAAAAATGACCAACTGCTAGATGCTTCTCTTTGAATAAAGGGGGAGAGAGTGACTCGGTGCAAGACGGTGCATCTTATGAATATATTCCGCTGAGCCTCCTCTGAGAATTGGGTAGAAAAAAAAAACAACTTCTATTGAACCACTGTATACACAAGATATAATAATGCAACCAGATCCCAAATGTACAACAAAATCAATCTGACGTCGTGACATAATTATGATAGAACTGCAAATGCAAAATTGATTTTATATCCACTTTTAAACGCATGCAATAAAAGCTCTGAAAGCGTTTTATGTATCTGCGCCAAGAGGAAATTGGTTTGATACTAATGGAAACAATTATGTTACATGTACCAGGTATTGTTACGGTCTGAAGGCTAAATCCATTTTATTCAGAGGAATTGAAATAGGCTTTTTACTCGCTAACAAATTGACTGAAGAAGTAAAATTGTTAGATGGAGTTAAAAGCTTAAACCACTTGGTTTCAGCAGCAATGGGGACATCAAAGGTATGGGTATACATGTGTATGTGTGTGTCTGTGTGTGGTTGTTTAAACTATTGAAGGGGTGGTCGGGTGGTGCGATGGCGCTGTGTGTAACTTCCAGTGCCGGGGCGTCCTACTGATTTGGAACATTGTAGGGCAAGGGCCTACTGTGCTTGCAGTAGGTACGGGTTGTTTGGACATTTTTTCTCTCGTCTATCATTTCTCCTCTTTTTCCCTCTCTGGGAGACGGCCCGATATAGACTGAAATACTGTCTCAAAGGTCCGTTAAACCCAAAACAATCAATCAATCAATAAACTATTGAAAGAATTGACATATTTTCTAATGCCAACATTCCTTTAGGGCAATTACGAAAAAAAAGGTTCAAATTGTTAATTTTGTTACCAGGTTTCTAAAGCCGCATCAGTAAAGCCCTTTTCACTACATAAGTTATCTTTCTTACTTTTTGAATACTTCTCGACCGCAATTCACTATTCCGTACATGTAATGCCAATGGTAATTTTAATTTTTGAATACCTTTAAAGTATCCATAGTCCTGTCAGTTGTAAAAATCGTCAAGGCACAAAACCTTATAAATTTGGTACAGTCTTCAGTCTTCATCCATAGTGCAGATTATATTTTATTTACATCCTTTGAGATCAGAGGATAGATTCTGAGAAATCTGAAATTTGAGATCGATTTAGACAATTATTCTAGATCATCGTCTTTTATATTATTTGGATCCTTTTGAAATTAATCAGTCTTTGAATCGACTGCACAATAAAAATTAAGAAATTAAAGTAGATCTATGTTTAATCTGGTTTTGTCACTAGAAATTGTCAGGGTCACTGACGAGGCTTTATTAGCCGAAACTACGTAGTCTGGCCCATGTTCCTACTTCTGTATGTATTCTCTGCTCTTGAAGGAATTTTTCACGATTTTAATTCAGAATTAATGATAATATGCCGGTTGTTGTGCTTTTTGTGTCATATAACTGGCAAAAAAGGAGGAATAAGGTAATTTGAAAAAAAAAAAAAAAAAAAAGACAAGTCTTTTCGTATAAATAGGTTTTCGTTTCTGGTTTCCCATTGGGCAATGTACTCACACAACAGGGAGACAAGAAATGAGATCCTTTCCTCACATTGTATTTTTATCATTTATTAAACGACTGTGCATTGTATTTTTATCTTCTGTACCTTGTATTGTTACCGCTTGTACCTTGTATTTTTATCATGTAATAAAACTTGTGAAATCGGAAGTAGGTCAAGGTCATTTTAGTTGCCAACTAAAATGACCTAGATATTTTTCGAATCGTTTTTATGAGAAACTAAAGGACGTTTTAATTTTTCAAAACCGGCCAATTACGATCATATACAATGAAGAAACTGTAGTAAGAAGCTTGCAGCGATACTTCACGATAAAATATTTCATGTTGATAGAGCAATGGAGCCTTTTATTCATTTGACATATTCATTCGCAATTGAAAATTTCATTTAAAATGTAAATGAAATTTTAAAATAGCTAAAATTTAGTTGTTTCACGTTTTTGCTTGTTTTTCTGTGTGTTTTCTTGTTCTTGTTGTTTTTCCCTTTTTTATGTAAGGCTGACTGGATTCCTGACGACTATACATTTATATAAGTCAATTATGTACAGTTTATTGTGTTGAAAATGACTTTCTCCTCCCCGTGGAGATCAAGGCTCGAAGTGGAAGTAGATTCTTTTCTCATGTAGATGATAAGTATTGCTTATATTTTTCTAAAACACATGGAGTGTGGGTTTTCATATTTACATTTATGTGTTTTATAAATTTATTCGTTACACTAAATGAAGATTCTCTTAGATATCGGCAGTCAACTCTCGTTGTCTCTCATACTTTGAAGAACACGCATATGGTTGCTTTCCAGCAGGTGCACAGTGCCGATTGGGCATTGAATCAACGATGATGCAACGTCATGACGTTGAATCAACGTTGATTCAATGTTTATTCGGCGTTGTGAGACCGGCGAGACACCGACAGTTGGCTGCAAATGTATGCTTCAAATCACATGCTGTTCGTTTTTATCGGTTATTGCAAACTAGGATACAGATTTATAAAAGTCATCGGACTTTCTTCTGAATCCTATTTGTATAATGCACTTATACATGCATTTAATATCTTCGTTCTTGTACAATATTATGCAAATGAAATAAAGTTTAAACCAAAATAGCTAAAAGATCATTTGATAAGTTTTCCTTAATTTATGTATTAAAACCGTTATTGTCTAAGCTCTTTCTAACTGATTAAAATCTAATATATTACTTCATATGTACTTATATTTGAGCCGCGACACGACAAAACCAACAATGTGGTCGTGCACCCAGCGCAGACTCAGATCAGCCTTGGCATCCGCCCAGTCTGATCAGAGTCTTCGCTGTCCTCATGGAGGTAGCTTAGACCCTTAGCTACCATTTGAGCACTTAACGAAGCGCCTGAACAGACTGGGTGGATGTCCAGGCTGATCTGAGTCTTCGCTCGGCGCACAACCACATTGTTGGTTTTGTCGTGTTGCGGCTCATTTATTTTATTTGAACAGAAAACATGATGTTATGTGCCCGTGGCCAAGCGTTATTAAACGTGTTACGAGTATTTAACGTTTTTATGACATGACGTTAGCCATTGAATAACAGCGGCGTTATGTGATAAATATTGTAAAGTAGCAAAAGTTTTCTGTCACAAGTTGATCCTTTAATACCTGATTCAGAAATTATGCTTTTAAATTTGACCTTAAATGAATTCCAGACGAATCGATTTGAAGTCAATTGACATGTAAACAAGAACAAAGAAATTTGTCTGAAAATACATTAACTCACTTGACTTCTCGAAGACCAGCTTAATAACTGGGGCTTTAAGTCGTAACTCAAATATACTATACAACAGCCCTTTGATAGGTGACTTTATTTAGTCACTACTTCAAAATCTAGCTCTCAATGCGTTGGCAAACAAAATGGAACCGAATAGGATGACTTACTATTGTAAACAAGCGGGAGAAAAGCTATTGCATTCTTATGTCTCCTTCCTGGCATGTGCGGTCTTAGCCTTTCATACTGAGTTCGAGTCTTGGAACTCTACGGGTCAGAGTTATTTACTCTGTGACATTCAGTAACTAAACTCTACATGTACACAGGCTGGGCTGGGCGATTTAGTAGTTCGCGTAAGCCTAGACATAGACTGGTTTTCTCACCAGAAGTCTAATATATTATCAGCATTTACAGTGGATACCTGTATAACCGCTTAGGACACGTCATATGTACATGTATACATGAAGTTAACTTCAACAGAGATACATGAAAACGTTCGATGTGTTATTATATTATTACCATTATATGCAATACTAGATGTTAGTTGTTGCAGAAAGTGAAAGAAAAAATAAGGTACACTTTTTTATTCTTATTGATGTTTTTTGCTTAATATTTCACCACGTTGGCTCATTTTATATTTAGACAAATACATGTACTACTTTGGGACAAAATTGATGTCATAAATAGCATTACAAGCAGTGCATTAGATCAACAATTTTGAATGACAAAAACATTATGGCTGTACATGATTTAGGTTCGATGTTTCCACTTGGGTCAGATTCCTATTAATGGCCCTCCATTAAGTCGTCGCCTAACATAAATGAGCCGCGACACGAGAAAACCAACAATGTGGTTGTGCGCCATGCGCAGACTCAGATCAGCCTGGGCATCTGCTTGGTCTGATCAGACTCTTCGCTAAGCGCTTAAAAGGTAGCTAAGCAGTTGGAACGCAGACTCATCACATTTGAGTAAATCATTTTCTGAGCGGTCGTCTACGCACAAAGAAATAATCCCTTTTTTTCGCCGGAAAAAATGGCTGGAAATTTTGAACAGAAACAGTCCCAAAATAATGCTCGTTTGATAAGATATGCAGTCATAATTTTCCAACGGACCAGATCAGAATGAAATTTGATGTTTTGTTATTGAAATCAGACGCATATCGGTACCTCAATGCAGTTTGCACACCCAAAACAACTCACAGTTTGACAACCGTTTTTCAGAAAAGTAAAACCCTACGACAGTACCCCAAAGTTATTTTGCAAAGAAAATTGTCCCAAAAACCAAATTAGATGCCATTATAACTGAACCGTAGTTCATACATTCGACCGTCTTTTAGCGTGGTATATCTTCGGGAGAAAGTCTATTTAGTTTGAAAATCGATAATGAAGTTGGTCATTTTTACGTATACATGGCACGTGCGTTCGTCAACACACAGACATTTTTTCAGCTGCATCGACTTGAGGAGACCAACTGTTTCTTCATTTATGGTATAGTAAAGCTTGTAATCATTTAGCATACTGTGAATTTATTAAGATTTTGCGTTAGTCTGTCTGCCTGCGACTTTTTGGGCTTCTGAATTTAGGCTACACGCCGAGAACGAGAGAAAGCAAAACAAACACACTGGTCAACCACAAAGTTTGACAAACGAAAAAGCCACAAGACATGTCGCCCCATCTTCAGGTGACAACTTGCCCCAGATTCTAAGAAAACTTCCCAGACAACTTCCCCCAAGATAACGCGCCCCAGATTCTGAGACCACTCGCTCTTCTAAAGAATTCTGTCCCGAAGGACGCCCCCCCCCCCCCCACTACCCCCTCAACACACACGTACCATTTCAGAAGTCATCCAACAAAAAGTACAAGAGACAGCTTGTTTTTTCTCATAAATCTGCTAAAACCCTGTCCCGCTAGGCGCTAAGGGATCGACCATTTGATATTCTTGGGGGGGGGGGGGGGGGGGGGGGGGGCTGGTATATTTTTCGAAAAAAATCCCTGATCCCTGTCTTTGGAAGAAAAAATATGCAAGTAAAAAATAAATCAGCTCATAAGGGGATTTCAAAAAATAATCTGGCCTCAAAAATCAGTGAAAAAAAAATAACCTGGCTCCACCCAAAATTTCCAAAAAAAAGAGTCTGGGCCCTGCACTTTTGGTGGGAAGATAGCAACTGCCTACCTACCCACCAAAATTCACCTTACCCCTGAGTCTGGACCCTGCACTTTTGGTGGGTAGATAGCAACTGCTTACCTAAGCAAGCAGTGTAGACCCAGGAGCAGTCTGATCTGGGTCAGCAATAATTCCTTAATACCTGCACATTTTGGGTACTCCATTTGTGGGTGATATAGATATGTTCAAAATGTAGGATGCTGTTATCTTAGTATTATGGGTAATTACTGTAACTGTGTGTGACATTTTCTGTAGAACTATTATTTGTTTTTGTTGTTTTCATAGTTTGCAGGGATTAAAAAGAAAGCCTACCTACCTAAGTACTCTCCAAAAATCCTAGTTAATAGGCAACTGCAAACAAAATACTTTTTATGATTGGCCTGTGGCTGAGATGGGAGGAGGGGAAAGGGGCATGAAGAAATACATATTCTATAGAATTAAATGCCAAAAGTTATGTTTTAGCTTAAATCTCATAAAGAAAATTAAAAGGCTCATATTGAAGTTATATTAATAGAAATGATACCATAAACTGAAAAATAAAAAAAATATATATTTCCTGATTAATTTAATCCATCTTAAATGTTTGCAGCTTCTGACCAAAGCGAAGAAACTTGTAATTACTAATCAGTTATTAAGTTACTAGAGAGAAAAGCTTGATGACAGACATTAAATGATGAGTGATGCAGTTTAGTGCAGTTGAATGAGAGGTAGCCCCTTCCTGTCTATCCCCACCCCCCAAACACACACATACACACCAACCTATTAAAAAGCATTTTCACAGAGGATTTTATTGGCCAAATATTTAGGACTTTATTATGCTAGCAAGCTTTTTTATATCATTATAAGTGCACAAAATAATGAATGGGGCATGCCCTGCTAACTGATGGACCCTGCACTTTATGTGGAATGTTGCATAATGCTGTTTGTCCTTCTACAAGTCAAGACTATGTTAGAATGAAAACAATTACACAGTTCCACCATAATTGTTGCACCAGCATCAATGGGCTTCATATTAACACATGTTGTGCCCTCTCATTAGAAGCACTTCAGCAAGAGCATAGATGGTTCTATTAATGGATCACAACAAATGTTTTTATGGCTGAATAAGACAGAATTCCCAGAATTGCTATCATGCTCCAGCTGAGTCTTTGTATAATCATTATCATAAAACCATCACTTGTGGAACTGTCTCCAGAATTTTTTTTCTTATTATGTACATATGTTATAATTTATTTTGGCTATTTATTTATTTATACTTATAGGGAAAACACTGAAGGGCAATGTCAGACTGCATGTGAATATAATAATTTGATCAGAGCTTTATACATTTAGAATACCTATATAGTACTAATTTGTTCATTTGAAAATTGTGTTAAATTTTAATTTTTGATCAAAAGCAACTGTGATGAGACACCATAACATACTGTACATTTTACTTGAAGAGAAATGATAAAGAATAACTCCACTTTGGCTCACTAGATATTGGCCTATTATTTTTCTTGTTTAATCATGTTTATATCTTACCATTATTCAACTTAGAGAATAGATTACCAAGTCCTGAGCCTTTGCCACATATTTAATCAAGTTTTCTGGTTTGCTGGACAGCTGTGCTTTTTATTTGTTTTGTTTTTTGTGAGTGTGACTCAGAATCATATTAGAGAACACATCACATTGAACTAAAATTTTGAGAAAATCTCCATTCTCAATGAAAAGTTAAGGTACCATTCATTATAAATTATATAATTTTTGCATGAGATTTGCCCCTACTGATAGATTTCCATGAGATTTTTGGCAACAGTTAGAGCAAATCCCTCAAAAGATCACTGAGTATATAAACACACTGTGGCATTTTAATTTATGAACCAAGGGCATTGCAGAGCTGACAGGCCCCACCCCACCTGATGAGCTAGTATTTGACACACCTGGCATTTCATAATAAATATGTATTTTATTAAATCCCTGGTTTCTTCTTAGGAAGAATCAATAAATTCTTGTTAGTTGTTTACACTCTTAAAAAGGGGATAAACAACTAACAAGTAAATATACATGTTGTAACCCCTCATTAGAACTCCTCATTAAGATAGTTCCACAGAGGGCCAAAACCTATGTTATAAACATGCATACTGCAATTTTAATGCTCAAAAGCTCATTTAACAGTACATATGCTGCTTCTCAATGTTGGCTGAAATTACATGGAGTGTAAAGGAGTGTATAAGTATGTATGGCCAAGTTATTTTCTAAGCTTAAAGTTGAAACAAAATCTTCATTACTGCGATTGTCCTATCACTTTCATCATCTGACTGTGTCGAAATTGCTGGGAAAATCAAATAGTACTGACCCTGATTAGACTGCTGTTTTGATAGTACAGTCTAACCCAGGTCTACACTGCACTTTTTAATCAAGGATTTTAGTCAATGAAGTTTTGCAAGTATTTGTTATGGCTAAACATGGCTAAACATCTATTATATTTTGCTTAGTTTTTCATGTAAAAGAAAGGTTAAAAGTTGTGTGCGTGTGTGTGTGTGTATGGGGTGGGGGTTGGGGATGGAGGAAGGGTGGAGGAAGAAGGAAGGGGGGGGGGAGAGGGGCCTTAAGTTGGGTAGGGTGATCGTGTGAGTTGCAGGAGAGGCTTTGAAATATTGGTACGTGCAGGATTAATTGGATGGCAAAATTATTTTTTTCTAGCAGTCCCTCTGATTGTGACCACAATGTACCGGTCTTAATAACTTATAAGCAAGTAAATGCGAAGTTTGAAACAGTTGACGCAGTTCTGTAATTGCGTCACAACTGTCATAAATCGATCGATTTGTTTACAGTATGGTGTAGGCTACTGATCAGAATTCTTTTCCCAATCATTCTGAAGAAAGTACAGAAAAAAATATTGTTGTATGTTGAATTACTAGATGCGTTCCTCTTCGTGTGTCGGATTTCAGGATTCAAGAACATTTCGATAATGTTTAAATTTATTACAGATTATTTTGCTGTCTATCGATCAGGTAAAAAATCCGCCATTTATTTGAGAAAATGAAATAGGGTACCTAAACATTATTTTGCAAAGGAAATTGTCCCAAACACCGAATTACTTAATTTTTATAATGGAGAAAGGGCAGACACCATGGTTTTTCATGGCATATGTCCGCCGACGGGAGAAAGTCGATTTATTTTGAAAATTGCTGTTGAAGTTGGCGGATAAGAGTCGTCTTTACATGATCACGTAAAACGTTCGATTGCAGAATATCTCGGTGTTTAGCTATGTTCCTAAAGGCATAGAGAATTAAATTAAGATGTAAGGAATAAAACCATATCTTATTTTCGGCTTTGTGTAGCTTGCTTCGCCGACAAAGCATCACTGAAATTGCGACACGTTCGTCGATTGAATCTGAGTCTGAGAAATTTCGAACGTTATTTCGTTGCTATCTGTATAAAAATATCACTCCGCCATGGATACGCGTTCCCACTGAAGGGTCTAAGCTAGCTCCATGCGGACAGCGAAGACTCTGATCAGACTGGGCGGATGCCCAGGCTGATCTGAGTATGCGCTGGGCGCACAACCACATTGTTGGTTTTGTCACGTCGCGGCTCAAATCTGAATACAACCACTCACATAGGTTCAGGTTTTGCATTTAAGTCAGGTTAGAATATGGCCATCGGGAGGAGAGGATTTTGTTATAAGATATTGACCAATATTTTACGCGTCACTGTCTTATAATCTTATGGCAAAGGTCATGGTACTTGGCACAGTTTTTCATCTGGACAAGATCATTTCAACATAGATTCTTCTCTTTAAATCTGACCAATACTTTATAATTCAGTGATTTCTAAGTAATTTTCCATACGTATGTGGTTTGAGGTCATATTAGTAATTCTTACACTTAGTAAGGAGGAAACTGAGCACCGCATCTACAGTTAACTGAATAATGATATTTGGGCCGCGACACGACAAAACCAACAAAGTGGCACGTGCGCCTAGCGAAGACTCAGATCAGCCTGGGCATCCGCCCAGTCTGATCAGAGTCTTTGCTTGCGCTTAAGGGGTAGTCAAGTGAGGAAGCTACATCCATGTGGACAGCAACGACTCTGATCAGACTGGACCAACGTTCGATAAACCTCAGAATATGAAATTCATTTCTTAAATAAAGTGGAATTTCAGTTCTGTATATAACGGGTCCACTTTAGCTCTCCACTATGCGTCTCGCTTCTGTTTTTTTTCTTTCTTTCTTTTCTGAACCCTTTGAGAAAAGATATTTCGGCTAAAGACGTCGGACTGCATAATGACTTCTGAACACTTCTTGCAACTGAAAAGATAAGTTTCTAAATTTTATCTTTGTTGAAAGAATGACATATTTCTTTCTTTTTAATCGTATTCGTTAAAAGGGTAGCCAAGTGAGAAAGCTACTTCCATGCGGACAGCAACGACTCTGATCAGACTGAACCAATGTCCAGGCTGATCTGAATCTGCGCTGGGCGCACATCTCATTTTGTTGGTTTTCTTGTGTCGCGGCTCATTTGACTTTATCTACATGGTTTGGAGTTGCTTTCCGCCTCTGCGGCCCGGGTTCGATTACCGGCGTCGTCATGTGGGAGGGTAGTGGTCGCCCGTACGAGGTCGGTTGTTTTCTCCGTGTACTCCGGTTTCCTCCGCCAGTATAGGACCACAAACGCGCCAACATCCGTGCCATCGAGAGTATTATTAGATAAGTTCGCGTGAGCTTTCAATGCAATCGATGTAAAAGAAATAAAGTTTGTATTACAATTAAGCTTAACGCATCTGTGACCACGATGTCGCCTATTTACAGTCACATGTAAAGGCCATATTTTTCAGTGCGCAAAAAATTAATTACTCTACTACTGTTAATCCGTTATGAAATAAAAATATATATTTGTGTAATATTTCCGTAGAAACCGAGATTAGTGTAGCTATTTACACATACAGTACTGTATTATTGTTCCTTTGCTGACATCGAAGTTGTACCTCTCCGAAATCTAATGGTGTTTTTTCCTTCTTCTTCTTCTTCTTTGTCCAGTTTTGGCGACTTTGATATTGACATCAATGCAAAATTAGTTCTTTTCAAACAGAATTGATCACTGTTAAACATCTGCATTCTAATTTCATTACACACAATCGAGTTCGGTAAATTACATTTCAGGGTAGAATTCTTCATATAAGTTCATTACGACAACTTTATTTTTGAACCCACAAAATATTAGGAAAAAACATATAATACAATGAAAATTTGGATTTAATGAGATACTTTGGCCACTGACTTAACATTACATTGGGTGCTGTCGCGTGTTGCTTGAATTCCTTTCTCATTTGTGTTACATGTAAGAGTAGAATGGGGAATTCGACTGTGCGTTTCTGGGCAATGTAATACTTTTCAAAGCCGACAAAGATTTCTCATATTCCAATCTTATATGAGTTTGGTATTCTATTTTGGTTCTTCTTAAACAAATCAAAACTGATCATGCCGCCTGGGGCGTGTGACCATGAGAGATTTTTATTAAACAAATATGCCTTATAACGGAGTCGCTTCAAGTATATATTTAAATAAAACCTTTAAGTGGCTTTGAATGTTATGTTAGCAATTTCTATGTCAGTTATTTGCATTGTGTAGATGTAATTTTAACCGAAGATAATTTAGAAATACCAGGAGAAATGATCCATTATATACGAACAGAAAACACCAATCAGCCTTCGAGGATGCGTATGTTGATCTTGTTTCCCCGTTTGCATCAACAATCTTAAGGAAAAGCTAAGTATGTGATGTGTCTGAGCAATAGCAAATACTAATTTATTCTTTCGACCAGTGGTTATAAACCATTATCTGTAATAATGAATATTTATGACATATCCAGGATGGTTACACTGAAGCTAGTTTTTGCAAGGAAGAAAAATTCAGAGCAAGAGTATGTTTGAATTGATACTGTCATTTATTTTAAATGACTGAAAGTGATGATTGAATATGATGCTAACATATTTACATGTACAAAAACAAACTTGTTATAAAACAATGTCAATGTCATAAAACATTAGTTAACAAGACTTTTTCTTGTTTGAAAAAAGGTGGCGTATAAAATAAGCAAAAGGCCAGGATATGCCTGGCCCCAGCCACCTGATGTGTCGCCGACTAGATGAAAACGAATTAACACGACTAGCTACCCAAAACACTATACGTCAAATACTACCGGTACTATAACAAGTATGCATATGATGACAATAAAATTACAACGACGTTACGTGCAGAAAAATACTGAATGTAAGTCTAATATTAGTTTTAGATTGTGCCAGTGTTACTGATTATAAATGTGTAGCCAAATCCTTTAGAAAATCACTGCAGCCAAATGCTGAACACGTAGTTCTCAGATGCATGAACTATGCACTATGAAATACAAAACTAAGAAAGATTAATAATGGAAAAATGAAAAAAAAAAAACATAACAAAGGTGAAAACGTGCAGCCAAACGCTGAACACGCATTTTAAAAGCTAATCACAAAGGCATTCCCAATCCTTATCGGATGTCATGTTTACATTTGTTAGCAGCCAAATGCTGGACAAATGAAAGAAGTTTATTTCGAGCATTGCGTGTGCAGCTGCCAGATTTACAAAGGCGATATGTTGTCAATTTCCAAAGCAGACAAGTTCTGACCCATGGAAATGCAACACGAAAGGCGACTATTCGTAGACTCAGATCTCAAATGTTTCTATACGAATGTATCGACGGACTGCATTTGAGTGCCAAGTGCCCATAAACTTTTTTCTCTTGACTCAGGTCAAAGGTCGTCCGTCTTCAGCTTTAGTAGATTAGGAAACAATTTAAATAAACATTTTGATTCCTTGGTCCACGTATTCACTACCCCCTCGTCTGCAGGGATCCCGGCAGCTCAGTGGGTTGAACTTTGACCTGCTAGACTAGTTGTCCGGGTTCGATTTCTGCTGGAGGCGGTAGTCTTTGAACTGTAAATGGTGTTCCATTGCATACATCTTTCATTATCATCCTCCCATCGTTTTGTTATTATGACTAAAATACTGTTGAATAGGACATCAACCACAAATCAGCCATCCACCACAGTCTTAATTCACCCTCATTTATGGTGGTCAGTTATTATGCTTATACATTTCAGTTCACATCACAAATTCGCAGTCGGTGTTACGTGGGACCTGCCTCCGCTTTATGTCTATAATTGGACCAGTTCGTAATAATTTTTGCAGAACCATTCTACATCTGGGTTGTTGTTAAAGAACCTTGACCTTTCGATGAGTAGTTGATTCTTGTTTTGTCCGAGACAAATATGAGTTTTCTGTGAATTACTCTTTCTAAGTGCATTTGCTTTTCTTGTTCTTATGTATCGGCACTGTCAATTGTCAAATAAACAAAAGAGTATTACTGGAGGGTTGTTGTTTCATATTGCCATTTCTATACATTCGCTTTAAAAAAAGGGGGGGGAGGGGGGGGGGGGGGGGGGGGGGGTACTGGTTTACATCTCTCTGTCCGTCCTTCCGTCGATGTTTATCATTTCGTAACCATTTTGACTATTTTTGACGAATAAACCTTTTTCAATCTAACCTTATGAAATATCACCTCAATTTGAGCCGCAACATGAGAAAACCAACAAAGTGGTTGTGCGCCCAGCGAAGACTCAGATCAGCCTGGGCATTCGCCCTGTTTGATCAGTCCCCTCATTAAGTGCTCAAAGGGTAGCTAAGGGTCTAAGCTACCTCCATGCGGACAGCGAAGACTCTGATCAGACTCGGCGGATGTCCAGGCTGATCTGAGTTGGCGCTGGGTGCACAACCACTTTGTTGGTTTTCTCGCGTCGCGGCTCATTTATCATCACCTAAGTTCCTGCATTATATTGAACACAGAGCACCAGGTGGCGGACTGAAGTCCCAAAGCCCAGCCCCTGGATCCGGGGCTGTAGACTGCTGACTGATTTGTCTTTGTACACTCAAATAAGTATAGTGCTGAATACATGAGGAAGCGGTAGTTCGAGAATGTCAGTCTCAAGTGGTCGCCGTAGGATTCTCTTAGAAACCATTGTTTCGTTCACGCAATTCTATCGTACATGTAAATAAGTCAGGTTTTCAACTTTATAAAGAGTTACGGGTGCGAGAAAGAAAGCACATAAGATTGATATTTTATAAGGACACTTCACAGATAGATATTAGTTGGTTTAAGAGGAAATCGATACATAATCTATAGAAACTTTAAGAAAGTTTATGAGATTTTGAAGTGTTACCTATCTTCAACGCTTCCTTCAGTGCATAAGAAGTAGGTTTAAGTGGCAAAGTCAAACAGAACAAAAAAATAATTTGAGTGTCCTGCGAAACCTTACTTCATTTTTTTTTTTCTGTCATATCACATCGGTAATAAAGAGTAAAAATGATGAGACTTTCTGCAATAATGTCCTGCAAAGGTGTTGTCAGAGCACGTACCCGATATTCATATTATCATAAAGACGCAAAAAAGCAGACAAGAAAATGTACAATGGTATGCAAGATTAATTAATAAAACGTTTTGTCTAAGCTATATAGTATTGACACTTCAACTAGAGCCACATTATCTGGATCAACTCTTCAGTTAACTCCGGAATAGACAGCATGTAAATCTTATGACTGTCACATGCATGCATCCTACCTTGTTAAATTTGTTTCCCCAAAATGCAGTGTAACTGTAAGAGCCATGTTCATTTTGTATGTTTTATATCCAAAAAAATAATTCATTTTGACTATAGAGGCATGTTCACCTGCTAATTGTGTTTCCACAAATTCAATGTGACTTTTAGAGGCATGTTCATTTTCCAAAGATGCAGTTTGACTGTAGGGGCATGTTCATTTGTTGATTTTCTCGTGTCGCGACTCATTTGTTATGTTTGTTTCCACAAATACAGCGCGACCGTAAAAGACATGTTCATTTGTATATTACGTTTCCGCAAATGCAGCGTGACTGTTTGAAGCATGTTCAGTTGTTCATTTTTTCACAAATGCAGTGTGACTTTGTGTGTATTTCGGTTCTCGTAACGATGTTTTCTGCGCACCACAGCGAAACGAATCCATTGCTGCAGTAACGGGGCGTCGTTTGTCCGCCCGCTTACTGTGACTGTTAGAGGCGTGTTCAAATGTATATTGTGTTTCCACAAATACAGTGTGACTGTTGGAGACATGTTCATATGTATATTGTGTTTCCACAAAGACAGTGTGACTGTTGGAGACATGTTCATATGTATATTGTGTTTCCACAAATACAGTGTGACTGTTGGAGACATGTTCATATGTGTATTGTGCTTCCACAAATACAGTGTGACTGTTGGAGACATGTTCATATGTATATTGTGTTTCCACAAATACAGTGTGACTGTTGGAGACATGTTCATATGTATATTGTGTTTCCACAAATACAGTGTGACTGTTGGAGACATGTTCATATGTATATTGTGTTTCCACAAATACAATGTGACTGTTAGAGACATGTTCATATGTATATTGTGTTTCCACAAATACAGTGTGACTGTTGGAGACATGTTCATATGTATATTTTGTTTCCACAAATACAGCGTGACTGTTGGAGACATGTTCATATGTATATTGTGTTTCCACAAATACAGTGTGACTGTTGGAGACATGTTCATTTGTATTTCACATTTTCGCAAATGCAGCGTGACTGTTGGAGACATGTTCATATGTATATTGTGTTTCCACAAATACAATGTGACTGTTGGAGACATGTTCATAAGTATATTGTGTTTCCACAAATACAGTGTGACTGATGGAGACATGTTCATATGTATATTGTGTTTCCACAAATACAGTGTGACTGTTAGAGACATGTTCATATGTATATTTTGTTTCCACAAATACAGTGTGACTGTTAGAGACATGTTCATATGTATATTGTGTTTCCACAAAGACAGTGTGACTGTTAGAGACATGTTCATATCTATATTGTGTTTCAACAAATGTATTGTATTTAATTGAGGCATGTTCATATGTATACTTTTATACTACACTAAAATATAAATCAGTTTGTATGCAGTTGTCCAGGAAAGTACACAACGCACCAAGTCATTCAGTTTTACTAGAGTAAATAGGTAACATCAACAGCCGGACGTCACCACTGTAATATTTATCTGACCTCAATAGCAAACAAAAATGTGAACCATATTTGGACTGAAAAGGAAAGGTGCTAATAATGTCTGCATTACTTTCTTTTAAAATTAAACCATCTGTTGTGTATTTATAGCCTCATAGATGTAAGAGTTGTTTGTCCATGTCAAATTTTCTCATGGAGTTTGTTCAAAATTCTATTATTAGTCCTTTTACAGGTAATCTGACTAGTAATTGCTGAAGTATAATGCATTGCAATATGTAATAACTAGTCCGATTAAATGTACAGATAACGAAATCAATGATAAATATTAGATTTATACGATCTGATGTCAGCGTCGACCAGATGAACTCCATTATCTTTGAGACAAGACCGCGACAATTTTCAAATCAGTTATCCCCATTCTTATGCTTTTCATACATTAAAAGAGTATAGTTTTGCACCCAAAGCGAGTGCTTTAAGTAACAGTGAATGTCCAGACATGTACAATGCACGGAACTTTGCTTCTCAGAATAAGCAAAGATTCGTCCATTGTACATGTCATAACGTCGGGACCCCGACAATATGTGTTATTTTTATGTTATCCTATCGGACGTCGCGATATATTCGAAAGTGCATTGAAATTCTATTTCATGTATTTCTTGGGCATGCCTGTATATGCGCATACCATTTTACAGTCATGCTGGTCATTAGCATAAAAGGGAGCTACACGTGTCCCCTCATTTTCAGAAGTGGCACGTTATGTATTTTACGGGCAATAAGTGGCAGGCTCTTTCCCTGCATAGATGGCTTTTTTGAAAGCCCACATTTCTGTTAGACCTGTTGTCTTATTCAATTTACATAGATGACATTTCCTTCAGATTTGTACATATTTGTATAAGGACAATGACTCCACAGATTTTTAAATAAATTATTCAAAAATTAATATATGGGAAAGAGAACGAAAGGTAAAACTGAATATACTCGTGCAGAAATTTTGAACCTGGAAAAAGTTATATATGTTTCACTATTTATTGTTCCCATGGTCGGTTTTGGTTGTTCCTGAAACAGATCAAGTTTATACGGATGTGTTAGCGTTATGCTTGTTTAACGTGAATGGGAACACTCTCAGGGGAAGCGTTTTTGTCCCTTTTGTAAAGAGAGAGCAACTGAGTCGCGACGTGAGAAAACCAACAAAGTGGTGTGCGCCCCGCGCAGACTCACATCGACCTGAGTATCCGCCTAGTCTGATCAGACTCTTGGCTAAGCGCTTAAAGAGTAGCTAGAGGTCTAAGCTACCTCCATGCGGACAGCGAAGACTCAGATCAGACTGGGCGGATGCCCAGGCTGATCTGAGTCTGCGCTGGGCGCACAACCACATTGTTGGTTTTCTCGTGTCGCGGCTCAAATTTGCTGTTCTAGGAGTAGACTCTTCCTTGAATAGTTGGTTCCATATCCGAAGGGCTTTGTCATTTAGAAAAGCAGATAGAAGGCCCAGAAATAAGTTCCCCATTGTAAACAATGCGATTAATACTGGAGGGGTACCTTTACACGTTGCAACAACGTCATACATAGAGAATACCATGTTAGTGTCTTTTGATATCACGTTTATCAGGCGAGACCAGAAACAGCGTAGGAATGGCGAGGCTTGCCAGACCAATCCGACGTGTTTCTGGTCGAGCCCGATAAACTCGAGATCAAAAGACATTTACATGGTTTTCGATTTATCATGCATCATTAGAAGATTTTACGACGTAAAGAGCGGCAAACAAATGATAAGCAAACGCAGTTTTGTTGCTTACTTGCTTACGTCGCGAATGCGTTATGACGTAAGTCGGTGACGTCATTTAACCATTCGAACGCTGATATCACGGCCAACGTCATTGTGTAGCCAATCGTCTTCAGAGATCGCTTCTTAAGGCATGACCTGATAACATTCGCGCAAGCGCAGTTTACATTGACATGATATCACATCATTTTATCATACCCCTGTTATAAGGTGAATTTTGCAGCAGATGCATGATAAATAGAGAATACCATGTTAGTGTCTTTTGATATCAAGTTTATCAGGCGAGACCAGAAACAGCGTAGGAATGCATTAGCCAGCTGTCAGTGTGAGGATAAAACTGCTTAATCTTTTGTATTACCGCTCTTCTGGCGACTTACATGGCTTAACCATTAAAATTCCATTTGGTTTGCATAAGCGTTGTTTGGCCATAATTTGTAAAATAAACAGAGATTTAAATAGTGCTGGCATTAACAGAAGTTTATTTTAGGATTTGAACTCCATTTAAATGTGTGTAAACAGCCAATGGTATATTTATTCCGTTCAGATATAAAAAGTCTTTTATTGGACATTTACATAAACTTGAGACGGTTAAAATAAAAAGGAAGAAACGAAAGAACAAAATGGCAATCCCATGTTATATATAGTTTCTTGTATGTTCCTGCCAATTAATATGTATGGGTGCACATTCATTTTTCGGCCAATCTATTTTCATGACTTCTTGTTTGCTTACGCGGAGGACAAGGCCGTTCTAAAATGGGGTCTGTTATCACTCTGGAAGAGCAAATGCTTCTATTAACAGTTGATACCCATTGAGAAGGGAGGCAAAAAATGCAAACGTCAGAGTAACATTCTCTGTAAGTTTTCCTTTCACCTTAAAATACATTCTCTTATGTGTTCATTGCCTCATCAAAGTGGCCATCATCGGAATAAAGATACGTTGCGGTCTAATTATTAAGGACGTCCACAAACTCTTACCAAACTCTTACCAAAGATGATTGAGAATGAAATTTTCTCTGCTGATAAATATGAAAATGCCAACTAATGTTGGCATTTTCATATTCATAAGCAGAGAAAATGTCATACTCAGCTAAACTGAGCAAGAAAACAGCTGTACTTATCAGTAATTTGCTATTTTCTAGCAGGTAAAGTTTCATGCTCAGCTGAGTTGAACATGCAAAAAAATTATAACCTCGGGCCAGGACTACTTCGATAGCAGAGGAGCTGTGCATCAATACATGTACAACAAACATGTATAGCCAAGAAAAAAAAAACATACAAATCACAGAGAACATCTATTTCTATCCATTTTCCTTTTTTCAACTACAAAACGAAAACATAAAGCAAAGTGGGCAGATTACCTTACTAGAACCTCAGCAGAGTCTGCTTCTGAAGTTTCCTTGTTTAAAGGGCATAAGCAAGGGCGTAGCTACCTATACGGCAAATACGCATGGGCGTATTGAAATTTTGTCAAAATTGACAAAATTTCAAAACGCGCCTGCGTGTTTGCATGTTGAAATTTTATAAATTAGACAATATTTCAATACCAAATCAAGGAGTGCAGTTTAAAACATAACTGTGCGTAACATGAAATCGCTCCTAGTTACACCCTTGATAAGCTCTTGCGGGCTTAAACTTTTTGTGTGTGTGCGCACAACTGCACAATCCTTTCTGATACACTCCAAATCAAGCAGGAGTTGGGTTCGCGTAAGGGCCTCCAAAGTCACAATAGTGTAATATCACCGCAAAACTGAAGTTATCAGACAATTATCACGAAGCGAAGTTGAGGACTCGGTGCAAACTGAAGCCAGGGCAACAGAAAGCCAAAAATAGGGTCAATGGTCCCAACAAAAGACTTTGGCGGTCATGCGCGAGCCTTCCACAACAGATTCTCTCTATAACAGACTTATTACTTGTAATTTATTGTTTGTTGGGATGTCTTTATCAATCTTTCCCTTTGATGTTGGGGATAAGATTTGGGATCTGATTCAGTCACTTGCTGAAGTGTAGTTACTCTTTAAATTAAGAGGATGTCGTCATTTAGTCTGAGAGCCGACTCAACTCACCGACGTGCGTTGTGGGTTGTAAGTGGGGAGCATAGTGTCATCTTTAATTCGGTTGACCATCATGTATGCAATTTGTGGCATAACATCACTATTCTAGCGTTTACTTTTATATCGAGTAAGAATCCGATAAAAACATTCTTACCTGTAACTTTCTGGACTTATAAACTAGTATAAATAAAATCAGTTTCCGATAGGTCTTGTTGGAAAGGTTTATATTTTGACATCGGTTCTGAATGTCGGCGACAAAAAAAATGGAAAAAGAAAACTCTACTTAGTTTGTGATATAACCTTGTCAAAGACGTTTAGAGCAGTGAAAGGCCAAATTGCACTATTGGCAATAAAAATGAAATATTTTGTCATGCGATAAGGCTGCAAGCATCTCACTCAAGTTTCTTCATTGGAAATGACCATGCTTAGCCATGCATCCACCCAGTCTGATCAGAGTCCTTGCTGTGTGATATAAGGGTAGCTAATGAGATACTCTAGATCCATGCGGACAGCGAAGACTCTGATCAGACTTTGCGGACGTTCAGGCTGACCTGAGTCTTCGCTGGGCGCACATGCCGCTTTGTTGGTTTTGTCGTGTCGAGGCTCAATTATTATTCTGCAGCTAAGAACGTTCCATAAGAACAAGCAGACGCTGAGTCAATACCATTCGCAGGAAAACCATGACGTCGCGTGCAACCGTACATGTAAGCCCAAAATGCAGACCATACCGTCTTACAACCAGAGTGAGTGAACTCGGGTTAGCGTTCCACCAACAACTAGGTCATACGGAGACGAGACCTAGGTTGAAAGTCTCATCCAAAAGACCGGAGAAGCGGAGGATCGATCTTGCAACCCCTGTATCGGTAGTCCAGCTTGTTATCCACTAAACTTCCGCCGTTTCTCTAACAACCAGAATTAATGCACTTGGATTTTCATAAAAGTAGCGACTACATGTGTTTGTATTCAATATGAAGGTGGGACTGTAAAAATTTTAGCTTAAATGACTTAAACAAAAAAGTAATCACACGCCTTATTGATATTCATAATTAAACATCCAGTTTAATCAAATATAAATAGATCAAACCAGTATTAACATAAAACCTAATTATTCTGTCAATTTCAGACTTTAAACAAACATTTGCGCATGTCGAACTTTTTCCGATGTGTGAAGGTAAGTTGTATTGTTCATGGCAAACAATAATTATTGACCGTTTATTGTATCGACCTCAACTTTGTAAAAACGACAACCATATAGATTGACACACAAATCGAATTTGGATTTGACAGAAGTTGATTGCGGATATTATGTTATTGCCCTGAAAAAGGTATATCTTTTCTAAGGCTTAAAAATTGTGATTAGCAGAACTCTACAGTTTGACTGGTGCCAACAGAAAAGACTGTGATCGTACTGCGCAACTGCGCAGGCTAATATGAGCCTTTTTTATAGTAGATGTGTTCTGGAAATTTAACTTTATTTAGTCTAAAATGGGGAAAATGACACTGACAAGCGCACAGGTTTTTTTTAAAGTTAGGCACTCTGTTCATTATGTTTGCACTTTCTGTCATGATGGCTATGCACTTATGAGCGATGACATACTTCCGAAATGAGCTGGGCCAGTTGTTCAAAACTAACGATATCGTTACTTTACGTTTCGTTAGAATTTCAAACGTTGATATCCCAAATATGCAAAATGTTTTGCTTGAAAAATAAAAGAAGCTTTTGCATTGCTTGCATGCAAAGGCTTCTCACAATTTTCAAAAAAAAAATATCAGTGCATTTTATTATGAAATTTTAAAACACTTAACGAGCTGCCCTCTTAACAAGTTCGTTAGCCTAACGATACTTTGAACAACCGGGCCATGAGTTTTACAAAAAGATCATTCTCACAGCGATTTCCGACCTTTCATTTGCCGACCAGGCTTGCTGCAATAGGAATATGCTAGCGTTTCCTGCGGCATTTGTAGCATGACTGCTCGTCTCTGAAAAAGTTTCAGTAAAGTGTAGAAACATCAAACATGGCAACAAACGCTTTCTGCATAAGTTCCTGTAAAATATGGCATTTAGAGACAGCGGTCTGGTTTTAAAGTTTCCACAGTACTCTCAGTGATAACAACATTTGAACACTTATTATTATGAAAAACGGTTCGGCTTTACCGTGTTGGTTGATAATAATTAGTAGAGCACTTTTTTTTAAATGTATATGTGCAAAGTCTTGTGTTCCATAAAGTATCCAAAAATTCAGTGATGGAAAATGGATGACCGTGATTTCACGTCCTTTTTAACAGTACTTTAGTCAAATAGGGACGGACGGACGGGTGATAAAAAATGCTGTATGAAATGGAACCCCTTTGCAGCTAAACTGATTTCGTCCGGCTGCAGGAACGCAGCCAGGACTGCTAGTTTAGCAGGCCAGCGCTTAATTAACCGAGTTACCTGAGCTCTTTTCACTGTGCAAGGGGAAATCTGCGCAGATGTATTGAACCTTGCCGTTTTTAGACGAAGTCTAATAAAATCATCGTTGCCGCCAAAACTTGACTTGATCTCTGTATGGAAGAGCGCATATGTCATGGAATTGTTATTCACCTGTCAGAAGATTTAGTTACATTAAAAATGTTATTATTTGCACTTTACATTTAGTTTTAAATATGTCTTTTTCACTTTAACGCTGTAATGATTGATAGAGTTAAGCAGAACGCGAGAAACGCAAATGCCGATGGCTTGAGAAAAAAAAGATTCTATGGTGCGAAAAGTCTTTCGTAGTAAAAAAGTAGTTCTGGCTGTACTCGGTGCGTAAATTTACCGGAACGGACCTAATTACCGGGTCGGACCGGACCGGACCCTTATTATTCATATTTCCAGCCGATTTTTGAGATATTTTGATACAATCTACACGCGCAGATTAATTCAAGGCCCTACCTATGACTAACATGTATTATCTTAACTTTCAACCCCTGATTTTGATTTGACAATATCTGATAAGGACTATTGGCGAAACAAATTAGTCTGGCTACAGACCCTATGTTCAATATATCTCTTGCAAAGGAACATAGGGTCTGGTCACTTACATTTGAGATTTTTCTTAAATCTTGGTCAGCAAACTTTACTGACCTTTTGTCCAGCCCTTTATGATGCTGCAGTGGCAGAATTTTATGTAAGAAGCAATTTAAAGACGTGAACACAGCTGGTCAATCTGATAAAACAAATGTTCTGTGGCAATTTGTTTTTATAACTCTGTAGGTTTTGTGAACAGGAAACTAGATACAATAAACCCTGAACCTACTGATTTTCTGTAATGGATAGTTCTACCTTTTGATTTTGGACTGGTCCATTTTATAGCTGAGGGGGTATTTAATAAGTAATACAGAAAAAATAAGTAAAAGCAAAACGGTGGTCACACTTTTCCAGAGCAGTCTGATCTGGGTCTCCACTGTTCACAGAAACAGCTTTGTCCGATTAAAGAGTACTGTGCAATCCATTAGCATGTTAACGAAACCGCGTCCCTTAATATTCAATATATATAATTGATTTGTTCAAATTAGAATGTGTTTTGAGGAAGATTCCATTGCACTTAGATAACTGTTGGTCAAAGAATTTAAAATAATTTAAATCAGCAAAGACCTCTAGAGAATGCAAAATAAGTCTTTAAAGAATTATAAGACACACTGGCTTTTTACATGTAATACATTTACATTCAAATGTATAAAAACATATTTGATCTGATCAGCACCAGTCAAGATTCAATGCATACAAGTATGTTTTAAGAAATGTCCTTTATACACTTGATGCCAGTGCAATGATTGGACTGGCACTAATCAGATTTACTATGTAGCGGATTGTTCAAAAATAGTCTGCCATGAATCATATCATGACTAGTGAGGATAAAATTTGTTTAAATTGGAATGAGTAACGCAATACAGCTGATTGCCTGTTATTGGTTCAAGGCAGTTTGTCCTAATGTGCCGACTGTTAAACAATATAATTTGGCATGGTTTTAATTGTGGAATGGAAAGGAGTGGAATGGAATGGTCTTGTTTGCCTTTTTCCATTGATTTGGAATGGCACTCTTAGTCTCTTACAGAAAAAAATTTGCTCCCTCTGAGGGAGCAATTTCTGCCTGTAAGAAAACCACTGTCCCACGCTCTTGGAGCAACTTGTAACAAATTCACCGTAGATTATGATATCCGTTCCATTCCAGGTTTTAAACTATGCTCTAAAATTCATATACAGGTTGAGAGGTTATTTGGAGGAAACCAAAACTAATTGATTTCTAAGAGTGATGGAGATTGAGATCTTTGTTAGTCTAATGGGCACTTTATGGCACTTTGTAATTGTGCTATTATTAACTCAAGAATTTGTGAGAAGAGTATCAAATTGCAGAGCCTCTTCTGAAAGTTACCAGGCGAATCTGATCACCAGAATAATATACATATTCGACTGGGCCAGGCTAGAAACAAATGTCTGTCCGTCAGATAAATTGACGACTTATTGAAACATGATAATCATGATAATGGTGCTACATGTAACTGTACAATCGATATACAAAGTTTCCCTTTATACATTTAGACCACTGTAATGTTTCAATTTAAAGCTGAAACACAATAGCTCTACATATTTTCTATGGCTGAAATGTTGGTCATGATACTATGGAACAAAAATTCGGGAATTTTTGTGTTTTTCATTCGCTCCAAGTCTTGGAAGAAAGATAACCAGATTTTTGTATAAGATTGTATGATTTTAAGATGAGACGCATATGCGTGGGGTATTAAGAGGCCTACCCATGGCGCAAAATACTCTTGCGCAAAGTATTTTGACTAATATCTCTAATTGATTTGCGCTAGATGGCATACAGAATATGTATTAATATCAAATAAGAGTTATTTAATAAAAATATTACAAATTTCTACTGAAGATAGGGGAAAACGTGTCCGTTCCGGTAATTCAGTCCATTCCGGTCCGTTCCGGTAAATTTACGCACCCGGCTGTACTGAACCGGGTAAAATACAGTACCGTATCATCGGAAGCATATCGGAATGTACCGAAGAATGTCAATATTTTACGGACCAGTCTGGTTTCTCGCCATAGTGGATAACCCCAACATAAGGATACTGCTATTCAATAATAATATCAGACATATTTACAGCATTTTGAACTTAGCCAATTTTTATTTTGTTATTATGACATAGCGACAGGGTTTTGAACTTGGAATTTTTTCAATCACAGTAAAAATTTCTCATAGATACCCCATTAGATTTTGGTCCTTTTTTTACTTTTTAATTATTAAAGGCGTATAGTGTATTTAAAACATTGAGTGCAGATAATTTTGCGGGACGTATTCTGAAACATTGCTTGCAGCCAATTTCTTATCTCAACAGAAATAAAAAAAATATTATTTGTTTCAAATATATCTTCTTTCACTTCGTCTTATATCTTTTTTTTTTTAAGATATTTCTTGGCATATATAATAACACATTATACACAAAGATATCTAAATCTTTAGCATGAGATGCCTCGTAGCGTGCAAGGTCTGCACCGGATATCAAGCTACAGGTGAGATAGACCGTGGTTCGTCCGCCTGCACGGTCGATTACCCACTCGCTAAAGCTCGTGGATTATCTTTCCATATAGACACTGTTCCTATATCGCTGTTCATATGTTCGATTGCAAATTCAAGAATTGAACAAATGGTCGTTATTATTAGATATATCATCAAAGCTATGCATTGAAATATTATTCGGTATTACGTTTTTGTTTACTAATTACTTTTAGCAATTTTATGAACCTAAAGAACTATGTATTATTCGATAGTAGATCTATCTGAATGGTAAAAAGAAATACTATACAATCTTATTATCACCATAATGGGTAAACGTAGTTCCATTCGAACGCTTATGACTATTATTTCAAGGTGTAATTGCAACTTGATACCCAAATTATATCGAGCCACGACAGAAAAACCTTGGGTCGAGTGTGTAAAGACAATATTCGGACCAGTTAGGTCGGTATATTTGAGCAGACTGATTTCGTCACACACAAATAATTCCTCCGAAGTGAGCTAAGAGATGGTCAAATTGTGCGTTTGGGCAGGCGTATCTGAGACTTTGCTATTAGCACACGGAAGACACACGCTTTGGCATGACGCGGTTTTGTCGGTTTGTCTCAAAGGTCAATATGAGCCGCGACGTGACAAAACCAACAATGTGGTCGTGCGTCCAACGCAGACTCAGATCAGCCTGGGCATCCGCCCAGTCTGATCAGAGTCTTCGCTTTCCGCATGAAGGTAGCTTAGTCCCTCAGCTACCCTTTAAGCGCTTAGCAAAGAGTCTGATCAGACTACGTGAATGCACAGGCTGATCTGAGTCTGCATTGGGCGGACGACCACATTGTTGGTTTTCTCGTATCGCGGCTCATATCATATTACAGTTAGAGGTCAAGGTAAACAGTTGAACAAAGTGGTCACAGTGACAATAATGTTTACTGTTAAAAGAATAAGAAAGCCTTTGAGCAGTTAAAAGAACCTTGACTCAAACCAGGCCCCGAGGTTATGAAGCTTTTTTCGCGCTCAATTCAGCTGAGCGTGAAATTTTCTCTGCTGATAAATATGAAAATGCCAACTAATGTTGGCATTTTCATATTCATAAGCAGAGAAAATTACATATTCAGCTTAACACAGCATTAAAACAACTGTGCTTACCAGTAATTTGCTATTTATTAGCATGTAAAATTTCATGCCCAGCTCAGTTGAGCATGAAAAAAGTTTTATAACCTCGGGATCAGGCTAGATAACAACCTAAACCTAAACACAGTGTGTATTTCACTCTGCAGTTTGGAAGTAAATTCTATTGTCGGAGATGGTGCAATTTAAAAAAAAAAAAAAACACTCATGGTTACCCTTTGGGGATAATTAACCATAGTTGTGGAACACTTGTCTGACATCATCTTTTTAACCGATCAAGGTCGCTGTCGTATTGGGGAAGATACAAATGACAATTGGCAAATTTTACATGTATCAGTCACTGCAATGTAGTTTTTTTTTTGTTTCTATCCTTTTTCAAATTTCAGAATAATTATTTGTCAAAATCAAAAGATCGCACGAGCTTTGATAAAAAATGACGACCAAGCATCTCTTCGCTATTTCGTGTTCTTCACGAAGAACATGCACATTGTCCTTTTAACTGCAAACCTCCAAAGTTACACAAATAGCTACTAACAAACAAAATATCATGAACCATAAGTTCCAGAAATCAGCGATTTTTAGTTTAGAACTACATGTAATATTTGACCGAAAAAGAATTTTAAAAGCATTTTTGCTGAAGATACTCTAATAAATACAAAGGACAACTCTTTAAAATCCGTTTTACTTTAAACCAGTATAGGCCATATAGAAAATAACGCCTGAATTTAGTCTTAATTTTGAGGGCGGGATACAAAAATAGCTCAAAAGTATGCAAATATGCATTAAACAATATTTTAAGCGGAGTTTTTTTTTTTCTTTTGGGGGGGGGGGGGGGGGGGTTATTTTATTGTTTTCATTATTATTTTACATCTTTATTACACTTTATTACATCACGTGTTTTTTTTCTAAATAAGCAAACGTGTTCATGTTTTTATAACGATTTTTTTGCGAAGAAAGATAGTGTGTACTTTTTCTGATTTACGATAACTAGAACTTGAAAAAGTACTGTCTTCAGCTGCCCTAGTTGAACTAGCAAAATCCATTTTTGTCAACTCCTTAATGTTTTCTTCCCACCTTTTCTTCTGTCTATCTCTCTTTCTCTTTTCTTTAAATGTGCCCTGCAGAAGTGTCTTTGCTAAACAAGAGGACCTTGACACGTGGCCCAACCACCTCGGTTTCAGTTTCTTGACCAAGGTCAGGATTTAGTCATATCAGAGGGTATAATCGATTCCGCTAATTTTCGCTTCCTGCAGAGACTGTACATCATATTTGGCATCCACCGAGCCTGTCCACGATCTCTTGATTCCTGCCGAGACTTCTGTACATGATAAATGGCTTCCTACAGAGACTGTCCGCGTGATTCTGCTTCCTGCCGAGGCTCTCGGCAGGAAGCAGAGTCACGTGGACAGTCTCGGCAGGAAGCCATTTTTCGAGGACAGTAGTCCCTGCAGGAAGCAAGAGTTCGCGGACAGTCTCGGCGGAAGCCTAATATGACGGACAGTCTCTGCAGGAAGCGAAAATTGGCGGACTGGTTTATACCCTGTGCATATCCTCCAATGGCTGCTTGGCTGCTCAGTTTCAGGGATGACGAAATATACATGAGCCGCGACACGAGAAAACCAACAATGTGGTCGTGCGCCCAGCGCAGATTCAGATCAGCCTGGGCATTTGCCCATTCTGATCAGACTCTTCGCTAAGCGCTTAAAGGGTAGCCAAGGGACTAAGCTACCTCCATGCGGACAGCGAAGACTCTGATCAGACTGGGCGGATGCCCAGGCTGATCTGAGTCTGGGCTGGGCGCACAACCACATTGTTGGTTTTGTCATGTCGCGGCTCACATAGAGAGCATGATTTGAAGTGGCACTAATGATTTATCTCTTTTAAAGCTGCTCTTGTTTCCAGTACCAGCTTTGATGGACTTGGTATAGCTATTTTCCGATAAACATGCTTATTATAAACACCTGAGTTTTGAACTCAACTTGTCCATGTTGTCTCTCATCCACCTGGCCGTTCAAGTACTTGGCTACATGGTACCAGTAGCAGGTTTGATTTGACCTGATGATGACCACAATACAAGGTTCTGTAAATCATGCTTGTAGCAGTTGGCGTTGCAGTCAAACATGAAATGATTCTAAAATGCTTGTCAATTCAAGATTAATTAGCCCGTTAATGCTTACATATACGGTATGGAAACATTGATTTATTTCAATACCCTCCATTTAGCTGGCGAACATAAAATCTTAATTGTAGAAGTTCTAAATATTGGAAAGATAGGCATTATTGTAAAAGTTCTCAGTATTCTTCAGATAGGTACATGTATGAGTAACAGTTCAGAACCACGTCAGAAGGAGCTGTCTGATCATGGTCTAATCTGTTTGGCATTCCATCAGCATCTTTAAGACGACGGCGTTGAAAAAATATTCACTTTTAGGACGGTAATTATTTAAGGTGCCCCAAATTTTGGATTTTCACGGTAAATTCACTATTAACGGTAGTACATGCAGATGATGATGATGATGATTTAAAGTTTAACGACGCGTCAACCCACTGGGTCATTTGCGTCAGGAAGGTTGCATATTACTTAAAATATAAACAAAACTGAAAGGTACGGCACTTTATAAAACTAACTTTGCATTATTAAAATGGGAGTAATACATGGTAAAAAAATTGAAAAGGTTTATATTTTGTTAAAAAGGTTAATATCTTTTAAAAAGGATAAGATACTGTCAAGGGGTACTTCTTGAAACAGTTGCGTCAAGTTATTAGCTCGAAAATATTTATTTCTGTTTTGTGAAAAGTCAACACAGTCAATAAGAATATGTTTAACTGTGTAGTACACTGCAGTTTATTAAATTACTTCACTCTTTTACCGTTTCTTATAAATGCTTTATGCTAGTGTCACACTATTACGTATCAGCGGCGTATTTCACAAAAATTACATACGCATGTCGATCGCGAAGAACTGTGGCGTATTTAATGCAAATTCTAGTACACGGCGTATGTGTGACGATTCTGCGACGTACATATGGCGTATCTGAGGCGTATGCGTGGCGTATGTGTGGCGTATAATGCGTTGCTGTGGCGTAAATGTTTCGTTGGCACGGCGTTTCATTTTTAAATGCAACGTAACTACCGCGTACTAGCGGCGTAAACAGCTGCGTCTAAATGTTTCTGTGCTCTGCACTGCTGTTTTTCTCTCAAAAGCAGTGCATGCAAGTCACTAGCAAAACATTATGCCCCCCACCCCACCCACCCAAAGAAGTCACGCCCAGGAAGCAGCACGGGAATGGAGAAATCGGCTGTACCCACCGAGCCAGACCTTCGGACACTGTCAATTGGCATTACTGAGATCCAGCAGCCGCTGAACCACTAAACAGGGGACATAGAGGCCAGGACCTATAGAGTACCGTTTTACTATGCATTCCCTATTTACAGATATTGATAAAATCGTATGGACATCCATAATTTGAGAAAGTGTATCCAGTATCCGAATAAGTGATATTCATAATTATCTATGAGTTTCCCTACTTATTTATGGATATCCATGGGTCGAACTATAGATGTCCATGATGCGAATTATAGATACCCAATCATCTGAAAGATTGATGGATATCACTAATTCGAATTATGGATATCACTTTTTCGAGTTATGGATCGAATCATGGATATCCATAACTCTGCCAATTTATTGATATCACTTGTTCAATTTATGGATTTCAATAAGTCGAGTTAGTGATATTCTTTATTCAAATTAGTGATATCCACTCTGGATACCATCCATAATAAGAATAAGTGATGTGTGGATGTCAATAGTTGGCCTATTTATGGATATCACTTATTAGAAATATGGGTATTCGTCTTTGCAAATAATAAGTTTAAATAACAAGCCTCTACGGTGATTTATGGCTATCCATAATTCGAGGTATGGATTTCATTGATTCAGTTCGGTTTATTGATATCACCGATTCAAGTTATGGATATCCATCGTTCAAATAATGAATATCCGTAATTCAGCCCATTTAAAGATATACATGATTCGAATTATGGCTATTCATTAACTGAATTTGTGATATGAATGGAGAGGCTGAGTGATGGATATCAATTATTCGAATAATGGATATCTATTAATCAAATTAATGATATTTATAAATAGGGCTGCACCTCATAAAGACCGAGTTAAAGCTCCCTTCTTCAGTACTGGAGAAAGTGGATCTTCCAGGTCCATGACTATGAAAAGAATGAAAACAAACAAGAAAAATGTGTCCTCTGCCTATGATCGTCGTGCTGACGTAGTAGGTACTCATGCAACGCCGAAACAAAATTGACAACGTAACACCTACGCAGCTGCAACGGCACAACAGCGCAAGGTACGCAGTCCGTACGCAGTTCGTACGCAGTTCATACGCAGTTCATACGCCACGATACTCCATAGAAACATAATATACGTCATTCATTCGCACCTGATACTCTATAGATAAGAAAAGAACGCCGTAGGTGCGCAGTGAAAACGCGTTATACGCCATACGTACGCCACAGTTACAACGTACGCGTTTCCATGGTGTACCAAGCGATCACGCTACGTACCCGCTGCGTCACTGCTGCGTTGTTTTCGCTTTCACGGCGTTCGTGTGACGTATGTATGGCGTATCAAAGGTGCTACGTACGTGCGGCGATTTTTTCAAACCGGTTTGAAAAAATCGCGGAACCCTGGCGTACAAGGAGATCGTGCTGCGTATCAACTACGTAAGCTTTCGTTGCTGTGGCGATGCTGTGGCGTTCCTTTCTTACTGCCGCGTATCCGGATACGCCGTACCTACGCAAGCTGATACGCCAATGTGTGACACTAGCATTGGGAATACAAAGAGAATAATTTTTATTTTATGTTTAGCAGTGAATTCAACGCATATCTAGGACAAATAATAGAGGATATTTGACTTTTTCAGTGTAAGATCGATTTTTATTTCACAGAATGAACTTTCACGAGTGGCGAAGCCACAAATGTGAATACCACCTTTGGTGTCCATGAGTGAAATAAAAATTGATCTTACACTGAAATACTCAAATTTTCTGCTTCTTTTATGGTTTGAAATTTAACAAAATCACTTTATTCCAACAAACACAGTTTTTTCCAGCCGCTTTCCGTCATATATGATGCTTCCAGCGTATTTACTGGGTATGATATGAGCTGGAAACACAGTTTGCAACTGAAAAATAGCTTGAAATTTTATTTAGACCAACAAATCTCAAGAATTTTGCTAAGAAAGAATGCCGATAGGTCACTAAGGCGGCCTGGCGTCGCGTACATTAAAATGTTACGCTGGCGCTTTTAGTGATGTCATTAACGTCGTGATGACGTGCAAACATATGTGATGTAATTGAAGTCAAATCAGATAAAGTTTATTAATCAACAAATAAATGAGACTATATAACGAAAATCCTATTTTTTGAAACATTGAAAACTAAAGTGATAATGTCACTGTTTGAAACAGTGAGATTATCAGTTTCGAGTTCACCGAGAAATCTCTATAATTCATTGAAAAGTGTAAAAGAAAAAGTGATATCGTCAACAGTGAAAAAATATCGTATCATTTCACTAGTGACTGGTACGATTTTATTTTTTCACTGCAGCAAACCGCGGCCACTTTTGACAATTTTGGGCTTAATTTCTTTCTGAAAGGGTCTGAAATGTAGCGTTCTTGTCTGACATTATGCTACAGACGTTAGCACGCCAATTCAAGTAATGACGTCACATGTTGACGTCCCTTTTTGAGCTAGAGTATCGCTTTTTTGCACGCGACGTCACTCTTACGGACGCTGCAAGCGGCTTTCTTAAATCGCCGATTTCTTTTTATTCAATTATGCAAATGACGTTATTAGTCATTTTCTAGGTGCAAACAACTTTTGCATCCAATATTATACATGTACCCACTAAATGCGCTGAGACAAGCAAAATAAACGAGAAATGACTAGGAAAAAAAGTTATTACCATTTTCGAAACAGATAAAATAAAAAGAAAATTACTTTTTTTCGGTAAATACCAAAAATATTTCATCTCATATGTTGAAAATATACGTAATCATACTCGTGCTACGCACTCGTGAAATTCCTGATATTTTCAACATATTCGATGATATATATTCACCTTAAAAAAGTAAATATCCTCTATATATCTGGAATATGAATGCCATAATGCCTAAGTGTTTTAGGAAGTGTGTTATTTTGGCACCAGTTATTATATAGAGGATATTTGACTTTTTCAGTGTAAGATCGATTTTTATTTCACCGAATGAACGCCAAAAGCAGTATTTTCACGAGTGGCGAAGCCACTAGTGAAAATACCACTTTTGGTGTTCATGAGTGAAATAAAAGTTCATCTTACACTGAAAAAGTCAAATTTTCTATTTCTTTTAAGCTTGAAAATCGCAATAATTCTGTTTATTCAAGAGCATCAGTCATCACGACAGAAACACAACTCTTTTTTTTTTTCTAGCCGTTTTGCGTCAAATTTGATGCTTCCAGCGTGTTTATTTGGGTATGGTATTGTTTGTAAACAAGTTTGCAACTGAAAAATAGCTTCTAATATCGTTTTGCTAAACAGATCTAAAAACATTGCCAAGAAAGAATACCTATAGGAGACTTAGGCGGCCTGACGCCGCGTGTTTGAAACAGTGAGATTACCAGTTTCGATTTCACCGAGAAATCTCTTTAATTCATTGAAAAGTATAAAAGAAATTTCTATATCATATTTTATTTGTCAGTTTCACAGAAAAAAAACAACTTGCCAATTCAGCTGCTATAAAAGGCGTCATGGGAAGTTGCCTGACATTTTCATCGTCTCCTCCCTTCTCAATGGAGATCGACTCTGAAGTGAAAGAATTCCCTCCCCTATACAAGCAAACTACATGTATATCCTGCGGATTGAGATGGGGGGATCAACTCTTGAATGTAAAATTTCGCTTCTCTAGAATAAATTCATTTCTGTAAGAGTAGACCCCTTTTCGAATAGTTTCTTCGTACAGGGAAACAAAGAGGAAGGAAAATTTTTTCAACCTTTGACAAAATGGCAAAACCCGTGGCGACGTACACAAATACTATAAAGCTATTGTTTCTAATGGCTTCATTTTAATTCGATATTATTTCATGTATGCTAATTCAAGCTTATACTTTGTAAACTTAAACGCTTAATATAATTTGACGTTTAGAAATAGTTTCTTTATATAAAATTAATATGGATATTATCAACAAAAGCCATCGACCCGCAAAGACCATTCTAAATACAATGTCGTGAGCTTGCACAAAGGAACCTTTTTAAGCTCGCCTGTACAAATTTACATGAATAGCTATTGCACTACTCCTGGCGGCGGCGGCATCGGTGTCAGCAAAATGTTAAAGTTTTACGTAAAAGTTTCTACATGTATGTGATGAGAAAGGTGCTGTCAGGCGAGCTATTCTGCACCCGGACAGGTCTTGTCCACTTTTTGTTGCACAATTTTTCTAAGATCCAAATATACTCGTATGAATAGCTAGCCCGAGGGCTAATATTACAGTGTTGCATCGCAGGATCTAGGTATTATCTGGCTGCAAATGTTCTCAGTTTAATTAATTCGGCATCTGTCCAAATACAAAAATGATCTTTTACCACGACTTCGGAACGACGACACAAGAGGGCTACCGTAGGGCAAGTGTAAAACGCCTGGAGGAATTTACCTTAGAAAACTAGAAGACATTGCAGGCTGATGTCTCCACTTTTCTTATGGTAAATTCCTCAGATTGTACGGCGCAAACAGAAAGGCCTTGATAAGACTGCGTGGATGCGCCGGCTGATGAGTCTGCACTGCTTGCAGATTGGCAAGGTCCCGTTTGCCGAGTCACGGCCCTTAATAACCATTTTAACCAACTCACCTGGTTAAGAAGAATATTTTGGCACCGCTAATCAATTGGATTGATATGAATTAAAATTATTGTGGATGTATAATCATGCTCGCTCGCTCTTAAAAGACGGGTTTGGCAGTTTTTATGCTGGTATACAGCTTTTCTGCTTAAGAATTATGTCAGTTTATATGTCTGCTTGACATTTAGGTGCTAAATCCATTTTTTTTGCGAAATGTGCATACGTATTTTCCATGACTGAGTGCCTTAGGTGCTCAGCAACGTCACACTCAGATAAACGCCATGTGTACCGCTAAAACAGCCAGACATGTGGTGCCTGGTGGCCCTTTTAAATGTTCTAATTTCGACTACCGATTTTTCCATGACAATGCTCTGCTGTCAAGCTTTGGCGCCTTTGATAAAGAGACGAAACAAAATAATAATGATAATAATAATAATAATAATAATAAACTTGATGCCTTTATGTTTTTTGAGGAATTTGTATTAAGAAAGGTGAAGACATCAATTCGCAAAGAAGCTTAGGATCTTCGACTCCATGCGCTTGACACATGCCCAACGGCAGCCCTATCTAGTTTTCGTTTCAAAGTCGTGGTTAAAGATACTTTTGGAATTGATATTTGGAAGCTCACCTTGGGTGTTGCTTCAAGGCTCATTATTTTTGAGAGCGAGGTACACATCACAACTTGTGTTCGGGTGCCATTTATCATACGCGAAAAACAGAATCAACATGCAATTGTCTGACCAATAATGTGTCTGATATTTCCTCGGACGTTTCAGAGAACGTTTAATACAGTGCTTACTTCAAGAAGTGTCTATGGGTTAGATACCCGGTCTGACCACATACTTTCGTTTCTCCTTCCACTGATTCAAGAAGGGCAGTTGTCAGTTACTGGCGAAAGTATGTGCACTTAGTACTGATTAACCGCTTAGGAGGTCTAAGCCTGCCCAGGAATAGTGTTGTTAGGTTAACTGACCGTCCCGACATGACCATAGTTGTTTACCGTGGACGTTAAACAATAAATCAATCAATCAATCAAGAAGTGTCCGTAATTGTCTCATGACCATCATTTTGTGTACACACTGGCTGCGTCCCGAAGGTCTTGCCGGAAAACACACAAACACATGCAGACACGTACGCAAATGACGGGGCAACACTTAGTATAACAAATCGTAAATAATCAACAAAAAAAAAAACGAATTAATAGCAGCAAAAAGTCTGAGCATATTTGTAAATGGCGATGACTGGACCCATGCTCGTTTTACGGTTAAACTACGGGCATGAAGAGTTTAAACGCTATGGAAAGGAAGTGCTTAGCTGTGTACGTTTTGGTCTTTTAAGATGTAAAAGATTGTTTTTATTTAATCAAGTTTAAATATTTAAAAAATAATAAGAAGAAACTCGGACAGAGCGACTTGACTGAAAAACTAGTAGAATCCGCGATAGCTCAGTAGGTCAAGCGCTGGTCTTTGATTTAGCAGTCCCGGGTTCGTGCCCCGCTGGAGGCTGAAATCTTTCAATTGTCAACGGAGTTTTATTGCCCACAGCCTCTCATTATCATCCACACATTGTCCTGATATGACTGAAATACAGTTGATTGATTGATTGATTGTTTCGGTTTAACGGCCCTTCGAGACATTATTTCAGTCTATATCGGGCCGTCTCCCGGAGAGAGGGAGAAAGAAAAGAGAAACGATAGACGAGAGAAAAAATGTCCAAACAACCCCCACCCGCACCTACTGCAAGCACAGCAGGCCCTTGCTCTACTATTGTCCAAATCAGTAGGACGCCCTGGCACTGGAAGCTACATGCAGCACCATAAAAAGGACGTACATGTACATTCGCAAGTTATCCATCCATTCTGAAATTCTAGGTTTTTTTTATACTACATGTATATTTTTTATTATAAATATGATTTCAGACATTGTTGCACGAATATTTCGGGGCCAGCTTCAATGCATAACCCATGGTGTTGGCATTTTGACTGTGTAACTGTATATCACATTCAGCCCAGACATGCGGTCGAAGTTAAGACTGGGATTATATAAATTATTATAAGGAATACATAAGGATTAAGTTATTAATGACTGTCATCTTAGCGTGTATGAATTATGGTGTCTTTTATAATGCGATTAAATCACATGGTGATTGAATTGATCCGAGAAACGATTTATTTTGCTGGTTCTCCGCTTTTTCTGCTTCTCTACAACTCTTTCATCTGCAGACAGGATTCAGGTTGGATACTATTAAATAAGCCATGTCATGAGAAATGAGACTTGTGCATGGGGAAATTATGATTATTCAGGTCACCTTGTTAATTCAATCATACTGATTACATTTTTTTTTACATTTCCAATAAAATCCTTGATTCTGAATATTTCTCATGGTAACAGAAAAGATTTTGATCAGACTGCGCGGATACGCAGTCTGATCAAAATTTTCTCTGTTTTCACATTCTCCAAGGTCCCTTCTTTCTTATCGTTACACAAATATTAATTTTAATATTTTGATCCAAGTTCAACTTTATTTCAACAGATTAAGCAGTCCTTGATTAAGAACTACCACAATTTGTATATGGTTTGGATTAAACATTACGTGTGGTTACCTTCGTGATTATTCTTTCTTATACAATGTAGCAGGATGGAGTTCAGGTATCTGTCGCAGACCGTTTTTAACACTTTGAATTTTTATTTTATTTTATTTTATTTTTGTTGTTGTTTTGTGACATTGTTGACTTGTAGACTCGATTTTATTTAAACTTGTTTAGTTGCAATAAATGCTACAAACATTTCACGTTTGAAGATGCGTTTTATGATGACCATTTCATTGTATGGGAACCGAAAGCAAGCAATATTAAGGCTTATATGAATTTACTTTTTGTTGAGTACTGCAGCTAAATTTTCATAAAATGAATCCATATTTTCAAATACAGGGATCTCTGAATTAGTGATGACGTTGCCAATATTTGATATCCGCCTTATGCTAACTAACGTCTGTTTCTGTTCTATAACTTAACTCATTTGTGAAACACACTTTGATCATCAAATTAATCATTTTCATCAGTTCATGAACTAATTAAACTATTAAACCGCAAAAGATGTTAATTCGATATTAGCATCTAAGGCATTTGTGTGCGTGTGTGTGTGTGTGCGTGTGTGTGTGTGTTTTTCAAAACAAAAAAAAAGAACAGAAAACAAGAAAAAAAATCTGACATTTTATTACCTCCTGTGTATAAGGAGGTGAGTATTTGCGTAGGCTAAACTGGGGTCAAAGAACGAGCGAATAATTAAATATATGAACGCGAAACTGAATAGTAGTTCCACCTGACGCAAATGAGTATTAGAAGGTCCGCTTGCATGTTGCATACTATTTTTCTGGTCTCTGAAATAAGTGACAATGATAAAAATCAAGTCATTATTAATGTGTTATTTCAACCAGTTTCACAGAGTTTCATTTCTGCTCTTCCTTCAAAAATTTTATCTTCACTACAGCTGTTGTTTGCAGTGTGGCGGCCACAAATAAAAAGTCTCCCCGTAAATCATCATAGTGCAGAGCATATATTTTCTGGTACTTTGCGATCGATGGGCTTATTCTGAGTCAGTTTGAAATTAGAGTTCCGCTGAACACACCGGGTAGGCGGCAATCGAAAACGCTCATGCAGTCGACGAACGAGGATAAAAAACCCATTAAAAACAGCGTTTTCGATTGCAAATTGTCGCCAATTTGCAATCGAATACGCTGTTGCTAACGGTTTTTGATCCACGTCAACCGATTATTAAGAGCGTTTTCGATTGCCGCCTACCCGGTGTGCTGAAGCAGGGCATGGGCAGTGTTGCCACATTGTATTACTGCGCGTGTACAGACTAAGTTTAACCGAGTCTGCTATTTTCGTTCCTTTGATTGGGTCTTCGCTCCCAGACAATATTTTTCAGAATTTATCTTACCGTCCTTCAGTGCGGCAGAAAAAAAAGTTTTCAATCGTACTAGTATCGTAAATAATTAATAATATATATGGCGATATTTCATAAAAATATATTTCAATAGTTCTGACATGATCAATACCTTGTATTCTTTACTAGCATTAACACACAAATACGAAAATGATTTAATGAGAAGATTAGCGCCATAAAATATTCATAAAAGATTAGAGAAAGTCGATATACAGGTATAGAAATTGAACCAACCGGTAATATAATATACTTATAATGTATACGTAAAACTATATATCAACATATAAAAAAACTGCCGTTGGAATTATAGTATTACTAAGAGAAGATGTAAAATACTTCTTTTAAATGTACTGACTCTAAAATTAATTAGTGTGTTTCTTGGAATATTGAGAAAGTGTGAAATTGCAAGATTCATATGAAATAAAATATGTTAAACTATAGCTATAAGGATTTATGACTTCAGAAGGACCGATAAATACGCATCTTCATTTACAGGCGGAAATACAGAATTCAAGGGTCTGCAAATAGGCACTACGCGGGTCATGCAAGAAGTCTTGCAAACGTCGTTATAACTTCTTTATTAATTGAGCTAGGGTTATCGAATTATAGCATACACAGAACACATAATAAATACATATATGCTACATTTAAAAGTCATTCTTGTAACGTACCCTTCTCAGAAATGAGAGGGTTCTGAATGCATTGGTGTAGGCGATACTGGCGGTAAAATTACACAAACACGATGTCTTTTACAAGAGGTGTAGGAAATCCTTGTGTATCAGTTAATAATTCTTTCAAATCATAAGATTTCATGTTCAATGCAATTCGATATGTATGCATATATAAAACAAACTTGAGCACAATTTATTTGTTTATAAAAAGAACTGGTGGATTACTCATAAAGACTCCCAAAAATGATCAAACCGAAATTTCGGTTTAGTCACTTTCGGGAGTTATGTGAGAACTACACCCAGTTTAATTTTTATAAAGTAAAGTGTGTGTACTGTTAATTTCATACATATGTGAGTCGATGTTTTGGCTAACCGTATATATACTCCTCGCCAAAATTTAGCATATTTTGAAAGTAAATGTAGTTCTAAAATTCAGTATGAGGATAAATGCATTCTTTCATCAACAGCAATGTTTAAGCATTGTAAAAACACCAAATTTAAATTGATTTGAATAAGCACTGCACAAAAGAAGCACAGAAATAAAAGCCCCTCAAATTCACATTTTCGAAAGAAAATTATGCTTTGTTTCAATGATTATAAAAACAGTAAATTCGTATTTGCCAAAAAGATTGGGCATTACAGAACGTTAATTGGTGTAAAAGAAAAGTCACTCACAACGCATTACAACGACATTTTTTTCTTGCCAAAATGTGTTTTTGGACATGTTCGTTTTTGCTCATTTACTGCAGTTGTTACTCAAATTCAAATCAAAGTTGCTGATTCTACGATGATTTATCATTGGTGTTGATGATAGAATACACTTACTTCCACAGAAAGTTAGAATTCATTTGTTATTATCTCTAATAACCTTGCAATATTTGTTTTAAAATTATGCTAAACTTTTGGCGAGGAGTATATTTTTTTCAATGAAGAACCGAAATTGCGCGATCAACAGGCGTATATAATAGTTCGTACATGCGATTCGATTATTATCGACAACTATTGCAAACATCTTTTTCTGCTGAGAATCTGGGTTCTTAACAACATTTTTAATGGAAAAGCAATTTATATGGACCCGGTATTGATGAATCGGTGCAATAGAAGCTGGTATTATATTGCACAGCCAACATTGAACTTCACACAAAACATATATTGTCGATATTGGTATACGTGAAGTTTGAAAACCATAATCCAGTCTTTCTGCTATCTTGTTTCCAGGTAGAATTCACAGATTCTTGTCTGTGAAATCGTCAACCTGAGCTCCATCAACTGTGCTGATCAGACGCTTTTCCTTTCTCTTGGGGATCTACATCTCTCCAACAGACGACAGCCACTTTACACGGTGGCTAAAACTTCACACTGGCATCTTTCATCGCTAACCGCTTGACAAACAGTGCTGATTTTCGAACTACTTTCTCCGGGCGGATTGATACATATCTGAGAGAGCTGCCGGAAGAAGTAAAGGGGAAGGATTTTTCTTTGGATGTCTCACCTGGACACCAAGCTGGACGAGCCAAGTATGCTTGTGTTTGGGGTTCACGAAGGCGAAAGAGTCGCCGTCGACGTCCCTATCGGTGCTACCGTGGGGGACGTTAAAAAATTGATACAGGTGGGTAATACATGTGCCCCGTGTAATTTGCCCTGAGATGGACGCATTGCAATTGTACGTCCTTTTAAACAGTATTCAGTCATATCAAGAGTATGAGAGGATGAAAATGAAAGGTTTTGTGCAATGGAAAAATAGTTATTTTATACAAAATATCCGCCTCCAGCAGGATTTGAACCCCGACCACTAGCTTAGCAGGCCAGTCCTCATATGATCCGCGACACGAGACAACCAACAAAGTGGTTGTGCTCACAGTGCAAACTCAGACCAGCCTTCTATCCGCCCAGTCTGTTGAGAGTCTTCGCAGTGCGCTGAAAGGGTAACTAAGGGTATAAGCTAACTCCGTGCGGACAGCGAAGACACTGATCAGACTGGGCGGATGTCGCGGCTCATATGTAGCCCGCTGAACTACCGGAGCTCCAAACATACAGATAGAGCATCGTACCCTGGGCATTATTTTATGTCTAGAAGACACTAATTATAGAAAACATGTAGATCAGGTTTGCATAGGATGATCGAGTCCATCGCAGAGTTGTCGATCCGAATATTTAGGTTAAAGTCAATGGGTACTGTAGACTTTCATGGAAACGAACTCTGCTATTTTCAGTTTTGCCGCCTTTCTCAATGAAGGACAGACTTAATACCGTTCCCATTGGGCACACAACGCTGAATCAACATTGAATCAACGTTGATTCTACGCTGTGTGCCTGCCGGGTTGGCTTTCGAAAATGGGTGTTTACTGGATAAATTGATTGATTGATTGTTGATATCGAAAAATAATTTAGGATATCCAATTTTATTTCGAGATATTACAAGTTTTAAATATGCCCCCCCCCCCCCCCCAAAAAAAAATGAATTCTGGATATCCTATATTCAATTAATCACTGATATCTGAAAAACGGGAATATTATATAGATAATAGTCGTCCGACTACGGGAACATTATACATGTATATCGACTTTTTTTTTCTCAGTGAACTATAAACATAATTCAAATGATCTTGTAAAAACGTCATTACTTGTGTATGCTTTAATGAAAATTTCTACATTTTGACCCCACGACAGTTTATATCCGTCATCAAAATAAACCCTTGTAATAATATTCATTAAATCCTTTTATGAAAGACTGTTCAATTCAGTTTGAAAAAAGTTTCCATTTGACTGGCGTTGACTGCAAATTAACAAACTTTTAATAGGCGAATAGATTAATATGTCTATTCCTTTCAAAATAAGTGAAAGGTGTACTGACATGCATTGAATGAAGTTTAAATTTCGTACGTACATACTTGTACACCCGCTGAATATAAATATCTTAGCGTTAACCCAAGCCACTCTTCAATGAAAATATGCGTTTGTTCAATTTATTTATTCTAAATTGCATGTACATGTATGTTAGGTAGATTTTATCATTATGTCATGGCGCTGGCGTCCGTCTGTCCGTCTTTTGTTAACTTTTCATTTCCGGATAACTCCTCCTACAGTTTACATCAGATCGAGCTGAAACTTGGTATATAGTAAGACTGTGAGGTGGACAAGCGCATATCGTTTCGAGGTTACGCTACAAATATTTTTAGCGGAATAACAACCCTTTACTTAGATTTTTAGGGTGCTCGTTTCCGGATAACTCCTCCAACAGTTTTCATCCAATTAAGCTGAAACTTTGCAAATAGTACTCGTATCCGAGTAGATCTCGTCAGCTAGTAGTTCTCGTCATTCTGCTTAAAACGAGTTTTTCGCGTATTTTTTCTTCACTTCAACTGCCTTAATCCTAAGTTTATGATACATTTGGTCAAACTAGTGCAAAAACTCATCAAGATATCGAGCTGTGTATATATAAATGCCGTTTTTTCTCTTTTGGATTCGCAAAGTCGCGTGATTACGTCAGGGGCATTCACGTGAGCACGTTCAAGCCACGTGCTGACCTCTCTTAATTGGGTCAGGTTTTCCAATATTGTGTCTACTTTGCAAACAAATTCCGAATGTAAGTCAACTTTGCAGGAAAAACACAAAAATATTAAAATAGCTAACCTGACCCAGTCATCATTTAACGTTTTCAGCAGCCTCGTGAACAAGACTAATTATTCGTCTCAGTTTTGTGTTTGTTTTCGTCTGCTGTGACCTCATTAAAAAATTGAGCGCATTCGGCATACGAACGGACTTTGTTACATGAATAAGATGTCAAAAATCATCATATAGGAACAACAGCAAAATGGGTTTTATATGTAATTTAAAATCGAGCTCAAAAGCAACATGACGAGAACTGCTTCTGGACGTGACGTTGTCTGTGCGTGGTAGCATATCAAATAATGATCGCTCCCTGAGGTTCATTTCTATAAATAAATTCATGACGTGTGTGTCGAAACCAGAGTTATTAGCTACGCAATACATAACTACCGCAAACTGATAGAAAACCTGCTTGTTTGGGAGAAAACAGGAAATTGTTGGTAAAAAATGACGAGAACTACTCGGATACGAGTAAGACTATGATGTGGAGCAGCGCATATTATTTGGAGATTTTGCTCCAATGATTTTAGCAGAGCTACAGTCCATTGTAAAATACTGACTATGGCATTTCTTAGGGCTATTCTTGTGGGTTGCATAACTAGGTTGCTGTTTGGAAATGATGATGAAACTTGAAACTTGATATAAAAACAGTTGATCCTCTTCACTTATGTTTGGAGTCACTTTCCTTGGATTATGTTTTTAGACTATTTTTGTACACCCCTAGCTAGGTAACTCTCTGGAAAATCGTGACGAAACTTAATAGTAATGTACATTGGGTCAACAAAATATGTCAAATATAAGAATGATTACGTCCATTTACTCATTTTTGGAGTTTCGTCTCTTTGATTAATTTCTTAAGATGTTCTTGAGCAAGCCATAACTAGGTAACCGTAAGAAATATGGTGATGAAAATTTATAGCAATGTGTATGAGTTTGAGATTGAGTGTTTTATAACTAGGTAACCGTATGGAATATCTTAATGCAAATTTTCAGCAATGTGTACTGGATCAAAACAGTGTTGCACAAGGTTGTTTCTTGTGCAGCTATAACTAGGTAACCGTATGGAATATCTAATGCAACTTTATAGCAATGTGTGCTGGATCGAAACAGTGTGTTTTTTATAAGAACAATTGCTTCCCCTTGATTGTGTTTGGAGTTACATCCTGTTGTTAATTTTTTAAGATTGTTCTTGTGAGAAGCCTAACTAGACTTAGAGTATGGGGTATGTTGATGAAACTCTATAGCAATGTAGACAAAGTTTAAAATGGTGGCTGTCACTTAAGGATGGTTGTCAAGATAAAATGCCCAAATTTGTCTAGTATTTATTCTACTCCTGATTCGACATTGTTTCTTTAGCTGGGTAACTCTGCAACAAACTGTCTGATACCAAGAGATGTGTTTAACTGGGCTCTACGGTACAACAGGTACGTACAAATTTCGCCTGATCTTATTGGACAAAGTGTTTATGTCGGAGGTCACGTCAGCCAGCTTCTTGTGGCAAACGGCGATTTCCCTGTCCATCGTGTTTTTAGCTTCCGTTGGTTTGCGGGATCCTGCCTGCCAACCATTGTTTTATACCTGCAGTTCAGATTGCAAGCTGTATAGTTGTGGACCAGCTTACATTACTTACTCGATTATAAGCCTAGAATTTACTTTTCCAAACTTACCGCAGATAAGTAAATCAGCCTTGTGTAATTCAGTTTCAGAATGTTTTTTTCTGTTCCAAACAAATCCAACTTATCTAGATCCTTCTTATAAAACGGATTAGAACTTTGGAATTGTTATGGAATAGACAGATTATAGTCTTACAACCGAATAAATTCGAAAGATACCGTATACGCGGTAATTTTCGCAGGTTCAAATTTTCGCGGTTGAGCGTCGTAAACATAAAGAAATTTTTTTGTGATTTTTAATTTTCGCGTTTAGCAACATGCGCGAAAAGCAAAGCTATTTCTTTTCACTTGAGTCAGTTCGTTCATTAACCTGCGGCAGGGCCGCCGCAGGTTAATGAAAGAACTGGCTCAAGTGAAAATACCAGCAACTACCGAAGCAAACAGAAACAAAATATATGAACACTGTGGCTACAGAAGACACCTTGTAAGAAACTGGAAATTATTCGCGACTTTATTATTTGCGGTTTCTAAGCGACCGCGAAATACCGCGAGAAATGGAACACCGCAAAAAATTACCTTATATACGGTATGTATTTTTCAGCCAACACAACATCTTCGTATCAACGTCACTGCAATGTCCTGACGTTGATACGACGCTGTTTCAACATTGTTTGGCTACGTGGTTCACTTTATATTAACAGGATCTTTATTCATTTTACTGGATTGATATTTCACTTGCATTACATTTTTGTTTCAGATAAAACTCAACATATTCTTTGATGATTTGGTAAAGCAAGATAAGAAGATTCTTGTGGTGTCATACGCTGGGTCTGATCTTAATGACAGCTGGATTTTCACCGACCTCGGAATTATCCCCGGATCTACAATCAAAGTATGCATGAAGGAAGAAGTCAAACCTGTACTCTTTGTAAAATGCTCGCATAGCGGCGAGGTGATTGAGATCATGGATGACTACAATGTCGAAAAGATGCTTGTCGATGACTTGCGCACCATTGTTGCTAAGAAAAGTGGTCTTCCTGTTTCCATTTTTAGATTAGTTTCTGCAGAAGGCATGGAGCTATTTGACCATCATGTTTTGTTTGATTATAACATTGAATGTGGTAATACTGTTTACATGGAGAACTGGGATGGCTGGTCTGAATTGATAAATTACAGTATTCTTGGATTAACACCAAGTGTAACGCCTCTAATTGTAGGAGATGAAATACAATCTCGCTTCCAACTAAAGGTAGCTATGTACATTGCCGCGCATAACGGTTGCGTTGATTTAGCTAGGACTTGTATTAAAGCGGGAGTTCGCCCGGATGAACCAATCGGTGAGCATCCTTCTCGTCAGTGGTGTAAAGAACAATCACATGTTGAAACCCATAGAAGTCCTGTCCACGAGGCTGCAGAATTCGGTCAGTTAGGTGTCCTGAGACTATTTGTTAATGCTGATATTACGTGCTCAATGGCAAGAGATGGTCACAATCTTACTCCCTTAAATCTGGCTTTAAGAAATAAACAACGGCCATGTGCTTCTTTCCTTTTGACAAAACAGTGGGTTAGGGTACCCGTTACAAGGAGCCAATCGATGACATTACAAACATTTAGACGCATTAAACTTTGGTGTGAACGCTGCAAAGAAAAGACATTTATGAAACTGGGTCCTAACAAATCCTCATTAAAAAGGCGATCATTTAACACTGGTCCTCTTGTCAGCCACGGAGTACTTGTTGATGGATTTTCACCGAGTCAGATGAACGGTAAAGCAAGAACAGTGCAAAATGCTCATGAACGTAGAAAGCAGGCGATGGAAAGTTTTGCAAGCGATAGTTCCGATGATCCGGAATCGTATTTCAAGCATCTGAGCGCGGTCACTACTTATGGACCGAAACTGCGACAAAACGCGAAATGGGGCAAGACAGTAGGTAAGGCTTCTGTTGGATCTCTGTTAGGTGAAGGCTTGAAGAACGCTATAAAAATAAAGCCTGACAAAGAAGAAATCGCTGAATCTCCGGAAGGTGATAAGGAAAACCACCCTAACGTTGTTGGAGATAATAAAGAACCCGTCAAACTGCCTCCGATTAAAGAAAAACATAGAACCAATATGGTCCTAGGAAATACTCAAGGAAGTCATGAAGAAGGGGAGAAGAATGAAATAAATTTGGGAGAAAAGAAACATAAGTACATACGCACGGGGCCACCAGCTGTTATTAGATCGAAGTCCATAAGTAAAGATCAACCTGCAAGGCATCGTTCGAACAGCGGCATGGAAGCAGTTAAAGATTTAAAAGAAAGAGAAACTAACCGCACCGATGATGCAAAGAGCGTGATGTCAGTAAAATCAGACAAAACTAACTATACATCTGTTTCAAAAATGAGCAAAAAGCGCAAGAAAGTTACATCCGCTATGTTGGTGCAGCAGCAGCAGGGAACCAAAGCCACGGAGGGATCCATTCCGCTTCCGGTTCTGAGCTCTGAACACGATACAAGGCCGTTTTTCTATCACAATGGCGTTCGGGAAGATGATATTGTTATTCCTATGATGAATTTAGTGGCTAATTATCATGGTAATGACTCAAGAGATAGGGCTATTAAATCATTAGCAATAGCAAATACTTTCAAAGAAAAACCATGGCTGATGCAAGTGAGGATGGCCATGAGTCTGACGTCTTCAACACTGAAACGTGAGGTTACAAATTTACGTCATAGTTTCCATGGAGTACCACGTGTACCAAGTAGGTCGACCATTGCCAAATGATAGACAAGTTTATACATGTACACCCAGTAGGCACACATTGTTGTGTACATCTACATATACTGCAAAGGTGGCGTCGTTGATCTATATTTTGGCAATCATTTTCATAATATATTTTAAGTTGAAATCGTTAAATTGACGTTGATACGTTGTGTTTCAACGACGTGTACCGGCTTGGATGATATAGAGAAGATTCGGAAATATAAAATTGATTTGGAGAAGGAAACATCTAAGCTAGTTAAACAGTTTAAAAATGTTGCGTGAGATTCATGTGAATTATTTCGCCTAGAGAGAAGGAAGAGAGTTTTCTTTGCGACTGTTTGCTTGAACAATACAAAACTTGAATTACAAAGGGTGCGAACAAGATGAGTAAATGTATATCATATGTACACGAGAAGTGCTATTTTTCTTTGATTTTTGTTTGAATGTCCTAACCTTCCAATGAGCAAAGACTCTACCTTTCTTAAATCCAGTGATGAAACTTACATTTAGTACAAATGTTGGTCTAGCTTATATTGCAAAGTATGAAGCTGGCGTTATTGTAAGTTTAAAGGCCCCATTGCTCTATCAGCATGAAAAATTTTACCATGAGGTATCGCTGCAAGCTTCTCCCTACAGTTCGTAATTGTAAATGACCGTGATTAGCCAGCTTTTAAAAGATAAAACATCCGTGAGTTTAACAAAGAAAGGGTTTGAAAACTTATTTGGGTCATTTCAGTTGGCAACTAAAATGACCTACTTTCGATTTCATAAAATGGTAAAAATACAATGTACATGCGTGGAGTCCAAATCACTATCCCGCCTATGTTTATACTGCAATTCTAGACAGGAAACTAGAACAGGAAATTGTATTTTGTGTAGCGATTTGTTATATTTCAAAAACTTGTTTTCTCTACTTTTTTTTCAGTTATTTGACTCAATACATGTACACCAACCCACATTTTATAACCAAACGTGAATGTTGAACTGCTTTTTACTATGATTTGAGTTTAGGCGTTTTTACCGCTGATAGGACTATGGAGACTTTAACTTTAGGGACCATACATTTGTCGGATTTCTACCGCGTAGGAATTTTTAAACGGCATGCGAGCGACGACCCGGCCTTCAAGAGAGAGGTCTACTATTAAAGGAAAGGATTACTTCTAGAGGAACAAATTCTTTCCTGTTAGAGTTGAAACCTCTATGAAAGTGTGCCCAGTCTCAAGTTTTCTCCTTTATAAACATGACATAATTAAGATGCAGGCAATTTTCACTTGATTTTTTTTTTCTTGGAGGATGATCAGTATCCTATTGGGGCTGATGTGTATCTACTTATATTGCAAAGGTGGCGTCGTTGATTCTATATTTTGGCATTGCATTTCCGAAATAATTGGAAAATAGCAGCTACATGTAACAGTTTAAGTTGTGACGAGGTAGAATGGGATAGTTGCATCAGGGTTCGAGGTTATAAAACTTCAGTATAATCTCAAACTCAAAATAAAGTACACTGATTGGCTGCTTCCGAGCACAAACTCAAAATAAAGCACACTGATTGGCTGCTTCCGAGCACAAACTCAAAATAAAGCACACTGATTGGCTGCTTCCGAGCACATACTCAAAATAAAGCAAACTGATTGGCTGCTTCCGAGCATGTGCTCGGAAGCAGCCAATCAGTATGCTTTATTTTGAGTATGAGACTGTACTCAAGTTTTCTAACCTCTGGGGCAGGATTTAGAGGCGGTTGTTGGCTCATTTGCATGGAATTTAACAAGATTCGTTTATCACCGTTCATTCCAGTTGTAAGCGGATCTAATTAGGATTAGAAAGAAAGGAAGAAGGAAAGAAAGAAATGACAGAGAAAGTATTAAAATATGTTTCGAAATTTGAGAATTAAATAAGACATAAAGAATCATAGCTCGGCGTTTCACTGGCGCATAATTCAACATGCATGGGTACACTTTTAGGACAAGCAGTTCTGTCATCGTTTTGTCTCCCTTCTTAATGGGGGTCAACTCTTAAAGGAAAGAATTCGCTCCTCTGGCAGCAAAATCTTTCCTTTACGAGTTGACCCCTTTTTTAAAGGCTTGCATTGTCAGGGAAGCAGACATGAAGTCGCTAAATTGTTTCCCTTTGTATAAATGGCAATAAAACTTTGAAGGTGCATCCATACGCCTTAAATGCAAGTCAGATATACATGCAGCATGGCTACATGTTCTATGTCGTGCGCAAACAGCGAGGAATCAACTCGAATAGGGCAACATGCTGATTTTAAAATAAGGCTGTATATGTATGTAGCATTGATGCGTACACCGTATTATTCTGATGTGAGACGGAGATTCTCCTTTTCAGAATTACCTAAAATATGTAAATCAATTTTGTGTGATTAAACTATGAGAGGGGTTTTCTGCTTCCAAAACAATCCCAAATATCTAGATTCGGATTTCGATTTTTTGGGATTGTTTTGGAAGGCAGAAAACCCCGTATTGTAACCGAACACAGTAGTTCTTGTTGCAAATATTGTTGCATTTCCATCCCTCCTTAGGAAGAAAAAAAAATCTTCTTCAAATTTGAGGACATGGAAGGCGGGCTACAGGACGTGCATGCCAAAAATTCGTTCCATCAAGCCTGCATGGGAGGAGAAATCAACATAGCGAAAATGCATTTTCATCTACAACTACTGGGTTTAACTTCTGCATGTAGGATAGATTAGAAAAAAGATACATGAGCGCCTATATAGAAAATAAATAAATAACAGGTTTTCAGTAGTTTTACAATTTTCTTTGACACTATCTGTCAGGAAAATTCCGTTTTAAAACATTTTACGAGAAATCAACGCCTATGCAACGTCATCACGTTTACTTCGACGTTGCTATGACGTTGTCCACAATTGTATGTGCAGTGGAAATATTGGAGGCCCAGATAAGGTGAGAATTTCTGTGTGTTTTTTTCTGTATTTTTCTGTTAAATGAGTATGCTGTGACCCTTCATTAGAACTGCCTCAGCGAGACGGTTCTAATGAAGGGTCACGGTATATTTTTTCTGTAGAGAAGTAACAGAAATTATCATTAAATTATACTCTGCTCATATGGTCTCTGACTATCCATGCAAAAGTAAAAACTAATAAAAGAGTAACTATAGTTTTCTTATCCGAGATGTTATTGTATCGTGTGTACATCTGTTGTTTTAACCACACATAATGCAATGTCTTAGCGAAGTCTGTGATATCTGTTATTGTAATTTGAAAAAATAAACCACATTCAATAATGTTTTGATGTTTATGAGAGCCCTAGACATACCAGCGTGGTCACATGATATTTTGCATGGATGTAACTGAAGACTGTCCTAAAATTAACCTCATCCCCCCCCACTGACAGGTTCATGGCCGATTAAATATAATACTGACGGACAGAATTCTAGTGACGTTACACAATCTCTGGTTGAGGGCACGCTTGTACAGCCGTTCCACAAAATCTCAATTTAAGAGGGAGTCTGTTGCTGGCAAGAAAGCATCCAAAGTGGCCTGTGTTGCTTCCTGTTAACCATGCAAAAAGAGCTAAATTACTCACTAACTCGTTTTGCTAAGAAGACTCTGTAGTATTTGTATGATGTACATCCAAATATATTTTTTCCGTTATATAATATGTACGTATAGTCCTACCACAGGAGCAGACAACCCCACAAAGGGATAAAAGATATTTATATAAAGCTTTTCTAGATGTAAACGTTAATACCAATTTCAAACAAATCTTAAAGATGTATAAGTACACTTCCATATTTTCCGCCACTTTTGCGGCGATTTCCTGTTAGCTTCACTGGTGAACGAAGCCCCTCTAAAAGGGGGTCTACTGTGACAGGCAAGCATTCTCTTGGAGAAGCAAATTATATCCTTAAGAATCGACCTCCATTTTGTAAATAAAAGGTCAACTCTTCAAGGAAATAATTTTAAATAAGAGGCAAAATGAAAGTGGCAGATTTCTATCCTCTGACAGAGTATTCGATTACCTTTCAATTCAGTTCAGTTAAGTTCAAATCTCCTATCGACGTTCCCCAAGTGGCTCAACGGTACGTAACCATAGTTGCACACACTTGACGCCGATTACCTTAACTCTGGGAAATGCTTATATGTGACACGACGCGAGAAAATCAACAAAGTGGTTGTGCGCTCAGCGCAGACTCTGATCAGCCTGGGCATCCGCCCAGACTGACCAGAGTCTTCGCTGTCCGCATGGAGCTAGCTAAGACCCTTAGCTATCATTTAAGCGCTTAGCAAAGAGTCTGATCGGACTTGGCTGATGACCATGCTGATCAGAGTCTGCGCTGGGGGCACAACCACTTTGTTTGTTTTCTCGTGTCGCGGCTCAATTATTTTTTTGTATTGTTCTAAACCTCAAAGAGATCTTTTCCTGGAGGCTCAGGGGAACTGTTGCAAAACTCGCACATCTCCTGAGACCAGGGCAAACAACTCAAGTAGACAAAAATTTGGATATAATAGATAGCCGTCCTCTAACGGGGAAGGGGAAATAATACCGTTAAAAAAATCTGATTGCATCAGAATATTTCTATAACCATAAATATTTATGTGAAATTTCACAAAGATTTTCTTTAGAATTAAGGAACAAAAGGAAAACGTCCTTTTTGGACGATTGGGCTTGTTTCTGTCCTTTTTTTCTTTTATGGTTTTGACAAAGTTCATCAACAGACCCCCCCCCCCCCCCACCCCCGAACAACCCCCTCGCCCGCTACAGCTTTGAGAAATTTATTATACAACGTTTACAAATTTATAAGCTAGAATAGCTTGATGCCTCCTGCGAAATATCCGTAATGTCATCTGACTAGTTTCACCGGTTTGGCTTTGGCATAAACAGAGTAATTATCCCTGGTGGCCATCTTGGATCAGATCATGGGTTGTCAACATTCTTTCATTCCCCAGACTCCGGCAGGCTCCACATAGAATTTGGTTCCAATAGATGTACGCCAAGCGTTTTCAGAAGAAAAGATGTTTGAAACTACTCGCAGTTAGTACATATATTATAGCCTCTTAATCGTGTTTGCATGTGGCTGTCCTAGGACAAGTTTCATCACGACGCTTAACCACGCCCTATAGATTCGACCATGAACAGGTCCAAGCCTCACCAGTCATGATACGGATTAGGTCAGTCCATTGTAAAAGCAATCCTTTAAACGGCAAGAGCCAAGGCGATCATCAGCTCCCAGAACTGCGTATTAATAGACTGATAAGGATACTCAGAAAGTATAGGGCATATACATTCATTCGAATACACACAGATTCAACTCTCACTTGTCATATGTGCCGTAGACAGACTTTTCTCTGGAGACGGGCCTTAGATTGGCTAATAATTCGTATACCATTTATAAAAAAGTTGCTGTTTGTTGCTTTACGTCCACGGTATACAGCTGTGGTCATGTCGGGACAGTCAGTTAACCTAACCACACCATTCCTGGGCAGTACTTAGGGCACTTACTTTCGCCAGATGGATGATACAAGTTATTACTTCTTTTTAACACTATTTCAGTCATATCATGACGACGAGACGGTGCTAATGAAAGGCTGTGCGCAATATAAGCTAGGAGCAAAAGTACATTTTGGACGGGGACGATGTCATGAAAAGGGGGCGGGAATTCAATTAAATACGAAACGTTTAAACCTAAATGAGTTGCTGTTTTATCTCGAAATTATGGACGACATCTAAATTTATCTGAACTTATGATACATGTACGTTATGGTAAAAGGTATTAATTATTTATTCCGTTTATTAAATAACACGGGCACAAAGACGACAAGACGTAATAATATGCAACCCTGTAAATGAAGGGACAGAAGAATAATCTGAAACTAGGGTATATTATATATTAGTTTGTAAGACGGTGATATTCCCCTCTTAAACAATCCCAAAATCTAGATCCGTCATAAATTCACTGTAAAAATCGCGCGTAGCTATAAAACACAAGTGGTTACATGTTTAGGTGTAAACATATTTAGGTATATGTCATATAGCTAAACATGTACGCCTTTTCTATTATTTTCCCAGACAAAGTCTGCTAAACACGTTTTATTCTGTAACGCGTTTGGGATGAATCCATTCTCTCCTTTCCCCGTTGAAGAACGTAAAAAAGAGACGAAAATGTTGACAGAGGAAATTTTCAAAATAAAAGGTAAGTATTAGCAGTTTTGTACATGTTTAATTGCTAACATAACCTAAACATGTTGCAAATTGAATATGTTACGATTTAAACACATTTAAAATCGGACTGCATTTTTTTGTTAAGAATCTAAACACATTTTTTAAAGTGGTGGATCTAGATTTTTAAAATTATTGGAAGGGAAAACTACATTACAGTAGAATTTCGTAAGACCTGTTTAAATATTTGAGATCATTCAAAAGAGTGAAAATTCCCTGTTGTATATCCCAATAAATGCAATGATAGCTGGGTGGATAAATGCCTTGCGATTTTACGTCCTTGTAACAGTTTTTCAGTCATATCAGTACGATGAGAGGATGGTAATGAAAGGCTGTATGCAATGGAGCTCCGTTTACGGTTGAAAATATTTAAGCCTCCAACGGGAATCGAACCTGGGACCGCTAGATCAGCAGGCCAGCGCTAACCCACTGAGCTAGGTGGGCTCCAAGGTACAGAGAAATCTTTCGATGCGAAGAGTGAACATGTCCTAATTCATTGGTAGGCAAGTCCGTCACGTAAACAAGTAAGGTTCCAATACATGGAATTGTTACGGGTTGTCAATTATTCATGCAATTACTTCCATACTGGGCACGAGGTCAGTGGACATAGCTTTTAAACAGTCCAAGCTATAGAAATGGTCATGGTTCTACATGTAAAACTGGGAATTGCTGCCTTGATGATAATGAACATCGGTTCATATTTGAACTTAGCAGGTAAGAAACGAAATAGAAGCAAGTGGTTACAGATATTATGTAAATTGAGGTTATTCTCTCTCTCTCTCTCTCTCTGTTTCAACTGGAAATTACTGAATGGATAAACTTGAATAAAACTAGAATATGCCAAGGAGCATATTCTAAATAGTTTTGGCTATCGTGCTCATGTTCTGTTGTTCTATGACCATACCAGGGAACTTTTTACTGAGATTCTATCTGATGTTGGATTGTTTTTTAAAATTGGAATTAGAACTTATTTTAAAATTATTCGTTTTTGAAGCATTTTGAAAAATAGATTTACAACATGCTCTGATTATTTCAGCTGCGAAGGATCACCCTAAGGTTGGCAGAGGGATTTGCTACCAGACAGTGATAAATAATTTAGCAGAACGAGATAAAAGTTGTTTAGCAATTCAGGATAATATCTTGAACAAAGAAGATGCTCCTCTTCTCAATCATACAATCGCATTGGATAGTTCGTTTCTAGTTTTCCATGAAACTGAAAATTCAACAAAAACAACAACCTGTCAAATTGCTGAAGCTGCAGCCGTTGCAAATATGATATTTGACTGGATTTGCATTCTCTCAGAGACAAGGAACGTAGACGTCGACACAGAACATAGGTTGTTGTTGTTTGGTTGTGATGCCGGCATACTGTCCCGTCTCTGTTATGATCCTGTGAAAGTCGCAGATGTTTTGTGTGACGCTAATGCAGATTTTAATTCAGCAACGACCTGCAAGCTTGTCCACGTTACAGACACAGTGAATGCTACATGTACTAGGAATTTCCAGATGCATGTTGATGTTTGCAGTGAAGCTGAAAGTAAACAAGACAACGGTTAGTATATAAATGCAAGATTTTTTTCCGATAACATTTTGATACCTCATCCGTCGATTTATCGATGTAATACTGGAATTTTCCAACTTTCTATTTGAACAAATCGACACTATAATTCTTTTCATCTGAATTAAAGTCATCTTCAAATTCAACTTTTTTTTGTGCTTTAAGTAAATGTCCGTCCGAATAATAAAACACCAAGGGAAAAGGTGATATTTTATTTGAACCCATCGATCTTTGGCTGCCTGATAGATTGCCGATATGGAAAGAGCGTTTGTTATACAACTGTTATTCACCGCTCAAACGAAACTCACAGGTACAACTCTTGTCCATGATATTCTTGTATACAACTCGGTTTTGACAGTGACTGGCAACTATATCATGACCCTGCCATGTCAGCGAATTCGCACCTATAACAATTCTATTATTTTTCCTCAATTTTCAGATGCAAAATTCTTCACCAGTTTATCGCCATTGGATGCTGCGGCATGTGCATGTGCAGCTTTTATCCTTGTATCATGGCTGATAGTAATGTGTGTTCCCGACAACAAATGCAAGCTAGTCCATGGCGACGACAGTCATAACACTGTTCCATATCGCATTTACGTAAGTATAATCTTACATGTCACAATATAGATGAATAGACAGAGTCTATAAAGGATTAGTACTGTCATGTAGACGTTTAACATCAAATTGATAATAAAAAGGATAAAAGTTTCCAATAGCCTTGTGGCAGTAGGGGCTGTGGGAGTTAGAGGCCTACCGTATCCTGGGCATAGCTTATGAAAAACGGAACCCTTCTCTCTCCTTTCGCCGCCTTATCCTTTCCTGATTCGAGAAAGATATCCATTTATTGCTGAGTTGACAAAAAGAGAGTTTTCCAATCGCCGGCTGACCCAAACCGGATTCGAACCCGGGACTTTCTGCACCCTAACCGAGTCACTCTAAACGCTCGACCACGGTGCCTCTCTAATTGTACAATACCTTTATAGACACTCGGTACGTATAACTGTGGCGTTTCATGATGACATAGAAGAAAAAATTGATGCGTTTCTGAAAAAGCAAAAACAATTTTTACCAGTAAACGTTAATAGTTTACTGAACATGATGATATATGTTTCTTTTGTACGTATTGCACATGTTAATTATTTGCAACTTGTTAAAAAGTGTTGATGCTTCAATGTTACTGTCTAGAACCTGTTTTAGTGACAATTCATTTGGAACAAAACACTTTAGCAGCATGTCCGAAAGTATCATTACCTTAATCATGATTTGAATATGAGCCGCGACACGAGAAAACCAGCAATGTGGTCGTGCGTCCAGCACAGACTCAGATCAGCTTGGGCATTCGCCCAGTCTGATCATACTCTTTGCTAAGCGCTTAAAGGGTAGCCAAAGGATTAAGCTACCTTCATGCAGACAGCGAAGACTCAGATCAGACTGGGCTTATGCCCAGGCTGATCTGAGTCTGCGCTTGGCGCACAGCCACATTGTTGGTTTTGTCGTGTCGCGGCTCATTTATTAACAGAACGTATTACATGTATTCTGAATGACATGGTTTCTGTCAGGTTTTTTGCAAAATAATGTCATTTTTACTGTGACTCTAAATCCTTGTTATTTTTACAGTTATGTAAAGGAACGGTCTGAACGTTTAAATTTCGCCGGATGAGACAGGGGCCGAGTGCACAAAGCAAACGTAAGCCTACGCCCGACGTACGTCCGTCGTCAAACTGTCGCAGAATTTTAATCCGTGTGCACAACCGATGCGTGTCGTAAACTTAGTTGCCGTGCTGCGAAGCGCAATCGGTATAAGTCAGAGGTCCTGGGTTCGAAACCCGGTCTGGCCACATACTTTCGTTTCTCCTTCCGCTGATTCAAGAAGGGCAGTTGTCAGTTACTGGCGAAAGTATGTGCACTTAGTACTGGTTAACCGTTTAGGAGGTCTAAGCCTACCCAGGAATAGTGTGGTTAGGATAACTGACCGCCCCGACTTGACCTTAGTTGTTTACCGTGAACGTTAAGCAATAAATCAATCAATAAATCAATCAATCAATCGTAATCTTAGTCATAAAAATGCTTCAAAACTCACAAATCGCTTTGTGCGCTTGAATTAAAATACAGTCGTAGTACAGACTTAGTTGCGCCGACGTTCGTAAGCTACGCCTTCGTAGTTGTGCACTCGGCCCCTGTAGGTCTGTCGTATCTTACTTTTAGGAGATATACGGGGCGGTGGGCCGCAGAGGACATGCTAAGATGGCATCGCCAGCAGAAGACTTTGATTCCAAACAGACAGTTGAGACAGAAGATACCTCAAGTGTCGCATCATTAAATATAGTTCACATGGGCGGCTCCGTGCGACGACAAAGTATTTGCTGATCTCAACGCCACATATGTGTAATATATAATCAGTACACATGTACGAACCGTCATTATTATTAAATGTAATACCAGAAGAATAATTAAATACATACATGCACAAGTACTTATAAAAATGTGATCTGTTACACATGCATCATTACAAAAAAAAATCTCTACCGAGTCTTTACATTAAAGTCTCCATAGTCCTATCAGCGGTAAAAACGGCTAAATTCAAATCGTTGTAAAAGTCTGCTCAACCTTCACGTTTGGTAATAACATGCGGATTGGTGTGCATATATTGAGTCATATAACAAGCAAAAAGTAGAGAAAACAAGTTTTGAAAAATTAACAAATCGCTTCACAAAATACAATTTTCTGTTCTGGTTTCCCGTTTAGCAATGCTAGATAAACATAGGCGGGATAGTGATTAGGACTCCACGCCTGTACATTGTATTTTTACCATTTTATGAAATCGAAAGTAGGTCATTTTAGTTGCCAACTAAAATGACCCAATTAAGTTTTCAAGCCCTTTTAATGTGAAACTGAAGGATGTTTTATTTGTTTAAAGCTGGCTAATCACGGTGACTTACAATGACGAGACTATAGTGAGAAGCTTGCAGCGATACCTCATGATAAAATTTTTCATGCTGATAGAGCACTGGGGCCTTTGATTTCACAAAATTCCTTCATTATGTATCCAAACATGTTTAAAAATAAAAAGAAAAGAAAAAAGAAAAAAAAAATAATAACAATGAAAAAATAAAAATAAAATATGCATTTAACCGTCAACTTGACTACGTAACGGAAAAAGAAATATAGGTTGAAACGTGCATTCAGTATTATCAAACATACAGAGATGATAATTCAGTTTTGTAGATATTTGAGCCGTGACACGACAAAACCAACAAATTGGCATGTGTGCTCAGTGAAGACTCAGATCAGACTGGGCATCCACCCAGTCTGAATGTCTACATGGAGCTACATGTAGTTTATACCCTTTGCTACCCCTGAAGCGCACAGCGAAGACTGATCAGACTGGGCGGATGCCCATGCTGATCTGATTCTTCACGTGACGCACATTCCACTCTGTTGGTCTTGTCGTGTGTCGCGACTCACATATGCATTACGATAAGATAAAATAAAATTTTCAACTTTTAAAGAGAAGGTTGTTTGAGATGTTAAATATTTTTACAAGAAGAAGAGTCAAAATGTATTTTCCTTTGTCCGGGTTTGTTTTGTTTAGTTTGGGATTTGCACATTGCTTCCTTCTTCATGATCAGACAACATCAGCCCCTGCGTCTTCAAATCATTCTCTCTCAGTACAGGAACTACTACGAATTATTGATGAAGAAAAATATCTCAGATATCGCCTGGAAAATGTTGTAAATGGATTAAGTGCCCAGGTGAAGACACTAGAGCAAGCTTTCACTACGTTGTATGACACCATTAACGCCAATGTAACACACAATGCTTCTTTGAACACTAGGCTAAATTACATTGAGAACAAAGTTGAAACGTTGGGAAACCTTACGATGAAAATGACACAAAGGGAAGGTGTTTTAGAAACCAGACTTGATACCTTGGCGAATACTACTGTCGGAATCAACCAACTAGATCACAATTTTACATACTTTGGAAATAGAATTAACGGCCTCGAAGCTTTAATCAACAAGAATGACCGTCGAGTCGACAGTCTTAACGCCTCCTTTACTGGCACTATCAGGGAATTGAAAAACACAGTGAAAAGACAGGAAGTCTTACTTTCAAGAATTAATATTACTGCCAAAGGTAAGACATTCAGCTTTTTTACCTGTAACTTAATAAAGTTTATAATTCAAATTTAGGAAATGATTGTTGCATAACAGAAGTTGTTTCTTTTCTAATTTGATGAAGGTTCCAAGATAGATATACAGTGCAAATTAAAAATAAGAAGAAAAAAAAACAAACATCTTGTTTAAACCAAAGTATGACTATAATTAACAGCAAATACGAGTATAATGCACTTTGCAAGAATCTCAAACGTACACACTAGGTCTATGCAGTTTAGTCAAAGAACGTTTTGCTATTAAAGTTGAAAAAAAAATATTATACTTTATTATACTTTTCCAGTATTCACTGTTAGTTCGATATCTATATCTTATGTCCATGTTTACTTGCAGCATCAAACGTTGCCTTTAATGCCAAATTTGCCATCGATACATCGCCAGGTTGGAATCAAGTGGTTATCTTCAACGAAACTCTCCTCAATATTGGTAACGTATACGACAACGTTACCGGTGTCTTCACCGCTCCTGCTGATGGCAATTACATCTTTAATGTTCAGATGTGCCTGAAGAGTAACAAATGGGGTATACTTCAAATTGTTGCGAGCAATACAGTGGTTACTACCATTCAAAATCGCGATATGGATTCTGTTACCACACTGTCTGGCTCCGTGATATGTTTACTTGAAACGGGAGATAAAGTGTGGATAAAATCAAAATATGTGCATTCACAGGACACTTTCTCAAATGATTTTGACTGTTGGAACCAATTTAGTGGTGGTCTAGTATAACGTTTCCGGCTAAAAATATGAATGTAAAGAAGTCTTGAAATAAAATGATCGTGAGCAGATTTGCCTTACTTGCTGAGCCTGTCTTATTTGCCTTTTTCTTTCTGTAATAACTGAACTATGACTTTATTTATAAATTTCTAGAATATACGTAATTTAGTAAAACTGCTTTAATGTTTTCTTCTCTTCTTTTATCATCCATATGTTAAATAGAGGATCTTACATGAGTGGTCATTTCATATGAAATTTATGAAACAAGCCTTCGGCGAGTTTCATAAATTTCCTATAAAATGACCAGGAGTGTTGGATTCTGTTTATCATATGAACTTTTAAAATGGGATTTTATCGCTTTCTGACTCAACATTATTATATAAAGAAAACGCATTTTTGACATGGTTGTTGTCAATGACGTTACGTGTACGCGCCAAAGTAGTATTACATGTGTGGTTATACGATTTTTATGACACGTTATCCACTGAATAACAGCGACGTCATATGATACTACAGAATCTACCATGGGTGTGAGGTGTGGATAGAAAAATCAGTCTCAACATGCTCAAGGGTCACTGTTTAGTACCACGAGGCTTGCCAAGTGATGCCAAACAGTGACCCGAGGGACAGATTTGTTTGTCCGTACCTCACACTCATGGTAGATTCTTTTTCTTGCATATATTTAAGTGCTGAAGCTTTTAATTACATCAAATATTCCTCTAGACATTGCGTTGCGACGTCCGCCATTTTGATAATTGTTGTGATTTCTGACGTTGTTATGACGTCAGCTAGCGACGAAATTACGTGACGTCCAATACAACCAATGCAAACCAAAGTCACTCGAAAGCTTTCTCTTTTTTATCGTTCCCACGGGTCAGATAACCAGGGTAAGATAAGAATTTCTATCCTTTGCAAAAACACGGATATCATTATCTGGGATGTAAGAAAATCATTTCTTCGAGAATATTTAAAAAAAAAATTGAAACTGCTGTACTTTGTTTCTAGTTTGATAGATGCACCAGAGTTGCAGCAGAGTAAACAGAGAAAAGGGTGAGGTTTTAGTAAATGTTAAATCAATTTACCGTGAAATGATTAAGTACTGGGACAGATATGTCTGAGCAAACAGAGCAGAACCAGCTCAGATTGCTCCTAAAAAAGCAGCCTGACAAGAGCCAACACTGTTTGCCATTATTTCTGCATCTATTGCACGCATTACTGAATTGTACAACCAAATTGTTCCATTTTAGGGCAATTATTATCTTAGGTGCCCAAGGTTAAGAATTTTTACGGTAAACTCCAGAAAGTCCAACCGCATGCACTGAATGTTCGAAGGCAGTTCGTCTTTGTTGGAGTAAACGAGTTTGCTGTTAAGTTTGTCCTTTTAAGTGAATGGGTACTATTTCAGAGAAAGGAACTCTATCATTTTCATTTTTGTCTCCCTTTGCAAAGGGGTCAACACTTATGGAAAGAGTTTACTCACTTATGAGCAAATTCCTTTCTTTGTGAGTACACACCTCAATGGAAAGGTTTCGTTGTCCATGAAAGCAAAAAGGGAGTCACAAAAGTTGTTTTTCTCAGAGGAAATGGCAGAAAAAGCAAAAGGGAGGTGGATTCATACACCGTTATGTTCTTGTACACCGGATAGAAAATGACATGCTTTTCACCTCGGACAGAAAATCTTTTCTTACCTACTAGACAGAGTTTGTTCTATTTTTAGCGGTGCTGGAAAACTCTGTCTTGCCCATGGGCTGGGACAGCTCACACGAGCTTGAATTCTGTGTATCACTACGCGCTCTTTGAAAATCGGTGCGCCAGGCTTGGCGATCCTATAGGCTACTTTATACATTATTTTTTTCATAGGAATGAATTTCCACATCAATAAAATCCCAAGAATGTTTATTCATTCCTGATAATTCCATAAATACTTGTTTCTATGTCTTAAAGTCGGGAAAAGATCCGAAATAGTCAAAGACAATGTTTCTCACCGCGACAAACAGTGTCGAGGATACCGCCATTTTGAAGACGTTACCAACTGACGTTTGAAATGACGTTGACGTTAAGTAACAGTTAAAGTCATACACGTGCTTGCTGTAGTCGTCTCAAAGCAAATTTTGTTCTTTAATATGAATTTGAGTTAGAAAATCCAAACATGCGGATTTGTAAAGGACCTAGTTTTTACTTGTTTGCACACTGACGTAACCATGAGGCTGATACGGTTGTACTACTTACACTTGTACTTGTTAGCATCGAAAAGGCCTAATAGTTCCCCGTTTAATTTGAATTACTATTATCGTAGGTAAGAAAAATAATCAATCATTGTTCACCGATGCCGACAGAGAAATCCAAACCCTCGGGCACAAGGGGTGTGTCGGAAACTCGGCAAACCTCGTTTCAAACACACCTCGTGTGCCCTCGGGTTGGGATTTCCCTGTCCGCATCGGAGACCAATGATAGATTCTATTCATCTTACCCAGGTGTTCCTACACAGGACGGAATAAAAATCCACGAGCATCCAATGCATTGGTTGTACTGGAGCTCACGTACCTGCGTCGTCAAGTGACGTTGGTATTTTAGATGATTACGTCACGAAGACGGCAAAAATGACGTCTGTTTATGCACGCCAGTGGTTGACGTAAACAGCCGAATGGCGGTCGTTGAAAGCGACGCCTTCTTTCAAATTCAAATTGAAACCTCTCAAGAACTAGAATTACGCATTTAAATAAGTTCTGAAGTTAAAACAAAACGTGGTGTGCAAGAAAAAGTATCTATCATGCGTGTGAGATGTGGATAGAAAAATCCGTCACTCGGGATCACTGTTCGGCATCACTCGGCAAGCCTCGTGATGCCGAACAGTGACCCTCGTGACAGATTTTTCTATCCACACCTTACACCTATGATAGATACTTATATTCTTATTCGTGAATATTTCTTCCGTATGATTTGCTCGAAATCCGAATCCACAACTCCACACTAACCCAGCAGAGGCTCTACCGGCTGATGTTAGTGTCGATAGGAATCTTTAAACATAGCTATGTTGCGAGAGCTGATAAGTTTTGACCTGGCGGGCGATGAATCCGCTGTATGACAGTAAATAAATTTGGTTATTTGAACACTGAACAACCCTCGTGTTATCTCAAAGTTAAATGATAAAATAAAATATGCTGAGTAATAACATACCACGCGTTTTAGTTGGAGGAAAAGTGAAAATATAAATAAATGAAATAAAGATAAATAAATAATTCAGGATACCAAGTCAATTCAGCATTGGAACTTATGGATGACTCCAAGTGGTTTTGATATCGGAAGCTTAACGATTTTAGAAATATGAAAGTTTGTCTTACCTGCAGTAAAGCTATAATCCGCGTCTTCACATCTGGATTTGAACTGCCAATCGTCACAACATCTTTGAAAAAGTAAGTAAATCATTCCTACTACTAATATTGCTTCCAGGTAGGCATCCAACGTTGAAGAAACGTTAAATCAGCATTGAATCAATTTCACTGTAAATCAACGTTTAATCAACGTTGATAGACAATAACTGCATTGCATCAAAGTTGCTTTAATATTGTATGCCAACTGTTTTTTATGCTTGATTACTTTTCTGTCTGATTATGATGATAAAATGCAGTCGGCCGGTGGGTAAGCGGTAAAGCCAAGGGACCTATGTCCACTTTGTTCCTTACGTACTCTTGGCCGACGGCCTATTCTTAAATCGAACTTCCTACTGCGTCATTTCGTTAGATGTTAGAAATTTTCATCGAATCCTATCAAATTATCCGTAGCAAAACATCTTTCAAATAATAGGTATTCTTATCGATAAGAAATTCCTGTCATCGTGAATAATTACCATAAAGAGTAGAGGGTCAAGATTTAACAACTCATCAGTGTTTTCGAACAATTATGCGAAGTTGTCGCACAACTGTGTTTTGCAATGGAGCTTCTGATTGGTCTGAAATAGCTTGGGTCAATTGGGGACAACTCGCTGCAGTCAACAGGCGGCGCTGCAAAAAATTCGATTGGCGAATAGGCCGTCGACCAAGGGTACGTATGGAACAAAGTGAACTTAGTACGCATGGCTGGCAACGATGACGTTAATCTACATGTAGCTAACCGCTAACCGATGGGCACTGTAGCGTTTAATAGGTACTACATGTACCGTCGATGGGATATGTCATTGCAGTGATATTGTACTGGCTTGTCCTGATGTCGTTTGCCTTTTAGGTTAATCACGGAGATCACACTGCAACGTTTCGGGTTTATGTACCTGTATGTATGCCGTGTCCCGGGACACGGTGAATTACGCTAAGTTCGAGTCCAGCTCGGGTCCTGATTCTTCTCTAGCCGCCTTGCTATCCTTCAACTGGTCCCCCATAAAGAAATGACGTAAGACTGAAAGAGCCGTAAATCTCAAAATGTATTATTCATCGATCCAGCTTTGGAATCGTATGTAAATCTAGGCCAGTTGTCTGTAGTGGATGAATCTGTGTACACATCTGGTCAGTGTATCTACTGCATATGCCTTTGTTTATTTAACCTGTAATGCTTGCATCTGTATAAATGTAAGCAAAACCCTTTATCCATAGGACCTTTCGTCTAAAAAACAAAACTTCTAATGCGACTGTTCTATTCTTCCCCATAACCTAACTAGGTCGTTGGTGCACCACAGATGACTTCGAAACAATCCCTTTCCACCTTGTCCTGTCTTCAGCTGCCTTAGCTGAGGTTGCAAAATCCATCCCTGTCCAGTCCTTAATATTGTCTTCCCCACTCTTCTTCTGTCTACCTCTTCTTCTCTTTCCTTTCACCGTGCCCTGTAGAATCGTCTTTGCTAAACCAGAAGACCTTGAGACGTGGCCAAACCACCTTAGGTTTCGTTTCTTGACCAGCGTCAGGAGTTCATTATAGTCTCCAATGGCTGCTTGGATCTTCCTGCGAACCACATCTTTGGTTATATGGCCCTTGTACGAAATGTTCAGTAACCTTCGGTAGCATCTCATCTCAAAGGCCTACGCTCTTTTCTTTAACTCTGCTGTCAAGGTCCACGATTCACAGGCATACAGATATATGAAAATGACAAGGGAGCGGATAAGTTTCACCTTTGATTCAAGAGATATGTTGTTATCTCTCCAAATTCGTTTCAGCTTGGTGAGAGCTGAAGTTGCTTGTGCAATCTTTGAGAGAACCTCCTGTTTTGAGCCATAATCTGAGGCAACTGCTCCAAGGTATTTGAAGCTTGTTACAGTACCCAGCTTCTGCCCTTTTACGTTTTTCGCCCTCTTGATGCCATTTGCGCTGTTCGTCATCAGTTTGGTCTTCTCAGCACTGATCTCCATCTTATACCTTGTGCAGGTTTGGTCGAGACTTTCAACTAGAGCTTTAAGTCTAGGAATTTTTTAAAGATAGCCCGAAATTGTTCGAGGCCGAGCTGATTAGGGGTCGAGGTGTCTAGTGACCGAGATGGTTTGGAGCCGAAGTGTCCTGTTACCCATCGATCTGATGTGAGAATACGCTATTACCGTCGGTATATTTCAAGTATTCCTCAAATGTTGGTCCTAGTTTATTTTAAATTTGCACCCAGTTGTTTTTTTATTTTTCGATAACTCGTCACTTTTTAGTGGTTCAAATTGAAAAGGTCCAGTTTTATAACAGCAACGGAGAGCAACTAAAACTTTGGTTACGAAAAAGCAATAAATGAGCCGCGACACGACAAAACAAAAAAATGGCAAGTGAGATGCCCGGGCTGATCTGAGTCTTTGCACATGCCACATTGTTTTTTTTATCTTTTTTTTTTGTCATGTCGCGGCTCATATGGCGGACAGTACGTCGTCGATAACTGAAAGAGCAAGTCTAATACTGAGTTTACAACAATACAACAAAATGCATCAAATATATAAGACAACTATCTTGACATCTTTTAGCAACCCCGGCAGGCACCCAATGTTTTATCAACATTGAATAAACATTGATTCAATGTTATGACATTGAATCAACGTTTATTCAATGTTAATTCAACGTTTTGTGCCCGATGGGAAGGATTTTTAGACAATATTCAAAACAGAAAGCAGAGTAGACAGGTATCGATTCTATTCTATTCTATCCTATAACCTTACAAGGTCGTTGGGGCTCCACAGATGACTTCCCCCTGTCCATCTTGTCCTGTTTTCAGCTGCCCTAGTTTAGTTGGCAAAGTCTATTCCTCTCCGTTCTTTAAAATTGTCATCCCACCTCTTCTTTTGTCTACTTCTTCTGTTTCCTTTCACTGTTCCCTGTAGAATCGTTTTTGCTAAGCAAGAAGACCTTGAGACATGGCCAAACCACCTTAGTTTCCGTTTCTTGACCAGAGTCAGGAGTTCATCATACTCTCCAATGGCTGTTTGGATCTTTCTGCGAACCTCCTCATTGGTTATATGGTCCTTGTACGAAATGTTCAGTAACCTTCGGTAGCATCTCCTCTCAAAAGCCTGCTCTTTTTTCCTCTAACTCTGCTGTCAAGGCCCATGATTCACTGGCATACTGAAATATAGAAATGGCAAGGGAGCGCATAAGTTTCACCTTTGATCCAAGAGATATGTTGTTATCTTTCCAAAGTGGTTTTAGCCTTGTAAGAGCTGAAATGGCTTGCGCAGTCCTTGAGAGAACCTTCATTTTACAGCCGTCATCTGAGACAATTGCTTCAAGGTATTTGAAACTTGTTATAGTACCGAGCTTCTGCCATTTTACCTTGATCTCCCTCTGGATACCTTTTGCGCTTTTTATCATCAGTTTTGTCTTCCCATAACTGATCTTCATCTTATATCTTGCGCAGGTTTTGTCCAGACTTTCAACTAGAGCTTCTAGTTTTTCCTGCTTTTCCTAAGCTAGAGCGTCTATTTTATGGACAAACCGCAGATCGGTATTATGTCTGCCGTCTATGCTAACCTTCCCGTCATGTTCTTCCAGACTATCAGGCATGATCCGTTTCCGAAAAATGTTGAAGCGGGTGGGTGACCAAAGACATCTTTGCCTTACTCCAACTGTTGTTCTGAAGCATTCTCCCATGCAGCCATTCATCAGGACTGCACTTGTAGCCTTGCCGTAGAGCTGCTGAATAGTGCGAACTAGATTGTGCGATACTGTTCTTCCGCATGGTGGCCAATAAGGCTTCATGCCAGGCCATGTCAAAGGCATTTTTGAAATCAATGAAGACATGGTACAGTTTTTGCTGCTGTTGGAGATACTTTTCACACAGGATTCAAAGGTTGAAGATCTGATCTGTGGTGCTCCTTCAAGCTTTAAACCCAGCCTGTTTTCAGCGATTATCTCTTCGACTTGGGGTTTAAGCTTGTACAAGATCACTTTCAGCATGACTTTGCTTGAATGAATGATGAGGCTGGTGGTTCTGTAGTTCTGGCAAAGCTCTAGTTTGTCCTTTTTAGGTAGTTAATAATCCATGGGAGTCCATGGGATAGACCATTCTCTTGTTTTCCAGATCCTTTCACAGATTTCTGTTAAAATATCAACCATGGTCTCCTCGCTAGCTTGAACAAGTTCTGCTGGTATATTATCAACGGCAGACTTCCCCTTCTTCAACGCTGCTATTGCAATCTCAACTTCCTCACGAAGGATCGGCTGCAGATCTTCTTCTGGGGGGCTGATTGCAGTCCAGCACCGCATTGTTACCATTACTTTCATGGTTGTATAGTTCTGAGCAATATTCTGTCTATCTGCTGAGAATCTCTTGTTCTTCTGTAAGACATTTCCCAGACCAGCCCTGAATAGCTGTGGACCTGCCCTGTTTCTCTGAAGATCCTTCACCAACTGGTATGCTCTCTTGCTGTTGCTTTTGTTCAGGTAAGTTTCGATCTCCTCGCACTGGCCAGCTATCCAGTCCTCCGTAGCTTTCAGAGTTTCTGTGATGTTTTACCTTATGTATGTTCTTATTATTTTTGGTTCGGTTTGGGTTGCTGAGTGGCCATCTTTCGGGAACAAGCTGCTCACTCGGTTGGCCATATGTTCTCTGTATCTTGATTATTTGTAATCTTAGTTGTTTCCAACTATGGTTTGAGGGCTGGATTTGGATTTGGATTGTTTCAGTTCCTGGTCTTTGCATACTTTTTACTTTTCTTCATTAGAGCCCCGCCAGACGAAGTCTGCGAAGGCCCTATAGTAATCACCTTGTCCGTCCGTCTGTCTGTATGTCCGTCCGTCTGTCCGTCCGTCATCATTTAGTGTCCGCTCAATAACTCTAAAACCGTTAAAAATATTTTCACGAGACTTGGTACAAATGTAAAGTATCATCAGACGATGTGCAGAGAACAAGAAGCATAACTCTGTCTACAATTTTTACTGAATTATGCCCCTTTGAAATTTTGAGTACAGAAATCGTGTCCGTTTCATAACTCTGAAACCATTATGAGATATTTTCATGTAACTTGGTAAAACTTTGAAGCATTATCAGTCAATATGCAGAGAACAAGAACCATAACTCTGCCTACATTATTTACTGAATTATGCCCCTTTGTAATTTTGAGTACAAAATCGTGTCCGCTCCATAACTCTGAAACCCTTAAAGATATTTTCACAAGACTTGGTAGTAATGTAAACAATCATCAGTCGATGTGCAGAGAACAAGAACCATAAAAGTAAAAAGTATGCAAAGACCAGGAACTGAAACAATCAAAATCCAAATCCAGCCCTCAAACCATAGTTGGAAACAACTAAGATTACAAATAATCAAGATACAGAAAACATATGGCCAACCGAGTGAGCAGCTTGTTCCCAAAAGGTGGCCACTCAGCAACCCAAACCGAACCAAAAATAATAAGAACATACATAAGGTAAAACATCACAGAAACCCTGAAACCAAAAACAGGCAACAGAGAACCACAACAGAACTACCGCCTTGGAACGGTCAGTAATGAATTACTGGGGGGCTTAAATCGATTTTACAGGCCCAACCTCACCCTCAGTTTCTGAAGTGGTACAAAACATTTAGTTGGTTGTTCGGTTCGCATGATAACCCTCTAACTCGTCAATGAATCATCACGGTAAACACATAAATCAAATTTCAACACCATGAAGAAGCAAAGACGAGGACTCAACAGATACAACGGGCCGTCTGACAGGTGGAGATCCCTGTCCTGCCAAACAACCCCACTGGAAATCTGAAGCAAAAGAAGGTCACCAGTTGAGCCCCGGTGGACCAAGCAACAGACAAAAAGGCTCCGGTCCCAACCAACTAAAATATATAGTTTTAGGTCGGGGCCATCATAGAGTCTGACGACCGATCCCCCGGTGTGCAATTAAAGAGTGCAGCAAAGTTATCAACCGTGATTGGGTTAATCACTAAGCATGCAGACTGTCGCATAACATTTAAATTATAGCCAATACGTTTGTGACGTATTATTATTTTTCGGAATTGATCAGAAAAATCAGTCCTACCCTTAATCTTTTTGAATTTGTATACTAAGTCACCATAAAATTCTGGTTCCGATAGGCCTTGGTGTAAAAGAAATTTTAATCCGACATCAAATTTTGAAACCAATTCATGGTGTCTGCGATAGAATTTAGAAAAAGCCTTTCTAAGCTTATGATACCGATAGCCCTGTTGAAGAAGTTTAGCAGTTAAACATTTATTACGAGCATTAAAGTCATCTACATGACTACACACTCTAGCAAATCTTATAAGTTGAGAAATATACACTCCATAAGAGGGACGACGTGGAACGTCACCATCCAAAAATGGAAAATTAACTATATCAAAGTCAAAGTCATCACGTTTATCATAAATTTTAGAAGATACAAAACCGTTAGAAATAGATAGATGTAAATCCAAAAAGGGGGCCTCGGTATCTGAAGTATTAGCTTTATTCAATTTAAGTTCAGGTGGGTAAATTTGGTTAACCATGCTTTCAAAATAAGGATTATCAATATTCAGAAGATCGTCTAAATATCTAGAGGTTGAGTTAAATGCCTCAATGATATCAGCTTGATTATCAACTGAAAGAGAAGTCATGACATCTCTTTCATAGCAAAATAAAAACAAATCGGCCACAAGAGGAGCACAATTTGTACCCATCGGAATACCAACAATTTGTCTGTATAACTTATTACCAAATCTGATGTAAATATTATCTAAGAGATATGATAAGGCGTCACATACATTCTGACATGACCAAAGACTATATCCTCTATATATTTTACGACAGTAGAAGTGAAAAACGCTTTCTTATCGTTACAGGCAATATAAAGGGTATCTTCTTTTTTGGAGAACTTTTTGAAGGCCCTCTCAATCAAATCAACAAGTTTTTCCTTTATTAAATTATGGGGTAATGTGGTATAAAGAGTAGAAAAATCTTAAGTGGACAAACTAGTCGCACGGAACCCTCTTGACTTCAGTTTACTAAGTACCTCACCAGAATTTTTTATAGACCAAAACATATTTTTCCCTGACCTCTCAGACACTGTCTCATAGTACCAAATGACAAGAGATTTCACAGCAGTGAAACTCTGCCTACGTAACTCTGCCTACAGTATTTACTGAATAATTCCCCTTTGTAATTTTGAGTACAGAAATTGTGTCCGCTCCATAACTCTGAAACCGATAAAGATATTTTCACAAGACTTGGTACAAATGTAAAGCATCATCAGACAATGTGCAGAGAACAAGAACCATAACTCTGCCTACAGTATTTACTGAATTATGCCCCTTTGTAATTTTGGGTACAGAAATCGTGTCCGCTCAATAACTCTGAAACCCTTAAAGATATTTTCACGAGACTTGGTACTAATGTAAACAATCATCAGTCGATGTGCAGAGAAAAAGAACCATAACTCTGCCTGCAGTATTTACTGAATTATGCCCCTTTGTTATTTTGAGTACATACATCGTGTCCGCTCCATAACTCTGAAACCGATAAAGATACTTTCATAAGACTTGGTACAAATGTAAAGCATCAGCAGACAATGTGCAGAGAGCAAGAACAATAACTCTGCCTACAGTATTTACTGAATTATGCCCCTTTATATTTTTGAATACAGAAATCGTGTCTGCTCCATAACTCTGAAACAGATAAAGATATTTTCACGAGACTAGGTACAAATGTAAAGCATCATCAGGCGATGTGCAGAGAACAAGAACCATTACTAAGCCTACATTGTTTACTGAAATTTTGCGCCTTTGTAATTTTGAGTGCGGAAATTGTGTCTGCTCTATAACTCTGAAACCAATAAAGATATTTTCACAAGACTTGGTACAAATGTAAAGCATTGTCAGACAATGTGCAGAAAACAAGAACCATTACTGTGCCTAAATTATTTACTGAATTATACCCCTTTGTAATTTTGAGTACAGAAATCGTGTCCATTTGATAACTCTGAAACCATTATGAGATATTTTCATGTGACTTGGTAAAAATTTGAAGCATTATCAGTCAATATGCAGAGAACAAGAACCATAACTCTGCCTACATTATTTACTGAATTATGCCCCTTTGAAATGTTGAGTACAGAAATCGTGTCAGCTCTTTAATTCTGAAACCATTAGAGATATTTTCACAAGACTTGGTACAAGTGTAATCAGGCAATGTGCAGAATCCAAACTCTGCCTACATTTTTTTACTGAATAATGCCCCTTTGTAATTTTAAATATAGAAATCATGTCAGCTCTATAGCTTTAAAACCATCAAAGATATTTTCATAAAACTTGTACATAATACAAAGCATCATCAGACAGTGAGCAGAGAATAAGAACTTCATCTACATTTCCCCTTGGTAGTTTACAGTCTAGAAAACGTGTTTGCTCTCTAACTTTAAAACTGTTTAAGATATTTTCACAAAACTTGGTACAAATATAAACATCATCAGACAATGTGCAGAGAAAAGGAACCATAACTACACCTTCCCTTTGTTATTTTAGGTATGGAGATCTTGTCTGCTGTATAACTTTAATGCCTTTGAAGATATTTTTATAAAATTTGGAACAAATATAAAGCATCATTAGATAATCTGAAGGTGTGCAGAATGCAAGAAGGGTAACATTAGTTTCCTGCTTCACAGAGTTGTTGCCCATGTTTTAATCAATCATGATTGTGTATTTTGCCCATATCTCAATGACACTACCAGAGGCTTGATTTCAAACAACATATTGAATATGAAGGAACAACATGATAATAGAAAGCTGGTATTGTTATTTCTGGTTGGGCACATATGACTTAAATGTTGTCAACAGTTTCATAAAGGCGGGGCCCTGTTAGTTACCATGTTTCTAGTTGCCTTCTGAATCCTCTTATTAGCTTCCCTGTATTCTTTTGCTCCTTCTGCTTCATAGCGCCTCTTCTTCAAATCTCTCCTCTCATCAGGTCAGGTAAACAGACTGCAACAATGATAACAATGGTTGCTTTGTTGTATTGGGTTTAACGGCTCTTTGCTCAGTCTATACAGAGCTTTCCCACACAGAGAGAGGCGGAAGAACGTTACAGTTAAAATGACTAGACAGAACACGAAACATTCTTTCTTAATATCCTTCAGATGTTATAGAAATTCAAGCTCTACCGAAAAACACCTAAAATGGAGCTACACCCAGGGCCCGGCAGATATACCACTACGCGGTATCACTATAGGGAATCTGCTTCAGCAACAGACAGACAAGACCCCGGATAGAGAGGCTTACATATTCTGTTCTACTGGAATACGAAAGACTTTTTCGGAACTGCTGGATGAGGTAAATTATGTAATATTTTAGAACAAGGGTATATCTCGTATTTGTCAATTCTAATAAGATAGTGTACTTTCTTTGTTCCTTTTTTATTGTTCTTGTTATCATTATTATTATTATCATTATTATTATCATAACCATCATTATCATTATTATTATACCCCGACATACATTAGTGGCGGGGTCTTGTGTTTTACGTTGGCCGTCCGTGTGTCTGTCCGTTCGTCCGTAGTACGTCCCTCCGTCCGTCTGTCCGTCCGTCCGCACTTCGTTTCCGTTCGATAACTTTAAAAGTATTTATCAACGGATTTCCCTCAAATTTTGCGTATGGGTTTGTACTAAGAATGTCCCGCTTGTTAATGGGCAAATTTCGTTCATTTCTGACAGAGTTATGGCACTTGTCAATGTACAAAAATGGTTTCTTTGCTACTTAGATATCATGGTGAAACTTCACAAACAAGATTGAAGTAACAAAAGCTTTGTATGAGCACAGAAATTTATCATCGGGGCTTATCTGCCCCAGCCCTGGGGCTATATACATGCATAAAATCATGAAAATTCCACTGATATAAAATCAGGGTTTGAAGCATTTTTTTCTGAGCCTTACAGCAAATGATCAGAGTGATGAAAGCCTCCAGTGATGCTCAAATTTACCCCATGGGGGTTATCCCACAGCCCTCGGGCTATATACATGTACATGCATAAAATGAAGATAAAATCTATATAAATTCATGTGAAACAGATTTTCATAAATTTACATTTGATGATATGAGTAATAAAAGCTTCTTATGGTGATAAAAATTTGACCCTTTAGGGATTATCTGCCCCTGCCCCATGGCTACATGTTTAAAATCACTAAAATTGTATTTGGTTAGGGTGGTGATTTATCGGAAGCTTATTATAGGTGATCAGAGAAATGAAGTGTCCTGTCATGACAAAGACTTTTATCCGTGTTCAGTGGGGTTAGGCTGCTCCTGCCCTGGAGTTATACAGAGAAAAAATAAATCTGGAAAAATCGGTGTGTGAAAAATGTTTGCAGTGGTGGGGTATCACGCAGTCGTTTTGAATGCTTTTATTATGCGTTCTTTTTGGTAGCATCGATAGCTTTGTGCAGGTTGTAGCTTCATTCTTTCTTTGCTTCTTCACCTAATTATGGTTCATATGGATGTTTTAATTGGGATTTTATGGCAGTCGCAGTATTACTTATATATACTCAGAGGCAATAATTGGTTTTGAATACTAGGTGCCAGGTAAATGGCTGCGTGAAAATAATAATAGTGTCAATCTGGCAAACGTCTAGTGCTGCAACACACAAACAGAAATTGTGTTGCAGCCAATTATAGCGGAGTTACTGTCCTTAATTCAAATTCAGCAATTCCAATAAAAACTCGCTTTGTTCATGGCAAATGGTATTCTGCCCGGTACGAACGTCTAGCGCCAGAGTCTGTGAGTAAAACCTCAGCGTCATTTAATCGGAAACTACTATCAAACGGCTTCAACCATAGTTAGAAATGCTACGTCTCAGATTATCTCCCTTTGAATTAAAACTGTAGGGAATTTAATGTTTGTCTCTCTTACTTGGTGTTAGAAAGTTTCACTTGAAAATTTCGAAAAACTGTAGTTTGGCTTATTGCTTCTGTTTGTCTTTTGAATGGAAACTCACAGACTTGTTTATTTGAAAGAAAAATGTAAATCAACTTCCAGAAGGACCCCAATGCAAACTCAATGCCCGTTACCAAAAGACGCCAAAAACATCATTTTTTGTTTCCAAATTAATTTGATCCTTTGCTCCGTTATTCATCTGAGAATACTACATGTCCTTATAAACATGTCATCCCTCTTTCGAAGAAATGCATAAAATACACAAAATGTATTTCTATTGTCCAAGCCGGACCGGGTAGCGCAATCGGTAGGGCACCTAACTCGTAAGTCAGAGGTCCTGGGTTCGAATCCCGGTCTGGCCACATACTTTCGTTTCTCCTTCCGCTGATTCAAGAAGGGCAGTTGTCAGTTACTGGCGAAAGTATGTGCACTTAGTTCTGGTTAACCGCTTAGGAGGTCTAAGCCTGCCCAGGAATAGTGTGGTTAGGTTAACTGGACGTCCCGATAGATATATAGATATATAGAAATCTGCAGAAAAATGCAGACTCTGTTACCTGTATACTTTCTTTTGCCTCTCAGTATATAAAGATAATTATCACAAACAGTGAAATCAAATTTTGAAACCCTTATCCTGAGCAGCATGACAGAAATACTTACCACCACAGCCGCGCAGAGTGATCAGTGTTCATGTGTGTGTGCGGGGGAGAGGGGGTGGCGTCGGGGGGGGGTGCTTTAAATTACTTACATACAGACTTTTCATAATCCATTGTTTGTGTTACGCAAATCGCGATAGTTGACCATACATGTACGATCCGTTGTTACGGATACATTTTTTGTCATAATGCGCTTTAAATTAAAACAAAACTATGGTCAGTCTGGTTTAAATTACAGAGTGACACTCTAGCAGCAGGTCTACTGTCCCTTGGATTAAAGAAAGGAGACAGGGTAGGGATTTGGGGCCCAAACAGCTATGAGTGGATTCTGACGCAATACGCAACAGCCAGAGCTGGTCTGATTTTGGTAACTATGATTCACTATAGCGCCATTTCGTCTTTATACATGTAATAACTAATTCGCATGAGTAAAATATTTCATTATACACCCTTACCAGAAAACGCCAACTTTAGCCCGTAATATTTCGCAATGAACAAGGTCTATACTAGTAAGGGTGGTTTAAAATAGCTTTACCATGGTTTGTCCGCCTGTGCGAGGAGATAGTCCACGAGTTTTGTCCGCATGTACGGGAGATAATCCACTCGCTAAAGCTCGTGGATTAGCTCCTCGTACAGGCGGACAAACCATGGTGTAACTATTACATAGTCTATTACTCGTCACGATCTTATACGGAATTAGGCTTGTTTTTATTATATGCGTGTAAAGTTTCAACACACAATACATGTATAAACAGGATTAGTACTCCATTTACCTATAAACAGGCTACTAAAATGACCAGAGCACAATGACCTAGCCTAAATGATCCTCCGGCAATACGAATAAGAATTTGACTCAAACACAACTCAGCCTACCACAGGTCAACAATTTGGGAATAACCAATTATATCCTGCATTTGTTCCTTCTGCTCACCTTTCGAAATGTAGAGCCCTAGTAGCTCAGTGAGTTAAAGTGCTGGTGGGTTCGTCAGAGAGTTTATCTGGTTTCATTTTAGCGATGAATCTTGATATTTATATTCGCTTCTTTGATTCAATGATGGGCAGAGGCCCTTCACGCGAATCAAACTACTTCTCAGCGAATATGAACAATTGCAGAAACTAGAGTGGAGTTGCTCGAGCGTACCCGAGTAATTTATTACTAAACGTTAAAAGAAGTTGAACAGTTGTGAATCATTTAAGTATAAATGAGTCGCGACACGCGAAAACCAACAAAGTGGTTGTGCACCAATCGCATCAGAGTAGCCTGGGCATCCGTCCAGTCTGATCAGAGTCTTCGCTGTCCGCATGGTGTAGCTTAGACCCTTAGCTATCCTTTAAACGCTTATCGAAGGGTCTGGTCAGACTTGGCGGATGCCCAGGCTGATCTGAGTCTGCGCTAGGCGCACGACCACTTTGCTGTTGTTGTTTTTTTGTGTCGCGGCTCAAATGTAATTGTTTGTCCGCTTTCTGTATTTCTTTGACTTAATTATTCAGTTTCTTTAAGATAGCCTTGTAGCCATTAGTTGGGACAGATCTGTCCCCTTAGCTTTACCTGGTGCTGTTTCTTTTAGGCCCGATTTCACGTCAACGAGTTAATTTAGTCAATGACTAACGCTAGTCACCGCCTAACTAATATGTATACTAACTTAGTACGTGTACTATTTTATTCCGATTTCACATGCTGAATTAGTCAATGATATAGGTAAAACGTATATTAGCAGAAAATAGAAAAAAATAAATGGATTTATTTTGAAAAAACAAATTGGTTTGGACCCGACCTTCTGTCCATCTGTCTGCCTGTCCGTCTACAATGTTTTGTGGGCAGCTGTGAAATTAACAGCGGCTTATGCTAGGATCTTGATTTTTGAATGGATTTAGAATAAGCAGACCATTGTTTTTGGCCCCGGGTTTGTTAGTCAGATTCTGACGTAAGCATTTCCTCAGTATATCATATATTTGACATACAAATACAAATCAAGATACAGATGATCTGACTTATTTGAGTGTATTTTAACTATTTGGGTTATTCTCTTTCTTTCAACTTCAGGAATAAGATTGTGAAAAAAATATTTGAAGAAACCGCTCAGGTTTGGATGTTTGGGTACACGTTAGCAGTTCAAACTGTAAATGTCCAAATAAGTTTTTGAGTTATGTCTTACTGGGTTGAGTTATGCCCCCTTCCGATCTGGGAAATCTTGTAAACAAAATATCTGTAAAACCGCTTAAAGGATTTTTGAAAGGGTTTTATAAGCACGTTTTCTAGACAAATACTTTTTGCTGTTAAGGCACTAATGCCCGTCAGGAGGAAACTACCCCATAGCCAAAGAAAAATACAAATGGTACCAACAGTTGCTGGAGCGGGGTTGCATTATGACCTTATGACCTCTGTCAGCTGTGTCTGTTTATCTATCGACCGTGAAGGGCGTTATCCTTTTCGTTAAAGAATCAAAATCTGCAGCATCATTGAGGCCCTACCCCCGCACCCCATTTAAAAAAAAATTAATAAATAACAGTTCCACTCATCAGTAGCGCTACGATCCATGCCAGTTATATTTTAGAGCAATTCTTTATACGCTCAATGCCAGTCCGATCAGAGGACTGGCCTGGGCGTTCAAATGATTGATCTTAAACAGTCTGCTATGGATCATATTACGTTGCCATACGATCCATGCAAGTTAAGTTTAAAAACAATCCGTTATACACGCAATGCCAGTCCGATCAGCGGTCTGGCATGGGCAGTTCAAATGATTGCATTCAAACGGACTGGTATGGATCGTATTATGACTGGTGTTGATATGATAGGTTTTATTGGAATATATATATAATTTTTGTATAGTCATTGTCTTCATATTTTGACTGAAATGTGTTTACAAAAAGTTAGTTCTCCGATAACGGCGTACTAAGTTGGAACACCGTTTAGTATGTCTTTTAAATTAGTTGACGCACGTGAAATGCATTTTGTATTTTACCTGTGGGAAAACAGTCAAATAAGGCTTAATATGCGTTTTAAATGCGACGTGAAATCGGGCCTTAGTGTGGTCTTAGCTGTATATGGCCCTTTCCCATTGGTGTTCAGGGCAGAACGTTGAATCGATTAAACCCCTTCATGATTTGTGGCCTTTTTCTCTACTTTAATTCTGGAATCTTTTGCAACTGTAATCTGTGTTCAACTTCAAACAGCTTTCATTATCATTGTTGAAAAGGCCATACAACCGCAGGTCATCCATTCATCTATACTTTGCGGAACATTGTGCTACCTAGTGGTACCATATGCAGAAGTGTGGTATTTCATATGACCGCCAGCTTTACGGTAGACACGAACCGCGCAAGCTCATATCAGGGCAAAGTTGTTTCTTTCAATAACTCAGTGCTTTAAATAAGAAGGAGTAACATGGAAAATATGGGGATAGTTTTCCATATGCCTCCACAAAAAATACGTGTGAGCCTCTAATGAGGGTTCATAACATGTTTCCATTGAGCAAGATTAAAATATCTTACAATAACCTCGAAATTCCACCCTCTCTAAATCTGAATAATACTTTAACAGTGCCTTTAAAGACAATGCGCATACCATCACCAGATTCAAGGCTGCTTCTCAATAGAAATTGAAACACAGCCAAAAGCTGTGGCTGTAAGTCTAAGTAAAATCACTGGCACGCGTAAACCTTAAGCTTGTGAAAGCGCGGTGGCTCAGTGGTTAGTGCACTTGATTCTGAAGCCAGAGGTCGTGGGTTCGAGCCCCGCCCGAGGCGAAATCTTCCTATGTCCGAACACGTTTTTCTAGCATCATTTGCAGGGATGATGCTAACAAGTGTGCCGTCCTTCGGATCGGGACGTTAACTGGAGGCCCCCGGTGCAGGGAGAGTCATCCCCTGTGCAGGTTAAAGATCCCTACTATAGCTACATGGCTATACGTAGGCTTTCATCCTGCAACACCGGAGTGTACATATGTACACCGTCTGTGTCCCCTTCGGGGGTTAAGGCGTAAATGGAAGAAAGAAAGAAAGAAAGAGACTCTTCCAAATTTAAATTGGGACATTTCTATTTTGGGCTTATCTCCTGACTCATCGTGTCACTCGATTTGGGCATTAATATCAAAACTTGTATCAGCAAACTGATATTTTGATATTTTCTTTCCCTTAAAGTCCAAGTTAATTGCATAACTCCGGATCTGTGCCCCTGACCTACTCTCTGCGCTGGCTATGCAGACATGCACTGTATGCTAAGTTGTATTGCTATATAGTTTGGGAGTTGTTTTAAGTATCTACTCGTAGTATGTTAGTTTTAATAATTCTATGTTGTGTAGACATATACTCTTAGTCGTTAAATAGTTAAGATATGTATAAATAAATCTGATTCTACAGCGCAGTGCTTATATTTGCTTTTCACACAAATTGTTAATTTATCCCATAAATTTTAGTTTGTGAGAAAAGCTTATTCTTGCTGAAGTTTTCTAAGACAGTATATACGCATTGTCTGGCTCCTACCAGAGTTCAGTTTGGGTCATGACCACTTCACCTGGAGAAAGGTTTTTTCAGGTCATATCATCATTCTGTGTATTGGGTACATCTTGTTAACACAACCATCCACCACCCCTCCACCACCTATTCATCGCAATGGACACAGAGGTTAATCAGCTAGGCAGGGCATTAATATCAAAACTTGTATCAGCAAACTGATATTTTGATATTTTCTTTCCCAAAAAGTCCAAGTTAATTGCATAACTCCGGATCTGTGCCCCTGACCTACTCTCTGCGCTGGCTATGCAGACATGCACTTCATGCTAAGTTGTATTGCTTTTATTTGCCAGTATCCTTATCGTCTGTTGGATTAGCGGGAGTGTGGGCGCGGGGCCGGATTTTGGATGTGTCACCCTGATAGCCAAGCATAGTTATTATATAGTTTGGGAGTTGTTTTAAGTATCTACTCGTAGTATGTTAGTTTTAATAATTCTATTGTTGTGTAAACATGTACTCTTAGTCGTTAAATAGTTAAGATATGTATAAATAAATCTGATTCTACAGCGCAGTGCTTGTTTTTGCTTTTCACACAAACGTATCGTTTAATGTGACAAAAAAGAGAACTTAGCCGTGCTCGATCGGGCTGTGCGCACGGTGCCAGAACAGCTATTAGAATTCCAAAATCGAACATATCAACCGAGCAGGAAAGTGGCGAATGCACTGCTGTTGAACTTTCATGATATAATGTTTTGACAAACTCTCCTCTGTTCGTTGACATTTTGGATGATGCAATCTGACAATTCAAATTTCATCACGCAAGCTTAGAGCTACATCTTCTTTATATATTTTCCTGTGTCGTCGGCTTGTCCGCCATTTTGTTTTGACTGTTTGTTCTGTCCACACCACCTTCGCATGTGGAGCAGTGCGCACCGTGTCAGAACTTTGTTCCAGAGCACTTGATTGATGTTCCATAAATCCTGACTGTGTGCACAGCTCAATCGCGCACGACCCTGATATGCCTTCAAGGAAAACAACTCTGCCTCGTTTCTTAATGCGAATTGACTTCTAAAAAAGTGCTCCTCTATGATTATTTTGTCCATCTAAGTCGACATGCTTTTGGAAAAATGTTATCCAGGAAAGCAAATACTATGTCAAAAAGTCGTTCCCCTTACTTTATCAAAAAATTTTGTTCGGACATGTTTTCTTATATATATGAGGCGTGTCGGTACACCTCAAAGAGGGACCCTCTTTGAGGTGTACCCTCACGCCTCACATGCTAGAATATAGTCTGTCAGGGGTCACGCTTTTTTTTCTCAGATGAAGGGAAACGACCTGGGCCCAGGTTCACAATCATTCTTAAAGTTAAGGACCACCTTAAAGTTCAGGTGGAAATTTTCGCCCTTAGAAAATCTATATTTAAATCGTATTGAAAATCCCAGTTATTGCGTGATCCCATTGACAATTGTCATAGAAATGTAATACGAAAAAAAAATCAAATATATTTAGTTTTTATAAGCTTTTATTAACATATGAAATTTCACACCTTAACTTTAAGGTCGTCCTTAAGTTTAAGGAATGATTGTGAACCTGGGCCCTGGTTTTAAACTAAGGAGGCCTTGAGGGCAAATTATTTCTCTGTTGAACTATTCTCCATTTTTTCAGGTGAACATAAATCCTTTGTACAAGAGCCTGGAGCTGCAGTATGTACTAGAAAAGGTATGTGGGGCAAACTAATTCACTTTCCATCCTAAAAATTAAACGCATTTAGTAATTCAAAGAAGCAAGTATACAGGCAAGACTCGTGATTGATGTCTACCTAATATGTTTGTCCATTTTTTGTTCAGATTTTTCCGCAGACATTTTAACATAAGGTGTTTGAATTACTTTTTTATTAGAAGGTGTAACAATCACTTTCATTGTTAGGTGTATGGTGTATGGATCACGTGTTATTGTATTCTCTGTTTAGGTTTCTTTCTGGTTTTCTTGTTTTAATTTCCTTGCTGTTGAACTTGTTTAAATTTCCTTTCTGATTTACTTGTTAAAATTTTTTTTCTGATTTTCTTTTTTCAGTTTTCTTTCTGATAAATAATAAAAAGAAAAAAAAAACAATAAACAAAAACGTATTTTTCCCTTGCGAGATTCTGCACTCTCCTGTTGTCAAGGCATTCAACTTAATTTTATATCGGAACAGGTTTTCCTGCGGTGTGTCTATTTTACGTATAAAAAGACAACGACAAAGATGTATGACGACATATGATTTCAGGTTCAGTGTAGCGCCATTATTGCGGCAGACAAGTTTAAAGACCAGCATTATTACAATATCTTGTTTGAACTGGTTCCAGAGTTGGCAACACATAAGCCTGGGAGTCTGCACAGTCATCAGTAAGTCAAGATGGTTTTAGGAGAATGGGTACTTTTTCTAACCGCCTTTGTACAAAGGGAACAACTTTTTGTGACGCCCTGTTTGCTTCCCTTTACAAGTAAACCTTTCCAGAAAGTGTCTACTCTACGGATCTAGAATGTGCTCTTAGAAGAGCATTTTTTTCTTTCAAGACTTACCCTCTATTGAGAAAGGGGCGGGGAGCGGAAACGAAAATGTCTGAGTTGGTTCCCCTGAAAGTGAATCCATTCATCTGTATTGCCTCTCTTTAAAGAAATCCGTTTTAATCTGCTTTTATCAATGAGCCAAATATTTCATTTGTACCTATTTCACATTTTCTAAGAAGACAAGAAATGAAACTGACTGTTTTGCAATAGGAAACACTTTTATAGTACAAATAACCCAGCAAGTCTCTGTCTGTCTGTCTGTTTGTCTGTCTGTCTGTTTGTCTGACTGTTACTCTCTCTCTTCTCCTTTACACACACACACACACACGCACACACACACACACACACACACACACACACACACACACACACACGCGCGTTTCGTTGTTTTATTCTATGCTTGTTTTCATCACTGATTGCTTGTTTATTCTTCAGGTATTGACAAATATTTTCGAATGAATCCACACAACGCCTATTTTTTTCTTCAGATTACCAACTTTAAAACACGTTATTACGATGGGAGAACAGAAATATCCGTACGTATAATATGCAGCATTTTGAGAAGTTCTCATAAATGTAACATATAGAACCTGTATCTGTGTGTCGCAGGATGTTCACGTGTTGGTATATCTTACACTTGCACACCCAGTGACATTATCCACCAAACTTGACATCGTCATAGGAGGCTCAAGAAATTACTGCATAGTGGTCAGGCTCTGCCTTTTGTCTCGTACTTATAAAAAATCAGAGAAACTCCAGCCGAGAATCACTACCTGGACGCATGTGTTAAATGCAAACAATCTACCACATTAATACAAAAGTCGGCTTTTGAAGATTTTAATTTTACCTCACTGCAGCTGGTGTTGTGCCGTGTGGCGGCCGTAAAACGTCTCCCTGTACATCATCCATAATGCAGATTATATTTTATTTACATCCTTTGAGATCAGAGGATAGATTTTGAGAAATCTGAAATTTGAGATCAATTTAGACTATTATTCTAGATCATCGTCTTTTACATTAGTTGGATCCTTTTGAAATTAATCAGTCTTTGAATCGACTGCCCAATTAAAATTAAAAAAAAAATACAGTATGCGTTTTTCTGGTTTCATCACCATATATTGTCAGGGTCACTGACGGGGCTTTATTAGCCGAAACTACGTAGTCTGGCCCATGTTCCTACTTCTGTATGTATTCTCTGCTCTTGAAGGAACCTTAAGATTTTAATTGTAAAGCAAGGCAGTACAAATGTATGATATACTTACTTGTGTATGATACAATTTTAAAGAGTATCCACACTTCAGGAACTGACTGAATCAAATCTTAAACCCCATCCCCAACATCAAAGGGAAAGATTGACAAAGACACCCCAACAAATAATAAATTACAAGTGATAAGCCGAGTCAGCAGCTCTTTCCCAAATAGGTGGCAACTCAGCTATCTTTAACTAAATAATTTAGACCAACAGAAGGTTTACAACAGAATAAGCAAATTATACGAAAAACATTTAACAACTATTTTTACCAAACCGTATATTTCAAGTTACATTACATCTAATCTTCGGGACAATTCATTATAGTCAGTGTTCGACTGGTCTGTACCGAATAAACTCAAAGGTCAGAGTTCAGTTGGCACGTTCGACACAATTACTTGAGCCGCGACGTGACAAAACCAACAATGTGGTTGTGCGCCCAGCGCAGACTCAGATCAGCCTGGGCATCCGCCCAGTCTGATCAGAGTCTTCGCTGTCCGCATGGAGGTAGCTTAGATCCTTGACTAACCTTTAAGCGCTTAGCGAAGAGTCTGGTAAGACTGTGTGGATGTCCAGGCTGATTTGAGTCTGCGCTGGGCGCACAATCACATTGTTGGTTTTCTCGTGTCGCGGCTCACTTGGGTAAACCCGAGCATAATCCAGGTATTTAACATATCTTCGATTAGCCCGAGTTATACCTGGTAGAACATATCCTCGAATAACCAGAGGAATACCTGAGTATTCGGATTTATCGAAGCAGTCATGCCGAACATGCCCACTAAAAAGATTACAAGAGGTCATGTGAGAAAGGTAATGATGATCAGATACCCAGGCTGATCTGAGTCTGCACTGGGCGCACAACCACTTTGTTGGTTTTGTCGTGTCGCGGCTCATTTGTAGTAAGCAGTAATTCATACATCTGTAAAAACTACCAAACAGCTCTGAAAGCACCAGACCCAGTTACGTGATATCTAAAAGATAATAATGGTTTGATAAATTCGCACTTCAGTGTTAGAGATCATCAGACATTTTACAAAGCGTAAATAGAAAAGACAAATGGGTCAAATGATAGATTTGACCATTTTTGATACACATCGGGCTAGCATCCCTGCAACGGTCAGCGACCAAAATATGAAATAATAATTGTGTGCTTCACCAACAAACATGTGATCCGCGACACGAGAAAACCAACAATGTGGTTGTGCGCCCAGCGCAGACTCGGAATAGCCTGGGCATCTGTCCAGTCTGATCAGAGTCTTTGCTTTTCGCTTAAAAGGTAGCTATGGGTCTAAGCTACCTTCATGTGGACAGCGAAGACTCTGATCAGACTGGGCGGATGCCCAGGCTGATCTGAGTTTGCACTGGGCGCACAACCACATTGTTGGTTTTTTCGTGTCGTGGAACATGTATTTATTATAACCCTGCCAGTTTCCTATGACAGTCAGCAAAGCTTTGTTTGGTTTCAAGTTTAAGAGGAGCAATCTGATCAGACGCTGTATTCTTAGATAATATCCCCTGTTAGGATTTGACCAAACCTGAAGATGAAAGAGTCCATTACGGTGAATGGGGAGATTTTAAGGGGAGACAACTCTTTCAATTTCATTTCGCCTGTGATTTCAATGAGAGTCAACTCTTAAAGGAAAGAAATCGCCTCTCTTCAATCAAATTCTTTTCTTTGAGAGTAGACCTCTTTTTGGAAGCGTACGTCTTCAAGAGAAACAAACAGGAAGTCAAGAAAATTGTTTGCCTTTGAAAAAATGGTAGTAAAAATGGTAGTATACCAAGTAATGTTAATGACTCAGTTAACGTCTTTGAATATTCATGACTTAATCATATCAAATGTTCCCAGATGTAAGCCGTGTATTTTTCTAGTGGTGCATTCCAGTTTGGTGAACTACTAGACGCTGCTACTAACAGCGGTAAAAATGCAATCAAGGACTTTCAGAACAAGCTGCAGTTTGACGACCCGATCAATATACAATTTACGTCGGTAAATATATTTTGAATTATCCTTGCATGTACTTGTTTCTGATGCAAAATTGTCTTCTGTCATTTTTAACAAATGATTGTAACGCTTTCGCTTTTTTTCAGACTCAAACATTTTTCTTGTTATGACGGTTTCATACAAACCATCGCCTAGAATACACCCCCATCTCCCCCCACACACAAACACACACGCACACAACCACCACCACATGAAGTTAATCTATGTGGGAACTTTCCTCTCAGATATATGACTGCAGTTTGTTGCCATTTTCCTTTGCGTAAAAATTGTTTTTCAGCTTACAGCACAGCGTGTCTGCTTTTCGAATTTCCCGTAAAAGAAATATGGCTCAAAATTCTTTAACCAATAAGGAAACAGTAAAAAAACAACTCAGTGACAACTATAATGTATACATTTAAGTATGCAGTATATTAATTGTTTAACTCCCTTAGAATGGTCTGTGAATAAATCTAGCTTTTGTTAATTACAGGGAACAACAGGATATCCAAAAGGAGCTACACTGTCTCACCATAATATCGTAAACAATAGCTACTTCACAGGTCTTCGTCTAAACTACCATACCAGGGTAATGTGGTACAATTTTGGAAATTTGATCACTTTGTAGTTGGCTGATTTGATTCAAACTATTAGACACATAAAGTTTAAACAATAAATACATTTTTTATATTAATTGATGTTGATTCCAAATTATTTCAGCCCTGCTCCTGTGAGGAAGATTTTTATTGTCCTATGGATTGTGCCACTACACTACCCAATCAATGGCCACCTGGTGAACATGTTCATCGTAAATAAGTGTTCACCGTTTCTTATTTAGATTTTCATGATCCATAAACTCGGACTGCATGAGTACATCTGCATCTCCTGCGATTACGCATGTCGCATATGTTCAGCAGCAAATTATTGACATATATATTTGGTTTCTATATTGTCATATATCATATGTCTGATTTTTTAAAGCCAAAGAAACTACAGAAAAATAAAAACTGTCAAGTTTCTTATTTTTGCTAAGTATACTATAAGTTCTACTTTTTATTTTATTTTATTTTAAAATATTTTATTCTTTTTATTTTGATTATTTGACTTTTGAATAATTTTTAATCGACAAAGAATTGGTCCTGTTGAACAGACAAATATTCACAAATATGAGAATATGCAGATAATAAGCCTTTACCGACTGCTAGATCAGGGGCCGTATTCATAAAGCCACCTAAGTGGTTGCTATGTTGTTGCTAAGGCTAAATATCTATAAAGGAGATTCCCTACAACTATGAAATTTGCTCTGGAGGAAAGTCTTGTAAGACTGTTCCTCCAGAGCAAATTTCATAGTGGAAGGGAATCTCCTTCAAAGAAATTTAGCCTTAGCAACAGCATAGCAACCACGTAAGTCGTTTTATGAATACGGCCCCAGGACTTCCTCTTTTTAAGATGTATTGATGAAATAAAACCAAAAATGCACCTATATCAAAAACAAGAACAGGTACGAATTCAACCATATTTCTAAAATCGGAGCTCTCTTAGTATCTGACACGTACCCAGCACTTGAACAACGTCGTATTGACGTCCATTACCGCAGGACTTCTCTTCGGCGTCGGTACGAGGTTGTATCCACTCCTGGTTCTGCTAATTTTGGACGATTTTTCAGCCACTGAAATATGTTGTTTTTACAGGAGGCAAGAATATGTGTCCCTGTGCCCCTTTATCACTGTTTCGGTATGGTTCTGGCGTCCTTACAAACTATAAATCATGGTGCCACGTGCGTCTTTCCTTCTCCAGCATTTGATGCAGGCACTTCACTGAAGACAGTGACTGATGAGAGGTAATATAGATTGTCATAAAATATCTGGGACCTACATGTAACTGATATACTAGTATATCAAAACTATGTTCCGCTTACATGTTACACAACAGGAAATGAATAATAATGGTGGTTATTTTTTTTTTTGCTCCCTACTATTTTTTCAGTCGGTATTTAATAATGGGCAGCAGGTGCTTGCTATTTTTTATGCATCTAATCAGATTCATGTTTTAGTTCACTGTATGATAATTCGTATATCGTGGAAACATTTACACATTCGAATATTTCCATTTTTAGCGGATTTACATTTGACTGATGATTTTTTTCTTGACACTGTTTTCTCAGGGTATTTTTCGCATATTGTACAGAGGTTTCCGTTTGAGAAAAAGCTGTTGTTATCACAGACAAACATGGGTTGCACAGCAACGAAAAATGACATCCTATGCAAAACATAATCAAACTATTATATATACTATGGTTTAACTGGATAAGATTCCTAAATAAACACGTTTGGTTTCTAAGAAAGTGTTGCATATGGCTAAAACAAAATGTTACTCTGAACGGAGATAGTACTTGTATTTGACAAATCATACGGCTACAAAAACAAGACATCAGCAACATATATCAAAATTTATTTACCACACACATATTCATGATTTCAAGTTGGTTGGTTGGTTCTTTTGGGTTTAACGGTCCTTTGAGACAGTGTTTCAGTCTGTATCGGGCGGTCTCCCGGAGGAAGAAAAGATATACATTGTATATATATATATATATATATATATATATATATATATATATATATATATATATATATATATATATATATATATATATATGTGAAAGAAAAAAAAAGACCAAACATTCCCTACCCGCACCTACTGCAAGCACAAAAGGCCCTACTACCATCCGAATTAGTAGGGCGACCCGGCACTGAAAGTTACCCGGCATCATCGTCCGACCCGACCACCCCCAATGATTTCCAGTTAGCTTTCCAGTTAGCTAAAAAAATAATATATTGGATTCCCTGGAATTCATTCAAATATGAGTAAATAGGTCCGATGTGTAATATGCTTCTTTTTTACCCAAACAATATCAGCATTTGACAGTTCGTATTATTCTTCTCATCACCAGATGCACAGCTCTCTACGGTGTTCCAACAATGTTTATAGACATGCTAAACCATCCAAATTTCTCGGACTACAATCTGTCAACCCTCTACACAGGTATCATGGGCGGGTCGCCATGCCCAGTAGATACAATGAGACAAGTCATAGACAAAATGACTATGGAAAGCATTACAGTATGTTTGTGTTAATATTTCACCTTTTCTGTAACGGATGCGGGTGTTTACTACACATTGTCGTGCAAGAAGAACAAGAGCATGTAACAAGAAGAAAAATATGTGTCTGAAATAAGTTAGACAAAAACGAAGAATAATTCACGCATTTGTGTACATTTATGTTTCCATGTATGTGTACATGTAAAACATCTATTATGATACATTTGGTAGCATACATTATTGCAGTATCTTATAATACGATGCCTGTTTTGTTTTTTATATAATAGGTGAAGGGTAAAAGTACTCAACTCTCGATATCTCGAATACTGATATCTTAATGTACCCACTTTCATTAAAGATTCTAGATTTGCCTATTTTTCTTTATTCTTAACTTTCAAGCCCTGTTATCTCAAACAACTGATATCTCAAAGTAAATATTCTGTAACCAGAAAATTTACTTTGAGGTATCAGTAGTTTGGGATAAAAGTTGACTTTGAGATATCAAGAGTTGATTGTATTAACTCAAAATGAGCTACACTTCCACTTACAAGAGAAACTTACATACAAATTACACTTGTTACTGTTGCAGTAGATTACAAGCATAGGCTTCGACTGGTCGGGCTTTAAGCAATACTACAATTGTTACAATTGTAACAATTGTTAAAGTTGCAGTACGTGACAAGCTTAGACTTTGACTGGTCACGATTTAAGCCATATATGAAAACGGCCTAAAACACTGTTGTTTACTGGTACCGGTTTCACAGAATCTAATAATTGGTAGTGCGTATAGGGAAAAGCCTGATCAGATTGTGTTTATGCAAAGGCTGATCTGAGTCCTTGTTTCTGCATGACGTAAGACAAATTTAACATAAGAATGATTATCAAAGTTTCTAAATAATTTCTAAGCAATAGCTGAACAGGGCGAACAGTTCAGTTGCATGCACCTGGACGTTAACTATTTTGTTTTTACTTTTTCATTGTTTTCTAACTGTTACCGCATGCTACATTGTCATTTTTCGAATATGTATGTTATGGTACAACGGAAAACAGCCCGTTGACCTTCCAGAGCCTTCCAAATGACAAGCTTGAGAAACGAGTAACAACCGTTGGTCAGGCCCATCCTCATGTCGAGGTATGCCATGTCAAAAAACCTTTTATCAGAAAGAGTTGACGTTGGCACACTATAATCTGGTTCACAATTCCATGGCAACATATACATAAAAGTACATACAGGAGCCAATGGATTGGACGTCCAATCCATTGGCTCATGTACGTACTTTTTATGTATATGTTGCCATGAACGTCCAGTCCATGTACTTTATGTATATGTTGCCATGAACGTCCAATCCATTGGCTCGTGTATGTACTTTTATGTATATGTTGCCATGAACGTCCAATCCATTGGCTCGTATATGTACTTTTATGTATATGTTGCCATGGACGTCCAATCTAAAGGCTCGTGTATGTACTTTTATGTAAATGTTGCCATGAACGTCCAATCCATTGGCTCGTGTATGTACTTTTATGTAAATGTTGCCATAAACATCCAATCCATTGGCTCGTGTATGTACTCTTATGTATATGTTGCCATGAAATTGTGAATGGATTCATATTTGGCTAATGCATGCACTTTTATATATAGGGTGACATGAGATTGTGAATAAATAGTCTTTCAGCTTGTCAAAGCGATAGTCTCCTTGCCGAACAGACACGTTTCTGTTTAAAGCACGGTCAGGTAATCTGCATTTAACATTTCTAGGGTCGCTGCTAGAGCCAGCTGATCTTCATGAGGTACATGCGTTGTTCCAGCAGAGAAAAAAACATATGACAGTATTGTATTCGTTTGCAATGCACACTAAAGGCCCTGTCGCACTACAACGTTTCAGACAACGTATGCCGACGTATGAAAAATTTATCCAATATGCTGGCATTCGATGGAGATTTATAAATTAAAAAATCAAACGGCAGCCTGTTTTGGAACGCATACATAGGGTATAGAACGACTATATAACCCATAAATAACTTATTCACAACTTATCCCTAGGGTATACATAACTTATACAAGCATATAACAGCGTGTTCCCAGCGTATCTGTAGCGTTCTTGTCTTATGCTGAACGTATGCACAACATTAGTATAACTTACGCCGATCTTATGTACAGCGTGTAGTTGCGTGCTTTGACGATCAGATGTAAAGCGATGGCTCTCTACAACACTTTTTATTGAACGGTGGACGTGGATCGATGGACAGGCCTCAAAAACAAAAATTAGAGAACGTTGTAGCTGACCCAAGAAAACTCCTTCTTTACCACCTGCATGCCTACCCTCGTCCCAATCATCACCCGACTACCGTGCCTACGATGGTAGCCAACCTCGCCCTCGCGTAGACTCCAGTGCCTCGTTAGTGGTAACCGTGGTGGCATCTGCAGCAGCTATGGTGGCATCTGAAGTGTCAACCTCCTCTCAAGCCCCAAAACGACAAGCAGAAGCGGTCCAAGTAGATTCCTTATTTAAAAGTGATGAATTGCTCATATGTAATATGTATCCAATATATATAGCTGAATCCCAGGACGCTGGCGGATATGCTACCTTAATACGTTCAGTGCGTTCGTGACACGTTGAATAAGTTATAAGGTCGCCAGGCATAGGTTGAATACGTCCTGGAAACGTTCGGTATAGGTTATAGATAAGTTACCTATAGGTTAGAAAAAAGTTACGCGAACGCTACACAGTAGACCTGCTGGCTGCCGACGTATGTCAACGTGAGATTAACTTAAACGTAACGTGCATGAACGTACGCATAACCTACCTGTCGCGTACACCAAACTTATGTCTAACTTATAAACAAAACGTCGGCGTAACCCGAAAATTTTATGCATGCAAAAATTTTTAGGCCGCATTCGACGTACAGCAACTTATACCAACGTATGTAAGCGTGCTCGTAACTTGTTCATAACTGACCCCTAACTTATTCAACGTACACCAGCGTTATTGCTAAATTTCTCATACGTCGGCATACGCTGATGCCATACGTCAATTGTGACAGCCACATAAATCAACTGCTTGTGAGAGGAGTTCGATTCGAACTCTTCGGACGAAACCAGTTAATATATATGCATTTCGTTGTCTAAGGCGGGAATTCTGAGAAACCACGAGACGGTTCTGCTTTCTTTTAGTATTTCCACAGCAAAGAAAGTTTTTGACTTTTTGTATTGGATCCCAAAGATGCATAACGATCCATATAAACAACGATATCTTGCGAATTCAGCTTAGTGCACCCTGCATTTCCTACTGGAATACTACGACAACTAATGCCGGTTTTCAGAAATTGGTCATACGCTAGAAGTCATCAAAATCAGACATTGATTTTTTTAGCATTCCAAAAACTTAGGAAATTGAAAAAAAGGCCAAAACTTTTTTAAGTAAACATCACAAAGACCTTTTATTTTTCAACCGCTTTACACTACAGGCATACTTGACAAACCAAAATTTAAATATTCACAAGAAAAGGAAAATTGCTATGAAAACATTATTATGGAAGCATACTTTCTTAAGGACCACTCTGGTGTTAACAAAATAATATCTAGGAGTTTATGTCATTTAAATGCTTGAACTTCTTGTCAGCGAAATTACGTGGAGTTCAGCTTATCAGGTTTTCAACAGAAATTTGACAGTCAGAATGTGCACTACCTGCACCGCTCTCTAACTTGCCGACTTAGAAATTAGTATAAGACGAAGTCCAAGGCTCTATTTAAAAGCAGGCAGGTTAAATGCACAGCATTTAAACTTTGCATGCTCATACAAATGTTCTTTCTCTGAAAATGTCATAGATTTTGGAGTTTTGGACACTATCTGCCCACGTGAATATGAAATTAAGGATACTACTGAGAGCATTTCATAAGATTCATATTTTGATTTAATTTATATCTGCAATGGAAAGCGCTTTACAAGGCTTAATGACAAGAGGGGCGACTTCGATTTTCGGATAGCTAACCTTTCGCATTGAGTAGCAATGCACCGTTTGCACCTGCACATGGAAATTTCGTCTCTGATTCGTCTCTAAGAAACGGGGAAGCTATCCGCCATTGAATACATTCAGACAGTTTGGCGTTTCTTTCAGGTCAAATTAGTAAATGAGGATGGTGAAGTATTGCCTGTGGGTGTCCCTGGAGAGTTATGGACTCGGGGATATACCACAATGCTCGGATACTGGGATGATCATGATCATACAGCTGAGGTTATAAGACAGGACAGGTGGTACAAAACAGGGTAAGGACAACATATGAGCCGCGACACGAGAAAACCAACAAAGTGGTTGTGCCTGGGCATCCGCTCAGTCTGATCAAAATTTTGGCTGTCCGCATTGAGCTAGCTTAGACATTTAGTTACTCTTCAAGTGCAAAGCGAAGACTCTAATTAGACTGGGCGGATGCCCAGGCTGATCTGAATTTCGCCGGGTGCACATGCCACATTGTTATTTTGTCGTGTCGCGGCTAATAAACAGTATTCTAATATTCGGACAGAATCACCTGACCAACGAGGTGGACCAAGACCAGACAGTCTGATACGGGACTGCACGGTTTTGTAAAAAAAAAAACTGTTTCACCATTTGTATCCTGATAGGAAAAATGGACTTCACAAAAAAACAATGTCGAACATGTTTAGACACTGTTCTCAAAGTGGCTGAGATGGTCGAATCATTACATAGTGAAGAAACTGCGTACTAGCACTTCTACAGGTGTGAGCCAGTTTGACATATACGAGTAATAAGGGAAAGATTCATTATCACTTAATAACTTCTTTTTTTCTTAACATATTTTTACATCACAAACGGTATCAGAAAGTAAAATTCTTCATCTTTAATACTGTGTTTTAATTTTGATTCTAGCAAAAGTACAAAATGGTCTTTTTTGGGGTGATTTTCTAGAGGTACATAATTAATTAAAACAAATAACAAAATCTACGTAAAAGCAGTAGGGCACATGAATTCAACGACTTATTTCGAATCAAATTGATACAAAATGTTATGCATCACAAATAGATCAGATGAGAAGAAAGAGTATATTTTCATCTGGTATAAAATTTATTAGTCTAGGTAAATGATAAAATGGTCTTTTTTTTCAATATTTGTTAAAATTTTAGTTGATTATTTTTTTACCGGTGGTTTCCGTGCGTTTCCGTAAAATGCCACGCTAGGACACGACTCCGGTTTTCAGGTCATAGCTCCAGGCGGAGATTAACACGATAAGGTATGATAGAATGTTGTAGAAATGAATTTTCAAGTGAATGAATTATTCAAAATGTAGATTTATCCAGTACTGTGTCTAAATTGTGCTTTAACTGAAAGAGAAAAGTAAATTTATTTAGTTTTTATTCTATTTTTCTGGTCCAGAGCTGCACTAGAGAACCATTTTGGTTTCTGATGTTAGAACAGAAACGAAACCGTGCTAGTGAAATACAATTATAATTGATGCCGATATTCTTCGGTCTTATTAGCAATCATATGAAGAGCATAGGTTGGCTAGCTTCTTTAAATTGGCGAAATAATTGATATCACCGGTGCCGAATTGAAAGACACAATACAAATTATCTTATGATTGAATAATGCCAATTAGTAATGTCGGTATGTTTAGAAATTAAGCTTTTGCTCAAGTGTTGCTCATTTATGTTATTATTTTTGTGAGGCAAACAAAACTCCACACTATCTGCATATTCAATATGCAGTTGACTCTAAAACCCAAACAAAACTTAGATTACAAATTACTAAATGAGGGTGAATTCCGGAAACTAAAGAAGAAAACCTGTGGTCCACGATGAGACTTACAATTACGAGAGGCTGATGGAAGGACGATAGTGACAGGTTGTATAATGGAACCCCTTTACGTCTGAGAAGTTTTCCGCCTTCGGAAGTCGAACTTGGGACCTCTGGATCAGCGGGTCAGCGTTTAGCCTACTGAGCTACAGGGGCTCCTCGAAGATAAAACTTTGGCGATCTCTAGCGATTTAATACCTATAATTTTGTTAGTAGGAAACAGAACACTTTATTTTTCTACAGCATTTAAGTTATGTTTATTTGCTGATTTTTTTTATATCTTAAAGAAAGTAAATTACTTAATTTACAAAGAAGGTCTACATGCATGTTTTTTTATTCATTTGTTTCATTCTTCTATTTAATGCATTATAAAAATCCGTAATTCCAATGAAAATGTTATTATTGTATCAAGTTTGATCTCTCATGTTTATTATTATTTTAAAATTTATAATCTTATTTTGATCCAGATTCATCAATTTCATTTTATTTCCATTCAAATATTACTCAATGTCAATTGATCAATGTGTGAATATACACTATTACTGACACGGCACGCGTATAACTGTGTGGCAATATTACACAAAAAAAAAACAAGAAAGTGACATATGCGCATAGCAATGACTAAGATCAGCCTAGGCGTTCGCCAAGTCTGGTCAAAGTATTTGCTGGTGGCATGGAGATAGCTTAGCTACCCTTAAAGTACACAGCGAAGACTCTGATCAGACTTGCCATATGCCCAGGCTGATCTGAGTCTTCACGTAGTACATATGACACTTTGTGGGTTTTGTCGTATCGCGGTTCGTCTGGATTAACGAAACGTAAGAATGTATGAAATATATATGCCGCGACTCGCCAAAACTAACACGGTGGCATGTGCACTTCGCGTAGATTCAGCAGTCCGAGCAGAGTCTTCCCTTTTCGCGTAAAGGGAGCTGAGAGTCTAAGCTCCCTCCATGCTGACAGCGAGGACTAAGATCAGCCTGGACATCCGCCCTGGACATGCGCCTACAAGATAGCGGACAGCGAAGACTGGTTGGATTGGGTGGATGCCAAGGCTGAACTGAGTCTTTGCTGGGCGTACATTCGGCTTTGTCAGCACGCAAAATGTTATAACAACGCAAAATGTAATAAAGTTATAACATTTTGCGTCGATCAAAATTTTTCCCCTAACGCAATTTGTAATAAATTTCTACATACGTTTATAAACTCTCGGTTTGAAGAAATATGATAAAACCCAGTGTTTATAAGCATGATAAGCACATAACAAGTTCAGAAAAGACGATATCAAGTATCATTGTTCGATTTTGTTTTGCATATAATACACCTTAGAAGTTATAACATTTTGCGTCGATCAAACTTTTTCCCCTAACGCAATTTGTAATAAATTTCTACATACGAATATACACTCTCGGTTTGAAGAAATATGATAAAACCCAGTGTTTATAAGCATGATAAGCACATAACAAGTTCAGAAAAAACGATATCAAGTATCATTGTTCGATTTTATTTTGCATATAATACACCTTAAAAGTTATAACATTTTGCGTCGATCAAACTTTTTCCCCTAACGCAATTTGTAATAAATTTCTACATACGAATATACACTCTCGGTTTGAAGAAATATGATAAAACCCAGTGTTTATAAGCATGATAAGCACATAACAAGTTCAGAAAAGACGATATCAAGTATCATTGTTCGATTTTATTTTGCATATAATACATCTTAAAAGTTATAACATTTTGCGTCGATCAAAATTTTTCCCCTAACGCAATTTGTAATAAATTTCTACATACGAATATACACTCTCGGTTTGAAGAAATATGATAAAACCCAGTGTTTATAAGCATGATAAGTACATAACAAGTTCAGAAAAGACGATATCAAGTATCATTGTTCGATTTTGTTTTGCATATAATACATCTTAGAAGTTATAACATTTTGCGTCGATCAAACTTTTTCCCCTAACGCAATTTGTAATAAATTTCTACATACGAATATACACTCTCGGTTTGAAGAAATATGATAAAACCCAGTGTTTATAAGCATGATAAGCACATAACAAGTTCAGAAAAAACGATATCAAGTATCATTGTTCGATTTTATTTTGCATATAATACACCTTAAAAGTTATAACATTTTGCGTCGATCAAAATTTTTCCCCTAACGCAATTTGTAATAAATTTATACATTCAAAGATATACTCTCGGTTTAAAGAAATATGATAAAACCCAGTGTTTATAAGCATGATAAGCACCTAACAAGTTCAGAAAAGACGATATCAAGTATCACTGTTCGGTTTAAATTTCATATAATACATCTTAAAAGTTATAACATTTTGCGTCGATCAAATTTTTTCCCCTAACGCAATTTGTAATAGATTTCTACATTCGAAGACATACTCTCAGTTTCAAGAAATATGATAAAACCCAGTGTTAATAAGCATGATAAGCACCTAACATGTTCAGAAAAGACGATATCAAGTATCACTGTTCGATTTTATTTTGCATATAAAACATCTAAAAAGTTATAACATTTTGCGTCGATCAAAATTTCCCCCCTAACGCAATTTGTAATAAATTTCTACATACGAAGATACACTCTCGGTTTGAAGAAATATGATAAAACCCAGTGTTTTTAAGCATGATAAGCACATAACAAGTTCAGAAAAGACGATATCAAGTATCATTGTTCGATTTTGTTTTGCATATAATACATCTTAAAAGTTATAACATTTTGCGTCGATCAAAATTTTTCCCTTAACGCAATTTGTAATAACTTTCTACATACGAATATACACTCTCGGTTTGAAGAAATATGATAAAACCCAGTGTTTATAATCATGATAAGCACTTAACAAGTTCTGAAAAGTCGATATCAAGTATCACTGTTCGATTTTATTTTGCATATAATACATCTTAAAAGTTATAACATTTTGCGTCGATCCAAATTTTCCCCTCACGCAATTTGTAATAAATTTCTACATTCGAAGAAATACTCGGTTGCAGAAATACATATGATAAAACCCAGTGTTTTTAAGCATGATAAGCACCTAACAAGTTCAGAAAACACGATATAAAGTATCACTGTTCGATTATATTTTGCATATAATACATCTTAAAAGTTTTAACATTTTGCGTCGATCAAAGTTTTTCCCCTAACGCAATTTGTAATAAATTTCTACATGCAAAATACTCTCGGTTTGAAGAAATATGATAAAACCCAGTGTTTATAAGCATGATAAGCACTTAACAAGTTCAGAAAAGACGATATCAAGTATCACTGTTCGATTTTATTTTGCATATAATACATCTTAAAAGTTATAACATTTTGCGTCGATCAAAATGTTTCCCCTAACGCAATTTGTAATAAATTTCTACATTCGAAGATATACTCTCGGTTTGAAGAAATATGATAAAACCCAGTGTTTATAAGCATGATAAGCACATAAGAAAGTCAGAAAAGACGATATCAAGTATCAATGTTCAATTTCATTTTGCATATTATACATCTTAAAAGTTATAACATTTTGCGTCGATCAAAATTTTTCCCCTAACGCAATTTGTAATAAATTTCTACATTCGAAGATAAACCCTCAATTTGTAGAAATATGATAAAACCCAGTGTTAATAAGCATGATAAGCACCTAACAAGTTCAGAAAAGACGATATCAAGTATCACTGTTCGATTTTATTTTGCATATAATACATCTAAAAAGTTATAACATTTTGCGTCGATCAAAATTTTTCCCCTAACGCAATTAGTAATAAATTTCTACATACGAAGATACACTCTCGCTTTGAAGAAATATGATAAAACCCAGTGTTTTTAAGCATGATAAGCACCTAACAAGTTCAGAAAACACGATATCAAATATCACTGTTCGATTTTATTTTGCATATAATACATCTTAAAAGTTATAACATTTTGTGTCGATCAAAATTTTTTCCCTAATGCAATTTGTAATAAATTTCTACATACGAAGATATTCTCTCGGTTTGGAGAAATATGATAAAGCCCAGTGTTTATAAGCATGATAAGCACATAACAAGTTCAGAAAAGATGATATCAAGTATCACTGTTCGGTTTAAATTTCATATAATACATATTAAAAGTTATTACATTTTTCGTCGATCAAAATTTTTCCCCTAACGCAATTTGTAATAAATTTCTACATACGAATATACACGCTCGGTTTGAAGAAATATGATAATACCCAGTGTTTATAAGCATGATAAGCACATAACAAGTTCAGAAAAGACGATATCAAGTATCATTGTTCGATTTTATTTTGCATGTAATACATCTTAAAAGTTATAACATTTTGCGTCGATCAAAATTTTTCCCCTAACGCAGTTTGTAATAAATTTATAGATTCAAAGATATACTCTCGGTTTGAAGAAATATGATAAAACCCAGTGTTTATAAGCATGATAAGCACCTAACAAGTTCAGAAAAGACGATATCAAGTATCACTGTTCGATTTTATTTTGCATATAATACATCTGAAAAGTTATAACATTTTGCGTCGATCAATTTTTTTCCCCTGACGCAGTTTGTAATAAATTTCTACATTCGAAGATATACTCTCGGTTTGAAGAAATATGATAAACGCCAGTGTTTATAAGCATGATAAGCACATAACAAGTTCAGAAAATACGATATCAAGTATCACTGTTCGATTTTATTTTGCATATAATACATCTTAAAAGGTATAACATTTTGCGTCGATCAAAATATTTCCCCTAACGCAATTTGTAATAGATTTCTACATTCGAAGATATACTCTCAGTTTGAAGAAATATGATAAAACCCAGTGTTAATAAGCATGATAAGCAACTTACAAGTTCAGAAAAGACGATATCAAGTATCACTGTTCGATTTTTTTTTGCATATAATACATCTTAAAAGTTATAACATTTTGCGTCGATCAAAATTTCCCCAAAAGGCAATTTCTAATAAATTTCTATATACGATTTATCTATCGGTTTGAAGAATATGTTAAAACCCAGTGTTTATAAGCATGATAAGCATCTAAGAAGTTCCTAAAAGTCGATATCAAGTAGAACTTTCCGATATTATTTTGCTTCGAGTCCATCTAAAAAGTTATAACATTTTGCGTCGATCAAACTTTTTCCTTTAACGCAATTTATAATAAATTTCTACGTTATAAGGCATGCGAAGACCATTATGAGAATACGGAAAGATGGCGACCAATAGGGTTCTCATGATGAATGCTTTAGTGACAACAAAAATTAATAAAAGTCGAAAACAAACTTCTTACAGTAATATGGTTACTGCAGCCGACACAAAATGAGCCGCGCAACGAAATAGGAAAAGCCCTGGGTTAACCGAAATTCCTTTTTTTAAAACTGCGTTACCCTAACATTGTAATACCAAATCACAAATGCCGCGGCCGTGTCATGATAAAGTGGGTCCTTGGGGCATGTACGGTCAGCCGATCAGTCTGCGCGTCCGCCCAAACTGACCAGAGCCTTTGTTGTCCTCTGGTATAATGATTCCGCGAGGAACAGGGAAGAGATTGATCAAACTACGCGTATGCGCTGGCTGATCTGTGTGCGTTACAATTACTGCCGACTCATATTCTTTCGGTGTGGCTCTTGGTAGTCCGATAACATTGACTTTTACGCCCTTTTGGATTGTATTTCAGTCATATAGAGATGATGGTAGGATCATACTGAAAAGTTACAAGGCAAAATTCAGACTGGGATACAGACTTGAATTGGGATACAGACTTGAATAAGTCAGTTGACTTTCTTCTGAACCCCGTTTTGTATAACATGTCTTACATTTGAGAATGAATGTACTGTTTCATATGTGTTATACAAAGAAAATAAAGTTTAAACCAAGGCAATATTCCACCGTCGGCGGAAGGCTTCTTGTATCCTAGTGGCCGTAGGGGCGGTGTGGGTAACAGGCCCGTTGTATCTTTGGCAAAGCCATACAACAGGTGCAAGGAATATTCATTCGTATTTGTGAAAGGATATGCATAGATCTGCTGTTCGGCTAACTTTACCGAGCCAAAAAGCGGCATTATAATAAATATTACAATCCGATCCCATAAAGCTCTACAATCAGCTGGCACACATTTACTTGGTTTATTAATTATTTCGGATATGCAATCCCACCAGCGCCGCGGAAGAGTGATAAGAGACATTCGGTTATAACGAAGAAGGTTGCGGGTTAGGGTTAGGGTCGGTCAGTAATAATTGCTATGGGTTTAAAACGGTTTTACGGGATCCCAAGTTTCACTCTCATCTTCCGCCGCGGTTTACAAACTTGCATTTGTTGTTCGGCTCGGTTTAAACCCCCGAATAATTCAGCTCCAATAATTATCATTTATCATATAGATACAGAATTTCAGACTGTATAAGAAGCTGTCTGAATGTTTTATAACGCTGAGTCTCTGAGTCTTTATGCCGCCCACCGGTCCGATAAAGGATTTTCCGGTCTGATAAAGCATTTATCAACCCGGCAGACTATTACTAACGTTAACGTCGTCGCGTGAGATACTTCGACGTTAAAATGGCGAGTGCGATGTGCCAAAACAGAAAATTTTCCAGCCTTTCAGGCATCATATCTCTCTTAATATCCATCGTAGACATTAAGTGTGACCACTTGTTTTCATAGCTAATGTGTCCCGCGGAATGCGTCAGTAAGTGTGGCTTGGAGAGGGATGCTCGTTGCCTGCCGAGACCTGCCCATTATATTTTTTCTTTCAAACTTTTGGGGTTTAGCGACACTGAAGAAGTCGAATACAGAAACGCGCGTCTGTCGCACTAAAATTGATATGGATACGTTTATATTAGATCAAAAGGAACACGTTGGTATCAAAATTAAAATGAAACTACTGACATTTTCGTTTCGCTACAAAACGCCTAGCTTTACAGGACTGGGTGGTCGAGAAATATATCAACTGGTGCTGCAATGCTGCATGTATGTACTAAGGCACATCATACCTATAAGACTCCTGACTCATTCGAAAAATAAATAAATAAATCACATCAAGACGTCATCGCTGTTGTGTTTCCAGAGTGTTTAGGGATGTTAGCTGATTCTCATAGAAATTTTCTTAAGTGGAATCTATATGATAAATAAATATTATTTCGCAGGTTTCTCATTCACACCCGATTTATCAGACCGACACCCCAATATCGGACCGAGGGTTGTCCGAGGTCCGATATTGGTCGAGGGCTGATAAATTGGATGATAACGAAAAACCCGTGTCATGATCTGTTTATCAAACAGATTCTATTTAAAGAACAAATGTACCGAAATAGTCGCTGGAAATCAACATTTTTGAAGTGGTGGTAACTTGCTACATCTGCTGAAGGGCAGAGTCTACTTCTAGCAAACACAACAGAAGGACACCTGAATGGGATTGTAATATTTTATTTTTATTTTATTTTATTATGCTTATAAACACTGGGTTTTAACATATTTCTTCAAATCGAAGATAAATCTTCGAATGTAGAAATTTATTACAAACTGCGTTAGGGGAACAAGTTTGATCGACGGAAAATGTTTTAACTTTTTAGATGGATTGGAAGCGACATAAAATCGAACAGTTATACTTGATATCGACTTTTCTGAACTTGTTAGGTGCTTATCATGCTTATCAACACTCGGTTTTAACATACTTCTTCAAACCGATAGTTAAACATCATATATAGAAATTCATTTAAAAAACTTGCGTTAGGGGAAAAATTTTGATCGACGCAAAATGTTATAACCTTTAAGATGTATTATATGCAAAATAAAATCGAACAGTGATACTTGCTATCGACTTTTCTGAACTTGTTAGGTGCTTATCATGCTTATAAACACTGGGTTTTAACATATTCTTCAAACCGATAGTAAATCTTCGAATGTAGAAATTTATTACAAATTGCGTTACGGGGCAAAGTTTGACCGATGCAAAATGTTATAGCTTTTTAGATGGATTGGAAAAAAAAAAAAAAAAAAAAAAAAATCGAACAGTTATACTTGCTATCGATTTTTCTGAACTTGTTAGGTGCTTATAATGCATATGAACACTCGTTTTTACATACTTCTTCAAACCGATAGTTAAACATCAAATATAGAATTTCAATACAAATTGCGTCAGGGGGGAAATTTTGTTCGACGCAAAATGTTGTAACTTTTTAGATGTCTTATATGCTAAATAAAATCGAACAGTGATACTTGATATCGCCTTTTCTGAACTTGTTAGTTGCTTATCATGCTTATAAACACTGGGTTTTATCATATTTCTTCAAACCGAGAGAATATCTTTGAATGTATAAATTTATTACAAATTGCGTTAGGGGAAAAATTTGGATCGAAGCAAAATGTTATAACTTTTAAGATGTATTATATGCAAAATAAAATCGAACAGTGATATTTGATATCGTCTGTTCTGAACTTGTTAGGTGCTTATCATGCTTATAAACACTGGGATTTATCATATTTCTCCAAACAGAGAGAATATCTTCGAATGTAGAAATTTATTACAAATTGCGTTAGGGCAAAAATTTTGATCGACGCAAAATGTTATAACTTTTATGATGTATTATATGCAAAATAAAATCGAACAGTGGTACTAGATATTGTCTTTTCTCAACTTGTTATGTGCTTATCATGCTTATGAACACTTGGTTTTATCATATTTCTTCAAACCGAGAGTGTAAATTCGTATGTAGAAATTTGTTACAAATTGCGTTAGGGGAAAAATTTTGATCGACGCAAAATGTTATAACTTTTAAGATGTATTATATGAAAATAAAATCGAACAGTGATACTTGATATCGTCTTTTCTGAACTTGCTATGTGCTTATCATGCTTAAAAACACTGGGTTTTATCATATTTCTTCAAACCGAGAGTGTATCATCGTATGTAGAAATTTATTACAAATTGCGTTAAGGGAAAAATTTTGATCGACGTAAAATGTTATAACTTTTTAGATGTATTATATGCAAAATAACATCGAACAGTGATACCTGATATCGTCTTTTCTGAACTTGTTATGTGCTTATCATGCTTATAAACACTGGGTTTTATCATATTTCTTCAAACCGAGAGTGTATATTCGTTTGTAGAAATTTATTACAAATTGCGTTAGGGGAAAAATTTTGATCGACGCAAAATGTTATAACTGTTAAGATGTATTATATGAAAATTAAACCGAACAGTGATACTTGATATCATCTTTTCTGAACTTGTTATGTGCTTATCATGCTTATAAACACTGGGCTTTATCATATTTCTTCAAACCGGGAGAATATCTTCGTATGTAGAAATTTATTACAAATTGCGTTAGGGAAAAAATTTTGATCGACACAAAATGTTATAACTTTAAAGATGTATTATATGAAAATAAAATCGAACAGTGATACTTGATATCGTCTTTTCTGAACTTGTTATGTGCTTATCATGCTTAAAAACACTGGGTTTTATCATATGTCTTCAAACCGAGAGTGTATCCACGTATGTAGAAATTTATTACAAATTGCGTCAGGGGAAAAATTTTGATCGACGCAAAATGTTATAACATTTTGGATGTATTATATGCAAAACAAAATCGAACAGTGATACTTGATATCGTCTTTTCTGAGCTTGTTAGGTGCTTATCATGCTTATAAACACTGGGTTTTATCATATTTCTTCAACCGAGAGTATATCTTCGAATGTAGAAATTTATTACAAATTGCGTTAGGGGAAAAATTCTGATCGACGCAAAATGTTATAACTTTTAAGATGTATTATATGCAAAATAAAATCGAACAGTGATACTTGATATCGCCTTTTCTGAACTTGTTATGTGCTTACCATGCTTATAAAGACTGGGTTTAATCATATTTCTTCAAATTGAGGGTTTATCTTCGAATGTAGAAATTTATTACGAATTGCGTTAGGGGAAAAATTTTGATCGACGCAAAATGTTATAACTTTTTAGATGTATTATATGCAAAATAAAATCGAACAGTGATACTTGATACCGTCTTTTCTGAACTTGTTATGTGCTTATCATGCTTATAAACACTGGGTTTTATCATATGTCTTCAAACCGAGAGTGTATATTCGTATGTAGAAATTTATTACAAATTGCGTTAGGAGAAAATTTGTGAGCGACGCAAAATGTTATAACTTTTAAGATGTATTATATGCAAAACAAAATCGAACAGTGATACTTGATATCGTCTTTTCTGAACTTGTTATGTGCTTATCATGCTTAAAAACACTGGGTTTTATCATATTTCTTCAAACCGAGAATGTATATTCGTATGTAGAAATTTATTACAAATTGCGTTAGGGGAAAAATTTTGATCGACGCAAAATGTTATAACTTTTAAGATGTATTATATGCAAAATAAAATCGAACAGTGATACTTGATATCGTCTTTTCTGAACTTGTTATGTGCTTATCATGCTTAAAAACACTGGGTTTTATCATATTTCTTCAAACCGAGAGTATATCTTCGTATGTAGTAATTTATTACAAATTGCGTTAGTGGGAAAATTTTGATCGACGCAAAATGTTATAACTTTTTAGATGCATTATATGCAAAACAAAATCGAACAGTGATACTTGATATCGTCTTTTCTGAACTTGTTATGTGCGTTTCATGCTTAAAAACACTGGGGTTTATCATATTTCTTCAACCGAGAGTATATCTTCGAATGTAGAAATTTATTACAAATTGCGTTAGGAGAAAAATTTTGATCGACGCAAAATGTTATAACTATTAAGATGGATTATATGCAAAATAAAATCGAACAGTGATACTTGATATCGTCTTTTCTGAACTTGTTATGTGCTTATCATGCTTAAAAACACTAGGGTTTATCATATTTCTTCAACCGAGAGTATATCTTCAAATGTAGAAATTTATTACAAATTGCGTTAGGAGAAAAATTTTGATCGACGCAAAATGTTATAACTTTTAAGATGTATTATATGCAAAATAAAATCGAACAGTGATACTTGATATCGTCTTTTCAGAACTTGTTATGTGCTTACCATGCTTAAAAACACTAGGGTTTATCATATTTCTTCAACCGAGAGTATATCTTCGAATGTAGAAATTTATTACAAATTGCGTTAGGAGAAAAATTTTGATCGACACAAAATGTTATAACTTTTAAGATGTATTATATGCAAAATAAAATCGAAAAGTGATACTTGATTTCGTCTTTTCTGAACTTGTTATGTGCTTATCATACTTAAAAACACGGGGGTTTATCATATTTCTTCAACCGAGAGTATATCTTCGAATGTAGAAATTTATTACAAATTGCGTTAGGAGAAAAATTTTGATCGACGCAAAATGTTATAACATTTTGGATGTATCATATGCAAAATAAAATCGAACAGTGATACTTGATATCGTCTTTTCCGAACTTGTTAGGTGCTAATCATGCTTATAAACACTGGGTTTTATCATATTTCTTCAACCGAGAGTAAATCTTCGAATGTAGAAATTTATTACAAATTGCGTTAGGGGAAAAATTCTGATCGAAGCAAAATGTTATAACTTTTAAGATGTATTATGTGCAAAATAAAATCGAACATTGATACTTGATACCGTCTTTTCTGAACTTGTTATGTGCTTATCATGCTTATAAACACTGTGTTTAATCATATTTCTTCAAATTGATTGTTTATCTTCGAATGTAGAAATTTATTACGAATTGCGTTAGGGCAAAATTTTGATCGACGCAAAATGTTATAACTTTTAAGATGTATTATATGCAAAATAAAATCGAACAGTGATACTTGATACCGTCTTTTCTGAACTTGTTATGTGCTTATCATGCTTATAAAAACTGGGTTTTATCATATTTCTTCAAACCGAGAGTGTATATTCGTATGTAGAAATTTATTACAAATTGCGTTAGGGGAAAATTTGTGATCGACGCAAAATGTTATAACTTTTAAGATGTATTATATGCAAAATAAAATCGAACAGTTATACATGATATCGTCTTTTCTGAACTTGTTATGTGCTTATCATGCTTATAAACACTGGGTTTTATCATATTTCTTGAAACCGAAAGTGTATATTCGTATGTAGAAATTTATTACAAATTGCGTTAGGGGAAACATTTTGATCGACGCAAAATGTTATAACTTTTAAGATGTATTATATGCAAAATAAAATCGAACAGTGATACTTGATATCGTCTTTTCTGAACTTGTTATGTGCTTATCATGCTTAAAAACACTGGGTTTTATCATATTTCTTCAAACCGAGAGAATAGCTTCGTATGTAAAGATTTAATACAAATTGCGTTAGGGAAAAAATTTTGATCGACGCAAAATGTTATAACTTTTAAGATGTATTATATGAAAATAAAATCGAACAGTGATACTTGATATCGCCTTTTCTGAACTTGTTATGTGCTTATCATGCTTAAAAACACTGGGTTTTATCATATTTCTTCAAACCGAGAGTATATCTTCGTATGTAGAAATTTATTACAAATTGCGTTAGGGGGGAAAATTTTGATCGACGCAAAATGTTATAACTTTTTAGATGTATTATATGCAAAATAAAATCGAACAGTGATACTTGATATCGTCTTTTCTGAACTTGTTATGTGCTTATCATGCTTAAAAACACTGGGGTTTATCATATTTCTTCAACCGAGAGTATATCTTCGAATGTAGAAATTTATTACAAATTGCGTTAGGAGAAAAATTTTGATCGACGCAAAATGTTATAACTTTTAAGATGTATTATATGCAAAATAAAATCGAACAGTGATACTTGATATCGTCTTTTCTGAACTTGTTATGTGCTTACCATGCTTAAAAACACTGGGGTTTATCATATTTCTTCAACAGAGAGTATATCTTCGAATGTAGAAATTTATTACAAATTGCGTTAGGGGAAAACTTTTGATCGACGCAAAATGTTATAACTTTTAAGATGTATTATATGCAAAATAAAATCGAACAGTGATACTTGATATCGTCTTTTCTGAACTTGTTATGTGCTTATCATGCTTAAAAACACGGGGGTTTATCATATTTCTTCAACCGAGAGTATATCTTCGAATGTAGAAATTTATTACAAATTGCGTTAGGAGAAAAATTTTGATCGACGCAAAATGTTATAACTTTTAAGATGTATTATATGCAAAATAAAATCGAACAGTGATACTTGATATCGTCTTTACTGAATTTGTTATGTGCTTACCATGCTTAAAATCATATTTCTTCAACCGAGAGTATATCTTCGAATGTAGAAATTTATTACAAATTGCGTTAGGAGAAAAATTTTGATCGACGCAAAATGTTATAACTTTTAAGATGTATTATATGCAAAATAAAATCGAACAGTGATACTTGATATCGTCTTTTCTGAACTTGTTATGTGCTTATCATGCTTAAAAACACTGGGTTTTATCATATTTCTTCAAACCGAGAGTGTATCTTCGTATGTAGAAATTTATTGCAAATTGCGTTAGGGGGAAAATTTTGATCGACGCAAAATGTTATAACTTTATTACATTTTGCGTTGTTATAACATTTTGCGTGGTGACACGGCTTTGTTCGTTTTGTCATGTCGTGGAAAAAAATCTGTTCTCTTTAACGATAAAATAAATGCATAATGTTTACTCACTCATTAAATTATAGGTTTTTATAATCGTGAAATTTTAATTAAACTAATTTTCACAAGCCTTTTTTTTATTATTATATTTTTTTAATCAAAAGTTTGTGCAATCAATTATATTTTTGCTTGACTGTTCTAACAAAACCCTCAGTAATACAATTGTGTGACATACAATTCATTTATTTATTTTTTTATTTATTTATTGTTCTTGTTAATGTTGAACTTAAATTCTATGTTTGAATCAAACACACATTGTGTCTTTTTATGTTTGAGAGAGAGAGAGAGAATTTGGTCACGTAAAATTTTGATAATCATTGCATTAAGAGACTAAATGACATGAACTGTTAGTAAATAACCAAAAGCACCTCTTTTTCCCCCTTATTGGCTGCAAAAGTCATTTTGGATTTCTGGAGCGTGACAATTCCTTTTAAGAACCAAACATCTTTGAATAATAATAATAACAATATGATTCTTCTTCTTCTTCTTCTTCTTCTTCATATTATTATTATCATTATTATAAAATATCATCATCATGTGTTCTGACAGCATCATGCAAAGGAAATCCAAAAGGTTTAATTACATTACCATAATTATTTAATGCATGAGTCTGACTATTCTAAGAGACTCGTGAAATGTGATCAATATTCAATTAAAGTCATAAAGATAGATATTTTATCATGATCGAGATGAAAATATTAGCCTCAGGAAATACCTTGACACCTGCGATTATCGCATACTGTCGTTAAGTTTCGGAGATCCACCGAAAGATCTCTGGAGATCTACCTGTCTAAGACGAAACTCAATAACCTGGATGACGAAGTACGAGTATTCTGCCAGATGAATTCCTAACTTGCCATAAAAAATACATAGACATTGCAGAATCAGATTAGACGCTGCAGCACGTTGTTTTTGATCACATGTTTTTACTGCTTACTTACAGTTTACAGAAAAAGCTATATATAAATGATAGATTAAAATTACCAGGCACTACTGAGATGATGAATTGTCTCATTCAGTTTATAAAGATACGAAGAATATATGGGTTAAGGGTAAATGTGGCGGTACTCCCTCCTTTTGACTCTCCGTGACGTTTGTCTTTAAATATTCCGTATTTATATTTGTCGGTGGTAAATAAATAAAAAAAAACTATTTTCGCCTTATACAATGATTGATATACTTATCATTAGCGGCGGGGGTGGTCGGGTGGTGCGATGGTGCTGTGTGTAACTTCTAGTGCCGGGGCTTCCTCTTGATTTGGAACATTGTAGGGCAAGGGCTTACTGTGCTTGCAGTAGGTGCGGGTGGGGGTTGTTTGGACGTTGTTTTCTCTCGTCTATCATTTCTTTCTTCTTTCTCTCTCTCTGGGAGACGGCCCGATATAGGCTGAAATACTGCCTCAAAGGGCCGTTAAACCCAAAATAATCAATCAATCAATATCATTAGCGGTTGATTATAAGCTAATCCAGTATACAATCGGACGAGAAGTAGATAAGCAATACATTTTTGTATTTCAACCCTATAAATTGTATGTATGTTGAGAAAAAACGAATATCAATACAACGTAACAGAATAGCAGGTTGTGTAATTTAAACATATTTTATTGCCTCTTAATATGCCAAGCAGTTGGGTCGGACCACATGTTCTTTCAACATTAGCTACGGTCCTCTCCATAGGTAAGCAGGTTGTTTGGAAGAGAGCGCTGAAGTGCAAATGTTTTCCTTTCTTGCAGTGAAGTATGATAGCAGCGCTTACGCATATGGTGTTTGTGTATTTCCAGAGATATAGGTATCATGGATGAAGAAGGGTACTGTACAATTTGTGGTAGAATTAAAGATATCATCATTCGCGGAGGAGAAAACATTAATCCCCTAGAGATTGAACAGATGCTTTATAGGCATCCAAAAGTCATGGACGTTCAGGTACATGTACGACGAATAACTTTAGAAATAAGCAGTCTTTTGAACAGACTCAATGAAACTTTTTTTGTTTGTTTGTTTTTATTTATGTTGATTTTGTCTGTTCTTTGTTCATAGCTTTCAAAGGAATAGTTTTCATGCCCCCAGTGGAACTTCGGGTGGCATATTAAAATCGCACCGTCCGTCCGTCCGACTGTCCGTCCGTCAGTCCGTCTGTACGTGACAAATCGTGTCTCGGCGATAACTTTAAAACTACTGAAGCAAATTTAATAAAACTTCACAGAAAAATAAAGCATGATAAGAAGGTGTGTCGCCCGCAAGTCTTAGGTCCCTACGCCCAAGATCAGGGCCACAATTGGGTCAAAATTCAAATTGTGTCTCGAAATCGTGTCTCAGCGATAATTTTAAAACTACTGAAGCAAATTTAATAAAACTTCACAGAAAGATAAAACATAATAATAAAGTATGTTGCGCAGAAGACGTAGGTCCCTACGCCCAAGGTCAAGGCCACGGTGGGTCAAAAGTCAAATTGTGTCTCAAGATTTGGTCTCAGCGATTACTTATAAACTACTGAAGCAATTTTAATGAAACTTCACAGAAAGATGAAACATAATGAGAAAGTGTGTTGCACATAAGCTTTCGGTTGCCAGGTTCAAGGTCAATGTCACAATTAGGGGTCAAAGGTCAAATCTCGCTTCTGTGATAACTTAAACGGAATGGCTATTGCCAGTCGACTGGCAATAGCGATTTTACGTTAAAATTGCTATTGACAGTTGACTGGTAATAGCCATTTTACGTTGAACTCGCTATTGCCAGTTGATTGATAATGGCAATTTAAACGTAAAATCGCTATTGCCAGTTGACTGGTAATAGTAATTTCCTCGTAAAATCCCTATTGCCAGTTGACTGGTAGCAGCGCAAATAACATCAGAAACGCTAATTCCAAGGGAAAATTCTATTTATCAGCAAGCTTCCTTCTTTAATTTTTGTTTTTGCGCTCTCATTTATACATGTATGAATTACTGATTATCTTATTGCACTATTTTACAACCTTCAAACTTCAAAATAAACGAGTGCCACGATTTCATATATTTTTATTCCGTCAACAGATACCAGATTACTAAGAAGTGATCTTACTGCTTATTTTCGATAAACCGTGCATCTCCGCTGTCTTTTCGGAGTCTTCCCTGTTATCATCACAACAGTCTACAAATTCTGTCTACTGTACAGAGGAAAAGCGAGCCATCTGGTCGGTCTGTGCAGATGCATAGGCTGAAATACATATATCAATATTTTAACGTAAAATGGCTATTACCAGCCGACTGTCACTAGACCTTTCCTAACTTAAAACCTGAAGCGAATGTCATCAAACTTCACATAAAGATAAACCATAATGAGAAGGTATATTGCATACAAGATTTATGATCACAAATCCAAGGTCAAGGTCACAGTCTGGGGGGTCATAAGTCAAATTATGTCTCGGCAATTACTCAGAAAAGTACCAAAGCAAATTTGAAAGAAAGATAAAAACTATTGGGAAGATTTGCCATGCACAAGACATAGGTTCCCACGCCCAAGGTCAAGGCCATAGCCGGAGGTCAAAGGAGAAGTCATTTATCCCCAATTACCAAAATATACTGAAACAAACTTCATTAAACTTCATAAAAGGTATAAAGCAAAGAGCGAATATGCCACAAACAAATTATGGTTCTGTTGCTCAAAGTTAGGATCACAGTCAGGGCTCAGAGGTCAAATCATGTCTCTGAACTGACTAAGAACTGCTGAAGCGACTTTCATTCAGCTTCACTGAAAGGTAAAGTATGACAAAATGGCAATGTAAAGAAAAGTAAAGAATAATGATAAGTTATGTAAAAGCAACATTTAGGTTCCCACACCCAATGTCAAGGACACAACACAGTTTGCTTTGGGGGGTTGAATTAGGTCCCCTTGAATCCTCTTAAACTTCTAAAGTGCATTTAAACGTAACAGAAAATTAAATCGAAATGACAATGTATATCATGTACAAGACTCAGGTTCTATGCCCAAGGTCAAGGTCACAACTAGGGCTCAAAGATTAGTTTAAGGGGCCTTCGGGACATTTGTTACACACTGTAACAATTCTTGTTAAAATAGAAACTATCAAATATACTCCAAGCCTACTGAGACTGTTTTTGTTGAGTTAATGACAAGCCTTGAAATCGGGTGGACCACCACTGTAACACTTTATGTGTCTTTTGATAAGGAGCATTTTACGATAAATTATAAGTGAAACATCTCATTTTATTCGTATATGTACGAGCGCAAATTTCGTCATCAACATTCTGTATTTCATTCAACTGATTTTGATTTGTCTTTTTTTTGCAACAATCCAGACCACTGTCTTTTTATGTATTTTTATTTTTATTCTAGATTTAAGCTTTCCATCGAATTTTCAATAACCGGTAGCTGTTTAACATGCATTCTTTGTTTAGTAGTTATTAAAGCTGCCTAAGTCTATCTTATTAGTTTCAGTTGACAAGTTGTACTTGGACATCAGTACAAAAGAATACACATCGAAAGGAGGTCACTCTCGCAATGTCTCCCCTTCAAATGAGAACTATTCTTGAAGGAACATAAATATACCTGATAGATGAATGGATACACCACCTTGTAATTTTTTGTTTGTGTGACTTCTTATAACCTTTAATGAATGACGAAGGTATGCCAAAATGGAGTTAACACTCAGGGAAAGAATTTTTCTCACCTAGAAGCAAAATATATCATTTTTAAAGAACTGACCCCTCACTTAGAAGGGAAGCAAACAGAAATCACAGTTTACTCCACTTGAGTGTTTATCAGTTGAAACATGAGCTTAGGCCACATGGTTATAAAACTTTTTTTCATGCTCAACTCAGCGGAGCATGAAATTTTACCTGCTTATAAATAGCAAATTATCTTTAAGTACAGTTCTTTTCTTTCTCAGTTCAACCGAGTATGAATTTTCTCTGCTGATGAATATGAAAATACCAACTAATACTGAGTATGAAATTTTCTCTGCTGATGAATATGAAAATGCCAACTTATATTGAGTATGAAATGTTCTCCGCTTATGAATATGAAAATGTCAACATTAGTTGGCATTTTCATATTTATCAGCAGAGAAAATCAAGCTCAGCAGAGTTGAGCACGAAAAAAGTTTTATAACCTCGGGGCAAGGTTTGTTCATTCATACAGGTGGTCGGAGTGCCAGATTTGCGACTTGGAGAAGAAATATGTGCCTGGATAAAACTGAAAGATAAAGCATCAACAACAGAAGAGGAAATAAAAGTTTTCTGCAGAGAAAAGGTGAGTAACTTATAAATACAAAAAGTATAATTTACTTGTAATTTAAAAAATATAAATTATTTCACATTAATTTCGGTAAATTTTAAGAGTAACTACACTTCAGGAACTGACTGAATCAGATCCCAAACCCTACCCCCAACATCAAAGGGAAAGATTGACAAAGACATCCAAACAAATAATAAAGTACAAGTGATAATCCGGGTCAGCAGCTCTTTCCCAAATAGGTGGCCACTCAGCTATCTTTATTGAACTAAATAATTTAGACCAACAGAAGGGTTACAACAGACTAAGCAAATTATACGAAAAACATTTAACAATTATTTTTACCTATTTTCTATATTTAGCTCACCTGAGCCTTTAGGCTCAGGTTGAGCTATTGTGATCACCAAGTGTCCGTCGTCCGTCGTCCATCGTGCGTCGTGCGTCGTCAACAATTTGCTATAAATGACATCGTCTCTGAAACCGCTAGGCCTAGGGCTTTGATATTTGGTACGAAGCATTGTCTAGTAGACCTCTACCAAGTTTGTTCAAATGGTGGCCTCAGGGTCCAAAGTGGCCCTGGGGCAGGGGGTCTTGGGTTCGAAACTAAAAAATACTTAAAAATCTTCTTCTCCAAAACTGCTCGGCTAAGGTGCTTGAAATTTGGTATGTAGTATTGCCTAATGGTCCTCTACCAAGTTTGTTCAAATGGTGGCCCCAGGGTCCAAAATGGCCCTTGGACAGGGGGTCTTGGGCTTGAAACTAAAAAATACTTAAAAATCTTCTTCTCTAGAACTGCTTAGCTCAGATGCTTGAAATTTGTTCTGTAGCATTGCCTAATGGTCCCCTACCAAGTTTGTTCAAATGGTGGCCCCAGGGTCCAAAATGACCCTGGGGCAGGGGGTCTTTGGTTCGAAACTAAAAAATACTTAAAAATCTTCTCCTCTAGAACTGCTTTGCTCAGATGCTTGAAATTTGGTATGTAGCATTGCCAAGTGGTCCTCTATCAAGTTTGTTCAAGTGGTGGCCCCATGGTCCAAAAAAGCCCTAGGGCAGGGGGTCTTGGGGTCGAAACTAAAAAATACTTAAAAATCTTTTTCTGCCCCATGGTCCAAAAAAGCCCTAGGGCAGGGGGTCTTGGGGTCGAAACTAAAAAATACTTAAAAATCTTTTTCTCCAGAACTACTTGGCTCAGATGCTCGAAATTTAGTATGTAGCATTGCCTAGTAGTCCTCTACCAAGTTTGTTCAAATGGTGGCCCCAGGGTCCAAAATGGCTCCGGGGCAGGGAGTTCCAGGTTTGAACAATAGAATTACATAGAAAAATATTTAAAAAATCTTCTTCTTCAGAACTGCAAGGCTCAGATGCTTAAAATTTGGTATGTATCATTGACTAATAGTTCTTTACCAAGTTTGTTCAAATGGTGGCCCCAGAATTCAAAATGGCTCCTTGGCATGGAGTCCAAGGTTTGAACCATAGAAATGCAAAGAAAAATATCAAAAAAATCTTCTACTTCAGAACCACAAGGCTTAAATGCTTGAAATTTGGTATGCTGTATTGCCTAGTGGTCCTCTACCAAGTTTATTAAAATTTTGGCCCCAGGGTCCAAAATGGCCCCGCGGCAGGAAGTCCTAGGTTTGAACCATAGAAATACATAGAAAAATATTCAAAAATCTTTTACTTCAGAACTACTTAGCTCAGATGCTTGAAATTTAGTATGTAGCTTTGCCTAGTAGTCTTTTACCAAGTTTGTTTAAATGATGACCCCTGGGTCTAAAATGGCCCGCCCCAGAGTGTCCTGGGTTTGAACCATAGAAATACATAGAAAAATATTCAAAAATCTTCTTCTTCAGAATCACATGGCTCAGATGCTTGAAAATTAGTATGATGCCTTGTAGTCCTTTATCAAGTTTGCTAATGATGGCCCCATGGTCCAAAATGGCCCTGCGGCAGGGAGTCCTGAGTTTGAACCATAGAAATACATATAGGAAACTATTCAAAAATCTTCTTGTTCCGAACCACTTGGCTCAGATGTTTGAAATTTGGTATGATGCATTGCCTGGTGGACTCCTGCAAAGTTTGTGTAAATGGTGGCCCTGCGATCCGAAATGCCTCTGGGGCAGGGAGTCCTGGGTTCGAACTCAAAATGTACTTATAAATAAAATCTTCTTCTCCACAACCCGTTTGTGCAGATGCTTGAAATTTTGAATGATGCATTGCCTAGGGATCCCTTACCAAGTTTGTTCAAATGACGGTGCCAGGGTCAAAAATGGCCCCGCCCCAGGGGGTCCAGGGTTTGAACCATAGAAATGGGTAGAAAAATATTCAAAAATCTTCTTCTTCAGTACCACTTGGCTCAGAGGCTTGAAATTTAGCTTCTATCATTACCTAGTGGTCCTTTACCAAGATTATTCAAATGATGGCCCCAGGGTCCAAAATGGCCCGGCCCGATGGGTCCAGGGTTTGAACCATAGCAATACATAGAAAAATATTCAAAAATCTTCTTCTTCAGAACCATTTGGAAATGGTTGCAAACTATTAGGTTTGTTCAAACTATGACCCTAGTTTGACCTTAAACCTTTTAGCGCAGGTGAGCGATTCAGGGCCTTTTGGCCCTCTTGTTATTATAGAAGGGTTAAAATGAGAACACAATAAATAAACAGCACCGAACATAAAACAAATGCAACCGCAACAAAAGTACCGCCTTGGTAAAGTAGCATGAATCTTATACATAAAGATTGCATTTTCGTGTAGAAACGTGTATCTATGGCGGTTAAAACATGTACAAATAAATTTATTTGACTGCTTTTCCTTTATTTCTATTTCAGATGGCAAAATTTAAAGTTCCAAAATACATCCAGTTTGTGGAAGAATTTCCATTGACTGTTACTGGAAAGGTTCAGAAGTATAAAATCCGATCAGAGGCAACTAAATCTCTGGGACTGGAACATATCATAACGTGACCAAGACATTCATGGTTTTTAAATCATCATTATGCAATCGTCATTGTTGTAACAGAATGAAATAAGAACTACTGATAAGCAAGTGTTTTTGTGTAAATTATTGATAATTTTCCCTTTTTTTCTGAAAAAAAAAACATTGTGGGGTGTATCATCAGATTGTATTGTATTTGAGCAGAAATACAAAATAAGAATGTCACAAATCGTCAGCTTATATGAGGTTTTGTCAAAAAAATAAACACATATTTTCACAAGTTGTGTTGTCAGTCTTTTCTGAATGTATGTTGATTTCTAGCTGCATTTCTAACGTGAAGTATGGATAATTGCAAACATTTAGAGATTTATGTGATGCATTGGCTAGTCCACTTTTTGCTGAAGCTCACTGCCCACCGCACAACATTTGAAAAACTGAGCCGCCTAACGACAAAACTAACAATGTGGTTGTGCGCCCAGTGCAGACTCAGATTAGTCTGTGCATCCGCCCAGTCAAATCAGAGTCTTCGCTGTCCGCATGGAGGTAGCGTATACCCTCAGCTACCCTTTAAGAGCCTACCGGAGAGTCTGATCAGATTGGGCGGATGCCCAGGCTGATCTGAGTCTGCAATGGGCGTACATCCACTTTGTTTATTTTGTCGTGTCGCGATTCAACTATCTCTACAGATTAAATTTTGTTTACTGTCGCGTCAATGCACTTTTAATTTTGGACCAAACCTTGAAATAGGTTGAGCAGCTTGTCACGGAAAAAGTCGGCTCTTCCCGTATCAGTCAGAACGCTTTTATATATATTTACAATACATGTCATTGTGGTCCAGAGGTTCAGCTTGTAGACTATTAGACTAATAATTTATAATCAGTGGTTCGAATACCGTATTTCCCTTTTCTTTTTGCCCCCCCACCCCCCCCCCCCTCCTCGCCACCTTTTCTGCCTTTTTTACTCATTTTATTTTTATTTTTTTTTATCAATTTCATTTCATTTTAAGTTCTCCACTTCCAATAACGAATTCCCCTCTTCTTGTTTTACTACGAATTATGTGAAACTACACATAATAGCTAGGGTTTATACAATGCAAAGGGGTATCTTGTATCAAAACGAGAATTCACATGATGAATGGATGAAATGGCGGCTTAACGTCTATTCAACAATATTTTAGTCATACCAGGACGCTTCAAGGGTGATTTTGAAAGACTATGTGCAATAAAGCACCGGTTAAGTTTAAACAGAGCCTTGTCTGCCATGTGGACTCTACCCAATGATCCAAAGTCGGGAGCGCCAACAACTTTGCTACACGGACGCTTCAGCATCAAGTGCAACTCCAAAATAACGCTCGACCGTGACAAAACCGAATCTCTGTCTGACCTTGAGAAAGCATAAATTTTGTCATTTTGAGCAGCGGGATTGGTTGCGGTCCTGCCGGAGCGTCCAACTAATTTGGATAATAGTAGGGCAAGGGGCCTACTGTACTTGCAGTAGGGGCGGGTGGGGTTGTTTGGATATTTTTCTCTTGCCTATCGCATCTCTTTTCTTTCTCCGTCTCTCTGGCAGACGCCTCAGTATAGATTGAAATACTGTCCAAACGAGTCGTAAAATCAAAAAAAAAAACCCAACCAACCAACATTTTGAGCTGACTTTCTGCTTTGTCTAATCAGCAATATCCTGGTCAGTCTGCATGCTGCGTTGAGGTTATGTTTCGCCCTTTCTCTGTTGGACAGGCAAGTTCATGAGTCTTCAAAAAGAGACTTTTTAAACAGATTGATTGTGCATGACTTTGCCAGACAAAACAGCATGAAAGAGTACCTAAATCTACATGACAGGCAATCGTCCAGCCATAATATGAGTTCAACAGTTTTTGGTTCAATTCTAGTAGAAGATTCGCCACGCGTTATCCCAACTTTGTCCGAAATGTAGGAGGAACGGAAAAAAAAGAAAACAAATATGTGAACACTTTCATGTATCATTTGAGAATAGGCAACGACACAGTAGCTCGATAGAATAAATTGCTCAATGCCAATGAGACCCATAAACAGTTAAAAAATCTTCCCACGATATGCTATATTGGGGAAAAAATACCCATCCACCGCCCCTGCTGCTGGCAAAAACAACAAAAAAAAAACGCTGACCCAACGGTATGCCCATGCAAAACTTATTATATACTCGTAGTGCTTATTGCTTTACCCACTTCGCCACAGCGGACAGTGTATTTTTGGCATTATTACTCAAGTTATACCATGCACTTTACTGACGGATAATGACGAGTGCATTCGGGTATATTACGGAGAAAAGCGGACGGTTGTTTTGCTACAGATATAGTCGTGGTTACCCATTTACGAGGTTCGAATGGAATCGGCGACCTTTTGACACGACAGGCTAGAAATTTTATTTATAGCAGCTGCACGCATACACATACCTTTAAATTATTGCCTGCAATTTACAGTTTACATAGCCCATGCTCATCATAGCGATGGTCCTAACTTTATTTAAATTAATTTGATTATGCGCTATAATGTTTCTTAGAAAAAATACTGGCTGAATGGCACTCTAAGCTCTTTCTAAATACTATCCATGGATATTAAGTGGTAAATCCAAAACAAGGCTTAGTAAGAAAAACCAATCTGGTGCCGATAGAGATATCGTGGCTACTTACAGCAAAATATAAGTTTTTCAAGTTTCAAACTTATTTGTTTTCCTTAGAACTACGAAGATCAGTATATTATGTTAATGATATATAAAGATTCCATATCGATAACCTAAAATACCAAAATAACCTCAGCTAGTCTCGTTATTGACATTTCTGAATGGAACACAGAGTAGTAGAATATGCTATCTTTATGATAGTAAACTTTGTTCAGCCTTCAAGACCCAGCCAAAATAGTAATTTGGTGCTGATCCTCATATTTTCCAAACCAAAGTAACTCAGTGTAAAACTTGGGGATAAAAGAGACAGATAATCACAAAATTTGGTTCTTTTAAGCTCACTCGTAGTAAGAATGTAATGGAAATCACATGAGTTTTATATAAAGATTAAATCTTTCTTATGCAGTTTCAGTCGTACTATACTGTATCTAATAAACCATATTTGAGCCGCGACACGAGAATACCAACAAAGTGGTTGTGCGCCCAGCGCAGACTCAGATAAGCCTTGGCATCCGCCCAGTCTTCGCTGTCCGCATGGATGTAGCCTAGACCCTTAGCTACCATTTGAGAGACGTTCTCAGTTAAGCTGGGCCATTAGCTATTAATTTTGTCCTTCGTGTTACCTTTCTTTAAATTACAAAATGATGGTCCTGTTTACCCTCTGACAAGTTGCCTACTGTCTAGAGAAGTAGATAAAAGTACCAAGACATGCATGCGTTTTGTTAGACATTTTTAACACTGGTTCGTATAATGATACCTTGGTTTAGAAGGCGACGTTTTTAAATGTCGCAATGATATGAATGCCGCACGGCTAAAAAAGATAAATCACTGCTTAAAATCGAGTTCCATTATTAAATTCAGGTTATTTCTTACATATTTCCCCGCTTAAATAATATCCAAAGAGTAGTTTTTGCTACGAAATGAGACTGGGAACTAATGTCGCATATATTATGTAATCTACGTCACATCGGTAAATTCATGATACAGATATTAACTAAAATGGCCCGGCAGTATAAAATTTACAAGATCACACAAAGAAATATGTGTTTTCAATATTTTATATCATTTGTGCAAATTTGCTCCATTTTGTATAATTTACTCGACTTCAAAATACATTTCCCTAGCATTTTTCTGTAAGGATGTAACCTTACGTCACGGGCTTGTTTTCTATTCTAGCCCATAACCTTACTAGGTCGTTGGGGCACCACAGATGACTTCAAAACAATCCCTTTCCACCTTGTCCTGTCTTCAGCTGCCCTAGTTGAGCTGGCAAAATCCATTCCTGTCCACTCCTTGATATTGTCTTCCCACCTCTTCTTCTGTCTACCTCTTCTTCTTTTTCCTTTCACTGTGCCCTGAAGAATTGTCTTTGCTAAACCAGAAGACCTTGAGACGTGGCCCAACCACCTTAGTTTCCGTTTCTTGACCGGCGTAAGGAGTTCATCATATTCTCCAATGGCTGCTTGGATCCTCCTGCGAACCTCCTCATTGGTTATATGGTCCTTGTACGAAATGTTCAGTAACCTTCGGTAGCATCTCATCTCAAAGGCCTGCGTTCTTTTCTCTAACTCTGCTGTCAATGTCCATGATTCACAGGCATACAGAAATATGGGAATGACAAGGGAGCGCATAAGTTTCACCTTTGATCCAAGAGGTATATTGTTATCTCTCCAAATTGGTTTCAGCTTGGTAAGAGCTAAAGTGGCTTGTGCAATCCTTGAGAGAACCTCCTGTTTTGAGCCATCATCTGAGACAATTGCTCCAAGGTATTTGAAGCTGCTTACGGTACCCAGCTTCTGCCCCTTTACCTTGATTTCCCTCTGGATGCTGTCTGCGCTGTTCGTCATCAGTTTGGTCTTCTCAGCACTGATCTCCATCTTATACCTTGTGCAGGTTTGGTCGAGACTTTCAACTAGAGCTTCCAGTTCCTGCTCTTCCTCAGCTAGAGCGTCTATGTCATCGGCAAACCGCAGATTGGTAATGTTTCTGCCGCCTATGCTAACCTTTCCTTCATGTTCTTCCAGAGCATCAGACATGATCCGTTCGAGAAAAATGTTGAAGAGGGTGGGTGACAGAAGACATCCTTGTCTTACTCCAACTGTTGTTCTGAACCATTCTCCTGTGCTGCCATTTATCAGGACTGCACTTGTAGCCTTGTCGTATAGCTGCTCAATGGTGCGAACTAGATTTGCACTGATAGTGTACTTCCGCATGGTGGCCCATAAGGCTGCATGCCATACCCTGTCAAAGGCTTTTTTGAAATCAATGAAGACAGATTCTGCTGATGTTGGAGATACTTTTCACACAGGATTCTAAGGTTGAAGATTTGTTCTGTACTGCTCCTTCCTGTTCGGAACCCAGCCTGTTCCTCAGCGATTATCTCCTCAGCTTGTGGTTTAAGCCTGTTCAAGATGACTTTCAGCATGTCAACCATGATGTTACAAGGGCAGAGTTCAGCCTGACGGAGCCCATCCCACTCCAGGCTCCGGGCTTGTTTTAAAACTGAGCAAAGCAATCGCTCTGAAACTCATGTGCAAAATCCTGCCTAGTAACAGCTACAAAATGGTGTGCTTAGATTTCATGCAGTGAGACATTAAATGGTAAAAAAAACGTTAAAATGTGTGTACTGTAACCTACGTCACACGTAACCTATGTCACAACGTCACTAAACCACTTTTTGAAAGCATTGACGTCATTTGATTCGGCAGTGCTCCATAGAAAACCCCTTTCTTCCAAAAAGCAAAGAAACACATTTTAAATTGAAATCAGCCAAAATAAACAAATGTCAGTAGATTAGTAAATGTGCGATGCTACGCATGTCAAAGAAATCGTATGCGACATCGTCCTTCAACGTATCTACATAACGGCATAAAATACGCCATTTTTAATTGTTAGGGTATGTCCATAAACATGGTTGGTATTCCATAATCTAAAACTATTATCTGAAAATATTTTAAAGCTTTGAAGCAGATATAATGAGAATTATGGTCGTGATTTTTTCTTGAATTCTGGCATGATTGTATATATGGCCATTTTTGTCCGCGAATGGCCCAGCTTAACTGAGAACGTCTCTTGAGCGCTTAGCAAAGAGTCTGATCAGACTCGGAAGATGCCAAGGCTGATTTGAGTCTGCACTTGGCGCACAATCGCTTTGTTGGTTTTCTCGTGTCGTGGCTCATTTTATCTTGTGGAGCTATTGTCAGATGGATGTGATTAGCAAGGCAAATGTTAGTGACCATTCAGTAAAAGAGACATACAAAGTAAAATATCTAATCGTGCATAGGCGTAGGAAGAAGCGGGTCCCCTGATGCACCCCCCCCCCCCAAAAAAAAAAAAAAAAAAAAAAAAAAGGTTGTCTAAGGGTCCCCCACACACACCCGCCAGCACCACCAAATATCGAGAACCTTCCTACGCCACTGTACTGCTACATACATATACCAAACTGACTGCACGGTATACTCTTGTGTAAAACATGAAAATTCAAAAGGCAAGAACATTCTAGTGATAGAGAATACCATGTTAGTATCATCTGATATCAAGGCCGAGCCATTCCGACGTGTTTCTGGTCGAGCCTGATAAACTTGATATCAAACACACTAGATCAAGGTAAATAGAATCTATCATTGAACTCCGATGCAGACAGGGAGATACCAACCCGAGGGCAGACGGTGTGTGGGGGAAACGAGGCTTGCCGAGTTTCCGACCCACCCCTTGTGACCGAGGGTGGGGACTACCCTGTCCGCATCGGAGACCAATGATTTACGATAAAAATAATTTCAAATTGAACGGGGAACTATTAGGTCTATTTCATGCGAACATGTACAAGTGTAAGTAGTATAACCGTGTCAGCCTCATGGCTTCTTTAGTGAACAAACAAGTAAAACAAGGTTCTTGACAAATCCGCATGTTTGGATTTTCTTACTGAAATTCACATTAAATAACAAAATTTGGATTGAGACGACTACAGCAAGCGCGTGTATGACGTTAATTGTGACGTAACGTCAATGTCAGTTGGAAATGCCTTCAAAATAGCGGCACCCTCGACACTGTGTCGCGGTGAAACATTGACTATTTTGGGATTTTTTTTCCGACTTTAAGCCATAGAAGCAGATTACAATGAATTTATAAGGTATGAATAAACTTTCTTGGGATTTTATTGATGTGAAAATTCATTCCTATGAAATATAGTGCATACAGTATAGAATCGCCAAGCCGGGGAAAAGAATTTCAATTAACGGGTAGTGTGATACACAGAATTCAAGCTCGTGTGAGCTGTCCCAGACCGTGGGCAAGAAAGAATTTTCCAGCACCGCTAAAAATAAAACAAACCTTGTCTAGTAGGTGAGAAATTTTTTTCTACTTATCAGGCATCATGAGAAAATTGTACGGCGTAAAAAGAGTCAAACTGATGAAAAGCAAACGCTGTTTTGTTCGAACTTGTTGACGCCGCAAATGCTTTGTAACGTAAGTCGGTGACGTCCTTTAGCCAATCGAATGTTGTTATCACGGCCAACGTCAGTATGTAGCCAATCGTCTTCAGAGATCGCTACATAATGCATCGCCTGATAATATTCACGTAAGTGCAGTTCTGCAGTGGGATGATATAACATCATGTTATCATACCCCTGTTATCAAGTGAAGTTTGTAGCAGATGCATGACAAAAACAGTATCATAAACCATCGCATATGCACGCTTTCATTTTTTCTATCTGTATAATCATATGAGATAGCAGTCTATCCGTTTAAACATAGGGAGCAGAATGAGTTTTGTATGCGTGTAATGTAAAATTATTCTACATGTAAACGTATTCAGAATATAAAGATCCGTTACCAGTAAACCACAAGTTACTGTAGAGCAATAATGTCTTTCAGTCCTCTTTTACAATTTTTTAATCATTTACTTTACTGGTCAAGATAACAATTAAAGATGGTCAGCCTGGTGTGATAAAAAGGCATTGTACATTGTGCTTGCAGCAAATAACTGGGCATATAGTTGTATCACAGGGTAGTTTTAGTTTGATAGTGTTTGAAAGTGTGCTAAAAATTTTCAAAGCTCTGCTACCGGAGTAGTTTAAATATCTTCAGAGCTTTATCTTCACTGTAGCTAGTGCCAATTGTTCTGTGGCGGCTGTAATACGTCTGCCCGTACTTCATCATAGTGCAGATTATAATATAATCTGTCTGAGACTTTAGGGTCATTAGGTTCATTTTGATCCTGTTTGAAAATAGATTTCCGGTGAAATCGGTGCTAGTGTGTGTGTGTACTGTTTTTTACTTTACAATACTGCACATGAACATACTTAGTTGAATCGAGTCTGCTATTTTCTTTTCTTAAATGTGTTCCTTGCTTCGAGAGTATAAACCTTCAGAATTTGTTTTGCCGTGGCATTGGATCATTTGTAGGAAAACGTTATACTACACGGTCAAACAGCTCTCTAATAAAAAAAAGTCAAAAGAAACTGGATCACTGCTTCGAACATTGGAAACAATTTACAGTGACAAAAAGAAAAGAGGCACACTAAATCTGCGGTTGCAGAGAGTCAGATATTTCATAGTGACGCAGCCATGAGGCAAGGTTGGAAGTGGAACCCCAAGACATATGTCGAGTCTGTAAATCAGGGTAAATCTGTATTGATTTGGCAGTTGTAAAAGTAAAAAGTATGCAAAGACCAGGAACTGAAACAATCAAAATCCAAATCCAGCCCTCAAACCATAGTTGGAAACAACTAAGATTACAAATAATCAAGATACAGAGAACATATGGTCAACCGAGTGAGCAGCTTGTTCCCAAAAGGTGGCCACTCAGCAACCCAAACCGAACCAAAAATAATAAGAACATACATAAGGTAAAACTTCACAGAAACTCTGACACCAAAAACAGGCAACAGAGAACCACAACAGAACTACCGCCTTGGAACGGTCAGTAATGAATTACTGGGGGGCTTAAATCGATTTTACAGGCCCAACCTCACCCTCAGTTACTGAAGTGGTACAAAACATTTAGTTGGTTGTTCGGTTCGCATGATAACCCTCTAACTCGTCAATGAATCATCACGGTAAACACATAAATCAAATTTCAACACCATGAAGAAGCAAAGACGAGGACTCAACAGAGTCTTTGCTCTCCATAGACTTCTGTTTGTCCTGACGACTAGATATATTATCCAGGACTATTTCTTGGAAACAAAATGTTCCCAAAATTGAAGTGCCTTTGAAATTCCATCTCGTCTTTACTAAAGAAGAGCAACCATAAACCAATGATCGGAGAGAACAATTTATGTGTTAGCAAACACAACTGTATCAAGGGACAGACCAACAGAAAGCCGGTTTGAGGCCCAAGTCATTTATTACTGAACGCCCCAAAGCGAAGCCTCTGTCGTGGTTGACAATTTTTGTCAGTATATTTTGGATACTAGCTTTAGTATTTTCTTGTCTCCCGCCATCTGTTTGGAAAAAGCTGATATCTCGGCTTCTCGATACGTGTGCCGTCTTAAAATTTATTGTTTGCCTTTCGGTTCCTGACTTTTGCCTTCTCATTCTCTAGCCAAGGGTGTAACTGCCTGAACGCAAATACGAAGGTGTGTATTGAAATTTTGTCAAATTGAAAATTGACAAAATTTCAACACGCACTTGTATATTTGATGATTCTGAAATTTGTAAATTGGACAAGATTTTGATAGTAACTGCAAAGAGACATGACTATATGAAATATCTTTGGATCTAAACTTTTATTCCGACCCTAAAGGAGTATGAAACACGTTGTGCGTAACATGTTAATGCCGCTAGTTATGGGCTGTTTGCTGTCTATAAAACAGGTCATTTTGCTAAATATCTCTAAAACTACCACAGCTATCACTGTGAAGTAAAGCGCATCTTTTATGTATATCTTATACATAACTAATCTATAATTTTCCTCAAAGTTATATTTTGAAACTAAAAAGTTTCTTTTGAAAACTGCCCATTTTTAGAAGATATTTTAACTAGATTTTACAAGGGAGTAAGTTTATTTATGTAACAGCCTTGGAATGGTCAATATTTACCTATCATGCCAACTGTTAGTTAATTGTGCATTGTTACTAAATGGCACCTGTATACCTGTTAATCTTTTCATCTGAGTAAAAATGAAGTTCTCTTATTTATTGGTTGGGAAGAGAATTGATTGGTGATGAATAGGATTAATTATTCTATAGAAACATTTCTTGTTTGTTATGCATATATCGGCATTGCTTATAGCTATTACATTAAGTTATTGTACTCCCTTTTACTTAAGCTGAAAATTTTGTTAATTTTTGTAAAGGATTTAATAGGCAAAAGCAAAGAAATGACAAGATAAAATTCTGAAAGTCAGTTTCCAGTTATGTATTAGTTTTACAAACAAGTCAATTTTATCACCAGTAATAAAAGAGAAAATCTGCAAAATGACCTGTTTTATAAACAGCAAATGGCCTATACGCCTCTGCTATCCTTCAGTTGAGACAGTGAAACGATGTCAACACTGATTATATTAGACAGTTGACATATTTATTCATAGGGTCCTATAAAAGGGACATCGGCAAGCAGTGAAGCCAGGATCAGACGCCGCAAAACGCGATTATTTTTTCTTAAAATAAAGTGATTCAAACAGACCAAAAGCTTAATGTCCCTTAATTGACAAACAGACAAACAGAAAAGTCCACGTACATGGGTTAATGTCGGCTGAGCGAATCACACCCACATGGGCCTGGGCCTCGTTTTACTCTTTTGGATTTCAAAGATCAAAGTGTATATTGATATCTATATTCTAATCATTTTTCAGATAGGTATATCAACTTTTAATTTATGAAGATTTCATTATCTTACAAAACACTGACATTACCTATTCTAGTGTTTACTATTGACCTGAAACATGACATGGCCTTTTTCCGTTTCATCTCTGCCTAGGATATATACTCAACAGGAAAAGAAACGCATATCTTTACTGTCTGTTTTGTCTCATTTAATTTGATGATATTTTACTTTTAACTTATTCCTGGAATTTGCCTATACGTGGCTATAAGTTTTGCAGCATTTTCTTGTCACAGTGCAATTCTTCGAAAACAATATGAAGATTTTTGTCAAAAAGGCCAAAATCAAAAAGTTCTGGCTCCCAGTGTCACAAACTAAATTATCCGTACGATTTTGCTGCACGTGAGTTCAGCATGATGCAGCCAACCGGAAAACGGCATAAAACTAAAAAAAAAAAAAGAAAATAAATAAATAAACTGACTCTTATATAAATGCACATGCAAATCTGCATTTTCGAAAAGTGTTTTGAAAATCATCTGAATCATCAAAATATTAGAAAAGAGCTGGTAATTTGGGATTCAAAATGAGTAAGGCTATGAGCAAAAGACCCGTTTAAAAAAATTTGGTTGACATGAGCACGTATTTGTCTCATTTCCAGTTTGAGTGACAAAATTTAAAGGCCGATAAAAAAAATTTCCAGCAAAAACTCTTGTTTCCCGATTCGCTTACCATAGACTGTCCTTCATAATTAAGATGCAGTATACTTTTCCTTAAATTTTGCCCAGTGATTTCAAGGATCCAGCGCCAATTGTTCAATCTGTGGTTGCATTATTGAAGGGACGTACAGAGTAACCACCCTTTGTTAGCATACTCCATCTGATTGTGACCACTTACCATTTAATTTAACCTGAATTGGAACCCATCTCCAATTCGGTTTACTGAAAATTTCGCAAAATTTTCTTTTTCTATCGCAAAACATCTTACTTTACGGGATTTGCATAAAAAGACATAATTTTGTAGCGAGTAATCAATGATGAATCTTGTTGATGTTTTTGAGGCATTGTAATGTCCTAGATAAAGAGGGCATCAGTTTGGGAGCCAGGTACAACTCAGCTCTAGACAATGAATTAACTTGACAGTTTTTGTGAATCAGGATATTGAGCCCTTAATTGTTTACGCTTTCGTTACGCATGGACAAAGGAACAAAATTTCAATAATTTTACGACGAAATGTACTCCATGCATTGATAATGCCTTCCCTGTTTTTGCCAATATCAGCAGATTTATATTTTGACATAAAAACACCACGCGTTATTTTTGCGTCCGAGTATATAATGCAAATCAAAACCGATGTGTGACCGAATTCAAAGCTCTCCTTGATTAACCAGTTTCCTGCGAAATGCTTTTTTCCTGATGATCTTAGCATATAAACTAATGAATCATTGTACACTGTCTAAGACCAACATAAAATACAAAGGTAGAGAAGTTGTTTGTAAGTTTGTAAGTCTCGTCGTTCCAATAAGCTTGCCAAAACATTACCTCTGCAACAATATTTTTAGACCTGGTCCTGTTTTCAGCTGCCCAAGTTGTCTCCTAAGAAACCATATGCTCTATGGTGCAGAGACTTTATAGACATACTGATCATGTTAACTTTTACAGATTTTATGTTTGCCATTGTCATTGTTCAAAGAACATGGTTGGTATGGCAACTTATAATGAGAAAAAATGGAATTCATTGCTATGCCATTGCAGATATTCTGACCTAATATTTTCAGAAATATTCCTTGATTGGTCTTACATCAGGCCTATTTTTTATCTTTTTTTTTGCACACTGCTCATTTTGATCGGTTGCCATGGCAACAGAAAGAACAGAATAGCAAACACTCTGGACGATTATCCCTTTTTGTTGGTACGGCAATGAAAATGTGGAAAATAGTTAATTTTGTTATCAGCTCAACAGACTATCAGACTAAAACTTTGAAGTTCGTTGTATATTTTGTTTAATTAAAATCTTAAAAAGTTCCTTCAAGAGCAAAGAATACATACAGAAATAGGAACATGGGCCAGACTACGCAGTTTCGGCTAATAAAGCCTCGTCAGTGACCCTGACAAATATCTGGTACGAAACCAGAAAAAAAGCAACCTGTAATTTCTTAATTTTAATTGGGCAGTCGATTCAAAGTCTGATTAGTTTCAAAAGGAGTCAGATAATATAAAAGACGATGATCTAGAATAATAGTCTAAATCGATCACAAATTTTAGATTTCTCAGTATCTATCCTCTGATCTCAAAGGATGTAAATGAAATATAATCTGCACTATGGATGATGTACGGGGAGACTTTTTACGGCCTCCACACGGCACAACACCAGCTGCAGTGAGGTAAAATTAAAATCTTAAAAAGTTCCTTCAAGAGCAGAGAATACAAACAGAAATAGGAACATGGACCAGACTACGCAGTTTCGGCTAATAAAGTCTCGTCAGTGACCCTGACAATATCTGGTACGAAACCAGAAAAAAAAAAACCCTGTAATTTCTTAATTTAATTGCGCAGTCGATTCAAAGACTGATTAGTTTCAAAAGGATCCAGATAATATAAAAGACGATGATCTAGAATAATAGTCTAAATCGATCACAAATTTTAGATTTCTCAGTATCTATCCTCTGATCTCAAAGGATGTAAATGAAATATAATCTGCACTATGGATGATGTACGGGGAGACTTTTTACGGCCTCCACACGGCACAACACCAGCTGCAGTGAGGTAAAATTAAAATCTTAAAAAGTTCCTTCAAGAGCAGAGAATACATACATAAATAGGAACATGGGCCAGACTACGCAGTTTCGGCTAATAAAGCCTCGTCAGTGACCCTGACAATATCTGGTACGAAACCAGAAAAAAAGCAACCTGTAATTTCTTAATTTTAATTGGGCAGTCGATTCAAAAAAGTAAAAAGTATGCAAAGACCAGGAACTGAAACAATCAAAATCCAAATCCAGCCCTCAAACCATAGTTGGAAATAACTAAGATTACAACTAATCAAGATACAGAGGACATATGGCCAACCGAGTTAGCAGCTTGTTCCCAAAAGGTGGCCACTCAGCAACCCAAACCGAACCAAAAATAATAATAACATACATAAGGTAAAACATCACAGAAACTCTGACACCAAAAACAGGCAACAAAGAACCACAACAGAACTACCGCCTTGGAACGGTCAGTAATGAATTACTGGGGGCTTAAATCGATTTTACAGGCCCAACCTCACCCTCCGTTTCTGAAGTGGTACAAAACATTTAGTTGGTTGTTCGGTTCGCATGATAACCCTCTAACTCGTCAATGAATCATCACGGTAAACACATAAATCAAATTTCAACACCATGAAGAAGCAAAGACGAGGACTCAACAGATACAACGGGCCGTCTGACAGGTGGAGATCCCTGTCCTGCCAAACAACCCCACTAGAAATCTGAAGCAAAAGAAGGTCACCAGTTGAGCCCCGGTGGACCAAGCAACAGACAAAAAGGCTCCGGTCCCAACCAACTAAAATATATAGCTTTAGGTCGGGGCCATCATAGAGTCTGACGACCGATCCCCCGGTGTGCAATTAAAGAGTGCAGCAAAGCTATCAACCGTGAACTAATCAAAGTCTGATTAGTTTCAAAAGGATCCAGATAATATAAAAGACGATGATCTAGAATAATAGTCTAAATCGATCACAAATTTTAGATTTCTCAGTATCTATCCTCTGATCTCAAAGGATGTAAATGAAATATAATCTGCACTATGGATGATGTACGGGGAGACTTTTTACGGCCTCAACACGGCACAACACCAGCTGCAGTGAGGTAAAATTAAAATTAAGCCTGTACAAATGTGACAGAAATTTTGAGCCTATACAAACGTTATTGCAATTTGAGCTAGAGATCTGGGGAGCTTTGTGGCTCGTGGGCCACCCCGTTGTTCCTTGGATTCAGGTAATATTTTATCATGAAGCATCACTGCACGCGTTTCGATATATTTCGTTATTTTAAATAAACTGATTGTCCGGCATCAAAGAATCAAAACACCCGTCAGTTTGTAATGAAAAACTGTTAAAAAGGTATTTTGGTCATTTTGGTTGGAAACAAAGTACAAGCAAAGTAAATCACAATTTATGAGATGCGTTCCCATTCATTGCCTCGCTTTTGTTTATATTGTAATGCTCAACGGGAAACCGAAAACGAAATTATAGTATTTTATTTAGAAAGACGTCTTTGAATCAAACAATCCTTTTTGTACAGTGGTGGGGTGTTATGATATACCTTCCAGTGTCTGTCCATCTGTCCGTCCGGGCTCAACATTTCCGATCGATAATTTGAGTGTTTGTTCACGGAATGTCTTCAATTTTTGTATAAATATTGTTATCGGGAATGAGTGGTAGGGGATTGTCAATGGGCGAAATCCGTCCATTATTCACATAGTTACTGCCCTTGTTCGTATTGGAAAAATGGTTTCTGGCCTGTTATTCCCTTTACTGTTTATGATATCTGAATACATTAAACAGATACATGTATGTTTAACATCAATGGTTACATATTGTGACTAAGCAATCTTACCTTTCCAATTCTTGAGTTACCCACCCTTGATAGATCTGAAAAATGCTTCTTATGTCCCCCCACGCCATGAAGTGGGGCATATAGTGTTGCCCTTGTCCGTACGTACGTAGGTACGTACGTCGGTCGGTCGGTCTGTCTGTCTGTCCGTCCGTCACACTTTATAGTACTGTTCTTGTCTCCGCAACTTCTCCTACAGTATACAAGCCAGGCTTTTGAAACTTGCGGGTGTATTCAGACATACATTGAACATGCGCATAAAGGAAATGAAATCTTTATCCAGCTTGTTATTGCAAAATTATGTCCCCATTTTGACCATATACATGTATACAGCACAGAGGGTTCATAGTACTGCTCTTGTCTCCGCAACTCCTCCTACAGTATACAAGCCAGGCTTTTGAAACTTGCAACACTATTTAGACTTAAGCCCCAGTCACACATTCACGGATCAGGCTACGGTTCACCACGATTCACCACGGTTTGACCTAGACGGCAAAACCGGGATGAACCCTAGAAAATCTAGCATCACTACGGTTTGCCAGGGTTCCATTAGGGTTTCTCACGGTGTTTGTACGGTGTCTGTACGGATCATCTACGAATTCACGACGGTGCAAGGCGGCAGCACTACGGACAACAAGGGTATTCCACGCTCGTGTTACGGACGCTTACGATGCCACTACGGTTCGATACGGTGCTAGTACGACTCAAGCCGGCAGCGCCACGGCTCCTACAATTGTCTACGGTTTAACGGTGGTCATGATAATGATTTTCGTAGATGATGTTTAATTTATTTGTAGGCAAGAAAAGTATTTTATGACATTACATAGTACTGAATTTTTCGAAAAAATGCAGCAAAAAATTTGAAAATCGGTAAACAAATAAAAATTCTATACTAAAAATTAATTTTGAGTAGACATTTTGCATTGACATGGAAAGTAATCCAAGATCATAAATTTTCGAGTCTGGGAACTTTTTTCTCTTGAATAAAAAGTGAGTTTTCGTAATAACTAAACTACCACGGTTGTCTACGAATACCGACGGAAAGCCAGGGATAATCACGGATACACCTACGGTAGCGCTACGAATGAGCACGATTCTGTTACGGTTGCGCTACGGTTTAGGCCACGCCCACAACCCACCACGGTTCACCACGGAAGTTTTAAACAGTTTAAAATTTCCGTAGCGACTCCCGGATCACCACGGTTCTTCAGGGATCATTACGGAACACGACGGATGCATCTACGGTGCTACTACGAATCACGACGGTGTGCTACGGTTTTGATTTATCTCATTTTTTGCAAAATTATGCCCCTTTATTGACTTAGACATTTTGGCAGTATACGCAGCATTGGAGGTTTACACAGTACTGTTCTTGTTTCTGTTTTCTTTTTGGTATGATACTTACCCACACCCAGACCTTTGACTTCATAGTAAAGTTGCCCTTTGGTCATGCCCCTGGATGGGGTCAGGGGTCAGAATATATAACTAGTCATGTTGAACACATGCAGAAATGGGGCTGAAAACCTAATATTCAGAAACCACTCAGATCCCTACCCATAAACCATATATGTTGTTGTCCCTTGTGTTCACTTCATAAAATGCCTAATACCTCAGAAACCGTTCAGATCCCCACCCCTAAACTATACATATATCTGTTTCTTATTATAAGACACATTCAGTGGCACAGACTTTGGGTCCTCCGGGGCCTAATATCTCAGAAACCGTTCAGTTTTCCAACCCTAAACCATTTTTATTTTTTACAAATCTGCCTCTATGAACCTATTTATTCTACAAGTGCCAGTTCCTTAATCAAGGCGCCATCTTACTAAAGGTTTTAGGCGGGGGCATGCTGTATCCTATGGACACATTCCTTGTTTTTACCTGTAGTTCCTTTACTAAATGCAATATCTGAATGAACTTCACAGATATGTTTCGAATCAAAGTTTACATATTGTTATTTAAAGAATGTCAAGCTTACCTTTCTATTTCTTGAGTTATCCGCCCTTGATAGATCTGAAAAATGGTTTCTGATCTGTAGTTCCTATACTATATGGAATATCTGAATGAAACTTCACAGATTTGTTTCACATTAAAGGTTAATTATTGTGACTAGGTACCGCCACTCCTACCTTTCGAGTTCGTGACCTATCCGCCCTTAATAGATCTGAAAAAAAAGAAACTTCAGGGATATGTTTCACATCAAAGGTTACAAACTGTGACTAAAGACTGTCATTCTGATCTTTCCAGCTCGTGAGTTATCCACCTTTGATAGACCTGAAAAAGGGCTATAATCTTTAGTTCCTAAACTAATGGAATAACTGAATAAAACTTCACAGTTATGTTTAACGTCAAATGTTTCATACTTTTTCGAAGGGCCGTCACTCTTACCTTTCCATTTCATGAGTTATCTGCCCTTGATAGCTCTGAAAAAAATAGTTTATAACCTGACGTTCCTCTTCTATATGGAACTCCTAAATGAAACTTCAGAGATTAGTTTAACATCAAAGGTTATATATTGTGACTAAGGACATTTACTCCAACCTTTCCAGTTCATGAGTTATCCACCTTTGATAGATCTGAAAAATAGTTTCTGACTTGTAGTTCCTTTATTTGGAATAACTAAATGAAACTTCACAGATATGTTAAACATCAAAGGTTTCATATTGTGACTATGGCCCTTCACTCTGAACATTCCAGTTCGTGAGTTATATGTCCTTGATAGATCTAAAATATCTTTTTTGACCCATCATTTCTTCCCAGTATGGAATATTTGAATGAAACTTCACTGGTATAATCACTAATAATACTTATCATGGACACTACTACTTTAGCCATTCCTATTCTCCTGTTAACTGCCCTTGGTGTCTTAAAAATGGGGTTTAACTTAAAAATAAGTTACGATACCCAGCAGTGGCAGGGTACTATGCCGTGCCTGCGGTTCTTTTATTTCCAGTTGTACGGCACAAAAAAGGATGACACCCGACATATTGTTACTACTCCTGAAGGCTGTACCGCATTTCTTATTATTTTTGCTTCGACAATTTGATCAAATGGTAGGACTACGGAGACTTTAATTAGTGAACATTTACAGAGTTTGCTGATATTAAAGGTACTTATGACATAGGATTTCATGATTGGTTAGCTGTTCTATGGTGCTTCTTCCGGCTAGGACTCCAGCAAGTTCTGCGTCTTAAGCCAATTCAGGATGACCTTAGGGTAAGGCTGTAGTTTCTTTGATTCTGTCAGAGATTGATGATGAACGTCAAACTGGTGTCTGTTATTAACCCATTTATGCCTGATGGAATCTCACCATGTCCTTAGAAATCGGGGCCCGTATTTATAAAACCACTAAAGTCGTTGCTATGCTGTTGCTAAGGCTACATTTCTATGAAGGAGATTCCCTTCAACTATGAAATTTGCTCTGGAGGAACAGTCTCCAGATCGAATTTCATAGTTGTAGGGAATCTCCTTTATAGAAATTCAGCCTTAGCAGCAGCATAGCCATCAATTAAATCATTTTTAAATACGGCCTCGGATGAGTCCACTTGTCAAATAAGGAATGTCCGGTTTAGTTTAGTTTATCATTTTCATTATATTTTAAGGAGAAATACCCAGCTGTTATATGCAAATAGTGTAAATTTAAAGAGTAACTACACTTCAGGAACTGACTGAATCAGATCCCAAACCCTATCCCCAACATCAAAGGGAAAGATTGACAACGACATCCCAACAAACAATAAATTACAAGTGATGAGCCGAGTCAGCAGCTCTTTCCCAAATAGGGAACTGAACTAAATAATTTAGACATACAGAAGGGTTACAGCTGACTAAGCAAATTATAAGAAAACATTTAACAACTATTTTTACCTATTTTCTATTTCTATTATAGAAGGGTTAAAATGAGAACACAATAAAATAAAACAGCACCGAACATAAAACAAATGCAACCGCAACGAAAGTACCGCCTTGGGACGGTCAGTAATAACTGCTGGGGGTTGAAATCCTGACCAGGCATTTAGCGGCGTCTGATCTGGGTCTGCAGTGTTTGTCAGTTTCCCTTTTGTGGGACAAAACTAGGCATGAATTGGGTGAATTAAAGTAAATCGACCGATTATCATTATCTAGAAAGCGTATCTTTTCACCTTTTGATAACCCTGCACTAGACTGGTTATACTGCCCTGATTAGCTAAGAAGTTGAGAAAAAGCTTGTCCAAAACCTTGTATTCTTTACTGGCACCGAAAAGATTTTTCCATCGTTATAAATGCAGTTAGATAATTAATCAACATTTTAAAAAGCACATCTCAGGTTGCCATTCGCAGTTTTGTACTTTTCTATTCTATTCTATTTTATGCTATTCTATTCTATCTATTACCTTGCAAGGTCGTTAGGGCGCCACAGATGACTTCACAACAACCCCTTTCCACCTTGTACTGTTTTCAGCTGCCCTAGTTGAGCGGGCAATGTCCGACACTGTCTACTATTCTATATTGTCTTCCCACCTCTTCATCTGTCTACCTCTTCTTCTCTTTCCTTTTACTGTGTCCTGCAGAATTTTGTACCTGTGTATTTCTGACCTTGGGAAAGTATGGTGATGTTTATGGTTAGGTTTGTATTATTTTGCCTCCCACTAAAAACGAACCGTTTGCTCATATTGAGTAAGCTTTTGTCAGGAGAGTAAAAACTGAATTCATTGGATACCTCAAAATTCATCAAATGGCAGTGGTGTCTGGATTCAAAACTATGACGATATCAAAACACTCAAAATTCAACTGTCAAAATACCAATCCTCATTTTCAAGGAAGAAAAAGCATAAAATCGTAATAGCTTGCAGGTGTTCGGTTGCAACTGACAGTGATTATCTGAACGCCCTCCTTGTAATTTTGTAAAATTTAAATGTCAAGTATTGTCCTATTATGCCAGTTTTAAAGAAATTTGCTTGCCCCGAAAATGTGGGTTGGGTATCATTTTCTCTTCATTGATAATTATATGAGGCCCACGAAGGTGTTATAAATGGCAAGAAAGTGTATTTAGACGAGGAAATAATTTATTCACTCAACCGGCTGGCATGACACTATTTCGACCGGCTGATTTGTGTTGAGACGGTCTCACTACTGGTACCATGAATGCCAGCATGGAAACTTTATGCTGCTTAAAATAAATTGTCATTCTTCTAAGGTGGTTGGGGTCACTTTGAGGTGCAGTTATTCTGTCATTTTCATTTTTGCCTCCATTCACAAAGATTGCCTCTAATGTAATAGAATTTAATCCTGAATAGAAAAATATTTCCTTTTTGAGTAGACTTTTTGGAAGGGCTTTATGACATCCCAGGAAGCAAACAGGGCCCAGTTGTTCAAAGCATCGTTAGCCTTACGAGCTCGTTAAAAAGTCAACTCGTTAAGTGTTTAGTGACTTTATAGCCAAATACACTGATAGTTTTTGTTGAAAATATGTGAGAAGCTAAAGCTTCTCACATTTTTACAACAAAAATATTGGCATATTTGTGATATTAACATTTGAAATTTAAACTTCACGTTAACTAACGACGTTGTTAATTTTGAACAACTGGGCCCAGGAAGTCACAAAATTTGTTTTTCGTTGTAAAATATGATAGACGTGTACCTATTCACCTTAAGCAAAAATTGAAATATTGTGTTGGATACACTGTAGTTTCTTTGCTTAGTTCAGTATATAATATCAGTTAAGTATATAGTTATTTGAATATACTGTCACAAAGTCACTCTTAGACTAAGTGTGTAGAGAAAAGCAACATGTTTCTGAAACTGTTTATCACTTGCGTTATTTTAACTTGTGTAAAATCGTTTCTGCTTGATGACAGAACAACTGTACCACCTTCCCCCGATGCTCTGTCAGCACATGAGCTTTTGCGTATTCTAGATGAAGAAAGATATTTACGAAATCGATTAGAAAGTGTTGTCACTGGATTAACTTCTCGACTGTCTGGCTTGGAAAATGCCGTTACAGCTTTATATCATGAGATACAGAACAATATATTAACACTGGCATTCCAAACTGATCGCATAGTGCAGTTGCAATTAAATGGAACAATAGCAAGTCTAAAAACGGATATATCTAATTTCTCTTCGTCTGTGTCTCAGATGAAACATTACATGGAACTCAGACTGATGAAACTTGCGAATAAACTAAACGAAAGTGAAACGCATGTAGTAAATGTGACTGACATGACAAATATGCAGGAACACAGACTGATTCAAATCGAGAATAAATTAAGTCAGACAGCAAATTTGACTGCCACAACAAAGAGACAGGAGCAAGTTATTTACCATTTGGAAACCAAAATAAACGGAAACGGAATGCAAATTGAAAACATAACTAAATTTATGAGTAAACAGCAAGCAAACCTAAGTTCCTGTTACAGTGAGATAGCTGCCGTGTCTGGAAAGATTTGTGTCTTCAATGCTACCATAACTGATACAAAGAGTCACTTCCAAAATCTGTCTTCGATTGTGAATGGTAAGGCCTAACCAAATTGGTTATTACATAGTACGAGTTTCATAGTAGTTGGTTTAAACTTTATTTCATTTGTATAAGAATGCATACAAAAATACAAACCTCAAAGTCATAAATATCATACAACCTTATACAAAAGGGATTCAGAAAAAAGTCATAAGACTTATATAAATCTGTATCCCGAATTGCAACATCAAAAATTAAACCAATAAATAAGTGATTTCATGAACAGAAAACTGTTTTTTGATACACTAATCATTGATAGATGATATAAAGTAGGGAACTTGTAAAGCATCATGTGAAATGAAAATTTCTGTTACAGTTTGAATATACGTAAATGTATGTATTCATATAGTTTCTCTACATATACATCAAATGTCTGAGAGCTTTAACTACTAGTACTAAAGGTATGCTCAAATATTTGAATATTTGCTCCACGGGGAATGGAGTTTCCGACAGGCGGTGTCTCAAGACGGCAGACTTATTACTATTTCGAATATTGTTACTCCCTTTATTGATTCTCGCTTGATGGTTGAAGCCATTAAACGGTTTGAAGGTTATAATATCCTAGTAGATTAGGCTCAGATGAACGCTTTGATAAAAAAATAAAATAAAAAAAATTTAAAAAGTCTAGGTTAAGATTCCTGAAATCATTTATTAACAAGCTACTGATTTACTAGGAAGCGTTTTCATAGTAGTTGCGTAATGGTCGTCTGCTCGGGCGATGGTGCTGCATACCTTTTAAGACCTGGGCGTCCTACTAATTTAGATAGTAGGGAAAGGGCCAGCTGTGCTTGCAACAGGTGCGGGATGGAGTTGTCTGTACTTTTGTAAATTTTACTCTCTCTCTCTCTTTTTCTCTCTCCCTCTGGGACACGGCTCGATATGGTCTGAAATACCTACTCAGCCCAAAACAAACAATCAACCAAATTAATAGATTCAAATTGAATTGAAGTGTTCCCTAGCTTAATCGGCTTGATATATACTGGACACAAAAAGTTAGGGATCAAACATTTAACTGAATCTTTAATCATAAGAAATAAATTATCTAAAAATAATTTCTTTTTAGTCAATACATCAGTCTGTTAAAGCGGCACAAGACATGAAATTGAAAAAAAGGTTTACGCAAGAAAATTTAAAATCAAGTGGTCGCCAAAATCGCAGTTCTTGGGTATTTGGACACTCTGATGTTCAAACAAAATATTCTGAGGATGATGTCATTAAAATATTGGAATTTCTTATCGACAATATTTACGTGGAGTTTGGCGGACAGATTTTTCAGCAGACAGTTGGCATTCCAATGGGCACTAACTGCGCCCCCTTACTTGCCGACTTCTTTCTTTATGGATATGAGGCGGAGTTTATACAAGGGCTCTTAAAAGAGGGTAATAAACACTTTGCACAGAAGTTCAACTTCACCTACAGGTACATAGATGATGTTCTGTCTCTGAATAATCCAAATACCGGACTTTGTTTTCCACTGACTTTTCCTACTGATACATAGATATGGCGGGTGTATTAAAATAGGCAGGTGATGCTTACTATTCGCGAGCACCTGATCACACCTCGATTTCGGGGTTCATATCTGTGTATCCCAAATATTCCGGAATTGTCAATGTTTAAAAAATTTACGAGTTCAGATTATGATTTGCGTACATCGACCACTTTCATTCAAGAGATGAGCTAAAGAAGAGACGTCGTTTTAGGGTTTTCTCCTTTCCGGCTGTTATCTCGTACCTAGACATAAATAATCAGAGCCATTTGACATATAACATTGAGAAAACATATGTCAAGAAGCTTTATCAATAGTATAGTTGAAATCTGGTCGTGCAAGCTATGAGAAAAAGCGTTAATATAATTATTTTCTCCGTGTCGGTGGCAATGACATATGTATGCGTCGGAGTGGAACAAACATTGTAACATCTGTTGCAAATGACGCCTGAATGCTTGAAATCCGTCCAGTCATTATCTTAAAGTCTTAGAAATGCTTATATCCGGCAGCTGAGCAACAACAGGTACGATTTCAAATACTAAATACAATGCATGTACTTAATCACTTCCGGATTTCATACCATCATCTGTGATAAGACTAAAATGTTGGAATCGGATCACGTGAGACACCAGTAGAGACGAATAAACAGATAAACAGTCAAACCTGTCTTATGCGGTCTCCCCATGGGACCACAAAAATTGGCTGCTTAAGGCAGGGACCCCTTAAAACAGGTTCATTTGCACTGTATTTTGGTCTAAGGAACCCCCAAAAAGTGGCTGGTAAAGACAGGTGACCCCTTAGTACAGTGACCCCTTAAGACAGGCTCGACTGTACCCCTAAATGTGAAGTGAAACTAGGCTTCACCACAAAATCGAATGTCTATGATTATTGTCTTTGTCCATGCAAAATCATTTCCAGGTTTCATCGATATCTCTTGTGGTCTAAATAACTGCAAAACTACTGCTCGGTACGCTTTTAGTAAAGCGCTAGAGGTTTATATGGGGACTCGTTTGTCATTTTTCATGACAGGTCCGAATTAGCTCTCCGGGAGTTTCCTGAAGCCTCTTAAGAATAGAATTGGTATGTTTTAACATCTATAAAGCATGCTCAATCTGATTTAAAACTTGTGATTGACTTGACCTGTCCATACGGACGATTGTCTCTGTCCCAAGCTACTGGTCCGTCACAATAACAGAGTTAAGAGGCGTATTTTTGTCCATTAAAATGTTTTAATCTGTCGATTTAAGCAAAAACGGTTAGAAACAGATTTTACACATCTAAATTGCGCGATTGCATGGTGGTTATGAGGCCAGGTCTGACGCAATTCCATAGAAATTCGAGGCGGCAGTAGACAATGTTCAGGTGACGCAAATTAGCAACTACGTCATTGGATCCATGTTCTTTTCATAGATGAATCAAGATTATGCTTAGATATCCACGATGACAGGAGAAGGTATGACGCCTGCAAGGTTTAACGTCGTGTCGACTATAAATTAAATTGTCATGTGGAATACGACATGTCTTGAGGAGGTTGGGTGATGGTATGGGCTAGAATCTGGATTGGCAGCTGCGTGGACAAGTGCTCGCCAGACAGAGGTGCTCTGAGTGATAAGACTGTTTCACTTTCATATCTGGTCAAAATGTTCTTCTCTCAGTTCTACATTTTTCGAGGCGCAGCCTCGTATAACCTCAAGATTGTTCCACATGGTTTCATTGGTCAAATAACGCGTATGTCAAAATTTAGCCAATAATATCAAAGGTCAATGGCTATTTAATCTTCGTGTGTGTTTTTCGTCGTCTTGCACGCGTGGATACTACCACTCTGTCAGATATTGATTCAAAATGTTTCATTTGTTACAACTTTTATCGAAAACAGACGTAGATATTCAAAACTTTTTTTTTCGTAGACGATCTACTTTCGATTTCTACTTTCGGTTTAATACACTTCTCTTGTTAGAAATTTTATCGAAAACAGACAGCAGATATTCAAAAAAAAATTTTCGTAGAAGATCTAATGTCGATTTCTTCTTTCGGTTTAATACACACACAAACAAATAGTGCATCATGTTTGATAGGTCATTGTCGCTACCCAGTATCAAAATTACGGTTGTGGGTGCCTTCCGACATGGCTCACTTGAGTCATATTTATGAAAATTATTGTCAGCTCTTTTCCTAGAGACATATTACAAAACACACTTCCATTTAATATGCGCCGATTATCTTTTTTAAAGATTTTTCTTGTTTCGTCAGTCCTTCATAAAATACAGAATATCAGTGAATCATGTGATGGTTTATATGTTCAGGGTGACGAAGCGTATGCGACAATTAAGCACGATACATTCACGTTAGTATTACAGTAACTCGATTTGACCCTCTGTATTACATCGAGTTGATGAGCTTAGATCACATGAACACATGATAAGCTTGTGTCGAGTACTAACTAGAAATCTTGGTTCAGCCGTGAGTCGAAACATTTTTTCTTGTTTTACGTTTCCATTGAGGTAAATATGTACACTTTCAGGGAAAGCAACTCACCCATTTTCATTTTTGCATCACTCGTCAAACAGGATGGCATCTTAAAGGAAAATATTTGCAAGTTATTTCCATTAAAGTAGTTGGAAGGGCTTCTTGATCTGGAAAAAGCATTGGCAAGTCATATATAGTTTGTAAAAGTGTGGTCAATATATTTTAAGTTAGACCAATGCGTTAAGATGAATCTCTTGTTCAATTCTTACTGTCAGTCTTTCGTTGCGGAAGTGGTGCAGACGATATACATTAACATTTATGTAGCGCAGCTAGTCTCGCTCTAGACAACTGCGAAGAAAACCGCGGATATATTCGCGCTGCAAACCTACCGCATTTCTTCTGTTGTAAGACGGATTTATTATAGAAATGAATTTTATTTTTGTGGATTGATGTTATCGATGTGTAAACGCCGGCAAATCACTCACAAACTGAATAAAGCCCGAAGGGCTTTATGTTAAGTTTGTGCATGATTCGCCGCGTTTACACATTCATAAAATCTGCAAACAAAATTCACTTCTAATAATTCGAACTCGGTTATTTTTTACCTAAAAATGTCGGGTATACCGAGTATTTTAGAAACTGCCGCAAAGAAAAAAGCCCAAGTAGTTCCCGTTTCTGGTTCAGGAGATTTATCGAAGTATAAACGCCGTTTACTGTACACTCTTGACCAATCAAATTGCACTAAATTAGTAGTAGAAAATTGAATTGGAGTTATTCCCTTCCAAAGCAAGCCAAACATTTTTGGGATTGTTTTAGAAGGGAAAACCCCGTCTCAAAGCAGAATACCAGAAGACGGTTTTAGATATTTGGTGTCATTCTCGAGATGGAAAAAACCGTTTGATAGCCAAATAAATATGATATTTTGTTCTTTGAATTTTCTTCTTTTGTAGGTTTAGAAAAGCCGACTGTCGCATTTAGTGCTGAAGGAATCGGTAATGCTACTTTGACAATGAACCAGACCATAGTATTCACGAACCCAGTTCTGAATATTGCAAAAGCTTACGACTCCAGTACTGGCATTTTTACAGCTCCTGTAAATGGTCTATACATGTTCAGCGTACAGATGTGTTCAGGAATTATGCTTCCACGCAGTGCCTATAAAGTTGTTATTGGTCGAAAAGTAATACAATCAATTGCGATTGAGAACAGGTACGGACGCGAAGATATTACTTTAAGCACTTCTGGCTCTGTGGTCCATCATCTCACAGCAGGAGAAAAGGTTTGGGTACTATATGTCGGCTACTCTGCACTGTCAGTAGATTCAGACAACTGTTGGAATCACTTTGAACGCTTTCCAAACAGAAGTGGGATTTTCCAAAATAATCCCTTTTTCACTATCAAAAATAGGGGTTTTAACTACAGTCAAAACTGGGATTTTAACCTTTTCCGAGATGAAATTGGGATTATGACTATAGTCATATTTTCATCGATTAAATAAAGGTCTGTTTTAACTATAGTCAAATGATTGGCGTTTACTTCCATTATAGGAAATTTCCCATGATCAGAATCAATTTATCTGCAAGAAAACGCTCCAACAAGTTTTTGTGCACTGTAGGAAATTTCCCATGTTCAGACTTTCAGTTTAGTTTTGACATACCAATTTGTGACTGTAGGAAAATTCCCACAATGGTAAAAGCCACTTGTTCATTTTTCGAAATCCATCCATTGATCCAAAGTAAAGAATGTCTGCTTTATTATAGGAAATTTCCTATTTCTGAAATATCAGAACTAAGGTTGAATCATTAAAGAAGAGAGAGAGAGAGAGAGAGAGAGAGAGAGAGAGAGAACACTAACGAGTTACATTTTAATACATGAAAATATTTCTTAATTCACTGATTGTGGGAAATTTCCCATACTTTATTTATAGGCTTTCAAAATGTACTAAATTAAAATGCACCAGAACGTGCTACAAAGAATATGAACATAGGAAATTTCCTACAATGAGATTCACCGGTTCATCGATCTGCATTGTCTGAATGAAATAAATACATTGAGTGAATATCGGCTGTATTGTAGGAAATTTCCCATAATTATATGCTCATAGGTTTACAAAACAACTTGTGGAAACTAATTTTTTACCCACAGCTAAACATGGGATAGAGAAATACTTGACATGCTGCAGATAAATATTACCATAGTGTGTTTTAAAGGGATTTACTGATGTCCTCGGTTTAAACAAAATAAATTCTCTCTGTTGAATTGTAGGAAATTTCACATAATAAAGGTTCTAAGCCTTACAAAATATATTGCCATAAACAGAGAAATACTGCTGACCATGCATTGGGTATGTGTGGAATTACTTATCCTTTTGTGCTGCAAACAGAATATTACATTTGAGTGAACATACATGCTTCATTGATATGGGACAGAAATATATTGACTATAGGAAAATTCCTACAATGCGAGTAAGAGGTGAAATTATCTGCACGGTCCAAAAAAGTCAATATGTCGAGTGAATATCTGCTGCATTGTAGGAAATTTCCTATAATTAAGGTTTAATGGCGTATAAAACCTATTGTCTTATACCTAATTTTATAGCCTATTTCATAATATGGATCTATTCTGTTTCATACGCGTAATGACGTTCCCCAAGTGGCTCAGATGTACGTAACCATAGTTGCACACACCTGGCGCCTAGTGTCCGTCCATATTTCATAATATGGGACAGAAAAAAGTGACTATAGGAAAATTCCTACAATGTGATAAAAAAGGAAATTTGATCTGCAAGGTCCATACGAAGTAAATGCAGTGAGTGAATATTTCTGCATTGTAGGAAATTTCCCATAATTCAGATTCTAAAATGTATAAGTTTGAATAATATAGCTTTATATGTGATAGGTATATCTGACTATAAGAAATATCCTGCAATGTAATTTAAGGACTTACTGATCCTTTTCTTGTCTAAACAAAATAAATACATTTGTGTGAACACATCTGCTTCTTTTTAATAAACTTTCCTTTTTATATTTATTATTATTATTATTTTTTTTTTTGCTGATAGAATTACAAATAATATAGTCATTACTATATGTTAACGTGGAATAGAGAAATATGACTATGGGAAAATTCATACAATGTGTTTCAAAAGATTATTTGATAAAACCAATATGTTGAATGAATATCTGTTATATTGTAAGATATTTCCTATAATTCAGGTTCAATAGCTTATAAAACATATTGTCTTAACTATATTTTCCCATGTCATAATATAGGACAGATAATTTGACTATAGGAAAACTCCATTGTGATTAAAAAGTGAAATAATCTATATGATCCAAACACAGAAAATAGATTAAGTGAATATGTGCTGCATTGTACATGTTGTATGACATTTCCTATAATTTAGGTTCTTAAAGTCTCTATAGCCTACTAGTGGTAAACATCGTCGAAGCACAATTTATTATAAAACCAGTAGAGTCTTCAGAATTATGATAACATGTCGGTTGATAGTTTTTTAATGTCATATAACTTGCAAAAAAAGAGGGGCAATGTTATTTTTATTCTTGCCCCTCTCTGAAAGTCTCTCCATAAAATGATGGTTTTCTTCTCTGGTTCTCGGTTGAGCAATGTAATTACGCAACATCGAAACAATGAAAGGGATCCTTGCCATAGGTTGTATTTTTACCATCTATTAAAAGCCTGTACTTTGTATTTTTACCTCCTGCAACTTGTATTTTTTTCCATGTTATTAAATTTGTACAATCGAAAGTGGGTCACATGAGTTGACAAAAGCACGCCAATCATGATCATATACTATGACAAACCTGCAGTGAAAAGCTTGCAACGATACCTGACGATGGAGTATTTTACACTGATAGAGCAATAGGGCCTTTGAATTGATTGATTGATTGATTGTTTGGGTTTAACGGCCTTTTGAGACAGTATTTCAGTCTATATCGGGCCGTCTCCCAGAGAGGGAGAAAGAGGAAAAATGATAGACGAGAGAAAAAAATGTCCAAACAACCCCCCCCCCCACACCTACTGCAAGCACTGTAGGCCCTTACCCTACAATCTTCCAAATTAGTAGGACGCCCCGGCACTGGAAGTTACACACAGCACAATCGCACCACCCGACCACCCCATGGGGCCTTTGAAAGGCCTCATCGCTCTATCAGCATTAAATATTATTTCATAGTGAGGTATCGCTGCAATCTTCTAATCATAGTTTCGTCATTGTAAATGACTTTGATTCGCCAGTTTTAAACAAATAAAACAGCCTTGAGTTTCACATACAAAAGGTCTGACTCCCCGGGGATCTCCAGGTGTCTCAACACGTTTTGGCTGTCGAGTCTCATCCTTGCTTCATCACGGACTTTTCTTGATTTTAATTGTTGACCGTGATGACCCTCTGGTGAGTCAGGGGACCTCCACACGGACCGAACAACCAATTAATTGTGTGCACCGCGGCGGAGGGTGAGGGTGAAGGTTTGGGCCCAGTAAACCGGTTTAACCCCCCCCCCCCCCCCCCCCCCCCCAGTAGTTACTACTGACCGTCCCAAGGCGGTACTTTCGTTGTGGTTGCATTTGTTTTATGTTCGGTGCTGTTTAATTTATTGTGTCCTCATTTTAACCCTTCTATAATAGAAATAGAAAATAGGTAAAAATAGTTGTTAAATGTTTTTCGTATAATTTGCTTAGTCTGTTGTAACCTTCTGTTGGTCTAAATTATTTAGTTCAATAAAGATAGCTGAGTTGCCACCTATTTGGGAAAGAGCTGCTGACTCGGCTTATCATTAGTAATTTATTGTTTGTTGGGATGTCTTTGTCAATCTTTCCCTTTGATGTTGGGGATAGGGTTTGGGATCTGATTCAGTCAGTTCCTGAAGTGTAGTTACTCTTTAAATTTGGTCAGTGAATTGAGTCATTTAGTTTCCAACTAAAGTGACCTACTTTCGACATCATAATCTTGAATAAAATGGTAAAAACGTAAAAATACAATGTACACGTTCGGGCCCCATTCGTTATCCCGCTTTTGTTTATAATCCAACGCACGACGGGGAAACAGTAAAAGAAAAATGCGTTTTGATGGTTTAAAACGTGCCCCCGCCCCCGGCCCTCCCCCTACTTTTTGCCAGTTATATGACTCAGTATATACACATCAAACCACGTTTTATCACCAAACGTGAAGGCTGAACCCTTTTCATAATGACTTTTACCACTAGTAGGACTATAGAGACTTTAAGTTGAATTTATTTACTGAAGCCGAAACATACTAACACACTGCTCAAAATTTGCTTTTACGATTTCATGTCAGCACCTCTCCGCTAAATGAATTTTAAAAGTTCTGGTATTATCAGTGTAGGAAATTAATCAAGAGATATTGTTTAAAAGTTTCATTCCACGTTTTTAAAACATGCATCAAAGGTTTGATACCCGTAAAATTTGCCGTTGCAGAAACTCGAGTGAGTGGTCCTAGTGGAATTAGGTTTTCGCAAAAGAGTTTCTTTTTGACTGTATATCTAGAAGTAAGGATTTGTGATTTATGGTCAAAATGTTTTCTGTCTCTCTCTCTCTCTCTCTCTCTCTCTCTCTCTTTCACCAAAATATTCGAAAAAATCGGGAAAAAATATTCGGCTGAAATTGTTCTTTATTTAATCTAAAGTTGAATGCTGAAAACCGATTAAAATCTGGGCAATCTATAATGAGATACATGTTTTGTAGGAGTGACCCTTAGCAAATTTTGTGTAACAGTTTGATATAGTCCAGTGGATTTTTTTTTAAGTTTAAAAATAATTAAACCAGAAACTCAGCAAATCAGCTTTTTTAAGACCCAGTTTTGATCAGCGGGTTACTAAATTGAGCAAGAAATTCAGCGTTTTAGATTGATCCGTTAACGGAACAATACACAACAGCTCCGCATACTAGCTTGGATTTCTTCTCTCGTCTATGATTTCTCTTTTCTTTCTCCCCTCTCTCAGGGAGACGGCCCGATATAGACTGAAATACTGTCTCAAAGGGCCGTTAAACCCAAGACAATCAATCAATCAATCACTGCACAAGCCTGAAATTCTGCATGGATACCGGCAAAGGTACCTGTTGGAGAGCTTCCCCGCCCGCACCTACTGCAAGCACAGTAGGGCCTTGTCCTACTTTTATCCAAATAAGTAGGACGCCCCGGCACTGGAAGTTATAACCAGCACCATCGTGAAAGATGAAGAAAGGGGCATTCCAAAAAGTGTAAACCTCAGTCCCCACCATGTTTTAGCCACTCCTACGAAGAGACTTCCTATTTTCTTTTTGGGACCGACGTAGCAATTCCAACTGATGTCCTCGCTTAACCTCTAGGACGGCAAGTTTTTTTTCCTTTAGGGGTCGATCCCCATTTAGAAGGATGTCAGGCTTGCTTCTCCCGTAAGTGTACAATTTGTTCATACGCGCAGTTATGTCAGAGCCACACACACTATTCACAGCACAGAGAGGCGCCGTGGTCGAGTGGTGAAAGATGCTCGGTTATCGTGCAGAAAGCCGTCGGAAGGTCGTGAGATCGCAAGCCCAGCAGTAAATGGCTACCTGCTTCGATTCAGGGGATATGCTCACTTGCTGTGTCCAAGACACAGTGGGCCTCTAACCCCCACTGTCCCAACGGCTACCAGGCTATGGGAAACCTTTATTGATCCTGAGGAACTAATGAGAGTGTATTGCACAGACTCAATGATGTGCTGACCCCGGGCCTGATCAGATTCTCCCTTTAGGATCAAGCTGATCTGGGTCTCCACCTTTTGCTTAACCAGACTGTTCATGCTGTTTGAGAGGTAGAATTTCAATGCAACTTAATGCACAAAAGAGAAAAGAGATAGGCACACCGACAGACATAGATAGATAGATAGATAGATAGATAGATAGATAGATAGATAGATAGATATTCTTGTGAAAGGAAATGTAACTTCACTGCTGTAGGTAAAATTTATTCATTTCTTTATCCATTTATATTTTTATTTTTATATCTCACGTGAATGTTTTGCCTTTCTAGTGTAATGAACCGCAGGAGGCTTCGGGTCACGAATCTGTAAGTCGAGTCCTTCCGATATGGCAGTTGTCCGCCATATCTTTTCTTATTTCTGCCATTCTCACAAAGGCAAACAACTTTTGTGATTTCCTGTCTGCTTTCCTGGACAACGGAATCCTTCAAAAATGCTATGTGCCTATGGTATAGCAGTCATATCAGGCCGATGGGTGGGTGATAATGAAAGGCTGTGTGCAATGGTATCCCGGTTAGGATTGAAAAGGGTGTATTTTATTATTTTTATCTTCTTTCAAAGAGGAGCGCCCATTTTTCGTATGCAAACATTGAAATCCTTTATCAGATTCTGCGGATCTGACCTAGGTCTGCACTGATTGCAAGTGTCCCTTTTTATGGGACACAAGACGTGTGAATATATTAATTTCGTTGTTATAAACCTTTTCGAAAAAAAATAACTCTGTCAGGTATAAGCATTTATACTTAAATGCCTTCTCAAACCTGTACTTGAATTCTAGTTTTTGAACCCTCCCCCCTCAACCCACCCGGTCCCGTGCTCCATCCCTCTGACCGCTCCCGGCTTCCCCCAACCCCCCCCCCCCCCCCCCCCGGTCGAGAAAAAGGTCTTAAGACTCAGGTCTGTGTGTACAACCATGTAGTCTGATTAGTCAACGCTTTTTTATGAGATTCCTCAGGCCTTATAGTTGTTATAAATGGCGAAAATTCTAAATTTGACTGCACAGATGCGTAGGCTGATCTATTTTCAGTGTCTCCATTGCCTTACGGCCCACTTTCTCATGCCAAACTCATTCACAACTACAGCCTCGTTCATGGTCAAGTCGGGCGATGAGACTGGGTAACTTCCAGTGGGTGGCGTCCTATTAATGTGAACAAGAACAGCGCAAACGGGGCAATATACGCCGTGTCTGAGTGAGTTTCAGTGCCAGGCAGTATTCTCTGACAGAATCTTAGCGCTGACAATCAGCCACAAATGACACTAATGTGCGCACAAGAATACTCTGAAATACTAATGAAAGAGATGTATTTTGTTGGTTTGTTGTTTTGGGTTTAACGGTCCTTTGAAACAGTATTTCAATCTATATCGGGTCGTCTCCCGGAGAGAGGGAGATAGAAAAGGGAAATGATAGACAATAGAAAAAATATCCAAACAACCCCCTCCGCACCTACTGCAAGCACAGTAGGCCCTCTTCCTACTTTTATCCAAATAAGTAGGGCGCCCCGACAATGGAGGGTATACCCAGCACCATCGCCCGACCACAATCCCGAAAAGGATGTAACTCCAAAATTAAGGAAAGGAAGGCATCTATTCCCATACTCAACCCAAAGTCTCACGCTAAAGCACGTTGCTATAAAGTGTCATCAAGATATTCTAAAGGATAACCTAGTCAATGTTCTCACAAGAATGGCCTTGAAAAACGATTCCAAACATAAGGAAGCGGGAGCAATAATTCTTATACACCGCATATGTGTATCTGTGTATACCGTCTCAACCTAATACACATTGCTATACTATAAAGCTTCTTCAAGACATTCCATACACTGTAAAAAAAATCCGTATATTTTACGGTAAAATACCTGCCAATCAGCTGACAGTCCATTTCCCGTTATTTTTACGGGCGTCTGCCTGTCGAACATATTTTGAAACCTCGATATGGCAGAGTTATATTAACTGACCGCACTCGAAAATACCTTTATAGTGTTGAAGATCTATTTGACCAAGACAATATCTGTCTTATTCTACACCACTCAGCGTGAGGATTCCGCCAATGCTTACGGACGCCCGTAAAAATAACGGGAAAAGGACTGGCAGCTGCTTGCCAGTAATTCTACCGTAAAATCTACATTTTTTACAGTGTATGGTTGCATTGTTATGGTGCACACAAGAATTTCCGTAAAAACAAATCAAAGGGATGTAACTCCAAATATAAGTAAGGGGGGCAATTATTTATATGTGGCACATAGGTTTAGCCTTATACATATTGCTGTAAATTTCATCAAAATATTCCATACAGTTACCTTGTTATGGTGCGCATATTCAAAATTTATCAAATGGATGTAACTCCAAAAGTAAGTAAGGGGAGAAATCCTTATTATATGTAACATATTGTCTCACCCTAATACTATTGTTACTTTAGTTTCATACCTAAAGACATAGTAATAGATGACATTGCACACAGCCTTTCATTATCACCGTCCCATTGTCGAAATATAATGAAATACTGTTGAATAGGTCGTACAATCTCAAGTCATCCATCCATTCAGCCATCAATCCCTGTGGGTGAGTTAATGAATTTCTGAATAAGATAAAATAACGATCAGTTGTTCAAATTATGAAACTGGTGATATTCTTACCCGTATTATTATAAAAGAATATAATTACTAGTAGTAGTAATATCATTATTATTGGTGTTGTTGTAATTAGTTTTACTTTTATTTACGAATATTATAATTATCATTACTACAGAATATTGCCAAAAACGCATTTTATCTGTTTTCAATGGGCATGGTCTATCTAACAGGTTCATCCTGTTATAGTTTCTCTATGGACGACCTGTGAAATGGGCGTGTCTTCTGACGCCTGTATTTATTCTGCGCTGTGAATCCAGCCATTTCTTATTTCTGATTGGTTAAAAGAGAAGGGAAGATGAATGTTTGTTTTTTCTTTTTAATGAGCCGAAATGTTCCGGCAGTTATATAATCTCGTCTCCCTCCCCCCTTTTTTTTAATGATACATAACTATCATATTTTTATTGTTTATTATATCATACGGAAGTTCAACTAAATTTATTTTTTAGCAAACTACCTTAGTTTCATTAAACAAAAATCAATATTTTTTTTTTGTTTTTTGTTTTTTTGTTTTTATTACAGAAGATAAATATGTAGTTTTCTTCATAGTTCATGTGATCCAGTATACTGTGAAGAAACATGTGTCTGTAAGATGGGTCAGGTCATGATATACTGTAAAGTGAAGATCGTTCCACATGCCTAGTAAAATCGCAATTTCATTCCCCGCCTGGACATTAAATAGAGGCTACTTACTTTTTTCTAGCTGAATATTTCATCTCATAAATTGGAAATATCAGCAATTTCACTCGTGCTACGCACTCGTAAAATTGATGATATTTTCAATACATGAGATGAAATATTTTTGGTATTTACCGGAATTTTTTCCTGTTTTATTTATTTTTCATTTTTTTTATTGATAAATAAAACAACTAAAAACAAACCACTGAAAATATTTTTTCCCAGTCATTTCTCGTTTATTTTGCTTGACCAAATTTGGATAACAGTAGAGCAAGAACCTACAGTGCTCACAGTAGGTGCGGGTTTGGATTGTTTAAATATTTTTTCTCTCCTCTACGATTTCGCTTTCAATTCTCCTTTTCTCTGGGAGACGGTCCGATATATACTGAAAAAACATGTCCCAAAGGGCCGTTAAACCAAAAGCAACAACAGTTTGAGCCTTCCACTTCTTACAACAAAAAGCCCTCTGGACCTTTATAACAAGTTTCGGAAATTCTTATGAAAAACAAGCACAGGATACAATATGAATGAATCAATCGAAAACATAAATGAGCCGCGACACGAGAAAACCAACAATGTGGTTGTGCGCATAGCGCAGACTCAGATCAGCCTGGGCATCCGCCCAGTCTGATCAGAGTCTTCGCTGTCCGCATGGAGGTAGCTTAGACCCTTAGCTACCCTTTGAGCACGTAACGAAGAGCCTGGTCAAACTGGGTGGATGCCCAGGCTGATCTGAGTCTGCGCTGGGCGCACAACCACATTGTTGGTTTACTCGTGTCGCGGCTCAAATACACTTATGAGTAACGTTACATCCATTGTTAATTTTAGGGGTCATGTTTGAGGTGTGATGTATAAACAGAAAGTTAATTCCATAAAATTAGGCGTCTTCAACTTTTAGTTACTATGCTTGTTGGCGCGATTTAAGTCTTTTAGGCCTTGCTAATTGAAACAAAGAATGAACGAATTCATACTTTCCCATTGCTACCTCAGATGTACATATTCATGTATAATTTTATTGTTTTTTATTTCTTTGCCAGCTTTTCAGTACAGTGATCGTTATATAAACATTCAAATAAAACATCCGCCAGTTTCTCATAGAGCATTGCTAAAATAAGTCACCAAGTCATCTCACTTTCCTACTTGCCACACTATCAATTCAAACTATATGGTAAAAATACAATGTACAGGCGATGGCTACTATTCATTAACTTGCGTTTTGTATTATACATTGCACAACAGGGAACCGATTGAAAAATACTTTTTTGAGAAAAGGTTGTTGCTGTCCAAAAAAGCTGTTCTTGCAACTATGCCATGCTATATGCATATTTACCGACATTTGTCATCAACCTCGAAGATGAGTGAGTGAGTGAACTCGGGTTTAACGTCCAACCAACAACGAGGTCATATGGGGACGGGACTTCGGTTTAAAGTCTCATCCGAAAGACCGGAGAAGCGGGGGATCGATCTTGCGACCCCTGGATTGGTAGTCTGGAGTGTTATCCACTACACTACAGCCGCTCCCTCATACTCGAAGATGAAGCGTTTTAATAGTGCTTTGTAATTTGTGACTTTCGCCCATTTACTTCTTTACGCTGTACTAAACGCAATCATCAGATTGGATCAGGCTGGATTTTCCGGGGATAACGTCAGAAACTAGTCTCACAGGCGTTAAAACGCTGTAATTTTCTATTGCCTCTTTAAACATAGCGCTATTTACTTTGGGTCATTGAGGACAGGGATGAAAAACATGGCTACTCTTCCGAACGAGGAATTTTTACATCCTTTTCAGCAGTATTTGTCATGCCAGTTAATCAGCGACATACTACATCAATTGATAATAAATGTGTGATACTATAACAAACACACTATCGATTAAACAGCGACACGGGGCATCGACTAATGATTAATCGCTTAAAGAAGGTGTGATATTATTATACAAACGCCCGAAATTAATTCCAGTGCGGTATTTTTGCAATGCTGATGGAGAAAGAAATCAAGGAAATATTTAACAGCCTTTCCTTCTCACAAGTTACAAGTTTAGTGACAAGTTTATATAGCAAATCTCTGGCTTACATACGTAATCAACAAGAGCAGAGCTCTAGATAAGAGGGGTATTTGATGATAACTGAAGGATAATTTCTTTTAGTTCTCACTGAAACCATATGTTGTGACCCCTCATTTGAACCGTCTCGTCGAGACGGTTCAGATGAGGGGTCACATCATATGTTTTTAAGCAGAAATAACAAAAATTATCCCTAATTATCACCAAATACTCCCTCTTATCTAGAGCTCTGAAGAGAGTCTTCAAATAGAGCAAAACAATTAAGTGGTTATGACAAAGGTTATATAGAAACATGTTCGAATAAAGATGTATTTCGACCCATTTCTTTTCATGGGAAAGCGACTAAATCATGCTAGCGGTAAAATATTCATTTTAAGCATGCATTTTCCGCATTTGGTACCGTTAGGATGACCTGTCCACAAGAAAATGAGATCGAATGATTATCCCGTGCAGTAGTCGCTGGTATATTCATATCGCACGAAGTAGCTGATTCTTGTGCTTGATATTCTTGCTCAACAAAGAGGAAAATTTATATGGATACCGTAAAATTCTAAAACATTGGGACACCGAAAACAATTTTCGCACCTCCTCCTGCAATATGTCAAAATGACACAAATAGACTGGCAAAACAGCGCAGACACAGACCAGGCCGCTCCTTTAGGAGCACTCCGATCTGGGTCTTAACTGTCTGCTCAGAACTATTTGTCCAAACATTCAGAACCGCAACGTTGGATAAGGTAAGACAATACATTAAGTTCTATAATGTTGATATACAACTCTCGATATCTCGAGGTGGAACTTCAGCCCAAACTATTGATACCTCAAAGCAAATTTTCTGGTACCATTCTGGTACCAGAAAATTTACCTTCAGATATCAGTAGTTTGAGATAACAGTTGTAAAAATATTTACAAGCCGTCAGTAAGATATATTTATTTGAAAAGCATTGAAATAATACTGATGACTGGGCCTAGATTAAATTGTCAAATATATTCAGTCGAATAAGTACTGCAATTAGTTTGTTTTATGTTTTTGTTATATAAAAGAACTAATTACTGATATCTTAGAAAATTAAAAAAAATCTTACTCACTTTCAGAGAACATTAACACAGTACCTCCTAAATGGTCCATTTAGACAACTGCCAATTAGGTAGGAAACTCGTGTTTGTGAGATGACAAAAAAGCAGTTTTACTTATCTTTTACCAAACTGAATTATGACTGTCCATAAACCTTACAGCTGACATAGCGGTTCCGGGTTCCAGCCCCGCTCGATGCGGACTCTTCTAAACCGTAAACGGGGTTCCATTGCATATAGCCTCCCATTATCAACATCCCATCGTCCTGATATGACTGAAATACTGTAAAAAGGACGTAAAATCGCAAGTCTTCCATTCATCCATACCTATCAAGTATTCCAAATTCTGTCACTATTAGTTAGCCAAAACGTGGTATCACTCTATAATGGTTTAATGACCCTGTTATGTCATTACCTGTGTGAGCTCGGGTATTCTCTGTGTCAGAGAGATTTTCAAACCACATGGCCGTTGTTTATTGTGGAACACTTCATTGTATAACATTACGTAATATTATCCTGAAACTATCACATTTGTTTAATTGGTTTAAAGACATCTCGCTACTGTATGGCGTAAATGTGTCATTTGAATTCGAGAAGGAAATGGTAAGTAAAAATAGTAATTATGACGATTATGGAAAAAAGCTGTTGTTATTTACTTCATTAATTAGATTTATAAAGAAAATTTCTAGCCTGTCGTGTCAAAAGGTCGCCGATTCCATTGGAACCTTGGAAATGGGTAACCGCGACTATACCTGTAGCAAAACAACTGTCCGCCCATCTCCGTGATATACCCGACTGCGCTCGTCATTATCCGTCAGCTTAGTGCATGGTATAACTATTGAGTAATAATGCCAGAAATTACAATGTCCGCCGTGGTGAAGTGGGTTAAGCGAAAAGCACTATACACATAACACATATTTTGCATGGGCATACCTTTGGGTCTTTTTTTGTTTTAACTTTTATTTTTTCCGTTCCTCTTACATTTCGGACTAGATGGGGATAAGGCGTGGCGAATTTTCTACGAAAATTGGAACAAAAACTGTCGAACATTTGCCTGTCATGTAGATTTAGGTTCTGTTTCATGCTGTTTTATCTGGCATAGTCCTGCATACTCAATCTGTTTAAAAAGTTTTTTTCTTGGAGACTCGTGAACTTGCATATCTAACAGAGAAATAGCGAAAAACAGCCTCAGCGCAGCATGCAACTTAACCAGGATGTTGCTGAATAGACTAAGCAGAAAAAGTCGGCTGAAAATGTTGGTTGGTTGGTTGTTTGGGGTTTAACAGCTCGTTGGGACAATTTTTCAGTCTATTTTCAGACGTCTGACAGAGAGAGAGAGAGAGAGAGAGAGAGAGAGAGAGAGAGAGAGAGAGAAGAGATATGATAGGCGAGAGAAACAATATACAAACTACCCCACCAGCACCTACTGCAAGTACGGTAGGCCCTTGCCCTACTATTATCCAAATTAGCAGGACGCCCCTGCACTGAAAGTTACCTAGCATCATCGCCCGACTGCAACCAATCCCGCTACTCAAAATGACAACTTTTATGCTTTTTCCCAGTTTCGTCACAGTTGAACGTTGTGTTTGCAGTTGATGCTGAAGCGCCTGCGTAGCCAAGTGGTTAGCGCTCCCGACTTTGGATCATGGGGTCGCGGGTTCGGGATCATATGGAGTCAAGGTTCTGTTCGAACCTACCTGGTGCTTTATTGCACAGTGTCCTTCATAATCACCTTTACATCGTCCTGGTTTGACTAAAATATTGTTGAACAGACTTTAAAGCCGCCATTTCATCCATTCATCCTGTGGATACTCGTTCTGATACAGAAAAAACAAATGCATTATACATGTATAAGCCTTTTAGTTATTGTGTGTAGTTTCACATAAACTCATTGCCAAACAAGAAGGGAATTCATTATTAGAAGAGGTAAAATAAAAAAATAAACGTTAAAAAAACAAAGAAATAAAAATACATAAGTTAAAAGACCAAAATAAAAGCAAAGGAAAAAAAAAGAAAAAGGGAAACATGGGACTCGAACCATTAACTGGTGATATTCAGTGTAATAGTCTGATTTTCGATACTGCAATATGAACCTCTGCCCCACAGTCAGATGTATCGGAATTGATGTAAATGATATTATATAAAGGTGTTCTGACTGATACGGAAAGAGCCGACTTTTTCCGTGACAAGCTGCTCAACCTATTTCAAGGTTTGGTCTAAAATTAAAAGTGCATTGACACGACAGTAAACAAAATTTGATCTGTAAATAATTCGGTATAATGCAAAACAACAAAAAACAAATCTAGTTAAAGTAAAGACGAAAACGATTATGCCCGGTGGACTATTCTATCCTTATCAAATGGATGAATCAATTTTCAAGGGGTGTCTGGTTGAGTTATTTTATTTTATTTCATTCTTCTTTTATATACATTTGTCTTATGCAAAAAGTGTAGACCCTGATCAGATGCCGCGTAATGTGGCGTCTGATCAGGGTCTGCAAGGTTTGCCTAAGTCCTTTTTAAGGCATGCTAGGCATTAATAGAATGAAACAGAAAGAAGAAGTTCGTAGTTACAGAGATAAAATACGAATATTTACAGGTACTTAAAGACACATTTAAGATTGCATTACAAGCTAAGGTCGTACAAGCTGTTTAAGGATATGAGCCGGGACACGAGAAAACCAACAAAGTAGTTGCGCGCCCAGCACAGACTCAGATCAGCCTGGGCAACTGCGCAGTCTGATCAGACTCTTCGCTAAGCACTTAAAGGGTAGCTAAGGATCTAAGCTACCTCCATGCGGACAGCGAAGACTTTGATCAGACTGGGCGGATGCCCAGGCTGATCTGAATCTGCGCTGGGCGCACAACCACATTGTTGGTTTTCTCGTGTCGCGGCTCATATATATATATAATATAGAGGCCTATATAAAAATGGACTACCAAAGTGTCACAGAAGTGCGTTAGCTAAATTCCGCTGTGGTGTGGCTCCAATAAGAGTGGAGACGGGGCGGTATGAACGTTTGCCCCTGGGTGAACGCCTGTGTCCTCTGTGCAATGGTGGTTTAGAAAACGAACTCCATGTACTTACTTCCTGTCCGATATATAACGACTTAAGAGACCAAATGTATACGAAAGCTAGAGAACTTTCAGAGAGTTTTGATATCTTTTCAGATATACAAAAATGTGTTTTGTTTTGTCCTGTGAGCTCTGTGTGAAGGTTACAGCCAAAACCTGCTGGGAAATCTTGAAGCGTAGGTGCAATTTACTATATAACTCTTAATCTGCGAGCTCATGACGTTGATGTGACGTCCCACTGGCATCGATGCGACGTAACGACGTCGCACCGATGTCAGTACGACGTCATTCTGACTGCTGCGCCACCATTTTATTTCATAGAATGTTTTACCGTGTTGAAATGCTTATATCTATAGTACATACTATATCATGATTATATTGAAGTTCTTAAGGGTCTTTAGATTCTTATCATCGTTTTTAAAGATAGTCTCTCATAATTCCTTAACTGGAATGATTCCATTGAAATTTGTTTTATGTGTATATACTACGAGTACAATATGGAAGTGAGGCTCAAATAAAATAAAATATGTCAATACGTCATACACCCTAATGACCGTTTATTGAAATTTGCGCATAATACCATTGTAACTATCCTTTTATCTCAGAAATTTTAATTTGGAAGAAATAATGAGAAATCAACTGATCTAAAATCTCATTTAGTAAAAGGCAGTGGCTACTGATACGAAATTCGGGGAAGGGGGAGGGGAGAGAGAGAAAGGAGGTGATTTGAGCCTACCCGTACGGCTTGTAGAACAGGGTTGTGGAAGCGGGTTAGCAATAAGGCAGTTTATTATTTGATGATTTGGATGATTGATGACTTGCGATTAAACGCCCATTTTAACAGTATTTCAGTCATATCCGGACCATTTCTTGAAGGTGCTGTTGTAATGAATTCTTTGAATAAAGCCCATTCCGTACATATTAAAATAATGTTATTAAGATCGTTGTTGTTGTAATGAGTGCCGTTAAAATTATAAAGAAGGTTAATGGTATACATTTATTTCAATGATTCCTCAATTTTATATTTTAGTTGTTTGTTTTTACCATATCTATTTCTTTTACTAATAATGAAAAAAATGCTCAATTTAGTCTGCACAGCTGCGCTGTCTGATCATTTCGCGTAACAGTCTGTGAATTTTGGTAATCTAAAGAAGACCTTCATTTTACGCAGTTGCACAGGCTGATTTGACTATTCACCTGTTCACTCTAAGCATTTGGTTTAAGATCATCTATGTTTATGACAAAATATTAAAGAAAATGTAAAATAAAATAAATACTAAATAAACTAAAATAAATATACATATTTACTACTTTTGCATAAAATCGAAATAAGTAGAAAAAATTAAGATGTTTAGCGTTTCCATAACAATTAATGGTTTTATTTGGAGAAACCTTATTTATTTTCTAGAGTAAATGCATAAAACAGGGTGTTATTCTAATAACCCTTATCATAGTCCCTTTAGATAAGATTAATCAAACTGTCTATTGAAAGCGACTCTTGTTTATTGTCACTACCTCTACCCTTTGATGAAATACCATGGAGAAACAGAGCTATCAAATTACCGTAGTTATACCAAACATTATGGTTATACCGCTTGAACAAAATCGCAGACTCAGATCAGACTTTTGTGCAGCTGTTCGGGAATACGAATACGCAGTTTTTATAAAGGGACCCTTTTCATTGCATGGTTACAGTTGCGCACCCTGATGATGATCCTGTTTTCCTTCGTGTTTCTCGTACCTGGATTGGTTGATTGGTTGTGGGTTTAACGGCCCTTTGAGACAGTATATCAGTCTATATCGGATCGTCTCCCAGAGGGAGGGAGAAAGGAAAGAGAAACGATAGACGAGAAAAAATCCAAACACCGCCCGACCATCCCCCCCCCCCCCCCACCCGCCACCACCCCGGTACAAGGAGCACATCAGATACTCTGTCTCCTATTCTACTTTCACATGCCTAAAATATTCGTGGATCTGACGTCTCTGCTCCCTTGATGATAATGACAAACCGTAAGAGACAGGACTTCGTGGAAGGGCAGTACAGTTGTACATAACTGTGCCAGAGCTTGCACTCATACTTTCGCCAGTAACTAGTGACCTACATATGTATGTGGAGACCCTAATCAGACTGCTCCTCCTGGGGAGGGGGTGCGAAGGTCCTGCGTGTAACTTCCAGAGCCATTATCTTGATAATAGTAGGGCAAGGGCCTGCTGTGCTTGCAGTAGGTGCGGGTGGGGGTTGTTTTGACACTTTTCTCTCGCCTATAGTCTCCCTCTCTCTGGGGTTACGTTTCGATATACTGAAATATTGTCTCAAAGGACCCAAAAAAAACAATCAACCAATCAATGTCATTCTAGGGACAGTCTGATCTGTGTCTGCTCTGTTTTCTTAGAGTAAAAAGTATGCAAAGACCAGGAACTGAAACAATCAAAATCCAAATCCAGCCCTCAAACCATAGTTGGAAACAACTAAGATTACAAATAATCAAGATACAGAGAACATATGGCCAACCGAGTGAGCAGCTTGTTCCCAAAAGGTGGCCACTCAGCAACCCAAACCGAACCAAAAACAATAATAACATACATAAGGTAAAACATCACAGAAACTCTGACACCAAAAACAGGCAACAAAGAACCACAACAGAACTACCGCCTTGGAACGGTCAGTAATGAATTACTGGGGGGCTTAAATCGATTTTACAGGCCCAACCTCACCCTCAGTTTCTGAAGTGGTACAAAACATTTAGTTGGTTGTTCGGTTCGCATGATAACCCTCTAACTCGTCCATGAATCATCACGGTAAACACATAAATCAAATTTCAACACCATGAAGAAGCAAAGACGAGGACTCAACAGATAAAACGGGCCGTCTGACAGGTGGAGATCCCTGTCCTGCCAAACAACCCCACTGGAAATCTGAAGCAAAAGAAGGTCACCAGTTGAGCCCCGGTGGCCTGTCTGCCTCTAATATTTAGATTTTGTTTGCCTAACATCACACTAGATAGGCAAACCACTCACATATGATATTTAAAAAAAAAACTAATTATAATATTAATAGATGAAGAGATTTGCAAATATTACTTACTGCTTTGAAATTACAATTCCTTTCAAAATTAGGAAGCTACGATAGCTCAGTGGATTAAGCGCTGGCCTGCTGATCTAGCATTCCGAGTTCGATTCCCGGAGGCGGAAATCTTTTCAATCCCAAACGGCATTTCTCTATCACCCTCCCATCGTCCTCCTAGTTAAAATTCTGTGTGCTAGAAATAAAATTGAACTTAGTGAAAACTGATTACACATGTATAAAGACAACAGCTTTTAGATGCCAATTCATGAAGGAAAAATGTCTTTTAAGATACCAGTTTAACTACTGTTTGATATATATTAACTGTGATGCTCTTTCTCTGTGAATATGTTTTGTATTATTGCTGTATTCCACGCATACTTTTTGTTTGTATTTAAAGAAATACTCCCCTCATCATACCAAATTTAATCGTTTTATCAAATGTCTTTAGAATGCTTCATATAAGTTCTACGTACAATCCTTGAAAGTCAGATAAATTAAAATTGAAATGATAATTTTAGGATGTATATGCAAATAAGCCAAATCGAAAACCAGTTAGGAAACACCTCTCCCGGTCATGTATTCATGCCCAGTTTTTTTTTTTTTTTTTTCATTCAAGCAGTGATCAGGGTTTGTACTGTTGCCATTCACATTCAACAGCTGAATGTGAATGGCAACAGTACAAACCTTGGTCAGACGATAAGAACCAACAATGTTGCAATAATGTTATGACGTTGATTCGTCGTCATTGTGATTTTTCTGACGTCGAAACGACATTGAAACAATGTTGTTTAAACGTCGTGTGCCACTGGAAAGCCACTTGTATCTTAATCCATTATTATTTGATGAGTTTTATCATCCGATCATCTTACCACAGGATGCAGATGGACAGTCAGCGTCATGTGCTTACTGGGTTACTGCTATGTTTTACTACTGCTTATATATGTACACATAATTGATAATAAGTGGGATATCGTGACGAAATTCTGTATATACCATTTGTTCTGTTGCCATTCACATTAAGCTGTTGAATGCGATTGGCAACAGTACAAACCCTGATCACTGCTTGTATATATCATGAAATACAAAGAGCCCATGTAGCCCAGTGCGTTGTGCGCTGGCCTGCTAACCTAGCGGTTCCGGGTTTGATTCCCGCTGGAGGCAGTAATCTGTTACATCACATCACCCTCTCATATTCCTGATATGACTGAAATACTGTTGAAAAGAATCTAAAATCCTATATCATCCATCAATCCTGAAATACGAATACATCATATATACTGTCTGATGTCGAAAAGTGCAGGCCCTGATCATACTGCTCCATCACCGTTTCCTTATTACCATCAGATGATCAATTATCTGAATATTTACACGATTATTGACAATTTATTTATTTATTTATTTATAAATGTTTAATGTTTGTACTTATGTAAAATATTGCAGTTTCATATGGTTGATCTTGTTTGTGCCATGTTGGCTTTTGTATACCATGTTTTAGGGGAGGGCTGTAACTAATGTTGTGAGAACTTGTAACCCGACCCCATTGTTTGTACTTTTGTGTACAAAGACACTAAAATATGTTTAAACTGACCAGGGCGGTTAATGCATAATATCATACTTTTTTTTCTAAATCATATTAGCAATAACTTATGGTGTTCCAATTTTAAGGTGTTCGAGTTTCAGGACAAAAACGGTATCGACTGCACACCAGACGAAAATTAAAAGACAGGCGAGATGATTGCATCGTCTTACGCAATATTATACAAAATCGCTTATCCAGCCGAAATAACAAGACAACCGGCATTGGCAGACGTGAATAAACAAAGGGCATATGGCAAATAGTTGTCATCCTCTGTACTGTCATGAAAGTATGCTGAATATGATTTGGAAGTTTCCTTTTTAAGAGCAAGCCTTTTATTTCACTGTTTATTTATGTCATCTTATTTATTTTGTCCACTTTTGTTTATAAAATGTTTATGAGGTTTTTATTTATTTATTGTTTATTTATTGATTGATGTTGAAGTGGTTCACCGCCATGTTTGCTGCCATTTTATTAAGGGAAACTACTTTTGTGACTTCCTCTTTGCTTTCTTTCCAAATTGAAAATGGGGTCTATTCCTACAGGGAAGATTTCGTTTCTACAAGGCGGAGAATCACGAGACTTACTTCGGTTATTTTGTACCTGTATTCGGATAGGAATTGCTCGTTATTTCCTTGGTACTCAATCAATGTTCACGCAAATATCTTGTCTTTATTCGCAGCAAACGATTGTTGAAATATTTTTATGCTGCGAGCTGTTTTTTTTTTCCTCCACAAAACCTCGGGCAAAGACTTTCATTCTTTTCTTGAGGTTGTGTGAAAAAATACAGCGTGCATGAAAACGGCTCATAGTTAATGCGACGAGGTATCTGCACATTACGGCATTAACATTTATGGAGTATTAAAGGAATGATGATCAATTTTCTTCCCCGTTCTGGCCGAATACAGGTACAAAATATTACGTGATTCCCCATCTTGTCTGTGGGAGTAAGTTATTTTCTTAAAAAGTTAGTAGAAAGTTGATCCCAACTAAAAAGGGAGGCAAAATAAGAAAACGGAAGAGTTGCTTCAACTGAACAGACCTCTATTCCATAATCTTATAAAAGACTTGTGTTTAGATTACAAATAAAATTATAATTGATGGGGTCATGTGAAATGCTGCCTTAGGCCGCCCGAGTGTGGTGAATACCGGGTCGGCTTACGTGGCTGCGCAGACTGACCGTGGTTTTTCACTTTTCATCTCTTAGATACGTCGAGGAGGGAAGACTGTTGCCCGTTTCTGCAGGTGTGCGAGCTGATCCGTCTTCTCTTTTCGCGCGTGCCGTGAGGTAGCATTTCACTTGACGTAAATGACATGTGTGCGCGCGGTTGCATTCGGCAGCAATAATGCTAATTCCATTGAACATATTTTATCTTCTGTTTCATAACATTTTTTGCTTCTTACCACCCTATTATATTGTTGTATTTGTAATCTCTGACAAAGAGGAAATAAAGAGTATATAATAACATACTTCTCCTTATTCTTTATATGTTTTTAAAGTATGAGACAACTGATATACAATATCAAAATAACATTTCATATAAATAAATTGATTAATTAAGTATTTAATTAATACTGTTACTCACTGAGCTAATTTTCATAAAAGAAAGAAAAAAGAATGAACTCTAGACAAAACGAATTCATTATACTAATTTTAGAATATCATTATTTAGTATTTTGACCAAAAAATATGGTCTCATAGGTAAAACCAAAAATATTCTACTTTTGCGTTGATGACATTACTCTCTATAAAGTCACAAAGCCTTCAAATTTCGTAGTATTTTTTCCTTTTAATACAAATCAATATTACAAAAATTAAACCAGTTTTATGACAAGGTCACACATTGCCTGATGGCTATGTCTTATCAGCTAAAACTGGACAGTGGTCTAATCTGCACAGTAGCTAAGCCACGCCCACTTAATGCCTCATATAGGTAGCTAATCCTCTCCCAGGGGGTTCAGAAATCCTGCCTTTAAGAATCTGCTCCATTTGAGCTTACGCTCTTCCTGAGTGGGCGGAGCTACAGTCTTACTAAAAAATCAATATCAGTCGATTGGCTTATCGATAAAACTTAATCCCAGTAAACTGTCAATCAATTCCAAGGTACAATCTTGAAGCAACCAATTAAATCAGGTATCAGAGTTTTATGACCTGTTGGAGATGTTTACCCTTAGGTGTCTTGAAAAATACTGAGATTAGCCGAAACAGTTGTTGTTTCCGTTCTCATACCTATGTTCCTCGGGAGGGGCTGAGGTTAGCTATACCTTATTCTTCCTTATATAGGCCACCTTTGTCAAGTGGCGCTAATCATGTATTGGTTACACAGTGTATTGGCATCATTTTATTTACGAGTTGGTAGTCATTTTGATTTTTGCAGTCAATAGACAAAATTATCAATATTATTTCATGGCAATTAATAGGATCGTTGTAGCTGCCACATAAGATTATTAAATAAACAATATGCCAATTAACTTTTTCATTCTATTCAGAATTGAGAGAGAGAGAGAGAGAGAGAGAGAGAGTACCTGTACACGTTATAAACTGTACTGTAACGAGAAAAGAATTTATTGCTACCACATGGATAAAGTATACTAATATCAAAAGTAGAAAATACTATCAAATCAAATACCCTATTATTCTTTCTGAACAAAGAGAGAGAGAGAGAGAGAGAGAGAGAGAGAGTATACTTAATACCTAAGTACTATTGTCGTTTGATTTAATACTTTCCTGCTTCGAATTAAAAATATTGTCATTTTACTACTGATTTCTTGACAGAGTGGATGAGGGATTTGAACCCTTTCCTGGTGCGTTGGGTTAAATAACCGGTTCGACCCTGCAGAATCCTGCCTACGTGTGTTGGCTGGGGTCTGCCTTATTCTAAAATTTTAGTCATAAACAGTAATAACATAAACTGCGCCATATAACTACCAAAAGGTAGAAAATATTTTCTCCTGGTTTCCCGTTGAGCAAGGAAAAGAGCGAAACTCTGTACACTGTATTTTTACCAATCTATGACGTTTATGATATCGCAAGTCGCCAACTGAAAGGACCGAACTAATTTTCAGCATCCATTTTGATAAAATCAAGGCTGCTTTGTTTGTTATAAGATGGTCAGTCACGGTTACTTACAGTGATAAAAGTAAAATGAAAAGCTTGCAGCTATGTCTTAGATGAAAATAGTACACCACTGGCATAGCAACGCGGCCGCCCTTTCCCCTAACATGGGGGTCGGGACATATTATTATTTGGTACGGATTCCGTCGGCGTCCCAATATGAATGTATTTATATTATGCTTTCAAACGAAGACATGCATTACTTGAAACTAAAAACATGAAATATGTATTGTAGATGTCATCATGCATGCATCACTATGCTGTTCATTTGTAGGTAAGGAAGCCCTAGAAAAATGTCGCGACATAACCTACACAAATGGAGACAAGTGCTGAACAGACCAAACTGATATCAAACAGCGTCAAGGACCTCCTGAGGGAGATCAAGGTAAAAAGACAGATTGGAACGGTAGCAAGCAGTTGTCTTAGATGGTAGCCCGAAATCGGAGGCTATTTTAAGGATTGCGCAGTTGGGAGGAAAACATATCCCTGAAACTGACGTGTATCCCTTATCATATCCACATGTCTGTATGCCAGTGAGTCGTGGATCTTGAAAAAGGAGTTAGAGAAAACAACGCAGGCCTTCGAGGTGAGATACTACCAAAGGTTATTGAATATGTCGTACAAGGGCCGATTAATTAACGTCACTAAATATGATCAAGAAGTGGAACAACAGTATTTATAATAAACACAAAATACTGGGAAATATATCAAGTACTACGTTACTGACTATGGATCAAATTCATCAAATTATTTTAAAGTTAGACAAAATTTTAGCGTTTCTTAAATTGTCATGTAAGTGAGCAAAGACATTATCTATGTATTTAAGTAATCACAAGAGCTGGTAGTTTCATTACATACAAATAATAAGTCATGAAAAAATACTAAAACTGTCACGAAGATCACAGACTTTGTCGGACATTTAGGGGCATGTGCCCCGAGGTGTCCTACAAGGCATATGGGGTGGTGTTCGGGCGATGGTGCTGGTTATAACTTCCAGTGCCGGGACGTCCTACTTATTTAGATAAAAGTAGGGCAAGGGCCTACTGTGTTTGCAGTAGGTGCGGATGGGGATTGTTTGGATATTTTTTCTCTTCGTCTATTATTTCTCTTTTCTCCCCTTCTCTGGGAGATGGCCCGATATAGACTGAAATATTGTCTCAAGGGCCGTTAAAACCAACGCAGCCAACCAACCGACATGGTACATCCATAGTAAAGTCAACTTTAAGTCTGAAAACTATTAAACATGACCATAAAAGGGCAAAACATAATATAAAATAGTCTTTGGTTTATTATTGGCCACTGTTCAGATAATTTGTATTGGACTCACCATTATAAACTTTGGGAAAACAAAAGACTTGTAGATGTATTTCGTAAGTAGTAGGATATTTTAACGCTCTTACAAATTCTTAGGGCGTCTAAAACTGCCAGAAAAGCGAGAGAAAAACATTATAAATGCATATATAGTAATCATTTCGAACAAATAATTACCTAAAACTACTCTGAATATGACTTCAAAAGAAAACATGATTTGTCGGACATTTAGGCAAATGTGTTCCTGAATTTCCGACAGGTTATGAATCTATAATAGAGTGTGAGCTGTAACTCTAAAATGTTATCTGAGCTGTAACTCTAAAATGTTATATGAGCTGTAACTCTAAAATGTTATCTGAGCTGTAACTCTAAAATGTTATCTGAGCTGTAACTCTAAAATGTTATCTATTTTCACCCTAGCGCACACTTACATGTAAAAGTTGTCGGACATTTAGGGACATTTGGAATGCCCCTAAATGCTTAACATTATTTTTCCTCAGTAAGATTTTGGGTAATTTTCACCAGTTATGTTTTAGACACATTCAATTGTTATGCTGTTAATGATAATTTATTCCACTTTCCTGGAACTTTGAAGAAAACTTAAAATTAGTCGGACACTAATGGCCGTCTTACAAACGAGGATGTTCGAACACTCCAAGCAGCCATTGGATAATATGAAGGACTTCCGACCATGGTCAAGAAACGGAAACTGAGGTGTTTCGGCCATATCGCAATGTCTTCTGGCTTAGCAATGACGAGTCTACAGGACACAGTGAAAGGAAAAAGAAGAAGGTTGACAGAAGAAGAGGTGGGAAGACAAGATTAAAGAGTGGACAGGGATGGACTTTGCTTACACAACTAGCAAATGGTATAGACTAGACCAGACTAAAAGTATCCAGCATTTGACATTCCCGAGTAATCTTATTATCACAGGAACTTTCTACAATATCCATCTGCACGATAGCTGTAGTAGGAAATTTTCTATGATAAGAGTCTCAGGAAAGTAATTCAACTTGGACTTAAAAATTGACATGATTTAAAATTTTACCAACATTGTTACCGTAACGGACGCAATACGTTTGCGCGACTTTTACGATATTTTCATTTGCGCATTCCATACGAATGCGCACCGTTTTAGCATACGAAAGCGCGACTTTTTTCCCTACGAATGCGCGATTTTTTTCTACGAATGCGCGACCAGTTTATTTCATTAAACTTCGGATATTTCGATGTTCCATAGTGTACCCCTTCCATTAGTCAGACGAAATATATTTTATCTGTTGAGGAAATATGTCTTGCCTGTTGCTTCTGTTCACCGCGTAGAGGTGGAAGTGGGATTTGAACAGGTGTTGTTTTTTTTATTTTAAAAGCAAAGGCAGTTAAAATTTGTTAAAAACCACGTTCTCGTTCAGTTAAAATCATCGTATGTTTATCAGAGGCTGGGCTTTGAAAGACATTTTTAACATACTCCTGTCTGTATAGACAGACTGTAAGTCATGATTTTGGAGTGTCTCAATAGTTTCTGCTAAGGATTTAAGCAAAACAGGCGTCGTTTTCGCTCCTGTCTGTAGATGGCTGTCGAACGACAATTACATCTTAGGAAGAAGGGCACTATCTTTTTCAATTTCTGAAATTTTGACTTTTGCTGGTTTCTCACCATGATCTTCTGCAGCTTTCTGCTTGCAAACTTGCCACCAGTTTCTGTTTGCCTACGATCCGTTCATCCTCCTCCGCATGATTATGGTCAAAATTTCCTCCTAATACAATCTTAGTTTCTGAGTCCGTTTTGCATCTTGAATGACAGTTCTTTTTTCAAGCATGTCCACAAACATGTGGTGTTTGTATTCTTCTCCTTTCTGAATTTTAAGTTATCAATTAAAAGTCTAGATCTAGCTAAAATTTCGACTTACACAACCTATCTGCGTACCTAGGTAAAAGTCGCGCAGACGTAGGCATATTTTCGGGAAAAATCGCGCAAATATATGCTACAAAAAGTCGTGCAAACGTATGCATTTTTCAGTTATAGCCGCGCAAACGTGATGCGCCCACCGTAACAACATGCACCCGAGTATGACACTACAGTGTTATTGTACCGGGTTTGTACAGTTTGTACATTAAAGTCGCCATAAAAACGTCTAAACACAAATCATTATGAAAAGCCTTTCAACCTTCACGTGTGATGATAAAACGTAGGTTGATGCGCATAAATTGATCCAAATAGCTGGCAAAAAGTATAGAAAATAGGATTGTGAAAAACTACAAATCGCTCAACAAAATATGATTTTCCTTTTCTGGTTTCCGGTTGATTGATGAATATAAACAAAAGCCAGACAGTGAATGAGGCTCCACCCTTGTTCATTGTATTTTTATCATTTTATTCATTTTAGTTGCCAAATAAAATGACCCAAATATTTTTTCCTACCATTTTTATGTGAAAATCATGGATGCTTTATTGTTTTAAGTTGGCTGCTCGCGGTCATTTACAATTAAGACACTTTGGTGAGAAGCTTGCAGCGATACCTCGTTATGAAAGTGTTCATGTTTATTGAGCAAAAGGGCCTTCAATAGGATCAAATACGATTTTCTTTAAGATATACTGCTATTGATTTAAGGGGGTGGTGCGATGGTGCTGTGTGTAATTTCCAGTGCCGGTGCGCCCTACTGATTTGGAACGTTGTAGGACAAGGGCCTACTGTGCTTGCAGTAGGTGCGGGTTGTGGTTGCTTTGACATTTTTTTCTCTCGCCTGTCATTTCTCCTCTTTCTCTCTCTCTGGAAGACAGCCTGACATAGACTAAAATACTGTCTCAAAGGGCCGATAAATCCAAAACAATCAATCAGTCAATCAATCAAGCTGTTGATTTATCCATTATTAGCATTTGTGAGCTGGCCATGATTCATAAGAAATTTCCGACAATGCGCAAGGAACAATTTTTACTCATTACATGAATTTTCTTACTCCACTGCGGGGTGCTCAACATTCATTCTGTTACAAAACTGCCGTTCTGTTGAACTATGGCCGGAAATTTCCTAATAAGTGCTCCAATTTAGTATGAGCTTATTGGTATTCTGCCTGGTATTTTTTCACGCTCTTCAAATCTCTCATAGGAATTTTCCTTCAACGCTTAGAAATACTGTAGAAACTTTTTGTAGTTACACAATGTTTCAAGAATTCATGAATGGAACCTCGTAGTTCAACAGTCAAATAAAACTTCATTACATGAGAAATTTCCTACAATGCATGAAAGCAGATTGGACAGTATTGCCATTATGTGTTTTATTACTCTCTGTGTTCCGATAGTTTTGATAATTATTTTACAATAACACTTATACAACGGTAAAATTCCACAATGTATGACTGGTATACTGTTCCTGGAATACCAAATTTGATCATTTTGATGAGTTAATCCGATTGTGGGAAATATCTTACAATTCAATTCCCAAAGTTAAAATTATCATAAAGCATAGGATGGATGTTGCAGTAAGTCATTTTAATTGTAGGAAATTTCCCATGCTCACATTAAATGACAAGTCTGAGATTTCAAGTACCAATCATACATTGTGTAAAACTGTTTGGCGTTATAGGAATTTTCCCACAGTAAAGTACCCTTCTAGGAAATGTCCTTTCTAATTATATGTTTTTCAATCGGAATGCTTCAACAATAGGAAATTTCCTACAATGACATTTTCTTAAAAAAAAAATAAAAAAAAAATAAACACCTATAACGCCAAACAATTTAATTATTATGTACAATTGTACGTGTTTCTTGGAATATCAGAATCGACCATTTAGTCTGATCATGGGAAATTTCCTATAGTAGGAAAGGACTCGCTGCAGTAACTATCCTATATTTTCTGCAGCACTGTAAGCTGAATTTCTCTATCCCATGTTTAGAAGTGGGTTAAAATTTAGTTTTCATAAGATGATTTGCAAACCTATGAGCATTTGATTATGGGAAAGTTCCTACAATACGGCATATATTCACTCAATGTATTTGTTTTATTCAGACAGTGTATATCGGTTAACCTTTTAATCTCATTGTAGGAAATTTCCTATAGTTATATTTCTCTGTAGCATTTTGTGATGGATGTTAATTCAGTAAATTTTGTAAACCTATGTATATAAGGTATGGGAAATTCCCTATAATCAGTGAATTGGGAAATTTTTTCATGCATTAAAATGTAACTCGTTAGTCTTGTATGTCTTCTTCTTCTTCTTTTTTTTTGTCTCTTCTTTAATGATTCACCTTTTAGTCTGATATTTCAGAAATAGGAAACTTCCTATAATAAAGCAGACATGCACTTTGGATCAACGGATGGATTTCGAAAAAATGAACAAGTGGCTTTTACTATTGTGGGAATTTTCCTACAATCACAAATTGCTATGTCAAAACTAAACTAAAAGTCTGAACATGGGAAATTTCCTACAGTGCAAAAAATCCATGTTGGAGGCTATTCCTGCAGATAGGTTGATTTTGACTATGGGAAATTTCCTATAATGGAAGTAACTACGACTGATTTGACAATAGTTAAAACAGACCTTTGTTTAAACGATGCAAATATGACTATAGTCATAATCCCAATTTCATATCGGAGAAGGTTAAAATCCCAGCTTTTGACTATAGTTAAAACCCCTTTTTTTGATAGTGAAAAAGGGATTATTTTGGAAAATCCCACTTCTGTTTGGAAAGCATTTTTGGTGGTGCACTTATTCATTGATAACGGATGCTGATTCTGGTACCAGTTTCACTTTTCAATGTTGATGTCTTCATGGGTGAAGTTACTGTCACATAAATTGGAATGAGTTTTGTGTTTGTGGAATTGTAAATTTTAACAATGCTGAACGTCGGCGAAGCACTTGCACGCCCATAAGTTTGTTAGGGTTTCGCCTGTGTTTACACATCGATAAAATCTACAAAAAAATATGTCTTTTTGATAACTCCAACTCAGCTATATCTCAAAGTTGTGTCCTGTAATGATTACCTTAGAAACCCCTGTGGAGACTCAATTTTTTCCCTGAATTCAGCCAAAATTTCATGGTTTATTTTTTCATAAGCTCTCAGATTTCATGAATGACAAGACTGCCGAATTTAATGCAATCTAATTCCAAAGGAAACAAGCTGATGGTCTTTAAAAACTTAGAGATTCTGCCCTAAAGGAGAGATGGTATTTTCATGCAAGCTTAGAGCTTCCGACCAAATCCTGAATATTTATTCTGCATATTTGTATGTGATAATACTCGAAATAAATAATGTACAAGCGGAATGCAGCTAGAAAAAAATAGATAAATACTAAATGTCCTTAACTTGCCGTTTTCCTGTGCTAGCTGTTATGGCTACATGTAGCTCAATAAAATCAAACTTTTGGTGGCACAAATTTTGGCAGTTTTTACGGGTTCAGCGGGTGTTTCAAAGGAATAGTAGCTTTTAAATTTCCAGTGCACTAAATCAGAGTTAATGAAACATATTTCACTACAAGCGTTTATAGCAAAGGTCGTAGTTAGTGAGACAGGTGTTTGGTCTGTGGAGTTGTACAAGGTCTAGCTGCTTCAGTAGCAAATAGTGTAAATTTAAAACAGCTTCACTTCGAGTCGCATGAGGCTGTTGGCATTCATTCAGTTAGCATACTTTTTGATAGATCGCACGAAACAGGATACAACATTTGAGCCGCGATGCGAGAAAACCAACAATGTGGTTGTGCGCCCAGCGCAGACTCAGATCAGCCTGGGCATCCGTCCAGACTGATCTGAGTCTTCGCTGTCTGTATGGAGCTAGCTTAGACCTCTAGCTACCCTTTAAGCGCTAAACGAAGGGTCTGATCAGACTGGGCAGATGCCCAGGCTGATCTGAGTCTGCGCTGGGCGCACAACCACTTTGTTGGTTTTCTCGTATCGCGGCTCAAATATCTAATTATTTTCAAGTATCGGCTGTTAACTGACGCAGGACTGATCTGGTACTGAAAGACACGAAGTCACAGTTAGAATAAGTACTGAAATTGTGGTTTGTATGGTTGATGGAGAGAGGGTTGTACTTTTTTGTAAGATTTCCAACATGAATTTAGTGGTTGTAGATCATCATATTCTTTTTACGGGACAACTCTACTACCTTCCGTTATCTACAATAGTAGATTTGCGCATAGCTTCGGTATATATTCAATCTCTGACAACTGCGTCAGGGAGTTAACTCTTTGGCTCAGTGGTTAGAGCATTGGACTCTTACCCGTGAGTTCCGGGTTCGATTCCCAGCAAAAGTCGGGAATATTTTCAGCTATTCTTTGGTCCGTTTGTTACGGCAGTAATGTCGTAAGACTCTATGTTAGTTTAAAATTTTAGATTTCTGCACACTTCAAACTAGAAGGAATTGTGGCATTATTTACGAACAGAAGACAAGGTGTGTTTCAAGTTTATCATCTATTTATCACTTTTTATTTACCAGCAGACATAATTGAGCCGCGACACGAGAAAACCAACAAAGTGGTTATGCGCCCATTGCAGACTCAGATCAGCCTAGGCAGCCGCCCAATCTGATCACCCTCTGTGCTAAGCGCTTAAAAGGTAGCTAAGGGTCGCAGCTTCCTCCATGCGGACAGCGAAGGCTGGTCAGACTGGGCGGATGCCCAGGCTTATCTGGGTCTTCGCTGGGCGCATATGCCACTTTATTGTTTTTCTCGCGTCGCGGCTAAAATAATTTTGATAACAATAATGACACTGATTTGTTGCTTTCTTGTAGTTCACATTTAGCCAACTATAGTATCAGGGTCTCTGTAAAAATAAAGAACAGTAAATGAGCCGCGACACGAGAAAACCAACAAAGTGGTTGTGCGCCCAGCGCAGACTCAGATCAACCTGGGCATCCGCCCAGTCTGATAAGAGTCTTCGCTGTCCGCATGGAGGTAGCTTAAGCCCTCAGCTGCCCTTTAAGCGCTTAGTGACGTGTCTGATCAGACTGGGCAGATGCCCAGGCTGATTTGAGTCTGCGCTGGGCGCATAACCACTTTGTTTGTTTTGTCGTGTTGCGGCTCAAATGTATTGCAATAATGAAACGGAAACGGTTCAATGTTAATATGAGAAATCTATTGTAATTATTCTTTATACCGGAGCTCATAATTCATGGACCGTAACTGTTAATAGAATCAAAATAATACTCGTATTGCTACTGCTTACATGAAACTAATATAGGGGGCGAGATTAAACGCCCGCTTCCGGCGCATCAGCAAGTAAAAGGGGTTGTTTTGAAACGTGGACTTGACGGCGCCAATTTAAGAAGAGAAAACTCAAGTTTTCTTAGGTTGCAATTATTACAGAAATGGAATTAGTGAAGTAATAGTATTGAAATCACTTTTTGAGCCTTTATAGCGCGATGAAAAAAATAGTTATATTAATGTCAACGAGAAGCCATTGTATTGCTTTTCATTGCCGATGAAAATTCAAAACTCAAAATTACAATTTCTTTTCTAGATTTAAAAAAATCCGTATTACAACTGCATGCAATATAACACAGAGTGCATTGCCTGACCGAACTACTCTCCCTTCGACTAAATGGAGCCGCGACACGAAAAAAAGTAACAAAGTGGCATATGCATCCAGCGAAGACTCAGATCAGCCTGGGCATCCGCCCAGTCTGATCTAAGTCTTCGCTGTCCACTCGTACCCTAAGCTATCCTGTAAGCTCACAGAGTCTTCGCTTGGCACACATGACACTTTCTTGGTTTTGTCATGTCGCGGCTTCATTATTTAGGAAAATAGCAGCAATATGCAAGGCATGTAGGTACACCTTATGTTTTCTGTCATTTAGAATAAGATTTCATATTTTGATAGTCTGTTTACTTCCTATTTGCTTTCACAGAATTGAGCCGCGACACGACAAAACCAACAAATGTTGTGCGCCAAGCGTAGACTCAAATCAGCCTGGGCATCCGCTCAGTCTGAGCAGAGGCTTCGCTGTCCGCACTGAGGTAGCTTAGACCCTTACCTACCATTTAAGCGCTAATGGAAGACTCTGATCAGACTGGGTGGATGCCCAGGCTGATTTGAGTCTATGCTGGGCGCACAACCATTTTGTTGGTTTTCTCGTGTCACGGCTCAAATGATGAAACTATTCGAAAATGGGGTTTTATTCTACAGGCTCTCTGGGAAACGAAGTGAAAAACTTCTTTTTGTTAATCATATTTGTTTTGCCTTTTATTTCATCTACATGTATATCTAAGCGATAAGTCATGTTTTCTGATGCATTGACTTGCACCAAATTGCAAGGAAATTTGGCAACTCGTGCTCAAACACTTTCTTGGGATTCTGTGAATGTTAAAGCTTGAAAAATCATGATTGATCAAAGAACTGTTAAAAAAATAAAACTGAATTTCAATTGCTTACTCGATTTCGCAGATAAAATAGCAATTGTCCGTGCACACAATGTCGTTCCATTGGAAATGTTGAAAACCCCAGAGCTGCATACAATCTTCAGAACTTTAAAACAAAAATGAAAATGAATTCAATCATACAATATTTGTAACTTACATATAAAAAGTATAAAGATTGTCTCCTCCGTTTATTTCTTATTTTCAGAAACAAATATTTTAACCAAATTCCTTTAGACAATACGTAATAGTCTCATAGTTAACCGTACACATTTTGAGAAAATGCATGTTTTTTTTTTTCGATAAAATTAATGTGGAATGAAAAATAATCTTCAAATTAAAATGCATATTACCTATTTCCTCAATGCCTGTAAGAATATCGATTTTGACCACATGTGATCATGTACATGTATTTTTCTTATTCGTGCACGTGACTGTGACGTGTGAATAAATTAATTCTATCAAATAATGCGATTTCGAGCGCGGTCCGCGAGCGTTTAACAATTGATCTAATTTTTTGTTGAAAGTCAGTTTAAGCAAATACATGTATTATGATGTATACTCTATTTCAAATGTAAAGTTAGACCATGACGGAGGTGCCGGGCCGGGTAGCGCAATCGGTAGGGCACCTGACTCGTAAGTCAGAGGTCCTGGGTTCGAATCCCGGTCTGGCCACATACTTTCGTTTCTCCTTCCGCTGATTCAAGAAGGGCAGTTGTCAGTTACTGGCGAAAGTATGTGCACTTAGTACTGGTTAACCGCTTAGGAGGTCTAAGCCTGCCCAGGAATAGTGTGGTTAGGTTAACTGACCGTCCCGACATGACCTTAGTTGTTTACCGTGGACGTTAAGCATCAAATCAACCAACCAACCATGACGGAGGTATTGCATGAAATAGTTCATCAAATCATTTTTGTTATTATTATCAAGGGACTAAATCTTTAAATATATCCTTGAGATTCAGAGATGCATCGCCATCTTATCCTTTATGTTTGAAGACTTGAGGACTTCCTATTTTCCTGGACATTCATGGCGGAAAAAAATAGGAGCCGCTACACGAGACTTGAAACCAACAAAGTAGTTGTGCGCCCAGCGCTGACTCAGATTAGCCTGGGCATCTGCCTAGTCTGATCAGTGTCCTCGCTAAGCGCTTAAAGAGTAGCTAAGAGTCTAAGATACCTCCAAGCGGACAGCGATGACTCTGATCAGACTGGGCGGACGCCCAGGCTGATCTGAGTCTGCGCTGGGCGCACAACCCATTTGTTGCTTTTCTCGTGTCGCGGCTCATGTTCCTAGAGAGCCACTTCCCGTCCTTGAGAGTTGATCACATAACGAAGGGCGACAAAAAATGAAAGAGTGGCTTTAAGTAGCTCGAAACATACTTGGGAATTGCTCGGGTAATTTGCATGAACACAAAGGGCCAGAAATTATATAGTCTGAACTATGATGGAGTAGGGGGAAACTGTTTACGGCTTCCACACGGCACTTAACACAAGCTGTAGTGAAGATAAAATAAATCCTGCAAGAAGATCTGAGTCGGTTAATATGCAGTAATATGATTTTGCAACATTGCACAGGGGTCAGACTTAAAATGGTTTCATTGATATTTCAAACTAATAAGCGACGTAATCTCAAAGACCGTCCCTTTTGTAAAGCCTGTATTCATTGTAGGAATGAAATTGGTAGATTTTATAGATAGGTAAACGACGGCGAATCACTCACAAACTGAACAAACCCTGGAAGATTTATGGTAAGTTTGTTATTGATTCGCCGGCGTTCACAAATCCACAAAAATCAAATTCATGTCTTATAATTCCAACTCGGTCAATTTCTTTCAATATTGCCGGCTATACTGAGTATCTTAGAAACCGCCACAAATATAATAGCTCCAAGAAGTTCCAGATTTCTGGTTCTTGGTATTTATCGAAATATAAATGAGCCGCGACACGAGAAAACCAACAAAATGGGTGTTCGCCAAGCGCAGATTTAAATCAGTCTGGCCATCCGCCCAGTCTGATCAGATCTTTCGCTAAGCACTTAAAAAGCAGCTAAGGGTCTAAGGTACCTCCATGTGGACAGCAAAGACTCTGATCAGACTGGGCGGATGCCCATGCTGATCTGAGTCTACTTTGTTGTTTTTCTCGCGTCTTCTGTTCGCTCTTGAGCAATCAAATGACGTTAAATTAATATTTGGTAGTTGAGTTGGAATGATATCGCAATACAGAATAACTCACTTTACACCTGTGTGGTGGTAATTGTTTGGTTCATTGGGTGCCCAATTTGTAAAAGAGAAATCCAACCCCTCTGGGTATCCCCAGATCCAGGTTCCGTCCTCAGCTAGATCATTGCCCTGCGTCCAGTAGTTGATGGAAGAAGTAGCTGAAAGTTAAATCATAAAATGCTAAATTTCTTAGCTACATAGTCAAGCATATACCTAATTTTGCTTTTCTTACTGGCTGACGCTTTTGTTGATTTTCATATACGATTTGAACTTATCTTCTTAATTCATAATTATCTTAAACCATTATGATAGTAATGCAGAAATTGATATATGATGCAAGAAGAATGTAGACCGTTTGCAAAGCTATTTTACAGCAACTTTCCTTGTATACAACTGCGCACGTGCAACGTATGCTACATGTAAAACATGTAAATGAAGCATACATCAAATTCTTCAAGTTCATTAGAGTAGAACATTTGTCTTGATGTGGCCAGTGCAAAAGCTTGCAACTTTCTTCCTGTCCTAAAGACTATTATGAATCATAACCAACCTTCATGCGCATGTAACTGAGTAATTGTACTCTTCAGGAACGAGTTTTCTTGCTGTGTTTCAATGCTTACTAGGTGCGCCCCTTGGTCAGTACAATTTTTCTGAAAAATAAAACCATAAATATTACCATAAAAATCTGAACATTGGGACATAAACGTCCTGGCAGAGTGCAAGCCCAGATCAGACTGGAGCAGTCCGAACAGGGTCTACACTGTTTGTCATTCCATCTGCACCTTTCAGACTGTTCTTGTTGTTGATTTATTGCTTTACGTCCATGGGAAAAAGCTATGGTCATGTCGGGTCGGTCAGTTTACCTAACCTCATTATTCCTGGGCAGGCTTAGACCTCCTAAACGGTTACCACATACTTTCGCCAGTAACAGACAACTGCCCTTCTTGAATCAGCGGAAGGAGAAACCAAAGTATATGGCCGGACCGGGTATCGAACACAACGCCTTTGGCTCATGAGTCAGACGCTCTACCTACTGTGCGACGCCGCCCGGCATCTTATGTTTTAGACACATTCCTGCATTGAAAAAAATCACACTATCAAAATTTAGGACAGTTAACGTGATTATTAAAAGGGTCCCAATATTTAGAATTTTACGACACAGACGGGTTCATACATTAGAAATCTACGCTTTCATTTCAATAATTTCTGTTTAAAATCAAGACATTCATTGTTGGAAAGTAAAACCTAATTTTCTGGACCCAGTTGTTCAAAAATAACGACGTCGTTAGTTTTACGAGACGTTAAATTTTCAATCGGTTTATACGGAAAAACACTACCATTTTTGCTGACAAATATTAGGAGACTTTGCAGTGCAAAAGCTTCTCTCATTTTTTTCAGCAAAAAAAATTATGCACTAAATTTTGTATTTAAGGAAGACTTAGAATAAGACAAAAACTTAATTTATTACAAGCATTTTGACATATGATCGTTTGAAAACAGGATGGCTCATCTTTAGGAAAAGCAAAACTCTTACCACTGCGTGAAACCAGTTTGTTTGAACTTTACTGAACTGGTAACAGGAATCCCCGTATGTGATCCACAAATTTGGGCATGGTATCCTGGCATCTATATAAAGAAATAAATTGAATAAATTGAATAATTAATCTGTATGATATTAATACTGTTATCATATATTCGCATGCACAGCGTGCACCCGCTTGAAAAGACATGAGCGCGCGCGATGCACCACGGCTTGCCGCTTCACAGCTCGATACCTATGATGCATGGGCCCAGATCTAGCCAACCGATGCACTCGTCGCCCTTATCGTCAGATCCCTAACCTGCTCCAAAATAACACTTTAACTAATGAAACTGTAAATAGTTGTTAGTTGAGGAAAATGTACTCTTTCGGGCGGGGGCGGGAATGAGACTTCAAAGAAAAAAAATAACTCCGCTAGTAGCAAAATCTTTCCTTTAAGTGCAGTTTTCTTTCTGGGTTTCATTGTGCAGGGAAGCAATAGGTAGTCACAAAAGTCGACTCCATTTGTAAATATGGCGGATAAACATGGCGTTTTGCTCATATACCTTACTTATGTGCCAGTTAATGAACCTAAATATCGGAGTACCTTTCTTGTATTTGAGCAAATAGAGCAGACATAGACAAGACTGCTTCTCACTATATGCATGACTTGTTAGCGTTTATATCACCGAAAAGTAACCGCATCCTACCAATTCTTTATCACAGTAGTTTTGACGAGTAGGCATGATACGTACCAGCATATCCTCCAAGCAACAACAAAGTAAAACCAATTTGAAAGTACATTTTCAAACCGAACATTTTATATTACAGAAATAATGACGAATGATAAGCGCCAAGTTTTAATGTTTCGATTGTGCTTGAGTTTATCAGCCAAATAACATTATCTGGCGCCCTATTCTTATTAAGGTATCAATCAGACTATGAGGTTTTCTCGCCAAAAATGCATTGAAAAGACATTGTACTTGATTGATTGATTGATTGATTGATTGATTGATTGATTGATTTGGGGTAATTGGCCTTTTGAGACAGTATTTCGGTCTATATGGGACCGTCTCTCAGAGAGAGGGAGAAAGAAGAGAAATGATAGTCTAACATGAGAGAAAAATGTCCAAACAAACCAAACCCGCAACTACTGCGAGCATAATAGGCCTTGCCCTACAATGTTTCAAATTAGTAGGACGCACCGGCACTGGAAGTTATACACAGCACCATCGCACCACCCGACCACCCCCATTGTACTTGACTGCTATGCTTCATGGGAAGGTGGCTAACGACTGGGCGAATATAAATTTGAATTTTCACTGATCCACCATGGATAATTACATGGATATTTAGAGACTCGACAACATAGCACCTCCCCCCCCCCCCCCCCAAATTGTACTCGACTACTATCTCCATGGGAAGGTGTGTAACGACTGGGCGAACTTAAATCTGAATCTTCACTGACCCATCATGGATATTTACATGGATATTTAGAGGCTCGGCATGTGAGGGCCCTTGAGCCTTGAAGGAGGATATGTACGCTTTTAGCCGGAAGAATAATACCTTCGCCACCTGCAAAAGTGATTCCTGTAAATTAACCATCGAATACTAATAATAGCACTTTGCCATCAATAACATAGCTGACAATGGCAAGAATTACCTCGCGAACAATGAAGATGGGAGCATACAATCATGTATAAGCTAGAATATCTGTTTATCATAACTGGACGTTTATTTGGATTATTACGGCATAAATACATCTAATAAAATTACAACTAAACAATTGAATGCAGGTGTAAAGCAGGCAGTGACCTGTAAATGAGCCACGACACGAGAAAACCAACGATGTGGTAGTGCGCCCAGCACACATTCAGATCAGCCTGGACAACCGCCCAGTTTGATCAGACTCTTCGTTGAGTGCTCAAAGCGTAGCTAAGGATCTAAGCTACCTCAAAGCGGAAAGCGGATGCCCCAGGCTGATCTCAGTCTGCGCTGGGCGCACAACCACATTGTTGGTTTTGTCGTGTCACGGCTCAAATGTAGTTGTCATTTTACATATGCCTGTACTTAATTATGTAACGGGGAACAATTTTGTCGATGGAATTGTCAATTTTGAAAAATAAATGATGTTTTACCAGTAAGGACTCATTTATGATACAGAATGTCCAAAATCAACCCAAGTATTGTCTTCACAATTGAAAGAGTATGATCTGCCTCGGCGCTGATATATATTTGATGGCTTTTAGTATCTTTCTAACAGCTTACGAATACCCGGTCCGGCCACGTACTTTAATTTCCCCTTCGCTGACTCCAGAAGGGCAGTTGTCAGTTACTGGTGAAAGTAAGTGCACTGCTTAGGAGGTCTAGAAGCATGCCCAGGAATAGTGTAGTTAGGTTAACTGACCGTCCCGACATGACCATAGCTGTTTACCGTGGACGTTAAACAATAACACAACAATAACAACAACGAAGAAAATTACATTATCTTTTTCTTTCCTAAAAGGATTTTTCTAGCTTTTAAACTGAACAAACTAGCCTATTTATCCACTGAATGGTGTTTTGTACACAAAATACATGTAGGTGCATCCGTAATACAGATAATTTCTAGCAAAAGTTAAGAATCATGACAGTTTGAGTTAGCCGCGGATGCCTGCTCTAAATCACCCCCTTCAATATTTCTTCTCAATAAGATCGTGTCAGATGCCCTTGAATTTCATGATGAAAAGTAAAAAAGACAGGCAATTATTGGAAACTAATACAATCAAATCACATATTTCGCCATAAACCAAAAGCGAAAGAAATATATTTATCATATAACGTCGCTGTTATTCAGTGTACAGCGTCGTGTCATATAAATCGTATGACCACACGTGAAATAACACTTTGGCGCGTACACTTAACGTCTCTGACATCGTCCATGTCAACAATACGTTTTCTTACTGAAATAATGTTTAGTTTGAAGGCGTTAAAAGTCAACTTTAAAGGGTCATATGATAAACAGAATCTTACACTCGTGGTCATTTCATATGAAATTTATGAAACTAGCCGAAGGCTCGTTTCATAAATTTCATATGAAATGACCACGAGTGTAAGATCCTCTATACATACATATGTAGGCTGACAACAGTTTACAAAAGACAAGTACGATAAACCGAATAAATGGACAGCTCTTTCCCAGACAGGTAATCATTCATCGACACCCCATTAAAACACCACTCATCCAACATGTGAACGAAAGCACCGAGATGAACAACCAGAACAAGAGTAACAGTATCATAATTGAGCCGCGACACGAGAAAACCAACAATGTGGTTGTGCGCCCAGCGCAGACTCAGATCAGCCTGGGCATCCGCCCAGTCTGATCAGAGTCTTCGCTGTCCGCATGAAGGTAGCTTAGATCCTTAGCTACCCCATAAGCGCAAAGCGAAGAGTCTGATCAGACTGGGTGGATGCCCAGACTGATCTGGGTCTGCGCTGGGCGCACAACCACATTATTGGTTTTCTCGCGTCGCGGCTCATATCATTTTAACCTTTATTCTATTTTGAATAACAAAATAGAACAGAAAGCGAAGCGGGTAGCCATATTGCTGGAAAACCACAGACAAGCGAACATAAGAACAAGTAATATTGAGGGACCACAGCATAAGAGCCAACTCAGAACGATCTGTAATCGATTGGTGGGGGTTAAACTACTGATAGTAGATCCAAACCCTCGCCCTCAGCATCTGCAATGGGTCAAAACATTTTGTTAGCTATTTGGTCTGTGTAAGGGCTTTTTAACCCATCAATGAATTGCCACAGAAAAGTTAAGCATATGCAAGTTAAGCACGGGCAGCAGAGCTATAACCAATCTACGGTTTGCTGATTGCACGAGTATTGATGCGCTTGTCTTATAAAATTGAGCAACCTAGATACGCGCTGTGGAACAGCGCCTATTGCTTACACGTGAAGCCGTTTAGCCTTTACGTATGCCACCGGGAGGTTCAATGTTTATATTCCATTTACGATGAGAAAGTAGCTTTTCTGTTATGGGTTGTTCACCTATTTCAGTTAGTTTTGTTTCTTATCTTTCAAAAATCTGTATGTCCGAATGTCAATCACATAATGTAGAGCATCGCTTTTATTGGGCCAGCCGCGCTATAGTGGCAGTGTTTTTTTGAGATTTTTTAATGTCAACAGTACCTGTTCTATCCTTACAGTGCGGTTCATGCATTTTCTTAATCTATGGCCATGATGGAACAGTACGGTAAACTGGCAGTTCAAATATATCTAAATAATACCATCTGGAGGCTTAAACCCACGAAATGCTTTTACTTTTAGAATATCAGCAAAAACAAAAGCGGAAGTAACAAAACCAATCAAAATCATTCCTGCCATTTCCTTGGGTTGCATAAGCTAGACTCTTATTTATTGGTAATCAGTCACCAAAGCAAAATAAACACAAAATAATGACATTGCCAAGTTATCGCGTCCGCACTATAATAACAGTTTTGTGTCAAAGGACGTATAAAATTGATGATAAGTATTGACCTGGCACTCATAAACCTAACGAAAACATCCGAGTGTAATAACGGAAATAAATGAGTGCCAGATCAATCCTCATCAAAAATACCATACAGTTTGTAGAGTAATGGGAAACGTTACGTTTTACATACCATATATACTGAAAGGATTTAAAAACTTCCACTTTTTATTGCTGGCTGCTGATTCTTTCACTTGTGACAGTGTTAGATATCTTACGAGAAAATGCTCGGAACTTCTCACATTTAAGATTACGCAGTTTATTCGTATCATTTACTTAAATGACGTCAGTAATTTAAGCGCGTTACGTCTTTGAAACGCATAAGGCAAAGACGGCGTTAGCTTATGTAACACTCTTTTAGATGATTTAATACTGTGTTAATATTGCCACGTCCATCACGTTTATTTGCAAGTATCATTGCAGTTGATGCTGTCACGCAAAACCTACTACGGGGACGGCGTCGACGTAAGTTAACATCATGACCTGTAGTTGTTAATTTCGGGTAGCTGCTTTTGTGATGATCTTTTGAGGTTCCTGTAAACCGTGCGCGTCATCTGAGATTGCAAGCTGCCATAATTAACGCATAAAATTATCGCGTGATGTCAGGTTTTGAAATTTCATTATTTAGCTGGCCTAAAATTCTGCACATGTTATCGATATTTAGGTGCGGTAGGCCAAATGAAGCCGAAGACCGAGTTCAAACTTTTAAAATTCAATTTGATATTGTGAGAGCAATATGTCATCAGAAAACTGTATACACGAAGTTATCCATCTGTATGTAAACTGCACTAAGAACACGAGGAGCACGTGCTTATTCCTGATCGATTCGGTTGAACGATTTCAAATTCGAGATATGGACATAATTAGGTATTAGAGAATATATATGTTGTAAAATTTCGGAGGACGTAGACGCATTTGTTTCCGAGATATTCAAAATTAATGGGTGGAAGTTTTTAAATCCTTTCAGTATATGTTTATCTTCTACTAAACGTCCCTTCGCTGCCAAACGTCCCACTTGTTTTTTTTTTCTTTGAAAAAGCTGGACAAATACCACCAAGACTGGCTTTAGACCATCGATTTATTTCCATTTTTATAGATAATGCTTTAAAAGGACGTGCAACTTGCAATACTCTCGAGGCATTGACCAAAAGAAATATGGTAGGCAGAAGAATGAAATACATGTATTATGTATCGGAGTCATTGGTCTGAGACAAACAATTCAAGCAACTCACTTTCACTGCAATTTAAAGTTCTATTTTGTTCAGAAATACAATTAAATTCATAATATTTATAATCGCCTTTCTAGTTATACTATCCTTTTCACACTTTTTGCTTCTATTACATGTAATCAAACGTCTGTTTAGCCGACAATTGCCTTCGGGTCGTAGCTGAAAAATAAACAGGGTAGAATTATTGCATCATTACAACGAGCAAAAAATAAGGCGAATAGGAACATTTCCAAGCAAAGTACTTTTTCCAAAGGCGATTTCGTCTCCAATCTAAATGGTGGCTTCACAAAAAGAACATAACTTTTGCATTCTGGACCAATGCTAACATACAAGAATAGTTTCCATATTGGAATAGCTTTTCATCCGCGGAAGCAGTCAGAAAGTAAACAAAATGCTCTATTTTGCTTGGCTGGAAAACACAGGATGCTTTCGGTCTCTTTAAGTATAACTGATATCAGTATGATTATACAATAGTGTATATACAAGATTAGAAAGGCACTGAGCATGTATATGTTTGAAACACAGCAAATGATGGAAACTAGAATAAAACATAGTCAAAGAGCCAGCTTTTCTGGGAGAAGAAATATGTAAAGAAATTTCCATGGCACGGCAAAATGTACTTTATTTTGAGAAAGCTTGAAGCATTTTTCTCAAAACTATAGGAACAATTATAGTTTTCTGATGAAAGCATAGTTGTAAACGCTGCTTCTTCAAAACCTTTCTTTCAGAACACATTGACACTGAAAATAGTTTATGCGTGTAGTGGCTTACTAAAAGATTAACATATATACACTCTTTCTCTTTTGAGCATGAATCATTTGAATCGGTCAAGGTGGTAGTATATATCTCACACCTATTGAGAACATCCCCGAATATAAGGTGTTATATTTTCATAACGTTATTATATAGCTCAGTATCATTTAAAAGTTATGAAAAAGACTGGGCGTCAATGTCTACAAATAAGCCGCGACATGACAAAACAAACAAATTGGCATGTGCGCCCAGCGAAATCTCAGATCAGCCTGGGCATCTGCCCAGTCTGATTAGATTGATTGATTGATTTGTTGCTTTACGTCCACAGTAAACAGCTATATCAAATGTGAAACTTATGCGCTCCCTTGTCATTTCCATATTTCTGTATGCCTGTGAATTGTGGACCTTGACAGCAGAGTTAGAGAAAAGAACGCAGGCCTTGGAGATGAGATGCTACCGAAGGTTATCGAACATTTCCTACAAGGACCATGTAAGCAATGAGGAGGTTCGCAGGAAGATCCAAACAACCTTTGGAGAATATGATGAATTCCTGACGCTGGTCAAGAAACGGAAACTAAGGTGGTTCGGCCACGTCACAAGGCTTTCTGGTTTAGCAAAGACGATTCTACAGGGCACAGTGAAAGGAAAAAGAAGAAGAGGCAGACAGAAGAAGAGGTGGGGAGACAATGTTAAAGAGTGGACAGGGATGGATTTTGCCAGCTCAACTAGGACAGCTGAAGACAGGACAAGGTGGAAGGGTTGTTTCGAAGTCATCTGTGGTGCCTTATCGACCTAGTAAGGTTATGGGATAGAATAGAATAGGATAGAATAGAATAGAAAACAGCTATGATCATGTCGGAACGGTCAATTAACCTAACCACACTATTCCTGGGCAGGCTTAGACCTCCTAAGCGGTTGACTAGTACTAAGTGCACATACTTTCGCCAGAAACTGACAACTGCCCTTCTTGAATCAGCGGAAGAAAAACAAAGTATGTGGCCAGACCGGAAATCGAACCCATGACCTCTGACTTATGAGTCAGGTGCCCTAACGATTGCACTACGCGGCCCGGCCAGTCTGATTAGAGTCTTAGCCGTGCGCTTAAAGGGTAGCTAAGGGTCTAGTTATCTCCATACCGACAGCGAAGACTCTGATTAGAATGGGCGGATGCCCAAGCAGATCTGAGACTTCACTGGGCACACTTGCCACTTTGTTGTTTTTGTCATGTCGCAGCTCAAATAGACATTGATGCCGAACCTATTTATTAGTTCTGATGATTTATAATTGAGCAGCGACACGAGAAAACCAACAGTGGCATGTGCACCCAGCAAAGTTTCATGTCAGCCTGGGCTGCCGCCCAGCCTGATCAGAGTCTTCGCTATGCGCTTAAAGGGTAGCTAAGGGTTTAAGCTAGCTGCATGTGGACAGCGAAGACTCTCATCAGACTATGCGGAGGCCCAGACTGATCTGAGTTTCCGCTGGGCGCGCATGCCACATTGTTCAGTTGTCGTGTCCTATGGAGACTTACGGAAGTCAAATGCAGAGATCCTTCAAAAACTTTTGAGCAGTATATTTCAAACTTACAAACGGCACCTACTGACAGTCAACGCAAAGTCATCAATGGCTATGTCTCCTAGGTACCCACTACCGACTGTGCCTTTTATGAGTATCTGCAAATACATGATGACATTAGAGACAGATTTAAAGGAGAGTCAAGCGTTATTTCAGGGTCCTTTTTAGGGGACGTATCTGTAGCGTAACGGTTAAGGCTGACAGACGTTGCAGTGCTAGATGCTGTCGCCGAATCTGTTAGGGTTCAATCCTGGCTTAGGACAATAAAAAATATTTGTTATGAATTATATCTCCACTGTGGTTGAAAAGACAAAAGTCGTCTCCATTAAGAAATAACGACGGTAGGGAACAGTTGGTTTTTCACTAGATTAACGAAGGAAAATTTGTTTCACTTTGGACACTGTCACAGTTTGACAAATGCCTGTTCCCATGTATGGCTGATAATTATTTGTCAACATTTTGATATTGTAAGATGTATTTTCTGTTATATTTGCTGTTACATGTAATAAAAACACGGAAGAAGAAGTTCAACTTGATATGCTCCTAGCTTCCGTTCTTATACCGTAGCTTTTGCTATTGTTGAAAAACCAAAATAGAATATGTTGTAACAAATATGCTTTTACTCTGAAAGGATCTTTCGTTTTCAGAATTGTTTTTATTTTGCTGAACTTACCTGCAATGGTCCTGGCGGTTTGATGTTAATTTCTCCTAAATGCCATTTCTGATTTATACTTTGACTGTAGGTCCAGACCTTTTCAAATCTTATTTGAGTGCCAACATACCGTCTACAAAAAGGAATAACATTAAAAAATCCCCAGAAGGCGGTGTCCCTCCTACAGCGCATTGTCAAACACAGAGCTACATGTAAGCTAGGGAACCCGACATAAAGGACCTGGCCCCGAGGTTATAAAATTTTTGCGTGTTCAACTCGGCTGAGCATGAAATTTTCTCTGCTGATGAATATGATTAAGTATTTACATTATACGTATGAATTAAGGTCCGTTCTCGTATGATGTGAATCACGTAAATGCTTTGTAAAACACAACAATTCAATCAAACACTTGCGTGATAATAACCTTGACAAACGATATGGCACTTCGTATTTGAGACATGGAATTTAAACTAGTTTTTACTTTATTGTTTACACTTTGGATTCTCATGTTTCTTACCTCTCAATATAGACGAGAATCTTTCTCTGATTTTATGTCCATACTTTGATGCAAGAGGGACCTCGCGGCGTTCAGTTTGGTTATTTAAACGACAAAAATTCTAGGTCCGTGTAGGACTATACATGTACAGGCTAAAATAAAAAAGCGAGCTGATACTTTTACTCCCGTCGGTCAGTATAAATATTAAGTCGGATAAACTTACTTAATATAGATATCTAAGCCTCCGATGTTTCTACCATACATACTGTACCAAAATGAAAAACACATATTTTGGTTATTCCTGGGATGTAGAGTATGGCTGGTTATGATGGCATAATCACCAAGACGCCTTGGGGAAGATGTTTCGATGTACATGTAGTAGCTCCCTGAAACTCAAGCATAAACAATATGAATATGGCGACATCATTTAAATTAATTTGAATAAACTTTTCCATACTGTCAGTAGTCATGAAGATCCGGCTGTACATGTATCAGTTATATATTTACTTAATTTATATTTATTTTTGTTTCATTCACTTTATTTTCTTATTTTGTTAATTTCATATTTTAGTTTTCATTGATTTGTTTATTGATTATATTATTTTTCTTAATAAAACCATTCCTTTGGAATATTGAATCGTACCGATATTACATGTATTTCATGCATGGAATGTCAAATAACTGGTAACACAGCGCTCACTTGCCATTCAAAAACTTTTTAAAAAATCGCAGATAAAAATTGCGTATGGTTGAAATTCATTTCATTTTACTCATTACTGTTGTACTTGAATTATCATTATAAATTCACTATTTTATTATTATTTTAGTTAGTTTTGTATGACCCTTTTTGGCAGTTATTTCACAGCATTGACAATTTAGACAAGGCAATACATACTATTATTATATTAAAATAACACAACTTTTGCCGACACAAATCTAGTATGTTCGTTATGAATGCTCTTGAATATAGGTATATCAGCAGTATCTACGTTCGACATCGAAATACATGAGCTGCGACACGACAAAACTGACAAAGTGGTTGTGCGCCTAGCGTTGACACAGATCAGTCTGGGCATCTGCCCAGTCTAATTAGAGTCTCGCTGTCCGCATGGACTTAGCTTCGACCCTCAGCTACCCTTTACGTGCTTAGCGAAGAGTCTGATCAGACTGGGCAGATGCCCAGGCTGATCTGAGTCTGCGCTGGGCAACCAACCACTTTATTGGTTTTCTGGTGTCGTGGCTCAGATTAATACCTAGCGACCGATAAAAGGGGCAATTACAAACAGTGTTCAGGTTCTACCCCGTAAACACTATGAGTAAAATGAAAACAGACACTGCCATACAAATACTAGATTGTTTTTAACAAACTCTCCCTCCCTCTACACAAACGCACACACCTTTAACAAACCCTCCCTCCCTCTACACAAACGCACACACCTGCGCTTTCCCAGAAGTGTTTTTCCTAAATGTTGCGAAATTGATATGGCAATTTTGTATGTGTAACATCTTTGTTCTCATCTGACATTAAAATAAAAATCATGGTCAACAAAATCTAAGAAACATTTTGCTTGTCCTAGCAATAAATCCTTGCATATTAAATGAAAATCCATCCCCTAGTTCTATACATATACCCAGTTTGGAAGAACCCATAAACTCTTTCGAAAAGTAGAGTGAATGCATGCTAATGTTCGTCTAATCTGACCACTTTACTAATCCTTTGACGTTGAAAATGAGGTCAAGGTCAACAAATGTAATAAAATCTTTACCCCCTTCTATTTATACATTCATACAAATTTGGTATAAATTTTCAGGCGAAAGAGTGCAGACAAGGCTTGTTTCTATGGTCCAAGTCTAGCGGTGACCTTCAAAATTTGGTCAAGATCACAAAATGCTTGTGTCTATCCAGTTATGTAATACATTAGTCTTGGCAAGAATCGAATCATTGCTTCTTTTAAAAGTCTTGATAGAGAGAGAATCAATTATTGATCAAATTTTGACCGGCTTCATCCTTGTCACCTAGAAATTGAGTTCTAATCGATGCTTTGCCCTCCTTCCCCCACCCCCCCCCCCCCTTCCCCAAACCAACCAAATGGTGTGATGCAAATATGCAATTGGTTCAAGAGATAGACCGCCTACGAGATCTGCACAATAAACAATAATATCTCTTCCCGTCGGAAGGGGATAAGGATATTGGAAATGACTTCCAAACTGTAGTATGAAGTATGTTTTGCGTTACCGCGATAATACCAACTTTGGTAGGAGCCCCGGTAGCTCAGTGGGTTAGGGGCTGGCCTAGTGATTTAGCGGACCGGGTTCGAATCAAGCTTGAGGCGAGAATCTTTCCTACCGTAAACAGGGTTCCATTGCACACAGCCTTTCATTATTATCCGCCCATCGTCCTGATATAACTGAACTACTGTTGAAAACGACGTAAAATCACAAATCATCCATCCATCTTTTTCAATTTTGGAGACGCTAAAACCTGTAATATACCGTATACGCGATAATTTTCGCTGTGTTCCAGTTTTCGCCGTATTTGCGGTCATTCAGAACATGTATCTTCAGTACACACAGCGTCCATGTATTTTGTTTATGTTTGCTTCGGTAAATTCTATCACTTTACACTTGAGACATTTCTTTCACGACTTGACCCAAGTGCAAAAGAAGCAGTTTTACTTTTCGCTCATGTTGCTAACCGCGAAAATTAAAAAGCGCGAAAATAAATGTTTGTGCTTTGACCCTTAACCGCGAAATTTTGAACCCGCGAAAACTACCGCATATACGGTATCTAGTATCACTAAGTTGATAGTAACTGACTTGCTCCAGTATGATCACCAGAAGGTCCAGTCAACATTGATGGCGTTGATCCAGATCGACGTAGCCAATCAAATGTATCGTTTCTTGACTGATACCAGTTACAGTCGCCGTATGTAAAGTTGCAAGCAACTGAAATTAAATTATGATTCTTCATTTAACACTTATATCAATTAGTCAATAGTATTTCGTTACAAAGTAAAATGTACTCTGAAATACAGCAACTTCAGAACTAGGGACAGTATGCTCAGTGAGTCTTAACCTATAGAATACGTAAATCAAAACATTTGGTGAACGTGTTTCACGAAAGGCCGGTGATGACGTCTCACTTTTCACTTTCTTCATCTTTATTCCTGCTACCTGGCTCCTGGTCATGGAAAGTAGGAGATAGGTGGTGAGAAGTAAAAGCACAGAAATTGGTACTAAGAATGAGAAGAAACAAGTGATGAGCTGGATTTTGGTTGGTTGGTTGTTTTAGGTTTAACGGCCCTTTGAGACAGTTGAGACAGTAATTTCAGTCTGTATAGGGTCGTCTCTCAAAGAGAGGGAAAAAGAAGAGAGAAATGATAAACGAAAAACTGTCTGAACAACCCCCACTCGCACCTACTGCAAGCACAATAGGCACTTGCCCTACTACAGTCCGAATCAGTACGACGCCCCGGCACTGGAAGTTATGATAGTTATACTCAGCGCCATCGCACCACTCAACCGTCCCCTGAAGAGTTGGAAAATGTAAAGTGAAAAGACGGAATAAGGAAGTGAGAAATAGGAAGTACATGTACATAGCAGAAACTGTGAACTCTATTCTATCTATTCTAGGCAGGCAAGATTGTTAGACACACCCGATGACTTCGCTACAATCCCTTTTTGACCTTGTCCTGTTTTCAGCTGCCTCAGTTGAGCTGAAAAAGTCCATCCCTGTCCACTTTTTAATATTGTCCACCCACTTAGATGTAGACAGAAAATAAAGTTGAGAAGAGTAAACTAGGGTAGAGTCGATTAATTTCGGACAGCGCGTAAATTCGGACATGATCAAGTGACCTGCCTGGTAACGGACAAATTGTTTTAACTTTCGATATACTGGTTTGTTTTTTACTTTCTGAATTTGGCATGCGCTTTTTAAGTCTCTTTCAGAGGAAACAATACTACCAATTTTCACCCACCTCGTACCCCTTCTTCTCAATATTGGGTACATTTGAAGGAATTCACTCCCCCCCCCCCCCTAGGAGCAAATTCTTCCTTTAAATTTTGAACCCTTTTGGAAGGGCTTCAAAGTCAACGGAAGTCAACAGAAAATCACAAAATTGTCTCCATTTGACAAAATGGCGGGCAAAAAGCCCCATTAGTAGTCCGATCTCTGTTCTCACTTTTCTATAACAACCTGATCAGGGTTTTTGTTAGTATAAACCCCTGAAATGGTTTTGGTTAACCGAAGGGAATGCAGTTAAATTGACATGAAATGCTTGTGGTGCATACCTTAAGTGCTACTGCCTCAGTCAAGAAATAAAACTGAATTATTTTTTGTGCTGCAACCACCAAGCAGTTTTGTTTATAAGGTACCATCATAGTAATTTTGAATGTAAAACAGGTGACTTACTTGCATTTGCTAAATTAAGAGACCTGCCAAGTTGATACTCTACGCCCGCAGCTGAAAAACAGGAAAGAGTATTAATGCTAATGCATGTTTGCAATGGAATCCAGTGTGCCAATAACTAATCGTATATAGAATTTCTCCAATGCAAATCATATTTATCGAATTATCATTTGAAATGTCGGAAACAATGTTTTAAACTGTATAAGATGTAATTCGAATTATATATGTTAATATTTCGTGGACTCTGTAATGCACCGCACGGTTCGGGCAGGTTAATTTCCGACATAACATGTGACTGATTCGATTTTGATTTTAATTTGATTTCTGAGAAATTCCTGTATTTCGTTCACATCGTTTTGGCCCGGATCAGACACAGGAGCCTGTGGTTTCGGATCTAGATACAGATGAGTATTGTATGCTAAATCCCATATTTAAGGAACACCTGGCTCTATTTCTATATGTCATCGCGAGACACTTGACATGCGAGCGAAACCTAATAGTCATTATTATATGATCAAGATGCAACACGCATTTTCATTGGCTCTTTTAACGTCACTTGCCGGTCAATATTTTGTGATATTCACCGGCCTGTCAGTGAATATTACTTTTACTTTGACGTCATTGTATTTTCGTGACGTAACGTCTGATATACGTTAATGTTAATGGCGTAACGTCGCGAGATGATACCATTAAGTACATTCATAAATATCTAAGGAACAGAATTTGGAATTATCATAAAACTAGAGCAACTGATCAGGGGCTCACGTATACCCCCGACCAGTGCCACCGCCTAACCAAATGAAACCACCGCCTAATGAAACCGATGGTAATTTTGAACATAGAAGTAAACATAGTCACCTATCAAAAGGTTCCATCAAAATATACTATAAAAATATCAGCAAAGAGGACCAACTTAACACAAAACTTTCATGTAAATATATGTCTTTGTCCATGACCTGGGTCAGAAGTGCTGCATCCAGATGATGCCAACTAATCTGCATGAACCTAGAAATAAACCTTGTCATATATCAAAAGGTTCCATCAAAGAACATCGGAAATGTAGGCTAAGAATATGAACCTAACACAAATAAAAAACTTAACACAAAAGTTGAAGTCTGTAACCTTGACCTTTGGTCAGAGACAGCATACAGATGATAGTAACTAATCTGCTTGAACCCAGAAGTAAACCTAGTTACATACCAAAAGGTTTCATAAAAGGATATTGGAAATATAAGCAAAGAAAACAAACTTAACGCAAAACTTTAACGCAAATATAGGCCTACAAGTCTGTGACTTTGATGTCAACTACTCTGTATGAACCTTACAGTAAACCTAGTCAAATATCAAAAGGTTCCATCATAGGATATTGGAATATAAAAGAAGAATATAAACTAAACACAAAACTTTAACGCAAATGTTAAGTCTGTAACCTTGACCTAAGGTCAGCAGCAACATCCAGATGATGTAAACTATTCTGCATGAACCTAGGAGTAAACCAAGTCACATACCAAAAGGTGCCATCAAAGGATATTGGAAATATAAGCAAACAAAATTTAACGCAAATGTTAACGGACGGACAGACAGACGGACAGACGGACGAACGGACGGAAAGACGAAAAATATATACCCCTCGACATACTTCGATTCGCGTCGGTCAATATTATGTTTGCAGGTCAATAAAACTGCATATTCACCTCAACAAAGGTCAATAATTGTATAATGTACAATAATTTTGTGCTTTCTTGTCATATTTATATTCTTGTATGCCTGTTAGTCGTGGACCTTGATAGCAGAACTAGAGAATAGAACAAACGCTTTAGACATTGTTACCGAAGGTTACTGAACATCTCGTACAAGAACCATGCTACTTAAAAGGTCCTCTCGATGTAAATGATGGGAAAAAAGATAACCACACTTTATAGAGGCATTTGCAATTCTAAAGTGACGATGCCATCATAATGGTAACAGATGGAGAAGACAAATTAATCCACGTAAAACAAGAAACGTCAATCACTAGTGAATTTTTACTGTATCATTCAACTGCAGATTTGCTGTTATCTATCTGCTAGAATTTCAATTTGTAATGTTAGTGTGTGGGCTAACTGGTACATGTATATCTGTCACTACTTACTTGAATTGACGAATGATGTGGTGGCAGCGGTTGTAGAGCTAGTGAAACAGGGAGTATCTGTAAGAGAAGAGCAGTGAAAACAGCAAATATAGCTTAAAGTTAAGGGTATATAGATATACTTTTAGTTAAAACTTCAATGTCCTTTTCATTTTGCCACCATTCTCAACGCTGCTAAACCCTTAAAAGGAAGAATTTGCTCCTCTAAAAGCAAGTCTTTCTACTAAGAGTAGACCCTTAGTTCGAAGGGCCTCGTCCTTTAGAGAAGCAAATTGGATGCCACTAAAGTTGTTTGTCGCTGTAATAATTACGAAAAACCATGGAAGTATACTCATAGACCCACAGCAGCGTAACTTTCGTAAATATGACCTAGTTTTTCAAGACAGGCTAGTGCGTGAACAGTTCGTTAAGATCAAACTGTCAATGTTAAAGCACACAATTATTTAACACGCCTACCAAATGCTCCCAGGCGAAACCGTGGTGTATAACGGAAATCCAGGCGAAGAGTTGTCGGTTTTCAGAAAAGCAGTCTAAACGGTTAACAAATGTAGTACCGACTCAAGGTTTGGAGTATCTATTTTTCGCTGATTTGTTTTTATTCATTTCATGTAAAATATAGGAAACCTATTATGTCACAAATAATTCGCTCCTTTCACACATTCAAGCATTAGGCACATGGCTAAGTATTTTTCCAGATATTGTAAGTATGACGAAGCATCTGTCTAAGGTCAATTTCAGCAACTTATACATGTGGAAACATTTATTCTTGTAGCTTAATTTGAGTGCGTTACTTTTCCAGAAGCAAAAAGATTTTCAATGGCGGACAATTAAGCATATAGAAAATATACACCAAAAATATAGCTGCGTGAACATGGTTGCGCATGAGATTGTAGAAAATATGAAGAATTGTCAGCGAACTCAGGACAGCTTCTCAACAAGAAGAGAATATACATGATATAGAATAAGGTATAGGTTATGATAAATTGCTAATTTATACATTGCTAGTGGTTTTGTTCAAAATTATTTTGTTTTCCATTTTAATCCTATATGGACAAAGAGTGATTCGAATATTTAACTCTCGCTTATATTTTCTCCAAAATTTAACCAACGTCCAGCTTGAACATTCTCAGTTCGGCATTAGGGTGCCCAGTCCAGCATAAGCTAAATACCTGACTTTTTATTTCAAAGTCCAAATTTCGTCTTGACACAACCATGATCATCATATTATCATCGTAAACTATTTACTTTATATCATACCTGACTGAAATAAAAAAAAATGAGCAATCGAAACACGCAAACAAACAAAAGAGGTTGCATAAGGTCCCAAAAACATACAAACGGTGAATTTCACAGTCATAAAAAGAAACAGGTCCAATGCACAAAATAGTGAAGCATCACAAACTTGTATGTCTAGCTCCTTTAATTTTTCAGAAGCTATTTTGCAATAGATAGTGTGGCTCGGAGAGGGATGCTCGTTGCCTGCCGAGACCAGCCAATCATCGCTTTTGTTTCAAACGTTTGGAGCTTAGCGACACTGAAGAAGTTAAGTAGAGAAACGCGCGTCTGTCACCCTATTTAGTATGGATATGTTAATATTTGGGTTTGCTTCGTATTGTCCATAATCTCACAAAGTCGCAAAACTCAAAATTAAGCGACTAAATGTGATTTTTTCCCACCTATATAAATTGACAGCATCGACTGTAAACAGACGCTTTGTCGTACATGTACTAGTTTGATATCTAGAAAATGCATGTCTTGGTACTGAACCCTTTAATGTAAAAAGCTGTCTGTATGTGACAAGATAACATTCTCATATTTTACATAAATTTGTTCTTCTTTGTAAAAATGGTGGGAAACATCGAGGTGTACCTTTACAGCTTAAAATGGAAAATACATGTATGTGTTTATAACTCAACACTATAAATTTATTTAGTATAAATACATACTTGTAAGACGTAGAAATACATTTAAACCGTGAGGTATACACATTTAACTACCAGAGTGGTTTCAGTTTTATAAGAAAGAAAAACAGATGAAAGAACGCTTTTGCTTACATGTTACGACCTCCAATATTAAGATATGCCACCAAGAGGTGAAGCGTTTATACCCCATGTTTAAATGAACAACTCTTTTCCTTCAGTATTCTCCTATAGTAATTTCGTACTTTAAATATCATTATCTCTTTTTAAAGACTGAGTGACGGCCACATGTAGGTCATGGAATATGCCGACGCTATCTTAGGGATGGCGAGGTTCCATGTACTTTGTTTTGCAGATGCATTTCAAGTAAGTAGTTCCATTTGCCTTTACTATAACACTTTGATTCAACCATGAAAGCACTGAAAATAAAGAAAACAAGACGACAAGTCCGCTTTTGCTTACATTTAAAAACGTGTGTGTTATTAAGATAATGCATCCAAGAGGTTCTATGTTTATACCAGTTTTAATTTAAGAACTAGTGTTTTGGTATGTTTTACCCTAAAAATAAACAGAAGCAATATCTATTTTAATCTGTTTTCTATTTGATATCACAACAAAACAGAAAGCTGAATGGGCAGCTATTCAGGTGGCCACACTGATAAAGACCATTGACAAGCTTACCTAACCACATAATGCTGAATAATATTTTAGGCCCGTGCGGGATTCGAACGCACGACCTCGACAACTCCAGTGGGACAATGGGGTAAGTGGGACACATTTTATTCTTTGAGCGCCAGACCCAGTGTATGATGCGTACTTACCAAGACAATAAATATTGCCAAAGCATTTCTATTTCTTTGTTTAGAAATAATATTCCTATGATTTTTAGGTATTTAAAAGTATGCACTGCTGGCATTTTAAATTTGAAGGCCCAGAATAGGCGCGGTCATTCATTTGCATAAGAAGGACATAGCAGCATTGGTCAGTTTGAACCATCGTTATAAGTTAACCCTTCCACTGAGACACTTAAAATTATGTCACTCGAGCAAGGGAAAACAAGGGTCATTGTCTAAAGTCGAGCTAAAGTATTATTGTTTCTTGTCATTAAATGAGCGAATCTTTATGTCAGTTTACTGTCGTTTTCTATGATGTTGGGCTCATAATTTTGAGTCAGCTATTTTTATTTCAATCTTCATACTTCTTTTCAAACAGATGGTAAATACAAGAATGGTAGAAAATTATCATGGTTTTAACAGTTTCGATATTATTTGAAACTTTCAAACTCCACAATCAGGCAGGTGATTGACGCTGTACCACTTACTTCAATATACTGGGGTAACTGGGACACCAGTATTTTGAATTTTGACTTTACAAGTTCAGCTATATATTTTGATGTAGAAGCTCAGGGAATAAGTTGAACACTTTTGGTATACAGACTCTTGCTGGGACCAACCTGGTGTAACAAAAGACCAGTTAGCTCATGTTCACGCAACAAATTGGGCTTGAAACATTATAATTTGGCTTTACCCCACCCACTTTATTTCGTTTGATTATTTATTATTTTTTAAACACTCTTTGCATAGTACTATGTTTAAATTGTTTCTACACAGATTCTTCATAATAGTAATGCTATTTCAACAAAAGCGTCGACGGCAGAATTTTATTATATTTGGGAAGAACACTTACAAAGAAAATGTAGTGGGTGGGGTATTTTGATATTAACTTTAAATGTAACATACCTGTTCTCTTGTTAATGTCAGTACACTGTTTATAGTTTTTGAGAATTTTATCATATTGATTTTGCATATTCGAGTTAATGAATGTGTTAAAATAACTTAAGCCCACAGTAAATGACTGAAATGCCGGGGTAAAGTTTATCCCTATAGTTTTTCTTTGTTATCTTCACCCGATATTATAAAAAGGAACAACGCGTTTGTATTTCTGCGTTTCTCTGTTCTGTGGTACAAATGGTTTTATCTGCAACCTAAACTCATGCATTTTTCTTTTATAGTGAACATAAATGAAAGTTGGAATGCTTAAAATTTATTTGCAATTAGTGTCCCACTTACCCCAAATAATGGGGTAAGTGGGACATTTGACTGCATGGTATTAATGCTGCCCCGTTGTTTAACATATACTGGTACAAGGCATCTTATGTGTAATATGAAACCATGTGATGGGGAGTTATAAACTGCCAACAGATTTGATCTCGTTCTATCTTATTATCATGTCAAAGCAGGTGTTTTTTCCAATAAGTGTCCCACTTGCCCCAATTTCCCCTAATAATGAGAAACACAATAAAATTACCGCCTTGGAACGGTAAGTAAAAGATTACGAGGGGGCTTAAATAAGTTTCACTAGAATCAAACCCTCACCCGCTGCTTGTGTGGTGGTTTGAAACTTTTGTTACTGTTTGGTCCGCATGAATGTTTCCTAACCCATCAAAGGATCAGCACAGGAAACACACAAATCACTAATAAGACCTATAACAAATCATAGATCAGGACTTGACAGAAACAACGTATTGTATCACCTGGAGATCCCTGGTGTGTCCAACAACAAAAGTAAAAAGTATGCAAAGACCAGGAACTGAAACAATCAAAATCCAAATCCAGCCCTCAAACCATAGTTGGAAACAACTAAGATTACAAATAATCAAGATACAGAGAACATATGGCTAACCGAGTGAGCAGCTTGTTCCCAAAAGGTGACCACTCAGCAACCAAAACCGAACCAAAAATAATAAGAACATACATAAGGTAAAACATCACAGAAACTCTGACACCAAAAACAGGCAACAGAGAACCACAACAGAACTACCGCCTTGGAACGGTCAGTAATGAATTACTGGGGGGGGGGCTTAAATCGATTTTACAGGCCCAACCTCACTGAAACACCGGAGCAAAGGAAAACAATCATTGGATCCACGAATAACCAGGTAACAGACAACTAAACTAAATTGCTTTGTGTCGGGGTCATCATTGAATCTAATGTGCGACGGGCTGGCGTGCAAACAAAGAGGGAGGCAAAGTTACTAACCATGAATGGGTTAACCACTTAGCGTGCAGACTTCAGCAATACCAAGGGCTCGACCGCAAACCGGTAATTCCCTACAGTAATTTCATTGCTGGCAGTCCCAAGGCGAAACTTCTGTATTGGTTCTTTTTAGTTGGTTCATGTGTTGTTTGTCGCTTTGACTGTTTTGATATATTGTTAGTCATGTTAAGGCTAGCCCTGACATCTTAAAATTGAAATTAGGTAAAATAGATGTTTAATGTTGTACGTATAATTTGTTTTTATTGTCAGTGATGCTGCTTTTTGTAAAACTGTTGTGTGGGCGGTGGTTGTTTTTGTTGGGTTGAACAAGTAAGTATCTGATGAACCAAGGCAGAACAAAGAGCGAGGGCGGATCGACCACAAACCGGTTAAGCCGCCCCAGTAATTTCATTACTAGCCGTCCCAAGGCGGCAGTTCTGATTCGGTTCTTCTTGGTAGTTTTATGAGTTGGTAGATGCTAAGTCTGTTATAGATATATTGTGTGTTACGTTCAGGCTAGCCCGTTGACCACCTACATGGGAAAGGGCTGTTCACATGGCTGCCGCTGATGTTGTCTTTGGTAATGATAATAAAAATCTTAAAGAGTTCCTTCAAGAGCAAAGAATACATCCAGAAGAAGAAACATGGGCCAGACTACGTAGTTTCGGCAAATAAAGCCTCGTCAGTGACTCTGGTGACGAAACCAGAGAAAAGAATACTGAAATTTCATAAATTTAATTGGGCAGTCGATTCAAAGACTGACTAGTATCAAAGAGGGTCCAAATAATAAAAATGACGATGATCTAGAATAAGAGTCTAAACCAATCTGAAATTTCAGATTTTATCTGAAAATATCCTTTCATCTCAAACGACGAAAGTAAAATCAAATCTGCACTATGGATGATGTACGGGGAGACGTTTTACGGCCGCCAAATGGCACAACACCAGCTGCAGTGAAGTAAAATTAAAATCTTAAAGAGGTCCTCCAAGAGCAGAGAATACATTTAGAAGAAGAAACATGAGCCAGACTACGCAGTTTCGGCTAATAAAGCCTCGTCAGTGACCCTGACAATATCTGGTGACGAAACCAGAGAAAAAAAACCTGAAATTTCTTAAATTTTATCGGGCAGTCGATTCAAAGACTGACTAGTATAAAAGAGGGTCCAAATAATATAAAAGACGATGATCTAGAATAAGAGTCTAAACCAATCTAAAATTTCAGATTTTATCTGAATATATCCTTTCATCTCAAAGGACGAAAGTAAAATAAAATCTGCACTATGGTAAAATTCTTAAATTATTCTAAAACTAAGACAAACTTGTCAAAGCGACAAGTATCTTAGCTGTGTTTGGCTTCCATTCTTTTGAACTGATTTGGCTTTTTGCGGGTTCTTGCTGCATCGAGCATCTCTTTCCTGATGCCCTTGTTTGTCGTTTTTCTCGAGACACAGGGGCTGATGTGGCTCGATGGGGGACGCCTGCGTTCGCGAGTTAATACGCAGGCGTCTCTTACCTGATATCTGCAGCTAATGTGTCCCGCGGAATGCTAAAATAAGTGTGGCTCAGAGAGGGTTGCTCGTTGCCTGCCGAGACCTGCTCATCATCTCTTTTCTTTCACAATTTTGGGGTTTAGCGAATCTGAAGAAGTTAAATACAGAAACGCGCGTCTGTCGCACTAAAATTGGTATGGATACGCTATTTTGAATTTGATAAATATGGGATTTCGGTATCGGATGCATTAGCTTTGCTTAACTGCAGTTAAGGTGAATAAATTCGATTAACCATGCCTTTAAAGTAAAGATTGTCTATATTTAAAAGGTGGTCTAAATATCTAGGTATAGAGTTAAAAGCTTCAGTAATTTAAGATTGTTTGTCATAAGAAGAGAAGCCATAAAATCTTTTTCCTTGCAAAAACAAAGCACAAATCAGCAACAAGAGGAGCACAATTAGTACCCATCTGAATACCGACAATTTGTCTGTATAGCTGAGTACAAAATCTATTTTAGATATTATCTAAAAATATATGAAAGCATCACACATATTCTTACATGACCAGGGTTTATTTTTATCAATTGTAACTACCTTTGTTTCTTATCTTTCAAGATTCTTACAATGCGCGTCCGAAGATCAATCATATAGGAACAGCATTGTGTGGTAGTGTTTGGATAATTATGCGTCTTTTGAAGAGTAATGAGGAACGCTACTCATTAATATATGTAGAGGGGGTTAGATTCCATATCGGAGTCAGGTTTGAGGCTGGCAATTCAATAACTCACTGTCAACTCACTGTCATTGTATTTCAAAATTTTATTTTGTTCAGGTAAGACAGTTTAAGTCAATTCTACTTCGCCTGTTCAGTTGTAGTATCCTCATCACACGTCTGTAATCAGGGGCCGTATTCATAAAGCCACTTAAGTCGTTGCTATGCGGTTGCTAAGGCTAAATATCTGTAAAGGAGATTCCCTACAACTATGAAATTTGGTCTGGAGGAACAGTCTTTGTAAGACTTTCCTCCAGAGCAAATTTCAGAGTTGTAGGGAATCTCCTTCAAAGAAATTTTGCCTTAGTAACAGCATAGCAACCACTTAAGTCGTTTTATGAATACGGCCTCAGGAATCTGTTTTAACCGACGATTGCCTTTGGATCAACGCTGAAGAAAAAAGAGGCTGATATAACTGCAACATTATTCTGTGCACGCGGCTGCGTAATATTGTCACGTTTGTACAAAACGTTTGAGTGTGTCAAAACAAAGTTTTGTTTTTTTTTTTCAAAATAAAGCAACATAATGTATTTTCAAACTTTCAGAAAACATCTACTGGCAAAATTGTTAGTATAATATTCAAACTAACAGAACACATCTGCTGAGAGAGGCATAAGAACACATTTCTAACTTACTGAAGCGCTGTACGTGTACTTTTCAAACATACTGAAGGATGGATGACTAGCGATTTTACAGGCTATTAACAACACCTCAATCATATCAGGAAGGAAGTTGGGAGAGTGAAAATGAATGGCTGTGAGCAATAAAACCCAGTTTACGATTCCAACTTGCGCGGGTCTTGAACCCTTGACCGATAGATCAGCAGGCCAGCGCTTACCCTACCGAGCTACCGGGGCTCCTCAAACTTACTGAACGTATCTACTGACATGGGTGTTAGTAGACTTTTGAAACTTACTAAATACATCTGCTGACAAAGATGTTAGTAGGCATTTCAAACTTACTGAACGCATCTACTGACAGTCAATGACAAATCATCGATAGCAATGTCTCCCTCGTACCCACTACCAACTGTGCCTTTTATAAGTATCTGCAAGTATATGAAGATATCATTTCTCTTCAGTTGTTGATGTTGCAGTTTTTGTAAGGACGTTCCCCAAGTGGCTCAGTGGTACGTAACCATAGTTGCACACACCTGGTGCTGAATATCGGTGCATTATTTCACTTCAGTCAGATTACACTTATATATGAGAATGCGGCATGCGTGAATATACCGGTACAGTATTTGTCATAATGTGCAGTCTCGCGCACTCAAAGACAAAAACAACAGCTAAATGAAACTAATACAGTTTGAAACGGGAGAGCTTTTACTGACCTACAACTACGAGTCTGTTTTAGCTAAGACTACAACAGTGCTTCAATGAAAAACAGTCCCAAAAAAGGATGTTGCTATGCACGGCTGCTGCCCACTTGACACACAACTTTGTATAAAACCTGATTGTCACCCGACGTAGGCGGAGGGGATATAGAAATGACCCTCGTCCGTCCGTGTGTGCGTCCGTCCTTCCGTTCGTCCTTCCGTCCGTCCGTCCGAAATCTTGTCCCAGCAACTCCTCCTACATCTTTCATCAGATGGATTTGAAAGTTTACAGATTGTATTCTTATGATATGAAGATGTGCATGTGGTTTTTTATTTTTGTTTCGGCCATTTTTGAAGGAGTTACGGCCCTTGCGGACTCAGACCTTCTTAAATCTTGTCCCCGCAACTCCTCCTACGTCTTTCATCGGATTGATTTGAAATTTTACAGATTATATTCCTATGATATGAAGATGTGCATGTGGTTTTTTATTTTTGTTTCAGCAATTTTTGATGGAGTTACGGCCCTTGCTGACTCAGACCTTGTCCCCGCAGCTCCTGCCACATCTTATGTCAGATTGACTTGAAATTGTGCAGAATGTTTCATCATGATCTGAAGATATGCATGTGATTTTGGACTTTCAATTGTCCTACTTTTTACAAAGTTATGGCCCTTTGTCGTTTTCGGCATTTTTCCAATTTTTGAACCATTCGACCGAGAGAGCTGAAATTTTATATGCTTTTAGCATTTGGTAAATTGTTTATTCTGATTATTGTGAGGATGTGCTAAATTATAAGTGACAGAGTTATTCCCCTTTCATAGATAATAGACATTCACTTAAAGGTGAAGGGATAACTACAGAATTATTCATATTAATGGGCTGAATTTTCATAAATGCATTGTTCATTTTTCATCAGATTCATATTAGCAGGATTATGGACCTTGTTATTTTGTTACTGGGTATACAGTCTTGATGTTTTGGGCATTTTGTATGGGCCTAAAGTTTCAGTAACCTGATTTTACACATATATGCCCCGTTCTGAACTTGAGTATTTTATAAATAGGCCCAGTAATTGGGTATATGTCTTTGCTTATGTTCAGTTATTATTTGTTTACCAGGTTCTGTAATACACATATTTTCTGTTTTTGGCCATACCGTTACTCTGAAACGGAATAAAGGGCTGCAGTTTGTGACACTTGGCCGATGGTCTTTTATTTAGCATTGTGTGCCCGCTGGCTATTTATTCGTCCACGTGTGATTTGTTATGCTGTAGTTTGTGCCTTGCCTGCTATCAAAAACATGTGCAAGATAAATATTCCGAAGAAACAATTCTTTTTCTGTATCTTTTGTCTAATAGTTTTTACAATAATAATCTAAATCACTCTTTATTTCAAGTATTCGGCCTCCATGCCTTTGTCAAGAAGAATCAGTACAAAAACCAAACTATATGTTTCACAGATGCATCTCCAGTACACTTTAAAAACAATGTTATGATCATAATATTGTTTATCATATGACATCGTAACGTTATGCGTTGACGTCCATAAAATCGTCGCGTTTTATAATGGTGAAATCGTGACGTTTTACTGCAAAATTTGGTATAAAAATGCGATTTTAGTGTCATATGATAAATAGAATCTTGCTTTCGTGCTCATGTATTATTGAATTTATTAAACTCGTTGGGGAAAAAAGATAAGATGCGAGGCTTTGCTCATGTATTATTGAATTTATTAAACTCGTTGGGGAAAAAGATAAGATGCTCGGCAAAGCCTCGCATCTTATCTTTTTCCCCAACGAGTTTAATAAATTCAATAATACATGAGCACTCATGTATGATCCGCTATTTTCAAAGTGTAATGGAGGATGCAGTTTGATCTGAGCATAGATTCTTCTTCACAGAGGTCGTGAGACCGAACATTTGAAATAAAAATGATTTCGATTAATATGGTCACGAATATCTTCCCTTGTGGACAAATGCTGAAGAAATTTTATAAGATTAATAACTTGCAAAGGAGCTTTCATTTTCAGAATTTATTCATGCTGAGCTCACCTGTAATGGTCCTGGAGGTTTGATGTTAACTTCACCTAAATGCCATTTTTGATTTATACTAAGATTGTATGTCCAGACCTTTTCAAATCTTACTTGAGTGTCGACATATCGTCTACAAAAAAAGAAAAGAAATAATAACTTTATAGTAAACGGGTGAAGCAAACAGCCCAAAACTAACAGTCTGTTTAAATTGTAGTTGCAAACGCTGAAGTACAATCCGGTTGTCATGCGTTTGAAAACATTGAATTTGTCCTGCAACAGTCGGCGAAATAGCATATTTTGGTTGCCATGATAACCTCACCTGTCTTTTTAATGCCTCCTTGTTTAGGAAGAACATTTTGTTCATGACATTTAAAATTAATGTATGATATTGCAATCAAAGGACCTGGTATGATAAGGCCCATATTTGGCCCCCAGAAAACTCATTTTTCAAAAGTTCTATTTCGATAACTAAAATGCATTCATAGGAAAGTTCGAACCTAAAATGTTACAGCAAATACAATATCAACCAGTTTTTGCATAAAATATTTGTGTTTTTAATCTTAAACATACCCATACCCCCAGCGGATTCTGGCGAAATTGGTGAATTTGGTAGCCTTTGCGGCTTTCAAAATATATGAGCCCGGCATCCAGCACATTTTATATTTTATAAGAAGACATAATTTTGATATATTTACATGCCATGAAAATATTAAATGTGCTGGAGACCGGGCTCTATGTTTATTTTTAACTTTTTGTTACCAAACTGGCAGCGTTTGGAACATTTTCCCCATTTTGTCAACACAAAAACGCCCATATCTCCGCTCATAGACAAAATAAACATATGTTGTGGGTATTCATTTTCTTAGTTAGAACACAAGGAATAATTTGGTACACATTTCATTTTGATCTGTTGGAATTTGTTGGTTAGCGTCTCTGGACTTGCAAACTTGAGTGGATGGGGTACCTTGACAGGCCTTGTGTAGTGCACAGGTAATTAGCCGTGGTACCCAACGTATAAGCATTTCATCAAAAGCCTATTATCAAGAGCTTTTAAAAGCTATTGTAAACGACTCATTCCTTTAAAGGAAAAATTATTAAACTCAGTTTTTCTTGCAATTTTCCTTCATATTATTGAACCAACATAGGCATGTCAGAAATCATGTTATTCTGAGAATTAACAAAAGTGAAACATATTATTTCTGTTTGTTCCCATACGCACAAATGATAAGCAATAGAAACCATCCAGTTTTAAGAGAATTTGAATGGGGGCCAAAAATGGCCCTTATCATACCAGGTCCTTTTCATAACTTTTAAATATAAACTTATTGTGTTTACATTTTGGTTCTTAATCATAGAAGGCGCTTGGAGTGTCTAGTTGACCAAGACTACATACAATACCGGCAGAACTTGTTCAAGCTGGAGGGGAGACCATGATTGATGTTTTAACAAATATCTGTAACAGGATATGGAGAACTGGAGAATGGCCTACCCCATGGACTCAGTCGCTGATTATTACGCTCCCTAAAAAGGGCAACCTACAGCTCTGCCAGAACTACAGAACCATCAGACTCATCAGTCATTCAAGCAAAGTCATGCTGAAAGTCATCTTGAACAGGCTTAAGCCACAAGCCGAAGAGATAATCGCTGAGGAACAGGCTGGGTTCCGAGCATCAAGGAGCACCACAGAACAGATCTTCAACCTTAGAATCCTATGTGAAAAGTATCTCCAACATCAGCAAAATCTGTACCATGTCTTCATTGATTTCAAAAAAGCCTTTGACAGGAAATGGCATGCAGCCTTATGGGCCACCATGAGGAAGTACAATATCTATGCAAACCTAGTTCGTACCATTGAGCAGCTATACGTTAAGGCTACAAGTGCAGTGCTGATAAATGGCAGCACAGGAGAATGGTTCAGAACAACAGTTGGAGTAAGACAAGGATGTCTTTTGTCACCCACCCTCTTCAACATTTTTCTCGAACGGATCATGTCTGATGCTCTGGAAGAACATGACAGAAAGGTTAGCATAGGCGGCAGAAATATTACCAACCTGCGGTTTGCCGATGACATAGACGCTCTTGCTGAGAAAGAGCAGGAACTAGAAGCTCTAGTTGAAAGTCTCGACCAAACCTGCACAAGGTATAAGATGGAGATCAGTGCTGCTGAGAAGACCAAACTGATGACAAACAGCGCAGATGGCATCCAGAGGGAGATCAAGGTAAAGGGGCAGAAGCTGGGTGCTGATGCTCTGGAAGAACATGACAGAAAGGTTAGCATAGGCGGCAGAAATATTACCAACCTGCGGTTTGCCGATGACATAGACGCTCTTGCTGAGAAAGAGCAGGAACTAGAAGCTCTAGTTGAAAGTCTCGACCAAACCTGCACAAGGTATAAGATGGAGATCAGTGCTGCTGAGAAGACCAAACTGATGACAAACAGCGCAGATGGCATCCAGAGGGAGATCAAGGTAAAGGGGCAGAAGCTGGGTACTGTAAGCAGCTTAAAATACCTTGGAGCAGTTGTCTCAGATGATGGCTCAAAACAGGAGGTTATCTCAAGGATAGCACAAGCCACTTCAGCTCTTGCCAAGCTAAAACCAATTTGGAGAGATAACAACATATCTCTTGGATCAAAGGTGAAACTTATGCGCTCCCTTTTCTTTTCCATATTTCTGTATGCCTGTGAATCATGGACCTTGACAGCAGAGTTAGAGAAAAGAACGCAGGCCTTTGAGATGAGATGCTACCGAAGGTTACTGAACATTTTGTATAAGGTCCATATAACCAATGAGGAGGTTCGCAGGAAGATCCAAGCAGCCATTGGAGAATATGATGAACTCCTGACGCTGGTTAAAAAACGGAAACTAAGGTGGCTTGGCCACATCTCAAGGTCTTCTGGTTTAGCAAAGACAATTCTTCAGGGCACAGTGAAAGGAAAAAGAAGATGAGGTAGACAGAAGAAGAGGTGGGAAGACAATACCAAGGAGTGGACAGGAATGGATTTTGCCAGCTCAACTAGGGCAGCTGAAGATAGGACAAGGTGGAAAAGGGTTATTTTGAAGTCAGCTGTGGTGCCCCAACGACCTAGTAAGGTTATGGGATAGAATAGAATAGAATAGATACAATAGAAAACTCTTAACTGCCGTCCGCTGTAGACACAAAATATTGCAAACGGTGAGTGACATGCATCTATATTCAACATCAATAAAATATAAAATTTAGAGAAATGCCGGGATTCAAGAATAACGTGTATAAAGGCATAAGCATCCCTCTCTGTTGACGTCAACAGTCGCATTTTCTGTGCCGTCCAAAAATTTATTCTGAAATCAAAGAGATTTAGACCAAATTACGACGCTACAGACAGTGTTCTAAGTGATACATAACTTGTTAAACTTGTTCAGTAAAACGCCACCTTCTGGCGAAATCGGTGACAATAATATCTTTGATCTTGAAACAGAGTTGGTTTCGCTTACCTTTCAGGGTTTTCTTACAAGATTACTACCCCAGCGGGCACATGGCGTCCGAGTGGCGTCGACCCGCATAGACGTCGGTTCGACGTCATTTGGATTTCGTGTGCCCGCTGGGACTTTAAGTATAAATAGCTAATCATTCCTCGTGGAGTCTTTTTTTTTTCTTTCCTTTCCTTTCCTTTCCTTCTCACTTTCTTTTTTTTCTACTGTACCTTCTATATGCATCTTAAGATACAAATACGAGCGAATGCCACATTTAAATGTTTATTTATGTTACTCTTGGTTCAAATCACATTTAGATTATTGTAAATTAGTTTTTGACGTATGGGATACAGATTCACAAGAGTCTTATGACTTCCCTCTGAATCACATTTGTATAACATAATATAAATATGTAATTATGTGTTGATATGTTTGTAAATTATGATTGTTTATACCAATAAAATATTGTTTAAACTAAAGGCATAAGCATGATCTAATTTGTACTAAATGGGTCACACAAACAGACAGTATATTATTTTAGAGCTGACTCATTTGAAACGACTAAACCTGATTAGGCATGATAATTAGCAAACAGTTCGTAATTATTCTGTAGTTGCAAACCCCGCGTTTAGCCATACATTTTTACTGACTTTTTTGTGACGGCGTTTGTCATTTCAGCATTATTGGTTCATAAAATCTTCCTTTAATTTTCTTTCTCCTCTTTTCGGAGACATCTCTATATAGACTGAAAACAATGTCTATAAAGTCTTTAGATCAATGATAATCAGCAAAGACACTCATGCAATGAGTATAACATAAAACGATGGGCATTGATCAGGAATTAATGCAATCAGATCCAATATCCCGCCCTCAAAACAAAATGGGAAAGAAGTATGTACATAAAGGACCTCTGACGGTTGTAATGTTAATTTGCCCATAAAATTAGTCAAAATTAAATTTTCGATATACCCAAGAATTTCTATTGAAATTTGTTGCTCTCAAATCCGCTAACTGGCTATGAATTTAATTTCTGATTTTTTAGCACATGGACTTCAATTTTTGGTGGAAAAAGCCAAATTTTATAATTAAACGTAATGGAAACAGGAAAAGTTTTTTAAAGATACTTCCCCCCCCCCCCCCCCCCCGTGCCTCAGCTAGCCACTTTGCATGTATGAGTGTACTATCATAATACACTTTATATGTGAGTGGCTTGCTGAGGCACGGGGGGAAAGATAGTCTACAGCTGAAAAACTGAAAAAGTGGGTGGGGTACTTACACCCTTTATATTTATAAATAGGCTAAAGTCCTTATTATTGAAAAAATATTGCATACTATCAGTAACAGTAGTGTGTACTTTAGTTTTAGCATAGTTGTCAATTAAAATTTTGATATATTAGAAAACCAAAAAAATGGACTTATTTTCAGAGTCTGAAAAATTCACGTACCCCCTCTTAATGAAATTGGTTTAAGTTAGTCTAGAGGCATGATAATTTTTCAAAATCACTGTTAAAATGCCTTTATAGTACACAGACCTACATGTTGATGCCAAATATTTCAACGTTTGCTGCCCGAGGAAGGTGCAATAATTTGTCGAAAAATAGGTAAATATGCATTGATACTGTCAGAGGTCCTTTAAAAAAATAATCACGACAAACGCACGCACTGTAAACCGAATAAACAGCTTTTCCCCAAAACAATTGATCATTCAGCTACCAATCGAACACTACATTAACATGTATTTTACCTATTTTCTTTTTTAAGTTATATAAAAAAAACAGACAATGAAGTGAGCAGTTATATTAGGCTATTGCTAGAAGACGACGGACAAGCTTCATAAGATCACATATGAGCCGCGACGCGAGAAAACCAACAATATGGTAGTGCGCCCAGTGGAGACTCAGATCAGCCTGGGCATCCGCCCAGTCTGATCAGAGTCTTCGCTGTCCGCATGAAGGTAGCTTAGACCCTTAGCTACCCTTTGAACACTTAACGAAGAGTCTGACCAGACTGGGTGGATGTCCAGGTTGATCTGAGTCTGCGCAGGGCGCACAACCACATTGTTGGTTTTCTCGTGTCGCGGCTCATATAACATTGAGGAACAACACAATAGAAGTACCGCCTTGGAACGGTCAGTAATAGATAACTGTAGATTTCTATAGATACTTACTTAATGTAAATATCTAAGCTTCCGATATTGCCTCCATACATGTTGTACCAGAAGGAAAAGCACATATTCTGGTTATTCCTGGGATGTAGAGTATAGCTGGTTAGGATAGCATAATTACCATATCTCCTTGGTGATGATGATTCAATATACATGTAGTAGCCACCTGAAACACAAGATAAAAGGGACGACAACGATGAAAATAACTAAAAGCAAAGTATTTCACCCGAACTGTCTATATTAGGTCCATATTGAGTCCATTTGTATTAGTTATTTACTACTTTTTACTTTCGTGTAACTTATTTTTATGCATTGTTTTTGTTTTCCATTATTATTATTTCATCTTATTCAGTATGTATTTGTTGTTGTTTTTTTATTTATTTATTTATTTATTTATTTATTTATTTATTGTAATTTTTTTTGTTAGTTTGTTCTTAGACCATTTCTTTTGAATATTGAGTTGCCCCGTCGTTATTGCAGAAGTGGTCTACTGTAAAACAATTACTTGTTCTCTTCACTAACATCCCATTCGCATCGAACAAACCTACAAAACTATATACGTTTAATAAACTGAGGAAAAATTGCGTTGACCCCCCCTTTTGCAATAAATACCGAAATGTCCGAATGAAAGGCACTACAAGTAAAATGAAAACATATATCTTGTGGTAACATATTGTTTTTCTGTATTGTATTATGTTAGATAAAAAAGAGGATCCTATACGCGTGTTCATTTAATATTATGAAACGTATCAAACAAAACTCTTGCGAGTTTTACAAAGGATCCGGTATGATACGGCCCATGATATCATGCGCGCGCCCAACTCCCCCCCCCCCCCCTCCCTCTTCACAACCTCCCCCCTGCAGGAAACTCACAATGTATTTTTGAAGTTATGAAAACGTACACATAGCAAAGTTACGCAAAAAAGAAGTCAGTTCAAGCAGTAATACTTTGTTTTTTGTTGTTGTTATTGTTGGGTTTTTTGTGTGTTTGCGTGTGTGTGTGTGTTTTTAATCTAGAACATGCCCGTGCCCCCAACCAATTTTGACGGAAAGAACGAGTGTGGTCGCTTTGCGGATATCATATTTTTTTCAGCCCGACCTCCAGCAAGTTTAATATTTTGCACAAAGACGAAGTTTGGTAAGCTAATTTTTTCCAAAAAAAAATCAATTTGCTGGAGACCGGCCTGTATGTTTACTCCCAAGTATTTTGTTACCAAACTTGCATTGTTTGCTATCTCGACATAAAAATGCCCATATCTCAAGTCATACAGAAAATGAACACTATATTGTAGCATTTGCTTACTTAGAACACAAGGAATAAGTCGGTTCTCATATCAATTGGAATTTTCGTTCAGTGTCCCTGGTCGTGTGAACTCGAGTGGGTAACGCAACACACATATTTATTAGTGTTTCCGCAATCTTTTGCGTATAAACAAAAGCCCAATATCAAGTGTGTTTCAAAGTTATTGTTATTGTCCTGTACATTTTAAAGAAGGGCTGTGTTATTTGCAGTTGACTTTAAAATTACTGCAACAATACAGGCACTCCAGAAATTATGTTATTCTGAAAACACATACAAAAGAACACCACATTCCTGTATGTCCCCATTTACTCGTATGCTAAGCAATAGAAATCATGCTTTCTGAAGTGAATTTGATTGGAGCCCAAAACGGCCCTTGTCATAACAGACCCTTTCATATTAAATGACCACAAGTGTACGATTCTGTTTACCCTATTACTGTTTAAGTGGGGATTTCATCGCCTTATCGCCTTAAAAGCTTACACATTTCAATGGACAACATCATGGACGACCTCATGAGGTCACACGGCAGTAATCAAGTGTTACTTTGTTTATAAAATAACATTCCCTTTTTTTTTTAAGATGAACCTATTTTCATACTTTCATGAACAGCAGTCGGTCACGCGACGTCGTTGGTACGCAACGCCATATGTAAACAAAAGGCACTATTTGCCGTTGTAACGTTCTGTTACAATGTACTTGTATGCGTCATGTCATGGCAACGGCCGTTTAATGTAAGCGGCATACATGTACCTGTTGGTAAGTGACAGCTTTTAGTTGTTTATTTTACAATTGATGCTCTTGAAATCGAAAAATAATGCTCAAAATACTTTTAAATTTAAATGTAATTATAAGAGATAACATTCGTTTTTTTCCGAAGTTCATGGAAGTATGAACACGAAAGGTTCCATGCAAAGTTCGGACGTCCCTTACTTTGCGTATGACCCATTGGGTTCATACTTCTATGAAAATCGGGAAGATGAAATTTATTTCTTAAATAAACGTACGATCAAAAGATTTTTATGACCTGACAGTATCCACTGAATAACAGCGACGTCATAATATAAAGACAACCGCTACTAACTTGCTCCTGTGTGGTCACCAGAAGGTCCAGTATCTGTTGAGGACGTTGATCCAGAATTGCGTGTCCAATCAAATGTATCGTTTCTTGACTGATGCCAATTACATGCACCACTTGAAAAATTGCAAGCGACTGAAAAAAAATATATATAACAAAGGGCTATTGTAACACCTCGTTTTACAGCTTTTGAGAAAATTCTGTACTTGATTCATTGTTGGAAAGACGTCTCTTTATGCTGCTAATGCCTGCAAGTTGTGAAAAGTTCTCACTTTCAGGGGAAACATAATTCATGTACCGTGAAGTGTAAGCACTAAAATAAATGATATATACATAGATACATATATATGTATATTCTAATAGCATGGCTCTGAGTATATAATAAATACTGATTGATGTGTCATAATTGATAAATAAAAGATATGTTAAGTTCTTGATGTACATCTGTTCAAAAGTTAAGCAGTGTTTAAATAGCTATTATTGTTCCACCAGATGTTTTCAGTATGAGGGGAACAAAATCACACTTTTTTCAAAAATTGAATACTAAGGTTTTGTTTCTGTTTTCAGTAAGCAGTAAGTGGTGGGGTAACAAGAGACTTGACTACATGTTATATTGCCCAGAGGTTCTGCATTCTTTTCCTGTGAGAGCATTACCACCATTGTAGGGGAAGCATACGGAGATGTTTAGAAAGAGTGCTTCTCAACCTGTACAATTTGTTTTATTACTATTTGTTGGTCTACCTCATAACCTTTCAAGGTCATAGAAGCACCATAGATGGCTTTGCAACACTTTCTTTCCACCTGGTCCTGTATTGAGCTGCCGTAACTTAGCTGATAAAGTCCATCCCTGTTCATGCTTTAGTATTTTCTTCCCACGTATTTTCTGCATAGGAATGCAAACTTCCAAACAGCCGATCCATCTGTGTCAAGAAAGTCCGGTGGTGACTACTAATTTTCCACTACTTACTTTCTGCTATCTAATTCCAAATACTAGAAAATGGGAAGTGAGTAGTGAAAATTAGGAATAGATCGTTCGGATGTAAGAAATGAAAGGTTGGAACTTGGAAGTTGGAAGTGATAAGAATGAATACGGAAGTGATGAATAAAACTGAGAATTACGGATACTTCGAAATGAAAAGTAGGAAGTTGGTTGGTTGGTTGTTTTGGGTTTAACGGCCCTTTGAGACAGTATTTCAGTCTATATCGGACCGTCTCCCAGAGAGAGGGAGAAAGAAGAGGGAAATGATAGACAAGAGAAATGATATTGTCCAAACAACCCCCACCCGCACCTACTGAAAGCACAGTAGGCCCTTGTTCTACTATTATCCAAATCAGTAGGACGCCCCGGCACTGGAAGTTACACGCAGTACCATCGCACTACCCCCAAAAGTAGGAAGTGGAGAGTAGAAAGTGAGAGCAGGGAGCTAGTGATATGAATAAGCCTGTGCCAAATTTAGTGTAACTGATGTGCATTTCTGTATTTTATTTCTACAGTGTCGCTAAATTCCGAAAGTTTTAGTGAAAAGAGATGATAGGCAAGTCCCTGCAGTGCAGTGAACGAACATTCTTCTCCGAGCCACACTTCCTGGTGATATCCGCCAGGTAGAGCAGCCGCACACATCTGGCCCACAGGTTATAAAACTGGAGTATATTCTCAAACTCGAAATAAAGCACACTGATTGGCTGCTTCCGAGCAGATGCCAATCGATGTGCTTTATTTTGAGTTTGAGATTATACTCAAGTTTTATAACCTCGGACCCAAGTAAGGGACGCCTACGTATTAACTCGCGAGAGTAGGCGCCCCAACCAAGCCACCTCAAACCCAATAGCCCGAGAAAGCGACAGGCAAGGCCATCAGGAAGGAAATGTGGAGTAGGAAGTCAGAAATAGGATATCAGAAAAAATAGAACGTGATAACTACGAAGTAAGAAGTAAGAAGTAGGAATAATGAAGTGAGATGATGGTAAATGGAAGAGAGAACGGGAACGAAGACGCGAGAAGTGCTTCGAGGGAAGTGGTAAGAAGAAATTCAGAAATAGTAACTTCCTACGTATTCTTCGACGCGAAATGACTTTTCACATCCGAGTTCTCTACTCGTGGTGATCACTGTTAACTTCCAAATTCCTTGTCCAGTTCCTTTAAGAGAACTTCGAAGTAATAGGTAGGAAACAGGATGTGAGACGTAAAAGGGGACGTATGAAGTGGGAAGAAGATGAAAAAAAATACTGTAATTGTAACATTGGAAACCTCTTCAGACTGCTTTAGATAGAATCGGATCTGTTCTTCTGCAGACTGATCAGGTTCTTCGTTATGTACTAAAGCGAACCTGTACCCTCGCTCCCTCCGAGATGGTGGAGATTAAAGGTAGGAAATGTGATGTGCTTTATTATTGCATACCTCAAAACGAAACGGCTATTTCCTAAATCAATTGCATATACGTGTAACTAAGCTAAAAACAAGTTTTTATAATACATGTTAGTTCATCAACTACCAAGATGGTGAAAAACTTTTTTTTATAAATTCTACAACGTGACTTACTTGCATTTTGTAAGTTACGAGACCTGCCAAGTTGATACTCTACGCCTGAAGCTGAAATACAGAAAAATAGAGAATTTTGATGCGGATGCCAAATTTGGTTTCTTTGTTAGCAATGGAGTCTGTGTGCATTTAAGTCATATACATGTATATAAGCATGCCAGTTCCTCAAAGTATTTAAAGCAAAATCTTATTTTATCAAGTTTAATATTTTATATGTCGGGAACATGTTTGAAATCATATAATTCCAGTTTAATCTATTCATTCTAGTGGACTCTTTTAAATGCACTGTACAGTTCGGACAGGCCAATTTCAAACATTACAGTCGTCTGCATCCGCCAAGTCTGATCAGAGTCTTTGCTTTCGGCATGGAGGTGGCTAAGACCTTTAGCTACCCTTTAAATGTACAGCGAAGACTCGTATCAGACTTGGAAGATGCCCAGGCTGATCTGAGTCTTGGCTGGGTGCGCATGCCAGTTTGTTGGTTTTGGCATGTCTTGACTCATATTTTGATTTCTCAGATGCTCCTGTTTTTCGTGCAAATAGTACAGGCCCGATTAGGCACAGTGGTCTGTGGTTTTATATCCAGACATCAGACTTAATGGAGGCTCCGACCTTAAAACGTACTAATTAATAAGTTGAATGGGGAGTTCGTTAGGGTTGGTGATACATATTTTGGTCGGGATTCAGCTGTTTTACTTCTTTTACTGCAGCGTACACTGTTAAAAAATACTGTAGAATTTACGGTAGAATAACTGGAAACCAGCTGCCAGTCCTTTTACCGTTATTTTTACGGGCGTTTGCCAGTAAGACATTGTTGGAAATCACGAAATGGAAATTTTATGTTAACTGTCCGCACTCGAAAATAACTTTGTATTATTGAAGGGCTATCAGACCAAAAACGACACCTACTCTATTCTGTCCCACTCTGCTTAATGATTCCTACAAGTTTTACGGGCGCCCGTAAAAATAACGGTAAAAGGACTGGCAGCTGGTTGCCAGTTATTTTACCGTAAAATCTACGGATTTTTTTTTACAGTGTACAAGTGTTGTTCTTGCCTGTTGAGCGCCCATCTTATTATCTCATTCTATCTCAGTATTTAATCCTGGTTCATATTTTTGTGTTTAAATTCATTGATGGGTTAGAAGGCCTTAACACGGCCGAATAACTTGTATACAGAAGGACCACAACATAATCCATTGCGAGCGTTCTGCGCATGTAAAATGCACCCGTCTTCCTCCGCCCCCCCCCCCCCCCCCCCACACACACACACACCCACACCCTCCCCGCCTCCTCCTTGCCGTTTCAATGCAGTGTTTTACTCTAATTTACTATTTTAATCATTCTTTGTCGGCTTAAATTAGTCTTTCATTTTTTGCACATGATTAAGAAAAGACTCCCAGCCATCTGCCGAAATAGAGGTGCCATTTTGGCTTTTTGCTTGTCTTGTTTTGCCTTGTGTATCGTCTTCATTATTTTCCTTTCCCATTTGGTGTTAATGACAGGATGAGATCGACGATTGTTTCGGTTACTGATTATTGCCTTTACATGCTATATTGGTCAAATCTCATTTGAGCTGCGACACGAGAAAACCAACAAAGTGGGTGTGCGCAAAGCACAGACTCAGATCAGCCTGGGCATTCCGCTCAGACTGTTCAGACTCTTCCCTAAGCGCTTAAAGGGTAGCTAAAGGTCTAAGCTACCTCCATGCGGCCTTCTTATCAGACTGGGCTGATGTCCAGGCTGATCTGTGTCTGCGCTGGGCGCACAACCACTTTGTTGGTTTTCTCATGTCGCGGCTCATTTATGAGACACTCTAGGCACTAATTTGCAAGAGACTGATATTCTTACTGTTAATGCAGGATTAACACATACCGCAAGCACCATACAAAATGCAAGGGCAGAACGCCATAGACTACCAATAGAGTCAAAACTAACGCTAATGCATTGTAGAAATACCTGTGCTCGTATAACAGAGAACTGTCCACATGTATCTTTTGGTGGACTGAGGAAGTAATGGGCATTTATATCGTGTTGCGCTCGCGAGATGTCGATTGTACTAATTTATTATTTTGATACAAAGGATAGTCTCTCTTTAGAAGTATTATGTAATCATCAGCTGTATATTTACAAAAGCGAAGCACGAGGGAAAATTTCGATGTTAACAACACATGAGAAAGATAATTGAGCCGCGACACGAGAAAACCAACAATGTGGTTGTGCGCCCAGTGCAGACTCAAATCAGCCTGAGCATCCATCCAGTTGGCTCCGACTCTTTGCTAGTCGCTCAGAGGGTAGCAAAGGGTCTAAGCTACCTCCATGCGGACAGCGAAGACTCTGATCAGACTGGGTGGATGCCCAGGCTGATCTGAGTCTGCGCTGGGCGCACAACCACATTGTTGGTTTTCTCTTGTCGCGGCTCAATTATGGTATTCACTGCCAAAAGAGTAAAGGGTTGTTTTTTCGTTTTTTTGGATATTTGTTGTTTGTTTGTTTTTGTTTTGTTTTTAGGGGGGGTTCGGGGAGAGAGTCACACTGTCTCAGGCACATAGATCATTACAGATCTGTGCATATCGACCCTTGGTAGGTACATGTGGATGAAACATCATTAAAAAAAACTGAGACTGCTTAATTTTGTTCTGGTCTTATAGTATTTAGTATCCATTACTTTAATTTCATTCTAGCATTTAACGTGGGTATTTATTCTTTAAGCTGTTGACGTTATATGTGAATAAAATATTTTGTTGGCATGTAGTTTCTCAACATTGCTTTGTGTTATGTTCCCCATATGCTCATCATAATGTTTCCCGAAATGCAAACTAAAATTTAAGAAATTTAAAGTACAATAATTTCGTTCCAAAGGCGTTTGTTTCGACGTAAATAAGAAACACCATCCCCACGTTTTATTGTCTACGCTTATTGTTAGGAATTGCTTTTCCTTTAGAAGCATTTTAGAAAACGTCATGACTGGCTGAAAGTTATTTCTATCGTCTGGTTATCATTGTTATTTTGATCAGGTTTGATCAGATCTACAGGTATCAGAAAAGGATCAACACGGTCCGCTAGTATCACTAACTGCCGAACATTTCTAAACACCGGTCACTTCTTTTTTGGTGACCAAACCTGCAACATGTAGCTGGTTGGCTCAGGGCAATTACATGCAATCATGAGTTAAGAAAAAGTCAATCGAAAATCTACTAGTTTAAAACCGAGAATATTCGATAAGACCGAGATGAAGACTTTTGTTTGGTAGAGGCGCGATTTGACCAAGATGCCAATCCGATGGCTACACAAATTAATATGTGCTAAGTGTAGACCCAAGCTTTTTGTAAAAGCTAATACTGTAGAGGGTTGCGGTCGCTTGAAATTCTGCCTACATGACGAAGACAAAAAGTTACCGTTATATAATTTAAGACAGCCAGTCAGTAGTAAGGTGATATAGTGTAATTCAACTGCAGATTGCTTTTATCGAAGTGATGCATACTGGGATTTTACCGTTACTTGTATATATCTAAAAAATCTTGTGGTTTCGGATCATAGATGAAGGCTTACTGGTATGCATATCCATAGTGTCTGCCATTACTTACTTGAATTAACGAGTGATGTGGTGGCAGCGGTTGAAGAGCTCGTGAAACAAGGGATCACTGTAAGAGAAGAGGAGTGAAAACCAGCAAATGATACTGATGTAAAGTATTCAACAAAATTAAGATATGTGCATAATAACCTTCAGCAAAACCATCTTTCTTGTCAAGTTAGCGGTTATCGAAACGTGCACTATTATAACAAAGTTGCTAAATGTACCGTTGGAGGTATTTTACTGTATTAACCATCAAGCATAAATAGGTTAAAGAAGAATAGCAATTACAAAATGATGCCATATATATATATATATATATATATATATATATATATATATATATATATATATATATATATATATATATATATATATATATATATATATATATATATATGGTAGGATTAAATCATCAACAGTGCAAAATAATATTTACTGAGCGCTTTCGGCTTTCGCCTTCTTCAGAGTTTACAGGTACAAGAAAAAAATCAAAATTTCAACATTTCTACAGGTAAATCAAGAAAAAACAAAATAATCATGAAAACGTTTCTCAATTTACTATTCAAATTCACATTAAACGACCAAAGAAATTGAAAAAAGGTCGTTTAACAAAGCAAAATTGCTACAAGGCGGCCGTTTCACGGCCCCAGTTCGAATTTGAAATTGCAAATGGCTGCCAAAATGAGAAAAATCGTATTATGCGATTTGTAGCGGTGTATTTATAGCGATATACATACATTCTGTATACTGGCCATTCAGCTATGATGCAAAACTCACCATAATGAAGGAAAATGAGAATTTTACATGTAATTACATCGCTACAAAAGCAAGAGTGGAACACTGTATGTCTGGAATAATGCAAGATGCCCCTGCAGAAATAGACTGAAGGTGGGACCGAGGCTAATCTCCTTTGTTAATGCCGCTTGGATTCAAAGTGTTAAGACGACGTATCCAGTAGCTCTCACGACTTTTTCTGGCATTGTCTTTCCACTCTGAATTGCTTTCTAAGCAGCAAACAGAGGCATGACTGAGAAAGTCATGTCCTTGCAAGCAAAAGTGCTCAGCGGTAGGAGATCTTTCAAATCTCTTGTGTCTCCAGTCATCTCTGTGACCATTCATTCTGATATTCAGAGGGCCCTTGGTTTCCCCAACATACTGCTTTCCACACTTGCCACAAGAGATCAGATACACAACATTCTGTGTCCTACAATTGGTGTCACCTTTAAGCTTGACACGAGCACCACTGGACGATGTGGCTGTCTGAGAGGGGGTTATCATTCTACAGGTCTGGCATCTTGATCTGCCACAGGGTTTACATTCTCCAAGAGGTTCGTCATCGGTCGGATCTGGCTTCAGTCTAGCCCGCACAAGATGGTCTTTGAGGCTTTTTGGTCGCCTGTAGGCCATGATTGGCTTCTGCGGGAAGACTGTGCTCAGATGGTCTGATGAGTCTATGATGGACCAGTGTTTGTCGACGATACCCCTGGCTTTAGGAAGGTCTGGATGATATGTCAAGACAAATGGCAGAACAGCTTTGTTTGTTGTCGGCTTGGGCTTGTACGACAAAAGATTTTGTCTTTCCATGTGCCTGACCTTCTCTATGGCTTGGTCAATTACCTGCTTTTGATAACCCCTTTGTTTGAGCTGTTCACAGAGATCCTTTGATCTTTTCTCAAAAGTCTCATCATCCGAGCAGATGCGTCTGATGCGTAGTGCAAGACTATATGGTATATTCTTGCTATAGTGAGGAGGGTGGCAGCTTGTGGGCAAAAGATACTGGTGGGAATCTGTAGGTTTAGTGTAGAGGTCTACAGCAACCTTGTCGTCAGCAAGATGTGACATCGTGTCTAAAAAGACATGTTTGTCATTGGAGACCTCTGCAGTAAACCTAATGGTTGGATGGAAGCTGTTCGCTGTTTCGAGAAATGCCTCAAGAGTTTCTCTGCCATGAGTCCACTTCATGTCAATGTCATCTATAAACCTGGCTCAGGAAGAAACTCTTGAGGCATTTCTCGAAACAGCGAACAGCTTCCATCCAACCATTAGGTTTACTGCAGAGGTCTCCAATGACAAACATGTCTTTTTAGACACGATGTCACATCTTGCTGACGACAAGGTTGCTGTAGACCTCTACACTAAACCTACAGATTCCCACCAGTATCTTTTGCCCACAAGCTGCCACCCTCCTCACTATAGCAAGAATATACCATATAGTCTTGCACTACGCATCAGACGCATCTGCTCGGATGATGAGACTTTTGAGAAAAGATCAAAGGATCTCTGTGAACAGCTCAAACAAAGGGGTTATCAAAAGCAGGTAATTGACCAAGCCATAGAGAAGGTCAGGCACATGGAAAGACAAAATCTTTTGTCGTACAAGCCCAAGCCGACAACAAACAAAGCTGTTCTGCCATTTGTCTTGACATATCATCCAGACCTTCCTAAAGCCAGGGGTATCGTCGACAAACACTGGTCCATCATAGACTCATCAGACCATCTGAGCACAGTCTTCCCGCAGAAGCCAATCATGGCCTACAGGCGACCAAAAAGCCTCAAAGACCATCTTGTGCGGGCTAGACTGAAGCCAGATCCGACCGATGACGAACCTCTTGGAGAATGTAAACCCTGTGGCAGATCAAGATGCCAGACCTGTAGAATGATAACCCCCTCTCAGACAGCCACATCGTCCAGTGGTGCTCGTGTCAAGCTTAAAGGTGACACCAATTGTAGGACACAGAATGTTGTGTATCTGATCTCTTGTGGCAAGTGTGGAAAGCAGTATGTTGGGGAAACCAAGGGCCCTCTGAATATCAGAATGAATGGTCACAGAGATGACTGGAGACACAAGAGATTTGAAAGATCTCCTACCGCTGAGCACTTTTGCTTGCAAGGACATGACTTTCTCAGTCATGCCTCTGTTTGCTGCTTAGAAAGCAATTCAGAGTGGAAAGACAATGCCAGAAAAAGTCGTGAGAGCTACTGGATACGTCGTCTTAACACTTTGAATCCAAGCGGCATTAACAAAGGAGATTAGCCTCGGTCCCACCTTCAGTCTATTTCTGCAGGGGCATCTTGCATTATTCCAGACATACAGTGTTCCACTCTTGCTTTTGTAGCGATGTAATTACATGTAAAATTCTCTTTTTCCTTCATTATGGTGAGTTTTGCATCATAGCTGAATGGCCAGTATACAGAATGTATGTATATCGCTATAAATACACCGCTACAAATCGCATAATACGATTTTTCTCATTTTGGCAGCCATTTGCAATTTCAAATTCGAACTGGGGCCGTGAAACGGCCGCCTTGTAGCAATTTTGCTTTGTTAAACGACCTTTTTTCAATTTCTTTGGTCGTTTAATGTGAATTTGAATAGTAAATTGAGAAACGTTTTCATGATTATTTTGTTTTTTCTTGATTTACCTGTAGAAATGTTGAAATTTTGATTTTTTTCTTGTACCTGTAAACTCTGAAGAAGGCGAAAGCCGAAAGCGCTCAGTAAATATTGTTTTGCACTGTTGATGATTTAATCCTACCATATACTTATTTCAATCATTTTGAATCCATTTGTTGGATCCAGTGCTACCGGGAAGATTTTTGTTTGATGTTTGTCTCATTTCTCCCTATATATATATATATATATATATATATATATATATATATATATATATATATATATATATATATACTCCTCGCCAAAAGTTTAGCATATTTTTAAAGTAGATGTACCAGGATTATTAGGAATCATAATACTTTAGTTCTAAATTCCAGTATGACAGTAAATGCATTCTTTCATCAACACCAATGATTAAGCAATGTAAAAACACCAAATTCAAATTGATTTGATTAAGCACTGCACAAAACGAGCACAGAAATAAATGCCCCTAAATTTCCCATTTTCGACAGAAAACATATGTATGCTTCGTTTTAATGATTACAAAAGCAGTAACTTCGTATTTGCCAAAAACATTTGGCGTCACAAAACGTTAAATTGGTGTAAAAGAAAAGTCAGTCACAGCGCATTATAACGATATTTTTTCGTCGTCCCTTAATGTGTGTTTTTTTATATATATACGTCTACGCCCGCTTTTTGCATCTGTTATTCAAATTGAAATCAAAGTTGCAAATTTTACAATGACTAATCTCTAGTGTTGATGATAAAACATATTAAATTCCATAGAAAGCTAGAATTCAGTTGTTACTATTTCCAATAATCTTGTTATGTTTGTTATGACAGTATGCTAAACTTTTGGCGAGGACTATATATATTTACACTTGCCACTGCGTTTCCATAAGTAAACCATATAGAGCAACTGGCTTCATACACCGATGAACGACAATTGATCATGTGACGTTGTCGTCAAGCGACGTCTAAGGTCAACATACGTCTTGATTGGTCCACCTAACGTTCGATTTGCGCCACGTTATGGCGACGGCTGGATAATGTAATGGCCGAATAGGTCGTTTTTGTCTTCTTCGACGCATACATTGCATATTCTACATTTAATTACCACGAAAACAGCACACAGGAAGGGTCTAAAAATAAAGTGTGAATATAAGAATAAAAATTTGATTTTTCAGCGTTCATCCTGTGAAGAAGCCAGTGGTCGTCGCTAAATTCTACAAGAAGCGCTTCGCGCTTCATTGAATTTTAGCTCCGACCACACGATGACCGCTGAAAAATCAAATTTCAATTCTTTAATGTTTACTTTGGTGCAATAACTCACATTTAAATGTACTGTTGTACAAATAAATCTCTTCTTTCTACAGTAATACCATTAAAAGCAAACCAATATTTAACATTTGGGCAGTTTTTAATGGTATCACAATACATATTGAAGAGAAAAATTGGGTACAAATGTGATTATCGTAAACGTGCGTGTAGTACCAAAGTTGCTTGTTCTATTGTACATTAAGAAACTTTGGAATAATAACGCACGTTCAATGTTGTTCTTGCATATTTAGGAATATTTTGTCGACATCTTCTAGCTTATTGTATCTAAATTTTAATACTGCAGTACGAGCATCGTCCAAAAAGTTATGTCACTCATCTCATTACTTTGGTTACAGATATGCTAGGATAACATATTATACCTCAATGAAAAGCCCTGACTCTCTTCTTCAAAATGATACCAAAACATTGATTGAATGAAATAATCTAAACATATTTACGGTGTTACATTCAGCCTTCCGTGCCACTGGCATAATTTCTTGTCGAAGAGCAATTTTGTGAATGATTCAAACGGTATAGTTTTATTGGTAAACATCACATCTTGCTGAAATTTTCAGTACTTCTACTCATAACATCAGCACAGGAAGCCGAATGGAAAACAACGATATCCGTTAATTATTGAGATGGCATACAGGTAAGCGTCATGGAAATACATTGTTACGTAAAATTCAAGTTACTTCTGAAGTGTAACCGGGGTACACTTTTGAAAATTTAATTTCAGAGTGAATTGAAAATATCCTAAGCATTATAAAAGAGATTTTTTGGAAAGGTTATAAACTCATAAAATGAAAAAAAAGAGTGAGTCTGATAGTCCTCTGTGAGTTTCAGCAAAGCTACAGAATCTCCCTTTCTGTAGCGTTTCTTTCTCGTTTCTGGTAACAGACGGTTTCAAACGGCGAAATAATTCCGTTATTGTCCATGGTCAAAAACTGCTATTATTTGGGGAATTCGTTTTGTAATGTTTGGCATACTAAATTCATATTCAGCAACAGTAGGTATAGTAAAAAGTTTTTGTGTCTCGATTTTGAAACCCAATGGTCATTATATCAGCAGTGTAAATTAAAACAATATTTTGGCGAATCAGAATAAAAGTTTAAGCACCTTCATTTCAGTGTAGGCTACTTCCAGTTTTGTTGCATGCATAAATATAGCAATATGTGCCGCTTAGAACTAGAACTGATAGATTTACTTAAGAATTCATGTGTAATACATACATAGTAGTTGCTTCATTAAACTATCTAGATTGTCTTTGATTACGAACTTTTTTCAGCGTATGTTTATCGATATCTGAAAAATATTTTGCAAAACAAAACGATAATTTGGCACTGGCCAATAATGAATTATGCCGTGCGTTGCATGCACTATCTACATGCATTGCAGTGGTATGGGGGTATATCTTGATCGAAGCAAATTGTCACTTTTCCCTTCATGAATCATTTTTATAAAATGTATAGGCAAAGCACATGCTTATTCAATGGTGTAATTTACAGAATCATTTTAATGCTTGTTCCCGGGATATAGGGCGAGTGAAAGAACTTTTTGGACTACCCTCGTAGTGTCAGTAGCTTAACAACAGCACGAAAATAACGCAATTACGGAAAGTCGAGACAGCGCCCACCAATATCACAAAATATTGTATTCTCTTTTACCTACTTGAAATCTTTCGAGGAAACCCGCGAAATTCGTACCTTAAATTGTAACACATCACTATAAACTGTGTTAGTGTTAAATCAAAGATAGGTTTTCCCGTAAGGTTTGTGCATTCAACTACGTTGGAGGTATTTTGAGATTAACAGCGAAAAAAGATAACGAATGTTTTTGCTTACAGGTTACGATATCCAACATAAAGATGTGCCACCAGGTGATATGTTTATACCCCATTTCTTTTAAAATAAGTATTTTCCTTTTAGAACAATTCTTATTCTTTTTATTACACTTGAATTCCTTATCTCTTTGTAGCCTGTGTAGACTAAGTGACGACTCTGTATATAGGTCATGGAAAGTACAGTCGCTATCTTTAGGATTTTGAGGTGCCTAGCACTTTGTTCTTAAATACATTTTCGCCACACAATCGTGTTTATTTTTATTATTTATTTATTTATTTATTTTTATCTATTTTTGTTAGCTTTATTTTTTAGAAAAATGTACCAATAGGTACGACTGACCGGCTTGGTTGCTTGTCGTATTTTTAAGGAAAGAAAATAACTGAAATTTGTGCCGAATCTGCAGGTGACCGTTAAACATTGAACACTAAATGTATTTTTAGGGCGGGTAACGAAAAATATGCACTTTAAGAGTGAAAGTACCTATGACGTCATTAATTAAGAGGAACAAAAAAGTTTTGGCACACAGTTCGAATACTAATAAAAGGTAAGATTGAGGCAAAGGTTTCCCACAGTCTGATAGCCGTAGGGGCAGCGGCGATTAGTAACCCACTGTATCTTGGGCACACGGGAGCCCATCTCTCTCCTTCTGCTGCCTTATCTTTCCCTAATTCGAAAAAGGTACCCATTTTCTGCTGGGTTGACAGAGATTTCCAGTCGACGGGTGGCCACGGTGAGCTGCGAACTCATGACCTTCCGGTGACTTTCTGCACAATTATTTAGCACCTCTAACCAATCGACTACGGCGCCTCTCCTGAATACTAATATCAGAGCTGAAATTAACTGAAAACGGTTGCTGCGTTGTTGTCATGGTTTCTCCTTAATTCAGTGACTGAAAATGTAAAATCAGAGACAGGAGTTATCTAATGTGTACTAACGTTTTGGTTTGGCAATCTTGGGCTGTTGACAGATTTTTCAGAAATAAGCAGTTCCGCAGATGGTTGATATGTTTGTGCTTATGCAGTTCTCTTAATTGCATAAAGTCTTTGTTTTTGTTTTGTTTTGCTTATTCTTTACCATCGGCTTGAAGGATCAATAGTTTGAAATAACTACAGTTTGTAGAAAATATGCTATTTTCTCCAAATCTATGGGAATTTGATTCAATTTGGTAGATCAAGACACCGCACTACAAAGCGGGGTGATCTGATCTCTGAAGCCGGTGCTTTTGCGTTGACTCGGCTACATTACATGTACTGCTTATCTTGTGAACAAATTCAGCACAACTGTTTGCTGGGTGTGTTTTATCTCCCCTGAGCTCATGGAGAGCTTTTAATAGGTGGCTGGACGTTTCGAACCCAAGACGCTTTGGACCCTACGTATTTTGGATCAAAGACCTTTCATTGGCCTTAGACTATTTGGACTCTTTTCGGAGCCCAAACTTCGTACTCATCCCAGTGTTCCCATTGTAGAATTAAAAAGGCAGAAAAGAATATTTTGATACATGGTGTCGTTGGTCTGTCGGTCAGTCGGTAAGTAGATTCTTGGTTTAAACATATTTATCGCCTCTTTTTTCACATAAAGGACACAGATAATAACATGAATAACATTTAGTTGATCTTGTTCACCATAGCTGCCTAAAACTGTTGTAAAATCATAGAAGAAATGCACAAGCTGAAATTAAAGACTACTTTAAATATTCTAAAACTGAGTATCGTAAGTTTCCTAGAACAAATGAAACAGTTTGGGTTTACAATGCGGTAATGCGTCCTAAAGGTTCAGATGGAATGCAAACTGTTTAGATCCTGGTCAGGAGCAAGTTAAGTCTAGGCCTGTTTGATAAAACCTATCTGGCCAAATACTTTAATCCTTTACTCCAACTTTAGTGTAGCCATTTTGGAGGACAAAAATCACTTGAACGTGTGCCAATGCCGAGCAAATCGTATATGGGGCATCTATGCAGTAAGATTTTCATGTATGCATACTGCAATATACTGCATTATCCATATTATTGCATTTGTATCCCACATTCATTTTGAAAATAGAAAGGCAAGCATTCCATTTACTTAAATGAGCCGCAACACGGGTAACACCAACAAAGTGGTTGTGCGCCCAGAGATCAGCCTGGGCATCCGCCCAGTCTGATCAGAGTCTTCGCTGTCCGCATGGGGGTAGCTTGGACCCTTAGCTACCCTTTAAGCGCTTAGACAAGAGTCTGATCAGACTGGTTGGATGCCCAGGCTTATCGGAGTCTTCGCTGGGCGCACAACCACTTTGTTGGGTTTCTCGTGTCGCGGCTCATTAATTTCTTTGTTGCTATTGTTGATATTTTAGCTGCATACAGGTACTGTGATCATATTTGTCGCGCTACCGAAACATCTTAGCAGATTGAGAAATGCGTTTTGCAAGACTTTTCATATTGAATTTATATTTTATAGTTTCACAGGACCTGGAGAGAACAGGACATTATTATAGGTATTATAATTGGACACATTTCACATTAGGGAGAAGAACTTGATAAGCATATTGCTTTCGTTCTAATCCCATCGCTTGTACTGATATCTTACTTGTTTATGCATGTATACATATATATATGTTAACAGAATAAGCTAAATAAATACGTTTAAACCAATTGGACACATTTTCAGGAGAAAAAGCAATTTTCTCGTCCATTTTCAATGAGAACATGTATCAACTCATAAAGAAAATAATTTGCTTCTGAAGAAGGAACAAATTCTTTTTCTTTACGAGTATATACCGTTTTGAAGAGTTTTAAGTCCAGGGAAGCAAAGGGAAGTCACAGAGGTTGACCTTAGCGGATCTGGGGAGCAATTGCTCCCCGCTTTTGGGGAGCAGATGCTCCACCGAATTCTAAAAACCATTATAAACATACCTTGTATAGCTTATTTTGACTTCATATTATGTAGTTTATGTCAGAATAGTAAAAGTTAATCTTTTGGGGATTTTTGTCAAAATGTGATAATGATAATGATAATAATTACGTTATTACTGATGGGAGAGCAATTGCTCACCGCCAAATGGCAAGAGAGCAATTGCTCTCCCATGACTTAAATGCGGAGAAATGGCCTTGACAAGTTTATTTGCAGCATACTACCTACCAAAATGCGTTATTGTTAGTTACTACATGCTAGTAGCTGCTGGTTAACGTTGTTGCTGTCGTCATTATCATTACTTTTGCCGGGGAAAAGGTACCTTATGGCCTTCTGCGGCCGATTTTAAGGGAAATACATACTGTAAATCTTGTACAGCCTAAATATTTCATAATGTTTATTGGGTTTCTGCGTATGATGATTGTACTTATGTAGTCCAACCATGGTGTAGTGATTTTTACTATTATGACAATTATTATCGTTACTATTACGAAAAGGTACCTTTCGCCGCACGGTGAAATTACACATTTCTGTCCATTTTAATCCCATAACTTTCTTCCAGTTAATGTCACATGTATGTGGCTTATATTCCCTAAAAGTACAACCTATTCCCCACCCCCAAAGAGTCATGTATAGTTTGATGTCTTTTATTTCCAGAAACTCCCAGTGGGGAGCAAAAGTTTACCCCACCCCCCAGATTTTCAGCGAGTTGTCGCGAAAAAAATATTGGTTTTCAGCCTGTAAAATGTTTAAAAGTCTGCTTATAATATTGTAAGTTGCATTTATTTGTAGGTTTTATTAAGTTACATTTATTTAAATCATAATTAACATGATTTTTCTGAATTATTATTATGTTTTAGTACTTTAACGAGATGAAAACAAGCGTTTTACCGTTTTTTCCGCAAAAGCTCCTAGGGTTTTTCACTAGTAATTTTTTTCTGTTCAATCTAAATACATATTCTTTATATCAGCTTAAAGGTCTATTTATGGGCATTACAGCGATGTATACTTAATTAGCTCTTAGCGTAGGGTACGGCTGCGGGTTAACAAAACTTTACCCTACCCCCTATATTTCATGCATTTGTCGCGAGCAAAATAATGGTTTTCGGCTTGTAATAAGCTTATATATGGATATATTTCAACATAGTTTGCATCACTCTGTAGATTTTATATAGCATCATGTGGTCATAACAAGAAAGATACAATATTGTTTAAGAATTAGTATGTTATAGTACTTAAACGACATGAAAACAGCGTTTTTACCGTTTTTTTCCGCAAAAGCCCCTAGGGTTTTTCACTAGTAATTTTTCTAATCAAACTAAATGCATATTCTTTATATCAGCTTAAAGGTCTATTTATGGGCATTACAGCGATGTATACTTAATTAGCTCTTAGCGTAGGGTACGTCTGTGGGGTAACAAAACTTTACCCTACCCCCTATATTTCATGCGTTTGTCGCGAGCAAAATTATGGTTTTCGGCTTGTAATAAGCTTGTATATTGATATATTTCAACATAGTTTGCATCACTCTGTAGGTTTTATATAGCTTCATGTATTCATAACAAGAAAGATACAGTATTTCTCAAGAATTAGTATGTTATAGTACATAAACGAGATGAAAACAAGCGTTTTTACCGTTTTTTCCGCAAAAGCCCCTAGGGTTTTTCACTAGTAATTTTTTTCTATTAAAGCTAAATGCATATTTTTTTATATAAGCTTAAAGGTCTATTTATGGGCATTACAGCGATGTATACTTAATAAGCTCTTATCGTAGGGTACGTCTGTGGGGTAACAAAACTTTACCCTACCCCTATACTTCATGCATTTGTCGCGAGCAAAATAATGGTTTTCGGCTTGTAATAAGCTTATATATGGATATATTTCAACATAGCTTGCATTGCTCTGTAGGTTTTATATAGCTACATGTATTCATAACAAGAAAGATACAATATTTTATAAGAATGAAATAAGCTTAATAAGCTGTTAGCGTATGGTACGTCTGTGGGGTAACACTTCTGTGGTTAGGATTAAGTTAGGCTTAAATGGGCACTAGCGGGTCCGGGCATGAAAAAATATTTTTCATATTATGAAGTATTACCTACCTTTAATCGTCAAAAATGATGTTTATACCAATAAATAAACAATATAAAGCAGATGGGATACATTTTGCAAGCATATCTTGGAAATTCAAATTTCGTCCATTGTAGGGGTTGAAAGGCAAATGCTCCCCATTTACGCTTTAACCCTACGATGGACGAAGCCTTCAGTATAAAACATTGTAACTTTATACTTTATAGAGTAAATTCTTACATAAAACATTGTTTGCAGTAGTTAAACCCACAAATACAGTATCAGAGATGCCACTGTTGGGCAGAGATGATGGTCACTGGGATGAAACTAGGGTTAGGGCTGGGAAGGCTTTTGTCTCCATGTGCTCAGAGTAGCCCTGGACACCAATTCCTGTCCTAGCATTAAGTATAATATTCTATCTCATAAATACGAACAAATTTGTATTGGATTAATGCAAAAATAACTTTAATAAGCATCATAATATGTCGGGATGACATTTCTGTGGTTAGGATTAGTTTAGGTTTAAATGGCTCCTAGCAGGTTAGGGCATGAAAAAATATTTTTCATATTATGATGTGTTACTTACCTGTAAATGTCAAAAATGATGTTTATACTTATAAATAAACATTATAACGCAGATGGGATACACTTTTCATACATATCTTGGAAATTGAAATTCCGTCCATCGGAGGGGGTGGAATGCAAATGCTCCCAATTTACGCTTTAACCCTACGATGGACGAAGCCTCCAGTATAAAACATTATAATTTATACTTTATAGTGTTAATTCGTACATAAAACATTGTTTGCAATCGTTAAACCCACATATACAATATAAGAGATGCCTTTGTAAGCCAGAGATGATGGTCACTGGGATGAAATTAGGTTTAGGGCTTAGATTGCTTTTTTCTCAATGTGCTCTGAGTAGCCCTGGACACCAATTACTATGCTACCATTAAGTATACTAGTCTATCACATTAATACGAACAAATTTGTATTGGATTAATGCATAAATATCTTTAATAAGCATCATAATATATCGGGATCACATTTCTGTGATAAGGCTTAGGTTAGGCTTAAATGGGCCCCAGCAGGTTAGGGTATGGAAAATATTTTTCATATCATGAAGTGTTACTTACCTGTTATCGTCAAAACTGATGTTTATACTTATAAAGAACCATTAATAAGCAGGTGGGATACATTTTTCATGCATATCTTGGAAATTGAAATTTCGTCCATCGTAGGGGTTGTAAGGCAAATGCTCCCCATTTACGCTTTAGCCCTACGATGGACGAAGCCTACAGTATAAAACATGATAATTTTTTACTTTATTGTGTTAATTCGTACATAAAACATTGTTTGCAATCGTTAAACCCACAAATACAATATGAGAGATTCATTTGTAGGCAAGAGATGATGGTCAATGGGTTGAAACTAGGGTTAGGTCTTAGATGGCTCTTTTCTCGTTGTGACCAGTGTAGCCCTGGACACCAATTACTATGCTACCATTAAGTATACTATTTTATCACATAAATACGAACAAATTTGTATTGGATTAATGCAAAAATAACTTTAATAAGCATCATAATTTGTCGGAATGACATTTCAGTGGTTAGGATTAGGCTAGGCTTAAATGGGCCCTAGCAGGTTAGGGTATGAAAAAATATTTCTCATATTCTGAAGTGTTACTTACCTGTAATCGTCAAAACTGATGTTTAAGCTTATTTAGTGTTTGCCCCAGATAATAAACCAATCAGATCACCCGAATTTTCAAATTTTCAATAGATTTATTGGTGTAGACTCATCACTTATCCATGAAGAGAGTCTTCACCAATAAATCTACTGAAGACTTGAAAATTCAAGTGATCAGAAATGTACAGTCTTCTGTGGCTTGTCACGTCTAAAAATAGCTTCAACATGACAGGTCAAATTGATTTAGAAGTCAATGTAGATTTCTCGAATGAGCGTTTTTTTCTCATTACAGAGGAACAGATGAAAGGAGTATTTAGCAATATTCTCCATGAAAAGTATTTTATGGTTACTCATTAGAACCACCTCGACGAGGCGGTTCTATGGCAATCCATAACATTATTTTCAAAATAAACACAATATTGTAAAAAAGAGGATACTTATTAGAATCGCCTCGATGAGGCAGTCCTATGGGTACCCACAGCATTGTTTTAAAGCATGTTGTAGATATTTGTTAGAATTGCCTCGAAAAGGCAGTTCTAATAAATATCCACAACATACGTTTTTCATGGAGAAATAAAAAATAATCCCAAATTATCACAAAATACTCATTATATGTTCCTCTGTAATAAGATGCATCTCGTAACACAAATCAAATAACTATGATTTGTGTAAAGAGAAGAAAATAATCCTCATTCAACAAATGAAAATCAAATGGACCTGCCATGACTGAGCTCCAAACACTGAATGAATGGGAATGTGCAAAGTCATCTGAACACAAAATTCATAAATGACAGCATGACACTCACTCTAGAGGCAGTATTCTAATTATGCTCCTCCTCTCGCAGCTAAATGACAGCAAGACAAAAACTTTTAAAGCAGTATTCTAATTAAGCCCCTCCTCCCCAAGCTATTTTGGGACTGTCATGATATTGCATCATGTTTTACTATAATCAAAGTACATTAGAGAATGGTTATTTTGGGATTTTTTTAGTTTATCATTATTTTTTCTTTATTTTTATTTAAAACACAAAATATCTCTCAAATAAAGATTATCTGAAAGATGTTGGAAAACTGGGCAGACCAGGATCAGTTTATTATCTGGGGCAAACACTAAGCCGGTTAGAGGCTATGAAGAGAAATCTTCGCAATTAAGAACCTTCCGCTCGCTACGCTCGCTTCAGGTTCTTAATTGCGAAGATTTCTCTTCATAGCCTCTAACCTATACAAAGAAACATTATAAAGCAGATGGGATCCATTTTTCATGCATACCTTGCAAAATTAAAATTTCGTCCATCGTAGGGATTAGAAGGCAAATGCTACCCATTTACGCTTGAACCCTACGATGGACGAATCCTTCAGTATAAAACATTATAATTTTATACTTTATAATGTTAATTCGTACATAAAACATTGTTTGCAATTGTTAAACCCACAAATACAATATGAGAGATGCCTTTGTAGGCCAGAGATGATGGTCACTGGGATGAAACTAGGGTTAGGGCTTAGAAGGTTTTTGTCTCTATGTGCCCAATGTAGCCCTGGTAGCTTTGATTAATGCATAAATAGCTTTAATAAGCATAATCATATGTCGGGATGACATTTCTGTGTTAAGGATTAGGTTAGGCTTAAATGGGTCCTAGCAGGTTAGGGCATGAAAAAATATTTTTCATATTATGAAGTATTACCTACCTTTAATCGTAATCGCCAAAACTGATGTTTATACTTATAAATAGACATAATAAAGCAGATTAGATACATTTTTCATGCATATCTTGGAAATTGAAATTTCGTCCATCGTAGGGGTTTGAAGGCAAATGCTCCCTTTTTACGCTTTAACCCTACGATGGACGAATCCTTCAGTATAAAACATTATAATTTTTTACTTTATAGTGTTAATTCGTACATAAAACATTGTTTGCAATAGTAAAACCCACAAAACAAAATATGAGATGCCATTGTAGGCCAGAGATGATGGTCACTGGGATGAAACTAGGGTTAGGGCTTAGAAGGCTTTTCTCTCAATGTGCCCAGTGTAGCCCTGGACACCAATTACTATGCTACCATTAAGTATACTAGTTTATCACATAAATACGAACAAATTTGTACTGGATTAATGCATAAATAACTTTAATAAGCATAATCATATGTCGGAATGACATTTTTGTGGTTTGGATTAGGTTAGCTTAAATGGGACCTAGCAGGTTAGGGTATGAAAAAATATTTTTCATATTATGAAGTGTTACTTACCTGTAATCGTCAAAACTGATGTTTATACTTATAAAGAAACATTATAAAGCAGATGGGATACGTTTTTTCATGCATATCTTGGAAATTGAAATTTCGTCCATCGTAGGGGTTGGAAGGCAAATGCTCCCCATTTACGCTTTAACCCTACGATGGACGAAGCCTTCAGTATAAAACATTATAATTTTATACTTTATAGTGTTAATTCGTACATAAAACATTGTTTGCAATAGTTAAACCCACAAATACAGTATCAGAGATGCCTTTGTAGGCCAGAGACAATGATCACTGGGATGAAACTAGGGTTAGGGCTTAGAAGGCTTTTGTCTCTATGTGCCCAATGTAGCCCTGGACATAAATTACTATGCTACCATTAAGTATTCTATTCTATCACATAAATACGATCTAATTTGTATTGGATTAATGCATAAATAACTTTAGTAAGCATCATAATATGTCGGGATGACATTTCTGTGGTTAGGATTAGGTTAGGCTTAAATGGGCCCTAGCAGGTTAAGGTATGAAAAAATATTTCTCATATTATGAAGTGTTACTTGCCTGTAATCGTCGAAACTGATGTTTAAATTTAAAAAGAAACATTATAAAGCAGATGTGATACATTTTTCATGCATATCTTGCAAAATTAAGATTTCGTCCATCGTAGGGGTTAGAAGGCAAATGCTCCCCATTTACGCTTTAACCCTACGATGGACGAAGCCTTCAGTATAAAACATTATAATTTTATACTTACTAATGTTAATTCGTACACAAAACATTGTTTGCAATTGTTAAACCCACAAATACAATATGAGATATGCCTTTGTCGGCCAGAGATGATGGTCACTGGGATGAAACTAGGGTTAAGGCATAGAAGGCTTAAGGAAATAAGCATTATAATGCAGATGGGATACATTTTTCATGCATATCTTGTCTATCGTCTCCATATGCTCAGAGTAGCCCTGGACACCAATTACCGTTCTAGCATTAAGTATACTTTTTTATTACATAAATACGAACAAATTTGTATTGGATTAATGCAAAAATAGCTTTAATAAGGATCATAATATGCCAGGATAACACTTCTGTGGTTAGGATAAGGTTTGGCTTAAATGGGCCCTCGCGGGTTAGGGTATGAAAAAATATTTTTCATATTATGAAGTGTTGCTTACCTATAATCCTCAAAAATGATGTTTATACTTATAAACAAATATAATAAAGCAGAGGAAATACAATTTTCATGCATATCTTGGAAATTGAAATTTCGTCCATCGTAGGGGTTGGAAGGCCAATGCTTCCCATTCACGCTTCAACCCTACGATGGACGAAGCCTTCAGTGTAAAACATTAAAATTTAATATTTTATAGTGTTAATTCTTACATAAAACATTGTTTGCAGTCGTTAAACACACAAATACCATATGAGAGATACTGTTGTGGGCCAGAGATGATTGTCCATGGGATGGAACTAGGGTTAGGGCTCAGAAGGTTTTTGTCTCCATATGCTCAGAGTAGCCGTGGACTCCAATTACTATGCTTGCATTAAGTATACTATTTTATCACATCAATACTAAAAACGCAGTATTGGATTAATACAAAAATAAGTTTAATAAGGATCATAATATGCGGGGATAACTTGGGTTAGGGCTAGGAAAGCTTTTGCCACCTTAAATGACTACGTGGCCAACTCGAAAGGACGAAAAAAAAAATAATAATCAAGCATTTGACCATGGTTCTTTTATTGAAATCAGTGAATTAGTGATATGTTTTCGGTTAATGTAATGTTAATTAGCTTTCGCCTACGGTGCTTGGTAATATAAGTGTTTTGTTACGTTTATATATTGTTACTAAGAAGGCAGACGGTGTTGTTGTGACTATCTAACTTTGCAGTAACATTTTACGAAGCACCTTAGCCCAGGCTGGGCGACATGGACGCAGCTAAATTTTCAGCCCAAAAATTAATGATGATTGAAGCCGTATACCCTATACGTATATTTTAAGGACGGCTCCTCCCGAATGAGTTTTCAGACTGAAATACGGTTAAAGAACCCTAAACCTTTTTATTATGACATAAAAATATTTTTCCATCACTGAACTACTGTTAATGACAGGAAAACCAGATGCATGCATGCTGACAGAGAAAGTGTTGCAAACAACGTCAAAAATATTGGCAGAGAAAAAGTTGCAAACACGTATTTGAAAAACGAAATACTGTTGATAATTCCGTAAATCCCGATATACTACTGTTTCAGCACCACTCTTTGGGCTCCAGACGTTTCCATAACTGAATACTATTGATATCGCCCCAAAACCAGATGTGTTGAAAGAAAAATTGTTAAAACTACGCTAAAGACATATTTTTGAAATAAAATACTGTTGATAAAACTGTAAATCCTAATCAGATTTTTTGCCAACACCAAGCTCTAGGCTCCATACGTTTTCATAAATGACATCCTGTTGATGCCGCAGAAGAAAAACCCAGATATGTTGACAGAAAATGAGTTGCAGAGACCGTAAACACTGATCTTGTTAATGAAATACTGTTGAGAAAACCACAAAGCCAAAATAGATACCTATCTGCCACAGCTCTATAAACTCACTACGATTTCATAACTAACATACATATTGTTTTATGCCACAAACGTAACCTCGATATTTTGTCAAAACTATTGTTGCAAACAATAACACAAAGTTATGACTAAAATATTGTTCATAGGACCATAAACCTTATTAACACTCAACACATCCACATATCTCTCTTTTTTAGTACTTATAAGTCACATGATAGTGACTTATAAGTACTGCAGCTTGAATGCTGCAACAGGCTCAGCCTGCTATTTGGATCATCCGGGAATTCGACATTTGTCATGTTGAGCATACTCGGAAATTGTGTACCCAAAGTACTAGGAATGTTGTCTTCGGACATCCTTGCTGCTTCTTCGTCATCTCTGCAGACTGACCCTTCTGATGCACTGAAATGCTCTGTCATAACACTGAAATGCTCTGAAAAAGCATTGTTTATATCCGAAGGAAATTTGGAGTATGTTTTATTGAAAATTGCAGGTGTCAATGCTTTTCGGCGTACATTTTCTAATATAGTATTTGCCCCTCTGGTGTTAGTGCTTATTGTCCCGGTCCACTTAACATGCTTGCCTGATTTTGTGGATACATTAACTCTTGTTGTGTTTGGTTCCCCGGTGTTTGTTCCAACAGACCTGGACAGCTTAACAAGCTTACTGTTTTGTCCTGTTTGCTCCCCGTCTGAACTATGATTTTCTTCAGATACCACAGTCTCTCTTGTTTCTCTTGCATTTATCATATGACCATTGAACACCATATATATATACATTGTAATAGTATAATTCTTTTTTAGCATTGTTTTACGGCTATAAGCTGTCCATGGGGCAATGCAAAATTTGGTGGGTAATTCGTGTTCATCTGTGATGTTCTTTGTTTTGTGTATGATTTTTTGGTCGTGCCAGTCAATCTGCAGATAAGGCATTTTCAAGGTCTTTTCCACGACGGTGAAATTAAACTTTTGGTTGGGATAATTCAATTGAACCTCTTGGAAAGGCACACGTAAGGTGAAGACTTTCTTAATGAATGGCGTTTCATCAAGATTCAAATGCAAATAAATGTCACATGTGGGCGAGACTATCCCACCCGCTAGAACTCTACGAATGGCGTAAATAATTATGACAACAATAAGAAAAGCTATAATACAATACAGAAGTACTGGAGTTGCAACCTTTGCATGTTTCTCGAAAAACACTTCGAATGCAGAAAGTACACCAGCCGACTGTTGGGTCAGGTTTGTCAGTGCCTTTTCAAATGCTGAACTATTCATTGCTGGTGGTTGGACTAGAGCTGCATTCGCTGTGTTATTAGGTAAAACGGCAGCTAACTGAATTGCGATAACGTGTAACCTACGATAAGTGTGAATAAATAATATAATTAGAACTACATTTACAACTAAACTTACCACAGCAATAATACGGTTTGCATTCCAACTGTCAGTTATATCAAGGGTACCTAGTAGCATAGGTTCACTTAATGAGGAAAACACCTTTTCATTCCTTTAAGCTGCAGCAGCAATTATCTTTAACGACATACCTGATTTGTTATCAGAAGCCAGGAATTGGTGAAAGTCGTCTTCATAAAACTCAATGTTTGGAACAACAGGACTTTCCTGGTGCGAAGTAAAATGGCTTGAACCGGTTATTCCTTTCTTAATGTCTGCTTGGAATGCCTTGAGAAATGCCAAATTTATGAGGTGATTCCTTGTCACATGAGCCTTTATATTCGCACAATTTTAAGTGGTAGCCAGGGTATAACTATTTTTTCCATAATATAGGGTGCAATTACATGGCATATTAAAAATGCAAAAATGGCACCCTTTCTCAGTGTGTTCAGAGTTCGTTCCACAAGAAAGAGTTAATTCCTTGACATCATAGAATAAAACAGCCGAATCAGAAATTGGGACAATGCCTGGTTTAATTTGATCCCTAAAGTAAAGAAATTCACATGCCTCATGAATTTGATCAGCATCATCCTGAATGACAGCAGCCAAACATGATTCGTCACCAATGTCTTTGAAATGTAATCCGAAATTGCATGTGATACTCCCTTGTTCTGTGCATTCATACTGATTCCAAGAAGTCATAGCTGCATATCTTACCTGCTTGTCTATCGAACTCTGAACTACAACATGCTCTGGCAGCCCGGTAAGTTTTGTGGCATGGGTACTTCCGTTGCTAATGGGTACCGGGTACGTATCAATTCTATATAGTTTTGAGCCAGCTGAATGGGGACCAACTTGAAACTTCAGGGTAATCCAAATATCGGAGTTATCTCCTAAGTGAGCAATAACTCAGGGACCATTTTGATGGAAATAATCGGGTTCTGAATGTAACATGGTACTGTTTCTTTAAAAGTTTGGATATCTCTTTACCTGCTTTCCTAATTTGACTATCAGTGACCAAATTCAGTGGAAAAATACCCCTTGAAAGTGATTCAATTTGGGATTTGATTTCTCTCAAATGCATAATAAACATGAGGGTTGCATTTAATTGCTTCATGGCTTCAGTATTAGCTGCTGAATACGCTCTTGCACTGTTTATCATCGAAATGGTCTCATTACGAACAGCTAGAAGACCATAGTGATTGTCTGTCACTATGTCTTTTAGTTGCTCGTACCGTTGGTTGCTCACTTGCATGTACGATTCAAAGGTTTTTTCATGCTTGACCAACGTTTACCCAATATCTGTTTCCCTGCTTATTAGCTTATTAGATTGTTAACTTTTCTAGCTACAAGTGCAAGGTCATCAACAGTAGCCGTGCCAAAGATCGATTTTGAAAGGTCCCCAATGAAGCCTAAAGGTGCGGACCTTTTAGTTCTGAAAAATCTATCGGTAGGATTGAGTTTCGGCAGATTTCTTCGAGCAACCTAAGAAATCTGGTGAAACTCCTCCACTATCTGCTTATTCATTATAATGTACATTATAATGTACATATTTCCTAACGGATTTTCTGAATCATGCACATATGACGAGCAGGCTGATTGCAGCTTTGGTGTCAGAGGCAAACGTATGTATTTCAGGCATGTATGTGGAATAACATCATCCACTTTTGGCATTCCCACTACAAAATGGTGATACCAAACACTGGCTGAGGCCTGCACAACATGCACACATTAACATCAACATACATGTTGCCCACATACTAATTTAAAATCTAGCGTATCGCATAATACTGACAGGTCGTAGGAGGCATTGGGTATCTGAACCATACTCCCGGGTTGCCATTAATCTGGATAGCACGTGTTGCAAACGTGTTACACTGACAAAGATCTTTCTTGCCTCTTCCTGGATACCACATACATTAAGGTCCTCATTGCAGTGCTATTCTTAACTATTTCCCCCTGCTTGCATTCGTATACATACATACATACATACATACATACATACATACATACATACATACATACATACAAGCATGTATGCACACATGCATGAATACATACATACATACATACATACAAACATACATACATACATACATACATACATACATACATACATACATACATACATACATACATACAAGCATGTATGCACACATGCATGAATACATACATACATACAAACATACATACATACATACATACATACATACATACATACATACATACATACATACCTGAGTGAATGGTTTGGACCAACAGAGCAATAAATACATTAAGACATAATGTGATAGACAAGAATATTGAAAAGGCCTACGTCAGATAGTGCCTCAGGGCTACACGTTCCATTCAGGTGAATGGCAGCCCGGGAGAATAGTTCAAAATGCGAACTGCTCAACAGCTTGTCCAGATCATACTACAAATTAAATTAGGAGGTCATATGTGCATACCCTATATTTGTATGTATGTATGTATATATATGTTTGTATGTTTGTATGACCAGAGACTTTGCAGTATGCTTAAAAGGTATATAAGAGTTTAAGCTGCCTTCATGCGGAGGGCGGAGACTGATCAGACTGGGCAGATGAAGTATTCTACAAAATGTCATGTGCGCACAGCGAAGACTCATATCTGCCTGGGTATCCGCCCAGTGAAACGAGAGTTGTACAGTGCGCTTTAAAGGTAGAATAGGGTCTAAGCTACATTCATGCCGACAGCGAAGTCTCTGGTCAGACTGGGCGGATACAATATTTAACAAAATGTCATGTGCCCCCAGAGAAGGCTCATGTCGACAGCGAAGACACTGATGAGACTGGGCAGAGAAAATATTTAACAGTGTTATGTGCGCCCAGTGAAGACACAGGTCAACCTGCTAGCTTCATGCCGACAGGGGTGACTCTGATCAGGCTGGGCGGATGACAAAAGCAAAACAATGAATGGGCGCCAAGCAAACATTCAGGTCAATCTTAGCATCCGCTCAGCCTGTTCAGGGTCTTTGCCATGCATCTAAAGGATGGCTAAGGACATAACCTGATACCAGCCATGTCTGATCAGAGTCTGCGCTGGGCGCACATAACAATTTGTTGGTTTTGTCGTGTCGCGGCTTAATTATAAATATGCAGATACCGCAAAATACAGCAAAACGGGATTTTTAAATCAGAGATTGGTGCGCGGTAGGCTCAACGTGCGTCCCAATGTTATAGGAACAAATAAAAAATTAATAGCATCAGAAAGAACATACATTCCCCTGCACGTTCGTACCAATTATTCTACCCTTTAAGCGCACTGCACCAATCTGATATGACTGGGCGGGTGCCCAGCATGATCAGATTGTTCCCTGGGCACACAGCCACTTTGTTAAATATCTCATCCGCCCAGTCTGATCAGAGTCTGCGCTGTTGGCATGCAGTTTGTTGCTTTTGCCATTCATCAAGTCTGATCAGAGTCTACGCTGTCTACATGAAGGTAGCTTGGCGCAGACTCTGAACAGACATGGCTGGTATCAACTTATGTCCTTAGCCATCCTATAGATGCACAGTGAAGACTCTGAACAGACTGCGCGGATGCCCAGATTAATCTCAATATTTGCTTGGCGCACATGCATGTTTTTGCAATTGTCATCCGCCCAGCTGGATCAGAGTCGCCCCTGTCGCCAAGAAGCAAGCTTAGACCCTATTCTGCCCTTTTTAAGCGCACTGCACAAATCTGATATGAATGGGCGGGTGCCCAGCATGTTCAGATTGTTCTCTGGGCGCAAATGGCACTTTGTTAAATATTTGATCCGCCCAGTCTGATCAGAGTCTGCGCTTTCGGCATGCAGTCTGATGCTTTTGCCCTTATCAACTCTGATCGGAGTCTACGCTGTCGACATGACGGTACCTTAGACAAGTATATTACCTTTGAGAGCATGTTGCAAGACTCTGATCAGACTGATCTCAATCTTTGCTTGGCGCACATGCATGTTTTTGCATTTGTCATCCGCCCAGCCTGCTCAGAGTCGCCCCTGTCGCCATTAAGCTTGCTTAGACCCTATTCTACCCTTTAAGCGCACTGGACAAATCATATTTGACTGGGCGGGTTCCCACATTGATCTGAGTCTCCCCTGGGCGCACATAAGACTGTTAATTATTAAATCTGCCCAGTTTGATCAGAGTCTGCGCTGTCGACATGCAGTTTGTTACTTTTGCCATTCATCCAGTCTGATCAGAGTCTTCGCTGTCGACATGAAGGTAGCTTGGCGCAGACTCTGAGCAGACATGGCTGGTATCAGCTTATGTCCTTAGCCATCCTATAGATGCACAGTGAAGACTCTGAACAGGCTGCGCGGATGCCCAGATTGATCTCAATGTTTGCTTGGCGCACATGCATGTTTTGCATTTGTTATCCGCCCAGCCTGATCAATGTTGCCAAGAAGCAAGCTTAGGCCCTATTCTACCCTTTAAGCGCAGTGCACAAATTTGATATGACTGGGCGGGTGCCCAGCATGATCAGAATGTTCTCTGGGCGCACATGCCACTTTGTTAAATATCTCATCCGCCCAGTCAGCTCAGCTTATCAGCTTATGTCCTTAGCCATCCTATAGATGCACAGTGAAGACTCTGAACAGACAGCACGGATGCCCAGATTGATCTCAATGTTTGCTTGGCGCACATACATGTTTTTGCATTTGTCATCCGCCCAGCCTGATCAGATTCGCCAAGAAGCAAGCTTAGGCACTATTCTACCCTTTAAGCGCACTGCATAAATCTGATATGACTGGGCGGGTGCCCAACATGATCAGAATGTTCTCTGGGCGCACATGCCACTTTGTTACAAATCTCATCCGCCCAGTCTGATCAGAATCTGCGCTCTCGGCATACAGTTTGTTGTTTTTGCCATTCATCAAGTCTGATCAGAGTCTACGCTGTCGACATGAAGGTAGCTTGGCGCAGACTCTGAGCAGACATGGCTGGTATCAGCTTATGTCCTTAGCCATCCTATAGATGCACAGTGAAGACTCTGAACAGACTGCGTGGATGCCCAGATTGATCTCAATGTTTGCTTGGCGCACATGCATGTTTTTGCATTTGTCATCCGCCCAGCCTGATCAGAGTCGCCAAGAAGCAAGCTTAGGCCCTATTCTACCCTTTAAGCGCACTGCACCAATCTGATATGACTGGGCGGATGCCCAGCATGATCAGAATGTTCTCTGGGCGCACATATCACTTTCTTAAATATCTCATCCGCCCAGTCTGATCAGCTTATCAGCTTATGTCCTTAGCCATCCTATAGATGCACAGTGAAGACTCTGAACAGACTGCGCGGATGCCCAGATTGATCTCAATGTTTGCTTGGCGCACATGCATGTTTTTGCAATTGTCATCCGCCCAGCTGGATCAGAGTCGCCCCTGTCGCCAAGAAGCAAGCTTAGACCCTATTCTACTCTTTTTAAGCGCACTGCGGAAATCTGATATGACTGGGCGGTTGCCCAGCATGATCAGATTGTTCTCTGGGCGCACATGACACTTTGTTAAATATTTATATCCGCCCAGACTGATCAGAGTCAGCGCTGTCGGCATGCAGTTTGTTGCTTTTGCCCTTCATCAAGTCTGATCGGAATCTACGCTGTCGACATGAAGGTACCTTTGACATTAATATAACCTTTGAGAGCACTGCAAGACTCTGATCAGACTGAGCGGGGTTTTGTCTTTGGTTTAAGGTAAAGACAAACATTAAAAGCAGGCGCGATTCAGCGGTTTTACGAATAGAAATTTCGCATAACTACATTAATTTTAGGAGTAATTAAAAGTTTAAGCTACCAAATTAAAGGGGGGTACATCTAGTTTCTTATAAAAATGTTTATTTATACCTATCTATTAAACTGGAGAAGTCAGGGATCGATTTGCTGAGGCACCCGGTACTGAAAATCGCGTTTTTCAGAATTTCGCGGTACACATCGACTACATCTATATGTTTTTATGTGAAAAGACATTATTATATTAATTATGCCACAATGTAGCAGTGATGATCGCCTTTCAGAAAATATCATAAGTACAAAAATATATACAGGAATATGTCCAACAGTTGAAATTTCGCAACATTGAAGTTGTCATTTTCAGTATGTTTTGGAATAATTCTTGTTTTTATTGACTGCAAATCTTGCATAACTTCAACATTTGAAAAGATATATACATAACATTTGTACGAATGTGCAGGGGATTTTCTATCTGATGCTAATAGTTATTTATATGCATCTATTATTTTGGGAGGCACATTGAGCCGACCGCGCACCAATCTCTGAATAAAAACTCCCGTTTTAATGCATTTTGCGGTATCTGCATATTTACAATTAAGCCGCGACATGACAAAACCAACAAATTGTCATGTGCGTCCAGCGCAGACTCTGATCAGACATGGCTGGTATCAGCTTATGTCCTTTGCCATCTTATAGATGCACAGTGAAGACTCTGGACATACTGCGCGGATGCCCCCATTGTTGCTTTTGCCATTCATCAAGTCTGATCAGAGTCTACGCTGGCGACGTGACGGTATCTTAGATACTAATTTATCCTTTGATTTCCGTAAAAGATAGAATGAAAAGAAGGACAAATTGTATGTATGTATGTATGTATGTATGTATGTACATACGTGCGCCCGTACGTATGCATGCATGCATTCATGTATGTATGTATATATGTATGTATGTATGTCAGAACGTTCTATAAAAATCCTTACAGACATGCAATCAACATACGCTATAGCATATTTGGTTACCAAATTATGTCATAATGAGACTTCTTTTTTAACCATTCTCCCATGCTGGCAATCATGTATGTATGTATGTATGTATGTATGTATGTATGTATGTATGTATGTATGCCCATTTAAAGTTCAACGCTTAATACCTCCATAGGGCAATGTTGTTATGAACCATTTTCCCGTGCGGCCATTCTTTTACACCATATATATTAATATGGGTGTAAAAGTAGACTAAGTCTATACAATCTTGGAGGCTGGCATTGTTGTTCTGAACTACTATCCCATGCTGCTTTGTTATCATTAGGGCGCAGTAGTACCTTATACCTTGCGATGTTGTCCGGGCATTGTTGTTCTGAAAGATTCTACCATTCTGATAAATATGTATCTATACCTAAATAGCACTAAACACTGGTGTCGAGATCCGCCCTCTGCTCTTGCCTGTATTTGCAATCTTTAGCATGCACCCTTTTATCTTAACTTTTACTTTACCCAAAATCGAACACTGTATACTGCACCCTATATTTGCGTAATACTTACTTGTAGATTTGTTGCACACACATGCATTCATTCTAAATAAATTCAGTTATTATAAACAATACCATTTAATTTTAGAGAGAATGGACTCCAAAGCAAGCATTTCCTCTACAGCCAGCACTGAATCCAGGATACATAAAGCGCAAGAGAGTTTATGTCTAGTATGCTTCCAGAGATGGGATCGTGATATGGGCCGCCATGTTGTGAGATGCAAAGAAGCTAAAAAAAAAGTTATCGAAGACGAAGCAGCTAGAAAAAGATTGGGTGTTAACAACGTCGAAGTTTTTAGAACTGCTTGTTCAAATGTTTGCCCCAGCATGTTTTTCAGCCTTTCTGAAATACAAAAAAGAGAAAATGGTACTCCCATTACGCGGTTTGCGAGCTACTTCGATCTTTTGGACACTGTACAATTCCAGAGAAATATGATAGTACATTTGTTCGGAGACCAGTGTACAACGATCTTACAGACAGAAACTTTATAAAAGAACTCCAGGAGGAAGATGAGAGAGAAGAGGAAGAAGAGTTTCGACGGCATGAGGCGAGGCCCCTACAAGAACGACGGACAGATGTAACAATTTCTGAGCCTCATGAAGATATTGTACCGTTTCAGCCCTTACAAGACGAACTTCCAGAAGACTTGAATGTCTTTGACTCGCCAATTGTGCGCAACAAGGTGAGAGGGCGGAAAAGAAGTGCAATTGATTCAGCGGAAGAGGAACAACCAGGACCTAGTTGGCAAAATGAGGAGGAAATGGAATTTCCTTCTCACCTTGTCAACCCTAGTTGCCAACATTAGGAGGAAATGGAGTTTCCTTCTCATCTTGTCAACCCTAGTTGCCAACATGAGGAGGAAATGGAGTTTCCTCCTCATCTTGCCAACAAAGAAAATACGCCATTTCACAGCAGGAGTGCAGCCAAGAAGAGTAGAGCAAGGAAAAATCCAGAGACGGATGTAGGACCAACAACTGCGGATGATCATGACACTGCACCTGGGAAATCTAAAAGGGTGCTGCGTTTTAAAGGTAAACGTTATTTATGATTCTCTCATAGATTCTATACATAATAATGATCACTTAAAGTCCATTCAATGATTTCGCATTTATTATGCTTTGTTTAGAGAGGCACTGTGGTCGAGTGGCTCGGTTATTGTGCAGAAAGTCACCGGGAGGTCGTGAGTTCGCGGCTTACATCGCCATCCGACGACTGGAAAATTCTCTCTGTCATCCCAGCAATAAATGGGTATCTTTTTCGAATCAAGGAAGGATAAGACAGCGAAAGGAGAAAGATGGGCTCCACCTTTCACCACCTGTGTCTAAAATACAGTGGGTCTGTAACCCCCAATGCCCCTACGGCTATTAGGCAATGGGAAACATTTACTTTTATATGTTTTGTTTAATTGTGTTATGCTGTCCCTTTATATGGTGTTTGATTTCAAAAATAAAATCTAAAAATGGTATTTTATTTTATACTTATAGATAATACTACTGGAAATGATGATGAAGAGGACCAAGCAAGAACTGATGTGGCTAATAAAGCCGGTAAGTTACCATGATGTCTAATAAAAAAAAAATGAGTCCTTTCAAGAGCATCACCCTGTCAGCTCAGCACTAAATTTTCGGATCAAGGAAGGATAATACAGCAAAAGGAGAAAGGTGGGCTCCGCCTTTCATCACCTGTGTCCAAAATACAGTGGGTCTCTAACCCCAAATGCCCCTACGGCTATTAGGCTATGGGAAACATTTACCTTTTTGTGCTTTGTTTAATTGTGTTATGCTGTCTCATTATATGGTGTTTGATTCTGAAATTACAACTCTTAAAATGAGATTTTATTTTTATACTTATAGATAATACAACTGGAAATGATGATGAAGAGGATCAGGCAAGAGCTGATGTGGCTAATGAAGCCGGTAAGTTACCATGATGTCTAATAAAAATTAAAAAAAAAACGAGTCGCTTCAAGAGCATGTGCAACCCACATGTTTATTATGTTTTAAGCAAACTTTTTCTTTATATAGAGTCCTTTATTTCCTTTCTTTTATACATGGCAAACTGATTAATATTGGCGGTGTTATTAATAAGATAATATGGGTTAGTAAGTTTGATAAATACAGTCATTTCCTTAATCAGATACTAGTGAGTTTATTGGTTATTTATTTGGTTTTCTAGTTAGCCAAGTATTTTCACAGTTAATTACTTTTCTTGATTAGCTCCATAACGTCTCATTTGTTGAGAAAGGTACTTAAACCTTCTTTACTTTGAAAGCCATTGGCAACTTTCTCTGCTAACCGGACGATAACTGGTCATTTGGCTAGTTAATATCTTGGCTAGACATTAAATAATGTGAGTTAGTAGTTATGGACCTCCCATAGTAGAAGCGACCTATTTTGTATGGTAGTTTGTTACCAAGTACAATTTTAGTGTGTTAATATTTCTTCCTTTTTTCAGACAACACAGCTGCAAGTGATCCTGAAGAAGAGGGGGAAGAAACTGTTACTGACGAATGTAAGTTTTGTATGTTAAATACGTTTTTTTTTCTACTCTTGATCATATCACTGTTGTGAGGTCCATGTCTATGTATCTCATATATTTCAGAATTGACAATATTTATATGATTTACGAGTTCAGGCTTATGATCTGGGATTTTTTTATTATTTTTACATTCTGCTAGCAACATAATTATGCACACGGGGTTAAATAACAAGGGAACTGCATCGTCCAAGCGAGTTAATAATAACGAACCTGTAACTGACTGTATAGATGCGTCATTTCTAAATTGCATATCATAAAGCAATATGGGTTAGTCAGTTGATAAAGCTTCGCTTGTAATGCTTGAATGAATGGCTGGTGAAATATTATTTAAGAAAGGAAAGCTAGGTCCAACGTAAGCTTATTATCATTATTATCATTTGCAGATATGGACATGTTTTAAGATCAGGATGATCATATTGACTTCGAAAAACAGGTCAATTATACTGCAGGAATAAAGGGTATTTTGACGACACTTGGATGGTATAAAATTCCAAAGCAGTGGATCCAGAGTCAAGTTTTTAAAGAATTTTGGGATTGGTATGTAAGACGAGGGAAGCCAGAAGCAACAAGGAAGAACAACGTAAGAAATATGATCAAATTACTTTATAAAATGTCGAAGGGTACAAGAAAGGAATATTCCTATGATATCATAACCGAGAAAAACTTCCACGAGGCAGTACAGTCCCTGACTGAAACTAGAGTTAACAACCAGACTATTTATAACTACTATAAATCACTCGTTCACTTTATTAACTTCGACAAACAAAGGCATCTGAAACTAAGAACCCCAGAATGAGACAATAACGCAAAATCCCTGGAAATAGAGTTCAACGACATCAAGGAGATCGGAGCAAGCTTGCAGGCCAAAAGTACGGAGCAGAGGAAAAAAGGAAAATTACTCGCCAAAGACCCACCGACCCCATTTGAAGTGACCGCCGTCATGAGAACTGAAGCCGGCCGACTTGTAGACAAACACCTGACGGCAGCAGAAAACGGAATTACGCTGAACCGGGACCAGACAGCACTAGTGAACAGACTTTTAGTATGTCACATTCTTTTAGACTTAGGGAATCGCCCGTCTTCAGCTGAAGGATTAACAGTAGATCACGTAGAACACGCGTTTCAACATAATCGAGTTACATACAAAGGCACCGAATTCGTTTGCATGAGGGCCACAAACAGGAGAAAGTTACATAGCGCGAATAGATTTAGAGCGACAAAGTTTAGATTTTTACGAGCGTTACGCAAAAGTTGTAAGACCAGAAATTGTTAGCCGGACATTTAGCCTTTCTAGAGCCTTTTTTCTTCAGCATAATGGAGGACCTCGGAAGCCCCAGTGAAACTGCAAAGAGAGTTTAACTGTGAAGAGATATGCAATGGAATGGCAAGGAAATCATACGAAACATACTCACAAGGATGCAGCCAGAAATTTCAGAAGGACATGTCTGACTTTCTTTGTCATTCATTATCGACAAGGGACAAGCACTACAAAAACGTTTCCAATGAGAAAGCCGTCGGTATGTGCTACGATATGCGGCAAATGATAAAGTACTATACCGCACGTGACGTTAACAGATATCCAGCGACATTTTCACAGACCACAGAAGCCATGGAAGAGGACACAGCGACACAACGAAGGAAAACGTGGAGGAGGAGCAAACTACATCAAATCAAATACACACCCAAGATCTAGGAGTCGAAAGAACAACTACCGACACGCCAAGGCCTGTAAGAAGGACAGATTCAAAACAAACCCGTACCCCACGAAAAAGAAGCCAGTTGCCTAGCCCACTGAGAGGCACGCACGGCAGTCCTCTTAGTCTTCATGAAAAAGCAGATATTATCATAAAATGGATTAACGAAACACAGGGAACCATAGCCGATGCAAAAATAACAAAAGCTGAAATTATGAACCACTTCAATGTAACTAGAGATGATGCCAGTTTCAATCACACGATTAGAAGGGTAAGGCAATTACAGACACAAGCGAGAGAGGATGCCGTAGCAAGAAAATTTCTTATCCGACAGGCGAAGAGAAAGGGAATTAAAGTTTGCCAATTGGACACAGGGTCACTGGACCCTTTCACAAAAGAGGACATCCAGGCATATGGAAGAACCACCAGCAACCCAGAAGGATGGGGAATGATCGTACCCAGGACCGTTTACAACAAGATGGTAGGACCGCTCCATAAACATAAAGCGGAAGACAACAACGTAGACGATGAAACACTATTACAAAGTATCGAGGACCAACAATGGTGCAACATACACATTAAGGAAACAGGAGTATCAAATAAAGGTAAAGGATTATTCAGCGGAATGCATAAAATCAACCGAGGAACAATTGTGTGCGATTATCACGGTAACGATGTTACCAGAGCAGAAGGAGAAAAAAGACTTAAAGAATACAAGCATCCAGACTGTAATTATTTAATGTTTTACAAAGCCAAAGAAGGACCAACCGGAAAAAGATGTATCGACGCCTGCAAGAAGTGTAAATGTCACACCGAAACAGAGTTTTATAAAATGCCCGGGAGAATGGCCAACCATCTACGTGATTCACAGGCGAATCTACGTTTACAGGCAAGGGGAATTGGTAACAGGTGCCATGTATTTTTAATTGCCAAAAAAGATATACAGCCGGGAACAGAATTAACTTTTGATTATGGAATTCGAAAAAATGAAGACGGCAACAGATTAGACTGGGCATAACAGGACAGTCATCATATAATGTCACTAAACCAATTTTCTCTGAATCTGAACAGACTGCGCGGATGCCCAGATTGATCTCAATGTTTGCTTGGCGCACATGCATGTTTTCGTAATTGTCATCAGCCCAGCTGGATCAGAGTCGTCCCTGTCGCCAAGAAGCAAGCTTAGACCCTATTCTACTTTTTTAAGCGCACTGCACAAATCTGATATGACTGGGCGCGTGCCCAGCATGATCAGATTGTTCCCTGGGCACACAGCCACTTTGTTAAATATCTCATCCGCCCAGTCTGATCAGAGTCTGCGCTGTTGGCATGCAGTTTGTTGCTTTTGCCATTCATCGAGTCTGATCAGAGTGTACGTTGTCTACATGAAGGTAGCTTGGCGCAGACATGGCTGGTATCAGCTTATGTCCTTAGCCATCCTATAGATGCACAGTGAAGACTCTGAACAGACTGCACGGATGCCCAGTTTAATCTCAATGTTTGCTTGGCGCACATGCATGTTTTTGCAATTGTCATTCGCCCAGCTGGATCAGAGTCGCCCCTGTCGCCAAGAAGCAAGCTTAGGCCCTATTCTGCCCTTTTTAAGCGCACTGCACAAATCTGATATGACTGGGCGGGTGCCCAGCATGATCAGATTGTTCTCTGGGCGCAAATGACACTTTGTTAAATATTTTAATCCGCCCAGACTGATCAGAGTCTGCGCTGTCGGCATGCAGTTTGATGCTTTTGCCCTTATCAACTCTGATCGGAGTCTACGCTGTCGACATGACGGTACCTTAGACACTAATATAACCTTTGAGAGCACTGCAAGACTCTGATCAGACTTAGTGGGGTTTTGTCTTGGTTTAAGGTAAAGACAAACATTAAAAGCAGGTGCGATTCAGCGGTTTTACGCATAGTAATTTCGCATAACTACATTAATTTTAGGAGTAATTAAAAGTTTAAGCTATCAAAATAAAGGGGGTACATCTAGTTGCTTATAAAAATATTTATTTATACCTATCTATTAAACTGGAGAAGTCAGGGATCGAACTGCTGAGGCACCCGGTACTGAAAATCGCGTTTTTTCTGAATTTCGCGGTACACATCGACTATGTAACCTCTATATGTTTTTTATGTGAAAAGACATTATTATATTAATTATGCCACAATGTAGCAGTTATGATCGCCTTTCAGAAAATATCATAAGTACAAAAATACATACGGGAATAATTTCGCAATAATAAGATTGTCTTTTTGAGTCCGTTTTCTTAAACCAAAGTAAAAACCCGCCAGTCTGATCAGAGTCTTGCAGTGCGCTCAATTGATATATTAATGTCTAATCTTCCTTCATGTCGACAGCGTAGACTCCAATTAGACTTGATGAAGGGCAAAATCAACAAACTGCATGCCGACAGCGCAGACTCTGATCAGACTTGACGGACTAAATATTTTACACAGTGACATGTGCCCCAGGAGAGACTCAGTTCTAGCTGGGCACACGCCCAGTCAAATATGATTTGTGCAGTGCACTTAAAGGGTAGAATATGGTCTAGTTTAGCTTCATGCCGACAGGGGCGACTCTGATCAGGATGGGCGGATGACAAAAGCAAAAACATGCATGTGCGCCAAGAAAATATTCAGGTCAATCTTGGCATCCGCGCAGCCTATTTAGCGGCTTCGCTGTGCATCTAAAGGATGGCTAAGGACATAAGCTGATACCAGCCATGTCTGTTCAGAGTCTGCGCTGGGCGCACATGACAATTTGTTGGTTTTGTCCTGTCGCGGCTTAATAGTAAATATGCAGATACCGCAAAATGCATTAAAACGGGATTTTTAAATCAGGGGTAGGTGTGCGGTCGGCTCAATGTGCCTCCCAATGTTATAGAGACATATAAATAATTATTAGCAGCAGAAAGAACGAACATTCTCCTGCACGTTCGTACCATTTTTTTGTAAATATCTTTTCAAATGTTGAAGCTATGCAAGATTTGCAGTCACCAACAAACAAGAATTATTCCAAAACGGACTGAAAATGGCAACTTTACTGTTGCAAAATTTCATCTGATGGATATATTCCTGATATATTTTTGTAGTTATTATATTTTCTGAAAGGCGATAATCTGCGCTAGATTATGCTATTATTTTTTTAATGTCTTTTCACATAAAGAGCTTATAGAGGTTTCAGAGTCACTGTGTACCGCGAAATTCAGAAAAAAACGCGATTTTCAGTTACGGTTGCCTCTGCGGTTCCATCCCTACCTCCTCCAGTGTAACAGATAGGTATAAATAAATAGTGTTATCAGAAACTATATTTACTCCCCTTTGTTTTGATAGCAAAAATATGTAATAACCTCTAAAATTGATGAAGTTAGGCGAAATTTCTATGTGTAAAACCGCTAAATCGCGCCTGGATTTAATGTTTGTCTTTACATTAAACTTAAAGTATTGCAGTGTGCTTAAAGGTTATATTAGTGTCTAAGCAACCTTCATTACGCCAGCGTATACTCTGATCAGACTTGATGAATGGCAAAAGCAACAAACCGCATGCCGACAGCGCAGACTCTGATCAGACTGGGCGGATTAAATATATAACAAAGTGTAATGTGCGCCCAGTGAAGACTCAGATCAGCCTGGGCATCCGCTCAGTCAAATCAGATGTGTGCAGTGCGCTTAAAGGGTATAATAGGGTCTAAACTAACTTCAAGGCGACAGGGGCGATTCTAATCAGGCTGGGCGGATGACAAAAGCAAAAAAAATGCAAGTGCGCCGAGCAAATATTCAGGTCAATCTGGGCACCCGCGCAGTCTGTTCAGTGTCTTCGCTGTGCATCTAAAGGATGGCTAAGGACATAAGCTGATACCAGCCATGTCTGATCAGAGTCTTCGCTGAGCGAAAATGACAAGTTGTTGGTTTGGCCGTGTCACGTAAAGAAGTAATGGAGGTATCAGTGTCAATGCGTACCGCGAAATTCAGAAAAACGCGATGTTCAGTTACGGGTGCCTCTGCGGTTCCATCCCTGACTCCTCCAGTGTAGTAGATAGGCATAAATAAATGTTGTTATCACAAAATAGATGTACTCCCCTTTATTTTGATATATTCATTTTGTAATTACCTCTAAAATTAATGAAATTAGGCAAATTTTCTATGCGTGAAACTGCTAAATCGCGCCTGCTTTTAATATTTGTCTTTACCTTAAACCAAAGAAAAAAACCCGCCCAGTCTGATCAGAGTCTTGCAGTGCGGTCAAAGGTTATATTAGTCTCTAAGCTACCTACATGTTGACAGCGTAAACTCTGATCAGACTTGATGAATAGCAAAGCAACAAACTGAATGCCGACAGCGCAGGCTCTAAACAGACTGGGCGGATTAGATATTTAACAAAGTGTCATGTGCGCCCAGCGAAGACTCAGATCAATCTGGGCACCCGCCCAGTCAAATCAGATTTGTGCAGTGCGCTTAAAGGGAAGAATATGGTCTAAGCTAGCTTCATGCCGACTGGGGCGACTCTGATCAGTCAGGGCGGATGACAAAACAAAAAAATGCGTGTGCGCCAAGCGTTAACTTTGATCAGACTGGACGGTTAACAAAATGTCATGTGCGCCCAGCGCAGACTCTGACAATTCTGCGCATCGGCCCAGACAAATCAAAGTCGTGCAATGCTCTTAAAATGTAGAATAAGGTCTAAGCTTCCTTGATGCCGACAGCGTAGACTCTGATCAGACTGGACGGATAACATATTTAACAAAGTGTCATGTGCGCCCAGCGCAAACTCTGACAATCCTGGGCATCGGCCCAGTCAAATCATAGTACGGGAAAACCCTATATTGATAGCGCGTTCCGGTAATTACAGGTGCGTTCCTGTGTTTTGGTGCGTTCCGGTATCTCTATGGACCGGTTGTGCAGTGCGCTTAAAAGGTAGAACAGGGTCTAAGCTTCCTTAATGTCGACAGCGTAGACTCTGATCAGACTGGGCGGATAACATATTTAACACAGTTATATGTGCGCCCAGCGAAGACTCAGATCAACATGGGCATCCGACCAGTCGAACTTTAGTCTAGCAGTGCGATAAAATGGTAGAATAAGGTCTAAGCTACCTTCATTCCGACAGGTAAGACTCTGATCAGACTGGGCGGATAAAATATTTAACAATGTGCCAAGTGCGCCCGGAGAAGACTCAGGTCAAACTGGGCAACGCAAAATACAAAGATACAAATACAAGATTTAGTTCATATAAATTCAAAGCCTACCTTCTCAACAGAATCCTCAACGCACAAGTATTAATCCAAAGTTTTCCTGAAACGATTATCAAACAATAATCCAACAATGCTAGAATGAATGAAAAAAATAAATCACATATATAAATTTAGCAAGTGCACAAAGAAATTCAATTCGATCCAATAGCAAACATAAAGCAGTTGTAAAACAACTTATCTCAGAGTTCAGAAGATCTCGAGTAATGCAACTGTTCTGTTCTGTTCTGTTCAATTCTCGTATCGACGTTACCCAAGTGGCTCAACGGTACGTAACCATAGTTGCACACACCTGGCGCCGGGTGTCCGTCCAAGGTAATGCAACTGAAAATAATCAAACCATATATACTGAAACATAACCACTCAAACGAAGAAGTGCCTACAATTATCTGCTCAATACCGTGAAAAGACTCAAGATGACACTAATGGCAGGAAGAGTACATCCTGCAAAATCTTCGCAAGTCCCTGATAATCACGGCTGAGCGCCCATTTAATTAGCGCTCATGCAATTAGTGTCGAACCATAGAAGAGTAAATCTTAATTTTGAGATATCTAATCACTTTGTCCTTCCTTCATTCTATTTTTTACGGAAATGCCGATCATATCGGGACACTAAAACCCCTTTCCCCTCTGCCCATGTATTTTCTGGCATTTGTCGCGCCCAAAATATTTTGAATTTCATCGTTTTAGGGAAAATTAGTATTTTTACCCAACATTAAACCAGGCGCAATTTTGCGGTTTTACGCATAGAAATTTTGCATAACTTCATTAATTTTGGAAGTAATTACATGTTTTTTGGTATCAAAATGAAGGAGAGTACATCTAGTTTCTTATAACAATATTTATTTATACCTATCTTTTACACTGGAGGAGTCAGGGATCAACCCGCAGAGGCACCCGTAACTGAAAATCGCGTTTTTCTGAATTTCGCGGTACACATTGACTCTGAAAACTCTATGTGTTCTTGATGTAAAAAGACATTATTATATAAATTACAGCACAATCTAATGCAGATGATCGCCTTTCAGAAAATATCATCAGTACAAAAATATATACAGGAATATGTCCCTTAGTTGAAATTTCGCAACAGTCAAGTTGTTATTTTCAGTCCGTTTTGGAATAATTCTTGTTTCTTGGTAACTGCAAATCTTGCATAACTTCAACATTTGATAAGATATTAACAAAAAATTGGTACGAACGTGCACGGGAGTGTATGTTCTTTTTGATGCTAATAATTACTTATATGTATCTATAACATTGGGACCCAAATTGAGCCAACTGCGCCCCTATCCCTGATTTAAAACTCCCGTTTTAATGCATTTTGCGGTATCTGCATGTTTACAATTAAGCCGCGACAGGAAAAAAAAACAACAAATTGTCATGTGCGCCCAGCGCAGACTCTGATCAGACATGGCTGGTATCAGCTTTTGTCCTTAGCCATCCTTTAGATGCACAGTGAAGACTCTGAACAGACTGCGCGAATGCCGAGAATGACCTGAATATTTGCTTGGCGCACATGCATGTTTTGCTTTTGTTATCCGCCCAGCCTGATCAGAGTCGCTCCTGTCGGCATGAAGCAAGCTCAGACCCTATTCTACTGCACTGCTCAAATCATATTTGACAGGACGGGTGCCCAGCTTGATCTGAGTCTTCGCCTGGCGCACATGACACTTTGTTAAATATTTAATCCGCCCAGTCTGATCAGAGTCTGCGCTGTCGGCATGCAGTTTCTTGATTTTGAAATTCATCAATTCTGATCAGAGTCTACGCCGTCAAATGTATGGTAGCTTAGACACTAATATAACCTTTTAGCGCACTGCAAGCTTCTGATCAGACTGGGCGGGTTTTGTTTCTTCGGTTTAAGGTAAATACAGTCATTAAAAACCAGGCGGGATTTAGTGGTTTTACGCATAGGAATTTTGCCTAAATTCAATATTTTTTACGTATTTATAAGATTTTGCTATCAAAATAAAGGGGAATACATCTAGTTTCTGATAACAATATTTATTTGTTTCTATCTATTAAACTGGAGGAGTCAGGGATCAACTCGCGTTTTTCTATATTTCGCGGTACACATTGACTCTGAAATCTTTATATGTTGCGTGTGTGAAAAGACATCATTATATAAATTGTAGCATAATCTAGCAGAGATGATCGCGTTTCAGAAAATATAAAAGGTAAAGGTAAAGGTTTCCCATTTTCAGAAAATATAATAACTACAAAAATATATACATGAATATGTTCATCATTTGAAATTTCGCAACAGTAAAGTTGTCATTTTCAGTCCGTTTTGGAATAATTCTTGTTTTTTTTGGTGACTGCAAATCTTGCAAAACTTCAACATTTGAAAAGATATTTACAAAAAAAATGGTACGAACGTGCAGGAGAATGTTCGTTCTGCTGCTAATAATTATTTATATGTATCTATAACATTGGGAGGCACATTGAGCCGACCGCACACCTACCCCTGATTTAAAACTCCCGTTTTAATGCATTTTGCGGTATCTGCATATTTACTATTAAGCCGCGACATGACAAAACCAACAAATTGTCATGTGCGCCCAGCGCAGACTCTGATCAGACATGGCTGGTATCAGCTTATGTCCTTAGCCATCCTTTAGATGCACAGACTGAACAGACTGCGGAGTTGCCCAGATTGACCTGAATCTTTGCTTAGCGCACACGCATGTTTTTGCATTTGTCATCCGCCCAGCCTGATCAGAGTCGCCCCTGTCGCCAAGAATGTAGCTTAGACCCTATTCTACCCTTTAAGCGCACTGCACAGATCTGATATGACTGGGCAGGTGCCCAGCATGATCAGATTCTTCGCTGGGCGCACATGACACTTTGTTAAAAATTTAATCCGCCCAGTCTGATCAGAATCTGCGCTGTCGGCATGAAGTTTGTTGATTTTGCCATTCATCAAGTCTGATCAGAGTCTACGCTGTCGACATGAAGGTAGCTTAGACACTAATATAACCTTTGAGAGCAATGCAAGACTGTAATCAGACTGGGCATTTTTTTTCTTTGGTTTAAGGTAAAGACAAACATTAATAGCGGTTTTACGCATAGAAATTTCGCATAACTACATTAATTTTAGGAGTAATAAAAAGTTTAAGCTATCAAAAGAAAGGGGAGTACATCTGGTTTAAGATACATACATTTATTTATACCTATCTATTAAACTTGAGGAGTCAGGGATCGAACTGCTGAGGCACTTGTAACTGAAAATCGCGTTTTTCTGAATTCCGCGGTACACATTGACTCTGTAACCGCTATATGTTTTTTATGTGACAAGACATTATTATATTAATTATGCCACAATGTAGCAGTGATGATCGCCTTTCAGAAAATATTATAAGTACAAAAATATATACAGGAATATGTCCAACAGTTGAAATTTCGCAACATTGAAGTTGTCATTTTCAGTTTGTTTTGGAATAATTCTTGTTTTGTTTTTTTTTTTGACTGCAAATCTTGCATAACTTCAACATTTGAAAAGATATATACATAACATTTGTACGAATGTGCAGGGGAATGTATTTTCTATCTGATGCTAATAGTTATTTATATGTATCTATAATTTTGGGAGGCACATTGAGCCGACCGCGCACCAATCTCTGAATAAAAACTCCCGTTTTAATGCAATTTGCGGTATCTGCATATTTACAATTAAGCCGCGACATGACAAAACCAACAAATTGTCATGTGCGTCCAGCGCAGACTCTGATCAGACATGGCTGGAATCAGCTTATGTCCTTTGCCATCTTAAAGATGCACAGTGAAGACTCTGGACATACTGCGCGGATGCCCCCATTGTTGCTTTTGCCATTCATCAAGTCTGATCAGAGTCTACGCTGGCGACATGACGGTATCTTAGACACTAATTTATCCTTTGATTTCCGTAAAAGATAGAATTAAAGGAAGGACAAATTGTATGTATGTATGTATGTATGTATGTATGTATGTACGTGCGCCCGTACGTATGCATGCATGCATGTATGTATGTATGTATGTCAGAACGTTCTATAAAAATCCTTACAGACATGCAATCAACATACGCTATAGCATATTTGGTTACCAAATTATGTCATAATGGCACTTCTTTTTTAACCATTCTCCCATGCTGGCAATCATGTATGTATGTATGTATGTATGTATGCCCATTTAAAGTTCGACGCTTAATACCTCCATAGGGCAATGTTAGTATGAACCATTTTCCCGTGCGGCCATTCGTTTACACCATATATATTAATATGGGTGTAAAAGGAGACTAAGCTATACAATCTTGGAGGCTGGCATTGTTGTTCTGAACTACTATCCCATGCTGATTTGCTATCATTAGGGCGCAGTAGTACCTTATACCTTGCGATGTTGTCCGGGGATTGTTGTTCTGAAAGATTCTACCATTCTGATAAATATGTATCTATACCTAAATAGCACTAAACACTGGTGCCGAGATCCGCCCTCTGCTCTTGCCTGTTTTTGCAATCTTTAGCATGCACCCTTTTATCTTAACTTTTACTTTACCCAAAATCGAACACTGTATACTGCACCCTATATTTGCTTAATACTTACTTGTAGATTTGTTGCACACACATGCACTCATTCTAAATAAATTCAGTTACTATAAACAATACCATTTAATTTTAGAGAGAATGGACTCCCCTCCCAAGCAAGCATTTCCTCTACAGCCAGCACTGAATCCAGGATACATAAAGCGCAAGAGAGTTTTTGTCTAGTATGCTTCCAGAGATGGGATCGTGATATGGGCCGCCATGTTGTGAGATGCAAAGAAGCTAAAAAAAGTTATCGAAGACGAAGCAGCTAGAAAAAGATTGGGTGTTAACAACGGCAAAGTTTTTAGAACTGCTTGTTCAAATGTTGGCCCCAGCATGTTTTTCAGCCTTTATGAAATACAAAAAAAAAAGAGAAAATGGTACTCCCATTACGCGGTTTGCGAGCTACTTCGATCTTTTGGACACTGTGCAATTCCAGAGAAATATGATAGTACATTTGTTCGGAGTCCAGTGTACAACGATCTTACAGACAGAAACTTTATAAAAGAACTCCAGGAGGAAGATGAGAGAGAAGAGGAAGAAGAGTTTCGACGGCATGAGGCGAGGCCCCTACAAGAACGACGGACAGATGTAACAATTTCTGATCCTCATGAAGATATTGTACCATTTCAGCCCTTACAAGAAGACCTTCCAGAAGACTTGAATGTCTTTGACTCGCCAATTGTGCGCAACAAGGTGAGAGGGCGGAAAAGAAGTGCAATTGATTCATAGGAAGAGGAACAACCAGGACCTAGTTGGCAAAATGAGGAGGAAATGGAGTTTCCTTCTCATCTTGTCAACCCTAGTTGCCAACATGAGGAGGAAATGGAGTTTCCTTCTCATTTTGTCAACCATAGTTGCCAACATGAGGAGGAAATGCGGATGATCATGACACTGCACCTGGGAAATCTAAAAGGGTGCTGCGTTTTAAAGGTAAACGTTATTTATGATTCTCTCATAGATTCTATACACAATAATGATCACTTAAAGTCCATTCAATGATTTCGCATTTATTATGCTTTGTTTAGAGAGGCACTGTAGTCGAGTGGCTCGGTTATTGTGCAGAAAGTCACCGGGAGGTCGTGAGTTCGCGGCCCACAATCGCCATCCGACGACTGGAAAATTCTCTCTGTCAACCCAGCAATAAATAGGTATCTTTTTCGAATCAAGGAAGGATAAGACAGCGAAAGCAGAAAGATGGGCTCCACCTTTCATCACCTGTGTCTAAAATACAGTGGGTCTGTAACCCCCAATGCCCCTACGGCTATTAGGCAATGATTTACTTTTATATGCTTTGTTTAATTGTGTTATGCTGTCCCATTATATGGTGTTTGATTTCGAAAAAAAAATCTAAAAATGATATTTTATTTTATACTTATAGATAATACTACTGGAAATGATGATGAAGAGGACCAAGCAAGAGCTGATGTGGCTAATAAAGCCGGTAAGTTACCATGATGTCTAATAAAAAAAAAAATGAGTCCTTTCAAGAGCATCACTCTGTCAGCTCAGCACTAAATTTTCGGATCAAGGAAGGATAATACAGCAAAAGGAGAAAGGTGGGCTCCGCCTTTCACCACCTGTGTCCAAAATACAGTGGGTCTCTAACCCCAAATGCCCCTACGGCTATTAGGCTATGGGAAACATTTACCTTTTTGTGCTTTGTTTAATTGTGTTATGCTGTCTCATTATATGGTGTTTGATTCTGAAATTACAACTCTTAAAATGAGATTTTATTTTTATACTTATAGATCATACCACTGGAAATGATGATGAAGAGGATCAGGCAAGAGCTGATGTGGCTAATGAAGCCGGTAAGTAATCATGATGTCTAATAAAAATTAAAAAAAAAACGAGTCGCTTCAAGAGCATGTGCAACCCACATGTTTATTTTGTTTTAAGCAAACTTTTTATTTATATAGAGTCCTTTATTTCCTTTCTTTTATACATGGCAAACTGATTAATATTGGCGATGTTATTAATAAGATAATATGGGTTAGTAAGTTTGATAAATACAGTCATTTCCTTAATCAGATACTAGTGAGTTTATTGGTTATTTATTTGGTTTTCTAGTTCGCCAAGTATTTTCACAGTTAATTACTTTTCTTGATTAGCTCCATAACGTCCCATTTGTTGCGAAAGGTACTTAAACCTTCTTTATTTTGAAAGCCATTGGCAACTTTCTCTGCTAACAGGACGATAACTGGTCATTTGGTTAGTTAATATCTTGGCTAGACATTAAATAATGTGAGTTAGTAGTTATGGACCTCCCATAGTAGAAGCGACCTATTTTGTATGGTAGTTTGTTACCAAGTACAATTTTAGTGTGTTAATATTTCTTCCTTTTTTCAGACAACACAGCTGCAAGTGATCCTGAAGAAAAGGGGGAAGAAACTGTTACTGACGAATGTAAGTTTTGTATGTTAAATACGTTTTTTTTTTCTACTCTTGATCACATCTCTGTTGTGGGGTCTATGTCTATGTATCTCATATATTTCAGAATTGACAATGTTTATATGATTTACGAGTTCAGGCTAATGATCTGGGAGTTTTTTTTATTGTTTTTACATTCTGCTAGCAACATAATTATGCACACGGGGTTAAATAACAAGAGAACTGCATCGTCCAAGCGAGTTAATAATAACGAACCTGTAACTGACTGTATAGATGTGTCATTTCTAAATTGCATATCATAAAGCAATATGGGTTAGTTAGTCAGTTGATAAAGCTTCGCTTGTAATGCTTGAATGAATGGCTGGTGAAATATTATTTAAGAAAGGAAAGCTAGGTCCAACGTAAGCTTATTATTATTATTATCATTTGCAGATATGGACATGTTTTAAGATCAGGATGATCATATTGACTTCGAAAAACAGGTCAATTATACTGCAGGAATAAAGGGTATTTTGACGACACTTGGATGGTATAAAATTCCAAAGCAGTGGATCCAGAGTCAAGTTTTTAAAGAATTTTGGGATTGGTATGTAAGACGAGGGAAGCCAGAAGCAACAAGGAAGAACAACGTAAGAAATATGATCAAATTACTTTATAAAATGTCGAAGGGTACAAGAAAGGAATATTCCTATGATATCATAACCGAGAAAAACTTCCACGAGGCAGTACAGACCTTGACTGAAGCTGGAGTTAACAACCATACTATTTATAACTACTATAAATCACTCGTTCACTTTTAACTTCGACAAACAAAGGCATCTGAAACTAAGAACCCCAGAAGGAGACAATAACGCAAAATCCCTGGAAATAGAGTTCAACGACATCAAGGAGATCGGAGCAAGCTTGCAGGCCAAAAGTACGGAGCACAGGGAAAAAAGGAAAATTACTCGCCAAAGCCCCACCGACCCCATTTGAAGTGACCGCCGTCATGAGAAGTGAAGCCGGCCGACTTGTAGACAAACACCTGACGGCAGCAGAAAACGGAATTACGCTGAACCGGGAACAGACAGCACTAGTGAACAGATTTTTAGTATGTCACATTCTTTCAGACTTAGGGAATCGCCCGTCTTCAGCTGAAAGATTAACAGTAGATCACGTAGAACACGCGTTTCAACATAATCGAGTTACATACAAAGGCACCGAATTCGTTTGCATGAGGACCACAAACAGGAGAAAGTTACATAGCGCGAATAGTTTCAGAGCGACAAAGTTTAGATTTTTACGAGCGTAACGCAAAATTTGTAAGACCAGAAATTGTTAGCCGGACATTTAGCCTTTCTAGAGCCTTTTTTTCTTCAGCATAATGGAGGACCTTTTAATAAAATTTCGGAAGCCCCAGTGAAACTGCAAAGAGAGTTTAACTGTGAAGAGATATGCAATGGAATGGCAAGGAAATCATACGAAACATACTCACAAGGATGCAGCCAGGAATTTCAGAAGGACATGTCTGACTTTATTTGTCATTCATTATCGACAAGGGACAAGCACTACAAAAAAGTTTCAAATGAGAAAGCCGTCGGTATGTGCTACGATATGCGGCAAATGATAAAGTACTATACCGCACGTGACGTTAACAGATATCCAGCGACATTTTCACAGACCACAGAAGCCATGGAAGAGGACACAGCGACACAACGAAGGAAAAACGTGGAGGAGGAGCAAACTACATCAAATCAAATACACACCCAAGATCTAGGAGTCGAAAGAACAACTACCGACACGCCAAGGCCTGTAAGAAGGACAGAATCAAAACAAACCCGTACCCCACGAAAAAGAAGCCAGTTGCCTAGCCCACTGAGAGGCACGCACGGCAGTCCTCTTAGTGTTCATGAAAAAGCAGGTATTATCATAAAATGGATTAACGAAACACAGGGAACCATAGCCGATGCAAAAATAACAAAAGCTGAAATTATGAACCACTTCAATGTAACTAGAGATGATGCCAGTTTCAATCACACGATTAGAAGGGTAAGGCACGTACAGACACAAGCGAGAGAGGATGCCGTAGCAAGAAAATTTCTTATCCGACAGGCGAAGAGAAAGGGAATTAAAGTTTGCCAATTGGACACAGGGTCACTGGACCCTTTCACAAAAGAGGACATCCAGGCATATGGAAGAACCACTAGCAACCCAGAGGGATGGGGAATGATCGTACCCAGGACCGTTTACAACAAGATGGTAGGACTGCTCCATAAACATAAAGCGGAAGACAACAACGTAGACGATGAAACACTATTACAAAGGATCGAGGACCAACAATGGCGCAACATACACATTAAGGAAACAGGAGTATCAAATAAAGGTAAAGGATTATTCAGCGGAATGCATAAAATCAACCGAGGAACAATTGTGTGCGATTATCACGGTAACGATGTTACCAGAGCAGAAGGAGAAAAAAGACTTAAAGAATACAAGCATCCAGACTGTAATTATTTAATGTTTTACAAAGCCAAAGAAGGACCAACCGGAAAAAGATGTATCGACGCCTGCAAGAAGTGTAAATGTCACACCGAGTTTTATAAAATGCCCGGGAGAATGGCCAACCATCTACGTGATTCACAGGCGAATCTACGTTTACAGGCAAGGGGAATTGGTAACAGGTGCCATGTATTTTTAACTGCCAAAAAATATATACAGCCGGGAACAGAATTAACTTTTGATTATGGAATTCGAAAAGATGAAGACGGCAATAGATTAGACTGGGCATAACAGGACAGACATCATATAATGTCACTAAACCAATTTTCCTGACAGCCTTTTTTCCATTTCCCCTCCAAATGCACCTTGCTGCTTTCTTATCCTTACGACCTTTCTCTCCCAAATAACCCGCGCACCAGATACACAAAATTCCTTGACGCATCATCCACTTGTTTTCTCTTAGCTTCCGGTTTCAAATCTGTTTCTATAGCACGCTCTTCCCTAGTCATATCATGCCTGATACCAATTTACCTGAAAGCTCTCTTTTCATCTATTTTATTCTCTTAGCATCCTGTTTGAAATCTGTTTTTTTAACACGCTCTTCCCTCGTCATATTATGTCTGATACCAATCTTCCTTAAAGGTCTCTTTTCATCTATTTTGTTCTCTTAGCATCCTATCTCAAATCTGTTTTTAGCACGCTCTTCCCTAGTCATATCATGCCTGATACCAATTTTCCTGAAAGCTCTTTTTTCATCTCTATTTTATGTCTGATACCAATTTACCTGAAAGGTCTCTTTTCATCTATTTTATTCTCTTAGCATCCTGTTTCAAATTTGTTTCTTTAGCACGTTCCTCCCTTGTCAAATCATGTCCAATACCAATTTTCCTGAAAGTTCTCTTTCCATCTCTCCTCAAACTGCACATTGCTTTTTTCTTACCCTCACCACCTATTTCTCCCAAGACAGCCCACGCACCAGATACCAAAAAAAATCCGTGACGCATCATCCTCTTGGTTTTTTTCTAGCTTCCTGTTTCAAATCTGTTTCTTCAGCACGCTCCTCCCTTGTCATATCATGTCTGATACCAATTTTCCTGAAAGCTCTTTTTTCATCTCTGTTATTTTCTTTGCTTCCGGTTTCAAATCTGTTTCTTTAGCACGCTCTTCCCTAGTCATATCATGTCTGATACCAATTTTCCTGAAAGTTCTTTTCTCCTCAAACTGCACATTGCTTTTTTCTTATCCTCACCAACTTTCATTCCCAAGACAGCTCGCGCACCAGATACCAAAATAAATTCCTTCACGCATCATCCTTTTGTGTGTTTAGCTTCCTGTTTCAAATATGTTTCTTTAGCACGTTCCTCCCTTGTCATAACATGTCCAATACCAATTTTCCTGAAAGCTCTCTTTTCATCTCTATATTATGTCTGATACCAATTTACCTGAAAACTCTCTTTACATCTATTTTATTCTCTTGGCATCCTGTTTCAAATCTGTTTCTTCAGCACGCTCCTCCCTTGTCATTATTATGTCTAATACCAATGTACCTGAAAGCTCTCTTTTCATCTATTTTATGTTCTTAGCATCCTGTTTCAAATCTGTTTCTTCAGCACGCTCCTCCCTTGTCATATTATGTCTGATACCAATGTACCTGAAAGCTCTCTTTTCATCTATTTTATTCTCTTAGCATCCTGTTTCAGATCTGTTTCTTCAGCACGCTCCTCCCTTGTCATATTATGTCTGATACCACTTTATCTGAAAGCTCTCTTTTCATCTCTATATTATGGCTGATACCAATGTACCTGAAATCTCTCTTTTCATCTATTTTATTCTCTTAGCTTCCTGTTTCAAATATGTGTTTTTAGCACGCTCCTTCCTTGTCATATCATGTCTGATTACAATTGTCCCGAACGTTCTCTTTCCATCTCTTTTAGTCTCTTAGCTTCCTGTTTCAAATCTTTTTTAGCACGCTCCTCTCTTGTCATATCATGTCGGATACCAATTTACCTGACAACTCTCTTTCCACCTCTCCACCAAATGCACCTTGCTGTTTTTTATCCTCACCAATTACTCTCCCAAGACAGCCCGAGCACCAGATACACAAAATTCCTTGACGCATCAGCCTCTTGTTTTCTCTTAGCTTCTGTAAAATCTGTTTCTTTACCATGCTCCTCCCTTGTCATATCATGTCTGATACCAATGTTTCTGATAGTTCTCTTTCCTTCTCCCCTCCAATTGCACCTTGCTGCTTGCTTATCCTCACCACCTTTCCTCCCACGACAGCCCGCGCAGCAGATACACAAAATTCCCTGACGCATTATCTTCTATTTTTTCTTAGTTTCCTGTTTAAGATCTGTTTCTTTAGCACGCGCCTTCCTTGTCATATCATGTCTGATACAAATTTTCCTGAAAACTCTATTTCCATCTCTCCTCCAAGTGTACCTTGCTGCTTTCTTATCCTCACCATCGTTTTCTCCAAAGGTAGCCCGCGCATAAGAGAACAGGCAAAGGGAAAAAGTCCAAGAAGTAGAAGGGTAATAGGTATGGTTTGAAAAGGCAGTACTTGGTGTGAATGTGGCTATCCCCTATCTGTCCTATAATTATATCTTCTGTCTTTAAAGAACGTGCGAAAGTTGTTACCAATTATTCTTTGTCAGAGAGTTTTGTTTTGGGCGCACAAGGGTTTGAACCAGCCTAAGAACTTGATTGTTATGAATGAGAGTCCTGTGCGACAGTGAACTCAGAAAGATAGTGAATCTTTGAGCGATAGTGACGCCAAAGTGTGAATGAGGTACTGCCAGCCTGATGCAAAATGAAAGGTGCATCAGGGTCCCTCTGCAAGTCTCTCAGCCTCATCGTGGCCGGAGGGTGAACTAAAGTGTGTATAATAAGTATTACATATTGTTCATTGTACATACTTTAGGCCAATGGAGAGACAATTATTTTTCGTTGATATCACCGGACTAAATGAAGCATCAGGGTCCCTCTGCAGCCTCGCAGCGTCATCGATTGGTTCAAATATCCAATGTTTGAGGGTGTGGACCATCATTTCGCGGTACATGGCTTCCCAAGTGTGGAAAAAATGCCCAAAATCAGTATAAAATGGAAGCTAGGATATACTGCTACTCCATTATAATAAGCTTTGACCTTTGAAATTTTTAGTTTAGCTGTTTTTAGCGTTTTAAATAATTAGGATTGGTTCAAATATCCAATTTTTGAGGGTGTGGACCATCATTTCGCGGTACATGGCTTCCCCAGTGTGAAAAATGCCCAAAATCAGTATAAAATAAAAGCTAGGATATTCTGCTACTCCATTATAATAAGCTTTAACCTTTGAAACTGTTAGTTTAGCTGTTTTTAGCGTTTTAAATAATTAGGATTGGTTCAAAAATCCATGCTTTGAGGGTGTGGACCATCATTTCGCGGTACATGGCTTCCCCAGTGACGTAAAAATGCCCAAAATCGGTATAAAAAGAAAGCTAGGATATTCTGCTACTCCATTATGATAAGCTTTAACCTTTGAAACTGTTAGTTTAGCTGTTTTTAGCGTTTTAATAATTAGGATTGGTTGAAATATCTAATTTTTGAGGGTGTGGACCATCATTTCGCGGTACATGGCTTCCCCAGTGTGAAAAAAAATACCCAAAAGCAGTATAAAATGAAAGCTAGGATATTCTGCTACTCCATTATAATAAGCTTTAACCTTTGAAACTGTTTGTTTAGCTGTTTTAGGGTTTTAAATAATTAGGATTGGTTCAAATATCCAATTTTTGAGGGTATGGGTCATCATTTCGCGGTACGTGGCTTACCCAGTGTGGAAAAATTGCCTAAATCCGGTACAAAACAGAAGTTAGAACATACTGCTACTCCATTTTAATAAGCTGACCCCTGAAACTGTTAGTTTAACCGTTTTTAGCGTTTAAATAACTAGGGGTGGTTCAAATATCCAATTTTTGAGGTTATGGGTCATCATTTCGCGGTACATGGCTTCCCCAGTGTGGAAAAAATGCCTAAATCAGTATAAAATAGAAGCTAGGATATTCTGCTACTCCATTGTAATAAGCTTTAACCTTTGAAATTGTTAGTTTAGCTGTTTTTAGCGTTTTAAATATTAAGGATTGGTTCAAATATCCAATTCTGGAGGGTGTGGACCATCATTTCGCGGTACATGGCTTCCCCAGTGTAGAAAAAATGCCCAAAATCAGTATAAAATGAAAGCTAGGATATTCTGCTACTCCATTATAATAAGCTTTAATCTTTGAAACAGTTAGTTTAGCTGTTTTTAGCTTTTTTGAATAATTAGGATTGGTTCAAAAATCCATTTTTGAGGGTATGGACCATCATTTCGCGGTACATGGCTTCCCCAGTGTGGTAAAAATGTCCAAAATCAATATAAAATTAAAGCTAGGATATTCTGCTACTCCATTATGATAAGCTTTAACCTTTGAAACTGTTAGTTTAGCTGTTTTTAGCGTTTTAAATTATTAGGATTGGTTCAAATATCCAATTTTTGAGGGTGTGGACCATCATTTCGCGGTACATGGCTTCCCCAATGTGAAAAAAATGCCCAAAATCAGTATAAAATTAAAGCTAGGATATTCTGCTACTCCATTATAATAAGCTTTAACCTTTGAAACCGTTAGTTTAGCTGTTTTTGGCGTTTTAAATAATTAGGATTGGTTCAAATATCCAATGTTTGAGGGTATGGACCATCATTTCGCGGTACATGGCTTCCCCAGTGTGAAAAAATTCCCAAAATCTGAATAAAATGGAATCTAGGATATTCTGCTACTCCATTACAATAAGCTTTGACCTTTGAAACTGTTAGTTAAGCTGTTTGTAGCGTTTTAAATAATTAGGATTGGTTCAAATATCCAATTTTTGAGGGTGTGGACCATCATTTCGCGGTACATGGCTTCCCCAGTGTGGAAAAAATGCCTAAATCCGGTATAAAACAAAAGCTTTAACATATTGCTTCTCAATTATAATAAGCTGATACCCTGGAGCTGTTAGTTAAGCCGTTTTTAGCGTTTTAATAACTTGGGGTGGTCCAGAAACCCATTTTTTGAGGGTGTGGGTCATCATTTCGCGATACATGGCTTCCCCAGTGTGGCAAAAATGCCCAAAATCCGTATAAAATGAAAGCTAGGACATTCTGCTACTCAATTTTAATAAGCTTTAACCTTTGAAACTGTTAGTTTAGCTGCTTTTAGCGTTTAAATAATTAGGATTGGTTCAAATATCCAATTTTTGAGGGTGTGGACCATCATTTCGCGGTACATGGCTTCCCCAGTGTGGAAAAATGCCTAAATCCGGTATAAAACAGAAGCTAAAACATACTGCTACTCCATTATAATACGCTTTAACCTTTAGCCGTTTTTAGCGTTTAAATAACAAGGGGTGGTCCAAAAATCCATTTTTTGAGGGTGTGGGTCTGTATTTCGCGGTACATGGCTTCCCCAGTGTAGAAAAAATGCCTAAAACCGGTATAAAACGAAAGCTGATATATTCTGCTACTCAATTATAATAAGCTAAAACCCCTGAAACTCTTAGTTTAGCTGTTTTAAGCGTTTTTAATAACTAGGGGTGGTCCAAAAATCCAATTTCTGAGGGTGTTCGCTGTCCGTCGGTGATTAGTGGTACCTTAAGCTTGAGCAAATCTTAATTTTTTATGTTAAGTTTAAGGTCATTTATATATCTACAATGTGAAGTGTTATTTGTGTTTAAAACTTAAAGAAAATATAACTTTTAAAAGCAGCAACTTTATAAAAAACTGTCAATTTCAGAAAAAAAGTGAGCGAAACTAGGGGGACCCCACGCCGGCGGTAGGGCCGGGTAGCGCAATCGATAGGGCACCTGACTCGTAAGTCAGAGGTCCTGGGTTCGAATCCCGGTCTGGCCACATACTTTCGTTTCTCCTTCCGCTGATTCAAGAAGGGCAGTTGTCAGTTACTAGCGAAAGTATGTGCACTTAGTACTGGTTAACCTCTTTGGAGGTCTAAGCCTGCCCAGGAATAGTGTGGTTAGGTTAGCTGACCGTCCCGACATGACCTTAGCTGTTTACCGTGGACGTTAAGCATCAAGTCAACCAACCAACCACGCCGGCGGTGAATAGTCATACTTTAAAGTTCTTGTATACCCTTAAACTGCATACCACATTAACCACCTATAATTTATCTACAATCAGGCATATATCGCATTGTAATATTTGGCTTCCGTCGAGACTGTCCGCGAACTCTTGCTTCCTGCAGAGACTACTGCCCTCGAAAAATGGCTTCCTGCCGATACTATCCGCGTGACTCTGCTTCCTGCCGAGAGCCTCACGCGGACAGTCTCTGCAGGAAGCCATTTATCATGTACAGAAGTCTCGGCAGGAAGCAAAAGATCGCGGACAGTCCCGACGGAAGCCAAATATGATGTACAGTCTCTGCAGGAAGCGAAAATTAGCGGAATCGATTATACCCTGTGTAGATTGTTCATGTCTGATAATTTTTGAGAACGTGAAATGGCTTATTTCAAGAATTCTCCAGATATGATATAATTTACTAGTTACTTACTAGATGGTACTTATCATGTATGTAATATTGGTGGCTTCACAAGTTGTGTTTCGTCCCTCGCCACACCCCACCACCAAAATCCCGCCCCCTCTTGTTATGTAATTTTTATTTGCACATGGTGGACAATATTACATTCAGTGACAGGGTGACGGGGCCCTATCGAATGTTGATAATGAATAAAATTTTGATCCGAGACTAGAATTCCGCAAGAGAGAGGGAGGGATTTCTGGGGTAATAGAGAGAGAGAGAGAGAGAGAGAGAGAGAGAGAGAGAGAGAGAGAGAGAGAGTCATCTGTTAATGAGTAAAATGGTTTAGTTTCTATTACTATTACTGTTAGTAAAGTTGGTAATGCAGACTGTTTGCTGAAGAATGTTTCTGGAAGCAAGGAAGGATTTCTTGCCAATTTGAGACACGTCGTTTACAGGGAAATGGGTCGTTTCAGGGTAGGGTCAACTTTTAAAGGAAAACATGTGCTGCTCTACAAATGGATTCTTTGGATTCTTTCCTTTATGAGAAGATCCGATTTCGGAAGGGATCTGCATCCAGGGAAATAATCAGAAAGTCAGAAAAATTGTTTCTTTGTGTAAAAAATGGCGATAAATAGCCATAAACCCTCAAGCAGTTATGAAGAAGCCACACTTTTTGAAGTATCCTTTCTCATTTCGTAGAAGCGTCATACAAATCCTCATCCTGATTATTTGAGCCGCGACACGAGAAAACCAGCAACGTAGTTGTGCGCCCAGTGCAGACTCAGATCAGCCTGGGTATCCACCCAGTTAGAGCAGAATCTTCGCTAAGCGCTTAAATGGTAGCTAAGGATCTACGCCACCTCTATGCGGACAGTGAAGGCTCTGATCAGACTGGGCGGATGCCCAGGCTGATCTGAGACTACGCTGGTTGCACAACCACTTTGTTGGTTTTCTCGTGTCGCGGTTCATTTTTTTTGTTTCAAGCTGTGAATTTCTCTTTTCCTTCTTCCCAGTTACACTCCATATGTATATACACTGATATTGACCTAAGGTCTGATTTTTTAGAGACGTTTAATTTTAACTGACCCGGACAGATTTTAACGGACGGTGCCGGACGAAGAGTGACCAAATTATCTCTTTTAGCCTTGGACGATTAGGCTACCAATAAATTCTCTTTTATTCCTGTATGGTCCTGCTCTTCGTTGTATCATGTATGATCATTGTTTCTTCTTAATCTGCTTTTGTTATATCAGCTATATCAAATTCAGTTGTATGTTGTTCTTCTATACATGTATAATATTTTCATTTGGAATTAATAAACAAGAGGGCCATGAGGCCCTGAATTGCTCACCTGAGCAATCGGCAAAGTGGCTTTTTCTTATGTCTGAAAATATGAGTCGGGGGTCAAGAGTCAAAGAATGACCATGACCTCTTGTACTCATAAATCTTCATGCACTCATTAAGACAACCGTATATACCATTTTTAGGGCAAAATCTTCCATGAATCTTATGTTATAGCATTTCCCCATTATTGACCATGCCGCGGAAAAGGTCAAAGTAAACCCAACGCCATCATTTGAACAATCTTGGCAGTACTCTAGTACTCCATTCTACTTACCTAGTTTCAAGGCCATTGGTCAATTGGTTCTAGAGAAGAAGATTTTTGAAGCTTTTTACCATATATGGGCGTGGCGGCCATGTTGGTCATGTGACCTGGACCGTTTGAACAATTTTTTGTTTTATCAACCCTTGGAGACTATATATGAAATTTAGTTACACTTGGCCCAGTGACTTTTGAGGAGATGTTTGAAATTGTTGAAATATGAGAGACCTGGGTCAAAGGTCAAAGGTCAAAGAATGACATTGACCTCTCATACTCATTAACCTTCGTGTACTCATTAAGATGACTGTATATACCAATTTTTAGCCCAAAATTTTCAACAGTTTCCAAGATATCTTGTACTCTAATATTTTGCCACATAAAAGCACAAGGAAGCAAATCTGACCTTACCGTAAATAAGGTCAAGATCGACCTAAGGTCATAACTTGAACAATATTGGTGGTTCTTGCGTACCCGATGCTACATACAAAGTTTCAAGGCCATCGGCCCATTGGTTCTGGAGAAGAAGATATATGGGCATGGCGGCCTTGTTGGTCATGTGACCAGGACAGTTTGAACAACTTTTCGTTCCCCCTTCCTCTGGAAGCCACATATGAAATTTGGTTACAACTGGCCCAGCGGTTTCAGAGCAGAGGCCGACGGACGGATACGACGGACGACGGAGCCTTCCCATCCTATAAGCTCACCCGGAGCCGCTGGCTCAGGTGAGCTAAAAATGATGAAACACAGAATTACATAATAAATACTAACGTAGTTAGTTGTTATTTACAAATTGGTACAAAGTTTATGAATGAGAATGGGTTATGGTTGTGGGGTTATGTATGATTGATGCCTTTAAATACTGTTTCTATTGTACATTTATGAGCCAAAGTTTAGTTGAAAATCTGTATTGGCGATACATGTACGCGCTCAGGCAATACTGGTTTTCAAACATCACTGACTCATGACGTAGTCTTAATAACTGCGACCACAGTTCTTGAGGAAACATGCGATTCCATCTTGTTTTGAAACACTACCTGATGCTGGAAACTAAAATCGTATACTGTTAAAAAATCCGTAGATTTTACGGCAGAATACCTGGCATCCAGCTACCTGTCCATTTCCCGTTACTTTTACGGACGCCCGTAAAATTGCAGGGATTATAAGGCTGAGTGGAATAGAAAAGAACAGGTGTTGTTTTGGTCATACACGTATTGCCCTTCAATAATATAAAGATATTTTCGAGTCCGACCAGTAAATATGACTCTACCATATCGTAATTTTCAACAATGTTCTACAGACAAACGCCCGTAAAAATAACGGGAAAGGGACTGGCAGCTGGTTGCCAGTTATTCTCCCGTAAAATCTACGGAATTTTTTACAGTGTATTCAAGGTGGATGGAAGCACTTCCATTGTTTTAACGTCATATTTACAAAGGATGACAACCTCTGCGACTTCCTGTTTTCTTCCATAGAGGATGTAGCCTTTCCAAAATAGGGTCAACACTTAAAAGAAAGAATTCGCTCCATGAGGAGCAAATTCTATCATTTAAGAGTTAACCCGCTGAGATGGGTGGCAAAGTTGAAAAACACAGAGTTACTGTCCCTGAAGTGTAGCCATATGGGCTATCTGCAGATGATTACAATAACCAAAAACGCGTTTCAGATTATTCGAAATACACACCGTAGACATTAGCAATAGCTACGAGACTGGAGTTCTTGTAAGTATATGAGGCAAAATTGTCTGTACTGTGGTTCCAAATGCATCTGCTGGCTATTTCCATTCCTTGTGCTTTGTTCTCTGTTATAATTACATTGCAAACAAGTTTATATCTTGGGAACTCCAATGCTTTAACTTTACTTTTGATGTCAGCAGTCAAATCTGTTGTCAGCAGACGACAATTTTCGTTTGAATAATCAACGTCACTTAGTCGATTTTCAAGCGTTTCTTTTAATAATGATTCCACTTTATTTATTGCAAAGTATTTCCCGTCGTCTGGTTCAAGTTTATATGTGTTTTCCAAACGAGGTTGAAGTTTTTCGGTTGGTTGTTGACGTGAGCGGCTGCTGCTTTGAGCCAATCGCTGCCATGCACGTGTGGCTACCACTAGACGGAAAAAGTTTATACGTGGTGGTTTTGCTCGATTTTGTCCATCTGACTTTATTGACGTCTGATCTCCGCTTGGATGACTACGTCTAGACGTCACTGATAACTTTGAACCCTGAAATGAAAAGATTAGATTAGCTTACTGCATTTTCCTGTAGAGTAGAAGTAATTCTTACAGTGTTTACCTGTATAGTATTAAGAATTATGAACCCCGGGTGTAGTCTTGACGAAAAGGTTTAATCCGAAAGATCTCTCGACATACAGAGCTTAGACAAAGCATTCGTTAAGTTATGACCTTGCCATTGAAGAACAAATCTTTCACAAAAGATGGGAGCTACAATTATGAAAAAAGCGCCAGTAATTTTACAAACGCTCTGGAAATGGACGAAAACAGATATTAGGCGGTAGCTTTGCTTGCCTAAAGTGACAAAAAAAAACGGTTTCCCACCCTCTGTCGTGTTACATTAGTAGCTTAAGCTCTGGGGCCGTATTCATAAAACGACTTAAGTGGTTGCTATGCTGTTGCTAAGGCTAAATTTCTTTGAAGGAGATTCCCTAAAACTATGAAATTTGCTCTGGAGGAACAGTCTTTGTAAGACTGTTCCTCCAGACCAAATTTCATAGTTGTAAGGAATCTCCTTTATAGATATTTAGCCTTAGCAACAGCATAGCAACGACTTAAGTGGCTTTATGAATACAGCCCCTGGTCTGCCGATCTAGCCGTCTCGGATTCGAGACTCGATGGAGGCGGAAATCTTTCAAGCCGTAAACGGAGTTCCGTTGCACACAGCCTCTCATTATCACCCTCCCATGGCCCTGATATGACTGAAATACTGTTAAAAAGCATGCAAATCGCAAGTCATCCAATTATCGATCGATGAGAGAAAAACTATCTCGAAATGCACAAAAACAGTTTGCCTTGTTTGCTTGAAGTGATAAACCCATTTTGTCCACCTCTATAGTTAGTTAATATCTGAAACCGTTTTACAAACCAATTTAGCAAAGCGCTTGTACAAATCATCCATACTGGCAGGTTGTGGTAAACTGTCATCTTACATGTAACAAGGAAGCCCGTTTTGTTAAAAATAAGGTACCCTGTTATGTTGGTAAAGCAATTTTCGAAAAAGGAAAATGTTAGCAATAAGTAGATATTTGCACCTTCTCCAGAATATCGCTGATTATATTGGTCACAAAACATGAATAATTAATAATCAAAAGAAAATGAATATATACATAAATAGCATAAAAATTGTGACATAATGTTTTCGTCATATGTACTGGTGTAACTATACTAATCTGCAGCCGTTTGAGAAAGTCAGCCTACGTAAGTTTTAATTGAGATATTGACATACAGTAAAATCAACCAGAGACAAACTGCTGAAACTGCCAGAACAAATATTATCCCAATGTCTCAACAACCTGTTAAACGTTACTTCAACGAATGTAAACAATACAATACAATACAATACAATACAATATGTTTTATTTGGCATTAAACATAATACAATGCTTTTAGCCATAACAAACATATGAGTGAGCATATATAAATACACAACATTTAACTGAGAAGCATAAGTGCCATGACATCAAAGGCAATATATACTAATAGAATATAACGTATGTTACATTATATGAAACTACGGAGCATTTCGTTTCTTGAATGCAAAATAGATAAATTTGCTTAATTTGTTTAAAGTCTTCTTGGACGAGGTAGACATCAGCTGGTCAAATTTATTAAGTGTTGGCCAGTTACAAAAGTAACTGTTAAAATATTTTCTTCGTAGCTCTGTATAATATGGGCATACCAACAAAACGTGATATTCGTCTTCTATTTTTCTCATGTTACAGAAGTTACAGAGGCGTTCTTCTCTGGGTAAACCGTTATATCGACCTGTTTCAATCAGTAGGTTGTGTGAGCTTAGTCTGAATCTACTCAGGGATATTCTATATTTATTTTCAGAGATAGTGTCTAAATATTGCTCCGCCCGACATTCTTTTTTATATCTTCGATATAAGGTTAGTTTATGAGATTCATTTACGGAAGTAATAATACCTTGATTACACTGATCGAACAAGCGCTGACGAATCTGAGGCATGGGAATACACGCTATGTGATCTTGATCGAGCCATACGTTTGAGAAGCCAAGTCGTTCTAGGAGAGATTTTATGTGAAACGCCCAGTTAAGATTATTATATGTGTTACCGTGATCTGCATCATCTCGTAACATACAGTACACTGAGCGTAATAATGGGTCCTGCGACATCATAACTTTCGTCCAATAACTCAGCATTCTTAGCTGTCAAAAAACAGTAAGTGGTTTTCGGCCTAATTCCATATATAGAGCAGAAAGATTGGTTGAGCGCTTTACACCTAGTATTGAACGACAAAAGCGAGTATGTACACGTTCTATATCATCTGCTTTATTGTAACCCCATACCTCCGATGCGTAACTTAAAACAGATCCTACTAAAGAATCGAACAATTTAAATCTTTCAAGGACAGGCAGTTCAATATTCGACAACGTTTTATACAAATTATGCAGGGAGTATGTGCCGTATTCAGCTATGCATTTTTGAGTCCTATACCAGTTTCCATTTTTATAGAGCATAACACCTAAGTACTTGAATGAATCGACAATTTCCAGTTCATTATTATCGTAGAAAAATGCTTTGTTAACGGTTTTGCCTTTTTCGAATATCATAACTTTAGTTTTATGCGTGTTAACATTCAGATTCCAAAATGAGCTATACTCTTGCAGTTTATTTAACATACTTTGTAAGGTATCCGGTGAGTTGGAAAATATAACCGCATCGTCTGCAAACAGGAGCAAAAATATATTAATATCGTTAATCCTAACGCAAATTTCTTCATCTACGTTCAAGTTTAAAACTAAGTCATTTATGAAAAATATGAAAAGAATCGGGGACAAGGGATCCCCCTGTTTTACACCGTTATGGGAGGTGAAGAACTCCGAATATTTGTTTTTGTATTTTACACAAACTTTTACCGACTCGTACATAGCTTTCATTGCATTAACCATTGTTGTACTACACCCATCACGTAATAACTTGTACCATAATAATTTCCTGTCTACCGTATCGAACGCTTTTTTATAGTCAACAAACGTACAGAAAAGCTTTTCGTTATTGCTAAGCAATTTACTTATTAATGAATGAAATATAAATATGCAATCAACTGTAGACTTATTTTTCTGAAACCCGAACTGGTTATGGATAATCTTTTCATTTACAGCTGCCCATTTCATTAATCGATCATGTAAAAGTTTTGAGTAAAGTTTAGCAAGAATGTTTATTAATGCGATGCCACGATAATTGTTAGTATCGTCGACGTCCCCTTTTTTGAAAATCGGGGTAATATAGCTTTCAGTCCATGATTGTGGGTATGAACCTGACTTAAATACCGTATTAAACAATTTTGTGATAAACGGTGTTATTAAATCAACGCTGCATTTAAAGATTTCAGAGATGAGACCGTCAATACCGGGCGATTTATTAGATGCAAGCGACATGATAGCACTTTTAACTTCATTAGGCAAAATTTCAGCATCTAAAATTTCATCTGACTGAAACTGAAATTCCGAATTAAGATTTCTGTTATCATGAGTTGCATCAGCCCCAAAAACTTCGGAGAAATGCTCCAAAAAATCATTTGCTGACAATTTATCGGAACCAGTTTGAATTTTTGATGAATATTTCTTTAAATTTTTCCAAAAAGCTTTTGGGTTAGATTTTGCCATATTTGAAATCTTTTGACCTTCATTCCGTTTAAATTTGTTTTTGGCTCTACGTTTTGCTTGATTAAATTTTGACCGGCATTTCGTAAAATTTATTCTATTCTGCTGAGTTCGATTATGAGAAAACAATCGTTTTGCACGATTAAAGTCTCTTTTAGCCGAATGACACTGTGCGTCAAACCACTTGTTTTCTTTTATCGGTTTCGAGTAGTTTTCAGTATCTATGCTCTTGCCAAAATGTTTATCTGAGCAGCTGTAAAGCGAATCTGAAAATTTACTTAAAGTTACATTGATATTATTTTCGCTGTCGTCTTGCTCTAACGATAAACTTAAAGATTCAAATAAATCAGTTAGATCTGAAACACTATTTTGAAAGTCTACGATTTTCTCATTGTTCCATTTTAACTTTCTAGAATATGTTTGCTCAGAATTCGCTTTATTATTGCAACTCGTTTGTTTACAATTTAGTCCAAAAGAGATTCCAGCATGATCAGAAAACTCCGTAACATCACATATCTCAAACTATGAAATAAGTTCAATATCTATTAATGGTACCAACAAATAATCAACAACACTGCAACCTTTCTCCCCGTAAAATGTAAATTCTCCAATGTCTTTATCTGACCCTAATCTCCCATTCGCAATAAGTAGATTTGTGGTTTTGCACAATTCTAATAGTCGCCTACCGTAGGCATCAGTCACGTGGTCTTTACTAACACGCAATGAAATATCGTTATGTCGAATATTATCATCAGGTCCCGCTTCGATATAATGATCGTACAAAATAAAATCGCAGTTTGATTCAGTTCTACCATTAAAGTCCCCAGAAACAAGAACTTTTCCCAAAGTTTGATATTTTGCTATACCAGCTTCCAATAATTCAAAATAGTCAATATCTTCATGTCTGTATATTCGAGAATTTTTTTTCTCTGGCATACAAATAACCAATAAAAGTATCTACATTGGATTTTAAAAGTTTGCTACTGATTTTCTGCCAAAGTAAACCATAATTATTTTTTTCAGCAACTGATACATAGTCTTTGAGTGATGACTTATAATAAATAGAAATGCCTCCGCTGTATCTACCCTTTGTTGTACCTAACGATTTACTCGCATAAACATGATCACAGCAATACCCTTCAATGTCATAATTTATATAGTCATTTTTACTTAACCATGTCTCTCCAAGAAAAATAATATCAAAACCATTGATATAGTTGAAAAAATCAATGTCAGTTAATTTTCTCTTTAGGCCCCAAACATTCCAGCATAGTAAGGAAAGTTGCTCCTCTTGACCCCCCTACGGGGCTTGATCAGCACGGTTTGACGTATTCGGCGCTTCATACAAGCGACCGTTGATATAGTGTTTATCAAGAACAAACTTGCACCTGTTACCCTTTGCGAGCTCAGCTTCAAACACTGAGTATAATGGTTTGCGTTTCTCCATTTCATCATATGGAATCTGCGGTTTTACTGTGAAATGTTTATTTCTGAGTGCTGCCCTTAGCTCATAGGCTTTTGTTCTTATCGTCTCCCTATCACCGTATCGGTTGAATTTAACGACTATGGGTCTGACAGATCCGACCTTCACCTTTCCTATCCTGTGAGCCCTATCTATGACAATACTATCAACAGTGTCGTGGGTTAACTGCAGCTCTTCCTTGCAGAATTTCTTTACTTTCTCAGAACAATTCTCATCCTGTGTTTCCTCTAGTTCGAGAAAGAGCAAATTGTCACGCATACTTCTGGCCTCTAAATCATTCAGTTTATCCTGAACCCTTTGCTTCTGATTCACACAGTCAGATGCTTTCTGTTCTAAGACCGAGCACTGTTTCTTTAAAGCACTGATAGAACTTTTTGCTTCTCTTAGCTCTTTCTTTTGCTCTTCATATGTAGAATTCAGAAACTCGCAGCTCTTTTCACAGGATTTGGCAACATGTTCTACTTGAGTAACTTTGGTCTCAAGAGTTTCTACCTTTCTATGTATGGTATTCAGAGTCTTTTCCATGCCGCTGAGCTTACTTAGTTCCTTTTTCATTTCAGTCATATTTTGCAAAATCTCATTTGCCCAGTCCGGTCTAAAGTTCGAGTTAATAGTCATTTGGCTGCCCATTTGGTTGCCCATCTGTGAGGGGGGCTGCGGCGGGGGTGAGTACGAGAACATCATTGGTGTTGTCGACTGGCTTTGCATGTTATTTGAAGCGCCTTGCATAGGCATAAACTGGCCCTGCATATTCTGCAACCCAGGCACATTAGAATTTTGTGTATTCATAGTCATAGTATTTGTACCACTAGTCATTAACTGAGAAGTACTCACCCCAGCACATTGATACACATTCTTTTCATTGTCCCCTTTTGATTTCACTCGACATTTTTTCCGTTTTGGCTGTAAGTTTTGTGGGCTTGTTTTTTTTACCGGATTTTCGACCCGACATCAAAATATATCATTATCCATCAAAAATATGTCCAGAAAATCCCACTATTATTATCAGAATATCAAGTTTTTGATATATTTTCCAGCACAGCTCTTAAACACGACCAGCTCACTCAAGAACGATAACCCAAAAAAAAAATAAAAAAAAAATAATAAAAAAAAAACAGTCTTGTCACATGGCCGGTCACGTAGCTTACACTTTACCTAATTATTCCGCTTCAAACGAGACCGCGTTAATACACAGAAAGGAAAAAAAAAATCTTGTTGACGCTTTTTCATCGTTGAAAATAAAAGAATTGGGCCGTTCGTACATGTATTTAAATATTTCGATACTTACTTTTTCTATATTGACCAAAATAATAATATACCCTTAATAGCTTGGTTGGCGAGTTTCGAGCCAATAAAAATTGTCCGAATCACTTCATATTAAGAACTGGAGGGAATGGACCTTTCGGAATTATTACAAAGGACCTACCGATCTTTTTATAATCCTGTAAGGATTCGGATCTGGGACCACCATTTGATAGGCCATCGTTTATTCCATTTTACACATCATTCAGGAGTAATGATCGAAAGTTTGTTGTCGCTGGGACGACCTCCTGACATTTACCGTCTTTACCCTAAATATTCAGACAGTCGGTCCAATTACCGTAATTGTTAAAGTATAGGACCAATTGAGTTCAAAGGCGATGTGTCAAGAGGCTGCTTGGGGAACGGCAAGCAATGTAGACCAAGATGAAACTGCTCCCTAGGAGCAGTTTCATCCTGGTCTACACTGCTTGCGAAGTTCTTCTGTCCCAGCATTTTGAGGTTTTTAAGGCAATGATTGAAAGTTTTGGATAAGAAGCAATAAAATATGCCATTGTTAAGCTTATCTTTCATATGAATTGAAAATAGATCCGCGTGGCGGGAAACAGTAGCATACATTATGTGCGTATATCTAGGTTTTGAGATCAGTTTGCGTACAGGCACAGCCTGATCGGAATCTGGATTTTTGTCTATATTGGTCTTCCAGGACCTGCCGATCATCGATGCGAAAAGGGAAATGTCTGATCAGACAGCGCGGTTGCACATGCAGAAAGGTACATTTTTTCCCGTGCCGCAGATCATTAACAGTGATATATCATCTGTCCATACTTTAATGAAACATATTTATTTGATTTTCAATATGAAGTGCCACTTTGTCAAACTATAGTGGACGAAAATATTTGTCTGAGATCAGAACACTGGACCTTAGAACATATGCAAGGAGGACAAAAATCCGATCAGAAAAATTCAGAACAGTATGTCCATTGATGTTGGATCAGAACCGTTGCTGTTTGCATGAAAACAGTCTTACAGAATGCATGCACATATATGCATTGCATGAACCTGATTTTGAAGACTATGGTGTGCTTTGAGTTTTGACCTATATATATAGAATGCCGTTTATGAGAAAAATAGTGGGGCAAATAAAATTGACAAGCGTCAAGGTTGTATTTGAATGGCCTTCTTGAAAAATTAATGTAAATACTGTCAGATTGTTGTGTTACATGTAGCTATCCCCACCAAATATATTAACATCCTTTCAAACTACGGCCTTGTTTGATTTCATTGAAATATTATCACTTTTTTAAGTTTTCAAGTGCAGTTTTCCGTAAACCTGCACTTAATTGCATAATTTCTTCATTTTGCTGGAACAGTAATATGAATAAGTGGTACTTTTCTATACAGAAGTGTTCCTTGTCGTATTTAATTAAAATTTGCATGAAAAGCACTTTACAACCTTTAAGAAAGTATATGATTTACTCAAGCTTTAATTGCTTACGTTTGCAAAAGGGGTTCGACGGACGAGAAGATAGCCATCCATTTTCCAAAAAAAAAAAAAAGGGGGGGACTTAGGCAAGGGAAATACAGTGACTTTAGCTTATAGGATAAGCAGGCTATGTTGTCCGTCCGTCGATTGTCCGCCCATCAACATTTTCAATCTCTGGGCCGATTAAAGTCAAATTTCATATGTAGCCTCCACAGGTTTGGTGAACGAAAATGCAAAATGCAATATCTTTAATCGCTCGTGCTTGTGGAAAGCTGTATTGATAATAAACCAATAACTGTTCAGTATAAACTGCTCAAAATATTTCAAGGAATTCGTAATATTTTGCCTTAGATAACAATGCAACGAATTTCCACTTTCAGGATCGAAAAAGATACGGAATTTCAAATTGATTTGCCTATTGTTTTAAAGAGGTTACTGACGGTACAAGTTTTGATCCAATATTTATCCTGTCCATGGCCATGGACTGGTTTTGTAAAGTGAAATTTTGAAAACACTTGCAATTTTTCAAAAGAAAAAGGGAGAAAACAAAAACAAAATCAAAACATCAAACTGAATGTCTTACAAGGTGACATGTTTGAAAGGATCTTGAACTCAAGTGTATGAGATTTTACAGACTTCCATAAAAATGCCTCAGTTTAAGAGAATTTGAAAATTGCAAAATTTGTTCAAAGGAAATGAGCAATGCATCATTCGTATTGAAATTCTTATTAAGTTCGATCCCTATCTTTCTTTCTATATATACTGCTACACTCTCTCAGCAGGTGTACATGTACTTCTGTACACTCCGGTGTTGCAGGATGAAAGCCTACATATAGCCATTCAGCTATAGTAGGGATCTTTAACCTGCACAGAGGATGACTCTCCCTGTACAGGGGGCTTCCAGTGATGCATAAGAATGGAAAAATCTTGGCAACTGGCGGTCGAGTTTATATGCCGCTGAACTGGGTTTATGTTGTAGAAATGTCACTGGGAAAATATCATCTGCTCCAGCAGTGTACTTATGTCTACAACCTTGTAGAACTTTTCAATTTTAGGTTCAGATCACTTTCAATCCCAATAAAATATTCATTAAGAGAAAACAACATTTCATTTTACTATTTTATTACCTTATAAGGGCGCGCACCACTTATAGTTAAGCACTATTTGGATTGCATTACCTGTCGAGAAGATTTGAGTCTTGACACGAAAGCAATGACCCACTTGGTATACAAAATTGACTTTTTTTGTGTGCCCAGTGGGAAGTAAGCCTATTTCTTGCGAGACTTTGCGCCTTTGAATTTGAAACTTTTTCACGAGTTGCTGCAATGAGAATACATGTATATGCAAAGAGCAATAGTTCAGTTTTATTGAGAGTACGATTTCTCTTTGTCACTATTCATTCGCAGGCTGATCCGAGCCTTTGCTGTTCGGAGATGACTTGATTTATATTTTTTGTGTGCCTAGGCGGATTTAAGAGCTGTAAAGCGCTTATTTTGGCGGTTACGGTATTTTGGCGATATTGGCGGTTTAGGCAAAGAGCGCTAAAATATTAGCCCGCCAATTTTACATAGATTTAATACATGTACATATACATATGCACGGCATAACAGAGGTTTATTTGATGGGTATTTTAATTTTTTCTATACCTTTTCATCAAGTTAAACTATACACAGTGGAATCTATTAGAATCGCCTCGATGAGGCGATTCGCCTCGATGAGGCGATTCTAATAGATGCCACAATGTATAGATAAAAGAATAGTAAGAAAATTATTACAAATGTACTTCAGATTTTCTTTACTACATCAAGGCCGCCAAAATTAACATGCACCAACATGTCATTTTCTTTTAACCGCGAAATTTTGATACCGCAGATATTACGTGTTTTACAGTAATTGCCTCTCAATATCTTAATAAGCAAACATATTAGAATTCTAACTCTTTTGATTAAAAGTTAATGACACTTCAAGTATCAATTGAAAATTCGGTAAACAACTCCTGTGCTGTATTATAGCTTACTGCAATAGTTTTAAGTACGTTTATGCCATAACAGATAGGCTTGTATAGTTCTGGCGTGCAACTTCAAATCTAAGGTCGTGGGTTCCATCCAAAATCGTGCCAAATGAATTTTGTAACCCGTCTGGACAACAGGCGCCTACGTGACTTTTTGTATGCAGCGGCTCTACATAAACTGTGCGGGCAAGTCAAACTTTCTACTGAACAGACGTCTCTGTTAAGCTCAGTACCCTGTGACTTTAATGAGCAAACAACAACAGACAACAAACCATTTTGAGGTAGAACCTCGTATTCTTCATTTGTTTATAAAATCATTTGCATTTAGGTCCGGTATTCAAGATTCCTGATTTAACCTCTGGAAAGAAAGCTATGTCAAAGAAACTAACATTCCGAGTAGTCACAGGGTATAATCGATTCCGCTAATTTTCGCTTCCTGCTGAGACTGTACATCATATTTGGCTTCCGCCGACACTGTCCGCGATCTCTTGCTTCCTGCCGAGACTTCTGTACATGATAAAAGGCTTTCTGCAGAGACTGTCCACGTGATTCTGCTTCCTGCCGAGGATCTCGGCGGGAAGCAGAGTCACGCGGACAGTCTCGGCAGGAAGCCATTTTACGAGGACAATAGTCTCTGCAGGAAGTAAGAGTTCGCGGACAGTCTCGGCGGAAGCCAAATATGACGAACAGACTCTGCAAGAAGCGAAAATTGGCGGAATCGGTTATACCCTGTGGTGGGTCATCTAAGGCAAATACTGCGTGCAAATCCAGCAACATGTACTCGTATAACTGCTGTCAAACTGAGCAGATACAATAACTTTGTAAAACAAGAAAATCTCTGGCAGATAATCAATGTCTGAAAAAGTAACATTAATGCAGTAAACACATCATTTACTCCCTCGTATTTCATTACGAAATAATCAAAAAATTATGAAACTGGTTAGTTGTATACAACATAATTAAGATTTGTTCAAAAAATCTTCAGCGAAAACATCTTTGTTACGGAGGCAGAGACGATATATCAATGCGTTCCCTTCCTGAATATTTTTAAGAATATTTTGTCGTCATAAATTGAATGACTCCCACGGGCGTTTCTGCAAGCATGTTTTGAATTTTATGATTGGTGGAGTAAATAACTTTACAATAGCACCAACCTCTAATCTGTGCACGTGAGTTCTTTTCAGCCAATAACTGTCTGAAGTCGATTAAAGAAAGGGCTTGAAATTATTCACGATATAACTTTAACTTGATTAACTATGATTGCTGGGCGTATCCAGTCCTCATTCTTGGCGGGAATAGCGGACCGCTATTGGCGCACTTTTTGTGTATTTTCTGAAACTCTCCTATTTTCAGTGACCACCACAAAGTATAAATTTGGCAGATAAATGTACTTTTAATAGCAATCATTATTATGCCTAGGATATAATATTTTGTGAGAAATTAAAAAGTTAATAGAAATATAAAGGGTGTAAATCTTTAAATGGCTGCAATGTTCTTACTAGTTTACAGTCAAGTGAATTGCTGTACTGTACCCTAAATTTACTTTTTCGTTGTCTTTAACCATTTACGCCCAGTACACCCTTCTGTCCTTATATATTGGGTGTGTCCATTAATTATTTTAGGGGCGTCTTGTGTATTAATTGTCATTTATTTTGAAGAAACTGCTTTGTATTTTACGCAACCCGTGTGGACCCTGATCAGACGCCGCGAAATGCGGCGTCTGATCAGGGTCTGCACTGTTTGCATATACATGTCTTTTTTGTGGGTTGCTAGACATTAATGGGTTACTCTGAACAAATGCGATAATAACATGCTTTAACCATTTCCAATAAGCTTGTTTCATACAATGAACACGTTTACATTTATACCGCGTTTGACAAATGACATAATCAATAATGCACAGGTGTGAGATTACAAAATAGATTTTCTTTTGAAAGTTTTGCAAGATAGTAAATTTGATTTAAAGAAAGGCTATGCATTCGATTAAGATGTTAAAAAGCCTGAACTTTTGCTGTTTTGTCACGTCATAAATAAGGATGTTGCAATGCAGTCTGTGAAATGTATCAGTATGGCAATAAGAAATTTTGAATTTGATATATTTGAAGTGCACACCTTTAAAGCATTGTAGTGAAGGTCGGATCGAGCGATGATTCCGGGTAACTTTCAGTGCCGTGGTGTCCATCTAATTTGGATAATAGTAGGGCAAGGATCGGCTGTGCTTGCAGCAGGTGCATGATGGGGTTGTTAGGGCTCTTTTACTCTAGTCTATCTTACATGTGTCTTCCTTTTCTTCGCCTCTCTCGGAGACGGCTCGATATAATCAGAGAAACTGTCGCAAAAGGTGTTAATCCAAAAACAACCTACTAACCAAATTCTAGAGCATTATGAAAATGAGCTTTCTAACCCCGCTGATGTTATAACTTCCCTATTCTGTCATGAGTTTATTAAAAGCTTGACTGAGTTTTTAGGTAAATGTTTATGACGATGTGACTGTTCTTTTTTTTCTCGTTTTTTATGATGTTGTTGTTGTTTGTTTTGTTTTTTCCCTCTTTTCATAGCGATATTCCCCAGGAGGCTAAACGAAACGACTCCATAAAGTGTAGCTCCTGGCACCAAGTCTGCTCGTCCATTTTCAGTTAGAAGAAACTTAACCTGCATCAATCTGCACATCAGTCTGAAGGCAACATATACCATAAAAATTCTAAGTGTTAGGACAGATAGGTCTGGGAAAACAGTGCAGACATCAGGCCCCGTGGTTATAAAACTTTTTATGCCCCCGAAGGAACTTCGGGTGGCATATTAAAATCGCACCGTCCGTCTGCCCGTCCGTCCGTCTTTCCGTCCGTCTTTCCGTCCGTCCGTCCGTTACAAATCGTGTCTCAGCTATAACTTTAAAGCCTCCATAGTCCTATCAGTGGTAAAAATCGTCAAAGCACAAATCCTTACAAAATTGGTACAGTCTTCAGAATTGATGATAATATGTCGGTTGCTGTGCTTTTTGTGTCATAACTGGCAAAAAGGAGGAATAAGGTATTTTTTTTAAAAAAAATGACAAGTCTTTCCGTATAAATACGGTTTTCGTTTCTGGTTCCCCGTTGGGCAATGTACTCACACAACAGCGAGACAAGACATTATATTTTTATCATTTATTAAACGACTGTACATTGTATTTTTATCTTCTGTACCTTGTTTTGTTACCGCTTGTACCTTGTATTTTTATCATGTAATGAAACTTGTGAAATCGAAAGTAGGTCAATTTAGTTGCCAACTAAAATGACCTAGATATTTTTCAAATCGTTTTTATGAGAAACTCAAGGACGTTTTAATTTTTCAAAGCCGGCCAATTACGATCAAATAAAATGAAGAAACTGTATTAAGAAGCTTGCAGCGATACTTCACGATAAAATATTTCATGTTGATAGAGCAATGGGGCCTTTAAAACTACTGGAGCAAATTTGATGAAACTTCACAGATAGATAAAGGATAATGTCAAGATGTGTCGCGCATAAGTCTTAGGTCCCTACGCCCAAGGTCAGGGCCACAATTGGGTCAGAGGTCAAACTGTCTTAAAATCGTGTCTCAGCGATAACTTTAAAACTACTGAAGCAAATTTGATGAAACTTTACAGATTGATAAAGCATAATGAGATGGTGTGACGCGCACAAGACTTAGGTCCCTTCACCCAAGGTCAAGGCCACGGTTGGGTCAGAGGTCAAATTGTGTCTCAAAATCGTGTCTTAGCAATAACTTATAAACTACCGAAACAAACTTAATGAAACTTCACAGAAAGATGAAGCATAATGAGAAGGTGTGTCACACATAAGATTTAGGTTACCACGTTCAAGGTCACGGTCACAATCACGGGTCAAAGGTCAAATCTTGCCTCTGCAATAACCTGAAACCTGCTGAAGCGACTTTCATCAAACTTCACAGAAAGGTAAACCATAATGAGGAGGTGCGTTATATATAATATTTATGGTCAAGGTCACAACCAGGACTCAAAGGTCAGTTTAAGGGGGGGGGCGTTCAGGTGCATTTGTTACACACTGTAACATTTCTTGTTTTCATTCTCAACTCAGCTGAACATGAAATTTTACCTGCAAATAAATAGCAAATTACTGAAAAGTACCGTTGTTTTCTTACTCAGTTTAGCTGAGTATGAAATTTTCTCTGCTTATTAATATGGAAATGCCAACACATATTTATCAGCAGAGAAAATTTCATGCTCAGCAGATTTGGGCTCGAAAAAGTTTTATAGCCTCGGAGCCAGAGTGCTCCTACAAAGAGCAGTATTATAAGGGTATTTACTACATGCCACGCCACCTTTATCTTTTGAACACATTACTGCATTGTAAAACTAAATTGTTCCACTATTAGAACAAATTACGGTAATTTTTAGAATTTTTACATTATACAAAGTAACGTTTTCTCCAGTACTAGCGCCTAGCTACCCCGTAGGTGCTGCTTGTAACTTCCAGTGCCGGGACGTCCCACTTATTTGAATAGTAGTAGGGCGAGGGCTTACTGTACTCGCAGTAGGTGCGGGTGGGGTTTGTTTGTACATTCTTTTCTCTAGTCTTTCATTTCTCTCTTCTTTCTCCCTCTCTTTGGGAGACGGCTCGATATAGACTGAAATACTGTCTCAAAGGGCCATTAAACCCAAAAGAACCAACCAACCAACCTAGCTACCCATATACAATCATGAAAGAAACATGTTACATTAGATAAGAAGTAGCTAGCATGCAATGGTAGACATATTGCTATCACGCTATGTGAGAATTCTTTGCTATTATCAGTCTTCGTTTCATCAATATCTCATATATGTCATAGAAAAGCATGAAAAGCTTTCGCAATTTATTGCTTTCACATGCGATTAGGATATTAAATTTTGAATATACTTTCCTATAACTGTCGTAGAGATAATTCAATTAAGACTGCAATAAAGAAATAACACGTAAGTGAAAGCAATTCCGTACTATGGATCCCAGTTTCCAGTACATGTATACTAGAAAGAAGGAAAAGGTTGTCTACATCCAGGAAGAGATGTACATGCAGACTGGGGACACATTTGTGGATCCGACTTCCATGCCGAGACTGTTAAAGATCCTTTCACAACCTACCTCAAATACTAATGAATACCTTTGGCTCCTGCAACGTGGCACAGCCCAGATGGGAAGCATCACAACCAGGTTTACTTACTATTCAGAGCTTAATGGTTAATAAGCGATTTCCATCCCTAGGACAAGGAGCTTTTCTTGAGCAAAAATGGAACGTGATAATGACCTGGTTATGATCGTCCTTAGAAGGCTAGAGAACAAGCCATGTCAAGACTTAGGTGAACCTGAGGGATCCAGATGTAGCATGTATATTTCAAGCAACGACAGGTGGGATGACGACATGGACATAGATACATGTAACTTTTTAACTAGCACGTTTGAATATGTATTGAAACTCTGCACATTCGTGTTGGCTGGAAATGTTGGTTGACCACTGAATATTCATTACACATTAACAGGCTCAGCTGAACATAAAAATGTACACATCAAACACCTTAAACCTGCAAAAAAAACATCACTTTGAGTTTTCAGCTAGCTTGCTTTTGACAGTTTACGCTCAGCTGACTTTAGCTTAAAGTCATTAGACCAGATTCTGATGAGTAATGGTATTTTTCATAATGTATCATCTCCAACGGACCTGTACTATTTGTAACTCTTGGTTGGTTGGTTGTTTTGGGTTTAATAGTCCTTTGAGACAGTATTTCAGTCTATATCGGTCCGTCTTCCAGAGAGAGGGTTGGTTGGTTGATTTGATGCTTAACGTCCACGGTAAACAACTATGGTCATGTCGGGACGGTCAGTTAACCTAACCACACTATTCCTGGGCAGGCTTAGACCTCCTAAGCGGTTAACCTGTACTAAGTGCACATACTTTCGCCAGTAACTGACAACTGCCCTTCTTGAATCAGCGGAAGGAGAAACGAAAGTATGTGGCCAGACCGGGATTCGAACCCAGGACCTCTGACTTACGAGTCAGGTGCCCTACCGATTGCGCTACCCGGCCCGGCTCCAGAGAGAGGGAGAAAGAAGAGAGAAATGATAGACGAGCAAAAATGTCCAAACAACTCCCACCCGCACCTACTGCAAACACAGTAGGCCATTGTCCTACCATTATCCAAATCACTAGGACGCCCCGGCACTGGAAGTTATACCCAGCACCATCGCACCACCCAACTCTTGTTATAAGAAGAGTCAGATTTACATTTTCTATAGTTACCTCTCTGTTAGTGGGTTGTCCTACAGATGCTTTGAATTTCGGATGAACTTTATCATGGTCTTTGAGGGCTTGTATGGTTAACTTTTCATTGGCCGCCATTATTCTTGGAAATGCATTTATACCTGAAACAGAATATGTATTATAAGTCACGACACCTTATAAGAATCGTTGTTTGTGTTACAAATCCACTTATAACTGTTTTGAAGTTTTGTCCGAGTTACAATGTACCGTCTGAAAAGTAACCCTGACGGGTTTTTGTCGTTTATTGCATACCATTTCCAGAAAAAAGTGATATTAAACGTTGCAAACGATGTGTTCGACTATTTTTTAAAAGAAATGAAAAAAAAAATTAACTGAAAAGAGATAATGAGCCTCAACATTTGGATCAACACTGTTTGCCCTCTAGTCTTTGGATTCTGACCATTTACTTTTCTGAAAGTTTTCATGCGCCAATTTTGTCGTCTGCCTTTTAGCGCTTTGAAGGTTTGCTATAAGGAGTAGCAGTCAGTGAATTACATAGTTTTTTCGTTCGCCAATGATTATTTCACCGAGTTCCCCATCACTACAAATAACTTTTAACCATTGAAAGGGTCCTAAAAACCTCGGATCATACATCCATCAATCAAGCTAAATTACTGCATGCAAACCTGTACCGCACGCTATTAACCGGCAGGAGCCCATGTTTTAAAAAGAGCATTCACGTCTGTTTATAAGCCGCCTTTGTGGATTTAGGGGTTGCTGCAAAAATATGTCGTGCGCAAACTCAGTCCTGAAGATCTGATGTCAGAAATGACGTAGCATCTTGTCCTGAAAGTGGATTTTTTTTCTTTAAAATTTCGCAACTGACTCTGACCTTATTCAGTTTTTTCTGGCCACTCAGAATAATTTAGGCTCCTTTGTATCTATGATTTTTCTTGTAACCTGCAGTAATAGCGAACAAGCTATCTGACGTCAGAAATGACGTCGCATCTTGTCCTGGAAGAGGATTTTTCTTCTTTTAAATTTCGCAACTGACCTTTATTTCATCCATTTTTTTCTGGCCACTCAGAATTGGGCTACTTTGTATCTATGATTTTTCTTGTAATCGGCAGTAATCGGATCAAGCGTGTTGTCATTATGCCCCGGCTCAAGTTCACTGATTTCAGTGACCGCTTTCCGCCAACATCTTATGCCACATTTTATCGCGATGTGGCACATTTGCTCTTCATATTTATGGTAATTTAACCCCCTCATTTTTATAATTATTTTCAAATATTATAATAAATTACTTCATGTTGATATTACAATTACAAGTCAACAAAGCAATAATTTGAGACAGTATCATTACTTCAGTAGAAATGGGAATTCTTCCACTAATTGTCTAATTCGAAATTTGAGACTTCAATGTCTTGGGTAAATAATTGTAGAAAGCACGGCCATGACCCTGACTATTGGGACAGATATGCTCGTGCAAGAGCCTTGCATATGCTCGTGCAAACAGTGCAGACCATGATCAGACTGCTCATAAGGAAGAGCAGTCTGATCACGGTCTACACTGTTTGGTGTTTGTGTTTGCCATTTTGCCAGAAAACTGGCCCATATCTGGACAGCGAATGTTCAAATTTTATTAACTTTTCAGTATAATATATTTTTGGGATAATATATAGTAATTTGTGATACATTTTGTAGAAAACGATTCATTGAATGAAAGTACGTTGCCTTTTAAATGTCAAAAATGAACATCCAGGATTAAAATTAAAGGCTCCGCTGCATTCCCTTTGGAATAAATAGCTAGTCCGCTTATATTTTGTCGTGAGATACGGCTGCAAGCAGTTTCGTCGTCGTAACTGATGAATATAGTCAAGAGATCCTTCAGGAGCACAGAACACAGTCAAAAAAGGAACATAGGCCATACTTCTAAGTTTCGTCTACTCAAGCCTCATCAGTGACCCTGGCAAAATCTGGCGACGAAAGCCTGAGAAAAGCATTCTGTAATTTCTCGAGTTTAATCATGCTATTCAAAGACTGATAAGTATCAAAAAGGGTCCAAAAAGCGATGATCTAGAATAATGATTTTTGACCAATTAAAAACTTGGTTTTTCATAATATATCCTCTATATGATTCTTAACCAATTAAAAAAATGGTTTCTCAGAATATATCCTCCGATCTCATAGGACAAATTGAGCCGCGACGCGAGAAAACCAACAAAGTGGTTGTGCGCCCAGTGCAGACTCAGATCAGCCTGGGCATCCGCCCAGTCTGATCAGAGTCTTCGCTGTCCGCATGGAGGTAGCTTAAACCTTTAGCTACCCATTAAGCGCTTAGCGAAGAGTCTAATCAAACTTGTCGGATGCCAAGGCTGATCTGAGTCTGCACTGGGCGCACGACCATTTTGTTGGTTTTCTTGCGTTGCGGCTCAAAATGTAATCCGTGCCGTGGATGATGCACCAGAAGACTTTTTACGGCCGCCACACGGCACAACACCAGCTGCAGTGAAGTCAAATTCAAAATCGCCATGAATTCCCTCAAGAGTACAGAACATAATCAAAAGAAGGAACAGCCGTCTGTAAATACGCGAACCGCACGTACTGTGGGGATCAGAGAAAATGCAGATCGGTTTTTAAAATCTACATCAACCAATTATTGTGCCAGTGAAACGCGTGTGTTCTGTCCAGACTGCGCAAGCACACAGGCTGCTAAAGCTTATGAAGATTGTATGGTCACGTCACATATATTCGCTACTTCCAGGCCATGCCTTTTCACGATTTCGGAAATAACACGTACATGTATGAGTGGCGCCCAAAAGGTTTCCTAGCAAACAGCAAGATTCCTTTGCATTGAACACAGGGTTTAATGGATTCCGCCAATTTTTGCTTCCTGCAGAGACTGTACATCATATTTGGCTTCCGCCGAGACTGTCCGCAAACTCTTGCTTCCTGCAGAGACTACTGTCCTCGAATAATGGCTTCCTGCCGAGACTGTCCGTGTGACTCTGCTTCCTGCCGAGAGCCTCGGCAGGAAGCAGAATCACGCGGACAGTCTCTGCAGAAAGCCATTCATCATGTACAGAAGTCTCAGCAGGAAGCAAGAGTTCGCGGACAGTCTCGGCGGAAGCCAAATATGATGTACAGTCTCTGCAGGAAGCGAAAATTGGCGGAATCGATTATACCCTGTGTTGAAGGTTTTTCCATCAAAATATTTACCCCACCGAAGGTATACATTTATATTTGTCGCAAACAAACATGACCTTTCTGACAGTTAGTGTTATAAGTCAGCGTTATGGCCCATTCTCTTTCTTCAGCGCTCCCTTATCTCGGTGCTAAGTGTGTGTAAGTATGTGTTTATTTGTCCCCGAGATAGCATTTGGCTACCAAACTTGTAAATCTCTGTCACTAAGTTTCGAATAAATCACATTTTCGTACATTTGTAAACATGTATAAATCCAGGCTTAACTATTGATAGGACAAATGTAAATAAATCATTTTGTCATTAAAATGAATTAAAATGGAAAAGAAAACTGGGCTCCGCTACTGATAGATATTCCTCAGCACCTGGTTATCCCTTTTTCTACGCGGTTTGGACTCATTTTGTACCGAAACAGTATCAGAGTAGCAAATCTAAAATAAACTCTTTCCAAAGTGAAGATCTAGCTCCAGCATAGGTAACACCTTAGTCAAAGCAGGGGCATATGTATATCCAAGGCCAGTGCCACAGTCGAATGAAACCAGATTCAAACACATTTTTCAAAGTCTGTGACCGTCACCTTTGGTCATCACTTTGGTCAGCAGCAGAATCAAGATGGCGTCGGGGTTGGTTGGGTGGTGCGATGGTGCTGGTAACATAATACCAAATATTGAAAACAAATCCAACTAATATGAGATTTCAAAAACAATAACGTAAGACTTGAAAGCAAATGTTAAATTACGCACGGATGAACAGAAAAACGGACGGGTGGCTGAAGATGAAAAAAGCTATATACCTTTGTATGTCAGAGGTTTAATGGAAGGACATACTATTACATGTACAAGGTAATATCCTAGCACATATTCGCCAAAAATATAAGTCCATGCATCATATTGCCATGTTGAGGTATCCAATTTTGAAACTGAGGTACTTTTATAGTCTTTGTGGACGGCGACTGGGTGAAAACAATGATATAAGGAATAACGCTAAACGTCAGCGGAAGGGTAGGTTTTGAGGGATCATCTGAGTAGAAACACAGAAATATATCTCTCTTTATCAGATTTAAAAAAAAAAAAACATGTATGCTTTGGGGTCTGTTTTCCTGCAACGGAGTCTTGAACCCAGTCAGCATTCATCGTCGTAATTGTATGTCCCTTCTGTATTATTCTTTTGTTTCAAGGTAATTTTCAGCATCCCGCCAACATCTTAGGGTTAATATTTGTCAATAAACACTTTGAAGGTGTTTTTTTAGTTTGATTCGGTTTTCCGATTGGTGAGGAGGGTTGTGTAGACATTGGCGTAGCTGCCTATATGCAAATACGCAGGTGCGTATTGAAATTTTGTCAAAACTGACAAAATTTCAAAACGCACCTGCATATTTGCCTACAGAAATTTTGAATTTGACAGTATTTCAATACCAGCTGCCAAAACAAATGATAATCTGAAATATTTTAGGGGCTGAATTACTACGCGCCTGAAGGTGAACACTAAACATAGAAAAAAAAACTTGGTTTGGCTTGTATCAACACATAGTAACCAACATCTTAACGATGGCAGTGGACTAAAATAACAAAACATGTACCTGTACCCTTCTATTCTCTCTGAAAAAAATCTTCTTTGGTTTAAATTAAAATTCCTTTTTCAACAAATGACAATAAGGATTGTGTGAAATATCTATATTCGATCAACAAGTGAAATAAATTGAAGCTTTGATCGATTTAGCTATAGGCCCTGAACTTAACGAGACTAATTACAGTCAAAGCAAGGTATTTGCATTTATATGGGTTTCAACTTTAAAGGCAAATCCATTAGTAATTTGTTTAGTTTATTTGCACAGACAGATTACGGATAAGAAACCGACAATGAGTTTGATGGAAACAGCACAATAGTCGTGCCACGGAAAGAACGAACAGCCGTCCTACGGGAAAAGAAAACTGAAAACAAAAGCGGAAAGCAAAACTTCAGAACATATTTTTCACCTGTATTTTCTTATCAGGGTGTTCGCAATTCCCTGTATGGATTCCTCAGGGACCATTAACTGTTTGTGCGGACAAGGAAGACTGAGATCAGACTGGGCGGATGCGCAGGCTGATCTTAGTCTCCACTATTCGCATATATGCTATAAAACACGCTTGTTTTCTTGTGACCATCTCAAATAAATGAAGCGAGAAAAGTAAAGGTTTGGGTTACAACCTGGGCCGAAAATAATGTCAATAATTTGGTAATTTGACAGTATAGCAACTTTGATTCATGCAAGTTTGAAGTTGTTCATAACCTATACAAAATATTTACAAAAGTAATAGAAAGAAACTTTAAATATTTATAAGTATTGTGTGGAAGTAAATGAAAATATTATTTCATCAAAGTGTTAGAAAGGAAACGATGTATACATTATAGGCGTGGAAATTTGCCTTAAAATCGGAGTCACAGAAGACAACTAGCTTAGTGTGCCCGTAACGGCAGTGGTTCGAGTACGGTCAGACCATATGTGAGGAAGCAAAAACTACTTAAAGGGGATTTTTGCTTTTCTCCCGCTCCCCTCCCCTTCCCGACCCACCCAGGCAAAAAAAATCTATCAGTCCGATATGTGCGACATGTATAGAAATTGAAGTAAAACCTTAAACCAGAAAACATGATAGAAGTTACAGCCAAGGCGTATACTGTTTGAAAAATGATAACAATTAAGAATGGAAAACGAGCAACTACACTTGATGTGTTTATTCCTCTGCCCGATCCACTTGCCACACTCACCAGAACCATTTCAAACATCAAACGTGTACAACCTTTAATTTCAGAAAGACAACGTACGAATTAGGAAATAAAAAAAATATTCGGACAGCTGGTGAATTCGGACATACCATCGCAAAACAGTGAAAATCCAGCTGAGACGGCTCATATATCAAGATTTCACTGTTTGCCCAGTTAATTTTGTTTTAATTCCAAACAACCAAGATATATAAAGGAAACAATGTCACTGTCCGAATTTACCTGCTGTCCGTTTACCTGACTTGACCCTAACGCTATGGTTGAAAAGCTTTTTTACATGAATTCATCATCATCATCTCTCTCTCTCTCTCTCTCTCTCTCTCTCTCTCAATATTGTACGCACTTCAGCACTGTTACTGACAGTAAATGTTTCCCAAGATGTTCATATACAAATCGTGCATGCGATATTTTACCGTTTATGCATTCTGACTGCTTGGTTTTGACAGTTACTGACATGGCCACGCCTAGACTGCGAAAGGTCTTCGAAATTTTAGTAAATTGTAGTATACCTACAAACTGCCAATGCAAACTGAATGAGGAAAAAAGAGACAGCCTTCATAGTCCAGGCAAACTGGCGATTTTTTCCCTAAACCTAAAACAAATTGCAACAAAAGCTTTTTTTGCATTTTGTTGAGAACTAACATTCACATATGACATATCAAAAGTAGGATAAAATCGGATTATGCAAAAAATATTTTTTTCTGCATTTTTACAAGCGCCTATTTGGGTCTTAAATGTACCAATTATTTATAATGTTTTATATGACATAACATTATTGCTGTGAGTTTTATTTCTAAAAACCTATTCTGTCTCTGCCAGAATATAATCTAGAAGCTAAAGATTGAATTTGGCACATTTTCTTGTTCAATGTAAAGCCATCTAGGTCTAAAAATATAAAGTATATATTACCCCACCCACTTTATTCTCCCTTAAAATCTGAAGTGAATTTTTGAATGTCAGTAACTGAACTGCAACAAGAAATGTATCATATTGATGACTTAGCTTAGCATAAGCATGCTTTAGTTTAGAAAACTGATCTCTGAAGGCATGAGATGCCCGAAACAAAGGCACACAGAGCAGAATACTACATGCATAATAACACAAACAGTGCAACATACTGAATAATCTTTGTAAATATCCTCGGCAGGATTTAAGAAACGAGACCACTAAACATTGCTAAGTACTAAATATGTAAGCTATGGGTATCATGACTTCAGGGAAGATAATTTTCTTTAAAGATTTTCCCATTATAAGTCTACGGGAGCTAATGACCCCTGGGGCGTGGCCATTTTGGGCCCCAGGGGCATGATTGGCAGGATTTTTGTACATGACAACTAAACATTGCTAAATACTAAATATGTAAGCTCTGGGCCTCATGGTATCAGAGAAGAAGATTTTTGAAGTTTTTTTTAGCGATATCGCTCTATATAAACAAATGATCCCCTGGGGAGGGGCCAGTTTGGACCCCAGGGGCTTGATTGGCAGGAGTTATGTAGGGGACCACTAAACATTGCTACATACTAAATAAATATATAAGCTCTGGGCCTCATGGTTTCAGAGAAGATTTTTTCAGTTTGTCCCATTATAAGTCTATAAGAGCCAATGATAGATCCCGGGTGTGTGAGGGTGTGTGTGTGTGGGGGGGCAATTGGGATCCCAGGGGCATGGTTGGCAGGATATATGTACGTGACCACTAACTATTGCTAACCATTGCTTATATACTAAATATGTGAGTTCTGGGCCTCATGGTTTCAGAGAAAAGAATTTTGAAGGTTCTCAGCTATAAAGCCCTATATTAACAAATGACCCCTGGTGAGGGGGCCAGTTTGGACCCCATGGGCATGGTTGGCAGGATTTATGCAGGGGACCACTAAACATTGCTACATACTAAATGTTTAAGCTCTTGGTTTGGTTGGTTGATTTGATGCTTAACGTCCACGGTAAACAACTAATAGTGGAGCAAACTTGATGGGCTATCTTTCAAGGGGGTGGTCTACGGAGTGTAACATTTGTTTTTATATATCAAAATGATCGTCTGGGTCTCTAGTTATCAAATTCAGCGTTTGCCACCTTGGCAAACCTTGCATAACTCTGTAGTAGCCAGTTATTTACGTTACCCCTTTAAATTTTGAATATCAAAAATATTTATTGAAGTCAATAAGAAAAGTATTTCGACTTTATAAATGTATCAAATTTAAATATTTTCTGTAAGAACAGGTAATATGTTACAAATTAGGCTGCTCAGAAAACAGTTCAGAGCTTTGGTGTCGTTACTTTCGTTACAATATATCATGTACCCCTTGACAATTTGAAATTGGAACTTAAGTTGTTGCATTTTACATAGACTCTTTTACAAAAAGGCCCAAAATGATCATTTTTACTTACTATGCAATTTGCCCCTTTCAGTGCGTTTCTAGCAAAACAAATATGAGACCTCTAGCTTTTAAACTTTGTCAACCACGTCCTGTTGAACAGTTACACCTATTCCCTGTTTTTGGCTGAAAGTCATTTTCGTATAAATGTTCGCACAAAAACTGGCTAATTACCAATTTAAACTTGACAAATTGGGGCCTTTTGCAAAAAGATCATGTTAACCATGATATAACACAATAGCTTAAAAATTATTTTTGACCTTACAACACATTTTAGCCAGAGTAACGTACTTAACAGATAAAAATGTTTGCGTAAAGGGTCTGTCATTCACATCAGGAAAACGCTCTTTTCAAATTCTGACTTTGAAACAACGCAGTCATGATAAATATGTTTATTGTTTATCGTAAAATGAATTTTTGCATAGTCGCCTACATAGACGGAAAACAGTGTTATTTACATGACATGCAATCCTCAGCTTGCACCGATGTTCAAATGAAGCCTTCATGAGTTTATCTGTACATGAATTTTTTTTCATAGATATCCAAATAAGTTTAAAAGTTTAAACAAAACCACAAAATATCAAATAACTTGCAATAACGTACAGTTTTGTATTCAGAAAGGTAACGTTTGTAACATTTGAAAAAAAACCTCCCCGAGTTTAAATATTGCTATTGCTAAATATGCGTAAGCTTTATTATTTTGAGTAAAAAACATTTTTAGAACGGCCGGTTTAAATCCACTCATGTAACTCATTATTGACAGTCCCAAGGTGGAGCATCAGTTCTGGTGTATCTATGTCATCATATGTGTTGTCCACTTATCTGTCGTCTTCGAAAACTCGATTTGTTTCATATGTTGATTTGCCATCATTCTGGTGTATAACTGGCATATATGGAAAAAGAAAGAAAATAGATGAAAATGTTGTATGCCTACTTTTGTTTAAGGCTAGCTTTGTACCCATGAACTTGTAAGGGGCTGCATTTTTATCTGGCTAGCTGCTAGTATCGCCTTACTACTTGTCTTATATCTTTATGCAGTTATATCCAGTTTGGTATCGTGGTAGGGTTCTTGCGCAGATAACATTAATTCCTGCTCATTGCCCCTTTACTCTAATTTACCTTTTCTATAAAAACAATGTATAAACCCAAAGTTGCTTGTAGCATATATTTTCACCAAAGTAACGTACATAACAGGTTAAAAAGTATGTGTATTTTTCCTACTGCAGCTACAGTAAAGTACCGTTGGGCTACTGTGGAAAGCTTCCTCGTACTTCATCATATTGAAAATTATGTTTGGAATCATCTGGGCTCAATTTGAGTCAGTTAAGCTAAAGCTGGTGCTAGGGACACCTTATTGCATTATATCAAACAAAAAATATCATTAAAATCATAAATCTAATCTGACAAATCGTTTACATTTGAATGTTGTATACGTTACCTTTTAAAATACCAAACCAAGAAGTCAAAGTAAGTGAATTATCACTGACTCAATCAAAAATGCATTTTGATAATGATTTTAAAGTAATAACAATATGTCATAATCATCTTATCCGTTCCTCTAGGCAATATCATCCGATTTTGAAAGGAATCAGTTAAACTGAGTCTGCTATGTTCTTTCTCGTGTGTTCCTCGCTTCAACATGATCTTCTGGCAAGTCTTTGCAATAATACTGTATTAATATGAAAGAACACACCTCAGTATTTTACTGCTATTTTTTAGAAAGAAACAATATTTATTTCTGTAGATGTTTCCTATTCGCTTCTGAGAGAGCTATAACCTTTCCGAAAATGGTCTGCTCTTAAAGGAAACATTTTTTACAGCAGCAAATTCTTTTTAAAAGTTTTCCCCATTACGAAAGGAGGCCAAAGTAAAATTGGCAGAATAACTTACGTGAAATCGTATCCCTTCACCTTAAATTCTAAGACTGATAAAAACTTAATTAAATTCTGAAGGATGAGTCTCTGGAAGCAAGGGATGAATCACAAAAAATAACAGCAACCTCGGTTTAACTAAGGAATTTAATGTTGCGACACTGCCAATGCCACAAAGCACCAGCTATCTCCTTTTTCAAACTGACTCAGAAAGAGCCCAGATGATTCCATATGACCAGAACATGAAGTACAAGCAAGCATTTCACCTTAGCCACATGCCACTTTACACTAGCAGCAGTTGGGTGAAATCGCTTTTTCTTTCTAAACTGTTATATTCGTTACTTCGTTTTAAATATATTCTATATGGCCAAAAGTAATTAAACTATGGTTTCATATATTGCGTTTATAGGAAATGGCCATTACAGGTAAAGAAGTGTAAAAGGACAATGATCAGAAACTGGTTCAACTAGTGGCACAACCCTCCCACAACACCAAACTAAAATAGTAAGATAACGCATACAACAAGTACTCAAACGATACTAGTGGGTAGCAAAATATACGTGCGCCCATTCCATGCAGATGTCCACAAGTTAGCTTTCATCAAGCATACCCAGGCACACAAAATGTATATTTTCACATCCTTTCTTTCTGTTTTACATACATCAAAATGATGGCGAATAAGCAGACAAAACAAATCAATTTTTCGAACACTACAGATAAGTGGCCAACACAAACTATAACATCGTTACACAACAACAGATGCACCGCCGTGGAAATTTCACTGACAAATTACATAGGGTTGGTTTAAACCAGCCCAAAGTGCCGCTTTAAAAATATTTTTAATAAACTAATGAGGTTTAGACATATTTTTCAATAACAACACATAATCTCAGTGATTGTTTTCAAATAATGGTTACAAACGCTACCTTTCTGGGTATAAAACAGTAAGTTCTGATTAGTAAATTTCTTATATGGTGATATCTTTAATGTCCTTTGGATATTAATGGGGTAAAAAATAAAAGTGTTCTATGTATAGATTAATTCACGAAGGTTTTCTTTCAAGTTTTAGGACAATCTCATCTTTGCATGTCATGTAAATAACTCTGTTTGCTGCCCGATTTAGTTTATTAAACAATGCAAAACTTTCATTTTACAATAGATAATATACATATATATCACAACTGCATTGTTTAAAAGTCAGAATTTGAAAAGAGTTTTTTTCCTGGCGGGAATGATAGACGCTTTATGCAAACATTTTAATCTGTAAAGTACGTTACTCTGGCTAAAATGTGTTGTAAGGTCAAAACAATTTTTAAGCTATTGTGTTATATTATGATTAACATGATCTTTTTGCAAAAGACCCCAATTTGTCAAGTTTAAATTGGTTATTAGCCATTTTTTGCAAGAACAATTTTACGAAAAATGACTTTTCAGCCAAAACAGGGAATAGGTGTAACTGTTCAACGAACGTGGTTGACAAAGTGTAAAAGCTAGAGGTCTCATATTTGTTTTGCTAGAAACACACTGAGAGGGGCCAATTGAATAGTAAGTAAAAATGATCATTTTGGGCCTTTTTGTAACAGAGTCTTTGTAAAATGCAACAACTTAAGTTCCAATTTTAAATTTTCAAGGGGTACATGATATATTGTAACGAAAGTAACAACACCAAAGCTCTGAACTATTTTCTGAGCAGCCTAATTTGTAGCATATTAACTGTTCTTACAGAAAATATTTAAATTTGATACATTTATATAGTTTAAACACATTTCTTATTGACGTCAATCAATATTTTTGATATTCAAAATTTAAAGGGGTAACGTAAATAACTGGCCACTACAGAGTTATGCAAGGTTTGCCAAGGTGGCAAACGCTTAATTTGATAACTAGAGACCCAGACGATCATTTTGATATATAAAAACAAATGTTACACTCCGTAGACCACTATCTTCCTTTTCTAGGCCACTTATGCAATCAAATTTGCTCCACTATAAGGTCATGTCGGGACGGTCAGTTAACCTAACCACACTATTCCTGGGCAGGTCTAGACCTCCTAAGCGGTTAACCAGTACTAAGTGCACATACTTTCGCCAGTAACTGACAACTGCCCTTCTTGAATCAGCGGAAGGAGAAACGAAAGTATGTGGCCAGACCGGGATTCGAACCCAGGACCTCTGACTTACGAGTCAGGTGCCCTACCGATTGCGCTACCCGGCCCGGCCTTAAGCTCTTGGCCTCATGGTTTCAGAGAAGAAGATTTTTAAAGTGTTTATCATTATAAGTCTATGGGAGCTAATGACCCCTGTGGGTGGCCGATTTGGACCCCAGAGGCATGGTTGGCAGGATTTATGTACGTGACCACTAACCATTGCTACATACTAAATATGTAAGCTCTGGGCCTCATGGTTTCAGAGTGGAAGATTTTTGAAGTTTTTTTAGCTATATAGCCCTATATAAACCAATGGGCCCCTATGGTGGGGCCAGTTTGGACCCAAGGGGATGGATTGGCAGGGGTTATGTAGGGGACCACTAAATGTTGCTACATACTAAATATATAAGCTCTAGGCCTCATGATTTCAGAGAAGATTTTTTAAGTTTTTCTCATTATAAGTCTGTGGGAGCTTTATGTTGCCATGGCAACCAGAGTTCCAATCTGATCTGCCCTATACCTTATGCAGTCAATCCCTCACCTCAACAATGCTACACATAAAATTTAATGAAGTTTGGGCAGATGGTTTAGGAGGTATGTTTGTAAGTGTGGAAGACGACGACGGACTACGGACCAAGGCTATACTATAAGCTCACCTTGACAGATGAACTAAAACATTAGAGAACATTCCATATTTTAACATGAAATTTCCAAATTCCATGACCTAGACCTCAAGGTCACTGAGGGGCAAGGGTGAAAAACGTAAGACCGTTATCCTGCATAAGTGAAAGTATCAACTTAGGCTATCAATGGGTTAAAGAGATACGGGAGTAACCTATAACACCCAAGAGGTGGACATGGACGCGGGTGCAAACGCGAAGGCCGACACTGGGGTGACAACTATAGATCTTCCTGAAGGTCGTCTAGGGGATCTAAAACAGTGACTTTTTTCCAGAGGAGTGGGCGGGTGGGGAGGTGGCTGTTAGGCGGGAAGGAGGTATAATTTGTAAATTTTAAACCAGCAAAGTAAACATTTTACCATTTGTGAATGCAAAAATGTCATGGATGTCATCACCTCATATCCCTAAGCATGTCCAAGTTATCTGCATATTTAACCCTCTAGTGGATTATCCTTTCAACACATGAAGTATTTAGCCGGGCCACATAGTGCAGTCGGTAGCGCGTCTGACTCAAGAGCCAGAGGTCCTGTGCTCGATACCCGGTCCGGCTTCTTACTTCCGTTTCTCCTTCCGCTGATTCAGGAAGGACAGTTGTCAGTTACTGGCATATGTAGTTAGTACTGCTTAACTGCATAGGAGGTCTAAGCCGGCCAAAGAATAGTGTCGTAAGGTTAATTGACCGTCCCGACATGACCATGGCTGTTTACCGTGGACGTGAAGCAACAAAACAACACTCTCAGATGTCCCGTCATTTGATAAATAGGAGTTACATCAAGCTGTTTTCTTCTATTATTCTGTCACAGTCTTCATTTAAAAACATTAATTCTGTTTACTATCTTCATTACCATCCATATTGTCTATCTGAATAGAGGTTATGGTAAAAGCAAAATTTGCACTGGTGGGTGGGGTAAACCAATATTAATATACTATATGATCGACCGGTTATGCATAATCAGCAAATTAAATTGTAGACAAAAGCTTAAGAACAGTATATAACTGTTTTATCAACGACTTCTATGGATTTAACTTGTTTAGAAATGATGTTTAGAAGAGGCTTTCCGACCAAAAGCAGCTGTGCAGTGGTTTAAACCCTTCGAAAACATGACATGTGGAAAAAAAATCAATTTTCGCATTCTCCGATTTTGTCCTACTTTTAGTATGTTAAAAATATAGGTCTTAGGAGCTTATTACTGCAAAAAAAACTTTTGTTGCAATTTGTTTTAGGTTCCCCCACAATTTGACTGGACTATCATTTTTATGCATTCACGCATGTTTCCGATACAGTATACTGACATTTCAAATTAAGCAAAGGATACAGAATGAAACTGTCTGATAAAAGATGCAAAAAGATGCCATTTAAAGCGCCGAAAAGGAAAATAGAAAATATTTGCATTTCCAAACAGCGCAGCTCTAGATAAGGCGGCTCACTTGAAGTCCCAATATGAAATAGCTGGGACGCAATTTTTTTTTGCAAACCTGAATTGTGTCTTTTTTGTTTGTTTGTTTGTTCTTTTAGAGTGGGGCAGGAGGGTGCTTTAAGGGTTAATTGTATGGTTTGAGAAGTTTGGTTTGTAAAATGTACTATAGACTGGTGTCAGTCTATTTATATAAATAAAACATGAATAAATGTATGAAAATGGACATGCATATCATACTCTATCACTACATTTCAAAAGACGTCGGATTTAATACCATGTATTTCAAGAATGAGCAAGTAATAGAACATCTTGGTGATAGCATTGTGCCGATTATGTACCTTTCCATCCATAAAGCCAGGACCTAAATACATGGCCTGAATGTCAGGCTAAACCCAGCAGGCACATGACGTCGTAATGACGTCATACTGACGTCGATGCGACGTAATTACGTCGCATTGACGTCATTTGGACGTCATGTGCCCGCTGGGAATGTACTCTTATTGTTGGTTCTACAGCTAATGACGAAAATGATGACGCAGTTTCGTTTCCGAACTTTTGTTTCAAGTGCCATGCAACGAAAACGGTAAACACTTGCAACAGAAGAGACAGAGAAAGTAAAAAAATAATAATAATAAAACCCTTGGTTGTGGCTGCGGCTTATTGTATCACCTTCATTAAAATGTACCGAAAGAGTCGCAAACGAATTACGACATGGAGTGAACGTTTTCACTATACAATGTGGGCATCCTGTGAAAATCTGTGATAAAGTAGACATATATTTCTGTCGACCTCCGCCTCAAAGTAGTCCTTTAGAAAACGCCGCAGTAATCTTGCATTTTCCTTGTTAATTAGAATCGAAATATACTGGACAAAAAAAGTTAGGGGTCAAATATTTGACTGAAGCTTAAATCATGAAAAATAAATTACCCAAAAAATAATTTTCTTCTGTTCAATACAGCTGTCAAATCGGCACAGAACTGCATGAAAAATATTGGAATCGGATCACGTGACACACCAGTAGAAAGGAATAAACAGATATACCCTTAAAACTGAAGTGAAAATTGCAGCACCACAAAATCGAATGTCCGTGATTCTTGGCTTTATCCATGCAAAACCATTGCCAGTGCTCATCATTATCTCTGGGGGTCTGAATATCTGCATGACAGCTAGTCGGTGGACTTTTGGTAAAGCGCTAGAGGCTCATTTGGGGACTCGTTTGCCATTTTTCATGAAAGGCCTGAATTAGCCCTCCAGGAGGTTCCTGAAGCCTCTGGTAATTAGAATTACTGTTTTGTAACATTTGTATCGGATTTAAAACTTGCAATTAACAAGACTTGTCCATACGGACGATAGTCTCTGTCCCAAGCTACTGGTTCAAGATAATAACGCTGCGAGGACGCGCATTGTTTGTGCAATAAATGATTTAATCGGTCAATTTCAGCGAAAACGGTTAGAAACAGACTTTACACAGCTAATTTCCGCACTTGCATGCTGGTAATGAAGCCAAGATTGATGCGATTCCATAGAAATGCGATGCGATAGTCGGCAAAAAGTTACACAAATTTGCAGCTGGGTCATTGGACCCACGTTCTTTTCGCAAATGAGTCTACATTTGAATGCAGATACCCACGATGATGAGAGAAGGGTGTGACGCCTGCCAGGTACACGTCGTGTAGACTATGAATTAAATCGTGTTGCGGAATATGACATGTCTCGAGGAGGGCGGGTGATGGTATGGTGCGGTTGGTTGGTTGATTTGATGCTTAACGTCCACGGTAAACAACTACGGTCATGTCGGGACGGTCAGTTAACCTAACCACACTATTCCTGGGCAGGCTTAGACCTCCTAAGCGGTTAACCAGTACTAAGTGCACATACTTTCGCCAGTAACTGACAACTGCCCTTCTTGAATCAGCGGAAGGAGAAACGAAAGTATGTGGCCAGACCGGGATTCGAACCCAGGACCTCTGACTTACGAGTCAGGTGCCCTACCGATTGCGCTACCCGGCCCGGCGGTATGGTGCGGTATCTGGATTGGCAGCTGTGTGGTCTTGCGCATGCCAGACAGATGCGCTCTGATTGGTGTTCGAGCTAGGAATGACACGTTTTATCCAATTACGAGACCGTGTGCTGAAATTTTTGGCGATGACATCATCGAAGTTCAGGGCAAATGTGGTGGACCAGTACCTAGCGACAGAAACAATCGCCCGCATTGACATGTCAAGTTGATCTCGAATCCAGGTCAGCTTCAAATCCGACTGAGCATTCTTTGGACATGTTACATGTACACCGCCAATCCTGATCACGAGAGGCTTTCTGAAACTCAGGGAGAGCTCATTCAGGCTTTTCGTGAAAAATGGCAAGCGAGTCCCTAAATGGGCCTCTCGGAATTTACCAGAAGCATACCGAGTGGCTGGCATGCAGTTATTCAAGCCCTTGGAGGTCATACTGAGAACTGAAAATGATTTTGCATGGATAGAGCCAAAATTAATGGACATTCAGTTTTGTGTTAATGCCAGTTTTCACTTTGATTTTAGGGGTATTCCTGTTTATTCATTTCTGCCGGTGTGTCATGTGATCAGGTTCCAATATGTATCGTACAATCTTGTGCAGCATTGGTAGATGTATTCAACAGAAGAAAATGATTTTTTGAAAATTACTTTTTTCGAAATAAAAAGTTCAGTCTAATGTTTGATCCCTAACTTTTTTTGTCCTATATATTTATTTGCTTACTTTAAATTATCGCTAACACATATAATATATTATTATGTATAATGTCGAGCGGATACAAAATTCTCTCTGGCTTCGCCTTTGTCAGTTAATATTTCTCCATTTGCCCTCCAACTTCACTTTACACTATACTTAAATCAGTAATGATCCAACGATACAAAAAATATTTCTCACACATAATGATGATGATGATAATAATAATAATAACAATAATAGTAGTAATGACAATAAAAGAGTCGAAAGTCCAATACTGATTAAATAAACAAATAATAAAAATTAAGTTCTCACTTGTGTTTCAAATTCCTTTACTGTTTCACCGACAATGAACCCGTGTCTTGTTCTAATTTAACAATATTGGTCACTCGTTAACTGTCTTCGCGCGGGTGTCACTAAATCCCGTCTTCTATAGTATCGAAAATCAATGCAAATCATTTACCATTTACCGTATGACCTCCAAATTCGGACAGTTTGTTTTATTTTGCTAACAGTGAAGACCAAGATCAGACTGCTCCTTACGAGCAGTCTGATCAAGGTCTGCACTGTTAGCAGTCAGTAACTAGCAAGTTTTGTAAATCATCAGCTACAAAGTGCTTCACATTTTAGGATAATTTCCGAATTGGGTCCCGTACGTAGTATAAAGGTTAGTTTCGGTAATTTTTTTCTTGTTTATCTACCTTCACTAATAGAATGGTTATCTTTTCGATTATAGTCGGGTTCAGTTTGCATATATATTAAATTTCGAGGGTGGTGAAATTAATTCATTCAGTAACTATAAGTTTAGGAAAAATTAGGGTGATTTGTTTCCAATTTATCATACTTCCTTACCTTCAAACAAGGAGTTTTTAAAATAATCTAAAGTTGTATTCCCAAACGGAACCACTGAAAATATCACTGTTATATTTAGGTCACAAAATTGTAACTTATTATATTATATTATATTATATTATATTATATTATATTATATTATATTATATTATATTATATTACATTCTATTCTATTCTATTCTATTCTGTTCTGTTCTATTCTATTGCATTGCATTACACTACACTACACTACACTACATTACATCACATCACATCACATCACGTATCGTATCGTATCGTATATCATATCATATATCACATCACATCACATCACATCACATCACATGACATCAGAAATAGATCAGCTCTAGCAGAGAATTGTTGAGTAATAATTCACTGTTTAGAGGTCAGTTGTAAAGTAGATCATATCACGAGCGCTTCTTTTAGAATTTTAGCGACGACCACTGGCTTTTTTTTTCACACGATGAACGCTGAAAAATTATATTTACACAATATTTTTAGACCCTTCCTGTGCTGTTTTCATAGTAATTTAATGTAGAATATGCAAAATATGCGTGGAAGAAAAGACAGAAACGACGTATTCGGCCTTTACGTTAAACAGCCGTCGACATAACGTGGCGTCAATTTAACATTATGTGGACCAAGCAGAACGTTTGTTTACCTTAGACGTCGCTTGACGACAACGTCAATTTGTCAACTGTCGTTCATCGGTGTATGAAGCCAGTTGCTCTATACGGTTTACCTATGGGAAGTGAGTGGCAAGTGTAACTATTTCTTAAATATTACGCAACGTTACGTTATGTTACGCTATGATAAGCAAACTATATCAATAACAGACATAGCAACAAACAACACATAAAACAACCAAGAAGACCCAAAGCAGCAGTTAACTGAATTAAACTGAACTTCTTTAAATTATGTAGACAAATTGAAGGTATTCCTAGAGATGGGCACTTATTATGCCCCTTCTGGAAGCTGATTTGTTTTTTGTTCTGTTGTGAGAGAGACTTTATGCTGTCTCTTCAGGAGGATACCCAGTCTGCCGTTGTTGAAGCTTTCAATCCCCCCCCCCCCACACACACACACACAATCAATTTTCAGTATCAGGATGGCCTATTGAGTATTGTCAATAACTTCTTTGATAGCATGGTCAATCAGATTTACCTCTCTGAACTTTAGTTAAATAAGTCCGGCGTCCCAGATACCAAGGGCTCATTTTTGGATTTACATTTATCTATATCGGATGGGTTTGTTACAACGAAAATTTACGATAAACGAGATGATTTTGACTTTGATATTGTTAATTTTCCATTTTTGATGGTAATGTTCCCCGTTCTACTTCATTTGGTGATAATATTTCTCAACTGATTTGTTCTGCTCTAATGTCCAGTCGTGTTGATGACTTTAATATTCGTAATAAAGTTTTGACAGCAAAACTTCTCAAAAAAGGTTATAGATATCGTAAAGCGTTCTAAAAATTTTATCGACGGCATTTCGACTTAGTGTCTAAATACATGTATAATGTCGGATTGAAAAACTTTTTCTACAAGGCCTTTCGAAACCTGAATTTCATGGCGACTTGGTGTATAAATTCAGAAAAGTAATTGGTAAAGATGATGTTCCTTATCATTTCGGGCCTCGTACTTTATAAAAACGCCAACCTAAACCTAACATAATAGTAACACAGAGGGTTGGCGCCTGACACCCGTACTGGGACGTCTTTGGTCGGGCCAACCGCGGTTTAACCGGTAAGTTTCTTTTGCTCCGGAATTTCAGTTAACTGGGGGTGACCTAGGATGATAATCTTGTGACCACTAAACCAAGTAAGTGGGAAAGTCAGTACGCTGTGGATGGGCAAGAACAACTTAAAGTACCCTGGATTAAGTCTTTCGGATTACCTGCAGACCAGTTGTCCTCTCCCATATCTCCAGTACAGACGACACCCCCCCCCCTCCTCCTCTGAAGGAATAAAACAAACATAGAAGAACTGAAACCTTATACTCAACTCTAAAATGAATTTCCAAACGATACCGAATTCTGGCCCTAAATTTGAGATGATTCCAATTTTGGTTTAAACTTTATTTATTTGTACAAACACTATAATTATTTGTACAAGCAGTGGTTAACAAAACAAAAGTCTATACAAATGGCTTCAGAAGGAAGTCTGTCTCAAGTTTATTAGTCTCATGAACTGATAAAGGAACAAACGAAAAAGAGCTGAAAGAAACATTTAAATAAAAGGCAAGCATGAGATCTGCATCGCCTAAAACGGCAGACATGGAGGACTATCAAGTTATTAAAGTGGATGGGTTAACTCTCAAGGAAATCAACTCTATCGTTTTCATATTTGTCCTTATTCTTCAGTGGGCTTGACTCTTTAAGAAATCAATTTACTCTCAGACTTCTAGAAAAAATTCTTTCTTTCAAGAGTAGACTTTTGTTTGGAAAGGTTTTGTCACCCAGGAACACAAACAGAAACTCGCAAAAGTTGTCTCCCTTTGCAACAAAATGGCGGATATTGCTGTTGGAGAATCCAAAGACATTAAGATGCCCCAATGATTTGGTAAGATGAGAGGAGAAGAGAGTCAAGGTGAAGATAGGTCTTGCTGAGCGGTATTATTTGCATGTCTCCAGTGATAACTTACGTGGTTTAAATTTAGTTTAATGTAAATAGATCTACATGATCTAGAAGCCATAAAATATTGAACAGTAGCTGGATTGCTTTTATTACTTTATGGATTATGAGAAAGTAAATAAGGAACCATTGTTGTCCGATATAAATTCAACATTTACACACAACAGTTACTGTTTATTAAAGATAGAATAAGCTTAATTCATATGACTTGCTTCTCGAGTTGACATGTAGCCAGGGTTCAGTTTCCCACCTAATGACGAAGATCAACTCTCACTGTAGATATTGTAACACGATGACAATTCAACGTAATTATCCTGAAACCAGAACACATTCAGTGTTTCTCCTGACGCTCTAGCGAATGTGTCAAAGGTCGACCAAGTGGCTCGGAATCTCAGTTGGCAGAGTACTCGCGCGATAAAGTGGCTCGGTAGCTCAGTTGGCAGAGTGCTTGCACGGTAGCGAGAGGCCCTGCCCAGCAGGCCCCGAGGTTATAAAACTTTTTTCGTGCTCAACTCAGCTGGGCATGAAATTTTCTCTGCTGATAAATATGAAAATGTCAACTGATGTTGGCATTTTCATATTCATAAGCAGAGAAAATTTCATACTCAGCCAAACTGAGCATGAAAACAACCGTACTTATCAATAATTTGCTATTTATTAGCAGGTAAAATTTCATGCTCAACTCAGCTGAGCATGAAAAAAGTTTTATAACCTCGGGCCCAGGTACATGATGTTGAAATGGCTTCCTACTAACGTCAATTTGTCCTCATAATTCACACACCACATTGTTGTTTCGTCGTGTCGCGGCCCATTTGTACACACAGTTTAAAATGAATGGCGGAGTTATCGCAAAACTTCCGAAAAAGTGCAGTCTTTTGTTTGGGTTTAAGGAGTGCTGTGGTGTCTGCAGCAGTTTATTTTTAATGTAGCTGAAGTTTTACATTAATCAGTATGATATATTATACAAAAACATATGACCCGAATATCATTGTTTGAGTGTGTTATCCAAATGCAGATTTTTTTTTTAATTTTTATTTGGGAATGCTATTGTTCGTTTATCAGGCGTGTTAATTGCTGAGGAAAGCCAGAACGTTTCTCAGCCACAGGAGGTGAGAAGTGGTCAGTGAGACACGCATACAGAATCAGAACTGTTGACTGGTAATACGTCCAACAACAATCATTCACCAGGGCCTGTGTTCCGGGATGCTAGTCCCTAGCCCATACAAGAGAAATAAGCTTAGTAACTGAATTCGCTGCAGAAATTAGGGAGTCTCTCAAAGAGTTCCAGTCTCTAGTAGTCTGTGGGAAAGAAACTGCTCTTGAAAATGTCAATTGAAGTCAAACATAGGCGTTTAAAATACCACGGAATGGTGCTTCCTGATACGCATGCTTGGGGAAACAAGGTTATTTGTAGGGATACTTGCTCTACCCTTCAGACCTTTTACGAGTCTTCTGTCGTTCATTTTCTCTTTCAGAGATTCTCACTTATGTTTTTCTTGAATGCAGTCATCCTCCCAATTTCATATCTTAATTAATAAAAAGTCTCAAAGAGATTAATAGAATCTATGATGGTGTTGAGGCCGAGACAAGGAAACCTCAGGCTAGTTTTCAGATTATTTAGTCTTATGCGAGGCTTGCCGAGCATAAGACTTAAAAAATCTGAAAACGAGCCTGAGATTGCCTTGTCAAGGCCTCAACACCATCATTGATTATTTTTCTCACCCAAAATCTTATAAAACAGAATATTCATTGAATTCTTAACTTCTTGATGTGCCCATTCCTATAAACTTGAAGCTAATTTTCTATTGATAGTTGACATGTGTTAATTTCACCTTGTGCATGCATTTTTCATGATTGGCAGCTAATTAGAAATCTACAGTGACACTTCCTGTACATCACTGGGTGTCAATTTCATATTCTGCATTCAATTTACATGACTGATAGCAACTTGATTTGTTGAATTAAAGTGTGTAATTAAGTGGGCTGTACTATACAGCAATGATTGGCATTTTGAGACAGCTTTCTGAGCCTAGGCTGAGATAGCAGGCCGAGATAGAAAAATCTCGGACACCTCTAGAAAGGGATATCCTTGTCCAATGGGTGAGAAAAGGAAATATCATCAGACCAATAAATGTAGTTTACATTAAAAATCATAAATGAGTTCCATCAGGAGCAATGGAAACATCCATCAGTAAGAAAACGGATCAGACTACGTAGTTTTGGCTAACAAATTCTAATCAGTGACTCTGTAATGACCTGACAACGAAAGTCAGGGGAAAACATTATCATAAATTTGTAAACGTCAAATACGCTGTCGCTGCAAAGACTAGTATGTACCAAAAAGGTTCCAAACGATTAAAAATCTGTAATGCCCAGGCTGATCTGAGACTGCGCTGTGCGCACAACCACACTGTTGGATTTCTCGTGTCGTGGCTCAATATTATTAGCGTGTCCCTTGCTTTTATGATGAACGGCTTTGAAAGAAGCTGCCCGCAACTTTCTATGCCACCTTGAGTAGTGTGTGAATTCTGTTGGATATTTGCGGCCAGCATAGACATATAAGGGTGCTGATCGAAAATGTAAAAATGACCGCACTGTTTTACTTCCTATTTCAATAAAAATTGTATCAGTGAAATGCTGAAAAATGTAGTTTTCGGAATGAACACGGAAAATTATCATTTTATGAAAAAAAAGGGACATATGCGGGTAAAAACTTTGATCAACGCAGTAAAAAAAGTCATGATTTACTAAATATTCTATACATTTTGAGGGTAGTCAACTTAAACTAAAATATGACCGCGGTATTTCTTATGCAACCTTTTAAAAATTATATCAGGCTGTTCGCAAATTAATGCGGTTTTCGAAATGAACACGGAAAAAATGGATTTGAATATAAAGAAAAATAAAATTAGAAGGAAAAGATGACTTGCCCATACCTCGTAGTGTATTTCATTACTTGCTCGATTCGCGAATATCGATTATCGGTTTTTAAACAGTGGCGTGGAAAGTTATCCATGTTTGAAAATAGAGTTCTGCTTATGTCTGCGCTAGGGGGCGTGGCCGGTTTTGCACATTTCATTACTGGTCATGAAGAGGCTCAATTAAACTGAGTCTGATACTTTCATTTCTTTGGTGCATTCTTTGCTCCCAAGGGTTTTAACTATTCAGAACTTATTTATCTTCACTGTAGCTGATGTTGTGCCGTGTGGCGGCCGTCAACCGTCTCCTCGTACATCATTATAGTGCAGATTAAATTTTCTGGTCTTTTGGGATATTTGAATTTATTTAGAGTCTTTTTCAAAATAGAGTTCTGCTTAAGCCGGTGACAAGGGGCGTAGCCGGTGTTGCACATTTCATTACTGGTCATGTACAGACTCAATAAACCGAGTCTGTTATTTTCATTTCTTTTTTGTACTCTTTGCTTCTTCCAAGGGCTTTAACTATTCTGAACTTATTGAAACAGGTTAATAATTAAGACGTCAACACTTCTCCATAGGGATACCCTTATCAGAAATGGTTTGCTGTGATCCTTTGTCCTGTGCGTGGTATTATTATTATCCCTGAGAGGAGGAGGCTAGACCTTCCTGTTCGTATAACCTTTTATTTTGACAAGGACAGGCAGTTGCTCTGCATTTACCTAACAAACCTAGATTTACAGAACGTTAATTTGTTGACGCAGGTAAGCCATTTACGGTGCAAGAAAAAATCTCTCCAAAGAGAAATATAGGCAATGATCAGGAACTAATACAATCAAACCCCACATTCCGCCATGAAAAAGGGAATGGTCCAAAGGGGAAAGACGCATGCACTAATAATTGACAAAAGTTCACGAAAGACACGCACGGTATACTCTCCCAAACAGGTGGTCATTTAGCTACCCTAAATAAAACAGCAGCAACATCTTTTTTTCTTTTTGCCTGTTATAAGACAAAGCAAATCAGAAAGCAGAATTGGCAGCTATTCAGGTGACCAGACTACTAGAGACTATAGACAAGCGGACATAAAAACTTATAATTCAAGAAACCACAATAGAAGTACCGCCTTGGAACGGTCGGATGGATGGATGGATGACTTGCGATTTTACGTCCTTTTCAACAGTATTTCAGTCATATCAGGACGATGGGCTTGTGATAATGAAAGGCTGTGTGCAATGGAACCCCGTTTACGATGGAAAGAACTCCGCCTCCAGCGGGGCTCGAACCCGCGACCGCTAGATCAGTAGGCCAGCGCTTAACCCTGGAACGGTCGGTAAAAGATTACTGGTTTGGGGGAGGGGGCGCTTAAACTGCATTTTCGGACATTTCCATTCGCAATTTTTCCTCCAATTGATGAATCTCTAGATAAAAAAATATGAATGGCTCTTTAGATTTTAGAAGCTTTCAGTCTGTTACAATAGAAAGGGTTCGACACTAACGCCTAAAAGGTTGGTTGGTTGGTTGATTTGATGCTTAACGTCCACGGTAAACAACTAAGGTCATGTCGGGACGGTCAGTTAACCTAACCACACTATTCCTGGGCAGGCTTAGACCTCCTAAGCGGTTAACCAGTACTAAGTGCACATACTTTCGCCAGTAACTGACAACTGTCCTTCTTGAATCAGCAGAAGGAGAAACGAAAGTATGTGGCCAGACCGGGATTCGAACCCAGGACCTCTGACTTACGAGTCAGGTGCCCTACCGATTGCGCTACCCGGCCCTAACGCCTAAAAGGAGTGCTCAACACACTTGCGACCATCGAAGATCAGACCAGCAGAGCGGTCAGAGCCCGCCTTGCCGTTTGCACTGACCATGCTTGGACCCTAAGAAATCTACAGGCGAAAATTGGAAAACTCAAGCTAGACTGCGCGGATTCATAGACTGGTATGAGTCTGCGCTGCTCGCAAATACGTTAAGTTCCCTTTTTCGCAACGCAGCTAAACGTTGTCGATCAATTTAACAGGAACCGGAAATGTTCACATCTCCCGCGGAAATGTTAAAAAGATAAACAAGATGTCGCAAGAAGACGCTTTAGCAGAAATAAAGGAGAAATTCGAGGGGAACTGGAAAGTTGACAGAAGTGAAAATTTCGAGGACTTCTTACGAGAAGTTGGTAAGCTCATTTTCACATGTCTTATGTCTCAAAAACGCGTAGATTTAAGTAACCGGCTGTTTTCATTTCGCGTGAATAGATTGCATTGATAACATTACATTAATTTGAAACATACACTGTAGACTGTATGTTATCTACGCCAAAAATAGCAACTAAACAGGATAAAAAATACACATATGCTTTTATCGCCGGAAGACATATAACCTATATCAATATTGAAAATACACATTTATTGCAAGTACCAAAGTATGCTAGATAAACAAAATGCAAATTGCGTAATGCATTAAAAACCTATAATCAATATAGAAAGTTAATCTAATTAACTGCTTTACAGTGTCATGCTTATCATAAGTATTGGGACAGAAGATGATCAATCAAGTTAAAGGATCGGTTTGTGGTTAACTGGGACATTGGCAAACCGTGCAGATCCAATACGCGGCGTCTGATCACGTCTACCCTATTTGCATAAGATAAAAATTAAATAAAATGGTAAAAAAGCAGACACCCCTTAATTGACAAATGGACGCATCCATTTGATAAGAATAGAAAAATTCCAGTGGGCATAAATGGGTTAGGCCCTAATGTTCCCTTGATATTTAGGGAACTTACACGATAGTCAACGAAACAGTCAAAAAAAACTGTGGCATTTGAAAACAGAAATACCCAGACCAGCCTTGGCATCCGCACAGTCTAATCAGTCTTAACTTTCCATAAAGTCTACAGATAGTTAATGCAACCTTAGAAGACTCTGATCAGACTTCTTAGCTTTTTGCTGTAAGGATCCATACAGATCTGCAGATTGTTGATGAAACCTGCCAAAACTCTGATCAGATGCTGTTCGCATAAGCTATAAGGCGCATCTTGTCCCAGAAATCAAATATAGTACGGAGGGCCGATGGTCTTATTTCGCTCGCCGGAGTGACTGAAGTATTCTGTAATATGTGATGCTCCACTACAACCTAGGTGTCAATTTCATCAGCTGGTTGGCTCTGAGTTCTAAAGAAAATATTTTATCATGTCATGTAATTTCGAACAAAATCGAAGCGTTCTAGACAGAATAAAAGTTCGTTCAACAGTCAAGTGGATTCGGTGAATCTGTCGATCAAATAGTCGGTCAGTTTTAACTCTTTCGGCGCCAAAGTCGCAAAAATGCGACTTTGCAAACAGCGTATATCCAGATCAGCCGGCTCTTAAAAGAGCCGTCTGATCAGGATCTACACTGTTTGCCATTCAAATATGAACTTAAAAAGCCTGATTTTATGAAAAATGTCTTTAGATTGTTAAAATTTCCAAATACAAATCTGTCGTCTGATGATTTGAGCAGACGAAAATTTGTCGTCTGAAAAATTTGGCGCCGAAAGAGTTAAGCTGGCATATCACCCGCGCTTCGATGTGATCAACTTGACATCAAACCTCCAATCAATGTGTTCACTGCTTGAGCTGGGGCCGTATTCATAAAACGACTTAAGTGGTTGCTATGCTGTTGCTAAGGCTAAATTTCTTAGAAGGAGATTCTCTACAACTATGAAATTTGGTCTGGAGGAACAGTCTTACAAAGACTGTTCCTCCAGACCAAATTTCATAGTTGTAGGGAATCTCCTTTATAGATATTTAGCCTTAGCAACAGCATAGCAACCACTTAAGTGGCATTATGAATACGGCCCCAGATCTACTTCTTGATATTACCATAGACTTTACCAGCAGTTTCTGTGGCCCTTATTTCTTTTTTTTTTTTTTTGTTCTGTTTTGTTTGTTTATTTGTTTCAACAGTTTGCTTATAAAAGGACATGGAATCAAACTTGAACTGTTCATAAAAGGTCAGAGATCACCTTGGGTCATCATCTAAATAAATTTGGTAGCGCCACGAACATCCGCGTTTGTACACGAAGGTTCAAGGACATCGGCCCTTCGATTCACTTGAATTGTTTTGATACGTTTAGAAAATATGCACTGCATGACAAGTGTAGCATAAATAAATTACTGTGTCAAACTAATAGATACAAACTATGCTTCCTAGCTCAATTCAAATATAAATAGATAAAACCTCATGCTGCATCGAACACGGAATAATTCTGTCGAGAGTATCAGAACAGAAAAAAAGGAAAAAAGAATCAGAAACGTATTTCATAAAGTGAGGTTTGATATATGGTTTGATCGTAATCTCCCAATTATCCGGATCCGAATAGGTCCCAGTTAATCAGCTACATTTATCAAAGTTCTTTTTTTTTCCTTTCTTTTTTTTTTTTTTTTTTTGTACGTCTCGATTAACCAGATGCTGACTAAGGTTTCACTGATCAAAGGGTTTTGTTTTTCATCTCGTATTTTTTTCCACACAAGTAAACTTAAACTCACAGGTAGCTTAATTACGGCAGTATTGTGTACTTGTCGCACAATTATTTTCTACATGTTACATCGTCCTTTTACAGTGATTTTTTTTTCTATTTTGGGAATGGTGCCGGTGCCCACAGAATTGGGAAAAATCGTGTCGTATTCTCCTTAAATTTGGAATTTCAGAAACACCTTTATTAGCTCAAGTGGTGGGATAGGGGACATGAAACTGAATATATAATATTTAAATTCAATTAAAGCTATATTTGCCAGTTCTCTAAGCAAGCAAGTAAATTTATGCTTGTAGAATGGTCCCTTGAAAATTTCTTCCTGCAATTGGGAATTTTTCAACTTGCAGTTGGGAAAAAAGATACTATTTTGAATTGGGACTGGTGCCTTTTATGGACACCACTTAAATAGAGAAAAAAATCACTACTTTAAATCCTTTCGGACAGCGAAGACTCTGATCAAACTGGGCGGATGCCCAGGCTGATTAGAGTCTTCGCTGGGCTCATATGCGACGTTGTTGGTTTTGTCGTGTCGCGGCTAATATGATTCAAACTGAACGGGACATCAGTCTATAAACCTGCATTGTCAGTGTAATTGGTTTTATTCTGTTACAGAAAAAAATGCCCTTAAGCGTGTGCAAGTGCACATGCTTGAAGGTAAGCAAGTTGATATGGGCAGTCATCTTAAAGCATATCCGGCATATTTAAACAATGTTTTTTTTTATCTCCAAGTAAGCCATTGCCAGGCTGTGGATGCGCGCAATCTGGTTTTTTGATTTTGTGTTATTAGACTCGCCCGATAAACTAGTGACCGTTTTCGAATTCCGCAGCTGCAAGTAGAATTCTGTTCACAGTAAGGCTTCCACTGAACACAGCCTTTCATTATCACCCTTCCATTGCGCCGACAGGGGTTTTATTAACCATAAGTCCGTTGGTCCGGGACCAGTGATTTTTGGGCTGGACCAGCTGATTCCTGTATCAGCTGGTCCTCCAGACCAACTAATTTCTAAGTTTATTGCATGAAGGTTATAATGAAAACCAGAAAAAAACACCGAGAGGACCAGTTAAATCACGTCCATGCTGGTCCTGTGGACCAGCTGGGTTTTGGACCGTAACAAAAACCCTGGCCGATATGTCTGAAAAACTGTTTCAGCCCCTTAACCAGGGGATTAGGCTTTGGAGCTTAAGCCCCGCCACTTGGGGCTCTGTGTCAAATAAATTGCAGGAGTGTAGCCCATTAAAGAAAACAGGAAGTGAGAAAACTCTGCTTACCATCTGGGCTATATATTTGGTATATATGCTGTGACATCTCCTCGCCGAAGCCGAAGCGATTCCAGTGAGACGGATTACATACATTTTTAGGTTTGCATGAAATCTTGATTTTTCATCGAACACTATTTTCTCTAGAACCCTGATTATGGCATCTTTCTTTGGGTCATAAGCCTCACCAGTTGTCTAGAGAGAGCCCCGCCAGCTAGTTGTGATCTGGAGCCGGGCCTATGTTTAAATGGCCGTTAAACCGTAAGTCATCCGTCCGTCTATTTAATTTCAGGTGTGAACTATGTGATCCGGAAGATGGCCGGAATGGCGAAGCCTGCCACCGAGATCAAAGTGTTTGATGGGAAAATTCATCTTTATACATTTGCCATGGGTCTGTTTAGGAGGGAAGATGCTTTCGGATTGAACGAGGAGTTTGAGAGAGAACACCAGGGAGTGAAGTCTAAAGTAAATGCAAAATATAATACCATTTGCCGTTCATGTTCGCGTATGCCGGAGAAGACTACAGTTCCGCATCGGAAATGAGCTATGGTAGAGTCAGGTAACTTCGGACAGCGGGTAAATTCGGACATACCATTGCAAACAGTGAAAATCCAGATGAGACGGCTCATAATGAGCCGTCTCATCAGGATTTTCACTGTTTGCCCTGATATTTTTTTTTAATTCCAAACAACTGACATATAAAGGAAACAATGCCACTGTCCGAATTTACCAGGTGTCCGAAGTTACCCGACTACCCTATGATCCGGACGGGTCGGTGATTAGGTACACTTTCAGGGATAGCGACTGTACCATTTTCATTTTTTCTACCCTTTCAATTAAGGGCAACTCTAAATGGAAGAAAAAATATTTCTCTAAAGATAAGACCCTGCTTTGGATAGGTCGTCCAGGGCATCATAAACGAATTCAGAAATGTTGTTTCTCTTTGTAAGATTGGCGACGAAATATGGGCTATATCAATTCGACTTAAGTACTGTTTTAGAAGCACTCCTTATCGAGTTGTTCGTCCGAAGTTGTGTAAAAGGGTAGGCCTTTACCTGCGTTGACTGTTCAAAGAAGTGTAAAAAGACATGCCTTTATCTCCGTTGTCCGTAAAAAGAAGAGTAAAAGGGCACGCCTGTGTCTGCGTTCTCCGTTCAAAAAAGTGTAAAAGGACAAGCCCGAATCTGCGTCGTCCGTTCAAAGAAGTGTAAAAGGACAATCGTTTTTCCAATCCGTTGTCCGTTTACAGAGCTGTAAAACGGCAAGCCTTTATCTGCGTTGTCCGTTCAAAGTAGTGTAAAAGGGGCAACCCTTATATGAGCTGTCTTTTCAAATTAGTGTAAAAAGGCAAGGCTGAATCTGCGTTGTCCGTTCGAAGTAGTGTAAAACTCAGTTCTTATCAGCAATTGTATCTAAGCCCTGTGTACTGAGTCTGACCGGCTTTACGTTCCCCTTTATCTCATAGTAAGGCTCAAGGAAAAGCAAAAACTAAAAATAAGAAGAGACTGAATCATATTTACAATTTTTCCGTCTCATATACCATTCAAATCATGATACATTCGCCTCCTAATTAATGAAAAGATATAAATAAAAATGAATCATAAAACGCATGATTTCGATATTAAAGAAAATGCGACTTGACAAGTGACTGCACCAGTCATTCGTCGTCGTCGTCGACACAATAAATATTAGCGTAATAGTTACCTTCCCCTTACTTTCCTATTTATGTCCCCCCACCAAAGGTATGCGCGATATCTCTTGAACCAATTGATGGAATTTCACCAAACTTGCATGGATATATCATTGGGACAAGGTTTAGAGCTGATTAGATTTTGGTGACCTTGGCCTCATTTTCAAGGTCACCGAAGAACTTAAATGGCGTGAAAATTTCTTTATGCACAATATCTCCTGAACCAATGGATGGAATTTCACCAAACTTGCATTGATATATCATTGGGACAAGCTTAAGAGCTGATTAGATTTTGGTGACATTGACTTCATTCTCAAGGTCACAGGAGGACTTAAATGGCGTGAAAATTTCTGGTATGCACAATATCTCCTGAACCAATGGGTGGAATTTCACCAAACTTGCATGGATATATCATTGGGACAAGTTTAAGAGCTGATTATATTTTGTGACCCTGACCTCATTTGCAAGGTCACTGCAGGATTTAGCTGACAATTTCTTGTACCCCCGATATCTCTTGAACCAATGAATGGAATTTCACCAAATTTGCATGGATACATCATTGGGACAGATTTAAGAGCTGAGAAGATTTTGGTGACCTTGACCTCATTATCAAGGTCACTGAAGGACTTAGATGACAATTTCTTGTAACCACTATATCTCCTGAACCAATGGATGGAATTTCACCAAACTTGTATAGATACATCATTGGGAAAAGCTTAAGAGCTGATTAGATTTTGGTGGCCTTGACCTCATTTTTAAGGTCACTGGAGGACTTAGATGACATTTTCTTGTACCCATGATATCTCTTGAACCAATGGATAGAATTCCACCAAACTTGCATGGATACATCATTGGGACAGGTTTAAGAGCCTATTAGATTTTGATGACCTTGACCTCATTTGCAAGGTCACTGGAGGGCTTAGATGACAATTTCTTGTACCCACTATACCTCTTGAAACGATGGAATTTCACCAAACTTGCATGGATACATCATTGGGTCAACTTTAAGAGCTGATTAAATTTTGGTGACTTGACCTCATTTTCAAGGTCACTGAAGGACTAAGATGACAATTTCTTGTACTCACTATATCTCCTGGACCAGTGGATGGAATTTCACCAAACTTGTATGAATAAATCATTGGGTCAACTTTGAAGAGCTGATTAGATTTTGGTGACCTTGGCCTCTTTTGCAAAGACATAGTCATCTATGTAGGATATCTTTAGAACCAGTGGATGGATTTTCTCCAAACTTGCCTAGTATTTTAATTGCACAGGTTTTTTATTCATAAGTGGGGATTGGAAATGGGCTGGTGGGGGGACATCTGTTTTTCTCTGAAAAACATTTCTGGTTTTTATATTATATCGGAGCTTCGGATAAGGAGTTCGATGAAAATTCCGGGATAGGTTTTCTTGTTCTCAACCCACACACACAAACGGGTTGACACGCATGGTTAGAGCCGTATTACCGAAACGGTTCTAATGACACGATTTCTTTTCCCTTAGGCAATAGCCTCCTATGAAGACGGCAAACTGATTCTAAATCTAACACCAGTAACTCCAGGGATACCACCACAGAAAACAACGAGAGAACTAGTAGAGGACGAAATGTTGCTGGTACGTATATCTAGTCTGGGCCCGAGTTTATAAAACTTTTTTCATGCTCAGCTGAGTTGAGCATGAAATTTTACCTGCTAATAAGCAGCAAATTACTGTTAAGTACGGTTGTTTTCTTAGTATGAAATTGTCTCTGCTTATGAATATGAAAATGCCAACATTAGTTGGCATTTTCATATTCATCAGCAGAGAAAATTTCATGCTCAGCTGAGTTGAGCACGAAAAAAGTTTTATAACCTCGGGGCCTGGTCTATTCCCACAGCCTTGCGAGATCGGGGGGCGGGGGGGGGGGGGGGGGGGGGTACAGTGACACTGTATAAAAGGTAAAGGTCAAGGTTTCCCAGAGCCTAATAGCCGTAGGGGCAGTGGGGGTTAGAGACCCACTGTATCTTGGGCACAACTGATGAAAGGCGGAGCCCATCCCTCTCCTTTCGCTGCCTTATCCTTCCCTTGTTCGAAAAAGGTACCCATTTACTGCTGGGTTGACAGAGAGAGATTTCCAGTCGTCGGATGGCGATGTTGAGCCGCTAACTCACGACCTTCCGGCGACTTTCTGCACAATAACCAAGCCACTCTAACCACTCGGCTACCGCGCCTCGGCTCACTGTACACTCCTTAATATTGTCTTCCCACCTCTTCTTCTGCCTGTCTCTTCTTTTTCTTTTCACTTTGGCCTGCAGAATTGTCTTTGCTAAGCATGAAGACCTTGAAACGTGGATAAACCATTTCAGTTTCTGTTTCTTGACCAAAGTCAGACATTTGTCATATTCTTCAATGGCTGCTTGGATATTTCTGCGAACATCTTCATTAGTGACATGGTCCTCGGATCAGATGTTCGGTAAACTTATGTAGCATCTCATCTCACAGGCCTGCGTTCTTTTCTCTGCCTCTGCTGTCAAGTTCCATAACTCATAGGCTTGCAGAAATATGAGCCGCGACACGAGAAACCAATAAACTGGTTGTGCGCAAAGTGCAGCCTCAGATCAGCCTGGGCATCCGCGTAGTCTGATCAGACTCTTCCATTAGTGCTAAACTTTCTAGAGGGAAGCTAAGTGTATAAGCTACCTCCATGCGGACAGCGCATACTGTGATCAGACTGGGCGAATGCCCAAGCTAATCTGAGTCTTCGCTGGGCGCACATACCACTTTTATGGTTTTCTCGTGTCGCGGATCATATGGATATCACAAGGGAGCGCATCAGTTTCGTCCTTCATCAAAGAATTTTTGTGATCTCTTCATATTGGCTTCTGCAGTGACTTGTGAAATTTTTGAGAGAACCTCCGGTTTAGAGCCATCGCCTGAGACAATTGTTCCAAGGTATTTGAAGCTCGTTCACATCCCCAGCGTCTGTCCTTTAATCTTGATCTCCCTCTGGATGCCATTGGTGCTGTTTGTCATAAGCTTGGTCTACTCAGCACTTATCTCCATTTTATAGCTTGTGCGGCAAACCGCACATTATTTTCCAGCGTGATCTTCCAGTGCATCAGGCATAATCTTTTCGAGGAAAATGTTGAAGAGGGTGGGTGAGGAAAGGCATCTTGCATAACTCCAACTGTTGTTCTGAACCATTCTCTTGTGCTGTCATTCATCTAAACTGCACTTGTAGCCTTGTCATAGAGGTGTTCAATGGCGCGAACTAGATTCGCATTGCTATTGTACATCTGGGGCCGTATTCATAAAGCCACTTAAGTCGTTGCTATGCGGTTGCTAAGGCTAAATATCTATAAAGGAGATTCCCTACAACTATGAAATTTGGTCTGGAGGAACAGTCTTTGTAAGACTGTTCCTCCAGAGCAAATTTCATAGTTGTAGGGAATCTCTTTCAAAGAAATTTAGCCTTAGCAACAGCATAGCAACCACTTAAGTCGTTTTATGAATACGGCCCCTGCATTGTGGCCCATAAAGCTGCATGAAATACCCTGTCAGGTACTTTCTGGAAAATCTATGAAGACATGGTACAGATTCTGCTGTCAGATGTTGCGGATACTTTTCACACAGGATTCTGACGCTAAAGATTTGTACTGTGGTGCTTATTCCAGCTCTCAACCCAGCCTGTTCTTCAGCGATAATCTCCTTGGCTTGGGGTTTGAGCCTGTTAGAGACAATTTTCAGCATGACTTTACTCGGGTGGCTGATGAGGCTGGTGGTTCTGTAGTTCTGGCAGAGCTGTAGATTGCCCTTTTTAGGGAGTGTAATAACCAGCAACTGAGTCCATTGGGTGGGCCAGTTTCCCGTCCTCCAGATATTTCTAAAAAAAAAAAACAATCATGGTCTCCCCGCCTGCTAGAACAAGCTCTGCTGGTGTACTTTCAACCCCAGCAGACTTCCCCTATTTCAATGCAGCTACTGCAGTCTCAGCTTCCTAACGAAGGATCGGGTGTTTGCATACTCAATCGAATTAAAATACGCAGACTTAAATAAATCAAATATTTCATATGGGTTTAAGTTGCGCTAAAGGGCTATACGGGATCATAGGCCTATACCTTCTATATTAATATCCTTGTGCAGAAGGGCTATGCGGGATCATAGGCCTAAGCCTCCTATATCAATATGCATGTGGTTTAGGGAGTAAAGTGTAGATGAGAAACGTATTTCGGAGTGTAGGACTCCTTATCCGCAGACACTTCGAAGAAGCGCATCTTCTTGTCGCTTTTTATCATGAATTTAAACGTTTTATGCAGCTTCTTTAAACTTTCGGGATGACTGGATATTTTCTTGCAATCCATCTTGCTGTGAGAACTTGAAGCTTTGCGACAGTCTGTTTGCGAGATAAATCCTTATGGGAGCCGTTTACCCCTGCCCCCCCCCTCCCTCCCTTTTACTATACAGGGCCATGGGCCAAAATATGACCTCTTACATTCAATTGAATTTTAGTATGCATGTTCTATTTTGCAATACACCTAAGAGACCTGGGGCCGTATTCATAAAGCCACTTAAGTCGTTGCTATGCGGTTGCTAAGGCTAAATATCTATAAAGGAGATTCCCTACAACTATGAAATTTGGTCTGGAGGAACAGTCTTTGTAAGACTGTTCCTCCAGAGCAAATTTCATAGTTGTAGGGAATCTCCTTCAAAGAAATTTAGCCTTAGCAACAGCATAGCAACCACTTAAGTCGTTTTATGAATATGACCCCTGAAATTTCCTCGAACACGATATTCCTTAGAACTGAAACAAAACACAATTAATCAATTTGTAAGTAATCTCAATATCGCTAGTTCTCTTGAACTAGTATGCATAACTCATTTAAAAGCGCCAAAATGAAAATAGATGAATTTGCAAACAGCGTAGATCCTGATGAGACGGCTCATGATGAGTCGCCTCATCTGTATCTACACCATTTGCAGTCCTTTTTTAAAAGTCTCAACAGACGAAACGTTTTGTTTGTAGTTTCGCAGACGTAAATTTTGTCGTCTGCTTTTTGGAGCTTTAAAGTGCAAATTCATTTCCAGTCGATTTAAGTTCCATCAAAGACTGATAATTCATTGATTTATACTTGTTTTCGTTTCAGACCATGTACATTGGAGATGTTGTTTGCAAGAGATACTTAAAAAGAGTGAAAGATGAAACCAAATGAGACATTTCATGTCAGGCTTTGTTGAAAAGTTTCCATGCTAAGTATGCAGCTTTGACCAGAAGAACGAGTCCCATATCCCGAGCCTTAATTAGAGATGGACTTTTTGTCTAAAATTGGACGGAATAGTTGGTTTCTAAACGCTTTTACAAATATTGCATGAGTTTTTTTTTAAGTAGGTCGTCACAAATTTCTCAGGCGGTTCGGAGAGAAGGAAACCATAACTTAATAACAGTATAGTCCGAGAATAAGAGCCAACCGTTCCGAAATGTTATACATGTACATGTAGAAATGATTTTTATTTTTGTGGTTATTGTCGACGTGTAATCATAAAATTCATTTCTTATAAATCCACGAGATCATCTGTATTTTAAACTTGCCAGCTACTTTGCGTTCTTAAGAAATTGCCGCCAAATTTAGTTCCAAGATTCCGGTTGTATTGATGTACAGGTATAAAAGCCGTTTTCAATTTACTCTCGACCCATCAAATTTCAGTAAATTAACATTAGAATATTCAGGCGAAGTTACAGTTCTACATGTATCAGGAAAAGATACCATGTAGACAAGGACCTACATTTGGAATGTTCTGATATGTTAAATACCTTCAAAGATATTAAACCGCAAGGCACTAGTTTTGCATGGTATATTACGAAACATTTAGTTTTTTACTCAACCTTTGCTATATTTGGAAGACCTGAAATTGTCATGGAAGCCGAGTTCAAACTATCATATTCATATTTGAGCCGCGACACGAGAAAACCAACAATGTGGTCGTCCGCCCAGCGCAGACTCAGATCAGCCTGGGCATTCACACTGTCTGATCAGACTCTTTGCTAAGCGCTTAAAGGGTAGCTGAGGGACTAAGCTACCTTCATGCGGAAAGCGGAGACTCTGATCAGACTGGGCGGATGCCCAGGCTGATCTGAGTCGGCGCTGGACGCACGACCACATTGTTGGTTTTGTCACGTCGCGGCTCATTTGATAAATTAACGCAGAATTCCGGTGATACTCAACAATATGAAAATACGTGTTTAATGCTTAGCGGGAACACTGAATTAAGTTATTTTAGAAAAATAAAAAATATGAGAGAAAACTTCAGTTTCGGATAAACAAACATGTCAGCGTCTTTTTTTATGAAATCCGTCCGCAAGGGCAAACCGGTATATGGAATACGCTTGCAGACTGGAACTGATGGCCAGTTGATCAAACCTAAGTGATAATAGCATATATAGCGTGTCACAAAATTCGTGGACCTTATACAAATTGCTGTAACTCCTTTATTTTTCGTAGATCTTTTCAAAACATTGTGTAATTATAGAGAGTGATGTCCCTTGTCACTGATGACGTTTGTACTCAAGGAGGCACTTCAACAGGCAGTAGCGTAATAATTAATGACACCAGTTTCGTAATCATCAAAGAGTCATCACAGGAAACTAAAAATCACGATAAGACATCATGAATTAAAGATGAGAACTCGACAGAAAAATCCGTTTCAGGCTTATATTCTTAAAGCACAAAAATTTAAAGTATCTAAAACATGTAAAATAAGGAATGTTTTGAATAAATTGACGGACGCTCGGCGCCCCGTTACTGCGGCTATGGATACGTTCCGCTGAGGTGCGGGGGTAACGTCGATATGAGAATTGAAATATGATGATGATGAATAAATTAATGAGAAGAGTTGTAAAATGGTAAAAGTTAAAGGTTTCCCCATAGCCTAGTAGCCGTTGGGGCAGTGGAGAGCCTAGTAGCCGTTGGGGCAGTGGAGTTAGAGGCCCACTGTGTCTTTGGCACAGCAACGGGGCGGAGCCTATCCCTCTCCTTTCGCTGCCTTTTCCTTCCCTGAATTGAAGCAGGTATCCATTTACTTTTGGGTTGACAGAGGTTTCCAGTTGTCAGATGGCTAAACCCGGGCGCGATCTCACGACTTTCCGGCGACTTTCTGCACCATAGCCGAGCGTCCCTAACTACTCGACCAACGTGACGGTGACGGCGCCTTTCTAAGAATGTCTTTGTACAAACACGCGAAAATGAAGAGTTCCCTTAAGAAAATATAGGGCTACAGTAGCTTAGAAATGTCCACGTAGTTTCAGACACTCTGTAGGAGGTTCAGGCATTTAATTCAAAACGCCTGGGCCGTATTTATAAAACAACTTAAGTGGTTGCTACGTTGTTGCTAAGGCCAACTTTCTATGAAGGAGATTCCCTACAACTAAGAAATTTACAAAGACTGTTCCTCCAGACCAAATTTCATAGTTGTAGGGAATCTCCTTTATAGATATTTAGCCTTAGCAACCGCATAGCAACAACTTAAGTGGCTTTATGAATACGGCCCCTGGAAACCGAACAGTTCCGTTTCCACCCGAAAATTAAACATTCAAGTATCTGTCTGTAGAAAGCTAAAATATAAAAATTCTATTTAACTCAAGTGTACATGTAAAGCATATAAATACAAAATTCCAGCTATAGTAAAGCTTATATAGAGGAAATCTAACTAAACTCCTGAAAGTGACCAAACCAAAATTCCGACTTGGCCATTTTCAGGGGTTTTTTTTTATAACCGCGTCTGTTTCTCTACGACGTAGAAAATGAATAATTATGAGTTAGCACATAAGTCAAATAGCAATAGTTATATTTTGACTGATTTTTTGCAAAAGATTGATTTTTTAAAGCCAAGTTACCGAACGTCTAGTGTGCATCCCCCAGTGCCTGTGGTCATAAGGATATCACATCACTAATATTTGCAAGATCATAAATGGACAATGTTTGTCTTTGCCAACTGACACTGGTTATGAAATATAATGTTAACTCTCGTTATCTCAAACTGAGTTATAATTAAGTATCCTCAGGCTTCTATCTAAGAACATAGCTTTGACACGTTTTTTATTTTTCTTTACGATTCATCTCCTGTTATCTCAAACTACTGGTATCTCAAAGTAAAGTTTCTGGGACCAGAAAATTTACTTGAGATATCAGTAGTTTGGGACAAACTTCGACTTTGAGATATAGAGAGTTGACTGCACTGCATCCTAAATGGAAGTTTTCTCAAACAATATAAATGTACCCTTTCTAAATCCAGTGCTAGAAAAAAAAGATTTTTCATTATAAATGAATAATACATGGAGTTCAAATAATTTAGATATTTGAAATAGTTTGTTTCACTTTATTTTATCATATATCAAACATGTAAGTGAATTGTATATACGAATTATAATTTATGCCAGTGCTTTATATATAGTTAGATTGTGTAGTTTTGGCCTATGGCTTTATCGTTCCTCGTTTTTATTTCATACTTTTAAGGACGCATTACATTTGCGCGACTTTTTCGAAATTTACGTTTAAGATGCCCGTACAAATGCGCGACTTTTTTGTGTGATTGTTTTTGTGTTGATGTTTTTTTCTCTCCTTTGAATGCGCGACTTTTTTTTCTTCGCACGACTTTTGAAGTTTGTCAAACCTCGGATATTTCGAAGTTTGTTCCTCTGTCCTTTCATTAGTCAGATAAATGAGCAGCAACACGACAAAACCAACAATGTGGTTGTGCGCAAAGCGCAGACTCAGATCAGCCTGGGCATTCGCCCAGTCCGATCAGACTCTTCGCTAAGTGCTCAAAGGTTAACTAAAGGTCTAAGCTACCTCCAGGCGGACAGCGAAGACTCTGATCAGACTGGGCGGATGCCCAGGCTGATCTGAGTCTGCACTAGGCGCACAACCACATTGTTGGTTTTGTTGTGTCGCGGCTCAAATGAATTTTACCGGCTGTCCGCTTTGGAGGTCTAAAAGTAAATAGGAAAACTATCGGGAACAAACACAAGATCCCTAAGCCTGGCCAGGAACAGTGCGTTTAGCTTAACTGACCGTCCTGACATGACCATAACTGTTTACCGTGGACGTAAAACAACAAAAACGTGTTGGTTTCTGTTCACTATGTAGATATATTAGCGTTGGAACTGTTTGTTGCAAAAGTAAACTTAAGGAAGTCAGAATCTGTCTAAAATTATCTATAGGCGATCAGCTGAAACCAACGTATGTTCAATGCAGGCTGAGCTTTGCATCACATGTTTATTCAAATTCATGTCTGTCTGGTTTTACCGCTTATAGGTGTTCTTAGGTCAAACGGCTGTCTTTCAGAAATAGGGAACTTTCTTTTTTAATCTGAGAAATAATGAGTTTGGCTGGTTGTTCACAGAACTCTTCTGCAGTTTTCATCTTACAACTTGCCCTCAGTTTCTGTCTGACTTCTCTTATAAATGATCTAGACGAAATTTCGACTGATCAGGGTTATTTCTACGGACCTAGGTTAAAGTCATGCAAACATGATTTTTTCGAGAAAAAGTCGCGCAAACTACAGAAAGTCGCGCAAACGTGCTGCTTCCAATTTGAATCATTTAGCATTTGATTAAGGTCGCGTGAAAATGTACCTTACGGCGTATGCAAACAAAAACTCAGATTAGTCTGCGCTTGAGCGCAGGCCGATCAGATTTTCATTTTTCGCATACAACATCTAGGAATCCTGGCAAAAGTAAATACTCTGATCAGATTGCATAGCTAGCTGGCTGTACGGGTGAATTGAGTATTTACAGTAAGTACATGGCTTAGGGTCCTTTTCATTCGACGTCATCCGAATATATTTCGGTAAAAGTTAAAGACCGCATTATCAATCACTTCTACAATCAGTTTATGCATAAAGAATCGTTACACAGAACGCATACAGGAATGTCGGGACCGGGATGTCGACAGTTAAAAGGTTTTTTTAAATCCTCCGTTGGTCTATGCTGCTGACCGTTCTGAGGCGGCAGTCCAGGCCCCGAGGTTATAAAACTTTTTTCATGCTCAACTCAGCTGAGCATGAAATTTTACCTGCTAATAAATAGCAAATTACTGATAAGTACAGTTGTTTTCTTGTTCAGTTTAGCTGAGTATGAAATTTTCTCTGCTTATGAATATGAAAATGCCAACTAATGTTGGCATTTTCATATTTATCAGCAGAGAAAATTTCATGCTCAGCTGAGTTGAGCATGAAAAAAGTTTTATAACCTCGGGGCCCGGTGTTATTCTTAATTATAAATTGCTTTGTGGTTTATATCATTGCGCGCTTTATGTTTTAAAGTCTTATTTTGCTCTTTTTCTCGTTTCTTTGTTTGTTTTAGCATTCTGATCACTTCGCTTGGGGAAGAGGGAGCTGTTTTTGTGCTTCTCGTGCATTTGTTTGTTTTGTGCTTAAATGTGTGTTTTTTCTCTTCCTCTTGGTGTCTTAGGTTGGCTGCGGTATGTGATCGCGGCATACCCTGGACCTTTCTATTAATTTTTATGACATATTTATGGTAATGTCTGCATAAACATCTAGAAGTAAAAACGCTGTTTGATTTGATTAATACATCGTCATACCATCAATACAGAAAATAGTACATGTACATATACGGACACAAAATGAATAGAACGGGCTTTTTTAATGACGGACGCTCGGCGCCCCGTTACTGCGGCTATGGATTCATTCCGCTGAGGTGCGGGGGCAACGTCGATATGAGAATTGAATTACTACTACATAGAACGTTTTTGAGAGTTTCAAGTTGAAAACTACCGATGCCTCTGATATTTTAAAACGCACAAAGTTACTTCTAGTTTCATGTCCACTACTAATTATGACAATTCTAAGTATGCATGACCAAACGTCTATGATTTTATAGTTGTGGAGTCAACGTCATGGTTCAAGCCAATCTGTAGATTCCCTAGGATCCATACAAGCTATGCTCGTACAGCAAAGGCTCATATCAGAATGCGCGGACGCCGCAGTCTGCTTTGAGCCTTTTGGCGATCTGTATGCGTTCATGATCATTTTACGTATCGCGGCTTACAGTATATGTGCAAATGCTCTAGCTGTTCATATTGTTACTTATTGTACTTGTTTGATTGTCGGCAATATTACAACAAAGATATACAAGACTGTGTGCTCTCTTATATATTTCCCCACAGCTCCTCTCTGCAATCATGGTATATTGCAACCGACTGATAAAGATTCTCCAAGTCTGATCCAACCTACTCCACGATCCACATACGAGCCATGACACGACAAAACCAACAATGTGGTTGTGCGCCCAGCGCAGACTCAGATCAGCCTGGGCATCCGCCCAGTCTGATCAGAGTCTTCGCTGTCCGCATGGAGGTAGCTTAGACCCTTAGCTACCTTTTAAGTGCTCAGCAAAGAGTCTGATCAAACTTGCCGGATGCTCAGGTTGATCTGAGTCTGCACTGGCCGCACGACCACTTTGTTGGTTTTCTCGTGTCGCGGCTCATACATTCAAGTCAGGGAACTATTCGACTCGTCCATTATTCCACTAATGGCAATGGCGACGGCCTTGAGATTCCCGTATTGCACATGTTTTAATTGAATGACAGGTCAACTCAACTCAAAGGAGACCTTTTAAGCTGCGTGCGCAAGACATTGCTTGGCAACCATTACCCATAAGCCCTGTTGTGTAGCAACAGGGGGAGGTATAGACAATGGAGTCATGCATGCTGGAAAGTATGTAGTAAAACTAACTGAAGTTAGTTTCCAGAGCTACATTATCACACCTGATTAACTATTTATATACAAGGGCTGCTACGAAACGAAAAAGAGCTGTTACAAAACGAAAAATAGTCAAAGTTACCAAACGACCTGACGAAAGGAAAAAGTAATAGTTACCAAACGACCTGATGATCAGGTCGTTTGGTAACTATGACTCTTGTTTTGGAACAGCTCTTTTTCGTTTCGTAACATCCTTGAAAACATAGTCCAGGAGTGATGATGGAAGACCAGTTAAACCAGGCTAAGGTTCTGCTTGTCTATTTCCAACCCACAACAGGTAAGGAAACCATCTCGGTTTCCTTTGCATTGCAGATGCTATTGGCGACATCCTTGAGTGACCAGTACGGCTCCTGTGACATCCAAGCTGCTCATGTCTTAATACACAGTTCCGAGCCACACCCAGAATGTCACACAAAATCACATGATATCGTATATAGATCAAATTTTGTTTACTGTCGTGTCAATGCACTTTTAATTTTGGACCAAACCTTGAAATAGGTTGAGCAGCTTGTCACGGAAAAAGTCGGCTCTTTCCGTATCAGTCAGAACACTTTTATGTATAACCATTTAAACGATTTCGATACACGTCAATGTGGTCCAGAGGTTCGGCTTGTAAACTGTTAGACTAAATATGTTGAGTCAGTGGTTCAAATCCCGTATTTCCCTTTTCTTTTTGCCCCCTCCCCTCCCTCCTCCTCGCCCCCTTTTTGCCTTTTTTTTACTTATTTTTTTTTTTTTTTGTCAATTTCATTTCATTTTAAGTTCTCCACTTCTAATGACGAATTCCCCTCTTCTTGTTTTACTACGAATTATGTGAAACTACACATAATAGCTAGGGTTTATACAATGCAAAGGGGTTTCTTGTATCAAAACGAGAATTCACATGATGAATGGATGAAATGGCGGCTTAACGTCTATTCAACAATATTTTAGTCATACCAGGACGATTCAAGGGTGATTGTGAAAGACTATGGGCAATAAAAGCACGGGCTAGGTTTAAGCAGAGCCTTGTCTGCCATCTGGACTCGACCCAATGATCCACAGTCGGGAGCGCTAACAACTTCGCTACACGGACGCTTCAGCATCAAGTGCAATTCCAAAAATAACGCTCGACTGTGACAAAACCGAATCTCTGTCTGACCTTGGGAAAGCATAAATTTTGTCATTTTTAGAAGCGGGATTGGTTGCGGTCCTGCCGGAGCGTCCAACTAATTTGGATAATAGTAGGGCAAGGGCCTATTGTATTTGCAGTAGGTACGGGTGGGGTTGTTTTGATATTTTTCTCTTGCCTATCACATCTCTTTTCTTTCTCCCTCTCTCTGGCAGACGCCTCAATATAGACTGAAATACTGTCCAAACGAGTCGTAAAACCCCCCAAAACCAACCAACCAACATTTTGAGCTGAAATTTCTGCTTTGTCTAATCAGCAATATCCTGGTCAGTCTGCATGCTGGGTTGAGGTTATATTTCGCTCTTTCTCTGTTGGACAGGCAAGTTCATGAGTCTTCAAAAAGAGACTTTTTAAACAGATTGATCGTGCATGACTTTGTCAGACAAAACAGCACGAAAGAGTTCCTAAATCTACATGACAGGCAATCGTCCAGCCATAATATGAGTTCAACAGTTTTTGGTTCCATTTTCGTAGAAGATTCTCCACGCGTTATCCCAACTTTGTCCCAAATGTAGGAGGAGCGGAAAAAATGAAAACATATACACGTATGTGAACACCTTCATGTATCATTTGAGCATACGACCAGGGCAACGACACAGTAGCTCGATAGAATAAATTGCTCAATGCCAATGAGACCCATAAACAGTTAAAAAATCTTCCAACGATATTATGCTATATCGGGGAAAAATACCCATCCACCTGCTGAAAAAAAAAAAAAAAAAAAAAAAAAAAAAAAAACGCTGACCCAACGGTATGCCCATGCAAAACTTAGTTTATACTCGTAGTGCTATTGCTTTGCCAACTTCGCCACAGCGGACAGTGTATTTTTTGGCATTATTACTCAAGTTATACCATGCACTTTACTGACGGATAATGACGAGTGCATTCGGGTATATTACGGAGAAAGGCGGACGGTTGTTTTGCTACAGATATAGTCTTGGTTACCCATTTACGAGGTTCGAATGGAATCGGCGACCTTTTGACACGACAGGCTAGAAATTTTGTTTATACCTGGCCAATGCAACGACAACTTAGCACGTGACATAGTCTCACAAACAAATCGCACGTGGTCAATACCAACATAAGTCCGTGATTTTACCTTTCAGTTAAAGAAGGGATGTATACCTGTTTAAAGAAAACAAACTAACACCACTTTTAATAAATTTTACCCTGCTTTGCAAGAACAGAACGCAGCGGAAATGCATGATGCGCCAACTGCCATGTGTAGGCCATGAGGAGGCTGATTCTTCGCCATAGATCGCCAACATTTAGCTGGCCCTTGCATTTGTCATTTGTTTTTCCGCCATCTTTGTGTAAGCTTGTGAGACGTAGTAACAGTAACTAAGCAGGCGGAGCTTAGCAGCTATTCTCGGAACTGTGTATTGAGAGGCAAGTGAACACTCATGTAAGACGATATCTGCTGCGTGCGTACGACATAGCTGGGTCACCCAAAGGAAATATGGCCACAATCAGGGAACATACAGGTTAAAATTCTGACAAAACATAATATACAGAGTAGTAAACTTAAGACTGTTTAATTTTAGACAGTAAATAAATAAACGCTTGATACAATTTAATAACAAGCGACTATTTTAAAATAAATAAATTGGAATTACATTTTGCAGGTGATATGATGATTAGATAAGAAAAACAATTTGAGAATCTAAGAATTTCACTCGCTCTTGCAAGCCATCATACAAGTCTGTCATATATCTTATGAAAATTCCTGGGAATATCATATTGCCACATACATTTGGTAGGCACGTTCTGCATAATTACCCAGTAAACCAAAGCAATACCCAGGTATCACGGGTATTTCTCAGACTACTCGAAGATATGTATAAGCATGGATACATATCTTCGAGTAGTCCCAGGAATACCTGGATTTACCCAAGTAAATATGCCGAACGCGCCCAATGGTTAAAGAAAACTCGCTAGATGACCGAAGTGTTACTGCTGTCAGTGTCATTATCTGCGTTTGATCTTGCAGCAAGTCCTCTGAAGATTTAAATAACAAGATTTACTCTTCTTAGGATAGTTCCAATATATGTATCACTTGAAGATATTGTGGGTATTTAAAATAAATTTCTACCTCCTGTTACTCCAAATAGCAAGGAGTTTTCATTTTAATCCCGGTAGAATTTTTCATACCCAGTAAAACAAAACGTGTCTATTATCAGAACTACTTTAGAGTCTGCTTACCGTTTTTACTCAGTTATAAGACGTGAGTTTACCCTTCCACAATTACCACAAATATATAAATAAATCTTGTGAACTTCAGCTATGAGAAGGGTTTTCCCCAAACAAGAGGGCCATGAGGCCCTGAATCGCTCACCTGAGTATGGTGGCCATGAAGGTCATGTTACCTGGACCGCTTGAATAAATTTTCGTTCCCTCTGCCCCTGGAGGCTGGAATTTGGTGACAATTAGCCCAGTGGCTTTTGAGGAGACATCTGAAATTGTCAAAATATGAGAGAAATGGGTCAGAAGTCAAAGAATGGCCTTGAGCTCTTGTACCCACAAATCTTCCATGTACTAATTAAGACGATTGTATGCATCAATTTTTTAGGCCAAAATCTTCTAAACTTGCTATGAAATCTTATGTTCTAGCATTTTCCCATACTTGACCTTGCCTTAAAAAGGTCAGGGTCAGCCCAAGGTCATGATTTGAACAATTTTGATAGTACTGAAGCACGGTATGTAGGCAAATTTACGTACACGAAAGTATTACTTACGAGACATTGCGGAAAACTGCGCGTGACAAGTAAACAACTTTTTATTCTGACAGTTTTTCTTGAATATATCTGCACTGACTTAATATTTTACAGATCAGTTTTTTACAGTGATATTAGGCATATTTTCTTCTATCTAGTAACGTTTAGACGCTGAAGATACACTCTCCGTGATAAGCCTGATTTTGAGAAAAACATGTAGAATTTGCATTTTTCGCCAGGAAGCACCATTTAATTTCTTTATTCCTTTATCATTTGCAAAACTGGACCCATCCGCGGGTGGTCTGTTTAGTGCTCTTTACAACCACAGTTATGTCAGATTCCAACTTTATACAGTACAAGAATAAACAGCGATGTTTCACAGAAGGGGTCTACCTTTTCACATTTACGACCATCTAAGCATTCCTTTTAAACATTTACGACCATCTGCGCAACATAAACACGAATCTTGACACGACCATCGACAAAACTCTGGTATGAAATCATTTGTATCAGAAAGTTTGCATTAAATCACGTCTTCTTTTCAATCTAGATATGCAATAAAGCGTTCCAAGACAGTTTTGTCGAACTTCCATGACTAAAATAAGCCTAATCCTCCTTTTGATACAAATAAAACCTCACTCGAAAGCTATTCGATCGTCTTATGACTATGTTAGCAATGGTATTTCGGTAAAACAGTGTTTTGTAACACTTGACTGTATATCTAGATTGAGGAGAAGACATGATTCAATGCAAAACTTGCAATATGTACGATATCATACAAAACTTTTGTCGATGGTCGTGTCAAGATTTGTGTTTTGTGGCGCAGATGGTAGTAAATGTTTAAAAGGAATCCTGAGATGGTCGTAAATGAGAAAAGGTAGACCCCTCCTGTGAAACATGGCTGTTTATTCTTGAAACGTATAAAGCTGGAATCTGATTGAACCGTGGTTGTAAAGAGCACTAAGTAGGCCACCCCTGATGATATCAGTTTTGCAAACGATAAAGGAACAAAGACTGTACATGCTGCTTTCCGGCGAAGTAATAGACAAATGCAAAAATCTACATATTTTTCTCAAAATTAGGCTTAACACGGAGAGTTATCTTCAGCGTCTATATGTTTCTAGATAGAAGGAAATATGACCAATATCATTGTAAAAAACAGATCTGTAAAATATTTCGTCAGTGCAGATATATTCAAGAAAAACGGTCACAAAGTAGAGTTGTTTACCTGTCACGCGCAGTTTCCCGCATTGTCTCGTAAGTAATACTTTCGTGTACGTAAATTTGCCTACATACCGTGTGAAGTACCTGATGCTACATACCAAGTTTCAAGATCATCTGCCATATGTTTCTGGCGAAGAAGATTTGTAAATTTTTTGACATATATGGGCATATAGCTCATGTTGGTCATGTGACCCAGACTTTTGAACAAATTTTCGTTTCCTCAGCCCCCTGGAGGCTCTATATGAAACTTGGTTACAACTGGCCCAGTGGCTTTTGAGGAGATGTGTGAATTTGTCAAAATATAAGAGACCAGGGTCAAAGGTCAAAGAAAGAACTTGACCTCTTGTACACATAAATTTTCATGTTCTCATTAAGATGTCTGTATATACCAATTTTCAAGTCAAAAACTTCAACAGTTTCCAAGAAATCTTATGTTCTAGCATTTTCCCATAAAAAAGCTATAGAAAGCAAATTTGACCTTACCCTAACAAAATAAAGGTCAGCCCAAGGTCATAATTTGAACAATCTTGGTAATACTAGTGTACCTGATGCTACATAACAAGTTTCAAGGCCGTCCGCCTGCTAGTTCTGGAGAAGAAGGTTTTTACCATATATGGGCGTGGCGGCCATGTTGGTCATGTGACCAGGAGCGTTTGAAGAACTTTTCGTTTCCCCGGGCCCTAGAGGTTCTACATGAAATTTGGTAACTATTGGCCCAGTGGCTTTTGAGGAGATGTGTGAAATTGTCAAAATATGAGACCTGGGTTAAAGGTCAAAGAATGACCTTGCCCTCTTGTACGCATACATTTTCATGTACTCATTAAAATGACTGTATACGCCAATTTTCAGGCCAAAATCTTCAGCAGTTTCCAAGAAATTTTATGTTCTAGCATTTTCCCATCTAAAAGCTATAGAAAGCAAATTTGATCTTACTGTAAAAAAGGTCAAGGTCAACCCAAGGACATAATCTGAACAATCTTGGTGCTACATACCAAGTTTCGGTTCTAGAGAAGAAGATTTTTTAAGGTTTATACCTGATGTGGGCGTGGCGGCCATCTTGGTCATGTGACCCAGATCACTTGAACAATATTTCGTTCCTAAAAGCCCTGGAGGCTATATATGAACTTTGGATACAATTGGCCCAGTGATTTCAGAGGAGAAGTCGTTTGATGTGGACGGACGACGGACTGACGATCGACGAACGACGACGGACGACGGAGCCTGCCAATACTATAAGCTCCCCCGGAGCCGCTGGATCAGGTGAGCTAAAAATCTTGATCTGTATTATAAGACTAATTTCGATTTTTGGGACTGTTTTAGGGGGAAACCGCCGTCTTCTAACCGAAGTAATATGGCAGAAATGCGGAAATACCTCGCCCGATTAAAGCTTCATCATCTTTTGTGACGAATGAAAAATATTGTCTCAAACTTTTCCCCTTATCTGAAGTAACCACAGCTTCCAAGATTTTTAGCCACATAGGGCGTGACCCACATTGGCATCATCTGTGGAGGATGAAGAGAATCATTGTACCGTATGTATCCCTTCACAAATAGGACACAAATTCAAATCTGGCTGGGCAGAAATACGCTCAGCACTCTCTACTTTATCACATCTTCCCTATGTTCCTTGACTCTGAGGAGCTGTACTCCTGACACAATAACCGCTCAACAAACTATTTAATATTTTTTTCACTCAATCGTCCTTCCATTTATCCATAATCTGTTTCTACAGTTTGTTCTTCCATTTCTTCTTCGGGTGTTTTAACCATCCATCTCAACCGCCAATAAATATATTCATCCATCCCTATCACTTATTCATACACCATAAATCAGAGCAACAGATAGGATTTTGACCATTTGGGTATTTTACTCACATGATTTAAAATATTTGGGTAAACTGAAAACTGAGTTGGGTATTTTTCATGATACAAAATGTAACAATGAATAGGCATAACTAAGAAGATTGGATAAAAAAAAAACTATCTAATCAGTTGCAAAACCCTAAACCTGATTGCTTAAATGTTTCATTTGGGCTAAAACACATGCTTTTATCTTCAATAACTATATTAGTTGCATGCTTTTCTGGCCTCTGACTCTTTCATTTTCATTTAACTTTTACTCGCGCAATTTGAAACAAATAGGGTATTCTTCAATTAACTGGGTATCAATACTCCTGTTTTTGAAAATAATAGAGTATTTGCCAAAAACGAATTGGGCATTTTACTCCAAAAAGCAGCTTATCTGTTCCTCTGATAAATCTAAGCAAAATATAAAATGTAAAGACATAAACGTAAAATGCATACGCAACTGAGTACAGAATAAGTATCCAACTGTTTAACTGTTATTTACAAAAACTGATTGGGACTAGACCTTGTACATTTCGTTTGACATCATGATCAAGCGAATTATTGTCGGAAAATAGCACACGACCTAAGAATTATTGCTTACATATCCGACGTTATAAAGATTATTGGTTTTTACATGTATATGAACACATCAAAGTCGGGTCTAAAATACTTGTTATAATCTCATCAAAAGACTTTGTATATGCTGATTTATAAATGGCAGTCACTACTGGAATGATTCTTATAAACATAACGTGAATAAGTTGAATAGTGAGGTACCCAATACTGCTGGTTTCATACGAGAGCTTTTACTTAAAGATTTGCTGTTTTCGTTTTTGTCGTCTTAGAGTGGATCAACATGCAAAAGGGGAAAATGATCCTTACGACTATTTCATTTTGTTTAAGAGCAGAGAAGGGCAGCTGTAGTGTAGTGGACAACACGCTAGACTACCAACCAAGGGGTCGCAAGAACGATCTCCCGCTTCTCCGGTCTTTCGGGTGAGACTTTCAACCCAGGTCCCGTCTCCATATCACCTTGGAGGTGGTGAAACCTGAGTTCACTCACTCATGCACTTTAAGGGAAGACTTATTTTATATGGGGGTGCTTCTCACAAGGAAGTCGTTACATAACTCAGAGTTTTTGCAAAATGCGGACTTCACCTTAAATATTGTTCAGTCAGTAACACTGGAAATGGTAAACTAAGTATCCTATTAATCATATTAAACGCCCTGGGGCGATGCGTTTTACAACAGGGGGTGCAATATTTAGAGCCTAAAGTGAAGTAAATCAGCCACTGCCAAATACTTTGATAAAAAGTATTAAGGTGAATAAGTATACTTGCACAGAAAGCAACTCTTTTATTGCCTATCTTCTCTGTAAGGGTCAACTCATAAAGGAAAGAATTCGCTCCTCTAGGAGCAAATTCTTTCTTTGAAGAGTTGTCCCATTTCAAAAAGCTCATCCAGGAAAGCAGACAGGAATTTTGCAAGTTAATATAACATTATGTTCAGACAAGCGGCAGGGATAGTGTATTAGAGCAAGGGCGTTTATTCGGATTAATTTTCGGTTTTATTTTCGGGCAGCTTTGCAGTCGCAAAATCTTGCAGAAATTAATCTTTCACAATGTTTTCCCGTTTACAGTATACCATAATAGGCCTGAAATCACTCCCCTAAATCATGTTTTAACCAGTGCTATAGAACTACTGTCTAAGGGCAGTGATTCTCAGACGCATACGATCATGTGAAAATCATAATGGTAGTTTACAGAACACATTTGGCTGCTTCCAGTTTGAAGTTGAATGAAACCGTTGAATACTTTGGATTGTCATAGTCAACAGGTGTTTCTAACGTTCGTTCATAATAATCACAGTTACCATCAAAATCTACTAGTATCACTGTGTTGGTTCTGCAATAAACAAAATCACATATTACATGCATTTAGCAACTTTAGAATTAGTGATTAGAAGTCAGTCAACCCATTTTAGTCTGGAAACCCGTTTGGGGACAATTCCAATCAGTGAAGGCCCAGATCAGATGCCGCAACGCAACAACTGATCAGGGTCTACACTGTTGGCTTACAGAAATTTCTATGCAAAATGTAACAGAAATGAAAAGATCCACCAAAACCCCTAAAATTAGAAATGGACTCATCAAAATGATAAGGATGGACAAGTCCACTAGTCAATATAGGGTTGTTAACTTGGTAACCAAAGTTGTTAATACAGCCGTACACTGTTGAAAAAGTACATTCTACTAAAGATTTCATATAAGCAAAACAAACAAGAATATTAGTAATTATTAAAAGCATCTGTATTAAGCAACATAAGTAAGCAATATAGAGCAGCTTTTATAAGATTTGAAGAATGTGGACATCATGCGAACAGCGTAAAGCATGCAAGTTCGCCACCTCGCCAAAAAACGTATTCTGGAAATTTACAAGACCGCTAAAATTGTGTATCGTCAGCCTGTTTTATGCGCGACTGTTTTAGTAAGTACACTGATGATTACTTATGAATATAAACCCCTAGCAAATAACAAACCGACGGCCTTCATCCAATGACGTGATCCACTTTAAACATATCGCAAAACAGCAGTAACTGAATAACGATACACAATTTTTGCCTATTAATTAAAAACATTGGAACAAGTATGTAAGCAAGAGATTTTAGAATATTTACATTTTCAGTGCAGAGCTCTCTGTTAACCCAATTAAATGATGCGGGAGTCTATTTTGTTTACAAGTTAATAATTACATTGTGTCAGGCGCTTTAAAGTGACAGCTCATCTCACTAACTAGCACGTGAAATCTACAACATGCCATGTACTTGAATGGCTGGTAAACATTGAGTGACAGCTCGCTACGCCTACTTGCACGTGAAATCTACAGCAGGAGTTGGAATTTACTGGTAGGCAGTGACAATGCGGCTGTTCCAAACTTTTGCAAAATTCGACCGGCAATGTTTTTAAAACGATTCTTATATATGTATTTCTTATTTTTGTTTACCTTTTTATTGATCAAAAGCATCGTTTAATAATATAAATATAAGGAATGAATGTTATTTTTTAAACGTTTACTGAAGTATAAACTACATCGGGTCACGAGCAAAGTTTACGTAAACCCCTTCGGGGTTCACTTACTTTGCTCGTGACCCGATGTAGTTTATACTTCAGTAAACGATGAAAAAATAACATTCATTCCTTAAAAGAACCTCGCAGCTAACGCTAGACATTTCATGTGAAAGCAACAAACAAGCAGCATCACAGGGAAGCATTTTATCAGATTAAAAGAATATGCGTGCATGAAAGCAAGAACGCAGAGTGCAAATCATTAAAAGCAAGCTACATTTAGACTTCAAGCGCTTGTTGAACAGATAACTTATCGAGATATAATCATATGACTTCTTTCGTCGGAGAGTTCCACTGAAGACGTTTGACCAGGATGGTTATCATAAACAATAAATACCTATTCCCGTACTTCGCTGCCGGTGCCCAAACAAAAATAGAACTATTCAGATTCATCAGCGTTGTGTTTCTCACCCTTTCAACATCAACGGTCTGCTGTTCTTGAGAAGGGTCCTCACTGTCTGCATAAGGACCTTCCCTGCACATTAACGGTAAGAGAAATTGAGATTGCTGCAAATTGTTAGAAAACAGACTCTCTATCTATGTGATCATTTTGATTCTTTTTCCACGAGCACCATATCGAACAACATGATTTTGCTGATATTCAATATTTAAAAAATCGGCTGTTTTTTTAACAAACCTAAACGTTTGCATTTCCTTTACATCGTTGGCAAGGTTTTCAATCGTACCCTGGAATGTTATACGCTGGCCGCTCAAAGTGATTGTGGCTGATTTGATGGAATGAATGACTGACCAGCTATGCTTTTGCCTCTGACTATTTGTGCGCTGTATACACGTCTAGTGTGCTTTTCGTTTACATGTGTTTTCCTGTGCTGACTCACGGAACGGGAGTAAGGAGGCTTGTAAGCTGATCAAACTCTTCAATGCGACAGTATGTCAGGCTCACAGAGGGATGCTCGATGCCTGCCGATACCTGCCCATTATATTTTGGCCTTAAAACCTTATGGGGCTTAGCGACACTGCAAAAGTTAACAACAGAAACGCACGTCTGTTGCACTAAATTTGGTATGGATACGTTTATATTACATTTACATTAAGCTGTTTCAATGTAGATTTCGCGGCTGTGAAAAATTGTTAAAGCCCCAATTGGTCATGCTTCGGGCAGCTCTAAACTGATACTTCTATTGCGCTTCCTTTATGTCCCCTTTATAACTGAGCCGACAAAACCAACAAAGTGGTTGTGCGCCCAGCGCAGACTCAGATCAGCCTGGGCATCCGCCCAGTCTGATCAGAGTCTTCACTGTCCGCATGGAGGTAGCTTAGACCCTTAGCTACCCTGTAAGCGCTCATTGAAGAGTCTGATCAGCTTTGATGGATGCCCAGTCCAATCTGAGTCTGCGCTGGGTGAATAACCTTTTTGTTGGTTTTCTCATGTCGCGGCTCAAGTACTTTACATGCATAATTTTGTTGTCCGTATGTTTCCAGTCTACAGTTATGTTTAATGGTTTTCTTTAGCTGTTTCAGCCAGTGTTGCACAAATGGCCACGAGCGTCCATGTTTGTTTCACTGTATTTATTTAATTCCATTGACTAGTTAGGGAAACACTAGCCTGATATGAGCAGTTTTATGTAATATGGACAATACTAGAACCAAAGGCAAAGGCAAAGTTGTAGCAAATTGGGTTAAGATATGGTTGGAGGTTGTAAAATCGTGGAAGTTGTAAATTCGTGGGTGTTAGTAATTTGCATAATATTCATGCGCGAAAGAAGTTTCACTAACTGTTTATTCTCCCAACATTTAACCATGCATAAAGGTTTTATTTCATAACAAAAGCAAATGCCTACAGCCTAAATAGGGAATAAAACTTTTAAAAAGGTTTGACCAATTGCTTTTATGCCTTCTTTTGTTAACTCTTTTTAGCGTACCTGAAAAGTGGCCATTTTCTAATCTCGGATATCAGCCTGTGAAAACATTGCAATGATTACTGATTTTGTACTTTCCGACGAACAGTTGGTCCTAGTATGGGTGTAAAATCTTATTGCAAAATTGTTTTCTTATTTGATTATTAAACCGGGGGTCCTTATCTGCTTTTTCTTAAATAAAGAAAGTCTTTTGTTTTGAGAGTAGGACTGAATCAAGGCTCGTATTTTTGTCTAAAGAAAACAGTCTGTGTATATTGTTATTTAGTATTCAAGCGGATATAACCATACAGTGATACAGTGAATTTCAACTCGTTCTGTTAAAGGGCTATGACGCTACAGTCAAAAATGTTTTAGTTGTAGGAAAGTCAAGGTGGAGCTTTAAGAACCCTGTTTAATTGGATGGGTATCTTCCTTTAATAATTAATATCTGATATAGACTGGATTATTTATAATCTGTTTAAAACTAAAAGTTTTCAAAAGTATCTATGAAACAGAAAATAATTTACAAGTGACATGACGTGGGTACGTCGATTTTTTATCATGCGGAGGAACACATCCACGAATTTACAACCCATTGACATTTGCTTTAAATAGATCAACCAATCACATGCGGATGAATTTTCTAACGTTGAAACGATATTGCTTTGCATCGAAACTGGTATCAGGTTATGCATCTGGTGTTGTGGTCTAATTACGTCATAAGAAATTATCAAGAAAGTATTTGACATGTGACTGTCACGTGATTTAGTTCTTATATCCACGATTTTACCACCTTCAAGGCTATTCTAGTTTTGGGGCAGTGGTTTTGAGGTTGTACATTCTTCGTCCGTGTGGCTTTGTGGCCATTCATCACAGAGCATTCCACGACATGTCTTGTATAATAATTTGTTGTTTGTATAAAGTACTATCCATCAATCGTTTTGTAACCACCTCACTGCTGAAAGCAGGGCTGTTTCGTTGCTCTTTTAGGTTTTTGTTTCGTTTCATATATACATATATGAGCCGCGACGCGACAAAACCAACAATGTGGTTGTGCGCCCAGTGCAGACTCAGATCAGCCTGGGCATCCGCCCAGTCTGATCAGAGTCTTCACTGTCCGCATAGAGGTAGCTTAGTCCATTAGCTACTCTTTAAGCGCTTGGTGTAGAGTCTGATCAGACTGGGTGGATGCCCAGGCTGATCTGAGTCTGCGCTGGGCGCACAATGACTTTGTTGGTTTTCTCGTGTTGCGGCTCATATTGTATGCGTCTCAAAGGTTTCTCCTTTTTTTTTTTTGGTGCCATTGGCTAACTTAAGACTGTAATAATTACCGCTGCACTTGCAATGCAGCCTCACTAGTTATCTACCTTAGCTGAATCAAGAAGACCGTGAGCCGTGACATTTTAATAACAGGCAATTAAAGCGTATAATACAAAGGCTCGTGTCTTTCCCTTTTCCCGAAGCATGTACTGCCATCAGCCACAACGTTGAAACAACATTGAATCACCCTTGATTCAACGCCATGACGGTGAATCAAGTTGGTTCAATTCAACGTAGTGTACACAGTGGGCTGTGTATAAATAAAAGCAGCAAAGCAAAAGCTAATATACCGAAACATGCAAAGCAAACTACAAGTCTATATTTCTAATGCAAAAATTAATTGTACCTTGAGGAATATTTCTGATGAGGTGACCACACATGAACAGCACTTCTCTGTTTCATAAATTCAGTGTCTACCGGTCTGCCACTTTCTTCAAACTGTTTGGCTAGCTGAGGATCTGGACCATGCCTTAAAACGAAATGAAGGTGAATTGGTGCAGTTTGTTTATCTGCCATGTGTTATTGGATTCAGTGTAAGAAAAGCCCCCACAAAAGCGGTATCCACTTAACGACCCCATTTCTCTATCAGCATGAAATTTTTTATCGTGAGGTGTGGCTGCAAGCTCTCCCCACAGTTTTGTCATTGTATATGATGGTGGTCGTCCGGTCTTCCGGTCTTAAAGATTTAAAAAGTCCTTGAGTATCTCATAATAAAAATTTGAAAAAAAATCTAGGTCATTTTAGTTGGCAACTATTTTAGAACTTTTATCAAACCTCGACATACTCATGACTGTCTTTAAAAAAATAGTAGTTTGTACTTTCTTTCCAAAGAATTTCAAGTATAATACTCACTGTGTTTTATCAGATAAGAGATCAATGAGGCTGCTCACCACTTTCTCTTTCTCTGACAATGATTTGCACTCGCCCACAATCTTGCTAAACACTTTTTCCCCGGCAACTCTTTTCTTCCAAGGTGTATCATAGGCACTACTGTTGTCGAAGCTATGGATGCCTGAATAAGAGAATTCAGCCTTCAAATAAGGGTTGGTTTTAGGATAATCCTGGATACTTTTTTCTTGTTTGTCTAAAGAAACAAACGTATTGGCCTTTCAGTTTTGCCACCTCGGCATGTAAGTATTTCTTGCCTCAATTGTTGCTCACCATCTTTCTGTAGGTAATATCCGTAAATATACCTCTTGTCTTACTTGTATTACCAACCGACTCTTTTTTGGCTTTATCAATAAGTTATTGGTAAGACTTGCAGAACTTGGTGGGTCTTACAATTAAGGCAAAAGATGTTTACCCGTCTGGATAAAGTATCGAATTCGAAAAGAAAAGCTATTACACCAGCAGCGATCCCCTACCATTTCCTCTGAAAGACGAATACAGTACTGTTCTTAATTTAACTTGCCCCTACCAGACACAATGATATTTGTAGAATTTGATAACGTTTAACAATTACGGTGAATGAGTATACTTCTAGGAGGTAACTCCGTCATTTTATTTTTCTGTCCTGGGCCTCTAAATGAGGCTTTCAGGTCATATTCTATTTTGTCCTTTAAGCTCAGAGAATACATTCTGAGAAATCAGAAATTTTCGATTGGTTTAGAAACTTTAGACATTTATTCTAGACCATCGCTTTTTATATTCATTTGGACCCCGCTTTCGATACTTACAAGTCTTTGAATAGACTGCCTTATTGAAATTAAGAAGTTACAGTATACTTTTCTCTGCCTTTCGTCGCCAGATATTATCAGGGTCACTGATGAGTCTTGGATAGCCGTAACTTTGAAGCATGGCCCAGGTTCCTTCTTGTGAATGTGTTCTCTGTTCTGAAGGAACTCTTTAAGATTCTTATTTAACTCATAGGAAAGAACTAGCTCCTTCAGGAGTTTTTTTAAGAGCAGACCCCATTGAGATAGGACTTCCTCGCCCAGGGAAGCAAACAGGACAGCACAAAAGTTATCCTTCTTCGTAAAAAAATCGGGAAAAACATTGACGACTACAATTAAACATATTAACGATGAATATTGAAATGCTTACCAAAAGGGAATTCTCTTGGGGTGTGTCTGTTTTCTCCCCGGTTGCTAACGTGGTGGATAGTTCCGGAAGTGTCACTGCAGTGAAAAAGCGTCATCAAAGAATACCCTAAGTTTGCTTAACATTACTGCACTAAACAACAGAATTCCGAGAAGGTGGCGTGTCGCCTCTTTGGACATTGTCAGGAAACAGAGCTAAACCATAAAACTCAACAAAAGTTCACGCCGCCGACACCCATGACGATCGAAAATTAATACCTATATCTCACTTCTGTTAGTAGAAGGTGAGACAAAAACCGAAAATATCCGATATTGCATCAGCATATCAGCCATTATGTGCCTTCATACTTCCAAAAAGTATCACTTGCCTTAATTTCCAGCATTACTTTTCATCTCTTTCATAAAAAGTTAAAAGAATTATGAAAATAACAGAATGTATATGATAAACGTGTTTTCATTTTTAAACACATAAAAATATTTGTTGAACCAAATACGCTTTCAATACAGATATAAACCTAGATACATTTGGGGGCATACTTGTAATGGCAAATCACAACTATTGGTTGTTACTTAAGATTCTTTATTCGGTCTGCTCAGTTAAGCACAAATGTCTAGGTTAGGGTCTGAATAGTTCTATTGACAACTTCTATTATACCAATCAGATAAGAAATGAAGCTAATATGCGAAGATCTACGAACAAGTTTGATACTGTTAAATATTTCGCATCTAACTCGATCCATATTTTCAGTACTGGCGCCTTGCAAACTAAGCTCTCGGGTCAACAGATTCTGCTGATCCTAATTAGGATATTCTGAAGTGATCTATATATCTTCTAAAATGTTTGTTTTGGAAGACCTACTGCAGATATCCAGCAGGCACAGAACTCGAGATAAGGCGATCGGTGGTCAGGGTTCTAGATAAGAGGTGTATTTATTGATAATTGAGGGATAATTTTCTTTATTTCTGATTGAAACCATATGTGGTGACCCCTCATCTGAACCGTCTCCTCGACAAAGTTCAGCTGAGGGGTCACAACATATTTTTTATCCAGAATTAACAAAAAATTTCCCTAATAATCATCAAATAATCCTTCTTATCCAGGGCTCTGAGTGGTTATAGTTCTTGGATAAGTTTAGCTTATTTTCAACATGTTTTCACGTTTCTTCCATCATTTTTCCAAACTTTTGTGATGTCCTCTTTGCTTCCCTGGAGGTCAGGTGGGACACCTTCATCAGGGCGTCTACTCTTAAAAGGAAGAAATAGCTCCTGGTTTAGCAAATTGTTTTCTTTATGAGAAAAGCCATATTGAGGAGGGAAACCAAAATAAAGACTGTACAGCTGTTTGACCTGAAAACGCATCCATTCATCTTTAAATATTCAGCTATATGCTATACCTTAAATCTGTACAAATAAAATGGAATGCATTACACTGGTCCATACTGGCTGAGACAGACTTGATATACTCTCCGCAGGAGGCATCACCCTGCAAATACTCTGTAACCCAGTGTCCTGAAAAGCATTTGAAAAGGAAATAATCAGGAACTGGCAAACTTGTTTAGCAGACTAGCTAGATTGAATTGAGCCGCGACAAGCCAAAACCAACAAAGTAGCATGTGCGCCCGGCGAAGACTCAGATCAGCCTAGGCATCAGCCCTGTCTGAACAGGCATCAGCCCAGTCTGATCAGAGTCTTTGCTGTCCGCATGGAGCTAGCTTAGACCCTAGCTATATCCTTTAAGCATACAGTGAAGACTGATCAGACTGGGCAGATGCCCAGGCTGATCTGAGTCATCGCTGAGCGCACATTGCACTTTTTTGTTTTGTCATGACGCGGCTCAATCATCTTACAGGTATAGAAGCTCACTTTGTCAAATCCTCAAATTTTATTTTGTAAGCAAATATACAATGCCTTATAGTCAATCTTAAGAACGACAAAAATGCTTCATATGACTACTCATGCCATACTGTTTAGCACAATACATACTAGTCGTTCCTATAAGGTTTACTTTGATGTAGCCGTTTGTGCAGGTGTGCCATAACCCTCATTTCACTCATTCACCAACTCCTTAAACTTCTTAGCTACAACGAGAGATTGCTTACTAAGACGGATGCACCTGTTTATTCCATCAAGGTCTGTGGGCATTAGAATTTATTGAAGATCATATCTGAGGCTTACATCAGATGAAATTAAATATTCATGATAATTTTCTCTGTACTTGAAAAAGTTTAGATTTAAGGACAGCTTCTTCTGCAGATACATCACATGTGTTCATAATTCTTGTAAAGCTTGTGAATAGTTTAAACTCATCAACATCGCAACTTTGTTCATGTCGGCTCAAAATGATAGAAATATCGTTTACAGTGCCATGGACATCCAAGCAATCCATCCTGTTATCTGTTTGGTGATGCAGTAATATTAAAACTATGATTATGTTACCGACCAAATGCATGTAATATATTATTATAAGCATAGCAAAACAATCAGGCATAAACATAAGAGGTATGTGAAGCTAATAGTACCAAAATGCAATTTCACTGTGGAATAGCATCAAACTACTCCATTGCTGTTCTCATGTTTTTGTGTACTGTGTATAGCGTAATGAATTCAAAGTGATGCATAATAATTCAAAGCCTTCTAGTATAAATGTCTTTATGTAGCTAATCTCAAACACACAGCAGAATCAAGACTTTACTCTCTGCTAAAAGGAAAACGTTCTAGCCCTAATATTCTTCTGAAAACACCAGCAAAAATCTACAAAAGAGCTGGGTTTTCACTATGCGGTTCTAGACAAAACAAGAATTTCGCGGACTGCTATGTCGCACCTGCATTGTGCTTCCACAGTAGCAGAAGTCATGGTGAGAAGAAGGTGAAAGCAAAAACTGAAAATCAGAAAACGAAAGTAGTTTCAGGCAAGGATTAATCTGACACAAATTTTGTCAAAATCCATCTAGCGGATCTTAAGGTACAGACATGTTCATGTTCGTGCTCTTTTTAGTAACGGTAGATGGCAGCCATCTTGGATGGCCAATCTGCCAGATAAAAAGTGTAATAGCAATATGCAAGGATCATTCTGACACCAAAGTGGTCCAAATCCATTCAGGGATTCCTGAGATATGGTCATTTGCATGTTTTTCGCTATTTTAGTAACAACAGCTGGCGGCCTTCGTGGATGGTATAGTCTCACAAACTTGAAAAAAATAAAACTTCATGAATCATTCAGATTAAATTTGAGCAAAATCAATTCAGTGTTTTTAATTTATTGGCATTCAAGCAAAATTTGGACCTGTTAACCAAAAGTAGGTCACTGTGACCTAATTCCGCAACAGATTTTTTTCATTTTCATTATTTTCAAAAATAAGGTCCTACTAATGTTACATGCCACATTTCAGCCAATTATACTTAGTGGTTCCAGAGAAATTGTTGATTTTGTTGTTTTGCTATTTTTAGTAACGGCGGCCATATTGAATTCTCGACCAGGCTGAATTTCTCTCAACTGAAGCCGTGTAGTCTGATTATATTCCATATGAAATTTGAGAACCATGGGTACAGTGGTTTTGGAGAAAATAACTTCACAAATCTTAACGCCAGGGTCGCTGTAAATTGTGAATGGACGGACGGACGGACGTACGGTCTGACGGACGGACGGACAGAAAACAGGTGGAAAGCAGGTGCGACAATAAAACGAACCTCTTCCTTTCATATCTGGCCTCTGTTTTGATAAAACATTTAGAAGTACACCAAACTTTCCTGTCTTGGAGATTCCCAGCCAGGTTCCACCTTCTCTTCCTCGTTGAAGATCAATGCCTGAAAACAATGGATTTTTGCTGAAATTCGAAATCAGATGGCTGAGATGTAGGACATTGAAAATCACACAATGGCAGCCGTATCTTAGCCCTTAAAGCGCCAAAAATTAAAATTGTTGAATTGGCAAACAGTGTAGATCCAGTTTAGGTGGCTCCTAATGAGCCACCTCATCTGAATCTACACTGTTTGCCCTCTAGTATTCGATTTTTCAATATGATATTGCTTAGTTGAAACATTTTTCGAAATTCTGCAGACGTAAATTTTGTCGTCTGCTTTTGTTTTTTTGGCGCATTAAGGGTTAACATACACTAAAAGGAAACTGTAAAATGACAGACGGACAGTGTTAGATGATCAACGCTGACCAAAATGTGTCTAAACGCCATATAGATAAGATAAATTATAATTTAACAATTCTATGCAGACCATGTTTACAAAAACTGATTAAATACCTAATACAATGTATATGTCATCTCTAATGACATATAATTAAAGAAAATACCGACAATGCACACCGTTTCACGTACTGGCAGTTTACAACGCATGCATCAAGGAAAAAGATCTGACATACTATATTGTGGCTCCAATGTCGGCACTATCCTTCTGTTGAATATTCATCAAATCACGTTTTCTGAAGACCGTCTTAGTTATACTGTCTTACATGTACATTCAACATGCTTGAAAGCGATTTATTTAGCATTCAAAAGTCAGTCTGACATACCGTATTTCTTCTTATAAACGCCCCCTCGCTAATAAACTAATAAATTATAGTGACCTGAATATGGTTTTCCAAGGAAATGACGGTACGGCTCAAATAAAGAGACATTAAAGTACCTCCAATCCACTGTTGCTTGTCTCCTCTGAATGCTGCTTGTTCAGTTGGTCTATCCCAATACTCGTCCCTGTTGTTAGCGACAATCAGTTTGTATGGACATTGGTCTGGGTTGTCATTCAAGTACATGAACAAAATACACATGGTTGGGATCTATGTCTAGAAGAAAAAAAATCTACATGTACTTCTTTAGTCAAAAAATAAAATTTATATTCAAGCACTGGCGTAGTCATAAACATTAAATGAGCCGCGACACGGGAAAACCAACAATGTGGTTGTGCGCCCAGCGCAGACTCAGATCAGCCTGAGCATCCGCCCAGTCTGATCAGAGTTTTTGCTCTGCGCTCAAATGGTAGCTCAGGGTCTAAACTACCTTCATGCAGACAGCGAAGACTCTGATCAGACTGGGCGGATGCCCAGGCTGATCTGAGTCTGCGCTGGGCGCACAACCACATTGTTGGTTTTCTCATGTCGCGGCTCAAATTATGATTTCTGCAACCATACACTTGCGAATACTAATTTCACTTGTTTCAAGCACTGGCAGGCATAGTCATAAAATATTAAATTATAAATTCCTTTCTGCAGCCATACACTTCCGAATACTCAGTTCACTTGTTTCAACATTAATCTATCCTTAGAAGTAACCGATGTTAAGGAATGCAGTTTGGTTTTAAGGCTCAGAGGTGAAATACCCAGGCGTATTTTTTCTTTGCAAAGCAAGTTATTTTCTTTCAATAACAGTAACACAGTCAGACTATTGTATCCCAATACTGGAGAAACTACAAACATGGGCCCCGCTTTTACTGAACTGGTTACAACAATGGAGACAATTCTGTGATGGAGGAAGCTGGAGTTACCAAGCTTGCACTCTGCACACCTTCTGATGCTTTATACTTGTACTAAACTTAAACATTGTGAAAATATCATCAAAGGCTTTAAAGTTAAAGAGCAGACAAGATCTCCATACCTAAAATTACAAAGGAACATAATTCTTTGGAAAAAGGTGTAACTACTGTTCTCTGCACATTGTCTGTTGATGCTGTTTTTTATTTGTACCAAGTTTTGTGAAAATATCTTCATTGGTTTTAAACCTATAGAGCAAAAAGTATTTCTATAAAGACACTTACAAACGGACATAGTTCTGTAAAAACTGTTACTGGAGATAGGGTTCTTTTATTTTTAAAAGGTTGGGGAAAAAGGTGGGAAGTAATCATATTTCCCAGGATGGTGGGAAATACTGGTAATTCCCAGTAAATACTGCTTATTCCCAGGAAATACTGGTTATTTCTGGGAAATACTGGGAAAACTAGAAAAGTTTAAATAATTTTAGGACAGCCATACAATTATGTATTTATGTAAGCAAACATCTCTTTATTTAATCATTAAACAAAGATACAGATAAAATACTATCTAGATCTGCATATGTTATCAAACTGCTTTCTTACATGAGCTGTCCGAAGATGAGTCACTATGTACAGATGAGTCATAATTTGTCATCGTATGAATAGGAATTGATGTGGTCCTGTACGGAATTGTCCAGCAGGATAGTAGCAGTATTCCTGCAGTAATTGTAACAGGATTCTTGGCAGGAATCTGGACATGAAACGGTTTCCCAATGGGTTTTCCACGTGAACTTTTCACTATAATATAAAATTCCCTACAGGATTCCAGCAGGACTAAGTGTGGAATATTAAGTGAAATATTTAAATTAGCAGGAATTCAGGCAGAATTCCCACCAGGAATATTCAAATGACCAGTATTCTCACAGTAAAATTTGAAATTCCTGGTAGGAATCCTGGCAGGAATCCTGCCAGTAATATGGACAGGATTGTTGGCATGAATTTGGTTGTGTTGCATATTACACAAAGACCTTGACATATTCTTTCAACATGCTATTTAAAACTTTCACATACACAGTGGCTTTATAAAACACAACAGAACACATATCTTGTCAATCTCTTGGGTATTATGATTATATTATAGACATGAATCAGTACTGCCATTGCTCTTTAACACAATTTTATGACAGAAAGTAATTTTGTTACCACCACACATATATTGAACTCCATTTTCATTTTTATGTCCAGGGATGTGGGTGGGGCACTTGAAATTGTGTATAAATTGAATATTTTACCCCTAGACTTAAATCTGCCTTTAGAAATGTATGCATTAATGATACAAAAATAATTAAACTTACATTCTCTTCATACTAGCTGTTATTAATTCATTCTTCAAATAACACAGAAAACCTTTTAATATGTTTAGTACAAACAAACATCATGGCCAGTCTTCAAGTTGAATTTATCACTTATGATTCACTGTGTAGTTGAAGTGTACCGCCAAAATCTTTATGCTAGATTTAAATAATTTTGCAAAACTTTCAGCTCTGTTTTCCTGCTAGGATTCCTGGCATGAATTTTTCAAATTTTCCTGCTGGAATCTTGAGTGGACTTTTTATCATTTTCCACATACTGCTATAACTCAGTCTGAAAATGAAATTCCTGTCAATGTCCAGCAGGACTCCTGCTGTAATCATGTCAGAATTTTCGTACGGGGTTTTATAAGCAGATGACCGCTTGTATCTTTACATGAAAATGAGGAGGTCTGTCGTTGCTCATGGCATGTAAGATGAAAGGGTGCACTTCTCCCCTTTTTACAGAGGGTGACTTATTGAGACTTCCTGTCTGTTTCTGTAACTGTCACAGCCCTTCTCAGGGGGCTCTGCTCTCAGTGGAGAAGTTTGTTCTTAGGGGAACAAATTCTTCCCATATGAGAGGGTTGACTTTGGGAGGGGAAGCAGCTCAAAATGACAAAGTTTGTCCCCCTGAAAGCGTGCCCTGTCACCTCAAACTGTAGCTGTATTTCATAACTTGATAAGTGTGCATTTCCGTCTTTTTGTTCCTGATATGATCTGACATTTGGATTACTTGCCTTGATTATATTTAATTACTCTATTATCTATTACCTTCTGTAGGTGCTCCTATGTGGGGCGAAAATTCGTAATAAACTTCTTGTATCATCTTGTACAGTTGTCTCTTGTCTTATCCTACAGTTGTCTCTGTCTTAATCATCAGAAGTTGTTATTACTCACCTTCAATCTAGACAATGAAATTATTTTTCAAACCTTCAGTGGTGTTTGGTTATTACTTACCATACGAAACATTGACTGTTTATCAATTTGAGAGACATGTAGTGGTGCGCCATGTCAGACGGATTGTCCATTGCGGTCAGTTACTGGTCGATTTGGTTCGGCATTTAGATGGCGCTAATTTCGCTGCACGTGACTGCAGAAGCGCTCTCTTACTTACCTTGACGTCGTAGCGGGAAGACGGGCTTTCTATCTCTGGAGCTCCAGATGAGAATTCTACCGGCTGAGACAAGTTTGCGGCTCTGTTCCATACAGTCTAAAGTAATGGGTGAGTTTTACTTTAATGGTGGCAGCTGAACAAAACTTCCAACGCTTCTGAGAGAGAGAATTTACAGGAAAGTCTCGACCAAAAAAAATTGCTACTTCGTGGCCCGGACCAGCAGGCGTTTTCAGACTTGATAATTCTAATAACTGTGTGGTTTTTCCAAAGGTTTACTGTCATTTTGAGAATTATTCTGCACTGTCTGTGACATAATTTCTTCAATATTGTTTGGCATTAATGAAATGAAAAATTTTCGGCTGAACAAAATTGCGCACGTACACACGTGGCGGCCATTTTGAAAAATGACAAGCAAAGCTTACTTTTTCATTTAATTGGCTATTCCTGCAACTGTTTAAAGCTTAATACCCCAGTTTACAAGTTAAATTTCTTTCAAAGGAAGAAAAAAAATTGTATTTCATTAAAATTCCCTCATTTTAACAGACAGTTTTTGTTTGTATAAAATACATGTTTGCAGGCGTGCATCCGGTTTCATGGCATTAGTCAAAGACTTGTGCAAATATTGAAACGTGTTTTGAATGAAATACATATTCAGAGGGGTATAAACCGGTTTTGAAGCTCGTGTTAGTCAAAGACGTGTACACCAGCCATAAACGTGGTTTGAAAACAGCTTCGACGTCATTGTAAGTGAGCAGCCGTTTTGTTGCAGGTAAAAAGAAATAAATTATAAAATTTATTCTTGTGTATTTACTTTGCGACAAAATGTCATCAGACATGCAAAACCCAATTCGTGTGAATTTTGCGACGGTTGAAGACCTCCAGAGCATTCCACACATTGGTCCAAAGGTTGCATGTACATTGATTGCATTGCGAGAAAGTCAAGGCAGTCTGACCCTAGAAACATTGCAGATGTTTCTCCGAGCAAAGTTCGATGAGGAAACGTTGGCAATGTTAGATTTTTCTCATAATGTAGGCTTGCCTATTGCACCAGCACAATATGGGTTGGAAGAAAGGGAGGAACCTAGGGTGGAGGAAAGGGAGGAACCTAGGGTGGAGGAAAGGCAAAGACCTGTTTCACCAGCCCGAAGTGTTTATCAGGACTCCTTTGAAGTAAATCCTTCAACCACTGCCAAAAATGAGGTAACTAAACAAAGGGCACCCATATTTGCAGAAAGGACTCCCATGTATGAACAAAGGCCACCCATGTTTGAAAGGTGGGAAAATTTTAGACAACAGTTTTCCCCAATGACCAGCATGCATAACCAGAAACCGTCTCTTCCTGCTGAAAGGGGCGGTGACCCGTCATGTGGTAAGCCCATTCCTAGTTCCTCTGTCCAAAGGTCTGAGGAATATAAAGTTCCGAGGCCGACAAAGTTTGCCAAAGAACTGTATCGTAAGAGTACGAAGAGGGAGAAAAAGGTGGGGAAACTGGAAAAGAGTAAACATAATAAAAAGAGTGCAAAGTACAAGAAAAGAGCTCACAGAGATTCTAGCTCTTCATCCTCTTCCTCATCTAGTGACAATGCAAAGAAAGAGGGAGGGATGGGGAAGCTAGAAAAAAGTAAACATGGTAAGGCTGGAAAGAAAAAAGGAAAAAAAAGATTCCAGCTCTTCATCCGAAGACCGCCATTACATTGAGAAAGGGGCAAAGCCCAAGAAAAAGACTAAGAAAAGAAAGTCTAGAGATGAGTCTTCCAGTTCTCCTAGCTCTTCTGATTCTTCTAGCTCTAGTACAGACTCTGATGATGAGTTTAACATCCGTGCAAAGCACCGTTCTCATCATAAAAAGTCGAAGAAAAAGAGTGGTGCTGAAATTCTGAGTTTATTGCCTAAAAATCTCAGTTATGACGGGAAAACAAATTGGCTGGCATTCAAACAGAAGTTCACTCGATATGCCACTGCATGTGAATGGACTTCTAGTGAATGTTTAAATTGTTTATGCTGGTGCTTGACTGATAAAGCAGCAGATTTCTATGCCATCTTGATGGAAAGAAACGAGCATTTGACGTATCGACGTCTAATGAGTCGATTGGAAAAACGTTTCGGTGTCAAGGAATTGGCGGAAACTGCTCAGGCAAGGTTTCGGCAGGCAACCCAGGAACCAGGGGAATCACTTGAAGACTGGGCTGATAGGATATTGACACTGGCAACTAAGGCATTTAAGATGTTGCCAGAGCAGTATTCTAGCAAGCAGGCTGTCGTTAGATTATGTGAAGGTCTACTCGACAGAGAAGCTGGGTTGCGTGTTGGAATGGATAAGCCTGCTACAATAGAGCAAGCCATCAATAGTATAAGGTGGTATCAACACCCACATCAGTCCGTTTATGGAAAATCCAGTAAACGGAAACAGGATGAAGTTTTTGAGATGGTTGTTCAAGGGACAAAGGTCCAGAATGAGAGTTCTGATGAGCAAAGTTCATCAAGAATCTCAGCTCTTGAAGCAGCCATGATAAAGCTTCAGGAAAGTTTTGATGCAATGTCATCAAAGTTCTGACCATAGGAGCAGAACTACAGCTCCAAAATGGGGAAGAAAAATGATGGTATATGGCAGTTTTGCCCTGACTCATGAACAGAAAATACTGTACTATGCTTAAAGTCTCCATAGTCCTATCAGCGGTAAAAACGACTAAATTCAAATCAGTGTAAAAAGCTGTTCAACCTTCACGTTTGATAATAAAATGCGGGTTAGTGTGCATATATTGAGTTATATAACAAGCAAAAAGTAGAGAAAACAAGTTTTTGAAAAATAACAAATCGCTCGCAAAATCAAATTTCCTGTTCTGGTTTCCCGTCTAGCAATGCTATATAAACATAGGCGAGATACTGATTGGGACTCCACACCTGTACATTGTATTTTTACCATTTTATGAAATCGAAAGTAGGTCACTTTAGTTGCCAACTAAAATGACCCTAATAAGTTTTCAAACCCTTTTTATGCGAAGCTGAAGGATGTTTTATTTGTTTACAGCTGGCTAATCACGGTCATTTACAATGATGAAACTATAGTAAAAAGCTTGCAGCGATTCCTCATGATAAAATTTTTCATGCTGATAGAGCAATGGAGCCTTTAAGGAGCTGCTGGCAACAGTACGGCTTACTTGACAATGCAGGTACTGTTGCTGGGTAGGCTCTTTACGGTTCGTACAGATCATTGTAGTCTAACTTGGCTATTACGGTTTTAAGACCCACAAGGGCAGTTGGTCAGGTGGATAGTGAAACATCGACCTGTGTAACCATGGATATGCTAGTGCAATGTCTAGAATACCGGTGTCTAGAGAGCATTGTAATGCATATGGTCTTAGGGTAAAACCCTGTGTCAGATCTGCCGTGTAGGGGGTGTGAATTCTGCATAAAGGCCGATAAAAATGGGGGTTCCTTTTCCAGGGAGGTGGAAGGTTCAGTAACAAAGGCATTTCCAATGTTGCAGATCATTGTACCTATGATCACTGAACAAAGGATGATGTAACTGGGCAATGTTTAATTGGTATGGAAGAAAATGTTCAGTTCTTAAAATCCTGGGGAATGTCGTATAAGTACAATTGAATTGGAACAGGGGGACACTCCTGGGGCACGGGATCATACCAGAAAAAGTTCAGGGAAAACCTGGGGTATTGAAAAACTTGTAGATATGAATCGGGTAGCTCCTGATGGGTGGATTAAGATACCATGAGGAATGTTCAGATTAATTCTGGGGGTTGTGATGAAAGTCAAACTGGATACAATCTGGAAATATTTTGGGACTATGAAAAGGGGTATCTTAGAATATGATCAGGTAGAACCTGGGGTATGTCATGGAGGGGTATTTCCCAGAGGCCTGAGGTATTGCAGGGAGTAAGTAATAGCCAGTTAGAAACTCAGCTACAGCAACAAAGTTGTTCGCTAGCTGTTAGAGTCAGGATAACAGTGTTCTCCCCAGAAATTTCGGAAGTCATGTCACTTTTAGCACAAAAATCAGATTTTGACTTGTTGATCAGGTTTTCAAAAAAAAATCCTTAATATAGCAATGTTTGTCAAAATTAGCCTAAATTTACATTATAAATAATTTGTTGTAAGCCTTAATGCATTTAAAAACTTTACTGGCTAAAAATGAAAATAATAGCTCTTTAATAAAATTTCATTGGAATTAAGGCATGTTGCAAGCGACATGCCTTAATGGTCTGGGGAGATCCCTGGGAGAAATAAGTCCATATAGATATAGCCACATTGGATGGGGTAGTCCATGGAAGGTTACGAGCCATGGAGCAACTGAAGAACCGTCATGCTGGGGTTTCTCATGGAAAGATTTAAAAGAAGGGCAAGCTGAAGATGGAAATCTGCATATACTCGACCGGATGAAAAGCGCTAGTAAACCTGAAGAGGGAGCTCTGTTCCTTGCAGGCCCTGCGGCAAAGTCGTACAGGCTTAACAGGGAGCAATTTCTCCTGATTGATGAGGACCTATATAACTCGGAAAGCCACCGACGAGAAGGACCTGGTCATGCCAACAAGTTTGAGAGACGAAGCCATCCAGTTAAGTCATTGCATATACCATCTGCAGGACACCAGGGAGTGGCCAGAAACAAAGCTAGAAGAAAGGGAAATTCTGTTGATAGGTCACCCATGGAGAGAGTCCACATTGACCTGGGACCATTGCCAAAACGCCCAGAGGAAATGAGAACATACTATGATGGTAGATCAGTTCACTAAATGGGTATAATGTATACCACCCCCATCGCAAACTGCTGAAGTAACAGCCAAAGCAGCTGTTGTACATTTTTTCTTCAAGTACCTCGGCATAACCATTGCCAATGATTTGAAATGGAACACACATGTCAGTAATATTTGCACAAAGGCTAATAGGACCCTCGGCTTCCTCAGACGTAACTTGGCAGCATGTCCACAAGATGTTAAGGAGTCAGCATACAAGGGACTGGTGCGTCCAGTCCTGGAGTATGGCAGTTCAGTTTGGGACCCTCAAAGTATACTTCTTCAAGATGAACTTGAGAAGGTGCAGAAAAGGGCAGCTAGATTTGTAACGGGAAATTACACATATGAAACTGGGAGTATGACTGGCATTCTGGAGAAACTTAAGTGGGAATCCCTAAAAAAGAGAAGGAAAGATAGTAGACTTATAATGCTTTACAAAGGTCTAAGGGGTGCAGCCAGTATACCCATAAATGACCTTGTTTCCCCAAATAGGCGTACCAGGAATCATCATTCCCTGACATTTCAAACCCCATTGGCTGGGACTGACATTTACAAGTCCAGTTTCTTCCCCCAGACTATTAGAGATTGGAATTCCCTGGAAAATTCACTTATTTCTGCTGCTGAGTGTGCAGAGGATTCAGTTACTAAGTTCACTTCTCTTATAAGGGCTAGGGACTAGCTTCCCTGATTCACAGGTCCTGGTGAATGATTGTCTTTGGACGTATCACCAGTAAACAATTCTGATTCTGATTCTGATTCTTGTGTAATGCCCTTGAGATCCATGAATCACAGATTACGACATATAGGCCGTACTGGAAGATTCCGTCCTTGAGATCCATGAATCACGGATTACGACATAGGCCGTACTGGAAGGACCAGGCAGAAAGGGATCTACTATGAAGGGTAGGGACAGATTACACCCCACGGTCAGCTACGATACCACTTATAGCTACCTCTGCATGTCAGATGTATCAAGAACCCAAGTCAACTGTGATACACCTGATAGCTTCTTCTGCATGTCAGATGTATCAAGAACCCGAGTCAACTGTGATACACCTGATAGCTTCTTCTGCATGTCAGATGTATCAAGAACTCAAGTCAACTGTGATACACCGGATAGCTTCTTCTGCACGTCAGATGTATCCAGAAGTCACACCCTACAGTCAGCTACGATACAACTGATAGCTTCTTTTGCACGTCAGATGTATCAGGAATCGTCAATCAACTACGATACAACTGATAGCTTCTTCTGCACGTCAGATGTATCAGGAACCGCCAGTCAGCTACGATACAACCAATAGCGCCTTCTGCATGTCAGATGTTTCTTGAATATTCTACGACACGCTGCCAACATCAGCTAAACACTGGGAGCTTCACTGCATACCAGGTGTTCTACTGATACTGAGAACGTCCGAGAAGTCGTCGGATCTTTCTTCATAAAATGGGGAGGAGTGTAGTGGTGCGCCATGTCAGACGGATTGTCCATTGGGGTCAGTTACTGGTCGATTTGGTTCTGCATTTAGATGGCGCTAATTTCGCTGCACGTGACTGCAGAAGCGCTCTCTTACTTACCTTGACGTCGTAGCGGGAAGACGGGCTTTCTATCTCTGGAGCTCCAGATGAGAATTCTACCGGCTGAGACAAGTTTGCGGCTCTGTTCCATACAGTCTAAAGTAATGGGTGAGTTTTACTTTAGACATTCTCTTGAGAACCCTTTGGGGGAATAAAGACATTAAATGACTTTATCACGGAGAAGGCAGTAGCATAGGCACTAAAGACATCCAGTGACGTATGTCCTTGATAGCGGATCATGCTAGTAAAAGCTTAACATAAAGACAGTGCTTGATGTAATGTTATACGAAAGAGTACTGTATAAGAGTGCACTCACCTGTGCCCAGATTATGAACTTTGTTTACATTGCATAAGAAATAACATTTGGTAACTCGTGAATACTGATATAGCCGCAACTGCAGATTTGCAAAACCCGTTGTATTGTATAGCCCCAACTGCAAAGTTGGGATTCCCTGTTCGCAAACTTTTGTAGGACTCCACCCTTTAATCGGTCACCGCCGTGGCATAGCATTCATGTATTATTGTCACATTGATAGACTAATTAATTGTAAAATGCATTTTTCTGCATGTTTCTGTTAAAAGGGTTTTTTTTCTTTTAATTTCAGTATCATTAGAAAGCTCATTTCCTATACTTTCAGGAAAAATCTGGGAAAAGTTTCTTTCTTTCAAAATAGTTTTCTTTTCGCAAAAATAATTCAATTTCCTGACATCGGAACAACGCTAAAAGAATTGGTACAAAAACAACGACATCAAAAGAGGAATTCTAACACTGGTCGCCTATATAGCCAATGGTAAATTCTAGTGATATATTGCGTGACAAATCACTAGGCGGACTGCCGTGACGTGATTCGTTCGGTGACTTCAATTTTAATTTCCATGAGGATAGACGGTGAACCGTCGTTTTCGAGCATCAAAAACACGAAATACATATAAACACCTCTGTTACAGTCAAAGTTGTTGGCGTCATTCTTCTTCATATTATCTAGGCAAAAAAAAAAAAAAAAATAGAAATATCTGAAGGAAACAGAGCTTTGCATTTTCGTTTTTTTTTTGTTGTTGTTGTTGTTATTTTTTTTTTTTAAATAAAAATATCTGAAGGAAACAGAGCTTTGCATTTTCGTCTTTTTTTTTCTCTTTAAAAAAAAAAATAGAAATATCTGAAGGAAGGAAACAGAGCTTTGTATTTTCGTCTTTTTTTTTTTTTTTTTTTTTTTTTTTTTGGCGTGTTAGAATGGATAATAAACTTCAAAGCGTCACCTGAAAAAGAGTGATTCTACGTTTCTAACGGCGTCTTTAATTTTCTTCATCTACACTCTTTTAAGAATGTCTGCGTTTTAGATATTTGTAAGGCAATGCAGAGTTAGTTTTTACTGACCCTCCCAAGGCGGTACTTTCGTTGCGGTTGCATTTGTTTTATGTTCGGTGCTGTATAATTTATTGTCTTCTCATTTTAACCCTTCTATAATAAAAATAGGAAATAGGTAACCCTTCTGTTGGTCTAAATTATTTAGTTCAATAAAGATAGCTGAGTTGCCACCTATTTGGGAAAGAGCTGCTGACTCGGCTTATCACTTGTAATTTATTGTTTGTTGGGATGTCTTTGTCAATCTTTCCCTTTGATGTTGGGGATAGGGTTAGGGATCTGATTCAGTCAGTTCCTGAAGTGTAGTTACTCTTTAAAGTTATAAACGTGTATCCAACTAGTATGTAAATTGCATATTATCAGTGAAAAATTTGATCGGTGTGAATCGTGTTTGTTTTTGCAGTAATCCTTAGAGCAGTTTGTTTGTGCTTCTCGAAATATTTTCTGGAAGCACTAGTAAATATGAAAATGTTAAAAACAAAATTTCCGATTTTCGGCTCAAACTGTCAGACACTGTCACAGACGTTAGTGAATATATCGACTTCACGACTGACCTCCAACCAGTGATATATTGGGCAACAAAAATCTATTTCTTAATTGAAAAGTATTTACCAGCACCTCATAATTGTAAATAAATTACTTCTTTTAAATTTTCTTGTCTCCGTGATCAGAAAATCAATCGATTTTTATTGTAATTTTAAATCAAGAATTCGAGTTCCATGGGGAAAGACCGGAGTCTGCAAAAATCATTTTAGAGCAATTTATTAACAATAACTCTAGGGACATATATTATATTCGACGCAAATGAATCTTGTAGCATTTTCGATATTATCATTTTAAAGTTTCATTGTACATTAAACATGTTATAGAATATTGCTTAACCCAATGTTTAACGAGATATCATCCATCTTATTTTGATACTGAAGAAGATAAATACAGAAACAAAAGTCCGTCACACCAAAGTTGGTATGGATAGGGTTTTTTTTTTTTTTTTTTTTTTTTTTTTGCTATGACTCCTGGCAGAAAAGATATTGTGGATTCTGCTAAACTTAAGCCCGTAACCCATGCATTTCTCAGACTATTCCGATAAAAATGATGGGACCACCGACGCCATTTGTGTATTGTACATGTAGATCAATCCAAGCGCAATTACGCATGGGTTACAGAAGCGAGTCCAGAACATTATGGTGATATTCATACTTAAAGGCAAAAGTAAATTTACAGTTCTTTTTATACCTGCATCGATTTGATAAAAATGAAATACTTCAGTAAGCTCAAAGACTTGTCCAAACAAATTTCAGAGAAGATGGTTTATGCAAGTGAATCCACTATCGAGTTATCTGTGCTTACATTAAATACGGACACTTTGCATTTTCTCACAAGGTTTTCAGAAGACAATGGTTATGGACACAAAGTGTTAAAGGCCGTTGATTATCGATAAAATCTCCTGCAAAACATATGGTATTTTTCATCTATAATACTAAATAAACGAAGTAACGCATAAACTGCAAAATTGGTGGCATTTTCAAGTGTAATTTCTATACTGGTTCTTTCGCATATTGCTATCATTGATAATTTCGGTTAGCGTGTGTTTTAGTTTTACGTAGATTTAAAGAATTTGGGAATTAAATTCTTCTTTCATTTTAAATTCTCCCAAGTATTTTTCTAGAAACTTCGACTATTGGTCGATTTTTTTTGTCAACAATGGGTGCGTTCGAGTGAAATTATCGTGTACTCGAATACACGTTTTAAATTAATCCGGTCGTTTCGATTCTGCGTCGTTATATCGGCGCGCTGCTTAGCAAATCCAAATTTAGCAAAAATGCAAAAATCCGACCCATGAACGTACGTCATTCCCCATAAATAACGATTTATTTTGTATTTTTGCTCATATGTCTAAACGGATGAAGAACTAAATGGTCATAGTCCCGACGGCCCTGGCTCGAAACGACCCATTTTCTTCCAGAACGATAGTCAATACGAGTAGCCAATCGAACTCGCCCATTGAAGAACGCACATGGTCTTTCGAAAAGTTGGACAAGGGTGTGCGGCTATGGTTACGTACCGCTGAGCCACTGAACTTTCGAAAAGACAAAAATTAAAAATGTCTAAGGTTAACACACATGCGCCAGGTAAGAAAGGGCATTTTTTCCAGCGAAGCAGACAAATATATTTCAATGATTCAACGAAGCTAAATAAGCCTTTAGTCTTCAGAAGGCTTGAATATTTCCCCCTAAAACGTTCCAGGACCCAATTTTTCCAGAAAAAAATACCCAGGACAGGTCACATAACCAAGATGGCAAACATTTATTATGGTAAAAAAAAATCAAAAATCTTCTCCCCCAGAACCACGCCGGACCGCGTAGCGCAATCGGTAGGGCACCTGACTCATAAGTCAGAGGTCCTGGGTTCCAAACCCGGTCTGGCCACATACTTTCGTTTCTCCTTCCGCTGATTCAAGAAGGGCAGTTGTCAGCTACTGGCGAAAGTATGTGCACTTAGTACTGGTTAACCGCTTAGGAGGTCAAAGCCTGCCCAGGAATAGTGTGGTTAGGTTAACTGACCGTCCCGACATGACCTTAGTTACCGTGGACGTTAAGCATCAAATCAACCGATTCTCTCCCAGAACCACAAATCCTATGATCTTGAAACTTAACATGTCGCATCAAGGACTCAAAAGCTCAACCAAATTTATATAAATGATGACCCTGGGATGACCTTGATCTGTTTTACCGCAAGGTCAACTTTTGAGTCACTTAGGTTTTTCTATAGGAAAAAGTGAAAAAAGTTGATTTTTTTAGAACCAATGCAGTCTGCTACCTGAAAGTTTGTAGATGCAGACAACTAATTAGGTAAATGAAGCTTTATTGAGTATTCATGGTAAAGGTCATATCTTCACCTGGGCCTAAGGCCATTTACATTGAAAAATTAAAACTCGCTTTTTTATATAAACTTGACCATCATGAAATATTTCCGCGCTTGCGCGGGCTCTTTTCTAGTCTGGTAAACAATTCACGGCAAACCTAGCAAATATGTAATGTATGTATGGATTTTTTTTCTGGTTGGACAGACGTCTGATTATATAAATCATAAAAAATAATGGTAATGTTTTGTCCTGTCTGGAGTTATCTAGCATTCCTATTTTAATACAAGTAACTCAAACCAGAACTTAAAGGTTCTTATGCGCAGAAGAACGTTTTCTTGTACGAAATAAAGTGTAGTTTTAGTGCGCACAGAAATAGAGGATCTTACACGAGTGATCATTTCATATGAAATGACAATGAGTGTAAAATTCTGTTTATCATAATTATGACCCTTTAAAATGGGATTTTTTACGCCTTCAAACTGAACATTATTTCAATAAGAAAACGCATTGTTGACATGGACGTTGTCAATGACGTTACGTATACGCGCCTAAGTGTTATTACACGTGTGGTCATACGATTTTTATTAATTGTAATTACAATCTGAAAATAACGTTTGAATCTAAACTTTCAGATTATCTCTCTTTGAATTAAACATATAAAGATTTTTGAGATGCCATAGTTTGAATACCAGTGCATCGTTTTTATAATTTTCTTCGATATTTGTTTGATGTCTTACAAACTCAATGTTTTAATTACTAAATTTATTTGAAAGCCATTTCTTAAACTGTCATAAATACTTTAATGTGTAATGGAAATTTCATTGAAACTGATTTATTTCTGACTTCATAGTGTAGTGGACTGAGGTCTTTCGTCTGTTCCTGAGCCTCCTAGTCGACCGTGCATTGGCATGAGTGGCTAGTGACAGACGACTGTCAGTAGCCAATATTCGAAGAATTTGCTAGTGACAGACGTCTGTCACTAGCCAGTTTTCGTTTAATTTGCTAGTGACAGATGCGTTTTTCCTGGTTGGTTCCAAACCAAGTGACTGTACACTGTAAAAAAAATCCGCAGAGTTTAGGGTATAATAACTGGCAACCAGCTGCCAGTCCATTCCCGTAAATTTTATGGGCGTCTGCCTGTAGATCATTGTTGGAAATCACGATATGGTAGTGTTACGTTTACTGGCCGTACTCGAAAATACCTTCATAGTGTTGAAGGGTCATATGACCAAAATGACACTTGTTCTGTTCTATCCTACTCTGTTTGACGATTCCTGCATTTTTACGGACGTCCATAAGAATAACGGAAAATAGACTGGCAGCTTGTTGCCAGTTATTCTACCGTAAAATCTATCAAGTAAAGTGATGGTAGGAGACCTGGAGATTCGGTTTTCTAACGATATTTGTAAACGGGACGTTTTTTTAAGTCTGTTACCCGTGGATCGGACTTCTTTTTTGAAAACAATTTGTTTTCTTGCTATCTTAAGACATGAGTCCACAGCAAACTCGAGTAAGAACAAAGACAAGGCCATGCGATGGGGGTGGTTGGGTGGTTCGATGGTGCTATGTATAACTTACAGTGCCGGGGTGTCCTACTGATTTGGAACATTGTAGGGCAAGAGCCTTCTTTGCTTGTAGTAGGTGCGGGTGGGGGTTGTTTGGACATTTTTTCTCTCGTCTATCATTTCTCTTCTTTCTCCCTCTATCTAGGAGAAGGCCCGATATAGACTGAAATACTGCCTGAAAGGGCCGTTGAACCCAAACAATCAATCAGTCAATCCAGACATGCAATATTCCTCTACACTGTAAAAATGTCCATAGATTTTACGGTAGAATATTTGGCAACCAGCTGCCAGTCCATTATCCGATACTTCTACGGGCGTCTCCTGTAGAACAAATTTTGAAATCTCAATATGGTAGAGTTATGTTACTCACACCGTACATTCGACCTTTAACATTTTGGTAGAATCCGGTCGGGTACGGAAAATACAGATGTTTACCGAGGCACGTGCCTTTTCGCGGGTGAGTTATTTTCTTTATTTTTTCTACTTTATGCATGTATTTTGTGGCAGATAGATAGTTGTCGTTTTTGTATGTAATCATATATATATTTGCATGCCATCGTTCTCGTTTTTATCTGCGTTACTGACGAGAAATTTCACAAGAACATGAAAAGGATGGATTTTGCCATCGAATTTTGTCTTTGTAATCTTAATTTCTCCTAGAAGTAAATAATTTATAAAAATATTTTGATGTTTTTTGGTAGCCTAATATCTAAAGTAAATATAAATTCATAAGTAAGAGCACGTTGATTGATAACACTTGAGCAAAAGCGGCGTCTTTCATACCATATGGAATTTTCACGAATACGGGTCATGGCAGTCGCTTTCTACGGAAGAAAACGGACGGATGAAATACATTTCGATACGGGGTATAGCAGTCATATTGAAGTAAAACGTTTTGCAGTGTTGGCCGCAGGTGTAGCACAGTTCGCTACTATTTCTGTAGTGTACTTGTTTCCTTCAACATTTTGAATTGATAAAGCACTATTTCATGTCATAGCACATCTTCGCAAGCCAATGATGTCTTAATAAGCCTCGTTCACACGGGCAAAATTCCTGTGACCAAGTAGGTTTGTCATAGAAAAATGTGCTAGTGTGAATGAAAAAAATATGCCAATTTAAACTTTCTTTGTTAAAGTTTCTGTGACAAAGAAACTTTGATCGTGTGAATGAGGCTTTACGTACCTTTGGCCAAAGGCATATTCGTAAATCGAATTTCCCACTGCGCCATTTCTTGGGTGCGAACAACATCCATCACAGCCAATCAAATTATCCGTAACAAAATATTTTCCGCATAATAGGCGCTTTGTCGATAGAAAATATCGTGATAGACGGACACTCGGCGCCATATGTGTGCAACTATAGTTACGCACCGCTGAGTCATTTGGGGGACGTCGTTACGAGAATTGAAACAGAACACAACAGAAAACATCGTGGATACCTTTAACAGTTACTACACAGGACGGCTCGATAGAGCTGTTAAACCCAAAACAACCAATCAACAACCAAACAGGAGTAGACGGTCAAGATTAACCAGTTCATCAGTGTTTTTGAACGATCATGCGAAGTTGTGCAAAAAAGTGTTTTGAAACAGATCTTCTGATCTAAAACTAACATGCAGGGGGAGCAACTCACTGCAGCCAAAGGGCGGCGCTGTGGGCAATCTGATTAGCGGCAAATTGTAAGGAAGAAAGTGGACTTAGTACCCCTGGCTAGCAAAAATGATCATAGCAGAGTTTTCCTGTATATATCAAGAGAAATTTGTTGATGATGCGTTTAGGTATCGCATCACTGGTTGGTATCAGCAATGATCATTTTATACCCCCTTCGAAAGATGGGTTGTATTATGTCGTGGCGATATCCCTCCGTCTAGCTGTAGTTCGTCCGTCTGTCACTTTAACTTTCATGTCCGCTCCACGTCTCCTGCCAAGAGCTTTAGCGAGACCCAGTGTAGACCTTGCACGTTGCAGGGTATTTCATCGGCCCAGTTTGATCAGTGTTCGCTGTCCGCCCGGAGCTAGCCGAGAGCCTAAGCTACCCTTTCAGTGCAGAGCGAAGACTCTGATCAGACTGGCTAAGATCATAGTAAGATGCCATGGCTGATCTGAGTCTACGCTTGAGGCACATACCACTTTGTTGGTATTCCGTCTTTAGGAGCGTTGAACTAATCCCGCAGGCACAGAACGTCGAACTGGCGTCGTATTTACTTTGATGAGACATTTTGACGTCGCATCGACGTCAGTTCGACGTCATTTCGACATCCTGAGCCCGCTGGGAAGGCTTATGTATAGTCCAACAATCGCCTTTTATCTTGGATTTGAGCTGCAATGTTAACTTTCATCTGTCATCATCTCTGTACGCACGTCCTAAATTTGTATAATCTTATAATAACATTTGAGAGAATTCCACCTTCTAGCACCTCAAAAAAACCTGGTTAACTTTGTTTTCAAGGATGTTACGAAACGAAAAAGAGCTGAACATTACGAAACGTAAAAATCATAGTTACCAAACGACGCGATTTTCAGGTCGTTTGGTAACTATGACTTCTTCGTTTCGTAACAGCTCCTTTTCGTATCGTAACAGCCCTTGTATATACAGAGTTAACCAGGGGTGTGAAAGGTACTCGACTCGACAGGTTACCTTTCACATACTACAAGGTGGATTCGGCGATCTCTTGATCTTTCAACGGTTATTGTAAGACTTAGTGCGAGCGCACTGAGATGATGGCAGATGAAAATTAATATTGCATATTTTATTTTTGTGTCGAGACCGAATATAGGCGTTTAGTACAACAAATAAAGCTAACGCTCATAGTGCCAGGAATTTACGTCGTGCTTAGTCTTTTCTTCTATTTCCACGTGTCCAGCAGGCAGGCACATTGACGTCTTACCTACGTCAAGCTGACGTCGATACAATGTAATAACGTCGCATCCACGTCTGTAGGCGCCTTTCGGCGTTTTAGGCCTGCTGGGTGATATATAACAAAGTTAAAACTGACTCCTACTATGTACTAATCCACTGACTGATTTAAAGAATCATTTAAACTGATAAGTATGAGATGATTATGAATGAATGAATATTGTATTTTCCTCAAAACTACAAAAACCAACTCCTGTTAGAAAACGTACCCAGCAGGCACACAGCATCATTCACTCAAAATTAATCATCGTTGAGTCAATGTCATTCCGTCAAATCAACGTTGATTCTATGTTGATTCAACGTTGTGTGCCCAGTGCATTGGTTGGTCAATGATTGTAAATAACCTAAACTGGCTATATGCAAAACACCGAAGACGTTCAATCTGATGAGTGGACTCTAATGCATTCTGACCACGAACTGATCGGGAACTGTTCTGTGGGCCATCCTGAAGTCTTGAATGCTGAAGACCATAATAGAGCAGGCTGGTCTGGGCTAGAGGGGCATACTTTATTTTCTTTTGCGATAACAGTACTTCAAGTAGGAAAAATTACCTGCCAGTGCAGCTGGGCGTCCTTGGTGAAGTCTTTACTGCTCCCCGGTGTTTCAAACGAACAGTGACTTCCAGACATGAGCGGTTGTGCAGACAGGTCTGACTCCACACCCAAAAGTGCAGTCAGGTATACATGTATAGCTTTATGTTCAGCAAGAATATAGTTTTGTTCTGACATATACGACTAAATTTAAAAACCATGTGTGTTTGGTTACTGCAGACTGGTCTTGGCACTCTCAGCTTTTTTCTGACTTGATGTAAACATGGATGGATGGACGGATGGATGGATGGATGGACAGATGGATGGATGGACGGACGGACGGATGGATAGATGGATGGATTGCAATTTTAAATCAAAAGGTTTGCTATTAAACGTAAAGACTCATGTCAAGAAACGAAAACTGAGGTGGTTTGGTCGCAACTCAAGGTCCTCTGGCTTAGCAAATACAATTCTACAGGGCACAGTGAAAGGAAAAAGAAGAAGGAGATGGGAAAACAATATTAAGAAATGGACTTTGCATCTAAATTCTTGTAAATTACAGCACACGTGTAACAATTATTTATGTATGTTTTTGATGTAATACGTAGCGTGTGCCTAGTAACACAATATGTCGGTTACAAGATAAAAAGGTGTAATAAAAAACGGACACCACTGGTAGCCTGCCAGTATTGTTATCTGTACAAGGTTGTTGCGATGTCATAACGTTGCACTGACGTCGTCACAAGGTTTTTAGAAGCTGTATGCATGCTGTGTTAAAAGAAGAAAAAAAAATGTTGTGCAATATTCGATCTTTTCATGCAGAACATATTATGCCGTTGTCAAGTAGCAGAAGAGAATTGCGCATGACGTAACAGCATGCACATTCTCCATTCAGAGCATAATAGTTCGGCAAGTAGAGCCTCAGGTGGATAGGTACACACTTCCAAGGGAAACACCTCTGTACTTTTCATTTGGAGTAAATCTTTTGGAAGGATTTCTTTCTCTGGGGAGCATAAAATTCTCAAAAAAAAAATAAAACCCCTGTAAAACGGCGGGAAACGTTGATAATAAGCAGGTGAGCAGATAGGTTTAAGCTAGAGCAACAGCTCTAAGTTCTTCAAGTCGGTTACAGTCTTTAAGATTCAACCAGGCCCCATGGTTATAAAACTTTTTTTGATGCTCAACTCAGCTGAGCATGTGGATACCCAGACTGATCTGAGTCCTCGACGGACACACATGCCCGATAAACACACAATGTTCTCAAATTGCGGGGTGATTTCAGCAGTCGCTGTGGAAGCTGGTTAGACACGGATGCGCCGGCTGATATGTCTCTGGTGGCAAAATACTTGGTAGACCGAATATCTGTTTTATTTAGATTTTGAGCCTCGTAAATTTAACGGCACTTCTGAGTTTGAAGATGTATGTGACATACAAACCAGCTTGTTCACATGCGGAATCTAAGGTAATTGGATACAGGTTTTCAGCCATTTTACAAGGGAAACAATTTTTAAGACTTCCTGTTTGATTCACTGGAGGATAAAGCCTTCCAAAATGGGATCAACTCTTTCAAAGATGGAAAGGGATATAAAGAGGAAAATGTCGGTGTTGCTTCCCCGGAAACTCCGAAAGTGTACCTATTTACCTAAAGACAGATTTTTTTACAAGGGTTGTTCCCGATGTGAGCCAGTATGGACATATGAAGTAATAAAGCAGTGACTAGTGTCTGGGCAAGTAATAGCGCTCCCAGATTCTTCAATCTTCCTGGGTATGACAGAAATATTGTTTGAAAGTCCCTTGAATCGGAAATCATCCATCGAATACGAAAGTGAAAGTATGATAAATTTGTCCGCTGATGTTTTTGTATTATTCCCCGTACATGCTCGAACTTACGACTCAAGGCGCAATTCAATTCCCACATGGAAACAACAAATTCATTTAAGTGCCTGAGTGAATGAAAGGATGCCTGAAAATTTACTATTACCGTACGTTATTTATAACCCTGCAGGCACATGACGTCTTAATGACGTCGGCCCGTCGATGCGACGTGATGATGTCACATTGACGACAGTATGACGTCATTTCGACAGTACGACGTCATTTCGACGTCATGTGCTCACTGGAACCCGATCTTTTAATTAAGAATAATTAAGAAAAATGTAACACCTGGCCACGACGCCATTTTTTTCATGACCAACGAGGCAGCCATTTTTGGTTGATAGTTTGATATGATTGTTTTTTCCCTTTTCCTATAAAGGGAGGCGCCGTTGGTTGGTTGATTTGATGCTTAAAGTCCACGGTAAACAACTAAGGTCATGTCGGGACGGTCAGTTAACCTAACCACACTATTCCTGGGCAGGCTTAGACCTCCTAAGCGGTTAACCAGTACTAAGTGCACATACTTTCGCCAGTTACTGACAACTGCCCTTCTTGAATCAGCGGAAGGAGAAACGAAAGTATGTGGCCAGACCGGGATTCGAACCCAGGAACTCTGACTTACGAGTCAGGCGCCCTACCGATTTCGCTACCCGGTCTGGCGGGAGGCGCCGTAGTCGAGTTGTTAGAGTGTTTCGGGTCACCGGAAGGTCGTGATTTCGCAGCTCACCGTCGCCATCCGACGACTGGAAAACTCTCTCTGCATGTCAACCCAGCAGTAAATATGGGTACCTTTTTCGAATCAGGGAAGAGTAAGGCAACGAAAAAAAGAGATATGGGCTCCGCCTTTCATCGGCTATGCCCAAGATACAGTGGGTTTCTAACCCCCGTTGCCCCTACGGCTTTAGGGCTATGGGAAACCTTTTACCTTTTTTCCTGTGAAAGGTTCAGTTTCATACAAAGCTAAATCGCGCATTAGCTGTAACAAGTTTTCATAATCTAACAACAACAAAAAAACTTGTTATCGAGCAACTTTTGTCAGGTTTTGAGGGCAGGATATGGGATTTGATTGTAGCCTATTAATTCCTGATCATTGCCTGTTCTTATCACAGGGACTCGGGTCATATGGTTTGTTTCTTCGATCCCAATGACAAACGATCCGTTTGTACATGAAGTACTTCATATACACCACCCTGTACAAGCGGATTCTTATTTTTCATTGGGCTCGAAAATACAAAACAAATGACCAAGCCCCTGTGGTTCTCATGTTTACTTTGACGCCAATTGACCCAATCGTAACACTCCGGCCAATTCCGTATCCGCAATAGCGAAGATATCGGCGAGGATGTCCGATTGCAATTGCCCCTATGAAAGATCACACTCTAGGATGTCATGCATTAGCCTACTTGTGAGTGTCGAAGAGTTTGCAATTTTATAATATGAATTGGTTACTGAAATACATGTACAGCTCATAATGCACAAAAACTTCTTAACTAGTATTACACAGAAAAATCAATAAAACCTTACCATCGAAGTGACTCGAAATCGAAATGGCTGTGACCAAAACATGCAGGATGACGTCACCCGGTGACGTATTTCTGCCCATTGCCTTGAATTGACAGTAGATGAGCAAAGTCATGTACCAACTCCTCTTAGAAACCTTACCCAGCAGTCACAAAGCATTCACTCCACATTGAAACATCGTTGATCCAATGTCATTCCGTTGAATCAACGTTGATTCTATGTTGATTTCAACGTTGTGTGCTCAGTGCTTTGGTTGGTAAATGTCCTGAACTGGGTACATGCAAAACATCGAAGACATTCAGTCTGATGAGAGGACTCTGTGTATGAATTACATGATAGTCTTTTAACCTTTTGAAGACAGTGCGGAGATGTTTGAGGCTTGCCATTTAATGTCAAAACCGAGCAGTGCACAAATAATAGATCGGTAAAGTAGCATGCGCGTGAGTTGTTACGCATACTTGGGAGATTAGAAATGCCTAGTAAACCGGTTGATCATCAGAAGTAATGCGACAATTCATACTGGCATACTGCGTCGAAACAACGTTGTAACAATGTCGACCCAATGTTACGACGCTTCACTGACATCTATACAAGGTTGTTGCGATGTCATAACGTTGCATCGACGTCGTCACAACGTTTTTTGAGTCTTACGCTGTTTGCATACAAGTTAAAAGAAGAAAAATGAAGATTATTGTGCGATATCCGCTCACTTCATGCAGAACATATTATGCCGTTGTCAAGTAGCAGAAAGGAACTGCGCATGAAGTAACAGCATGCACACGTTCTCCATTCAGAGCATAATATGAAAATGGGCATTGCCTTAGGGCGAGCACATCGCTCTTTATCTTTTTTTTTGTAGTATTAAATTTGTATTAAAAGCTTTGCAACTCCTCAGCTGCGAACTCCGTCTACAAACTGATGAGAAACTGTCAGAAAACAGATTTACCCCTAGTAATCTATCCCCTCGAAAAACGGGCTATACTTTTTCAGTTCCTTCTCTACGGTGCTTTATTTCATTTGAATTATTTCATCCAACGTTCAGCCTCCTCGCATTGAAGCGGTTAAAGTTGACGCCATCTTGGTTTTCTCAAACGGAACGTTTGACGTCATTACGTAACGTAGCGACAGAACGACTCTACGCTGTAAGTTTTTCGTCGATTTCCATTCGAACCAGTCTAATTCTAACTTCCGTTTGGTGTCGTTATGAAAGAAATTTCATTGAAAGTAATGTATCTTACAGGTAAAAATATGCCTTACCAATCTTCTACAATAGAGCTCCCACTCTTTCAAAGCTCCTTTGCGCCTGTAAGCGACTGCTCGCTAATAGTTCGGCACTCAAAAATACCTTTATAGTGTTGAAAGGCTATGACCAGAACAATACCTGTCTTATTCTACCCTACTCTGCGGGATGATTCCACTAATGTTTACAGACTCCCGTAAAATCACGGGGAATGGACTGGCAGCTGGCTGCCAGGTATCCTACCGTAAAATCTACGGATTTTTTTTACAGTGTGGAGATGAAGTATTGTGTGAAGTACAGATGTCTCACAGTCTGTCACTAGCAAATTCAACGAATTTTGGCTGGTGACAGACGTCTGTCAGTAGCAAATTTAGCGAATATTGGCTAGTGACAGACGACTGTCACTAGCTTCTTCCTTTTAGTTAATGAGTCCATACAGATTGGATTTAATAATGGAAAGGCATTGCCAACAGAATTTTTATCATTTAAGCAGACGTCAACAATTTTAAATTCGGCAATTTGTTTTAGATTTTGAGCATAGAAAACAGAAAAGTACCCTGGTGACGTTTACGATAGCCTCAAATCGCTGTTTGTGACTATAATAATACATAATGGTTACTGTTTCTTAAATTAATTTTTTTTTCATGTCTCACCTTTCCCCGAATGCTGTAGGATGAAAAATGGCGACTGTCAGGCTAAGTATATATTTCTTTTAAGTTTTTGAACTTACCCCTACTTGTTATTTAGGTGTGGCCAATTTGACGACCGATTTCAAATCAATTTAAGGGCATCAATTCATACACTACTGACGTCATCCCCACAAAACTTGCACGCGCATCAGCGCAATAGCGCACTGTAGTGGTACATATTTGATACTGACCCCTTTTTTATTGGTTATTGCATACGGACATTTACGGAATAAATTGCAAGTCTATGTAAAATTATCCGACAGATCCTTACCTAATCAGGTTTCATTTCTACACCTGACCAGACGGAAAAAACGACGGACAACTCCAAAACTACGCTGGCGCCTCCACCTACGGTGGGGGGATAAGCATACATAGTATCATAGATACACTGATTTTTAATTACGAAATCGATTTTTTGATATCAGGAATTCGACAAAAATGTTCTTGACATAAGAACATATTTTGATATTCTTGATAAAATAAATACAAATGATTTTCTGATAAACAAAAAAAAATAATAATAGTAATAATAATGGGAAATTGTGAAACTGCTCCTCACTTTTCACGGCTTTACAGACTAGGCAAAACAACGGTTGCAAAAATTAAGAATGCCTATAGGCCTACCTATAAGAATACATATTAACGCGAATATAAAAAATAACTAGTATCCATCAGTTTTCATGGCCTTTACATGTAGAGTACACTGTAAAAATAACCGTAGATTTTACGGTAAAATAACTGGAAACCAGCTGCCAGTCCTATTCCCGTTATTCTTACGGTCGTTTGCCTGTAAGACATTGTTGAAAATCACGAAATGGAAGTTTTATGTTAACTGGCCGCACACGAAAATAACTTTGTATTGTCGAAGGGCTATCAGACTAAATCGACACCTGCTCTATTCTGTCACACTCTGCTTGATGAGTCCTGCAAATTTTACGGGCGCCCGTAAAAATAACGGTAAAATGACTGGCAGCTGGTTGCCAGTTATTTTACCGTAAAATCTACGGATTTTTTTGCAGTGTATAATCAAATTTCTTAGCGTAACCATAGAGGGATGATGGAAGATTTGGAATTTATGCTCATTTCAGTTATTATTTCGGGCTGATAGGGAATGGGTGAGACGATAAATTAATGATGATGAAACAATCCAGATAAATATGTTTCTGACACACATCCATGATTTTTTTTTTTTTATGATGTCGTGTCTTAATTCAAGGTTGCCTGACAATAAAATTACTGACAAATCAACACTTTCCTGAATTTATTTGCATGCAGTAAATAATGCATCACATTTAGCAGCCAAAGAGAGTACATATAATAGGAATTTCAATGCCCGCTATCTAATTTAAATGGCAATGAGCTATACTTGAATGTTTAACCCTTTTTGGATACGTTTATTGTTTTGAGCATAATTCTCTCTTTAAATGCAAACCTATGAGTATGACTTTTAAGAGTAAGGCTTCATGAAAAAGAATATAGGCCCAGTACCCTTACTTTGATCTTGCTTTAGGTGATTTAGCTGAGAAATCCATGAATTATGAATCGGGGGGGGGGGGGGGGGGGGGGGGGGGAGGGGGGAGCTTCGCCCTCAGCTTACACGACCAAACTATATAATAAACGGCACTGAACATTAAATATCATTCGGCTAACTCCGGCCACAGACACTCTAGATTTAAAATGGAGGTTAAAAATAGAGATCATAAGTTCGACCCAGCTCATGCTGTGCCTTCGGTTTATTTGATTCCCATCATTATTATTCTTTAGATTCCCTATCGGCCGGAAACTGTTGACAATGTCGTAAAATATGTTTACTTATGTCCAAATGTTTGCAGTGAATAAATGTTTGTCAACTGGACATCCACTTAGCTAGTTAGCTAGTATCATTGCAGTCTTACATACACTTAGATCTTGAACTTCATTCACTGCGAACATGATTACAGCTAAAGATTTTTTTCACTTACATTTCTGTTAAAAATACATGTTTAGTATATAGTACAAGAAATATGTGCTTAAACAAGTTTGCACGGACCGTTTTACTTTCTGCCTAATAGTACACAATTTATTCGTGTTCAGGAGAAGAGCTATATAAGCTACCAGCTTTCGTTCTGATCCTATTGCTTTGTGTAATTGTGTTATTTGTATGTTATTATGTGAATTTTTGAAAATAAAATATGTTAAAACCAAATATGTTTGCGTGTATTTACTTATCTTTCTGGATATCTGTACTTCAGACAAGACAGGGTAAAGTCTGGTAAATTCGGACAGCGGGTAAATTCGGACAGTGACATTGTTGCCCTTATATGTCAGTTTTTTCGAACTAAAACAAAAATTAAGTGGACAAACAGGGAAAATACAGATGAGACGGCGTCTCATCTGGATTTTCTCTGTTTGCAGTGGTATGTCCGAATTTACCCGCTGTCCGAAGTTACCCGACTTGACCCTAGCAAGGTGTATTGGCATACCACCATGTTTTGGTCCGCCGTTTTTCAAAAGGAAACAATATTGTTGACTTCCTGATTGTCCTCCTTGACGCCGTAGCCCTTCAAAGTAGCGTCAACTCATGACAGGACTTCTCTGCCGGGGGGTCAAGTTCCCATCTCACAGCAGATTTACCTGTACAGGTAAAGGTGTGAAAATTTATTCAACCAATCAGTGGACCAGAATTACCTGTTATGACAATCTTATTGGCTGACTGGAGGTGTTGACACTGTGTGATCTGGAGACAGAATGACACTGTTGAAGTTAATCCTCCTTATACAGTACCATCACTGTCTTTTTAAAGGAAAAAAATGCTTGCAGATTCTTTCTCTAACAATCATCATTGGACCACGACCACACATTCCTGCGTTGGACGTCGAACAGACAACATCGCTTCTTCAGAGATGGAAAACTACAAGATTCCAGCACTCGCAGTCCGATTCTTGAAGGGAGTCCGCCTTAGTGGCTTCCCTGAGTTTGATCTACATCACGGATCAAACACTGTCCGGCTAACTTTGACATGGGCGGTCAACCCAGAGGCTAGTCAAGTTAGCGAGAGGGCCGAAAGCAGGAGAGGGGGAGATCGTTGCAAGTCTGACCCCTCTAAGCCTGCACCCTCAGCTGGCAAGCGCTCTTGCCAGCCTGGACAGAAGAAGGATAGGCCGGTTAAGCCTACTCCTTCGAGGGCAAAGGAGCAGTCTGCTCCTAAGCCTGCTGCCAAGAAGACAGTACAGAAAGCAGCACAGAAACCAAAGCCGAAACCAGCAGCTCCAGCGTCATCAACGCCAGCCAAGCCAGCTCCTGAGAAGACGGCCTCCACACCACCACCGCCACCGAAGACGCCACCAAAGGACGTGGAGATGACATCACCACCAGCACCGAAGCGAAGGTCACAGCCACAACCGGCCGAAGACAACGCTCAACTGCCAGAGACACACCGGCACATGTTCCACAACGAGTCCTATTCCGAGGAGAAGCCGCTGTCCAAGTACAGTGTGGAAGCGGCAACATTCATGGAACACACTGACGTTACAATCGTCCAGCTCCGAAGGAAGGGAAAACCAAAGGACTGCATTGGTGTGACAAGCAGGAGCTGGGAGAAGATCAAAGTGACGAAGGGACCGGGCAGCAAAATCCATCATGCTGCCCACTGGGCCTTCTGGCACGAAAAGTTCAAGGCAGCACCAAAGCCGGAATGCCAGCTTGCAGCCATCAGGGAGGCAGTAGAGATCGTCAGGGACAAGAAGCTGACGTACATCAGCCCGATGGATCCAGACAAGCCCTAGTCACAAGAAACTTCTTTGCTGCCACATCGCAGCAATCAACGCGGCCCTGGGAGAAAGCATCATCGACAGCCAGGGCCGCTTCCGACCTACTGACCTACTTCTTTGCCAACACCGACACGCGGCCCTAAAGGAAAGCAACGACACTACAGCGACATCACAGCCTCACAGAACAAGAACACGCAAAGACAGAAACATGACCAGCACCACATCAACGACAGACGCAAGACCTGGACGGACTCCGGATGCCCCAGGATGGATATGATGCTCTAGTGGCTGTTGGCCCTGGGGACCAACATCCGATACGACTAACCTGAAGAACTTCTTTAACAATTGTGACCTCATTGAGAAGGGAGGCAAAACTACATACGGTAAAATGGGTTCCCCTGAAAGTATAGTCTTTCACATTAACCCATTAATGCCTAGCGTCCCATAAATAGAACAAAGGCAAACGGTGCAGACCCAGATCAGACGCCGCAAAACGCGGCGTCTGATCAGAGGCTCCACTATTTGCGTATGACAAATCAGTATTTCCCTTAAAATAAAATAAAAATGATAAAATAATAAACTAAACCAGACACCCCTTATTTGACAAATGGACTTGATCAATATATGAGCCGCGACACGACAAAACCAACAATGTGGTTGTGCGCCCAGCGCAGACTCAGATCAGTCTGGGCATCCGCCCAGTCTGATCAGAGCTTTCACTGTCCGCATGAAAGTAGCTTAGACCCTTAGCTACCTTTTAAGCGCTTAGGAAAGACTCTGATCAAACCGGGTGGATGCCCAGATTGATCTGAGTCTGCGCTGGGTCCACAACCACATTGTTGGTTTTCTCGTGTCGCGGCTCATATAAGGACAGAAGAGTCCACTGGGTATAAATGGAGTGACATTTGCGTAATCGAACATCAAAATGTTGACGGGTTTTCACTTTGTTAGCTTGCCAATTCCAGCTACAAATAAAACACTTTTTTTTATTTTCTGATGAAACATTTCCAAAGTGTCTTCAAATACAGACAATTATAATTAGTTAAGGTCATACAATGTACCACTTCTTTTTACTTTTGGCGGCCCCGCATATGTTTTGGCAATAGAGACTTTGGCGTTCCTTTTTAGTTATTTAATTCAGCTAAATCATAGTTATTTGCAGCTATACCATATTTCGAGGGATATAACAAAAATAACAAATATCGTTAGGTAATTATGTTCACTGGTATATTCAAGTTAGAAAACTAACTGGTCGGTTAAAATGTAACATGAGAATAAAAGGGCAACTATAAAATGTCAAACTTTATAAAACAAATTATACAAGCCTATTGCAACAATATGAAAAAAAGGAAGGCATAAAAATCATGCAAAGCATGCCATGGTACTTCCCCTGTCCCAAAGGTTATAAAACTTGAGTACATTCTCAAACTCAAAATAAAGCACACTGATTGGCGGCTTCTGAGCACATGCTCGGAAGCAGCCAATCAATGTGCTTTATTATGAGTTTGAGATTATTCTCAAATTTTATAACCTCGAACCCAGGTTGAACATCTCCTGACGAAAAATGTGACACAAGCGTTGAATAGTGTAAAAATAGCTAACTAAAGGGAAGCCCGGAACAGCAATTAGTGTGATCCTCAACGCCACAAAACAACCCGTATATTCTAGTTTGAAGAATCCCTTAATAAAACGTGTCATAAAATTTTAATGTTAAAAATATGAAAAGAAAGTAAACTAAATAGTCCGATCGAAGGAAAGAGTAAGAGCAAAACGCCCTAGTCTCAATTCCACAATAGCAGTAACTAGTGTACGTATGTACCCCAAGTCCGACGATTCAAGATTGAATAGTTCCTGAGAAAACCCTAGGAGAGGGGAAGACATGATAATAACATAAAACACTAAGCTGCAAAGCTCGAAACCGGATGCAACATAGATCTATATACCCTTCTGGAACGGCCATATCATAGACTGGCCATGTCATCAGAATGCCTGATGAACGCTGGTTATCGAACAAAATCTTCTCTTTCTTTGGCGAACTTTAGATAGTGACTTATACCTCTACAAAGACATATAAAGGCTTTCTCCCTACCATTAAAATTCTCAGAATAGATTGCATAAGACTATTCAAAACAGTACTGTCTCATCAGATTTAGTACAGATGTCTATGAAGGAAAAGAAGTGTAAAGCGCAAAAACGAAATTTCAAAACAAATTCTGAGAGATTGACCAACGCAATGTACTTAAGCTCTAGCTTTATGAAGAAACCCTGAACCTCCGGTGGCTAGAAAAGATCTCTGATACAAAGTTTCTGACAAGAACAGTGATGTGAAATATACTACCATCTGTATACCAAGATTAAAGATTCTAGCTTAGACAGTTCCTGAGGAAATTGTGACACAAAAAGTACATTTGAGCCCCGACACGAGAAAACAAACAACGTGGTTGTGCGCCCAGCACAGACTCAGATCAGCCTGGGCATCCGCCCAGTCTGATCAGAGTCATCACTGTCCGCATGGAGGTAGCTTAGACCCTTAGCTACCCTTTAAGAGCTTAGCAAAGAGTCTGATCGGACTGGGTGGATGCCCATGCAGATCTGAGTCTGCGCTGGGTGCACAACCACTTTGTAGGTTTTCTCGTGTCGCGGATCATTTTAGGAATGAAAGAAAACTAATGGATAAACTGATGAATGAGAAAATGTGTAAAAATTAGACGCCATTTCTCAGTTTCGAACAAGAGAAGTGAAACAAGTATGCTCATACATAAATACACAGTTCCGAGAATAGCCGCTAAACTCCGCCTTCTTAGTTACTGTTACTACGTCTCACAAGCTTTACACTAAGATGGCGGAAAACAAATGATAAATGCAAGTGTCTGCTAAATGTTGGCGATCTATGGCGCAGAATCAGCCTCCTCATGACCTGCACATGGCAGTTGGCACATCATGCATTTCCGATGCGTTCTGTTCTTGCAAAGCAGGGTAAGTTTATTAAAAGTGGTGTTAGTTTGTTTTCTTCAAACAGGTATACATCCCTTCATTAACTGTAAGGTAAAATCACGGACTTATGTCAACTATTGACCACGTGCGATTTGTTTGTGAGACTATGTCACGTGCTAAGTTGTCGTTGCATTGGCCAGGTATACGCTATCACGTGATTTTGAGTGACATTCGGGGTGTGGCTCGGAACTGTGTATGAAGACCAATTTTGAGAATTCTAGCTTATATAATTTCATAAGCATGTGACAAAGTAAATTGATGTTCTCCAAAAAGTAGACAATCGGTGAAGTATAATAGCAGGGAACTCGATCCACAGTTCCTTGATAACACTCATTATCTATCTGTATACCGGGTGTAGAGGACTGTAGTTGAGAAAACTTAAAGACAGAAAGTACGCTTCAGAATAAGTAAAAAGATATACACAAGTTGGACTGAAAGCGATGAACCCAGTTTTCAGTCCCACAATAAAACAACTCACTTGATTTGTACATCAAGTTTGAATTTTCTGACCTGAACAGCTGAATAGTTCCTCAGCAAACTGGCCGCGACAAAAATTTCAAATAAAGTCTTACAAAGCTGTGACCATCGTAAATACCTGTTAACCCACTGTTTCAAGCGGGGCTATAAACAGGGATCACACTGTTACGTTTTATGACCATTTAAAACGGACTTGAAGGAACTCTTTAAGATTTTAGATTGTCTCAAAAGTATCAATGAAAAACCCTGTTTAGCAGGAGTTATTTTTACACACCCCACACAAAGGAATTTCTACATTTAGCCATATGTCTCAATCTACATATTATCCACTCATCCATCCATCTCCACCATCATTCATCCGAATACTTCCGTCACTTATCAGTCCATTCAGCCATATGTCACCTGTGTTTCATTCATATTGTTTGACATCAAGACGAGTTTCTACAACAAAAACAAAAACACAATAATGCAAACTGAAAGCAAAATTTATAATTGCCCTTTTAGCTAGCACAAACAGAATAAGAAGTGCATGGCAAAATGTAAACGCCAACACACAAAAATAAAAAAAACATATATATAAAAGTGTAAAGATACACAGAATAACAGTATTAATAATCCAGTGGGCACAAATGTTGAAATGAGCCACGACACGAGAATTTTTTGGTTGATTTGATGCTTAACGTCCACGGTAAACAATTAAGGTCATGTCGGGACGGTCAGTTAACCTAACCACACTATTCCTGGGCAGGCTTAGACCTCCTAAGCGGTTAACCAGTACTAAGTGCACATACTTTCGCCAGTAACGGACAACTGTCCTTCTTGAATCAGCGGAAGGAGAAACGAAAGTATGTGGCCAGACCGGGATTCGAACCCAGGACCTCTGACTTACGAGTCAGGTGCCCTACCGATTGCGCTACCCGGCCCCACGACACGAGAAAACCAAGTGGTTATGCGCCCAGCGCAGACTCAGAGCAGCCTGGGCAACCACCCAGTCTGATCAGACTCTTCGCTAAGGGCTTAAAGGGTAGCTAAGGGTCAAAGCTACCTCCCTGCGGACAGCGAAGACTCTGATCAGACTGGGCGGATGCCCAGGCTGATCTGAGTCTGCGCTGGGCGCACAACCACTTCGTTGGTTTTCTCGTGTCGCGGCTCAAATAACATTGAATCAATGTTTTTCCGACATTGGGAACATATGGCACGATACGGCATGACATCACACTATCAGTGGCAAGATACGAAATGACATCCCGAAATTGAAAGCCGGATTGGAAAGACAATGGTATTCATATTCCGATGAGAAAGTCCGAATAAAATCTAGGTGACTGGCATACTGTTAGTTACGATCATTTCATAATTCAAGCAGTTATTTTCAGTGAGAATTTTATACACTAGTTACCCTGACATCCGAAAAGTGTTAAACACAAGAACCTGACCTAGCTATGCCAATTGTTTATTCTATTTCTTCCGATTCTTCCCTTGCAGCATGGGAGTCCAATAGATGTTTTTTTATATTTTTGTTATTTTTTCTTTCCTATGCATTACTGCTCTAGCTTATTATGTACCAGCAAGTTCCTCAAATAACTTTTCTTATGGAGCAGAGATACCGACTTCACTGCAGAATGACAATGTGTTATAACGACTAAAGCAGTGGTAAACATGTTTGCTGCCGGTAACGCTACCTAACATACAGTACATTTTGGGAAAATTTGACGAAAGAAATATTTTTAGTAGGTTAAATCCGCACATAATGTGTATTTCTCTACTTGACAATTGCTTAAAATAACACTTCTAAGTTACAGTAACACCGATGAAAATCACAGATGAAAACTTCTACAATACACAAATGAAACTTTCTACAATAAACAGATTAAAACTTCTATAATGCACTGATATGTTTGTCACATCATCTTTATTTAAGAGGATAAGGAAACAGTTTTATAATGCATTTTACGCCGCATTATTGACAGGTTCCAACTTAAACTTGAATGAGGCTGATGTATACTGTGGATTGTCGTAGTCAACTGGTGTTTCCAGCTCTCGTTCAAAATAATCACAGTTCCCATCAAAATCTACCAATATCACTGTGTTGGTCCTGAAACAAAATAAATCAGACTGGTAAATACGCCTAATAGTTGCAAACTAAGTGTAAATAACCAATTTAAAACTGTTTATGTGTGCGAATATACTTTCGGGGCAGCAACTCTGTCATTTTCATTTTTGTTTGGGGGAAGGGGGATAACTTTTAAACGGAAGGGATTAGCTCCTCTGTTATAGAGGAACTAATTCCTTCCTTTTAAAAGTTGAGACATGTATAAAAGTTAGTTTCGCCCTTCCAAGTTATGACAGAGGAGCTAATTCCTTCCTTTTAAAAGTTGAGACATGTATAAAAGTTAGTTTCGCCCTTCCAAGTTAAGACAGAGGAGCTAATTCCTTCCTTTTAAAAGTTGAAAGACATGTATAAAAGTTAGTTTCGCCCTTCCAAGTTATTTATCATCTCTTCTTATTTTTCATCGAGAGTTTTGATGATTTTACATATATTATATCTCACCATGGAGTTAAATGTGAGGCTGCATGCATAACGTTAACTTTAACCCCAAGTATTCTTCTACTGACCCGGTTTCAATGAATTTTTGTTGTAATTTCTTTTTGTGTGTTTGTCTGTTTCCGAAAACGTGCTATTCTGTTTTGTCTATAGTGTTTCAATTCTCTCTTTTTGTTCTTTTGATGTCTTGGATTGGTTGTGTTTTTGTGAAAGCGCCTTTCTTTGATACGTTCAGATATAATTTTGTTATTGGTGACTGAACAAGAATCCATTGTCATCCGTCAGTTTCAAAAGTAAAATCATTCTAGACAATTAGCGCCGCCTTTTCAAACGTCTTATGCCATTTTAGATACCGAATTCAATTTAGCAACTTCCCCTCAAACATATATAGGGTCAATTAAGGTGAACCCGGACAGAAGGAAAACCCGGACACTTACTGTTTTCCACGAATAAAGAGCTTAAATAGCATGTTTTCTGTGATTTCTTTTTCTTTCCAGTTTTCCCCTTTACTTCTCGAATTAATGGTTTTTATTGTTAGATTATATGAACACTTATTATTTTTCTGCAGCCTCTGAATCTAGTCCTTTTCAAGTCTGTATAAGTTTTCAGGGAAACAAATTCAAAAATAGCTGCAAGCGATGGTGAACCAGGTCCCTGCATAATTCACGGCAAACAAAAACGTTACTTTAAAATTGTATAGAGTTTTGTTTCTAACTAGTGCAGGTAAAATATAAGAATCATGATCTATGTTTATTTATTGAATGAAATAAATATTAAACAATATTTTATCAAAAATGTGACATGTCCGGGTTTACCTTCCGCCACTTTGCAGTGTGAGGTAAACCCGGACATCAGCTACTTTGGGGATTTATATGATTAAAAGAAATTAAATATAAAACGTTTTCAATGGTTCGAAATTAGAAATACAATATTTGTGCATTCTACTTTGCAGTTAAAATATGACACTTATTAATACAACGATGATAAGTTGTGCATAGTATAGGTTGTATGGTGACCCCTAGCAGACTGAGAGAACTTACCACCCATAACTTTTTAACTGACGATTTAACATTAATAAATTAAAGTAATGTCTTATACTATATTAGTTCCACCATAAAAATATATTAGCAATTACTAAATTTTGTGTATTTGCGTGCTACAGACCTATAGAGGCGATATATTTCACAAAAATTCAGCTGTCCGGGTTTACCTTCTCCATGTCCTGGTTTGCCTTTCTCAACGGTTTGGCTCTTTAAACGACCTTTTTGACATATAAAATGGTGTTAACCAATCAAAAGTTGACAGAAAATAGTACATTTGGGATGCCTCTGGCCTTACGGAATGCCGAGACAGTAATTCATGGTCAAATAAAGCATTGGCAATACGAATCGTGGCGACCCTGCAAAAACTGTCCGGGTTTACCTTAATTGACCCTAATCCAAAATATAATAATTGAGCCGCGACACGAGAAAACCAACAAAGTGGTTGTGCGCCCAGCAAAGACTCAGACCAGCCTGGGCATCCGCCCAGTCTGATCAGAGTCTTCGCTGTCCGCATGGATGTAGCTTAGACCCTTAGCTACCCTTTGAGTACTTAATGAAGATTCTGGTCAAACTGGGCGGATGCCAAGGCTGATCTGAGTCTGCGCTGGGCGCACAACGACATTGTTTTTTTTTCTAATTTTATTTCAAAATTTCCAAAACATATATCAGACATACATAAACATATGAGTACATTTTTGAACATATACCGTATAAATTTAAATCATATTTCACATATAAACAAGTAACAGTGTAGAGAGAGAGAGAGAGAGAGAGAGAGAGAGAGCTCAAAGCTCAGTAGAGTAGATGTAGTAAAAAGAAAAGGCAGGTGAAACCAAGCCTATTAAAATCTTGTTCAACTTCTTAATTAACAATGGTTTAACCTGAAAGGATAGTTTCTATTGTTTCACTGCAGTACTTATGTCATATTATTATTATTATTATAATACAACGACATTGTTGGTTTTCTCGTGTCGCGGCTCATTAGTCTCGTATAATTGTGCTGTAAGACATTTTCCTTTCCAAATCAGTCCCAAAAATACTGTCACCAAAACTTAACCTTGTAACGCATTTGTTATGAGTTGACCAGACGTGGACAGCACTGCCCTTTTTCATAAATTCTGTGTCTACTGGGGTGCTGTATTCTTCAAACTGTTTAGACAGCTGCGGATCTGGACCATGCCTAAAAGAGAAATAATAAGTATTTAGATTCACATTGAATGAGACCAAACAGTGGTTACATAAATTTGGTCTGAAAACAAAATAAAATAAAATGCACATAAACCATTTAAAATAAACTATTTTGTTATCTGTCATGCGGACAAATATGCATTAGATGAGCAAGCCATGGCACTGGATCCAGTTCATATATGGATAAACTCTTTCTGATTTCCATGATTCAGTTAATCACACTGTTGGAATCTTTTTATCCTCCTTGCAGCTTAGAAGCTACTGAAAGGATACATGAACGGATGTGGTAAAACTCGTGTATTCATGTAATGCTTTTGAGTCTCTTCTCTCAAATACCCGGGGCCGTACTCATAAAGCCACTTAAGTCGTTGCTATGCGGTTGCTAAGGCTATTTTTTTGAAGGAGATTCCCTACACCTATGAAATTTGCTCTGGAGGAACAGTCTTACAAAGACTGTTTCTCCAGACCAAATTTCATAGTTGTAGGGAATCTCCTTTATAGATATTTGGCCTTAGCAACAGCATAGCAACGACTTAAGTGGCTTTATGAATACGGCCCCAGAACTATACCTTTTAAAGTGAATAGGTATACTTTCAGGGGAACAACTCTGCCCTTTTTCTTCCCTTCTCAATAGTAGCTTTTTTAAGGATTTTATTTCCAGGGAAGCAAAAGTTGTTCCCTCTTGCAAAATGGAAGTGGAAACATAAACGTGTACTCATTTACGTATATTAATGTTTTCATGTAATGTAAATAAATCAAACGGAGTGGCTATTACCAGCCGACTTGGAATAATAGCGATTTTACGTTTAAATCGTTATTGACAGTTGGCTGGCAAAAGCCACTAAATACCTTGAAATCCCCATTCGCAGTCAACTGGTAATAGTAATTTTAACGTAAAGTCGCTATAGCAGCTAACTGGCAATAGTGGTTTCATGTCAAGATCGTTAATGCCAGTCAACTGTTAACAGAGTTTCAAACGTAGAATGGTCATAGCCAGTCGACAGGTAATAGCGATTTTGACATGAAATGGCTTTAAAAATCAACTGTCAATAGCGATTTTAACGTAAAATGGCCATTACAAGTCAACTGCCACTAGACCTTTTCTAAATAAAACTTAAGACATTACCGAGTTACCTCCCTTAACCAACCACGGAAAGGGAAATAAAAACTGTTGTCAAGGGAGGAAACTAGTACATGAAAGGGGAGAAAATAATTTTGAAAAGAGAAGCAATTCCGTGTCCTTATGTATATTGGACAAGAAATTTGTTCAGCAATGCTCTTATTCCCAGCAAGCACACACCGTCTAAATGACGTCGTATTGGCATCGACGTCATCACGTCGCATCGACGTCAATACGACGTCATTTCGACGTTGTGTGCCTGCTGGGTTGTATTACTCACTCCGTTCTGTCAGATAAGAGGTCAATGAGACTGCTGACAAGCTTTTGTTCATCTACCAATGATCTGCATTCATTCACTATGTTGCTAAATATCTTCTGCCCTGCAACTCTTTTCTTCCAAGGGATGTCAAAGTCACTGCTGTTACAACAACTGTAGATCCCTATATAAGGGGAAAAACTCTGTAAGCAGGGGCATAACTAGGGGCAATTTCATAATACGCACAACCATGTTTTATTCTCTACTTTTTGAAGGGAAAGCTAGTATTTCAGCCACTTTGGTAATTTGTATTGAAATCTTGTCTAATTTATAAATGTTCAGCATGCAAATACGCAGGTGCGTTTTGAAATTTTGTCAATTTTGACAAAATTTCAATACGCACTTGCGTATTTGCCGTATAGATAGCTACGCCCTTGGTAAGAGTAGCAATTGTGTGGGGTGGGAAAACAGGTGTCATATGCTTTACGATATCTTATTATGACCTCTCATATATGCCGCATGGGCTTATGGGTATTATCAAGAAGACGCGTGAACGAATAGCAGCCGAACTTATTCGACTGAAATTTCCCGCTTTACCTGAATAAGGAGAAAAATGTAAGAGTAGTATTGGGGAGGGTTTACTTGTAAACAAACAGGGCCCAAGGTTATAAAACTTCTTTCATGCTCAACTCAGCTGGACATGAAATTTAAAATGCCCATTTATATAAAAAAAAAAAAAATACCAAGAAATTCAGCATTTTTCAGGCTCAGATAAGCCAAGAAGGCTATTTTTTCTGCTCAGAAATATTAAAATGCCAACAATTATTGGCATTTTAAAATTTATGAGCAGAAAAAATTTCATGCTCAGCTGAGTTGAGCATGAAAAAAGTTTTATAACCTCGGGGCCAGGTGTTATATGCTTTCTCGCGAGAGGTAAACGATATCTCATTATGACCTGTCATATATGCCGCATGGACTTATGGGTATCAGCAGGACGAAACGTGAACGAAAAGCTGCGGAACTTATTCGAATGAAATTTCCCGCTTTACCTGCGAGAAATGAGACATTTGTGTGTCGAGTGTAGTTCTTCTGTTTGCGACAATGGTGCCATATGTCACTTTATTCAAACTGGCGCCCGTGTGTATACTACTATACTGTTCCTGATACTGCCGTGAGGGTACAAACAGGTAAAACACGGGTTTTATGGCGACGCCGTGGAGTGTCCTGAAATTATGGAAGATTAGGTGGTGATAATCACTGATTTAGGGCGAAGTAAAAAATCTGCATAAAATGCTGAAAATATAACAGATCTCCCCCAAAATTAGCAGATGCCTTCTTTATGTTGTTTCTCACGATTCAGAGTCCAAAAATACAGGACTTGTTGAAGTTAAAAAGGGTTTATATAAGAAAATTTCAAAGGGTAGCCTAATTTTGTGCGCAAAAATCTGAAAAATAACCATCGTTATTAAAAATGTAATAGGGTCTGAAGGTTCTTTAATACATTATGGAGAGCGTTCCAGCAATTATCTTTTCCATTTTTTTTCACACATTTTCAGCCTGGGCATATAAAAAATGGTCTTTTCTATCTCCAAATATTTGCCAAATACACAGTAGAGTCCATTTTCAAGGTTGAACAATTTCATATACACATCTGTGTCATGGTGGTAAAAAATCTAAATATTGGGACACTAAAAATAATTACCATAACTGTCCTAAAATTGGAACAGTTTGGTTTTACAGTGCAGTAATGTGCCCAAAAATGCAAATGGGATGGCAAATAGTGTAGACCCTGATCAGACTGCTCCTGTCTGATTTAGGTTTGCACTATTTGCTCAGCCTAACTGTCCCAATATATAGAATGTTTATGGTATACTGTGAGTATGATAAAGGTATAACTGCTCTATCTGTATTTAATGGATGCATGCAGTGTACATGCACCATACATGGTCAGACATTTGAGAAAAAGTGACTGTTTTCATCTGGTCTACCTTACAAATTTGAGAAAGAGTTGGAACAAATAATTGCTAGGATGCTCTTTTTAATGCATTAAAGAAACTTAAGAGCTAAGTATATTTTCAAGAATGAAGTTAATTTTCTAGATTTCTGCGCACAAAATTACCCTTTGATTTTTTCCATATAAAACACTTTTTTAACAGCATGTCCATCTATTCTGTATTCTAAACTGTAGAAAACAACAAAAATAAGAAGTCAGCAAACTTTCAGGGAGGTACGTTAATTTTTTATGGTTTTATGCAGATTTTTGTATTTACCACAAATCACCACCTTAAGCAATCAACTTATACATGTAATCGGTTAATACTTGGATTGTTGTTGGACTGTTGTTTCGCTCTCTCAGTTATAAGTCATTAAATAGCATGTTCCAATTGTCAATGGTTTTAATAAAGTCGTTATATAGGCCCTAAAAACTGTATATGAAACACATGTTAAAACCAGCTTATGTACATGTGTTCTAAACTGTAACAGATGGAAGACCTCTGCTACAACTGTACAGTTTAGAATACATGTACATGTATATCCGTATCATACACGAAATTAGTCAGAATTTCCTCCTGTCTTTTGTTTAACATGTTTCAAAGAAATGCTTACCCGCAGAGAACTTTCTTGGAGTATGTCTATTTTTTCCCGAGTTGCTAATATAATGTATGCTTCCTGGGGTTTCACTGCAATGAAAAACAAGAGGGCCATGAGGCCCTGAATCGCTCACCTGAACAATTGGCAAGGTGGCTTATACGTATCATGTCTGAAATTGTCAAAATATGAGTTTTGGGTCAAAAGTCAAAGAATGACCATGACCACTTGTACTCATAAATCTTAATGTACTCATTAAGACAACCATATATACCATTTTTAGGCCAAAGTCTTCAAAACTTTCCATGAAATCTTATGTTCTAGCATTTTCCCATATTTGACCATGCCGCAAAAAAGGGCAAAGTAAACCCAAGGTCACCATTTGAACAGTCTTGGTGGTACTCTAGTACTCCATGCTATTTACCAAGTTTCAAGGCCATAGGTGTATTGGTTCTGGAGAAGAAAAATATTAAAGAATTATACCATAAGTGGTAATGGTGGCCAAGTTGGTCATGAGACCTGGACCGTTTGAACAAATTTTCATTCAATCAACCCCTGGAGGCTCTATATGAAATGTGTTCACAATTGGCCCTCTGACTTTTGAGGAAATGGTTGAAAATGTCAAAATATGAGCAATCTGGATCAAAGGTAAAAAAATGACCTTGACCTCTTGTACTCATAATTCTTCATGAACTGATTAAGACAACTGTATATACCAATTTTTTAGGCCAAAATCTTCAAAACTTTCCATGAAATCTTATGTTCTACCATTTTCCCATATTTGACCTTGCTGTAAAAGGTCAAGGTCAACACAAGGTCATCATTTGAACAATCTTGATAGTACTCAAGTACCCAATGCTACATACAAAGTTTCAAGGCCATCGGTCAATTGGTTCTGGAGAAGAAGATTTTTAAAGGTATTTACCATATATGGGCGTGGCAGCCATGTTGGTCATGTGTCCAGGACCGTAAGAAAATTTTTCCTTCAACCCCTCGAGGCTCTATATGAAATTTGGATTCAATTGGCCCAGTGGTTTTAGAGCAGATTGTTTGAAATTGTCAAAATTTGAGATTTCTGGGTCAAAGGTCAAAGAATGACCTTGACCTCTTGTACTCATAAATCTTCATGTACTCATTAAGATGATTGTATATGTCAATTTTTAGGCCAAAATCTTAAAAACTTACCATGAAATCTCATGTTCCAGCATTTTCAGATATTTGACCTTGCCGTAAAAAAGGTCAAGGTCAACCCAGGGTCATAATTTGAACAATCTTGATAGTACTTGAGTACTCAATGCTACATACCTAGTTTCAAGGCCATCGGTCTACTGGTTCTGGAGTAGAAGATTTTTAAAGGTTTTTTCCATATATGGGCGTGGTGGCCATGTTGGTCATGTGACCTGGACCGTATGAACAAATTTTTATTCCCTCAACTCCTGGAGGACCTATATGAAATTTGGTTACAATTGGCCTAATTGTTTTTGAGGAGATTGTTTGATATTGTCAAAATATGAGAGTTCTGGGTCAAAGGTCAAAGAATGACCTTGACCTCTTGTACTCATAAATCTTCATGTAGTCATTAAGATGACTGTATGTACAAATTTATAGGCCAAAATCTTCAACAGTTTCCAAGATATCTTGTGTTGCAGCATTTTGCCATATAAAAGCATAAGGAAGCAAATTTGACCTTACCGTAAAAAAGGTCAAGGTCAACCCAAGGTCATAATTTGAACAATCTTGGTAGTACTCGTGTACCCGATGCTACATACCAAGTTTCAAGGCCATCGACCTATTGGTTCTGAAGAAGAAGATTTTTTCAGGTTTTTACCATATATGGGCATGGCGGCCATGTTGGTCATGTGACCAGGACCGTTTGAACAACTTTTCGTTCCTAAGGTCCCAGTAGGCTCTATATGAAATTTGGTTACAATCGGCCCAGCGGTTTCAGAGGAGAAGTCGTTTCAAAGTGTGGACGGACGACGGACGGACGGACGGACGGACGACGGACGACGGACAACGGAGCCTTACCATCCTATAAGCTCCCCCGGAGCCGCTGGCTCAGGTGAGCTAAAAATGTACCGTGCCGGATTATCTGCACTGGTATGCACTCAAATTATGAAATTCATACAATGGCCACTTTATCTGCAATGCCATTTTATCTGCATTTGTATGCACTCAAATTATAAGTGAGATGCTACATGAAATTCATTCAAAAGTGTAAGTTTCTCAAGCTTATAATTAATTCTCAAATAATTTAATTCCCTGTTGTTGTTAGCGTGCGAAGCATTTCACACAAGTCATAAATTCCTTTACCTAGAAAGAAATCCCTATTCCAGCAGACAAACAACGTTGAATCAATTGCTAGGTAAGTACCTGTCACCAATACTGTAATGCTAATTATTTGTGGAAGAGTTTGTGACTGGCTTTGTGTGTTTCCCATACCTTAAATCTGTACAGATGAACTGGAATGCATTGCACTGATCCATATCGGCAGATATTGTTTGTATATACTCTTCACAAGATACATCACTTTGCACAAACTCCGAAACCCAATGCCCTGAAAAAAACAAAAAAAACAAAAAAAAAAAGAAATCGCAGGTTAGGCTGTATGGAGAATCCAGCAAGAAAGATCAATTGACACTGAAGTGTGTTCCCTTCTCACAGGTACAGTTTCAGGGAAAGCAACTCTATGTTTTTCTTTTTTGCCTCCATTCTCGATAGATCAATTCTTAAAGGAAATATTTTTTTATTTAAAGGAAAGAATTTGTTCTAAGCACAGCAAATTCTGTCCTTTCAAAGTTGACTTTAGTTTAGAAGGGTTACACCCAGTGTCCAGGGAAGCAAGCAGGACCTCATAGAGTTGCTGCCCTGGAAGATGTATCCATAGACCATAGCGGAAAGACCCTGTAGTCATACAGTGCAGGAGTGGACCCTATCGAGGCAAAGGTTCCAGGCGGGGCTCTGTCTGGACAAAGAAAGAGGCCATAATGAGGGTTCCAGATAAACCAGAGTGTTCGATGAAAAGCAAGATGATTTAAATTCTGTTATGGCATGTTGTAGATGCTACCATCTTTTATAGCTTAATATCGCCTACTTTTTGTAAACAGTACAATACACGAGGTGCGTGCATTTAATGTTGTCATTGGGATTCTACAGGGCGCGTTATTAATCCCATTCACATTTCGTTTACTTCAACTCTTCGAAGAATTCTCCCTAGACGGAAACACACTGTTCAATTCTCGAAATCCATTCCGTAAAGGCACAGAAGTGGGCCTTTTTAGGTATACCCTGAAGACACTGGTAAATTGTACTACAAAGTGCACTTTGGGATTCATAACGACGACCAGAAAGTGTTTTCTTTAGTAAAGGAAACAGGAAAAAGTCGCAGGGACTAAGGTCTGGCGAATAAGGTGGATGTGTTACGAAATGGATCGCATCGCAGGTGGTTTTAAGTCTAAATTCTTTTTAACCTTAAGTCAGTCAGCAGTACCACAGTATTTAGGGTAAATGTGGTAAAACACTTACGGAAAAGGTGGCTTATTTTTCCGCTCGGACAATTTATGAGATCAGATTTGTTTTGGAAGTTCTTTTTGTTAATACAGTATGTTCACATAGGCTGAGTTTTGGCTTTTGATAGTTGTGGGTGAAGAATTTTGTTTTAGGAATGTCTTTTTTACGCATTCTTACATTCATTTAGACTCAGTTTTTGTTCCTGAATTGTTCAATATAGTTTTTGTGGGTGTAGGACATTATTTAACAAAGTTATCATTTTTTACCCGTTTTAAGAATTAAGAATATACCAGTATTCGGTATACATGTATTTATTATAGGCAGTTACTATACCTGAGCTCGTATCTCAGGACAATCTTTTTTTTTCTCAAGCTAGCTATGAATAGCCATAAGCTGAAGATTTGTATAAATACTTTCGATTTCGATGTCCTTGCCTGGAGTGGCTATACTACGTGCTATGACCGAATATCTGTGTGCCTAGCTTTAGAAAAAATCAAGTCAAAAAGTTAAATCTAATATATATTTATTTAAAATATGTTTGGCTAAATAGTTTTGAATTCTTTAGAATGGTAATTGTGACTTCCTGCTTGCCAAAACATATATTTATTTTAAGGTGTATTGATACAGTAGGTATTTAAGGTGAATCGATACGATTAATAACCATGCTGCGCATTGTATTACTGCATTATAATGTTTTGTAATTTAAGGAAATAGTTTATAATACTTATGGGTGTTGCGCCAGTGTACGTCTATTTAACGTCGAGCGACGTCAGTTGCATTCACGTTATTACGGCGTCAGTACATTTTACATCAGATTGATTAGTTTCTTGTGCACGCGGATTATAGAATTGGATTGATTTGTAATGAAACTAATTTACAGACTCGACATCAATTGACGTCATCCACACGCACCGCATTAGGGTTTATTGTGTGAACTTAACGGTAACATTTGGTCAATATACGTTTGATCTACCTTCACTATACGACGTCATATGGTATGACATCACTGGCGTCGAAAATGACCACCAAATGTATGAGTGATATCTGATAAGCTATTTATAGGATCTATTGTATGGCAGGCGATCATACGCTTACTTTGAAGAAGTTGAATTAATAGGTGTGCAGATTAGATTTTCAGTAATTGTATTTAATGTAAAAAGTCGTTTTGATCATTCATGTTTTATGTGGGATATGTCATGGTAATACCTGTTGACGTCAGTATAATTCTTGCCAATGTTTTGACGTCAGATCCATCGACGCATATGCGTGGTCGGATATGCGTTTCTTCATTGTTGAAATTTATAAGCACGATTCTAGCTTTTCATCGTGTGAGCGAGTTGTGTCTAGTGACACGTCTGGCGTGTGCGCGTAATGTTCGGTATTTACCGAAGTCGTAGTATGGTATATCCAAGACAAGCCCAGGTCTTACGTATTGTTATTATGTTATTATAATGTATTAAGTGTAAGTTCGTTAATTTTAGGCATTCAAGTCCGACAGTCAATTGTTGGGACTGAGAGCCACACCTCGCCTGGAGAAACACCGTTTCTGGTCCTACGTGAAAGTACACATATCTCCAGGTTTATATCTACCCGGGTTCTCGATCAAACATAACACATCCGATGTTAGAAGCCTAGCAGAGGTGGGCTACATCAAGTGTGGGTTCGATCCTGTTAAGACAATCGCCGCGGCATACATAGAATTCAATAGAATTCTTCCACCGGTACATATTGTGGAACACAGTTAGGTGTTAGTACCTATTATACAGAACCTGGTCCCTGATGGTGTACAGGGAACGACCGATCTCTAGGAGCCGACAAAGTTTTGAAAGGCCTTATTTTTGTTTTAGAGTATGGGGTTCAGTTGACGTTTTTCGTTCTTTTGTGTATTTTCAGTTCATGGCGCTGAGCCGAGTACGGTGTTAGCGTCAGTCTGTAATTGATTTGCGTAAAGTACGCAGATCGACAGCAGATTTGAGACAAACATCTTACTTGGGCCAGCGACATGAACTGACATGTGCTGTATATCATTGTATATGCGTCAGCTGTAAATTGTATTGTTTGTATATAGAACTTACATTATCATATATTTGTTAGAGTTTCATTGTTGATGTTGTACATTCACAGTATCCGAACGCACCGACCCTCTCTTCCGGTTTTCATAGCGTTGAATCGAGAGTACAAAATTCGCTTATAACCAGTAGCCGGAAATCATTATATTTTGAGTTTTTATCCGAAATCTACTGCGTCATTTATAGTTATTCAGCCTCGAACATGTAAAGCGGTAAGTTTAATATAATTTTCTCTTCGGTCTTTTACTTTATTGCCCTGTACAATGAAAAACTCCTTGCCGTCGCAGATTTTTTTTTCCGAACAGCTTAATTTAACACGAGATTGTGTCGTGCAAAACTTAGCTATCATTCTTTTATTAAAACTAACAAACTGTAGATTGATAACGCCTTCCGTTTATTCTAAAGATTTTTTATAAAACATGTAAGAAAATGCTCAAAATGGTTTAAGAATCATGCCAAGGGCGATTTGAATACTGTACCAATTCCTACCCACCCATACACGACATTGTACAGGGTAATAAAATAAAAGACCGAAGAGCAAATTATATTAAACTTACCTCTTTACATTTTCGAAACATTTTCGAAGCTGAATAGCTATAAATGACGCAGCAGATTCCGGATAAAATCTCAAAACATAATGATTTCCGACTACTGGTTATAAGCGAATGTTTGTACTCTCGATTCAACGTTATGAAAACCGGAAGAGATTGTACATGTAGTTCGGATACTGTGACATTGGTTGATACTGCCATTAACCGGAAATCACCCTCCGCCGTCTTGGCGACGCACAAAGCTCGATTCTCCGGTGTAGAGTTTTCTGCATAACAGGATGAGAGATCTGAACTACCTTTTCCTCTTTCGAGAAGTCTTGGACAAGAACACACTTGTGAGCAGGTGCGTTGTCATGGATAAGACACAGACCTCTTAAACCGATTTCATTTTGCATACAGTAAGGGTTGAGTGTGTATGACGGAACTAACTTGAACTTTCAATAACTTTTGAAAGACTGAAAGGATTAGACCGGAATTTCATCCTATTATAGAAAATCACTCTCTCGTGAAATCACCGCAATTTCCACGTGCTCCTTACAGCCACGAGTTATAGTGGGCCATTAGTGACACAATTAATTAAATGAACGACCCTCGTAGTCTGATACAATACTATGGGAAATATACCTCTTCCTTTCGTAGCTGGTCTCTGTTTTGTTAAGATGTTCAGGAGAACACCAAACTTTCCTGTCTTAGACAGTCCTAGCCATGTTCCTCCTTCTCTTCCTGGCGTCAGGTCAATGCCTAAAATATTCAACGTTTACCCATCTATGCTTAGTGTCCAATAAAAGGGACAGTGGCAAACAGTGCAGACTCAGATCGGGATCTACACTGTTTGCTTAAGAAAAGTGTACATCTTTTTTGAAACAAGTAGCCCAAAGGGCAACTATTGCTCACCTGAGAGACATTGTAAACCTATAGGGATATTTAAGATGCTCAAGGGCAGCTAACTCCACAGTCAGTGGTCCAATCAGGCTGAAAATTAAACTCATCCAAAACATTATGTATGCCCTCATTTAATATATGCAAGTTTAAAAAGTATCCGATCAAGAGCACAATAGACAGAGCTGTCGAGGGCAGCTAACTTCGTAGTGGTTGGCCTGATCTGGCCAAAATTTGAACTTGTTTAAGATATTATGCATTTCCTCATTACCTGCAAGTTTGAAAAGGATAGGATCAGTAGAAACCAAGAAAAAGTGGCGACATTGATTTTTTGGATGCTCAGGGCAGGTACACCATAGTCAGTGGTGGGATCTAGCCGAAATGCTAACTAATCCAAGCTTTTATGCATATCCTCATTACCTGCAAGTATGAAGAGGATCCGATGAAAAATGAAAATGTGATGACGTTGTTTTCTCCATTATAAGACTATGGGATTTTTTTCAAATGCTCAAGGGCAGCTAACTCTGTAGTCTGTGCTCGAATCCGGCCAAATTTCGAACTCATCCAAGCTCTTATGTATGTTATCATTGCCTGCAAGTATGATAAGGATCTAATCAAAAACCTTGATTGCAGCACCCTGAAAGTCAAACTTGCTCGAGATATTGACTTGCCCTACATTTGTGTGAATTTATTTTAAAATCCGTTGAGAAATGTAGGTGCTAGAGCGATGACAAAGTTTTTCTAAAAATAGCCACAGTGACCTTGACCTTGGGCACAGCATCCTGAAAGTCGAACTTGCTTGAGATATTGTCATATCCTACATTTGTGTCAAATTATTTGAAAATCCATGGAGAAATGAAGGTGCTAGGGCGATGACAAAGTTTTTTAAAAATAGCCACAGTGACCTTGACCTTGGGTGCAGCACCCTGAAAGTCGAACTTGCTTGAGATATTGTCATGCCCTACATTTGTATGAATTTATTTTAAAATCCATTGAGAAATGTAGGTGCTAGAGCGCTGACAAAGTTTTTCTAAAAATAGCCACAGTGACCTTGACCTTGGGCGCAGCGCCCTAGAAGTCAAATTTGCTCAAGATATTGACATGCCCTACATTTGCGTGAAGTTATTTTAAAATCTGCTGAGAAATGTGGGTGCTAGAGCGCTGACAAAGTTTTTCTCAAAATAGCCACAGTGACCTTGACCTTGGGCACAGCATCCTGAAAGTCAAACTTGTTTGAGATATTGTCATGCCCAACATTTGTGTGAAATTGATTTAAAATCCGTTGAGAAATGTAGGCGCTAGAGCGATGACCAAGTTTTTCTACGTCCGCAACTTTCTACGCCACCTGGAGTAATGTGTGAATTCTGTTGGATATTTGCGCCAGCATAGAAAATAAGGGTGCTGATCGAAAATGTAAAAATGACCGCACTGTTTTACTTCCTATTTCAATAAAAAATATATCAGTGAAATGCTGAATAATTGTAGTTTTCGGAATGAACACGGAAAATTTTCATTTTATGAAAAAAAGAGACATATGCGGGTAAAAACTTTGATCAACGCAGTAAAAATGTCATGATTTACTATATATTCTATACATTTTGAGGGTAGTCAACTTAAACTAAAAAATGACCGCGGTATTTCTTATGCAATCTTTTCAAAAATTATATCAGGCTGTTCGCAAATTAATGCGGTTTTCGAAATGAACACGGAAAAATGGATTTGAACATAAGGAAAAATAAAATAAGAAGAAAAAGATGACTTGCCCATATCTCGTAGTGTATTTCATTACCAGCTCGATTCGCGAATATCGATTATCGATTTTTAAACAGTGGCGTGGAAAGTTATCCATGAAAAATAGCCACAGTGACCTTGACCTTGGGTGCAGCACCCTGAAAGTCAAACTTGCTCAAGATATTGACATGCCCTACATTTGTGTGAAGTTATTTTAAAATCTGCTGAGAAATGTAGGTGCTAGAGCGCTGACAATGTTTTTCTAAAAATAGCCACAGTGACCTTGACCTTGGGCGCAGCATCCTGAAAGTCAAACTTGTTTGAGATATTGTCATGCCCTACATTTGTGTGAAGTTATTTTAAAATCTGCTGAGAAATGTAGGCGCTAGAGCGCTGACAAAGTTTTTTCTAAAAATAGCCACAGTGACCTTGACCTTGGGCGCAGCATCCTGAAAGTCGAACTTGCTCGAGATATTGTCATGCCCTACAAAATCCGTTGAGAAATGTAGGCAATAGAGCGATGACAATGTTTTTCTAAAAATATGTGATGACGTTGTTTTCTCCATTATAACACTATGGGATATTTTTCAAACGCTCAAGGGCAGCTAACTCCGTAGTCTGTGCTCGAATCCGGCCAAGTTCGAACTCATCCAAGCTCTTATGTATGTCATCATTACCTGCAAGTATGATAAGGATCTAAGCAAAAACAGTTGAGAAAACGTGATGACGCCATTTTCCCCATTATAACCCTATGGGATTTTTTTCAAACGCTCAAGGGCAGCTAACTCCGTAGTCTATGCTCGAATCCGGCCAAATGTCGAACTCATCCAAGCTCTTGTGTATGTCATCATTACCTGCAAGTATGATAAGGATCTAATCAAAAACAGTTGAGAAAACGTGATGACGCCATTTTCCCCATTATAACCCTATGGGGGCTATCTGTTGCCATGGAAACCAGAGTTCTGAGCTGATCGGCACCAAAACCTAATGCAGCCTTTCCCCCACCCAAATAATGCTTCAGATAAAATTTGATTGCGATCGGCCCACTGGTCTCTGAGATATTTATGTTTGAAAGTGTTGACGCACCCACCCACCCACGCACCCACCCACCCACGCACCCGCGCACGGACGGACGACGGCTCGACTCCCATCCTATAAGCTCACCTCTGAGCCTTCGGCTCAGGTGAGCTAAAAAAGTAAATAAATAGATGATTTTTAATAGTAAATGGAATCGTTAGATACATAAGGATAGAGTGCACTTAGCATAAACTGCATTTAGACAGGCCTCCTTATTTTCATAAGCATACATATGATACACGTATGTGTAAGGCAATAATGGCAAAGGTTTTCAATTTTGTTTCAGATTTAGTGGTTAATGTTACATTTTGTAAGATAGCCCAGATAGCCAAACAGTACAATGTTTCACTCAAAGATATCATTCTGCATAAATATACTGTATAGAAACAGAGTCGTTTATCAACTTCATAAGCTTTTCACCAAAACATCAATGTTTCATTTATAAGTTCAAAACAAAACACATGAATGTTTCATTTATAAGTCCAAAACAAAACAAATAATATGTGTTTTGTTTTGGACTTATAAATGAAACATTAATGTTTTGCCTGGTAAACGCGACACGACAACATCAACAAAGTAGCATGTGCACCCATTGATGACTCAGATCATCCTGGGCATCCGCCCAGTCTGATTAAAGTCTTCACTGTCCGTATGGAGCTAGCTTAGACCGTTAGCTACCCTTTTTAAAAGCGCTCAGCAAAGAGTCTGATCAGACTGAGCGGATACCAGTCAGACTGAGCGGATACCTAGGCTGATCTGAGTCTTCGCTTGGCGCACATGCCACTTTGTTGGTTTTATCGTGTCGCGATATACTCCTGGTAAACACGCGCAGTTCCATTACAACATCTATATTAAAACTATAAACCTCTGCAACTAGTTAGCAAAAATAAAAAACATGCTATTCGACTTATTGGTATGTAAATCGTATTTTGTGCACAAGTTTTCTGTGTCGTAAAAGAACTGGTAGAATAATCATAAATTTCCAGAGAGTGGGTTTGGTCACTTTCAGGAGTTTTGTGATAATTCCACCAGCAGTTTATCTTTTACAAACCTGATTTTTGTTCCAATAAATTTACATAAATTTTAATCAAATAGCATTGTTTCATTTTCCACGCGGGAATAGAACTGGGGGTTTTTCAGGCGTGCGCGTGTATTTATTATATAAAGCTTTAAGTTCACTAGCATTATGCCAATAGAAAAAATGATGGCGATGCAACAGTTTTTGAGCAGCAAAGTTCAGATCTAACTGATATTTTGTTTTGTCAGATATGACTGTTTGTCGGTCAATTGTAGGCAGATATATATATATATATATATCTCACGCTCCGCGCTCTTGAAATGATGAAATGACCAACTTTACAAATGACCTCCACACAGGGATATCACTGTCACAGCTGATCTGTTTCACCAAAATTCAAAATATCCTTTCCACCGAAAAAGGGGTTCCACTGCATACAGCCTTTCATTATCACCTTCCCATTGTCCTCTGAAATACTGTTGAAAAGAACGTAAAATCGCTTGACATCCATCCGCCCTTTCAACCACAAAAGACATAATTCGTGATAAATGTTTTACTGTCGCTAGAGGAATTTGAATCCTCAAAGATGCGGTGACGGCGCCGTCACCGCATCTGTGAGGCTTCAAATCCCCTCCACCTAACCCCCTCTCCCAAGTGACAGCGATATCACTATTTAAGCTGATTTGCTTCACATATTGGACTCTACCTCCAATCCACTGTTGTTTATCTCCTCTGAATGCTGCTTTGTCAGTTGGCTTATCCCAATACTCGTCCCTGTTACTGGCAACAATGAGCTTGTATGGACACCTATCTGGTTCGTCATTCAGATACATAAACAAAATGCACATGGTCTGAAATTTGGCAGCAGCACGCTTATTATTATTACTATTTTCCATTGAAAATGGCATCAGTGTCCCTGAATAATAAAAAATGTAGTTAATAAATGAAAATGAGATCATAATCATAAGAATGCCATCATCCCCACCACAACCAACCCCCCCCCCCCCCCCATCCCTCGACTTCAACAGAATACTACTTTTTCTGAAACATTTACTCCATGATGACTTATTTTAGGCCGTTGATATTACAAAGGGGGTGGGGGGGTATCAATAAGGTGGGTTTTCTGCATCCTACCAAAGTTTTATTTTTTTAACTGATGGTATACTCCAGTGTGTCTAGTTTATTGAACCATATGTGACTTTGCGCGGAAAGCCCTAGTTACTGAGCTATGGGTCTACAGAAGTGGGTGGGGTAATTCAACATGGTTTTAGCTGGTCTTGTAAAAATGTCCTCATTTGGTAGAAGAGTACAGCAGACAGTCGGGATTTAATAAAATGATTAACAGAACATCTAAACTATATTTCCATATCATTTTATTTGGTTTAATTTGAACATGTGTTGTCAAAAAAGACTTCCTTTGACATTCAACATTTTTTGATATTTTTGTCCTCAATTTTCAATATTTCTTGGCCTTATGGTTAAATAAACAGACCAGTTGTCATCAAACTTATGTCAAGGAAGCACCCTGACCAGGACATTCGGATGATGTGACGAGAATTTCACAATGACCTATTTTTCATGGTCGACTGAACACATAAACTTGCTCAGAAGATGTTTTTTCATTTACTTTTGACCTAGAATTACGAACCTTTGGCCAAATTACTATTTTAACTGCTATATTATGCCCTACACCCCCGTCACTAAAGGTGAAAGAATACATATTGGCTTCAGATCGGATCTCCTTGGCGTCTGCATCTGTGTCTGGGTCACATACTTTGACCTTGGAAACAAGGTCAAGGTCAGATTTTGATGACCTTGACCTTGTTTCCAAGGTCACAGAAGGACTTAATATATGACACATACACAATTGCAGATGCCAACGAGATCCGCACTGAAGCCAATATGTATTCCCTCACCTTTAGTGGTGGGGGCGTGGGGCATAATATGGCAGTTAAAATAGTAATTTGACCAAAGGTTCGTAATTCTAGGTCAAAATAGAAAGAAAACCATCTTCCAAGCAAGTTTATGTGTTCAGTCGACCATGAAAACTATGCTATTGTGATATTCTCGTCACATCATCTGAATGTCTTTCTCAAGGTACTTCCTTGACATGAGTTTGATGATAACATGTCTGTTCATTTAACAATAAGGCCAAGAAATATTGAAAATTGAGGTCAAAAATATCAAAAAAATGCTAAATGTCAAAGGAAGTCTTTTTTGACAACATATGTTCAAATTAGACCAAATAAAATGATATGGAAATATAGTTTAGATGTTCTGTTAATCATTTTATCAAATCCTGTCTGTCTGCTGTACTCTTCTACCAAATGAGGACATTTTTACAAGACCAGCTAAAACCATGTTGAATTACCCCACCCACTTCTGTAGACCCATAGCTCAGTAACTAGGGCTTTCCGCGCAAAGTCACAAATGGTTCAATAAACTAGACACACTGGAGTATACCATCAGTTAAAAAAATAAAACTTTGGTAGGATGCAGAAAACCCACCTTATTGATACCCCTCCCCCCTTTTATAAAGATAATAATTATAGCAATAACAATATTAGATATTAGTAAAAATACTTCAATTTCTTGAAAGACTTCTACTGTTTCCAAAAAAAACCACCCCCTACCCCATCTCGAGATCATAATCATATGAACGCCATCAATCCCTACCCACCCCCACCCACCACGTACAGCCACCACCACCGCCGCCCCCTCCCCAATCCACAACTTCACCCCACGACTTCTGTTTCTGAAATATTCATCCCATGATGAATAATTTTAGGCCGCCGATATTATAAATTTTATAAAAGTAATAATATTATAGCAATAACAATATCAAAATCTTAGTAAAAATATCTCATTTTCTTGAAAGACTTCCACAGACTACTCCGAGAATCCCACCCACTACCCATATCTCTTCTCCATCTCCTAAAAGATATTGCTCCTCGCGACATCCACGGAGTTAGACAGTTTCCGAAATTTCCCGCTTCTCTCCATTAATTTCTGTGATACTAATGACAACTAAAAATAACAATAATATTATTATGAAAACAACAACAACAATAATAATAATAATAATAATAATAATAATAATAATAATAATAATAAATCAATTACAAACTCATCGCGACTTTTAACTCCTACTCTTTCTGAAAATCCTCAGTGATAACTTTTCCTATTTATACAATAATAATTATAATAGTAATACTTACAATAATAATAACGGATATAGGTGAATAATTGAATACTGTAACAGCTCTATATCATAAAGATGCTCTCGCAACTTTTGAGCACCATTTTAACAAGGGCGTAGCTATCTATACGGCAAATACGCAAGTGCGTATTGAAATTTTGTCAAAATTGACAAAATTTCAAAACGCACCTGCGTATTTGCACGCTAAAAATTTATAAATTAGACAAGATTTCAATACCAATTACCAAAGTGGCTGAAATACTAGCTTTCCCTTCAAAAAGTAGAGAATAAAACATGGTTGTGCGCATTATGAAATTGCCCCTAGTTAAGCCCCTGTTTTAAGCATATGTTTCAATTCCAAGTTAATAATTTCAGGTCACTGATTTGACGATAATAATGGCAAAATTAGTAGATCACATAGTAATGATAATTATAATTATATTAATTGAAATATATACTGGGGAGAAATAAAGTTCTATATGCTTTTTATTTTATAATTCACTCCCTACTGTTTTATATTAAAGTGCTAACGACACACTTAGACTCTTCTCGTTTTTTAAAATCACTCATATGTGAATTGTGTTAAAAAAATTAAGCCTAATGAAACTGCTGAATTGGGTGACCTAACTGACTCAAGTCAGAAAGTGCACAAGTATTGGCTAAATTATACGAATGTAGAAGGGTTGTTCAAAACGTAAATCGTATAATATATGATCTCTCCAGAAGCCAAATGAAAAATGATTTTTTTCCACACCCCACTTTTGGAAATGCAGAACTTTCACTTCGAATAAGATCATGCACATATCAATGTTACCCACCAGGGCAGGCAGAGGAACGAGGAGGGGAAGAGACTACCCAACGGAGTTTGATTAGTTTTAAAAGTCCAGAAGAGAAAGAAAAGCAAATACAAGTACATATGTATGTCAAACTATTTAAAAATTTGTAAATAGTCATATAGAAACAATTTTAAGCGTTTTTAATTTATCCCTAATTAAATTGCCTGACATCGCACTGGATAACATTCTGGTCAGACTAGCACATATCCCGAGCTTTCTTAATCTCAAAATACCACGTGGTAGTGATAACAAATGTCTGTACACTTCGCTAGAGATGTGAGACAGTGGTTTATCACACATTTGGTAAGCAAATCTGTTTCTACACAGGAGCGGCGGTAGTGTAGTGGATAACACGCTGGACCGTACCAATACAGGGATCGCAAAATCGATCCCCCGCTTCTCTGAACTTTCGGATGATACTACGAACCAAGGTTCCGTCTCCGTATGACCTAGTTGTTGGTGGGTCGTTGAACCCGAGTTGTCTCAATCTTTCTACAACTGAATAAGATTCACAGAATCTGTGACGGGATTCAGGCCGAGACAAGAAAATCTCAGACGAGTTTCAGATTATTTAGTCTCCTGCTAGGCTTGCCGAGCTTGAGCTTTACATAATCTAGAAACGAGCCTGAGATTTCTTTGTTGAGGTATTTTTCTAACCCATTATATTTGATAAAACAGAATATCCGTTTTTGAATGCTAAGAATTTTGTTTAGGGACCGACCATTTGATATTCTATATTCTGCGGGTGGGGTGGGGGGTATATTTTTCAGAAAAAAAATCTCCGTCTTTGGATATGCAAAAAAAAATTAACTCATAAGGGCATTTAAAAAAAAATGCCTCAAAACTTAGTGAAAAAAATAATCTGCCTCCACCCAAAATTTCAAAAAAATATATTTTGTAGATAATTCCATTTGCATTCAGTTTTTAAAATGTCTCTGGCTTCTGGGTACTGTGCCCCCCCCCCCCCCTTCCCGATCCCCCATATTTACTACAGTAATGTTTTAACATTATTAACAATTGTTTAACACCAGCAGCGCCGCATGCCCATACATTTACAAACATCCTATGCAAATATTCGCATATTGATCTGTCGCATTACTAAGTAAATGTTTCCACTGAAACTAAATTGCTAAAAAGTCACTAGGTTATAGGAGACAAAGCCATTACGGCAAAAATCACTCTATAAGGCCAATTTCCTAAAAAAAAGGCTTTATTTTTACCATCATCCCTATTTTTTTTCAGCTTCCGGTCTTTATGCCACTAAACTTGGGAAATTGTTTTGGCTTCTGGGGGCGTTGTCCCCCAGACCCCCCTTTGTTAACTTTTTAACATAGAAGTTTAAGCCATGAATTACCTTGCTTGCATTCATTTATAACATGACTCTATGAGTACGTATTTATCAAACCTGCAAAGTGCAAATAAAGCATGATTTTGCCAGAAAAAGCTCTTGAATTCCTAATGTTAGCCATAAAAATTTGCGAAAATATCCCAAATTTTTGGCCAAAATAGCCCTAACTTTAGGCCTATTTTTTTGCCAAGTATTGCAAGCATGTTTACTCTTACAAGAATATTGGTATCTGGGCCATGATTGAAGAGAACACCGTCCTCTAGGAACTGGTTTGCAAAAGAAAGCTAAACCATGCCTTTAGCCTAGTTACAGGTTACAGACAGCACCATGTTCTTTATGAAAGAAACAAGGTGTAAAGTATGCTCATTCACATATGTAAAGGTCAAATAAACTAGGATCTGATGTCTCAGCCTATAAAATTTGTAAAAGAATTGTTCGAGTTAGTTTGGAAAAAAAAGAAATTAGCTTCCTCAAGTTTAAAAAAAAATGTTTTCAGAGGCCAGTGAAAAAAGTCCTGTCTACATCAAGAATACCGCCCCTCCCTCCCTCCCCCCTCCCCACCCAAGAATATCAAATGGTCAGTCCCTTAGGCCATTGCTATATTCATTTACCTACTGTTCTGTATGTAGTTCTGCCATGTTATTTTCACCTTCTGTATGCATTTACATGACTGTCTATTTCACATTACAGTATGCATGCAGTAACAAATAGATTTGTTCAAATTAACATGACTAGGCTGTATAAAGCAATGGTCGACAGATTGAGACAGCTTTCAGAGACTAGTCTGAGATAGCAGGTCAAGACAGAAAAAATCTTAGACAGCTCGGGATTAGGATTAATTGAATCTATGAAGCTTTTGATGCCGAGACAAGGAAATCTCAGGCTTGTTTACAGATAATTTAGTCTTATGCGAGGCTTGCCGAGCATAAGACTTAAATAATCTGAAAACGAGCACGAGATTTCCTTGTGAGGCCTCAACCCTGTCATTGATTATTTTTCTCACCCATTATATTTTATAAAACAGAATATTCATAGAATTCTTAACTTCTTGATGAAGTCATTTCTATAACTTCAAGCTAATTTTATATTAATAGTTCTGACATGTGTGTTCATTTCACCTTGTGCATGCATTTTTCAAGATTGACAGCACAGTGACATTTCCTGTACTTGCTGTTTCATATTCCGCGTGCAATACAGTTCCGAGAATAGCTGCTAAGCGCCGCCTACTTAGTTACTGTTACTACGTCTCACAAGCTTTGCACACAAATGCCAAATGCAAGTGTCTGCTATATGTTGGCGATCTATGGCGAAGAATCAGCCTCCTCATGACCTACACATGGAAGTTGGCGCATCATGCATTTCCGATGCATTCTGTTCTTGCAAAGCAGGATAAGTTTATTGAAAGTGGTGTCAGTTTGTTTTCTTTAAACAGGTATACAGCCCTCCATTAACTGTAAGGTAAAATCACGGACTTATGTACAATATTGACCACGTGCGATTTGTTTGTGAGACTATGTCACGTGCTAAATTGTCCTTGCATTGGCCAGGTATACGCTATCACGTGAATTTGGGTGACATTCTGGGTGTGTCTCGGAACTGTGTATATACATAACAGGTAAGAAACACAAGATTGGGTTACATTAAGCAATGACTGACATTTTGAGACAGCTTTCAGAGCCTAAGCCGGAACTGCAGGGCGAGATGGAAAAATCTCAGACAACTGTAAAAAGGGATATCCTTGTCCAATTGGTGAGAAATTCTTGTCTGATTGGTGAGAAGTCTCATTGTCTCAAGTCAATGCTTTGAAAGCTGTCTCAGCTTGTCAATCATTTCGCAATACAGACCAGTCATGTAACTGTCAATAGCTCCACGTTACCTGCTATGCATGCATTGAATTATGTTGTCAGCAAGTGTTAAGCATGATTTCTGATTAGCTGTGGTCAACAAAGTGAAATTAATATGACAGAGTTATATATTCAATTTTATTAGATATAATCGGCGATCCTAGCATGGAACTAAATAATGAGATTTCCTCGTCACGGCCTCATCCTTATCATAGATTCTATTTGTCAGTCAATAAAGATGAGAAGATAAAAGTTACTTTAATTAAAAGTGACTGTTTGAAATTATTTTGTATTTTATTTAGATATATTTGCTATTACCTTCTTCTTGTATCTTTCTATACTTCTTGATTTCATCCGCCAAGCATAGTCAACTTGTTCCCTTTCGACTGCTATCGAACAGGTCCACTAATTAGCATTTCACGTTAGCTGCAACCCAAAACCAGCTTTCTTTCCTTAACTATTTTTCGGATCATGTTGGGTCACTAATCCACGTTTAGACTTCGCTATTCATATTTTAATAATAATAAACTACTTTCTGCATGATCGACGCAATAGGTTATGCACATAAATGGTAAAATCAGTTTCGGTGCTTGTACACTTTCTGCATTACTGAGTTATTACCTATGTTTTTATCTTGTTTATCCATGTTTTTTATCTTGATCTTGTTTCTTTTTATAGTTAATCAATCTGTTAGGATTCAAATGTACCAGGGTTCGACTTCTTTTATTTCTTATGCCTCTCAAAGCGGTAAAAATATCATCACGTGGTTAAATTTAATTGCGCGAGAAATTTTAAAGATAATTATTTTATTTTAATTTATAAGGGGAGTGGATAAACTTTCAAGGAAAGCAACACCTCCCTTGTCACAATCGGAGCACGCTCGGCACGCTCGGCCGAGCGGTGTTCCGATTGCCCTTGTCAATGTTATAAATTAACAATGTGTTTTACTCCGAAAAAATTCTATGTTCCGTTCCGTTCCGCACAATGCCAATAGTCTGAAAAAATGCTGGTGGAAAGGCTAACAGCGTAGGTCATGATCAGGCTGCTCAGCCTGTGTCTACACTGTTTATTCACGATTCTAATGCACTTACGTATGTAACGCGACGTCTGATTGGATAACGTCAAGAATTTGCGACAGTATATTCAACGATACACTGCCGCAAAAACCCGACGTCATTATAAAACGTCACTTCTCATTGGCTGACGTTTGGTTTTACGCTGCTGAAAGCGCTTGCAATGGGTGCGAAGAAGTACGCTTTGAAAGGTTGAAATGTGAAAAGTGCATTAGAATGGGGATAACTATATTGAAAATTGTCATTTGGCGAGGTAAATCGTTGGTTTTATGGTTGCAACTTCTGTTTTACGGCTCCGCTGGTCCGTCGCCTTAAAACGAAATTTCCGACCATAAAACCGACGATTTACCTCCCCAAATGACAATTTTGAATACAGTTATCCCCTAAATCTCTGGCTCAGTATCTAGGGGCATTAAGAATTCACGTTCAACAGAAATAGAAATAAATCATAAAAAGCATCTTACTCAATAATTGCTACATTTATTTGTCAAAAGCAGACTAGTAGAACGATAGAGATCTGGAGTCGTTTTAGCTGGATACATATATAATTGCTTAGATGTTGTTAAAAATTACTTTATTTGCTTTAAAGTACCAGGTTGTGCAATGGGATAATAATCTGTGACTGCTCCGACCTCTTTGCAGATTGCTTAGTCTCATGCGAGATGCGAGGCTTGCGTGAGATTAAATAATCTGAAAAGAGGAGTGTAATATTTCCTAGCCTCGACCTCATCCCCATCAAAGATTCTAAAACTCTTTTAGGAAACAGAAACCTCAGGTTGGATGTAAGATTATTTAGTTTCAGACAGGCTAACCCGAAAAAATCTGAAAACGAGCCATAGATGTTTGTTCAAGTTTCAACAGCATCACTATCTATTAGCTTATGCATTTATTTGATAGAAATGCAAACCTTATTTTAGGCAATTCCTGATTCCTATTTTAACCGTTTCGATGTGTAATCTGTTTGATTGAATTTATTCATAAGGTAGTGCACGTATCACTCCAAGTCACCTAAAATATAAGATGCAAATCAAAATAAAATCCACTCTTTCTCTGGACGTAGCCCATGTAGGTCACTTTTATGTTTTGAGTTTAAAGAGTTTGGTTCAACTGGAACTGTACCCAAATACCTCATAGTCGTGGTCGTTCAATGCGTTTTTATAAACATGAGCGGTGTCAGGTAAGCATCTGTGAACAAGAAGTAATCAGATCAGCATACGCACTATTGCTGACAGACCAGTCTTCCATTAGCAAACACATGCTCTATGATCATGGGAAATGCAAAAAGTAGATTGTGATTAATAGGCTCAATTTGAGAAGTTGAGTATATGTAGAGGGTTTATTTCCACAGTGACCTACATAGATATGTATTTATATATAGGTCACTGATTTCCATGGCCACTCAAAAGCTATGGGGTCCATTGGTTCTCTTGTAAAATAAGGACATTAATGTACCGAGCGAAAGGATTTGTATTAACCTGGTTGTATCAAAAGGACCTTTTACAGTTTTTTTTTCAACTAGTTTTCAGTTACATGTGTTATTTATTTTTTACGAGGAGTGGCTTCCGAAAGTATTAATTTGATTTGAATGGCTATGGCTACAGTATATTTCAGCCCCGACACGACAAAACCAACAAAGTGGCATGTGCATCCAGCTCGACTCAGATCAGCCCGGGAATCCGCTCAGTCTGATCAGAGTCCTCGGTGTCGGCATGGAGCTAGCCTAGACCCTAAGCTACCCTTTAGGCGCATACCGAAGAGTCTGATCAGACTGGGCGGATGCCCAGGCTGATCTGAGTCTTCGCTGGGCACACGTGCCACATTGTTGGTTTGTCGTGTCGCAGCTCAATTTTAAAGATCGTTGCGGCTCAATTGCTAGAGATGCCAATGTTGCAGTTTGGTATTTTGTAGACCGACAATGCTTAAAAAGATGTTTCCATGCTGACCAGTGCTGGTATTGCACTTTTGTTCTCTGTTAGATAACTTTTTTTTCTTTCTTTGTTTTTTAAAGAAGGGTGAATGGACTTTTCTTGTCTAGTCTGGCCTCCCAATATATCTCCGTGTTAAGTTGATAGTGCGTGTGAAATGTTGATGCATGCTTTATTTGAGCTAATTTAGTTTAATCGTATTTTATTGCAATAAACGTAAGCAATGGGGTTGGGCCACAAGTTCTCACAACATTAGTTACGGTCCTTCCCCTACAGTATAACAGCAAATACTCAAACATCACATGGTACCAGATAATTAAGCTGGCAAGAATCCCCTTCACCAAAACAAACATATCAAACCTAAATAATCTTCCTTGCAATCATGCCACCGTGATTTCCCCACACACAGGGACGGATTTGCCAGTATCTTTGCTTGACAGACATTTGAGCATTTAAAATCAGCATGAGTCAAACAAACATCTACCAGACTCGCCAGCAGTAAGGACCCCCGCCGGCTGGCCAAAACAGAGCAGCCAGGTTGGGGCCAATATTGCACTAACTGTCCCAATGTGTGCTAAAATCACGGTAGACAATTTGAACAATAGTAACATATCATCCTTGAGAACATCAATGGGGTTACATGATTATCTAATTACAACAGAACAGACAGAAATAAATAAGACAGAAAGAAAGAAGTAAACCTGAAAGTTAAGACTAAAGAGTACAATTAAGACTAAAGAGTACCAGTTAAGACTAAAGAGTAAAACCCTATATGAGATGATAATGATCATTACTTTCAAAATTTTAAAGACTTGAGTCTTATTTTCTGACTAATCTCTGTCTAAGTACAACACATAATTTTTGTTCTTTTTCAGCTGTAAACTACTTCCCCTGACCCCTCTTCTAATATTTGAATGGCTATGGCTACAGTATATTTGAGCCCCGACACGACAAAACCAACAAAGTGGCATATGCATCCAGCTCGACTCAGATCAGCCCGGGAATCTGCTCAGTCTGATCAGAGTCCCCTGATCAGAGCGGAGTGATGCTTCTCATTCATAAGGACATTCCGCACATGCCCTTGTCAGAAATAGAAAACGACTCAGAATCAGTTTGGGTTAAAATTTTGGCAAACAAAACTTCTCATTATGTAGGAAGTTGGTATCGTCAACCTGGTGGCTCAAGTGAGGAATTTCAATTGTTCCGTGATCAGTTAGATCATATTAGGGCAAAGCACAAAGGAAATAAGCTCCCCTCAGTACATGTACTAGGGGATTTCAACTTCAAAGATATTGCTTGGGCAGACCGACTTAATAAGTCAGGATCAGTGTTAAGTCAGTCAGAGGGACAAATGTTGATTGATGTCATGAATGACCATGGTTTAGAACAACTAGTGAATTTCCCGACTCGGGAGAAAAACACATTGGATTTAATTCTCACTTCGCTTCCTGGCCAGTTTCAAGAATTACATTCCCCAGACAAACTTAGTGATCATGATGTGATATCAGGAACAATGAAAATTTATGTCCCCCCAAAAAAGAAACCTCGGAGGAAAGTGTTTTTGTACCAAAAGGGAGATTTTGAATCAATGAGGAAAGAAGTGTCAGACTTCGCAAAACATAGGTACTTCAATGGTTACTCGGACAATCGCTCTGTTCAGGAAAACTTTGACTTGATAACCTCCTTTATTCAGGAGTCTGCTGAAAAGCATATCCCCTCTAAAACCAGTAGGTCAACCTGTTCTGTTCCTTGGATAACCCCTGAGATAAGAAGAAAGATTCGTAGAAGAAATAAGACACATGCGAAGGCCAAAAAGACTGGCAGTAGCAAACTTAGGTCAAAATTTGAATCTTTGAGAAGGGAAATTAAAGCTGATGTGAAAAAGCAACATGATTTGTATGTCAATAACTTGGTTGGTGATATAAAGGCTAATCCCAGAGACTTCTACAGGTACATTAATAGTCAAAAGAAAGATACTCAATGTATCCCACCCCTAAAGAAGAGAAATGGTGGTGGTGTTGCCGAATCAGAGTTGGAACAGGCTGATGAATTTAACGGTCAGTTTTGGGATGTGTTTAACAAAAGTGAGCACACCCAAGTCCCCCTTCCTAATCGCTCGGCTCCTTTCATGGAGGACATTCATGTTTCGGCAGAAGGTGTAACGAAACTTCTTAAGGGCTTGAACCCATCGAAAGCTTTAGGACCTGGTGAATTGCATCCTAGAGTCTTAAAAGAACTAGCATCTGAATTAGGCCCAATGTTTGCTCATCTCTTCCAACAATCCATTGACACGGGTGAAATCCCCAAGGAATGGTCTCTTGCAAATATATGCCCACTCTTCAAAAAAGGAGATAGGTCTTTGGCTTGCAATTACCGACCGGTTTCTCTAACTTGTGTACCATGCAAGCTACTCGAACACATTGTCTTCTCTAATATTATGGCACATTTGGATGACCATAAACTCTTGTCAGACAGACAACATGCTTTCCGTAAGAAACATAGCTGTGAAACTCAATTGATCACGGTTATAAATGACTGGGCTAAAATCTTGGATAAGGGCGGTCAGGTTGACACTTTTATCTTGGACTTCGAGAAAGCTTTTGACACTCCCCCTCATGAATTACTTAAATGTAAGCTATATGGCTATGGTATTGGTGGGAAGACTCTGAAATGGATAGATTCTTTTCTCTGTTACAGGCAGCAGCGTGTGGTGGTAAATGGAGTTAAGTCGGATTAATTATCACTAGTCTGTTTATATATTACCAGAATTATCACGCATTACTGTATTCTGTTTCAACATAGTAGTGCACAACTTATCCGCCATTTCATGTGTAATATTATGTATGCAAGGAGAAGAACCAAATAAGCTTGTAGCTTCCGTTCTTATCCTATTAAATATTGTATTTTGTAAAATACTGTATGTCTATATTTTGTTGAAATAAATATGTTTAAACTAAGTCGGATTGGGCCCCAGTTTTGTCGGGTGTCCCCCAGGGCACCGTGCTTGGACCATTGTTGTTCCCGTTATACATTAACGATATAACAGAAAATATTGACTCGAAATTAAGACTTTTTGCTGACGACTGTGTTTGCTATCGTGAAATCAGAGATATTGAAGACACGGTGAAACTTCAGGAGGATATAGATCGTTTAGGTTGTTGGGCAAGGAGTTGGGGCATGAGATTTCAACCTGTTAAATGCAGTATAATGCAAATTACAAGGAAACGGATCAAGAAGATCAATGCTTTCTATACCTTAGAGGGAACGGTCCTCAGTAATGTAGAAACTATCAAGTATCTCGACATAACCATTGCCAATGATTTGAAATGGAACACACATGTCAGTAATATTTGCACAAAGGCTAATAGGACCCTCGGCTTCCTCAGACGTAACTTGGCAGCATGTCCACAAGATGTTAAGGAGTCAGCATACAAGGGACTGGTGCGTCCAGTCCTGGAGTATGGCAGCTCAGTTTAGGACCCTCAAAGTATACTTTTTCAAGATGAAATTGAGAAGGTGCAGAAAAGGGCAGCTAGATTTGTAACGGGAAATTACACATATGAAACTGGGTGTATGACTGGCATTCTGGAGAAGTTTAAGTGGGAATCCCTAAAAAAAAAAGGAAAGATAGTAGACTCATAATGCTTTACAAAGGTCTGAGGGGTGCAGCCAGTATACCCATAAATGACCTTGTTCCCCCAAATAGGCGTACCAGGAATCATCATTCCCTGACATTTCAAACCCCATTGGCTGAGACAGACATTTACAAGTCCAGTTTCTTCCCCCAGACTATTAGAGATTGGAACTCCCTGGAAGATTCACTTATTTCTGCTGCTGAGGGTGCAGAGGACTCAATTACTAAGTTTACTTCTCTTATAAGGGCTAGGGACTAACTTCCCTGATTCACAGGTCCTGGTGAATGATTGTCCTTGGACGTATCACCAGTAAACAATTCTGATTCTGATTCCGATTCTGATTCTGATTCTAATGACTCACATAAAGGTCAGGCATCCCTTATTAATGAATCAGTTCTGATGGGATGAACTCAGGAGCGGCTGTAGCGTAGTGGATAACACTCCAGACTACCAATCCAGGGGTCGCAGGTTCGATCCCCCGCTTCTCCGGTCTTTCGGATGAGACTTTAAACCGAGGTCCCGTCTCCATATGACCTCGTTGTTGGTGGGACGTTAAACCCGAGTTCACTCACTCACTGGGATGAACTCAGGCACTGGCTTTTCGAATGCACGATGATGGTGCGGCTAGATCGTTTTGTTCGTTTTTCAACGACCCAAGCGACGTTGAAAATTAACATAAAAATATGTGTAGGAGGCAGGATATGTTTCCTTAAATTTATTATCAGATTATATCACAATAAAAGCTGTGAAGTCGAGATCAAAAGCAGCATTGCATGCAGAAGTTGATGTTTTTATGATGGGGGAAAACGGTTTGTATTTTAAGCTTACTTTAAAAGCCAGTTACAGTCGAGTCCGGTAACATTGCGCGGCCGCTAACATTGCGCAATATTAGCGTGAACGGTAGATCAAAGATTATGCAATTTCCGATGTCATTTTCGCCATTTTTTGTAGACAATATTTCTTTTCGACTTTTGAGAAGCTCCCCATCTATCAGTGTGACAAAGATATCCTAAAACATGAGTGCAACGCCTGTCAGCATGTGTCTGTATTTACAAACAAAAATTCTGGTCATCACTGTTGCAGGTCCACAGCTGAGGGGAATTCGCCAGAAACGCTTACCTCACACTAGTTACAGAATTTTCTACACACTTTATATATAATATCCATAATTCAACATTTTGCAGTTATTTTGTTGCAATTGAATTAGTGCATTTTTTACACTGCTTGCTGACTAAGGTTTCCAAAAATGACGTCATATTTTTGGCCGCAAAATGTATAATTCACAAAATGATTTTGTTTTGGCAGCAAATGATAATCATAAAATTATGTAAACTTGTTCCTTGGTGTTTATTTTTTATTTACTTTAGATAAAATAAGTTTATATTCAGCTGTATGATAAATTGTAGATTGAAGTTCTTAAAAAAAGAATTTACCTTGCAAATGACATTTCCTTGCCACCGTGCGTGGCAGATTAAAGTCGTGTGTTTAGGCTCGAGGCGATGTAAAGTTGTTGACATAATTATTAGTGTGTGTCAATAAACATCTTCATAGGGATAAAATATTTGAGTCTAATATTAGGTCTGCGCAATGCTATCTCACCGTCGTAGAGGTCCTTCCAAGCTACCAACAGCTTCTATTGACCCATTTCGATATGGCTCAGCTTCTGTGAAATGAGCTTAGAAATTGAGCCGTGCGCAATCTTACCAGACAGCACCGTACGCTTGCTAAACGATTAAAGGATGTCTTTCAGTGATTTTTTACAAATCTCCTTCTTTGAGTCCCAGGACTCACAAGACCTAAAATCTTTGCATCCCAAGCTCAAGGGTTTGCATCTTTACTGGGATGCAAAAGCAATATTTTCTCTGCATCCCAAACTTAAAGGGCTTCAAAGGACAAGCCCTATAAGTAAAAAATAACCAACGTCAAGCTCCTGTGGTCAAAGGAATAAAATAAATCACCTGTTTTCTCATTGTCAGACAGCGTATTGGATTTGGAGACATCCGTTGTCATTTCGGATTCGGAAGTTTGATCGGTCGCATCATGATCTGCAACATCTGACCTTGCATGTTTGTCTGGCCCAAAAAGACCAAATAATGTTTGCTGCTTTGAATCAAGTTTTCTTGTTTTTCGGAGGCATGATTACTTATTGACCCGGTGTATTGATAAAAGTTTGCACTTAGGTAAAAGACATCACCGTGGTCGATAATACTATGTTCCTCCGGTACTGAACAACTACGATTATTGGTATTACAGGTAGACTTCGGTATTTAGCGGGAGTAGGAAAGACTGTGGTACTGTTTTTTACCAGTAATATAACAATCTGCTAATGCACCGTTGCTATAGAAGCCGAAATCGGAAGTTGGACTACCGATCGGCTATTTTTATGCGTCCCGGAACGCAGCCAAGGAAATATTTTGCATCCTCTGGGAAAATTATGCGTCTAGGACGCAGGACGCAGGGGTAAAAAAATCACTGGTCTTTCGTACAGTATCTACTTTCGGACAATATCTGAAGCTGAATATTATACTAATGATGCAGACAGTCATTCGTCAAGAGAGGGAATGGGGGAGGGGGACTATTAGAATATCAATCACCTTACCCTATCAAGGAATCATCATTCCCTGGCATTTCAACCCCCATTGGCTGGTACTGATGGGAAGCGGCAGGTACAGGAAGACATTTGTTCTAATACAGACCTTCAGTCCTTTCAGAGCCTTATAGAGAAGCATAAGGATACTCTTCTTTCTTCTTTGTATGCGAGACATCCAGTGTAATGCACCAAACAGACAAACAAACAAATGATTTATTCCAATTAAGGGCCCATAAAGGACAGACAATCAAAGGAGGAATCGTCCGTACACTGATTCTTAGTAATTAAATATATATAAATATATATAAAAAAGAAATCACCCCAAAAAACACATTTGCACTTATCCGTCCACAATACCCCACCCTACTACATTGTTGTAGGAGGAGAAAAATCTGTAAAGAAATTTTCGTGGAGCGCCCCGACTTGGGATCGATCTCTCGACCCCAAGGTTATACAGCGAGCACACAACCACTAGGCTGTAACAGGAACCCACAACGTATCTTTTCATGAGAAAATATGATAAATATCTCATAATTATCCTGAAATATTTCCTCTGATGACACTTTGAATACTTGTCCCAGGGCAAGTAAACTGAAATTTCTCACTTGTCCAGAGTGAAATGGGACAAGTAGGACAAGTGGGGCATAGTATTTCTACAGCCCTGTCATATGATAACATTATTTACCATGAATTTCAAAACATTCAGATACAAAATTGGCCAGCTTTAAAATTACCAAATCATTACTGTTTGCTAATAACCAGTTGAACTTTAATTTACTATTAAGTAATAGAAAGTTTTTACACTGTTTTGGACATTTGATAAATGTTATTCCCAATGTGAGAATACCTAGGGCACTCAATTAAAAAATGAAATTCATCTTCAGTAATTGTTAAACAGTGATCACATACTCTATTTTCCAAAAGAGTTAAGGGTCTAGTAAATCTACCTGTTTCAATTTTAAGCTTATGTGAACTAATCAGTCATTTGCAACCACGGCCCCCATGGGGCTGGGGATAGTGGGGGCATATTGTGTTTTTACCTAAGAGGTGTCCCGGCAGTGCCGCGGATATGCTGGGCATTTGATTCCCGCCAAAACAGCGGGGAAAATAGTGGAGTGTTTTTAACAAAATTTCTAGCAACACATTGTTAAAATATTGATATGTATATTTATATGATCCCCTGGGGGCCGAGATCTTTACCAGGGATTCGACATAAGAAATGTCCCCACAGTGTGTAGTAGAGGGCTGCAAGGTAGAATAGCTTTTTAGCTAATTGTCTCACCCTCTATAAAAATCGTATAATTAAAATAAAATATACCAGGGCTTTGCAGAGTAAAAGTCAATAACCTCGCTATTCCCCAGCCCCAGGGGGCCGTGGTTGCAAATGACTGATGCATAACTCCTGAAGAAAACCAGTCATGCTCCAAGTAAGCAGTTTGATAATTAAAATTTCCTGTAACAAAAAGAGCAAACCGATTTTGAGCCTTCTCTTATTCTTTCTGGAGGACCAAACCTTATCTTTTGGACCCTAATGTTCCTCTTTCTTCACTGATTTTATTATGCCCCTGCCATTTTTAATGGGGGGGGGGGGGGGGGGGGGCGACATATAGTATCACTGCTGTCTGTATGTACGTCCATCTGTCCTGTCAGTACATACGAAAAAAGGTTTCCGTTCATGATCTTTTGAAAAGAATAGTGTATTGGATTCATAGTTTACACACATGTATATAATCATAAAATACAGGTCACATTCCATTAGGAGTAAATCGGGATCTAAAATATGTTTGTTCGCTTCTAAATTACAAGGGAGTAAAACTTGGCTCTTGGAATTTCCATTTAGTCTTACGTATTAGAGCATGTAACCAATGTATGCTATCCTTGGAACAGAATTTGCATAATTAAATTGAAATTTTATTCTGAATCTATTTTTTCCACTTTTTAGCTCGCCTGAACGAAAGTTCAGGAAGAGCTATTGTTGTCACCACGGCGTCGGCGTCCGCGTCAGCGTCCGCGTCAGCGTCCGCGTCGGCGTCCGGATTGGATGTTTTGGTTAAAGTTTTTTAAAGACCTATATCTCCTTAACCCATGGATGAATTCTTTTGATACTTGCACTGTAGTTAGATATTGGTCTAAGGTTTAACAGGGTACCACCCCCACCCCACTCCGTGACCTTGATGTCAAGGTCATGGACTTAGAAAATTGGTATTTTTTTTTGACTGGATGTTTTGGTTAAAGTTTTATAAAGCCCAATATCTCCTTAACCCATGGATGGATTCCTTTGATACTTGCACTAAAGTTAGGTATTGGTCTAAAGTTTTCGAAGATACCACCCCACCCCTCTCTGTGACCTTGATGTCAAGGTCATGGACTTAGAACATTGTCTTTTTATTGATTGGATGTTTTGGTTAAAGTTTTTTAAAGACACATATCTCCTGAACCCATAGATGAATTCTTTTTATATTTGCACTGTAGTTAGATCTACAGAGTACTACCCCAACCCCGCTCAGTGATCTTGATGTCAAGGTCAGGGACTTGGGAATTTTTTGTCTTTTTTAAAGTTTTGTAATTGCATACTGATTCATAATGCTTTGCAGAGATTTAGTTTATACTTGAAATGATGTTAGAATCTTTTTTGAGTTTTTACAAAACACCTTATCTTACCCCACTGGATGACCTTGAAGTCAAGGTCATGGACTTAGAATTTTGTCTTAAAGATTTTGGTTAAAGTTTTATATTTATGAAGACATAATTTCACAGTGCCACGATGATGGACTCAGTTGATACTAATACTTGGACTGATATTAGATAATGGTTCAGGGTTTTGATACATCCTAGTAGCCCCCCCCCCCAACCCCCCCCCCTCCCCCTACCCGTCAGTTTTTTTACCTCAAGCTCATGGGCTTTGAAATTTCATTTCATTTTCTTTTTATTTTAATTCTATTTTTAAGACTTATTTCTGAGATAGCTTTTGTTTATAAATGTGTTTTCAGTATGGACATGCTTGCCTGAAGTTTTATGCATAGCAGTTCACATAGCCCCCCCCCCCCCCCCCCCCCCCCCCCCCTACCCGTCAGTTTTTTTACCTCAAGCTTGTGGACTTTGAAATTTCATTTCATTTTTTTATTTTAATTTTATTTTAAGACTTATTTCTGAGATAGCTTTTGTTTATAAATGTGTTTTCATTATGGACATGCTTGCCTGAAGTTTTATGCATGGAGTGCACACCACCATAGCTGCTGTGTGATGGGCAAGCACCAATTCAGGCGAGCTATGCTGTCAGGCGACAGCTCTTGTTGTTTCACCTGTATATTATGAAATTTTGATACATGTATACACTTTTACTTGCAAAACTATTATAATAGTTAAATGTTTATTTACAACATAGTATCACCTGACCAGTGACACCATGCATTACACGTGCGGACACGTGAATACATTTTACTATTTTGTTCATATACGCCCACAACTGTAGTAAACAACGAGTCTAAGCTGTTGCCTATCACAATATTTGGGCTGTTCCAGCAAGCATAAGACACCCTTCAGTGAAAATGCTCTATTTCTGCATTACTGTCAATAGAAAATATTGTACAAAAGCATCCAAAAATATCAATCTTTTGTATTCTGTTATGTATATTTATAGGAATCAATACGGCATTAGAACATTTAATGCAACTTTCATCGTTTTTGAGAAAATAAGCTAACCCTGTTTGCACTTGGGAGCAGACAGACTATAACTTAATGTTATTTATGTCCTTCAGTAATGGGTCAGTCCAGCATGTCCAAGTTTGAGTTTCAAAGTTGAAGTCTGAAATATATAACACCTTTATCCTAAAATAGGGCAAATCTAAGTACAGTAGTAAAGTTTGATACAATGATTGCAAAATGTTTGAACATTGCATGTGAACCCACATTTCACAAGAGTCACATTGCATAGCCTTATGCATGACCATTTATCCCATTCTGGGCAGACAGTTTGGATCCAGATCATGCCCCACAAACGTGGAGCCTGATCTGAGAGCCAAACTGTTTGCTGCCTCGACATCATTTCTACAAGAGTTGGTTTGACCAATACTGTCAAAATATTCTTGATTTTTTATACAGACGACAATTTCAGAGTACGACAAAAAAAAACCCAGAATGCAATGGGTTAAAACTGCACCGTTGCTCAAGCCACAACCAGCTTTGCAAACTATCTTTCCCAAGATCAGTTCTATGGAAAACTAAGGAAAATTATCCTTAAACTATTGCTGTTACAACTTCTTATTTAGAGCCTTGCCTCTTGTCTGCAGCTACGAGTGAATGTATCTCAATAGTTAGGATAATTATGGTATTGCAGTATATTGGGACTTAATATGGTTTTAGTTTTAATGGAATTTCCAGAAAAAATATAGCTATATTAGGCCTTATAAGCTCTTGTGAATAAGCGTGAGATCAGCAAGAAGGATCTTTGTCTCTCATCTTATTATAGATTGTCTTGAAACATTGATTGAGGTATGGTATGCAGTATTTTCCTGAGAAAATAGCAGCTCATAATGTCAATCATCGAGACCAGATGAACAGATTTTGGTCAAACTTGATCTAGCAATCAGATGACTTCCATAAAGTCAAAATGGAAGATTAGGTATATGGTTGACATAGAAAAACCTATAAAGATATAATCCAGGAGGGCAATAAGTCATGCCTATTCAGGTCTATTTTTGACCTTTCTCCAGTCGAAGCTTCAAACCTTTTCATGCTTCTGCACATTAATTGCTATCTAAAACATACAGTCGAACTTCACTGGCTCGAACTTGGAAGGCTTGAACGCCATGCTTCAGTCGAACTGACTTCCCAGTCCCGGCAAAACTCCCATTCATTCTAACTTAACCTGCGACCTTTGGCTCGAACTACAATGGCTCGAACGCTCGAACCCCAAACCCGGTCCCTAAGGTACATTTTCTATGTCAAAGCCCATCGATGGCTCGCACTACTTAGCTTGTAAATAATTTCCATTTCAAAAAGGGTCACTCAGACGTTTGATCATTGTCATAAGACGCTTTGATATTGACAAAGCGTTTGCCGAAACCACAGGTATACTTAATTGGCACGAGCTCAATTAAAGCCGCCCTTTGATCAACTGGTCAATCGATTAATGCTGAGTCACGCCCGTACCTCAAACTTCCACTCAACAGTGCGGAGATCCGCATGTTTATACGGATTTCAAGCGGATTTTATGCGGAAATGCTTAAATAATGCGGAATTCCGCACTATTTCCATTGCTTGCGGATTTTTTTTCGGTCATTTCCTCATATGAAATTCTGCATTGGTACGGAATGATATGGAAATTGTGCGGAGATTTCTTACTTAGTTATTCCTCATGCGGAATTTTAGCGGAGATTATGGACTTAGTCTATTTTAGCTCTGGGGAATGTCTTAGAAAACTTTAAATGCGGAATTCATGCGGAGTTTTCTCCACATCATCTCCCAAAGACAGTAATTCTATTAAATGATACCATAATGCTTTCTTTTGATTGGCTGATTTGAATTCAGTGTGTTTGAAGCAAACAATTTACAGAAACTTTACACAGTGAATGGTGGAGCTAACAGGAACACTGTAATTTGAAAGTTTCATTCAAGGATTGTTAGGAATAGATAGCAAACAAAAGTCACTGTAAGTATTCAATATAATACTTGAATTTTGTTCAGTCACATGAAATTATGATTTGAAACACTATAGAGTGCAGGAACAAACTGTATGCAGTGCATGTATTTTGCTAAGTGGGTGGGGTGGGGATATATTTTAGCCTGTGCTGATAATCCAAGTTTCTATTTTACAATTGCACCAGTAGATGGCTGCCCATATGCTCAGCCTGAATTTATGCAGAACATTTTAATGAAAGTTTCTAAAGTAATTCAGACAATTTCAAAGCAAAGCTGAACTAACAAACCTCAAAGAGCCTCCCTGGTGATAATATAGCTTGGATTTGTTTCAGATGCTGTTGTCTGCCTGTCAAAACTGAAACAGCATAGCCCTACAGTTTGAAGGCTGATCTGATGCAAACTTGATGTATTTCTTTTTTACACCACAATTAAATTGTTCTCCTCACCCTTGAAATCATTTGGCCTTACACACTTAATCAGAATTTGATAGTTTAATGAAACTGTTGCAGCTATGCTATCTTAATTGATTTGGTTGATGTTACAGAGAATAGCTGATTAATACACCTTTTTTACATACACTCACAAACTTCAAAGGGTGGCAGCTGCAAAAGTAAAAACCTGAGTTGTGACCCTTGCTCTCAGATGCTAAATGCTAAGCAAAAAATTCTACAACCTTCATATTATGCGGAGTTCCGCATCTTGCGTAGTTCCGCATCTTGCGGAGTTCCGCATCATGTGGAGACCTTGCGGAGTTCCGCATCATGTGGAAACTTTGCGGAGTTCCGCATCATGCGGAGATCTTGTGGAGTTCAGCATCACTCCTGTGCTGAAAAGTGTTCCAATACTCCACATCATTGCGGAGATCCACATAAAATTCTACATGGATGCGGAGTATTGGAACATATTTTCCGCATTGATTGGATTTCCGCATTCAATCTCCGCATGTTTCCAACGGAGCTCCGCATGGAGCCAGCGGAATTCCACACAATGCGGAAAAAGAACGGAGAATCTACCAAATGATTATTTTCCATTCTTTTTATTTAATTTCACTTCTGTGTAAGTGCGGAAATACTGTTCCAATACTCCGCATTGATATTTCCGCATGAAAGTTGCGGAATTCCGCACTGCGGAGCGGAAATTTGAGGTACGGGCGGGTTGTCAATTTAAGCTGATTGTATTGCTTGGTCTTATCTATTTAAACGCGTATTATCATAATGAGGCGGCATATTAAAGATGGTAAAATATTTTTCTTCAATTAAAATTTCACACCAAAATTGAGCAAAACTGCCAAATTTACATCTTTGCCTTTAAATACGTAACAAAATTAGGGCCCATCATTTGCTTGGACGGACGATCGGCGCCCCGTTACTGCAGCTATGGATTCGTTGCGGTGCGGGTGCAACGTCGATATGAGAATTGAAATACTACTGGCCCATCATTTACTCCTGCAGCCATGTCAGAGAGTACGTCAGCTTCCGAGCAATCTGGTGAAGGACCCGACAACGGGAGTGGGGGGGGGGGGGTACCCAGATTGGAGATTTCTGCTGGCACCGAGTGGCTTAAATTATGACCGATCAATAAACAGGAAGTCACCCTTGCTATGATAGAAAAGCATAATATATACAGCTGGACCTTGCAAGTTGGTCTTCAATGGCTCAAACTACCGATCGCTCGAACTTTTTTGGGTGGTCCCGGCGAGTTCGAGCCATCGAAGTTCGACTGTACATCCTTGTAGTCAACATGAAGATGTCTGTGCATTTGGCTCTGGCCAAGCTGATTTTTGGCCTGGAAATTTTGACATAGCATTTGGTAATTTCAGCTAAGTGGTTAAATGTAGGACTTAACCCTATTGCACTCAGAACAGCCAAAACTCCATAGAGTTTTGGCCGCTCTGAGTGCAATAGGGTAAATCAGGCTGGGTGGATTTGCTCATGTGCCCATGATTTCAAGTCTCTGTCACCCCTGCACTAATTAATGCTCCCTGCCCCTTTTCCAAAAATATATTAACTTGCATGAAGTACTGTTTGATTCTCGGATGAGTTAGCTCTTTGAAGTGAGGTCTACTCGTAAAGGAAAAAATTTGCTCTTAGATGAGCAAATTCTTTCCATTAATAGTTGACCCCTCCTGAGAAGTGAGGTAAAACCAGTAGAGTTACTGTAAAAAACTTAATATCTGTGGTATCAAAATTTCACGGTTTAGTGAAAATGACATATTGGCGCATTTTAATTTTGGCGTTCATGATATACCATGGCTTCAGGTTGAAGTAAAATTGATTTTTTTTCCCTTATTTTTCTTTTAAACTATACATTGTGGCATCTCTTAGAATCGCCTCATCGAGGCGATTCTAATGGGATACCACATTGTATAGTTTCACAGAACGATAAAGAAAATATCTCAAATACTCATCAGGTTCTCCTTTATATCCGAGCCCCTGTTGGGCTGAGCCTATTTAAGTGTATTGAAAATCAAGTATTGGGGGACTTATATTTTAGCGCTCTTTGCCTTCTCCGTCAATATCCCCAAAATTCAGTAACCACCAAATATAAGTGTTTTACTGTAAATTAAACATATTCTGTTGAATAAACACAATAGAAGATTTCAACTTGAATACGTAGGCAGGTATCGAAAATGCCCTAAACAATGGATTAACACAGATCAAAAACCATTAGAAACGGCATTTTCAATTACAAATTGTTGATCAATTTGCGATCGAAAACACCCTTTCCAGCGGTTTTTGATCCACGTTCGTCAACTGCATGATTGTTTTCGATTGCCGCCTACTCGGTGTTGAGTTGCTTCATCTAAATGTATACCCTGTTGGTTTTGACAGTGGTTGAAAACTGCACTTTTGGCTCAAAATAACGCCCCAATTCATCTGTAAAATGCAGTGTGCCCAAGGTGTTTACTGTTTAATGGGATTAATACGCTATTTTCTTGTTAATATGATATTTTTGCCCATGTATTTTAAGGTACACAAACCAATTTTCAAATCAAGGGCATAACGATCTGGCTAATAAAAATGTTCATGATAGGGCTCAGAGCTCTAGATAAGAGGGAGTATTTGATGATAATTAAGGATAATTTTAAGCTCACCTGAGCACGAAGTGCTCAAGGTGAGGTATTGTGATCGGTCTTTGTCCGGCGTCCGGTCGTGCGTCCGTCGTCAACTTTTGCTTTAAACGACTTCTTCTCCAAAACTGCTGGACAGATTTTTAAATAATTTCACGGAAATGTTCCTTGGGGGACTCTCTACCAAAATTGCTCAAATGGTTCCGCTCCACTGAACAATATGGCCGCCAGAGCTAAAAATAGAAAAACCTTTAAACGACTTCTCCTTCAAAACTGCTTTGCAGATTTTGAAATATTTTCACAGAAATGTTCCTTAGGAGACCCTCTACCAAAATTGCTCAAACTGTTCCGCTCCGCTGAACAAAATGGCCGCCAGAGCTTAAAATAGAAAAACCTTTAAAAATTTCTCCTCCAAAACTGCTGGGTAGATTTTGAAATAATTTCACAGAAATGTTCCTTAGGAGACCCTCTACCAAAATTGCTAAAACAGTTCCGCTCCGCTGAACAAAATGGCCATCAGAGCTAAAAATAGAAAAACCTTTAAACGACTTCTCCTCCAAAATTGCTTGGCAGATTTTGAAATGATTTCACAGAAATGTTCCTTGTGGGACTCTCTACCAAAATTGCTCAAACTGTTCCGCTCCGCTGAACAAAATGGCCGCCAGAGATAAAAATAGAAAAACCTTTAAACGACTTCTCCAAAACTGCTGGGCAGATTTTGAAATAATTTCACAGAAATGTTCCTTAGGAGACCCTCTACCAAAATTGCTAAAACGGTTCCGCTCAGCTGGACAAAATGGCCACCAGAGCTAAAAATAGAAAAACCTTTAAACGACTTCTCCTCCAAAATTGCTGGGCAGATTTTGAAATAATTTCACAGAAATGTTCCTTGGGGGACTGTCTACCAAAATTGCTCAAACTGTTCCGCTCCGCTGAACAAAATGGCTGCCAGAGATAAAAATAAAAAAACCTTTAAACGACTTCTCCTCCAAAACGGCTGGGCAGATTTTGAAATAATTTCACGGAAATGTTTCTTAGGAGACCCTCTACCAAAATTGCTAAAACGGTTCCGCTCCGCTGAACAAAATGGCCGCCAGAGCTAAAAAAAAGAAAAACCTTTAAACGACTTCGCCTCCAAAACTACTGGGAAGATTTTGAAATAATTTCACAGAAATGTTCTGTAGGAGGCCCTCTACCAAAATTGCTGAAATGGTTCAGCTCTGCTGAACAAAATGGCCACCAGAGCTAAAAATAGAAAAACCTTTAAACGACATCTCCTCTGAAGCCAATGGCTCGATTTCAAAATAATTTCACAGAAGTGTTCGACTCATGGTTCTAAACAAAAATTGCTTAAACGATTCCACTCCACTGAACAAAATGGCCGCCGGAGCTAAAAATAGAAATAAATCTTAGAATGACTCAGAGGGCACAGTTAAGATCCAATCATCATGAAACTTGGTCAGAATGTTTATCTAGACCAACTTTGAAACTGGGTCATGTGGAGTCAAAAACTAGGTCACTATGTCAAATCTTAGACAAATCTTGTGCACACCCTAGAGGGCACAGTTATGATCCAATCTTCATGAACCTTTGACAGAATGTTTATCTTTATAAAATCTAGACCAAGTTTGAATCTGATTCTTGTGGGGTCAAAATCTAGGTCACTGGGTCAAATCTTAGAAAAACATTGTGTACACTCTTGAGGGCACAGTTATGATATAATCTACATGAAACTTTGTCAGAATGTTTTTTTTTTATGAAATCTAGACCTGATTTGAAACTGGGCCATCAGGTCAAAAACTAGGTCACTAGGTCAGTTCTTAGAAAAACCATGTGAACGCTTTAGAGGATACAGTTTTATTCTAATCTTCATGAGACTTTGTCAAAATGCTTATCTCCAACAAATCTGGACCAAGGGTACAACTTGGTCATGTCTGGTCAAAAACTAGGTCACTTGGTCAAACCTTAGAAAAACATTGTTTACGCTCTAGAGGGCACAGTTTTGATCTGATATTCATGAAACTTTGTCAGAATGTTTATATCCAAGAAATCTAGACCAGTTTTGAAACTGGGTTATGTGGGGTCAAAAACAAGGTCATTAGGTTAAATCTTATAAAAACCTAAGGTATACAATAAAGGGGCCATTTTCCATTGAATCTTTGTGAAACTCAATCTGTTGTACGTACGTATGGCTGGCTGTCTCTGAGGTTAAGTTCACTGGATACTCAGGTGAGTGATCCAGGGCCATCATGGCCCTCTTGTTCTTATTTCTCATCGCAACCATACGTTGTGACCACTCATCTGAACCGTGAGACGGTTCAGATAAGTGGTTCACAACATATGATTTTATGCAATATTAACAAAAATTATCCCTAATTATCACCAGATACCCCCTCTTATCTAGAGCTCTGGCCTGTTGTGAGAAGTTGGTGGATTGTGAAATAGGGTGAGAAGTAGGTGGATTGTGAAATTATATAGGACATTGGGACTTTTACTTTTTATTTTCAGAACATAAAATCAAATATCAATACTATTTAAGCCAAAAGTACTTGCTCTGAAGTTGATATGAATTGGAGCATCAATTGATTTAGCAGAGCGTATCAAGATTATTCTAAATTTAGGACACCCCAACATTTAAATCAACATAAAACGTGACAAGAGTTGAATGTACCATAATGACCCTAAACATTTGGTCAGACAGATATGAGCTAACATACTAGACCCAGATCAAACTGCTCCTGAGGAGTTAAATCAGAGTCTACAACGTTTGCCATTCACTAAGCATCCTTTTCAAACAAATATAATTGACCGGCTTTCAGGTGTCCGAAATTTAAGGGTCATTAGGGTATGAACTGGTGGTCAAAAAGCTTTGGCAGAATGGCAAGGAGCAGTCTGAACTGGGCATACACTGGTTGTGCAGACTCATCTGGTCCATACACAGTTAGGGTACAGAAGTTGTTAATGGCTAATGTAGCAGACTGGTCTGGTTCAGTAGTTAGTGTACGGTAGTTATTAATGGCTACTGTTTTTTTTTTTTTTTTGTTCAATTCTCATTCCTCACCGCCATATGGCGGCTTTCTAATGCACTTCGTCAAGGATGATCTCCCTCAGGGGTCAGCCTAGCTAGTGTACGGTAGTTATTAATGGCTACTGTTTTTTTTTGTTTTTTTTTTGTTCAATTCTCATTCCTCACCGCCATATGGCGGCTTTCCAATGCACTTCGTCAAGGATGATCTCCCTCAGGGGTCAGCCTAGAGGTTTCAGACAGGGAGAAGTTTTGCAACATTTACTGGACTTTAGGGAGAAGTTTTGCCTGTTTGGACCATATTTTGGATTTCCCTATATGTTTAATACACTGGCACTTGAGACTCCCTTAGCTCAAAATAGGGAGAAGTCAGCCAGCTTAGGGAGACTTATTCTCCCAAATTATCCTCTAGGCTAAGCCCTGCTCCCTTACAATTGATCAGATCCACAAGTTACCAGAAAAGGATTGACACAGGCACAATCTTGTAGAGTCACTAAGTGCCGAAACGTTTCTAAACAAAGCCCTGCAGGTACACAACATTGAATCTACATGGAATCAATTTTTGATTTAAAGTTATGTGCTCAGAGTGAGGTCGACCTAAAACGGGAAGCCTCCAATCAGCTGGTAGGTGTAGTCACCAAACAGAATTCAATTCTGTTTGGTGACCACTCCTACCAGCTGATTGGAGGCATCCCGTCTTGGCGCTCATACAAGTCAAAACGACATGACGATCCCGAAAATGAGTGGACTGCTTAATGTATTGATATCAGGTCCTCAGTAAAATAATTGTTGCTTACGTTGAGGCAAGCTTTTAGTGAAAGCTTATACTTCTTTTTTTTTTGAGGTACAGACATGATTTTATCAGGGTACTTTAAATAAATTATATGATGTCATGCATATCAAAAGGGACATCTGTCACTATTGCAGTACATTTGTCCTGTGTGTATAACTGTAAGGCCAAAAGAAAAAACATGTGTTTGACATTGAATTTTCCTGCCAGATATTAATTTTATTTCTTTATTAAACAGTTTGTCTCACCTGCGATTAGCAGAACTGAGTCATAGGTGTCTTTTTCTTTCGTTTGCGGCAGTGTTGGCATTTTCACAGGTATAATCGATTCCGCCAATTTTCGCTTCCTGCAGAGACTGTACATCATATCTGGCTTCCGCTGAGACTGTCCGCGAACTGTTGCTTCCTGTCGAGACTTCTGTACATGATAAATGGCTTCCTGCAGAGACTGTCCGGGTGATTCTGCTTCCTGCCGAGGCTCTCGGCAGGAAGCAGAGTCACGCGGAAGTCTCGGCAGGAAGCCATTTCTCGAGGACAGTAGTCTCTGCAGGAAGCAAGAGTTTGCGGACAGTCTTGGCGGAAGCCAAATTTGACGGACAGTCTCTGCAGGAAGCAAAAATTGGCGGAATCGATTATACCCTGTGATTTTGTAATTTTCAGGTTTTGCTCTATTTTCTCTACAACTCTAAGTGCTATGGTCATGAAACAAAAACAGGTCATGCTTACATTTGAAAGAGGCAAGCTAAAGCAACCATCACTTTTACACCTTGACCCATAATTTACACTTCATGAACTTGGAAAAATTGAGTTTTAGGATTTAGCTCTGTTTCTCTAGAATAATAAGAGCTGGAGCTGTGAAACTTGGGTAGTTCGTACATTTGGATGAGCTTTAAGCGAAAAGCAGTCATTACTATTACCTCTTTACCCATATTTTACGCTTCACCGACTTGTTGTCATGCCCACGAATTGCAGAAAGTGAGACAGAGGTATTAGTATTTTTCTGCCTGTATTGAGTAAACTCTCATCAAATTTTCTGGTATAGTTAGCTAATTGTTTTGTGAAAATGCGCAGTAGGAAACTGACATTGCCTTCTATGTATACAGTAGAACTTCAATGGCTCGTACCCTGATGGCTTGTTCACCTTGCCTGGCTAGAACTTCTTTCTGGGTCCCTAGATGTTACTCTACATAGAAACTAACCCTGGATGGCTAGAACTACCCGTAGCTGGAACAAATTTTCATGGTCCCAAGCCTGTTCGAGTTATTGAAGTTCTACTGTATTTGTTAAATTTTGGGGAAAAAGAAACAATATAGATAAATAACAAAAGTTATAGAAGGATTAATTTATAATAAAGCTAGAAAAGGTGACAGGAAAATTAGCATATTTGGTCAAATATGTTATTTGGACAAATTTTCATGTATATATATATATTTTTTTTTCTTTGGCAAGAAAACCAGTGCAGTCTGCATGCTAGAGTTCCTGGGGCCCCGGTAGCTCTGTGCATAGCTAGTGCTGGCCGTAACTGATCTAGCAGACCGGGTTCAAGCCTCGCTTGAGGCAAGAATCTTTCCTACTTTATAAACAGGGTTCCATTGCACACAGCCTCTCATTATCACCTTCCATCATCCTGATATGACTGATATACTGTTGAAAAGAATGTAAAATCACAAGTCATCCATCCATCCATCTATAGAGTACCATATTTCATATTTGGGAAGCTTATAAGACTTGGCTGGAAATCTGCAAATGGATCAGTACTTTTTGTGTTAATTTTCTTCTTTTTTTTTTTGAACTATAAGTACCAATATGATCAAAGATTGGTGATCTGGGATGGTAATATTTTTTAACTAAAATCTCCTTTCAGAAGAACTAGATCAAATTTATTCTGCATTAGTGTAACCTTTATAGGCCATCATGACCTGGTAAATGAAACCAAAGGTAACTGACTGGCATCATGTGAAACTATACCTTACGGCAAGTACAAACAGAAAAGCCTCAGCTGCAGCACCATTTGAGCCGCGACACGAGAAAACAAGCCAGGGGTCAGCCTAATGAGCTTTCAGGAAGGGAGAAGTTTTGCAACATATTCAGGACTTTAGAGAGAAGTTTTGGTCCAAATTTTTTATTTCCGTATATGTTCTATACATTTTCACTTCTCCTTCAGCTTAAAATAGGGAGAAGTCAGCTAGCCAGCTTATGGAGACTCTTTCTCCCAAATCGCCCTCTAGGCTGAGCCCTGTCAACAAAGTGGACTGTGCACCCAGCGCAGACTCTGATCAGCCTGGGCATCTGAGTCTGATCAGAGTCTTCGCTGTCTGCATGAAAGTAGCTTAGACCCTTAGCTACCCTAATTAAGCACAAGTGAGATTATCTGAGTTTCGATTTAGTTTAAACATATTTATTGTATCATAAACTGTACATGATTACAATATAAACATGATACAAACAATTGGAATAGAACAAAAGCATAAATGCTTATTTAGTTTATTTATTTGAGTTTCGATTTCACCAAGAATTCTCTATAATTCATTGAAAACTATGAAAGAAATTGGTTAACTTGGGTGTGCCAATTTTTAGAGTAAGAGTGATTGCAACATACCTTATTCAGAGCTCTAGATAAGAGGGAGTATTTGATGATAATTAAGGATAATTTTTCTTATTTCTCATCGAAACCATATTTTGTGACCCCTCATCTGAACCGTCTCGTCGAGACGGTTCAGATGAGGGGTCACAACATATGTTTTTATGCAGAATTAACAAAAATTATCCCTAATTATCACCAAATACTCCCTCTTATCTAGAGCTCTGTTATTGATTGCATTAAACTGCTTGTTGGCCAGATTTGCAGTTGCAATGGTAACGAGGAAAATTGATCCTTGCACATTCATAAACACAAAATTGCGATGCTTGCATGTCTCATATTCCCAGTACATAGTTTCACATTTACGTTTCACACCAGGAAGTGTTGTTTTGTCACTAAATAATGGGACATGGCAGTTTACAGATTTTAGCATCCCTAAGTCAGCAGAAAGGCTCCACTGGGGACATTACAGGACAAGCAGGCTCTGTGGTCTCAGCAGGTCAGTGTTTCCAGTCTTCACGAAACCCGTCTGACTGCCTGACATGTCTGGTAAAAATTCATTTCGGTCTGGTAAAAATATTCAGAATTTTCAAGTGATTTTTAGCTCACCTGAGCCAGCGGCTCCGGGGGAGCTTATAGGATGGTAAGGCCCCGTTGTCCGTCGTCCGTCGTCCGTCCGTCCGTCGTCCGTCCACACTTTCAAACAACTTCTCCTCTGAAACCGCTGGGCCGATTGTAACCAAATTTCATATAGAGCCTCCTAGTACCTTAGGAACGAAAAGTTGTTCAAACGGTCCTGGTCACATGACCAACATGGCCGCCATGCCCATATATGGTAAAAACATGAAAAAATCTTCTTCTCCAGAACCAATAGGGCGATGGCCTTGAAACTTGGTATGTATAATCGGGTACACAAGTACTACCAAGATTCTTCAAATTATGACCTTGGGTTGACCTTGACCTTTTTTACGGTAAGGTCAAATTTGCTTCCTTATGCTTTTATATGGCAAAATGCTGCAACATAAGATATCTTGGAAACTGTTGAATATTTTGCCCTAAAAATTGGTACATACAGTCATCTTAATGACTACATGAAGATTTATGAGTTCAAGAGGTCAAGGTCATTCTTTGACCTTTGACCCAGAACTCTCATATTTTGACAATATCAAACAATCTCCTCAAAAACAACTAGGCCAATTGTAATTAAATTGCATATAGATCCTCCAGGGGTTGAGGGAATGAAAATTTGTTCATACGGTCCAGGTCACATGACCAACATGGCCACCACACCCATATATGGTAAAAACCTTTAAAAATCTTCTTCTCCAGAACCAGTAGACCGATGGCCTTGAAACTCGGTATGTAGCATTGGGTACTCAAGTACTATCAAGATTGTTCAAATTATGACCCTGGGTTGACCTTGCCCTTTTTTACGGCAAGGTCAAATATCGGAAAATGCTAGCACATGAGATTTCATGGTAAGTTTTGAAGATTTTGGCCTAAAAAATTGGTATATACGATCATCTTAATGAGTACATGAAGATATGTGAGTACAAGAGGTCAAGGTCATTCTTTGACCTTTGACCCAGAAATCTCAAATTTTGACAATTTCAAAGAATCTGCTCTAAAACCACTGGGCCAATTGAAACCAAATTTCATATAGAGCCTCGAGGGGTTAAGGGAATGAAAAAATTTTCTAGCGCTCCTGGACACATGACCAACATGGCCGCCATGCCCATATATGGTAAATACCTTTATAAATCTTCTTCTCCGGAACCAATTGACCGATGGCCTTGAGACTTTGTATGTAGCATTGGGTACTTGAGTACTATCAAGATTGTTCAAATTATGACCTTGTGTTAACCTTGACCTTTTACAGCAAGGTCGAATATGGGAAAATGGTAGAACATAAGATTTCATGGAAAGTTTTGAAGATTTTGGCCAAAAAAATTGGTATATACAGTTGTCTTAATGAGTTCATGAAGAATTATGAGTACAAGAGGTCAAGGTCATTTTTCACCTTCGATCCAGATCGCTTTTATTTTGACATTTTCAACCATTTCCTCAAAAGCCAAAGGGCCAATTGTGAACACATTTCATATAGAGCCTCCAGGGGTTGATTGAATGAAAAATTTGTTCAAACGGTCCAGGTCACATGACCAACTTGGCCGCCATTACCACTTATGGTATAAATCTTTGATATTTTTCTTCTCCAGAGCCAATACACCTATGGCCTTGAAACTTGGTAAATAGCATGGAGTACTAGAGTACCACCAAGACTGTTCAAATGGTGACCTTGGGTTTACCTTGACCTTTTTGCGGCATGGTCAAATATGGGAAAATGATAGAACATAAGGTTTGATGGAAAGTTTTGAAGATTTTGGCCTAAAAATGGTATATATGGTTGTCTTAATGAGTACATGAAGATTTATGAGTACAAGTGGTCATGGTCATTCTTTGACTTTTGACCCAAAACTCATATTTTGACAATTTCAGACATGATAAGTAAAAGCCACCTTGCCAATTGTTCAGGTGAGCGATTCAGGGCCTCATGGCCCTCTTGTTAATCATTTTACCAGATTCGGTTCTGTAAATTCTGGCAGACTTTCGTGAACTTAGTATTTCCAAACAGCTTCCCCTCCAAAATGCTGTTTGGCCTGTTGAAAGCTCCATGGGTTATAGGGGAACTATTGCAGCTGTAAATTTACTTGTCTGCTTTTTTTGGTGCTTTAAGGGTTACAGCTGTCCTCTGAGAAGAAAAATTCTGTTATGTCTTTGACTTCTCAATATGGTGTATTCCTCAATTTCCTTTCGTTGACTGGGCGGTGCTGTTAGAGGCTTGCCATTCAATGTCAAAATCGAGCAGTCCACATGAAAATTCGGTAAAGTAGCATGCTCATGAGTTGTTACTCATAATTGGCAGTTTAAAAATGCCTGGTAAACGCTATCTGTCATCGCAAATGATAAACAGTTTCCATACAGGCACACTACGTCGAAACGACGTCAGAGGAACGTCGATGCAATGTTATGACGCTTTATTGACGTGTAGAGTATACAAGGTTGTTCCGATGTCATAACGTTGCATGGACGTTGTCACAACTTTGTTCAGACGCTGTCTGTATGCTGGGTTGAAAGAAAAAAAAAAGAATATTGTTGTGCGATCTCCGATCATTCCGTGCTTTTTGTAACGGTGAGCTTTGTTCTACGCGAGTGAGCATAAAATCATTACCGCATTATACCTTTTTAGAAAATATACTCGTCGAAGGTAGGGTCAGAAATAAGCACCGCCCAGTCAACGAAAGGAATTCGAGGAATAGCTGTGACAGAATTTTTTTTGAAATCTTGCAGACGTAAAGTTTGTTGTCTGCTTTTTTGGTGCTTTAAGGGTTAAAGCTGTCCTCTGAGAAGTGAAATAAGACCAATGCCTTGTCTGTGTGAGCGGAAACATGCTGTCATCTCCAAGATTTCTGCCATGTCAAATTAAACAGAAAGACGATAAGCTGCATTGATTTGAGATTTGTAAAAACTCTAAAAATATGGACACTTGAAATAATTTCCTTAATTGTCCTAAAATGGAACAATTTGATTTTACAGTGCAGTAATGCGTCTAAAAGAAGCAAATGGAATGGCAAACAGTGTAGACCCTTATCAGACTGCTCCTAAAGGAGCAGTCTGATCTGGGTCTGCACTGTTGCCTAAGATCTATAATAATCTGTCGCAACAAAGAATTTTTACAGGAAAACCAATATTTGAACTGCAGTGTGTGAAAAGGTACCATACAGCATGTGTGCATGGTGAGGACTCAGATCAGCCTGTGCATCTGGCCAGTCTGATTTAAGATTTTCCTATAGGAGCCCCCATAGCTAAGTAGGTTAAGGGCTGACCTGCTGATCTAGTTGTCAGGGGTTTGATTCCTGTTAGACACAGAGTTCCATTCCACAAAGCCTTTTATTGTCACCCTCCCATCATCCTGCTGTCACCCTGCCCATCATACTGCTTGAAAAGGACGTAAAATTGCAAGTCATCCATCTATCCATCTTTTAAGATGTCCCTGACACACATCTTAAGGAAAAACAGTTTTTGAATCCTTTGGAATCTGTTTGTATTGATTTCTTGTACTGCCAGAGTGCTGCAGGTTCCCGGATCTGCCGCAATTTTTAGATCTGAGACCAATGGGTTCACCTTCAGGGGAAGCAACTCTGTCATTTTCATGCTTGCCTACCTTACCAATAGGGGTCAACTCTTAAGCAAAGAATTTGCTCCATTAGTAGACTGCATTTGGAAGACCATTGTCTTCCAGAGAATCAAACAGGAAGTCACAGAAGTTGTTCCCCTTTGTAAAAATGGCTGGAAAAACATGGTGGTTTACCTATACACCTTTAGGGAAAGTAAAAAGTGTACACATGTGACATCAGTGGTCCTTTAAATTGTCACTTGATGCAGTTGTCACATGATGCCACACAATGGTTGAACAAGAATATTTTGCATGATGGTCTATGGGATAATTTGTGGTTTAAACCACAGATGGTATTATATAAATGTGACGCGAAATTGGACCAAGATGTGATGTAAAGTCCCTTCAGCTCCCTTGTGACATGACACACATTCATAAAACATCAAAGAGCTTTGTTTTGGCAGCTTTTTGGCCAACTTGTCTCATAATGCCACACATCATGTGACATAAGGTCCCCTATCACATTACGCCACACATTTTTTTTTTTAAAATAATAGAGCTTTGCATTGGCAGCCTTATGTCTCATGATGCCACACAAAATGTGACATCAAGTCCCTTGTCAAAAGACACTTTACATTGATAGAAAATATCACAGAGCTTTGTTTTGGCAGCTTTATGGCCAACATTTCTCATGATGCCAAAGTACATATGACATCAGGTCCCTTGTCACATGACACCCAACATTTATAAAAAATCATAGAGCTTCCTATTGGCAGCTTTATGGCCAACTTGGCAGAGGTCTGATATGAGCGGCGACACGAGAAAACCAACAAAGTGGCTGTGCGCCCAGCGAAGACTCAGATTAGCCTGGGCATCCGCCCAGTCTGATCTGAGGTCTTCGCTAAGCACTTAAAGGGTAGCTAAGGGTATAAGCTACCTCCATGCGGACAGCTAAGACTCTGATCAGACTGGGTGGATGTGCAGGCTGATCTGAGTCTCCGCTGTTTGCACAACCACTTTGTTGGTTTTCTTGTGTTACGGCTCATATATTTTTCTCCCCACAGCCCATAATATTGGATTTTTCTTGCATTCAATCATAGATATCACTTGAATTGCTTCAATTCTTTGTTTTGAGCTGAGAGCCAGAGTATTGATTACTGGTACAGCCAGAGTGCTGCCAGTTCCCGGCTCTGTTTGCCGCAATTTTTAGATCTGAGACCAATATTGATTTCTTTAAATGTCACGGTATGTTAATTTTTCCACGATGCAAAATGCTGAAGCATTGAAACTTAGTGTATCGGCATGCAGTTTTCTTGGTAATGATGCAGTCAGTAATTTGCAACAATTAAAAATCTGTGTGAAATAATTTCTTCTGGAATATTTTAACAGATGTTTGTGTTTATGTGAAGAAGGTAAGCATGCTTGTTTGCAGTTAGCCCTTAAAGCGCCTAAAGTGCAGACGACAAAATTTACATTAGATTCTGCAAAATTTCAAAAAAAAGTTTTGGTTTAAACACTATTTTATTCCAGAAATTTTTACAACATATTGTACATACAACAAATACATCGGGATTAGATTGATATGTAGCTTGTGGCTTATGTATACATCATCTTCTGAAAAAATGTTTTATCCAAGCTATTCATATTGAAAGGCAAGACTGAGCGCAAACAGAGTAGATACAGATGATGTGGCTCAGAATGAGCCGCCTCATCTGGATCTACGCTGCTTGCAAATTCAGCTATTTTCATTTTTGGCACTTTTAAGTGTTAGTGATATGTCACTAGTTTGCTAAGATTGATAAAATCTGTAAGGGCAAAGTTTGGTTTATTTCAGCTTCATGAATATTCAAATATGTTCTCAACAAAATTTGGTCAGATCTGCAGTGTTTTGCAATATTTGATCGAATTTGTGTGCATTAAGGTTTAGTCAGATCTGTTTTGGGCAAAATTTGTTTGGTCAATTAAGTCTGTACAGTATATCACATATATATTATATATTGCCCTTGAAAGTTGTAGTTTTGCTAATACATGTATTTGTTAATCTACTGGCTTAATTGCGAATTCAAGAATCACACCAGTATTTAAAGAATTGCTCACCAATGGAGGCTCCCTATTGGCAACTACTTGATCGAGAATTCAAGAACTGTCCAATAATTCAAAACCAAGAAATCGCTACCTAAATTAAGAAAATGCAAAAATAAAGTAATGTGGTATTTCGCAAAATTTGTTTTTTTCAGATCCATGTTTAGTAAAATCTGGTTAAATCTGCACCTAGCAATGTTTCTTCAGACCTGTCTTTTTAACACAGTTTGGTCAAATATCACAGGGTATAATCGATTCCGCCAATTTTCGCTTCCTGCAGAGACTGTCTGTCATATTTGGCTTCTGCCAAGACTGTCCGTGAACTCTTGCTTCCTGCAGAGACTACTGTCCTGGAAAAATGGCTTCCTGCCGAGACTGTCTGCATGACTCTGCTTCCTGCCTAGAGCCACGACAGGAAGCAGAATCATGTGGACAGTCTCTGCAGGAAGCCATTTATCATGACAGAAGTCTCGGCAGGAAGCAAGAGTTTGTGGACAGTCTCAGCGGAAGCCAAATATGTTGTACAGTCTCTGCAGGAAGCGAAAATTAGCGGAATCGATTATACCCTGTGAATATGTGCTTATAAAACATTGATCAGATCTGCTTTTAGAAAAGTTCAGTCAAATTAAAATAATATGTTTAGCAAAGTTTGTAATAATCAGTGTTTAGCAGTTTAGTAAATCTGTGCTGTTGGGAAATTGTATCAAAGTGTTATAAATCTATTTATACCCAAGTTATAGTCTAAAATGTTTTGCAAAGTCTGGTCAGATCTGTATATAGCAAAAGGTTTGTCTAATCTGTGTTGATGAGAAGTTGTAGCAAAGTCTGGTCTAGTGTATTTGTGGTAAAGCTTGGCCTAATATGTGTTGATGGTACCTTGTAGCAAAGTGGGGTCTGCTCTATATATAGCAGAATTTGGTCAAATCTGTGTTGATGGGAAGATGTAGCAAAGTGGGGTCTGCTCTGTGTATAGCAGAATTTGGTCTAATCTTTGTTGATGGTGAGTTGTAGCAGAGTGGGGTCTGCTCTATGTATAGCAGAATTTGGTCTAATCTGTGTTGATGAGAAGTTGTAGCAAAGTGAAAGTGGGGTCTGCTCTGTGTATAGCAGAATTTGGTCTAGTCTGTGTTGATGAGAAGTTGTAGCAAAGTGAAAGTGGGGTCTGCTCTATGTATAGCAGAATTTGGTCTAATCTGTGTTGATGAGAAGTTGTAGCAAAGTGAAAGTGGGGTCTGCTCTGTGTATAGCAGAATTTGGTCTAGTCTGTGTTGATGAGAAGTTGTAGCAAAGTGAAAGTGGGGTCTGCTCTGTGTATAGCAGAATTTGGTCTCATCTGTGTTGATGAGAAGTTGTAGCAAAGTGAAAGTGGGGTCTGCTCTGTGTATAGCAGAATTTGGTCTAATCTGTGTTGATTGGAAGCAATGTAGCATTAAAGTGTCACAGATCAAATCTCTGTTTAGCAAAGTTTGGTCTAATCTGTTTGGTTGGGAAGTAGTCGCAAATTCTGATCTATAAATTATGTTCAAGGGAAATTGTAGCCAAGTTTGGTCAAATGTGTGTCAGGCAAATATTGTCTATTATCTGTGATGATGGGAAGTAAATGGGAAATTGATGGGAAGCAAAACCTGGTCAAGTCTGTGTAGCAAAGTTTGGTATACCTATGTGCATGCATAAGGGCACCATTCCCGGTATACTTAATTATGTCCACTGGGCCCCCGGTTGTTCGAAGCATTGTTAGCCTAACGAGCTCATTAAGAGGTCAACTCATTATGTGTTTTATGACTTTAAAGCCAAATACACTGATATTTTTTGTTGAAAAAAATGTGAGAAGCTTTTGCATTGCAAAAGCTTCTCACATTTTTTTCAACAAAAAAATGTTGGCGTATTTGAGATATTTACGTCTGAAATTTTAACGTCTTGTTAACTAACAATGTCATTAGTTTTGAACAACCGGGCCCAGAAATTTTGGGTGAGTGGTAAAGATGGTCTTTTCAGACAACTGCATGAGCAGCTGGGAGTCTGATCTGTTATGCACAATTACCATTAAAATTGTAAAAACTGACACCTAAAGTTATTAGCATATGTGTTCTAAAAATGGAACAGTTTGGTTTTACACTGCAGTAATGCATCCAGCATGCAGCTGCAGATGCAATGGCAGACAGTTTATACCCTGATCATACTGCTCCATTTGGAGCAGTTTGATCTGGGTCTGCACTGTTTTACTCAATCCCGTTAAAGAATTTTTATGGTAAAAGCATATTAAAAGCACTATTTCCGAAGGGAAGTAGTTCATTAATTTTATTCCCCAAGTTTTCGTTAAAATTTCGCCCACTCATCAATTACTTTTGTTGTAAGTATAAATTTCCTTTGCACACAAATATGACATATTACTTAATTGCATGAAAACCTTAAGAAAAGGATACACTTTCAGGGCAAGCAACTCTTAATTTCCTTATCAGTTCAGACTTTTACTTGGAAAAAGTACCAACATATTGGTGGGACTTCATTGGTGTTTGTAAGAGTGCTTAAAATACATATTTAGTACTTTCTTTTTAAGGGAACTCACTAGCACAATGTTGGCAGATTATAACCCCGAAAACCATGTTTAAATCTCTTGGCTGGATTTTGAGAAATATTCATTTCTATTAGCCGTGTAATTTGCACTTGTCACCGGAACATACTCACTACATACAGATCTCGAGGCATACTTTGTGTTGAACTAGCGAGTATGTTCTGGTGACAAGTGCAAATTACACGGCTAATACAACTGAATATGTCTCAAAATCCAGCCAAGAGTATTTAAACAAGGTAAACTTTCTATGGTCTGGGACCGAATTGAATTGGGCATCGTATTTTATAAAAATCATAAGAAAATATAATTTGACGTTTAAAAGGAAAGTCAAGAAAATATTTGGGTCACCACAAAAAATTAAAACTGAACAATAACAATACTTGGAAATACATCGATCCAAGCGAATGTGTATATTTTTCGCCACACCACTGCCTGTTTTATGTAGAGAAATGTATTTTTTATTCCCTGATATGGCTCGTTTGACCGATGCACATGATATACAGTCAGAAAATTTGATGAAACTAAGCACCTACATAGCGTGTGTTAACAGCTCCTCCATCTTTGGTGGTCTGTTCCGTTTCCTAAATAGGATGTTCTGGATCTCTATCCAGACAGTGTATCTGGAGCTCTCACAGTGCAGAACACTTGTTTGCTTGAGAAAATTTGAGATTTTCATCATACTTCACTGCAAGTCTGTGGTGCCAGTATTTGGTTTGATGCATATAGATGATATGTTCAATTACTAGCAGTTCTTTTACATCAGCCTCATCCAGAGTATCCACTCCTGAAGACAGTTTGTTTAAATTGTCACTCAGGTATTGAATTTGATGTTTGCACCTGGTCACAAACCGGGTAGGTTGCAATTGAAAACACTAGTGCAATCGACAAACGTGGATCAAACAGTTTAAACAGCTTTTTCGATTCCAAATTGGCGAGAATTTGCCATCACATTAGATGCCTTTTATGACATCCCATTTGCATCCATGAATGAAAGTCCCTTCGAAAAAGGGGTTGACTGGTAATGGAAAGAATTTGCTCCTCTAGGAGCAAAAGAGGAGCAAATTCTTACCTTAAAGAGTTGACCTAAGTTGAAAAGGAATGCAGAGTTGAAAATGGCAGAATTGTTTCCCTGGAAAGCGTAACCTTTCACCTTAATTAAGACCAGTGCTTTACATATCTCTACTATGAAAATCTGCCAAATTCTGATAATAATGATGCAATTGTCTTTAGTTAATGGGCCATTTGAAACCTTTAGTAGGTTAATTAGTTTATCTAATAAGCTGATTTTATAAACAGTTTACTGTTTGTCTTACAATCTCTTATGAAAGTTCTGTAAGCCTGGTTTCCTTGCACATTTACATAAAATGTAATTTCCAGTTAGGAATGGAATTGAGCATTTAACGGGCATATATAAGTACCTGTTTACTTAATGTGGTTGGGGTAGCTCTTTGAAATTGGGTCTACTCTTAATGGAGAGAATTTGCTCCTACAGGAGCAAATTCTTCCCTGCAGGAGGAAATTCTTCCCTTTAAGAGTTGATCCCATCCCTACTGACAAGAATGGCAAAAAAGTGAAATTACTTCCTCTGATGGTAATAATCTGTTCACCTTAAAACTGTTTATAAGAGGTATTTTGGCCATGGCTGATTTTTTGCAGTGTAGGCTCTAAATCATAAGCGCCCCCACTTTCGTAAAATGCAACACCCTTGAGATGTTCAATAGGTTTGATACTGTAAGTGTACCCATTTACCTGGAAGTCTATGTTTTATCTTTTCAGGATGATCTTGGTCCAAGAGGAGCATGCAAGCTGAAGAGACATGGAATTTTATAAGCACCTGAAAGCTCTTTGAAGAGGCCAGAGTTCTTGTATGTTGAATAATTAGCCAAGTATGTTATGATTGCCTGTCATAAGTACTTACACTCAAGATAAAGTATGATAACATTATTTCAAGGAAATGATAACATATTTTCAAGGAATAGACAAAATAATATAGGATTTGAAAGCCAGCTAAGAGTAGATATAAATATGAATATTACAAAAATTAGATATAAAGTTACTAACTAATGAATTGATTAGAATCTGATAGGAAATGGAAATCTGAACAGTGGAAAGAAATTTCAAAGTGACTGACAAATTTATTGAGCCAAATGAAAATACTGCTTGGATTTCTCAGAAATTGCTTAAGGTTAGTGTACAAATTATGATATTCAAATGACATGTTTGAGATTTCTTAAATTAAAAGCCCCATTACTCTATTAAGGTAAAAAAATCCTGAAATATTTTCTATCTGAGATGGCTGCAAGCTTCCCCAACAGTTTCATTGTAAATTACTGTGATTATGGCCAACTTCAAACAAATGAAACATCCTATTTTGTTTGGAAAGAAAACATGCTTATCTTAAGCCCTTTTGTTGGAATGAAAGATGTTACTGATGAAATGAAAATTACATAAACAGAGAAAAGGTAACATTATGAGCCTTGACATGACAAAACCAACAAAGTGGCATATGTGCCCAGCAATAACTCAGATCAGCTTGGGCATACGCCCAGTCTAATCAGAGTCTTCCCTGTCTGCATGAAGATAGCTTAGACCCTTAGCTACCCTTACGGTGCACAGCAAAGACTCTGATCAGACTGAGTGGATGCCCAGGCTGCTCTGTGTCTTCGCTCAGCGCACATACCATTTTGTTTGTTTTGTCCTGCCGCGGGTAATTTGTTATGAAATGGAACAGCTGTTTGGCAACAGTTGTTTCCATTCAATAAAGCAATTATGCATTTAACAAAATATTCAGCACATGATTGAAATATTTAACTGTAAGAGTTGTAATTTTATAAAAAAAAATGTGGGTTTAAAAAAAATAGCATGTGCATTGCAAGAATTCAACCAGTAAAGTGCAAAAATGGCAGAAGACAAAATTTACGTCTTCAGAATTTACAAAAAAAAGTTTTGTCCAAGCTATGTCAGATTTAGAATTAAAAGATTAGAGGGCAAATAGTGTAGCTCCAGGTGAGGTGGCTCATGATGAACCACCTCATTTGGTTCTATGCTGTTTGCAAATTCAACTGTTTTCAGGTTTTGCACATTAAAGGTTAATTGTAAGACTTGTAATTTAATTACAAATAAATATAAATACTGTTTTTCAGGAATTACAGTAAATTGATTGTGCTACCCTTGAGAGAGAAATAAATGGAGTCATAAATGTATTGGATTAATCAAAGAGACAGAAAAATGCGTAGAAATATCATGACGTGTTCAAAAGAAGAACAGATAACATAAGGAATACAGGAGTTGGAATACAGGATACACAATGTTGATTAAGGAATACAGGATTTCCCTGCCCATGAGTGTGGAGGAATACAGGATAGCTCAGCTTTATATGATTCAGGTTTGTATATATGACTGCTAAGTTCTTGGTATTATGCTATAGGACGAGTTACACTTTACTATTGCAATGTGCCCACTGAAAAGGCCGATTTTCAAAGGTAGACAGATAACCACAAAAACATGTAGAAGTCTTAGCTATATGTTTCTAATTTATTCTGTACGATTTCATTTTCCCGTATTTAATGCCTTTTAGGTTAATTTAGCGGCTGAATACATGTACTGTCTGCAACATTTAACACTGAGCCTATGGGAATTTGAACGACCAACATCCACTATGCATCCAAATATCACTTCATCCTACCCTCATAACCACTACAATTTTTATACATAATTATTCCTTATATACATATTCATCATAATCGGGTTATATTACAGTGGTTACGAGGGTAGGAGTAAACGATAAATAAACTTTTTTGGTAAATTTTCATGTATCCAACACTAGGACTAAAGGATTTATATCAAAATCGCATTAGTATATTTTGTAATTGATAGAAAAAGAGGCATTATTGGACACAACACGTCTTTTTCAAAGTGTTCATCCATGTAGTATCTGTTCCTAATGCCCCCCACCAAGGATTCCGTTGTGGGGGGGTGGGGGGGGGGTCTGGAAGGGGGCGCAGCGCTGGGCATGCATATAGTTATGTGCGTATGTAAGGCGTTTGACTGAATGTCCTCCATTATCATGTTGTGATATAACCTCTAATATTATAATGTTGCGATGTGGTCAGATGATGTATCCCTCCGCATGAAGCTTATGCATTGTAAAATTCTTTGACCTTGAACTTTGGTCCGCTAACTTTGTATGAAAAGTTACTTGGAGGAGCTTTTTCCTTACCTTTTTTGATATCTTTGGTGTAGGAGTGCTGATATTTGATCAGATCCTATCTTTAAAATGTATGAACTGCAAAGCATCCATGAACACTGAGAGCTTGAAATTCTCCCACTATTTATAGGTTACTGTGACATATATTTAAAAGTTCACTGTTCTTTTCCTTATATATTTAACATTATATATGCATCGTAACAGAGACAATGGTTCATTCAGACTTTGCAAATGACGTCATACTATTTGTAAGTCATTGTGACTTGTATTTCATGATCCATTGAATTAATGTTTTATTTTGAACTAATATTTAATTGAATCTTCATCGGACTTGGAATAGTAAGTCACTTGAGCTCTTGTTCTCATATGGTACTAGATGTAGGTCCCTGTGACCTATATTTCTTGGTTCACTGATTTTGTCTAATATTTTAAACATCTGTACCTGTGTAGCATCCATAATTGCGTAAATTTCATACGTGATTAATATTTGATATGATGAAGCTTTCATTATATGTTTAAATAGTTAATAATGCGTAAGAAAAGAGAAAAGAGGAAGGTTGATGAACTTTTCATGCACTTGCCAGAACACAAGCGTGCAAAAGCGTTTCTCCAAGAATACATTGACTTAACAATATTGTTCGGTTATAATCGACATCCTGGTCATGTGTTTCATTATTTTCACAAAAGCAAACGCTTTACATGCTTATTATAGTGTTAATAAACACTTGTAAAATCTACTATTCTTAGGTTTTGTAAAAATTCAAATAAATTTCTCCTTACTAGATGGTTTGAGCGAAAATATCCCTTTTAGAATGTGGATAAGAACCAAAAGTATTATATCTGTCAGTTTGGAGGGCTGATATGCCAGCGGAATAGCTGATTATATCGAAAAACCGCAGGAACTTAGTGTACCCCGTTCAGCACCCCATATGCAATAAACTGGAAGTCACGTGGTTATTTATGAAATCGCAAACCTAAAAATGTGCTTATATAAACTGCCAAATGCCAAGCTTTTATAAACATAAATTTAACCAGGATCGGTCGTGGGCACAAAAACGGCCAAAGTGTAACCCGTCCTTTTGGGTTGTTGTCATTCTCACTGAATCTAAGGATGGGGCCAGGGTTGGTAAAAATGCCTTTCAGGAAAGATAATCCAGTCATATAAGTACATGTATTTTTCTTCCTTGTGGGGGCTGCCCTTAGAGAAAAAAAATTGCTCCCAGGGGAGGACTGTTTACAGTCAATTTTATTCTGGAAAAATGAGGAAAAAAGCTGAATTTTCATCTCAAATTGTTTGGCGTATGGAAAGCTCTGGCAATAGGCTGATATAAGCTACAGGCCGCTAACCATTTGCCTCTGAAAAACATTGTCAGCAACACTGTTTTCCTTATTGATTTATATGTCCGTTTTTATTGGCGAAATCAACAACAGTGGAAAAAATGTCCAAACATGAAAACAGGCTGTAATTACCGTAACAACCTGAAATATTGTGATAGATTTAGTAGGCATAGTTTAAAATCTGGAATGGAATGGAATGGAATGGAATGGATGAGAAAATCTATTTAGTTGGTTACAGTTCGCTCTCAGAGCCTGGGATGGTACTCTTAAAGGAAAGAATTTGCTCCCTCTAAGGGAGCAAATTCTTCCCTGTAAGAGTGCCATTCGCTATCTTTGGAAGGACATGGAGATGAGTCTATTCTATCCATTCTATTTCATTCCATGTTGTAAACTATGCCAATTTTGTACCAGAGCAAACAATGTCTACTCAGGGCAGATGTCGTTTAAAGGGCAGTCTGATCAGGGTCTGCATCTCCAGTCAGATTTTCAAGACAGAGTTGGGTAGTTTAAGTTGAACAAATATTTTGATAATCACAATATGTAATTGATTAAGTCAGTCCGATATTAAGGAAAATTATGGTAGATCATTTGGACCATTGGTCTAGCCAATCAATGTAAAGCCTCCATACTGCTTGATTTGAGCTTTGATTAACAAACCACAATTTGAGATAAGGGACCACGGCATTGTGCAAACAATGAAGATGTTGAACAGTCTGCATATTTGTGCAGTCAGATAAGAGGTTTAGAACTGCATTTGCATTAATAATCAATGAGTCCCAAGAAATTTTTAACTGCAGCAAGTCATGAAGACAGAGGCTAATCATAGTCTTTAGTGTTCACAGATTTCATATGACACTGTTTCCTGGGAAAAGCTCAGATGAGATTTGTTGATGACAGAGGGTTTGGTAATTTAATGTATCAACAAGCTTTTTGGAATATTGACAGTCTAACCAGCCGCATAAGTGAGGCTAGTTATTTCGGCTTGTTTATTTCATTGATTTGTGTTAATGAAGTAGGAGCGAGCGTTGGCCAAGAAAAAACATGTTAGCTTTGAGGAAATAAAATTGGCACTTTACAATGCTCTGGATAAGAAGCAGGGATAACAGGGATAATTTAGAGATAATTTTCATTATTTTTTCTTAAAAACATGTTGTGACCCCTCATAAGAACCATCTCATCGAGACGGTTCTTATGAGGGGTCACAACATATGTTTTCATTGAGAAGTAAGAAAAATTATCTCTGAATTATCCCTGTTACCCCTGCATATTTGGAGCTCTGAATTGTTAGATATGTATTCGACCTTAATACCACACGTTAAATTGAATAAGCTCACACTGTGGGCATTTTACAAGCACATCATTTTTTCCTGGTTTATTTCTTGTCTACAAAAGCTGAATATGCTGTAGAATCTTTTAAGTGTCATTTAGCAAAGCTTGTTCATCCTTCTGTGAATGAATCTGATGCTTTTACGGTTTGATTCTGCTGGCTTTCATAAGCTAAATATTCTTTGAAATGTGCACTTATTAGGTGGGAAGATTACTTCATGTTTCTGTTGCTATTTTTGGAAAAGCTAAGGGCACAGTGCGCTAGATAGGTCAGATGCCGTAGATAGTTTAGTTTCTTTGAAAATTCCTTGTTTATGTTTGCATTAATGAAGCTTTGAAAGGTATAACTTTAATATTTAGGAAAAGGCCTAAATAAGCAGTCTTTATTCCAATCCTATAACTTTGTACATGTTTAAAAAAAGGGGGGGGGGATAAATTTGTTCAAACCATTGTATTTTGCGCAAAAAAAAAATCACTAAAGCGAAAGGATTTATGACTCATTTAAAATTAAACAGTGAAGATTTTGAAAATTTTCATATTTGATTAAACTTTATAATTAAACCAAAACAACTTTTAAAAGGCAAATTTTAAGTACAAATGTGTCATAAAGAAAATTTTCAGCTGCTAGCACTAAAGAAATGACTCATTTTAAAAAATGAGGCTAAAAATCTATTTCTAGGAGAATTCCAATTTATTTTAAATATCAGAGGTCAGCTTCGGAAAAATTGATTTCTTCCAGTTAGACTGGCAGATAGATTCCACATTTGTAACTGATGCTGATAGATTGGAAACTAGATTCTACAATTGCTGTAAATATTGGGATTCAAAGCTCTAGATGCAAGGGAGTACTTGATGATAACTGAAGGATAATTTTTCTTATTTCTCATAGAAACCATATGTTGTGACCCCTCATCTGAACCCTCTTTTCGAGAGGGTTCAGATGAGGGGTCACAACATACGTTTTTATGCAGAATTAACAAAAATTATACCTAATTATCACTAAATACTCCCTCTTGGGATTAGAGTGCCTTTAGAAAATATCATATAAGTTCTAAAAATTTGGGACATCTAAAATAGTTACTGTATCTGTTCCAAAAATGACATGGGTCAGTTTTTTTAGCTCGCCTGAACGAAAGTTCAGGAAGAGCTATTGTTGTCACCCTGGCGTCGGCGTCAGCGTCAGCGTCAGCGTCAGTGTCCGCGTCCGCGTCCGCGTCAGCGTCGGCGTCCGGATTGGATGTTTTGGTTAAAGTTTTTTAAAGACCTATATCTCCTTAACCAATGGATGGATTCCTTTGATACTTGCACTGTAGTTAGATATTGGTCCAAAGTTTAACAGGGTACCACCCCCACCCCACTACGTGACCTTGATGTCAAGGTCATGGACTTAGAAAATTGGGAGTATTTTTGGGCTGGATGTTTTGGTTAAAGTTTTATAAAACCCAATATCTCCTTAACCCATTGATGGATTCCTTTGATACTTGCACTGTAGTTAGATATTGGTCCAAAGTTTTCCAAGGTACTACCCCCACCCCCGTCAGTGACCTTGATGTCAAGGTCATGGACTTAGAAAATTGTGTTTTTATTGATTGGATGTTTTGGTTAAAGTTTTTTAAAGACACATATCTCCTGAACCCATAGATGATTTTTTTCTATATTTGCACTGTAGTTATATATTAGTCCAAAGTTTTACAGAGTACTACCCCAACCCCACTCCGTGACCTTGATGTCAAGGTCAGGGACTTAGGAAATTTGGTCTTTATTAAAGTGTTTTAATTGCATACTGATTCATAATGCTTGGCAGAGATTTAGTTTACACTTGAACAGATGTTAGACGCTTTTTTTTTTAGTTTTTACAAAACACTAAATACTTACCCCACTGGCTGACCTTGAAGTCAAGGTCATGGACTTTGAATTTTGTCTTAAAGATTTGGGTTAAAGTTATATATTTATGAAGACATAATTTCACAGTGCCACGATGGACTCAGTAGATACTAATACTTGGACTGATGTTAGATAATGGTTCAAGGTTTTGATACGTCCTAGGCACCCCACCCCACCCCACCCCCACCCCCATCCCTTTTGTCCTCAAGCTCATGGACTTTGAAATTTCATGTGGATTTTTTTTAATTTTATATTCCACACCACCATAGCAACTGTGTGATGGGCAAGCAACTATTCAGGCGAGCTATGCTGTCAGGCGACAGCTCTTGTGTTGACGATGCAGTAATGCGTCCAACCGATGGTGATGAAATGGCAAACAATGCAGACCCTGATCAGACTGCTCCTCAGGGAGCAGTCTGATCTGGGTGTACACTATTAAGTCAGACCTATGTGACCTATGAGCTAAATCTGTCCATTGTCCATCTGTCATTCATCTGTCCTTCAACATTTTCAAACATCTTCTCCACTGAAACCACTGGGCTGATTGCCATAGTTCATATGGAGTCTTCCTGGGTCTGGAGTATGAAAGTTTGTAGTCTTGGTCACATGATCAAGATGGCTGCCATGCCCAAATATGGTGAAAACCCTTTAAATGTCTTCAGGTGTGAAAGTAGAGTGAAGTGTTCTTGAAAGGGCTGTAAACAGAGAAATTACACCAATTTCTCTACCTTTGTTGTAGACTCAGCCAATCAACTGCCATACAGAAATGGCTGTTGACCGTGAGAGCTGAAGCAGTATCAGCTCGGTCTACAGCCAATTTGATGCTATCATTTACAGTGGAGCCTCTTTGCAGCTACAGCATTTATTTTGTTCATTACACTGAGCTTGCTGTTATAAAGAAAACATATTATGAATAGTAATACCATTTTATGCATATCAAAATGTTGTTATAAAGAATTTTGCTGTTGTAATGAATGCTGATGCAAAGAGGGTTGACCATGTACCATTATTGGTATTGCTTTTAACTTAATTCTTGGTTGACAAATTTTCGATCGACAGCCACTTTCCTCAGTACTGGATAGGTTGACAGCACAGGTAAGCAAATTGGTATTACCCCTGTTCAGTTCAGTTCAGTTCTCCTATCTACGTTCCACAAGTGGCTCAATGGTACATAACCATAGTTGCACACACTTGGTGCCATGTGTCCGTCCAATATTAAGAAGGCATACTGTAAAAGCTGGAATGGAATGGCAGGGATAATCTCTTCATCTTTTTTCCATGAATTTGGAAGCACTCCCCATGTCCGTGCGCACTGGGCTTTCCTGTAAGAGTACAATTTCTGCCTAAGGAAGCAAATAATAGTCTGTGGACTGTATAATTATCTCATCTATTCGATACCATGCCACTCCATTCCATTCCATGTTTTAAACAATGTCAGATCAGAAACTAACTCAGCTAGTTTTAGACAAGAAGTGGCATTAAGTCTAATACTGCTGCTGCTTCATTAAGTTAATCTTCTTCTCATGAATTTGATGTTACCCTTATTTGCCAAAATATTGGGACACCTCAGAATCAATCAACCATAATTATCCTAAACTATAAACACTTTGATTGCTTTATTGGCTCAAATTTTGTAAAAGAGTGAACATCCAGACTTAGGAGCATTTTGATCTGGGTCTTCACTGTTTGCTTAGATAGCGCTGCTCAAAAATACAAGGTAAATATAGCATATAGTTGCTCCACCCATTTTGATTAGTTTAACAGGCAGGATTATGGATAAAACTATAAGAAGGAGGCTGAATTAGACAGAATAATGGTATAAGTTTCTTAGAACAATCATATCATTGTTTTTGATTTTACTTATTTGATCCTATAAACGCACGTTGGGCTTCTATTTTCAAATATGCTTTAACTCTTTCTGCGCCGAGTTTATATAGAGGTGGCGCCGGCCACATAGTGCAATCGGTAGGGCACCTGACTCATAAGTCAGAGGTCCTGGGTTCGAAACCCAGTCTGGCCACATACTTTTGTTTCTCCTTCCGCTGATTCGAGAAGGGCAGTTGTCAGTTACTGGCGAAAGTATGCGTACTTAGTACTGTTTAACCGCTTAGGAGGTCTAAGCCTGCCCAGGAATAGTGTGGTTAAGTTAACTAACCGTCCCGACATGACCATAGCTGTTTACCGTAGACGTTAAGCATCAAATATATAGAGATGCACTTTCCAGCGCCAAATTTATTTCACAAGACAGGGCATTTCTGGTAAATAAAAACCCTTGAAAGTCTCTAACTTTCATCAAAAACAGCCAGATTTTGTTTTTCTCACGATAAAAATCTTTGTTTGTAATAATCTGGTCGTAGACTTGGAGTTAATTCCCTTGGTAATGTTGTAAAATGGAGCTATTTAAAGGGACTGTGTCGGTAACATTAAAAGGACAATGGCTCATTACCAGCCAGCTAGCAGTCGCATCTGGGTGACAATGGCGCCAAAAAAGTTAATCTCAGAGCTTTGTGATTTGACAGAACACTGTTTAGTCTAGCTTTAAGATATCCATTTTGAAGATTTTCACTGACCCAAATTCAGTAATTCCATAACATGAAAGAAACTTGAATACCCATAGATTACATTGAGGGAAACACTAATTTCCATTGATTATGCTGAAAGGAAGCTTGAATCACTGTAGATAGCATTTGTTGAAAGGATTGTATTAAAAAGAAACTTGAATTTCTATAGACTGCATTGACAAAAAAATTGGAATTTTTGTAGAATGCATTGAAAGCAAGTTTGAATTTTGATAGATTGCATTGACAGGAAACTTGAATTTCCATAGATTGTTTTAAAGGGAAATTTGGTTTTCCGTAAATTGCATTGAAATGAAACTTTAATGCCTGTAGATTGCATTGAACATGTTGAATGAAAAATTTCCATAGATTTCATTTACAGGCAAAGTGAATTTGCATTGATTGTTTTGAATGGAAACTTCTCTTCCATAGGTTGCCTTGAAAGGAAACTTGGATTGCCATGAATTGCAGTGAAAGGAAACTTAAATTGCTACAGATTGCATTGAAAGGATACTTGAATGGCCATGATTAACAATGTTAACTGTAGTGAGAATATAATGCAAAACAAACTTGAATTTCTGTAGACTTAAATAAAAAATTGATTCACAAGCATGCACAGTGTATTGTTTAATCAGAGTTTATTATTACCGCTTTCAGAAAAAGAGCAGAGAAGAAAGTCATGGAGCAGGTAGTGGGGTGGAGATTATTGAGAACCAACCATACAAGGAAGGGCCTGGGGGTAATGGACAATACACATATAAAATATACCACATTGGTAGCCATTTACCAGGTAAGATGTATTCTCTGTTTATTTGGCTATAAAATGATGTGTTCCCCCCCCCCCCCCACCTCTCTTAAATAACCCTAAATATATAAATAAGTCTTGCATAATTTGGTAAGATGTTTCTCTTCCAAAATAATCCCAAAAATCTAGATCTGTCTTACAAGACAGATCTAGATTTTGGGGATTGTTTTGGTAGGGGAAACCTCTGTCCTATAAAGGCAACACAACAAAACCAACAAAGTGGCATGTGCACCCAGCAAAGACTCAGATCAACCTCCACATCCACTCAGTCTGATCGGTGTCATTGCCGTGCACTTACATGGTAGGTAAGGGTCTAAGCTACCTCCTTTTCAGCAGCAAAGACTCTGATTAGACTTGGCAGATGCCCAGGTTGATCTGAGTCTTCCCTGGGTGCACACACCACTTTATTGGTTTTATCATGTCCCAACTCATTTTTGTTTCCGTCATCAGTGTCCACATTGTTTTGATCAAAGCTTTTTCAGCAAGGCACCATTATTGGGTGAGCTATGCTATCCTATGACAATACATGTACTAGTAAGAATGCATGTGTTCATGGTTTGAAATACTTATTCCTGATGGTAAATTACCTTGGTCAAGCACAATTAGGTGTACTACAGTTTGCCAAATTGGCAGTAAGATCAGTTTAGGGCCAGGTTTATAGTTGTCTGATATTTTGCCATGAGTTCTCTAAACAGTTGATCTTACTAATAGATGACCTTTTTGGAATGGCAAACAGCACAGACAAGCGACTTATTACATTGGGTCATAATGATATTTGACAAATTGCACAGGGTATAATCGATTCCGCCAATTTTCGCGTCCTGCAGAGACTGTACATCATATTTGGCTTCCACCGAGACTGTCTGCGAACTCTTGCTTCCTGTCGAGACTTCTGTACATGATAAATGGCTTCCTGCCAAGACTGTCCGCATGATTCTGCTTCCTGCCGAGGCTCTCGGCAGGAAGCAGAATCACACGGACAGTCTCGGCAGGAAGCTCTCGGCAGGAAGCAGAATCACGTGGACAGTCTCAGCAGGAAGCCATTTTTCGAGGACAGTAGTCTCTGCAGGAAGCAAGAGTTCGCGGACAGTCTCGGCAGAAGCCAAATATGACGGACAGTCTCTGCAGGAAGCGAAAATTGGCGGAATCGATTATACCCTGTAAATTGCCATAAGTTTGAAAATGGAGAGCCTGGTATCTGCCCTTACATTTCAGGGATGGTTTGTAAAAATAATAATGTGCATTGAAGCCAAGTATTATTCATATTTATTAAAGTAATGAATTTCCTAATGTGATATTTTTATCATTTTATAGAATTTAACAAAGGCCTGTTAGCAAACCCTGCACATAATGGTGTGTAAGCATGCCTCCATATTTTTCTGCCATTTTATGAATAAGAGCAATATTTCAGAGCTCTAGATAAGAGGGAGTATTTGGTGATAATTAGGGATAATTTTTGTTTAATCTGCATAAAAACATATGTTGTGACCCCTCATCTGAACCGTCTCGACGAGACGGTTCAGATAAGGGGTCACAACATATGGTTTCGATGAGAAATAAAAAAAATTATCCTTAGTTATCATCAAATACGCCCTCTTATCTAGAGTTCTGATATTTGTGACTTCTTGTTTGGTTTCATGGAGGATGTAGCTCTTTAAAAGTTGACCCATATTGAAAAGGGAGGCAAAAACAAAAATGGCAGAGTTGCTTCCCCCGAAAGTATTCCCTTTCGCCTTAATAGTAGACTGATAAAAATTGATATTTATTTGACTTGCAAACCCAGAAATATGTGTCAAGATGGATAGATGACTTGCGAATTTACGTCCTTTTCAACAGTATTTCAGTCATATCAGGACGACGTGAGGATGATTATGAAAGGCTGTGTGCAATGGAGTCCCGTTTATGGTAGGAAAGTTCCTTGTCTCAGGCGGGATTGGAACCCGGTCCGCTAGATTAGTAGGCCAGCGCTTAACCCACTGAGCTACCGGGGCTCCAATATGTGTTGGGAAAGGTAGTAACTCTTAAAAAGTAAATTCCTTTTGAATCTGACTTCAGTGTTTCTTTTTGTCTCCAGGCTGGTTCCGTGCCATTTTACCAAAATCTGCCTTACGAGTGGAGGAAGAGGCCTGGAACGCTTACCCCTACACAAAAACTAGATACAGGTGTCCCTTTGTTGAGAAATTTTATCTGGAAATTGAGACAAAGTACCTCAATGATGGAGGGGAGAAGGAAAATGTGTTCAGTTTATCAAACACCGAGATGAAAGATAGAATATTAGGTAAGGTTATTGTAGGACAAGACACTGAGTTATTAGTTTTACCTAAAATAAAAGCAGTCTAGTAAATTAATAGAGAAGAACTTTAGAGAAAAGAGACTTGCTTAAATTTAGGGGATAACTGTCCTGAAAATTGTCATTTGGGGAGGTAAATCATCGGTTTTATGGTCGGAAATTTCGTTTTACGGCGACGCGCGAGCGGAGCCATAAAATGCAATTTGCGACCATAAAACCGATGATTTACCTCCCCAAATGACAATTTTCAATACAGTTATCCCCATTTTAATGCACTTTTCTGTATTTTCACCTCTCATAATGTACTAGTTCGCACCCATTTCAAGCGCTGTCAGCAACGTAAAACCAAACGTCAGCCAATGAGAAGCGATGTTACTTAATGACGTCGGGTTTGCAACAGTATATCGCAGAATATACTGTCGCAAATTTTTGACGTTATCCAATCAGACGTCGCGTTATATTAGTAAGTGCATTAGAATTCGGGTTAAATGTAACAATGCATTCCATGGTGAATTGTGCACCTGGTTTGCTGAAATCACTGTAGAAAGGACAGAATGATGAAGAAAAAGTGATATTTGGATTCAGCATTGCTGAGTTTCCACTTGCAGTATAGTTGTACAGAACTGCTGGATAGCTGGAATCAGTGATCACAGACTTCGCAAATCAAATAAAGCCAAGTATCGTGCAATAGAATATGACAAGCTTTTCTTAAAGATATGGTGGTTTCAAAAACAGTATGTTTCTAGACCTCGCTAGTGTTAACTCTAGTCCGCATTTTTATAGACAAAAGAAACTTGACAGCATTTCAAGCTGTTTTTAGTACACTCTACGTTGTTGTTTTTTTCCATCATTTATACACAGGGAAGCAACTTTTGCTACTATCCTTGACATAGCCCTTTCAAAATGGGGCTACTCTTGCTCTTAAAGGAATGAATTTTCTCCTCTAGGAGCAGCCGGGCCGGGTAGCGCAATCGGTAGGGCAGCTGACTCATAAGTCAGAGGTCCCGGGTTCAAAACTCGGTCTGGCCACATACTTTCGTTTCTCCTTCCGCTGATTCCAGAAGGGCAGATGTCAGTTACTGGTGAAAGTATGTGCACTTAGTACTGGTTAACCGCTTAGGAGTTCTAAGCCTGCCCAGGAATAGTGTGGTTAGGTTAACTGACTGTCCCGACATGACCATTACTGTTGACTGTGGACGTTAAGCATCAAATCAATCAATCAATCCTCTGGGAGCAAATTATTTACTTTAAGAGTTGACCTCCATTGAGAAGGGAGGCAAAATCATAATAACAGTTGCTTCCTTGAAATGTATCTATTCATCTTAATTACCCATATTTATTTATTTTCAGACTATCTTGACATAGTTAAAGATCCGATCTCAAGTAGTGATTATAGAAAGGAAGAAGATCCCAAACTTTATCAGTCCAAAACAACGAAACGAGGGCCGTTAAACGATAACTGGCGGCAAGAATATTGTCAGGCTTATAGAGACCCAAATAATGGGAAGAAAATAATGACAGCTTACAAGCTTTGTAGAGTGGAATTTAAATATTGGGGAATGCAGAATAAAATAGAAAGATTTATACATGACATAGGTAGGTATTTTAGCTGTGATCAATCGCATATTCTGTTTCTGTTCTATTCTGTTTTAATTCTTGTAAGGGTGTTCCCCAAGTGGCTCAGCGATATGTAACCATAGTATACCATTTAGGTTTAAATGATTCCATATATATATACTGAAAGAAATAAATTTAGCAATTTTTCCAAAGGGTTGTGAAATTTTCTTAAGGGATAGTATTCCCAGGTTGTTGATCGCATGTAGTTAGTAAAAGTCAGGAGTCTTTGATTACATCAAACTTGGACGAAAAAGGTGACTAATGCACGTTTGACGTCACTTTAAATGAATTCACTCTTTGCGCGGGCTGATAAACAATTAAATAAAGAAAATTGTCAAAATGCTTTAGAAAGGTTTTAACTGGGTCCTTGAACAAGAAAACCGTAAATGGGTTTGCAAATAAAGGCATAAGAAGCCGGCATGGGGGCATGTAAGTTTGACATTAACTTGCCAAAAAATATCAACCGCCATTTTAAACATTATCAAATGACGTTTCGACACAAATCTTTTTGCGCTTCATTACTGTCAACTAGGGGAACACTGTCATGCAAAAAGATTACCACAGGTAATTCATTTGTTTAAATGCAATGACCAGAACCTTTCAGGCTTTGAATGGAGCCGTCATGTTTACGATAGGACGGAAATTGACAAAATCTGTGGATATGCAATGACCCTTATTCGCACCTATAGAAGAGAAATTTTAAGTTTAATATTGCTGATGTCAAGGGGATCTTTGATGGGTTTAAAAGCTGACGTCAGAATGATGTAACTGTTGAACCTGGTGTGGTTAAATCTGCGGGAATAGCGCCAATTTACAGCAACAAATTGCTTGAAAGTGTTCTGGTCATTTAGAAGCCACGCAATTGCAGTTTGGTTCAAGTTTTAGGAAAAAATCGTTAAAGATGAATTTTGCTCAGTCTCAATTGCTTTGTGAATGCCAATTTTGACGGCGGCATAAGCACATTTACGTTTATCATGGTAACAATCTTATAACACACAACACTGTGTCCTTGTTCACAAATGTCTACACCGCCGCAAATTGGCTCTTGTGTGAGATTTGTAAATGAAGCAGCACCTGAAAAAGATGAGTTGCATAAAAGATTTATGGCATTTTTTTGGTTGAACCCTTGGGTACAAACATTCAACCTTAATTTTTGGGTTTCTGGTACCCAAACTGATACACAGGGGAAACAATACAATTTCCCACTTTGTAAATAAGTCTGAATTATACGCTGATTTGTGAAAAGTTGCTAAATTTATTTCCCTCAGTATACATTCTAATGCTAATTTGGTGCAATTTGATTGGTCGAGAGGAAAAGAAAAATGGTTGCTGTACATTCATAAATCCCCTGATTTAGATCACATAGTAGAATACTGTGACCAAACTTTTCATGAAATTGACAGAAGAATGTTCTTTGGTATGTGTTTGAAATATGGGTCAGCTGTTAGTATTATAGATATTGCTGCAGTACCTATAATGTCAAGTCGTGAACAGGAAATACTCGGATCAACCTGCATATTCCTGCAGTCTGATAAGTATCTTCCCTTTTGGCATACACAGTCTGTGAAGTCCAAAACACTAGTATGTGAAAAACAAAGATTCTGATCCATATGAGGAAGCCCGGGTAGCTCAGTTAAGCACTGGCCTGCTGATCTAGCGGTCCCAGGTTCGAGCCCAACTGGAGGCGGGAATCTTTTCAATTGTTAACGGGATTCTATCGCACTCAGCCTTTCATTATCACTCATCCATCATCCTAATATGACTGAAATACTGTTAAAAAGGATTAAATTCACAAGTTATCCATCCGTCATCATCTGATCTATCTGCTGTTAGGCAGACTGGCTTTTGTCATGACTGCTTTAACATAGGAATCACAATCTGGCAGTGTTGTTGTTGTTGTCGTCAATGTTGTTGGAAATGTTTACTCACTGCATTTAGTTATACATGATAGCTCGAAAACCTTTTGGCAGTGACAACATCCCCTTCCATGGAATTCTTACAGTAGTGACCCTAAAATTTCGTAATGACCCTAAAATTTCAGACAGCCGAAAGTTGGACCATTCTTATTCGAAATTTCTTAGAAAGTTGATTTTATCACAGATTAATATGCTTCAAATGATGCTTAGTGAATGACAGACATTGTAGACCCTGATGAAACTGCTCCTGAAGGAGCAGTTTGATCTTGGTCTACAGTGTTTGCTCAGACCTGTCTGTCTCAATATTTAGGGTCATAACGGAACAGTATGCACATGGCATAAAGTCCTCTTTCGTGAGATGTCAGTGAAATAAATTCTGATTTTGCCTGAAGTTAAATGGATCTGCAGCAAAAGAATTAATCATGGAATAACATCTGCAGTTTAGCATGATAAATGCTCAATTGATTTCTGACATGCCCGCTAGATAAAACAAACTAACCTGTGGGCAAAGCATATTGCATTTTATGATGAATATGGCTTTCAGCCTTTGTCAAGCTGTTACAATTTATTTCCATAATTGTTTCAAATATTATGTGTGTTTGTATTTCAATTCTCATATCGACATTCCCCCCGCACCTCAGCGGAGAGAATCCATAGCTGCAGTAACTGGGCGTCGATCGGCCGTCCATTTCAAATATTATACCTTAACCATTGACTCTTATTGTCCTATCAGTTTAAGGTAAATGGGTGCAGGGAAAGCAACTCTGCCATTTTCATTTGTGCTTCCCTTATCAATTGGGGACAACTCTTTAAGGAAAGAATTTGCTTTTTATGAGCAAATTCTTTCCTGTAAGAGTAGAACCCATTTTAGAGGAGTTTTGTCATCTAGGTATTTTTTAAAGTGAACAGGAAGTCACAGAAGTTGTTTCTCTTGGTAAAAATGGCTGACAAACATTGAGGTACATGTATACCCCTTCACCTCTTGTCGTAAAGGCATATTAAAGATGCTGCAACCATATGAATGACACTGGTGATTTAACTTTTACAAAGGAGATGCAATGTAGCATTCCTGCATATTTGTTGTTGACATATGAATTAATGACTTAAAGAGTGGAAATTTAATCAGATATAAGTCATAAGAGTCTCATTACAGAGACGGCTCTAATGAGGGGTCGCAACATATGTTTTCATTGAGGAATAAGAAAAATTATCACTGGGTTAAGCACTGGCCTGCTGATCTAGCAGTCTTGGATTCAGTTCTAACTAGAACCAGAAACCTTTTTCACCGTAAATGGAGTTCCAGTGCACACAGTCTTTCATCATGGCCCTCTCAGTATCCCGAAATGACTGAAATACTGTTGAAAAGGATGTAAAATCACAGATTATCTGTCCATGCATGATTTCAGTGTGTTCTATTTGTATCCCTTGTCTCGTAATTTCAGGATTACGGAAAACTATGCTACGAGCTCATCGGCAAGCCTGGTGCTGGCAGGATGAGTATTATGGCCTTGAACTTAGTGACATTAGACGGCTAGAACACGAAACACAGCTCGCGTTACAACAGACAATGGCTGGTGCTACAGAAGAAAATCAGACTGAGTGTGATACGAAACCAACGAATAAAATTGTAGACAATGCAAATGATAATAGAGCTAGTCCTAACAAACTTATACCGAAACAAAATTCATTAGATCAGGTCCGAACATCAGAAAAAAGCCATAAAAGTTTGTCACCGTCATCTTCACGACATTCCACAAGGTCGAGGTCAACTAATAAATCGTTACAGTCAGCGCGGTCCAAAACATCAATAGGTGAGTGGTAAGGAGAGAACTGAAGATACAGTAAACCAAACATTTAACACTTAAACACAGGGTATAATCGATTCTGCTAATTTTTGCTTCCTGCAGAGACTGTACGTCATATTTGGCTTCTGCCGAGACTGTCCACGAACTCTTGCTTCCTGCCGAGACTTCTGTACATGATAAATGGCTTCCTGCAGAGACTGTCCGCGTGATTCTGCTTCCTGCCGAGAGCCTCGGCAGGAAGCAGAATCACGTGGACAGTCTCGGCAGGAAGCCATTTCTCGAGGACAGTATCCTCTGCAGGCAGCAAGAGTTCGTGGACAGTCTCGGCAGAAGCCAAATATGACGGACAGTCTCTGCAGGAAGCGAAAATTGGCGGAATCGATTATACCCTGTGTTAAAATCGCAAAAATGAAAATCGTTGAATTTTCAAACAGGGTACATCTTGATGAGATGGCTCATGATGAGCCACCTTAGCTGGATCTGCACTGCTTTGCCTTCTAGTCTTTGAATTCTCAATATCATAGCTGATGGTGCATTTTTGAAAAGTTGAAGATGTATTTTTTTTTGTCTGTTTTTTACAGCACTTTAGCAGTAACTGAATTTTAGTGATGACCAGTAGCTTCTTCACCTGTTGAATGTCTAAACGTATAACTTCAGTTTGTTTATTTACACCTTTATTAACCCATAAATGCTTCAAATTTAAACTGGTACAACAGGTAAGTAAAAAAATGTGTATGAATAAATATTGATACCATAAAAATATAATGTCTGTCTTTTGTACTGATGTCGAACAGCAGTAACCAGGGGCATAGCTAGGGGCAATTACACAGTAAGCACAATCATGTTTTATACTCATAAAGGACAATAATAGGGAGTTAAGCCGCTTAGATATTTCAAATTTTGGTGTCTGTTGGCAGTTAGTATTAAAATTATGCCCAATAACAACATTTCAGCATGAAAATACGCAAGCGTGTTTTGAAATTTTGTCAATTTCAATGCGCACCTGCGTATTTGCGTATAGGTAGCTACCCCCTTGGTAACCATAGCTGTATGTAAATTAGATATTCTAATGCACTTAGGCATATAATGCAATGTCTGATTCAATAATGTCAAAATTTTGTGACAGTATATTTTATGCTGTCAGAAAACCGATGCATACGCTTTCAGCAGCGTGAAACCAGACAGCGGCCAGTGAAAAGCAACGTTATAGGGATTTAATCATGAATAAAATTCTGGTTAAACCACCCAAATGTAACCACTTGTATGTATTACCACAGCATTTATATCACCATTGCCAGAAATGCAATCTTAAGCATGAAATCTTTCATAATGTGCAAGGTCTGCTCTGATAAATGTGGTATAGAATACATATAAGGTCAAGTCGGGTAACTTCGGACAGCGGGTAGATTTGGACATACCATTGCAAACAGTGAAAATCCAGATGAGATGGCTCATAATGAGCCGTCTCATCAGGATTTTTATTGTTTGCCCAGTTAAGTTTGTTTTAATTCCAAACAACTGACATATAAAGAAAACAATGTCACTGTCCAAATTTACCCGCTGTCCGAATTTACCTGACTTTACCCTACCAAGGTTTGTCCACCTGTAGAGGAGATAATCCGCTTGCCAAAGCTCATGGATTATCTCATACAGGCAGACAAACCATGGTATAACTGTTGTGTATCATGTGTTTGTAGATTCTAGTCAGATATCCGACTGGAGATTCCAGAGTTTAGAACAGCTACAAGAGTCAAGTTCAGATGAAGACGATGAATTCTTTGACGCTCAGGGTAAATATGAAATATAATTGGTGTTTTATTTCATGATCATTACCATATTTATTTGGGTATAAGTTAGACGGGGGTGGGGAGGGGTATGGGGGTCCTCCCAAAAACAGTCCAAAATCTAGATCCATCTTATAAGATGGATCTACAGAGCTCTAGATAAGAGGGAGTATTTGGGGATAATTAGAGATAATTTTTGTTTAAACTGCATAAAAACATATGTTGTGACCCCTCATCTGAACCGTCTCGTCGAGACGGTTCAGATGAGGGGTCACAACATATGGTTTCGATGAGAAATAAAAAAAAATATCCTTAATTATCATCAAATACACCCTCTTATCTAGAGCTCTGGATCTAGATTTTGGGATTGTTTTGGAAGGGAAAACCTCATCTTAAAGCAGAATTTAGCAGAATTCCACGTCACAAGAGTCATTTATATATTTGGAATCTTTTTGAGAAGGAAGCCTCTATCTTATAACCAAATGAACACAGTATACTCCCAGTATGTTTCCTTAAACTGTTTATGGAATGGTCTATACAAGCTATGAGCTTTCGACCAAATCCTTTTCATGAAAATTGTACTTTGAATGTACCATACATGTATGTAGATAATTGAATAAAATATTGTTTAAACCAAACTGTTTATGGAAAATTATCCCTTTTACCCCTTCTTATATGGGGTGCTGGCCGGTATATCAGAGTCAGCCGACAGATTTCTTGTTCTTAATCCTTAGAACTATGTAGTATGAGGGTCCTGATAAAAGACATTAATCAGAAAATATCTTGGAATCATCCCAAAAATGTACTTTTATCTTGAACCCTCTGTAGCCACAAGTGTGTGTTGTCTTTCTTTTCTTGTAAGAATTTTACTTCTTTACAAAAGTTGATTTTCCCATGTGTTGTCTCTACTCAGTTCTGCATTTTGTTTCTGTATTTCCCAAATATTGTATGCTTTGTGTTTTACTGTAATGACCCTAAACATTCGGACTGACAGGTTGGAGCAGATATTGTAGACACAGATCATGCAGTTTGATCAAGCTGTACAATGTTTTCCATTCACTGAGCATCATTTGAATGCATTCAGTGTGTAAAATCCACTTTCTAAGAATTTTCAAACAATAATTGTCAAACAGTGTCCAAAATTTTCGGGTCATTACGGTAGTACTTCGATAGACAAGGGATGGGCATTCAGGTGAATACGTAGACTTCCATGTTTTTCAACCATTTTTTCAAAGGGAAACAACTTTTATGACTTCCTGTTGGCTTCTTTCCATAATGGGAGCAACTCTTAAAAGAAAGAATTTGCTACCAGGGTAGCGAACAGCCCCCCATTGAGAAGGGAGGTTGAAAAGAAAGAGGTAGAGTTATTTACCCTAAAAGTACACTTATTCATCTGAAGGACTCAACACATTTGCAGACAGCAAAGTCTGAAGCCAGTAAGACTTTCAGTCTTGCCAAGGCTTTTATTGTTCTGTAGCTTTCTCTGTGTCCCTGCATTGTGTGTGCAAATAGTCCCTACATTGCAAATGCAAATAGTCTCTACATTGTGTGTGCAAATGGTCTATACATAGTGTATGTAAATAACAGAGGCTGAGACCAGACTTAGAGATATGCAGGCTTGTCTGAGTTCTTTCAGGCTGCGCCGGGCCTTGTAGCGCAATCCGTAGGGCACCTGACTAATAAGTCAGAGGTCCTGGGTTCGATACCCGGTCTGGCCACATACTTTGGTTTCTCCTTCCGCTGATTCAAGAAGGGCAGTTGTCAGTTACTGGCCAAAGTATGTGCACTTAGTACTGGTTAACCGCTTAGGAGGCCTGCCCAGGAATAGTGTGGTTAGGTTAACTGACCGTCCCGACATGACCATAGTTGTTTTACCGTGGACGTAAAGCAACAAATCAATCAATCAATCTTTCAGGCTGCATCTGTGCTTGTGACCCTTGTGCACATCTCAGCTTGTCTCTGTCTTCCTTTTGTGTTCTTTCTTTACTGGGGATAGTGATACAGACTTGGAAACGCAGATTGCCTGATAAGGTGGGGTTTTGAGGATATTTCTAAGATTACTTTTCTTATTTCTCAATGAAAAACCTATGTTGGTACCCCTCATTAGAACTACCTCGGTGAGAGTTCTAAGGAGGGGTAACAGCATGTTGTTATGGAGAAATTTGAAATTATCTCAAAATAATTCCTGTTACCCCTTCTTATCTGGAGCACTGGAAATGTTCACAGTGACTTCCGAATACTTGAATTTTTGAGGAACTGGGGCCGTATTTATAAAACGACTTAAGTCGTTGCTATGCTGTTGCTAAGGCTAATTTTCTATAAAGGAGATTCCCTACAACCATGAAATTGGCTCTGGGGGAACAGTCTTTTCAGACTGTTCCTCCAGAGCAAATTTCATAGTTGTAGGGAATCTCCTTCAAAGAAATTTAGCCTTAGCAACAGCATAGCAACGACTTAAGTCGTTTTATGAATACGGCCCCTGATTTTCTTTAATATACAGTTCTGAAATTTATGGATACGACTAAGATTTTGTGTAAATGTTGTAAGTCTTTTGAATATTAATGACCTTTTAACAATGCTAGCAGATGAGGGCAAATTACCAATGGATTTAGAAGCATGAAACTTTATCCTAAATAACATGCATTTCTAGGGAATTACTTATCAGATCAAGTTTATATTTTGCATGAAAAAGGATTCTGCCGGTAAAATGATACTGCATATTCAATGAAGGGACAGGACAGATTTGAATAATTTTTATTTGCTCCCATTAAAATTTTTCAGACATACCTATTAATATAGTAGTATCAGGTGTTAAGGTCAATGACTATAATTGCAAATTGCAAGAAAAGCAACTTTTTATTCTCAGCCTTGGCTTTAGATAACTCATTCAAAGCTCTAGATAAGAGGAGTATTTGATGATAATTGATTGATAATTTTTTTTATTTCTCATTTAAACCATATATTGTGACCCCTCATCTGAACCGTCTCGTCGAGGCAGTTCAGATGAGGGGTCAGAACATATGCTTTTATGCTGAATTAACAAAAATTATCCCTAATTATCACCAAATACTCCCTCTTATCTAGGGCTCTGTCATTATAAAATGTTGATATACTTACCTGGAGTGGGTACAGGTTGTAGGACTGAAAACTAGTGTGTTTTCTTGCGGGTACAGTGGAAAGGATTAGTAATTAATTGCATTTCTGTGCTTTACGGTACTTTTGATGCACCAGTCATTTGCAACATCAGCTACCCCAGGGACAGTGAATAGCGAGGACTTTGACTTTGACTTTCCTCTCTGCAGAGTCCCGGTAGATGCCCAGCATAGTGTAGATAATTGAGCCGCTACACGACGAAACCAACAATGTGGTTGTGTGCCCAGCGCAGACTCAGATCTGCCTGAGCATCTGTTCAGTTTGATCAGACTCTTCGTTAAGAGCTCAAATGGTAGCTATGGGTCTAAGCTACCTCTATGCGGACAGCAAAGACTCTGACCAGACTGGGCGGATGCCCAGGCTGATCTGAGTCTGTGCTGGGCGCACAACCACTTTGTTGGTTTTGTCGTGTCGTGGCTCAATTGTCTTATCAAATTCCTATTGAAAGACCCCCATCCCTGGGGATCATGTTCAACAATTGGGTTTGCTATCAGTGTCTTAGTTGTTTTGACAGCCAGTCTAAAGGCCCGTTCATGGACGCCTTTTTTGCCGGGCCGGGTAGCGCAATCAGTAGGGCACCTGACTCGTAAGTCAGAGGTCCTGGGTTCGAATCCTGGTCTGGCCACATACTTTCGTTTCTCCTTCCGCTGATTCAAGAAGGGCAGATGTCAGTTACTGGCGAAAGTATGTGCACTTAGTACTGGTTAACCGCTTAGGAGGTCTAAGCCTGCCCAGGAATAGTGTGGTTAGGTTAACTGACCGTCTCGACATGACCATAGCTGTTTACCGTGGACGTAAAGCAATAAATCAATCAATCAATCCTCGGGCCTAGGGTAGCTAGGGTTGCATATGACGGGTGCATAATGCTTAAAGTCCCAAAAATGAAAATAGTTGAAGTTGTAAACAGCATAGAACCAGGTGAGACCGCTCATAAATAGCCATCTCTTCTGCATCTACACTGTTTGAGCTCTTATCTTTAACTTCTCAGTTTGATATAGCTCAGGGTTCGAGGTTATAAAACTTGAGAATAATCTCAATTTCAATGTAAAGCACACTGATTGGCTGCTTCCGAGCATGTGCTCGGAAGCAGCCAATCAGTGTGCTTTATTTTGAGTTTGAGAATGTACTCAAGTTTTATAACCTATAACCCTGGTGAAACAGTTTTTGAAATTTTACAGACGTAAAGTTTGTCTTACGCATTTTGGGGGCTTTAAGGGTTAATTTAATATGGTGTCAGTTTTCATACAAGTGCTCATTAAGCATGATTTGCATCAGAATTTCCAGGTGCTAATTACGCTCAGGTGGAGAGTGGTAGGTAACGAGTGGGCATTTTGTGTTGGACTAATCAAAGGCCTTGAGCACATATTTGAGCCGCGACACGAGAAAACCAAAAAAGGGCTTGTGCGCCCAGCGTACAGTCAGCTCAGCCTGGGCATCTGCACAGTCATATCAGACCCTTCGCTGAGCGCTTAAAGGGTAGCTTAGGGTCTAAGCTACCTCCATGCGGACAGCAAAGACTCTGATCAGTCTGGGTGGATGCCCAGGCAGATCTGAGTCTGTGGTGGATGCACAACCACTTTGTTGGTTTTCTTGTGTCGCGGCTCATTTGTTATTAATACCGTATTTAGAATAATAACAAAGATATTCATAGCAGAAAAAGAAAAGCCATATTTTTATTTAGTTTTGAAATTTCTTAGAATATTCTTTAATTTTTTTAGAATATTGTTTAATGTGGAGCTGTATGGTACACTACCATGTTTTTCCACCATTTTTACAAAGGGAAACAACTTTTGAAGAAAAAAAAATCCAAAAAGGGCCTTCTCTTAAAGGAAAGAATTTTCTCCTAGAAAGCAAATTCTTTCCTTCAAGATTTGGCCCTATTGAATATAAAGGCAAAATTAAAAATGACAGAGTTGCTTCCCATGAAAATGTCTCCAGTCAGGTTATAATCAACTAAAATGTGGCATTTCTTTTTTTGTTATGTATATGTGCTTGTATGAAAAAAAAGTATATGTACTTGTGAAACAATAACAAACCATGCTGTCCTGGGGTTGTCACAGTGTGTCTTTCCGTTGGTGTGTTTCATTCATGTGATAACCTCGTCAGAATTATATGATGGCAGATAGAGTTTATCACCCTTTACCAATATAGTGCATCGTGCAAAGTGATGCGATTGGTTTGCACTAGACAACTGAGGCTACAGTAAATTTCTTAGAATATTCTTTAATTTTTTTAGAATATTGTTTAATGTGGAGCTGTATGGTACACTACCATGTTTTTCCACCATTTTTACAAAGGGAAACAACTTTTGAAGAAAAAAAAATCCAAAAAGGGCCTTCTCTTAAAGGAAAGAATTTTCTCCTAGAAAGCAAATTCTTTCCTTCAAGATTTGGCCCTATTGAATATAAAGGCAAAATTAAAAATGACAGAGTTGCTTCCCATGAAAATGTCTCCAGTCAGGTTATAATCAACTAAAATGTGGCATTTCTTTTTTTGTTATGTATATGTGCTTGTATGAAAAAAAAGTATATGTACTTGTGAAACAATAACAAACCATGCTGTTCTGGGGTTGTCACAGTGTGTCTTTCCGTTGGTGTGTTTCATTCATGTGATAACCTCGTCAGAATTATATGATGGCAGATAGAGTTTATCACCCTTTACCAATATAGTGCATCGTGCAAAGTGATGCGATTGGTTTGCACTAGACAACTGAGGCTACAGTAAACATTCTAGGTATTAGAGCTGATAAATCTGTGCAAACAGTGTAGACCCTGATCTAGGAGCAGTCTGATCAGGGTCTACACTGTTTGCCATTCCATCTGCATCTTTTGGAAGCATTACTGGATTGTAAAACCAAACTTTTCTATTTTTAGAACAAAAACGATAATTATTTTTGGTGTCCCTATTTTTAGAATATTTACAGTAATACAGTAAAGCCATTAAAAAGAAGCCTGGGTCTGCAGTTGCTAGTTTAGAAATTCACCATGCTTTCATCTGGGATTACAGTCGAGGGGGGCTGAGGTTTAGTAGGCCATGCTTACAGCCATTTCTAGTTGCATTAATTGCAGGAGATTCTGCAAAACGCATGTATATCTGTCAAACATCAAACAACAAACCCCTGATTTTGGTAATGGACATGTCCAAATTGCTATAGGTGTAAATGGGTTAAAAGTTCTTTTACTCAAAGTTCATTACCGTAATGACCCTAAATATTTGGACGGACAGGTCTGAGCAAACATTGTTGACCCAGATCAAACTGCCCCTGAAGGAGCAGTTTGATCAGGGTCTACAATGTTTGCCATTCTCTAAGCATCATTTGGATGCGTTAATGTGTGTAAAATCCATGTTTCTAAGAATTTTCAAACAATCATAGTCCATTTTCAGGGGCGTAGCTAGGGGCAATTACACAGTACGCACAATCATGTTTTATACTCATTAAGGGCAATAATAGGGGGTTAAGCCGCAAAGATATTACAAATTTTCGTGTCTGTTGGCAGTTAGTATTAAAATTATGCCCAATTAACAACATTTCAGCATGCAAATACGCAGGTGTATATTGAAATTTTGTCAATTTGACAAAATTTCAATACGCACCTGCGTATTTGCGTATAGGTAGCTACGCCCTTGATTTTGGGTATTTCAGAGCAAGCAGTTTAGACACTGCTTCTTTATAGCTCTTTAGGAGCAGTCTGAACAGAGTCTAGACTGGTTGCCATTTAGCCACCAGAGCCCATTTGTTTAAAACTAGGAGCCACTGTAGTATAGCGGATAAAACGCTGGACTACCAATCCAGGGGCTGAAAGATTGATCTCTCGCTTTTCATAGTGTACACAGGTCTTTTCTTTTTCGACCTCAAGTAATCTTTCAGTCTGCCTAAGATGGAAGGTTTCTCGTGTCCAGATGGTGCCAATTAGGTGACAATGAATTATTAAGGTTCTCCCCCTGCGTTATCTGCTCTTAAACAATAACTGATTCGTTATCCATGTTTGGATAATTAAGTAACCTGGATGAAAAAATCAGTTTTGGTATCCGTCAACTCCACAAGAATCTAAAGTTAAATTTCATTTTCTTCACAAAATTTTAATAGAAATCGACTCTATAGTCGCTTTTTTTCAGTGTGAATGATTTATGTCTGGGAGCAACAAATATGGGCTTTCGTCCAATACCTCTGCGTCGCATAATTATCTACTACCTGTGGTGAGGTGCAAGAACAGGAGCACTGGACTGACAGATTTTATAACAGACACATATATAAGTAATTTCACAGAACGAAATGGAAACATTTTTGCTAAGACTTGACTTGTGAAGGCGGTGTACAGTCTTTCGGATGAAACTTTAAACCGAGGGCCCATCTCTGTACGACCTAGTTGTTGGTGGGACCTTACACCTGCTTTCACTCACTCACTCACTCACTCAGTTGCTTAAAACTGGTACTGTAAGTTAAAGAAATGTTTCGTTTTAAAACGCTTTGTAGGCAAAAAAATGCAATTTTTAACAAAAATGTGAGGAGCTTTTGCAATGCAAAACTCCTTATTTTGTCTGCAAAAAATATATTCCTGACAAAATGCTTTGTTTTGAACAACAGTTACTAGTCCTAGCTTAATAAAACATTTCCTTTTAGATATGTGAAGAAAAAGGGGGTGAGGTGGGGGTAGGGGGATGGTAATGCTTTTGTTTTATAGCCAGGTGAATATGATATGTTAAAAGGATTAAAGTGTCCCAAAAGATTCATTTATGATGTAATTCCTGTGATACAGCCCACACAGAGGTCTGCAAAGCCTAAGTGCATAAAAGTGATTTGGACTTACAGTAATGACCCTGAATATTCGGACAGTCAGGACTGAGCTAACATTGTAGACTCAGATCAAACTGCTCCTTCAGCAAACATTGTAGACCCAGATCAAACTGCTCCTGGAGGAGCAGTTTGATAAGGGTCTACAGTGTTTGCCATTCACCAAGCATCATTTGGATGCATTAGCCTGTGTAAAATCCACTTTCTAAGAATTTTCGAACAATAAGTGTCTGAGTTTCGGTTGTCCGAAATTTTAGGGTCTTTACGGTACAGTAGTTGCTGTATCCAGAAATTTCTGTCTGAAGAGTGTCTTCTTCAAAAAATAAATCTTGGAGAAAATTAATCTTTCAAAATGTTGAATTTGGATGCCGAATTTAAAGGTTAATTTGATTCTAGTACTGTGTTTGTGGAGAACTGAAAAAGCAAATGTAATAGAAAATACAGAACATACAGAAAGGTTTGCGCTCAAAGTGACTCAAACAAAGTGACTGTGTTAACTCTTTAAGCAACAAAAAGCAGACGACAAAAATTAAGTCTGAAGAATTTCAAAAAATGCCATATCCGAGATATTTCATAATGAAAATTCAAAGACTGTAGGGCAAACAGCTTAAATCCTGATGAGGCGGCTCATTATGAGCCTCCTCATCAGGATCTACACTGTTTGCAAATTCTGCTATGGTCGTCCCTGGGGCTTAAAGTGTTAAATAGGGCTAAGCATAAAACTTAGATGTTATCCATTAAAGAACAAAGATTATTAGCACAGTTGATTTTATGTGCAATGGCAGACTTCATGAATCTTTGACTGATGTCTTTGTTACATTAATGTTGCATTGAACAACTAAGGCTTGGATCTTTGCCTGCACTATTTGCACTAGTACTTTTTCTCTGAATACCCATGAAAATTCTAGATTTTGGGACACCATAAATAGTACCATATTTGTCCTAAAATTGGAACAGTTTGGTTTTACAGTGCAGTAATGTGTCCAAAACATGCAAATGGGATGGCAAATAGTGTAAACCCTGATCAGACTGCACCTTAAGGAGCAGTCTGATCTGGGTTTGCACTATTTGCTCAGACCTAACTGTCCTAATATATAAAGTTTTTACGGTAATTTAGATGAATATGATACTTATTGCTTTACTTAGATTATTCAAGGGCATTATATTCAGTTACTTAGATTTTTCAAGGGCATTATATTCAGTTACTTAGATTATTCAAGGGCATTATATTCAGTGTTTTAAATAATCCATATTAGTATTCTTACATAATATTCTTCTATATATACTATCTGTTGCATTATGTTGCAATGTATATTCATTTAGTTGCCTATTTTGTCATTATGTTATACCTTTGTTATAATGCCTTGTATTCCGTTGCCTAATTTTGTCATTATATTACCAAATATTTTACCTATGTTGCATTATTGTATAATTCTGTTGCATTTTCACATTTACTCTAAATATTCAGACATATTAGTAATATATCTAAAGAATTATTCCATCTTTAAATTTTTGCAAGTTCATTTGTTCTTTTTAGGTGCATGGGTACTTTTTCAGGGGAAGCAACTCAACCATTTTCTCTTTATTTCCTTCCTTCTCAATGGGGTCAATTCTTAAAGGAAAAGAATTTGCTCCTCTATGAGTAAATTCAGAGAAGTAAATTCTCATGTGGAAGCAAATTCTTTCCTTTCTGAGTTGAGTCCTTGTTACAAGGGCTACATCTTTCACAGAAGCAAACAGGAAAATCACAATAATTGCTCCCCTTTATAAAAATGATGCCAAAAAAAAAAAAGAAAGAAAAACATGTAGGTGAACCCACACACCACAAAACTGAAAGCAAAAAAAAATATTAATAGTGCTGATTTTGACGACTTTTTTTTTTTGGGGGGGGGTCATACAGCTCCCTTGGAGCGGTCTGATCCTTGAAAAGGAGTCTGGTGTAGGTCTGCAATGTCAAATTTGCTGAAAATTTTGTCTGAAAATTAGAGTAAATGTGATATGTTTTACCGTTGTTTGCTTGGTTGTTGTTCTGTAGGTCTTGGAGATTTGGATGTTTTTATTTCTGACTTTGAAACCTCAGACTCTGAATCTGATTATGCATGTAAGTATTTTGGACTTTGTTATTTGTTTTCAAGACTCCTTTAATTTTATGCACCACAGTTGTAGTTGTTAAGTGTCAGTTAGAGTATATATGATGATATATATCTTATTTTTTCTAATAAATGCCCCAGGTGTGTTGCAGGTGTGTTGCAGTTTACAAGTCCAATAGAGACATTTGAGACAAAATTTTGTCAGGAAATAAATTTTTATGGTCTAATGCCAATTTTGGCAGAAATTGGCAATTTTTTTCTCAGAAAAAAATTGAGGCGGGCATTTATTAGAGTAGGAAGTTTTACATAGGAAATATGGTATTTTGTTTACATGGGACTCAGCTATTCAGGCTTTTTCTTTTTGCTAAGGCAATCTTTTGGATCACTGTAAGAAAACTTTTTAAGCTCAGTGTGTACACTGTCAGTGGCAGTTAATGTATTTACTGTTTGACTCCTCCTCCAATGGGATCCTCTCTTAGTAGAAAGAATTTGCTCCCATATAGTTTATAGTCTGTGTAGGAGAGATAATCCACTTACTAAAGGCTGTGGATTATCTCCTTGTGCTGGTTGATAAACCATTGTATATAACTGTTACACGGAATATTTGTCTATAAGTCCAAAATATTTCTTCACTGTTCATCTTCATCAGTCACATGACTGTATGTGGCGTAATTAATATCAAATATTGTCTGGCATCAAGAGTTTTAGTCAATGTGTAAGATGTATTCAAATGTGGAGACTGGTTCACAGTCTTGCTTGTATATTTCAGGGGAAGGTGTACCAGTCCGTTCTTGCTCTATGGAGACGCTCACAGTATCAAATGATGAATTTGCAGATGCTAGATCAGTCTTGTCCTCAGAATCAGGTACAGTGTTTTACCCCTTAAAGCTTAAAGTGCCAAAAATGAAAATAATTGAATTTGCAAACAAGGTAGATCCAGATGAGGCGGCTCATTATGAGCCTCCTCATCTGGGTCTACAATGTTTGCCCTGCAGTCTATATTCTCAATTTGATATGGCATATTTATGAAATATTTAGTGAAATTTTGCAGATGTAAATTTTTGTTGTCTGCTTATTTTCATGCTTTAAAGGCATCAATGAATTGTAGCATTACCAGGGGAAGTAATTCTTGCCAAGAACAATTTCTCTTCCATTTCTTTGAGGAATTTTCAGACTCTCCCTTGAGAAGCAGATGCTGTTATAGTTTGAAAGGGTTTCATCGTCCTTAGAAGCAAGCAGGAAGTCACAAAAGTTGTTTCCCTCTGTGAAACGGTGGGGAAAAACATGCAGATGACTGTGCCTATCCACCTTAAATGCATCAGACTGCCGTAGATTCCTTAAGCTGGCCATAATTAGGAGGCAGTATTTGAATTCTTTATATAACAGTAATTACGGATGTTTGTCCTTTATACCAAATTCAAATGGGCTTAGGAATATAACGCGAAGTCTGATTGGATCACATGAAAAATTTGTGACTGTATATTCTGTGTCACAGACCTGACAGCATTATAAAACGTCTGGAAATGTTTGGATTTGCCTCGCTGAAAGCGCTTTCTTTGGATGCAAATTAGTACACTTTTAGCAGTGAAAATATGTAAAAGTGAATTAGAATGGGGATAACTGTATTGAAAAATGTCATTTGGGGAGGTAAATCATCTATTTTATGGTCACAAATTGCGCTTTGCGGCTCTGCTGGTGCGTCGCCATAAAACGAAATTTCAAACCATAAAACCGACGATTTGCCTCCCTAAATGACAAATCCCCTAAAACGAGCAAAGAAAACAACAGCAAACCACACTACACACAATAACTGTTTGCTCAGACCTTTTCTGTCCCCTTGATAATAAGACATGTTTGGTTTCTTTTCAGAATTGCATGGTGGGAGAAGGCTTGAGAAGTTGTGTCAGAAGTACAGTTTAGAGACAGGAATACATGAGAAGCAGGCCCCTCCTGCCCCCATCTGTAAAACCAACACCCTCTTTCTCATTATCCATGGAGGTAAGCTGTCAAGGTCAGAGCTGTTGAGCCTCATGGCTCAGTGGTTAGATTGTCTGGCTGCGAACATGGCTTAAACCATTTGTCATGCAGGGAAGCAAGTGGAGGAATAGGAAAGCATACCAGTACACTTAAAGTGCAGTCTGGTCAGGGAGTGCACTGTTTGATTTTCAGTCAGTGGGTTTTTGACAGGACATAACACATCTGTCAAAATTTGAAGTAGTGCCTACACAGTTACCTTTTATTCCTTGTGAGATGGAGGTCTGAAAAGATGGATCTACTGGGCTCTCTAGATAAGAGGGGTATTTGATGATAATTGAGGGATAATTTTTTTTGTTTCTCATCGAAACCATATGTTGTGACCCCTCATCTGAACCATCTCGTCGAGACGGTTCAGATGAGGGGTCATAACATACATTTGTATGCAGAATAAACAAAAATTATCCCTAATTATCACTAAATACTCCCTCTTAGCTAAAGCTCTGGATCTAGATGTTGGGATTCTTCGGAACAAAAACATCCATCTTATAGCAGAATGTCTTATCAGTGAGTTAGATATTTGGGTCTCATTCTATTTGGGGTCATTTTAGAAAGGAGGAGAACCCCATTTTATAGCCGAATAAATATGGTAACTGCAGGATAAGGATTTGAGGAGACTTGATGCACGGCCATGTTTATCTGCCAATTTATAAAGGGAGACAACTGGGGCTTAGTATTGGCATTGCTGTAAGAAAAAAAAACATAAATAAGGGGTCTGTTCTTAGGGGAAAGGATTTGATCCCATGGAGCAAGTTCTTTCCTTCAAGAGTAGGAGCGTAGATAGGTCAGTTGCCCTGGCCTGCTGATTTAGCAGTTCCAGGGTTGAGTCAGGCTGGTTGCGAAAATCTTTTCAACCAAAATCACTCACAGCCTTTTATTATCACCCTCTCATTGTCTTGATATGACTGATGTACCTTTGAAAAAGATGTAAATATGCAAGTCATTCATCCATCCATCCTTTAAAAATAGTGACCCCCACTGAGAAGGGAAGATAGAAATAAAATGTCAGAGTTGCTTTTCTTGAAAGGATGATTGTTCAGCTTAAAGTTTCTCTGTGCACAGTAACGAGCCGCAACATTACAAAAACAACAAAGTGGCACATGTGCCCAGCAAAGACTTAGATCAGCCTGGGAATCTGCCCAGTCTGATCAGAGTCTTCCCTGTGCATTTATAGGGTAGGTAAGAATTTAAGCTACATCCATGCCTGACTCTGTTCAGATTGGATGGATGCCCAGGCTGATCTGAGTCTTTGCTGAGCACACATGAAACTCTGTTTTTATTGTCATGACGCGGCTATTATAGTGTTGATCAGACATAGTTTTTTTTTTGAGTTATTACGCTGATAGATTGTGTCTGTTCCATTTTGAATGATATTGCTAAATTTGCAGTTTCATTCAGTCATTTGTGCTATGTCATTCTGTGGAAGAAAATTTAAATGTTATTACATATTTTTTTCATTCAAACAAATAATTATTTAGAGAAAGATACATGTAATTGAACTGTGGCTAAGAAAAGGTACATTAAGTTTGTACAGCAGGAAATACTCTGGACAGTCAGCCTTTAATACTTAATGCGCCAAAATGAAAATAGTTGAATTTGCAAACAGTGAAGATCTAGATGAGACAGCTCATAATGAACCACCTCAACTGGATCTACACTGTTTGCCCTTTTGTCTTAGAATTCCCCCTCTAATATAGCTTGGATAGAATGCGTTTTTAAATTTTGTTAGATGTAAATTTTATCTTATTAATTATCTCCTACTTTCTGTGCTGTTAACTAAGGATTAATTTCATAAAGTTTGATTAGGATGTTTACAGTGCATACTGACAACCTCTGCTTCATGAGAAAACTTAACCCTTAAAGCGCCAAAATTAAAATTGTTGACTTGGCAAACAGTGTATATCCAGATGAGGTGGCTCATAATGAGCCACCTCATCTGAATATACACTGTTTGCCCTATAGTGTTGGAAATCTCAATATGATATCACTTGGATGAGACATTTTTTGAAATTCTGCAGACGTAAATTTTGGTTGTCTGCTTTTTGGCGCATTCAGAACAAAACCTGAATGGGGGTATACACTCTGACATCCACTTTTTTGCTTCACAGCACAAAGGAGCGGCTGTAGCGTAGTGGATAACACTCCATACTACCAATCCAGGGGTCGCAAGATCGATCCCCCGCTTCTCCGGTCTTTCAGATGAGACTTTAAACCGAGGTCTCGTCTCCATATGACCTCCTTGTTGGTGGGACGTTAAACCCGAGTTCACTCACTCATTCACTCACTTCACAGCACAATTTATCTCAGTATTAATGGGTAAACTTGTAAACCACAGTAAGGTATTAATATTTCAAGTATGAAATTGCAGAGCATAAGATATCATTTACTAGTAATAACAAGACAGTTAATTGATTAGAATTTTATTGCGCAGTTTCACATGCCTGACTTTCGTCCTTGACACCTGTCTTGTAGTCTGAAGGCTTGAATTGAAAATAAAATGAATAAAAAACTAAAATTAAAAATAAAATGAATTGAAATCTAAAATTGAAAATAGGTAAAAATAGTTGTTAAATGTTTTTCGTACAATTTGCTTAGTCTGTTGTAACCCTTCTGTTGGCCTAAATCATTTAGTTTAGTAAAGATAGCTGAGTTGCCACCTATTTGGGAAAGAGCTGCTGACTTGGCTTATCACTTGTAATTTATTGTTTGTTGGGATGTCTTTGTCAATCTTTCCCTTTGATGTTGGGGATAGGGTTTGGGATCTGATTCAGTCGGTTCCTGAAGTGTAATTACTCTTTAAATTTGTCATACTTTTACCTCCCTTGCCAGTAAACATAAACTTTAGCTGCAGTATTTCAAAATGTGCAAAGTCTACACTGATGAAGGTGCTGTATAATAGTTATACTATGGCTTGCCTGACTGTTCGAGAGATAATCCAGTTGGTTTTAAGTTTATGAAAGCACTGCCTTTGGGTGAAAAGAAGTACACTTTGTAATCTCTAATGCACATTTTGGCAGTTTCACCTTGAAGGTGAAACTGCCAAAATGTGCATTAGAATGGGGATAACTGTATTGAAAAGTGTCATGTGGGAGGTAAATTGTCGGTTTTGTGGTCGCAGATTTCTTTTTAGCTCGCCTGTACGAATGTACAGGAAGAGCTATTGCCCTACCCCTGGCGTCAGCGGCGTTAGCAAAATGTTAAAGGTATACATTAAACTTTTTTAGGTGATGGGCAAGGCGCTGTCAAGTGAGCTATGCTGTCCTGCTGACAGGTCTCGTTATAACTCCACTGACATGTAGCTGTAAATCTGGACCATAAACCAGTGATTTACTTCCTCGTATGACAATTTTGAGTACCCCCTAATTTATTGCAAAAATATATTTTGTATAATTACAGGACATTGACCATATGCATCTGAGAGTGTAATAAAGCCATGCATGAAAAACAATATAAATCAAGTAGTGAATTAAATAAGCAAATAACTTTGTAACATCCATAAAAATGTTGCGTTTTCTAATTGTGAAATCCAGACGTTTTAGTGCAAAATTTGCTAATAAAATGCAACTTTATTGTCATATGATAAATAGAAGCTTGCATTTGTGCTCCTGTTTTATTGGATTTATTTAACTCATTGTGGAAAACCGATAAGACACTTGGCATAGCCTTGCATCTTATCTTTTTCCCCAACTCATGTAATAAACTCAAAAATACATGAACACTCATGTAAGATCCTACATATCTGCCAGATTTGCATTCTACTTTACAGGTAGTTTGTTAGATTCATCAGCAGAATACTTCAACACATCAAAGAGAAGTGACTATGCCCAAATAAAGAAGACATTTGAAACGGTGATAAAAGAACATTACCCATCAGCCAAAGGCCATACAGCATTTAGATTGGTTCCCTGCCCACAGATTTGTTCGGAGACTTTGAACGTGCTGTCAAGGTAACTGTAACCATGTATGATACTTTGTTTCAAAGATAAGACAAGCCTTGCAGTTTGGTAAAAATTTAAAGAATTTGGGCACTTAAAATAATTACTTTATTCGTCTCAAAAATGTTTAATATGCCTTGATGCCGGGGGATTTAAAATTTCTGTCAACGTTCAATATGAAAAAGTCTAGGTTTGAGGTTATAAAACATGAGAATAATCTCAAACTCAACATAAAGCACACTGATTGGCTGCTTCCAAGCTAGCACACTGATTGGCTGCTTCCGAGCATGTGCTCGGAAGCAGCCAATCAGTATGCGTTATTTTGAGTTTGAGAATGTACTCAAGTTTTATAACCTCTGGACCTGTTACAAATACCAAAGTTCTTGCAGTTTCAGTCTGTATAATCTTTTAATTGGGATATTTTTCCGTTACTATGGAACCTGCCACCATGGCATGCGTATCTGGGTTTGCCATGTGTTAATACCACATAGCATTATGATCCAAATTAGTGGGATGAAAGTGCCTGAACAAAATATAAAATATATTGACACTTATGTTGTCCCCAGTTAGCATATAGACATGATGTCTTATGAAAGTTTAATACTCTGATGGGTTTAAATTTTGGGACACCATTAACTTTCTATTTGTCCCAAATGAAAAATTAATGTTTTTAAGGGATCCCAAGATTTAAGCACATGTTTCTAAAGTTGCACCATGCAAATTTACACCTTGATGGCACAGGGCCTAAGATTTACATCTGTTGAGGTCCACCTTAGAGTAATCCAGTTGAAAAAGTTTCAGTTGTCATGCTGTTTCTGTTTCATTTTGTATGATGTTAGAATGTATTTATTCTTTCTTTACTGGTAAATTATTGCTAATTAACACATACATTGTCAGGTAGATGGGAATATTAACCCATTGCATTCTTGGTATTTTTTGTCGTCTGCTGAAATTGTCGTCTGCATCAAAAACCAAGAATATTTTTACAATATTGGTCTAACTAACTCCTGTAGAAATGATGTCTAGGCAGCAAACAGTTTGGATCTCAGATCAGGCCCTACGTTTGTGGGGCCTGATCTGGATCCAAACTTTTTGCCCAGGTACCCTAAAAGGGGTATCCCGAATGGAATGGGTTATCTGGCTTCATCATTGTGAATTCATATTTTGTGATGTGATTCCCATCATTGTGTGGTAGTCAGCAACAAAATACATACAACTTACTATGTCAGAGCCCTAGATAAAAGGGAGTATTTTGTGATAATAAGGGATAATTTTTGTTAATTCTGGATAAAAACATATGTTGTGACCCCTCATCTGAACCGTCTCTACGAGACGGTTCAGATGAGGGGTCACAACATATGGTTTCAATGAGAAATAAAGAAAATTATCCCTCAATTATCATCAAATACCCCTCTTATCTAGAGCTCTGCTATGTATTATTTTCCAGTTTGAGCCCATATGGCTTTGATGCCTTGACCCCAGGAAGCACAGAGAGTAACCTCCCTTGGAGTCAGGAGTTTGTTCCCCTGGGTGCTGTCGCCTTGTTCTCAACATGTAGCCCAGAGTATCAGGACAATGTTAACACGGTGGTCGCAAAAGCCAATCTTGTCTACATGGATTTTTTGAAGTCTGATGAGGGGAAAGGATTTAATGGACAGGTTTGTGCTTTAGTAACGCGCTACTGGAGAGGTGCTGTGGTTGAGTGGTTAGAGGCACTTGGCTGTGGTGCAGAAAGTCACAGGTGTGAACACCCAATGGGCCAGCCACCAATTGAAAAACTCTCTTCATCCCAGTGGTTAATGGGTACCTTTTCGAATCAGGGAAAGGTGAAGGCAGTGAAAGGAGAGGGATGGCCTGTGTCTTGCATATTATTCTGTGCCCAGGATACAGTGGGCCTCTAAAAGCCACTGCCACTTTGGCCACTTTGGCCACTAGACTGCAGGAGACCTTTAACTTTTGTAGACCTACTGCTAGTCTGATATTGATCTCTTATCTAATTTAGAAGAAAAAATATTAAGATATATGGGTACAAGTCCATATTTTCCAGTAATTGTTGCAAAAGGGAACGACTTTCAAGACTTCTTGTTTGCTTCCCTGGACAGTTGAACCCTTCAGAAAGGGGTCAACTGTCAAAGGAAAAAGTTTGCTCCAGTGAGAACAAACTGTTTTCTGTAATTTTTGAGTTGATCCCCTTTGAGAAGGGAGATAAAAATTAGAAAAGCAGAGTAGTTGCCCTTTAAAGTGAAGTCATTCAACTTCAGGTAGATTTTTTTTGTTGTAGATTTGTATACTGGCTGATGCAACTGGCTCAATACTAACCTATGATGCCCTATGTAGATCAAAGTCTGGACTCACACGCCAAGGGAGTGGGTACAGCAGTCACAACAGTTTAAATGAGGAACCAGCACCAGACCCGGTAACCAGCAGCACCAAGACATTGTGCCAAAGTGACTCAAATTTAACACAGTCTAGTACATGCTCATATGAAACAGTGACAGAGGATGATGTAAAACTAAGCAAAGTGGACAGAGTTGATAGTGTCACACAGGAAGCTGTATTGCGACATCCCGAAAATTCACATAGACAGGATTCAATTAGATTACATGTAACACATTCTGTGGAAGGTTACGAAAGACGAACTAGTACAGGAAGTGAATATGAGAGATTGAAATTTGAATTTGATGTTGTGGACTTTTTCATGCTCGGATCACCATTAGGTTTAGTTCTCGCTTATCGAAGGCTGTATGCTGGAGATGACAAAATGGGTAGGTGTAATCAGTGTTCCAGATAAAAAGGGGTACTGGGGATAATTTAGGGATAAATTCCTGTATATCACAATGAAAACATATGATGGGACCCCTCTTTACAACTGTGTTCCCGAGACGGTGTAATGAGGGGTCACAACATATGTTTTCATACTGTCTGACTGAGACAGTTCTCATGAGAGGTCACAAGGTAATTATGTTTTTGTTGTGAAATAAGAAAAATTACTTCAGAATTATCCTTCAAACCCACCTAATCTTTAGCTCTGTGTAAACTTGTAGACCTTGAGGATAAAAAAGTAAATCTGCAATGCAAAGCAAAATGAAATCCATAGGAAAAATGTTTCATTCCTTATCAAAAAGTTGCCATTATATACAACCAAGAATAGATAATATTTCACAACATTTTAATAGTTTGTGTGTATACATGTATTTTGATGAAAAGTGACCATGCTCTTATCCCCATCTTCCACTACTCATTCTCATAAATCTATTTTTAGGGGATAACTGTACTGAAAATTGTCATTTGGGGTGGTAAATAGGCAGTTGTATATAAGGTCTCAAATTTTATTTTACAACAATGCATCAGTGGCAACCTGAAACACAATTTCAGCTACCATGAAAATGACAATTTACCTCTCCAAATAAAATTTTTCAACACTTTTTCACATTTTCCACTTTCAAACTTTACTTTTTCCACCCAAAACAACTGCTTTCTGCAATGAAAAAATAAAAAAAAAACATCCGCGATTGAGAATCAAGGTTTTACAATGATGTTGGGTTTCCAATGGTATATCACAGGATGTACTGTTGCTAATTTTTCACATTATCCAATCTGACATCGCTTTATATTCCTGAGTGCATTAGAATCTTGGATTGATGCGGCTTGTTTTACTTGAAATTAAATTTGTCAGCATCAGCAGTGTAAACTTTTGTCAAGTTTTCAGTTCTTGTGATCGTGCACTGACAGGCTGGGTGACACAAAAAAACTAACAAATTGGCATGTGCATCCAGGGACGACTCAGGTCAGCTTGGACATCTGCCCAGTGTGATCAAAGTCTTCACTGTGTTGGCATGGAGGTAGCTTAGATCCCTTAACTACCCTTTAAGCACATAGCAAAGACTCTGATCAGACTGGGCAGATGCCCAGGCTGATCTGGGTCTTCGCTGGGTGCACATGCCACTTTGTTGGTCTTGTCTTGTCAGGGCTCATGTCAGGGCTCATGTATCTTTCTCATTTTAGCATCCCCTGTGAGGCCAGAATGTCAACAGATGTACAATATGTTCCATGCTAGTGACCCCACTGCCTTGAGAATTGAACCCCTTGTCAACTATATGTTCAAACAGATTCCTCCAATCAAGATAGCTCGCTATAACAGGTTTCCTATGGGTGATGGGGAATCCTTACACCTAGGTAATATTGACTGTCTTCTGATGTCACAATGAGAATTTGAAGAGAATGTAGCCTTTACATGTATGGATACAAAGATGATGATGGTTGGCTTGCGATTTTACGTCCTTTTCAATCATATTTCAGTCATATCAGAACGATGGGAGGGTGACAATGAAATGCTGTGTGTAAAGGAACTCTGTATATGATTGAATAGATTCCCGCCTCCAGCGGGTCTCGAACCTGAGACCGCTAGTTCAGTAGGCCGACACTTAACCCATTGAGTTACCCTGGCTCCATAGATACAAAAAAAGAACACTCTGAAATTTTTTGTAACCTTTTATGAAGGGAGTCATCAGCGTAAAAAATAATCAAATCAGTTTCATAGAATCAGTTTTCGTAGGAAGCTACACTTAAAGGAAAGAATTTGTAACCTTCTGGGAGCAAATTCTTTCCATTAAGAGTAGGCCTTTCCAGAAGGGGGCAAATCTGTTCAGATCCAGTGGTTAGATAAGAAGGGGTGACAAGGATAATTTAAGGATAGTTTTTCACGTTTCTACATAAAAATAAACGTTGTGACTTCTCATTAGAAATGTCTCAAGGAGACTTTCTAATGAGGGGTTGTAACTTTCGTTTTTGTTGAGAAATAATAAAAATTGTCTAAGAATTATCCACGAAACCCATCTTACCAGGGGCCGTATTCATAAAGCCACTTAAGTTGTTGCTATGTGGTTGCTAAGGCTAAATATCTATAAAGGAGATTCCCTACAACTATGAAATTTGGTCTGGAGGAACAGTCTTACAAAGACTGTTCCTCCTGACAAAATTCCATAGTTGTAGGGAATCTCCTTCAAAGAAATTTAGCCTTAGCAACAGCATAGCAACCACTTAAGTGGTTTTATGAATACGGCCCCTGGAGCTCTGCAGATCCATGAGCTCCTTCGCAGTTGTATCCGATCATCTTGAGGACAGAATTGTTCTTTTTTTAGACTTATGTCAAAATTGGAAAAAATAAAAAAGTATATGTTTTCCAAGATAAGTTTTAAGCCTTATAAATGAAAACAAACAGGTAAAGCAAAAAATAGAAAAGAAACAAAATCTTCTAAGTTTTATCAGGAGAGTTCTTGAGATATTTTAACAAAAGTTGATAAATTAATCGTAGCTTTTTGACATACTTTGAAGATACATATAGTGTTAGGGCTAGAAATATATCTACATGTTCTTAAAAACTTAAACTTTAGTCTCCCATATTTGTAATTTATGGATGAGCCCATATTTATGCCTAGATAACCCTGTAGAGGACTTCAGTTCTTCGTCCACCAAATTCCAAAATTGTCGACAGCCCAGTCATGGTATGAATTTTTTTCTGGTATAAAAGAGTGGGCTGAAAGCTTTGGTTTTGGATTTGGAAAATTAGTGTAGTCTCTATTGAAGTAGAAGTAATAGCTAGGTATCATTCATTGCAGAGCTCCAGATAAAACGGAGTATTTGATGATAATTAAGGATAATCTTTCTTATTTCTCATTCAAACCATATGTTGTAACCCCTCTTCTGAACTGTCTCATCGAGACGGTTCAGATGAGGGGTCACAACCTATGTTTTTATGCAGAACTAACAAAAATTATCCCTAATTATCACCAAATACTCCCTCTTATCTAGAGCTTCGATTGCAGTGTTCCAGCTGAGATGGAGTAACAGGGATAATTATGGTTAATATATATATTTCTCCCTAAAAACATATGTTGTGACCCCACATTAGAACCGTCTCATCGTGATGGTTCTAAAGAGGGGTCACAATATTATTTCTATGAGAAATAAAAAAAATTATCTCAGAATTATGTACAAAATCTCATCTTATCTGCAGCTTTGTATGGGCAATTGGTAAGGGGTGGGGGTTCTGAGTAATTTTTGAGATAATTTCTGACCATACTACAAAACAAATACATTGCTAGGAGCAAATGCTTTCCTGGAAGAGAAGGCCTCATTTTTTAAGAGTTTGCTCTCCAGGAAAGCAAACAGGAAGTCTTAAAAGTTGTTTCCCTTTGTAAAAATGGTTAAAAAACATTGAAGTGTACTCTTCCACCTTAAAGATGGTGGATGATTGTATGCATGCACTTCAAGGCCCAGTTGTTCAAAATGTTAGCTCAATGAAAACGTTATTGAAGGGTTTGTTAAGTCTTCTAGTATAGTTCTAATATTTTTCAGAGCTCTAGATAAGAGGGCGTATTTGATGATAATTAAGGATAATTTTTTTTATTTCTCATCGAAACCATATGTTGTGACCCCTCATCTGAACCGTCTCGTCGAGACGGTTCAGATGAGGGGTCACAACATATGTTTTTATGCAGATTTAACAAAAATTATCCCTAATTATCACCAAATACTCCCTCTCATCTAGAGCTCTGTTTTTGCTGAAAAAATGAGAGGAGCTTTTGCACTGCTAAAGCTCGTCTCATTTTTTTTGTCAAAAAATGGCAGTGTTTTTCCATACAGTAGGTTTGAAAATGTAATGTCACATTACTTTAACGTGCTTAAGTATTGGGAAACCTAAAATTGACGTCTTAATTAATTTAACGTTACCTAACAACATTATTGGTTTTGAACAACTTGGCCCAGATGTATGGATACTCCTTAAAGGAAGATTACTCAGCCTTTGAAATATTTCCAACAATTTTCATGGTGGGATACTTTTCAAGGAAAAAATGATCTTGCTAGAGAACAAATCATTTCCTGAAGAGTAACCGCTCTTGCAGAAGGGATTCACATATTTAGGGGATAACTGTACTCAAAATTGTCATTTGGGGAGGTAAATCATCGTTTTTATGGTCGGAAATTTCGTTTTACGGCGACCTGTTTCCGCTTCCTTATTGAATAATACTGATGTTTAAATAGTTGGCACAATAGTATTTATTCTGACATATAACATATTGAAAGCCATATAATGATGCTGCAATTGGGTAAATGTGATAAGCCACTTTTATCAATGCTTCGTAGTAACTAAAAAAACACATTCTAATCGGGAACTGAGACTCGGGAACCGGGAACTAGTTCTTGTTCCTTATTAGTATATCTATCATCATTGTTTGAAAACGACAAATCGGCAACAAGGAACCAGTTCCCGGTTCCTTATTGCATAAATAATCTATTTTTGAAATAACGCATGATATTAGGCATTATGTGATGTTGCTACCAAGTAAATGTAATGCTTTAATACAATGAATTCAACTTTGTAAGTAACAAACGAAAGCCTAATAAAATCGGGAACTGGGAATCGGGAATCGGGAACCTGGAACTAGGATCTAGTTCCCTGTTCCTTATTTGGAAAGAAATCATCAATATGAGAGAACTGCAAAAAGGCAACAAGGAAACAATTTCCGGTTGCTTATGAACAATACTAATTATTTAATATTTGGCATATTAATACTTGTTCTGACATATAACATGTTGTAAGGCGTATAATGGTGTTGCAATCGAGTAAATGTGAAAAGTCACTTCTAATCAATGCTTTTTTTTTTAACTAAGAAAAAAATCTAATCGGGAACTGAGAATCGGGAACCGGGAACTAGTTCTTGTTCCTTATTGGTATATCCATCATCATTGTTTGAAAACGACAAATCGGCAACAAGGAACCAGTTCCCGGTTCCTTATTGAACAAAAAGCGGTTTAAACCAAGTTGCATAAATAATCTATTTTTGAAATAACGCATGATATTAGGCATTAGATGATGTTGCTACCAAGTAAATGTAATGCTTTAATACAATGAATTCAACTTTGTAAGTAACAAACGAAAGCCTAATATAATCGCGAACTGAGAATCGGGAATCGGGAACCGGGAACCGGGAACTAGTTCCTTGTTCCTTATTTCAAAAAAACAAACAAAGAACACATTGATCTGAAAGAACTGCAAAAGAGGACCAAGGTTACAGTTCGAAAGCACAATGTAATCGGGAACTGGACATCGGGAATAGGAAACCGGGAACCGGGAACTAGTTCCTTGTTCCTTATTTGGAAAAAAAAACACATCGATCTGAAAGAACTGCAAAAGAAGAAAAAGAAAACAGTTCCTTATGAACAATACTTATTATTATTTAGTTGGCGCAGCGATATGTATTCTGACATATAACATGTTGTATAAGGCATTAAATGATGTTGCAATCGGGTATATGTGAAAAAGTCATTTGTTCTTATAAATTCTTCTTTGTAACTAAAAGAAAATGCAAATTCTAATCGGGAACTGAGAATCGGGAACCAGGAACTAGTTGCCTGTTGCTGATTTGTATATCCATCACCATTGTTTGAAAACGGCCAATCGGGAACAAGGAACCAGTTCCCGGTTCCTTATAGAACAAAAAGCGGTTTAAATGAAGTTGCATGAATAATTGTTTTTTGACATATTACATATTATTTGGCATACGATAGTTTTGCCACAGACTAAATGTAATGCTTTAATACAATGAATTCAACTTTGTAAGTAACAAACGAAAGCCTAATATAATCGGGAATCGGGAACCGGGAACCGGGATCTAGTTCCTTGTTCCTTATTTGGAAAGAAATCATCAATATGAGAGAACTGCAAAAAGGCAACAAGGAAACAATTTCCGGTTGCTTATGAACAATACTAATTATTTAATATTTGGCATATTAATACTTGTTCTGACATATAACATGCTGTAAGGCGTATAATGGTGTTGCAATCGAGTAAATGTGAAAAGTCACTTCTAATCAATGCTTTTTTTTTAACTAAGAAAAAAATCTAATCGGGAACTGAGAATCGGGAACCGGGAACTAGTTCTTGTTCCTTATTGGTATATCCATCATCATTGTTTGAAAACGACAAATCGGCAACAAGGAACCAGTTCCCGGTTCCTTATTGAACAAAAAGCGGTTTAAACCAAGTTGCATAAATAATCTATTTTTGAAAAAACGCATGATATTAGGCATTAGATGATGTTGCTACCAAGTAAATGTAATGCTTTAATACAATGAATTCAACTTTGTAAGTAACAAACGAAAGCCTAATATAATCGCGAACTGAGAATCGGGAATCGGGAACCGGGAACTAGTTCCTTGTTCCTTATTTGAAAAAAAAACAACAAAGAACACATTGATCTGAAAGAACTGCAAAAGAGGACCAAGGAAACAGTTCGAAAGCACACTGTAATCGGGAACTGGACATCGGGAATAGGAAACCGGGAACCGGGAACTAGTTCCTTGTTCCTTATTTGGAAAAAAAAAACACATCGATCTGAAAGAACTGCAAAAGAAGAACAAGAAAACAGTTCCTTATGAACAATACTGATTATTATTTAGTTGGCGCAGCGATATGTATTCTGACATATAACATGCTGTATAAGGCATTAAATGATGTTGCAATCGGGTATATGTGAAAAAGTCATTTGTTCTTATAAATTCTTCTTTGTAACTAAAAGAAAATGCAAATTCTAATCGGGAACTGAGAATCGGGAACCGGGAACTAGTTCTTGTTCCTTATTGGTATATCCATCATCATTGTTTGAAAACGACAAATCGGCAACAAGGAACCAGTTCCCGGTTCCTTATTGAACAAAAAGCGGTTTAAACCAAGTTGCATAAATAATCTATTTATGAAAAAACGCATGATATTAGGCATTAGATGATGTTGCTACCAAGTAAATGTAATGCTTTAATACAATGAATTCAACTTTGTAAGTAACAAACGAAAGCCTAATATAATCGGGAACTGAGAATCGGGAATCGGGAACCGGGAACTAGTTCCTTGTTCCTTTTTTGAAAAAAAAACAACAAAGAACACATTGATCTGAAAGAACTGCAAAAGAGGACCAAGGAAACAGTTCGAAAGCACACTGTAATCGGGAACTGGACATCGGGAATAGGAAACCGGGAACCGGGAACTAGTTCCTTGTTCCTTATTTGGAAAAAAAAACACATCGATCTGAAAGAACTGCAAAAGAAGAACAAGAAAACAGTTCCTTATGAACAATACTGATTATTATTTAGTTGGCGCAGCGATATGTATTCTGACATATAACATGTTGTATAAGGCATTAAATGATGTTGCAATCGGGTATATGTGAAAAAGTCATTTGTTCTTATAAATTCTTCTTTGTAACTAAAAGAAAATGCAAATTCTAATCGGGAACTGAGAATCGGGAACCGGGAACTAGTTCTTGTTCCTTATTGGTATATCCATCATCATTGTTTGAAAACGACAAATCGGCAACAAGGAACCAGTTCCCGGTTCCTTATTGAACAAAAAGCGGTTTAAACCAAGTTGCATAAATAATCTATTTATGAAAAAACGCATGATATTAGGCATTAGATGATGTTGCTACCAAGTAAATGTAATGCTTTAATACAATGAATTCAACTTTGTAAGTAACAAACGAAAGCCTAATATAATCGGGAACTGAGAATCGGGAATCGGGAACCGGGAACTAGTTCCTTGTTCCTTATTTGAAAAAAAAACAACAAACAACACATTGATCTGAAAGAACTGCAAAAGAGGACCAAGGAAACAGTTCGAAAGCACAATGTAATCGGGAACTGGACATCGGGAATAGGAAACCGGGAACCGGGAACTAGTTCCTTGTTCCTTATTTGGAAAAAAAACACATCGATCTGAAAGAACTGCAAAAGAAGAACAAGAAAACAGTTCCTTATGAACAATACTGATTATTATTTAGTTGGGGCTGCGACAGACTAAATGTGATGCTTTTATTACAATTAATTCAATTTTGTAAGCAAGAAATGAAAGTACAAAATAATGGGGAACTGGGAATCGGGAACCGGGAACCGGGATCTAGTTCCTTGTTCCTTATTTGGAGAGAAATCATCAATATGAGAGAACTGCAAAAAGGCAACAAGAAAACAATTTCCGGTTGCTTATGAACAATACTAATTATTTAAAATTTGGCATATTAATATTTGTTCTGACATATAACATGTTGTAAGGCGTATAATGGTGTTGCAATCGAGTAAATGTTAAAAGTCACTTCTTATCAATGCTTTTTTGTAACTAAGAAAAAAATCTAATTGGGAACTGAGAATCGGGAACCAGTTCTTGTTCCTTATTTGTATATCCATCATCATTGTTTAAAAACGACAAATCGGCAACAAGGAACCAGTTCCCGGTTCTTTATTGAACAAAAAGCGGTTTAAACCAAGTTGCATAAATAATCTATTTTTGAAATAACGCATGATATTAGGCATTAGATGATGTTGCTACCAAGTAAATGTAATGCTTTAATACAATGAATTCAACTTTGTAAGTAACAAACGAAAGCCTAATATAATCGGGAACTGGAAATCGGGAACCGGGAACCGGGAACTAGTTCCTTGTTCCTTATTTGAAAAAAAAAAACAAAAAAAAAAACAACACATTGATCTGAAAGAATTGCAAAAGGGGACCAAGGAAACAGTTCGAAAGCACAATGTAATCGGGAACTGGACATCGGGAATAGGAAACCGGGAAATAGTTCCTTGTTCCTTATTTGGAAAAAAACACATCGAACTGAAAGAACTGCAAAAGAGGAACAAGGAAACAGTTCCTTATGAGCAATACTGATTATTATTTAGTTGGCGCAGCGATATGTATTCTGACATATAACATGTTGTATAAGGCATTAAATGATGTTGCAATCGGGTATATGTGAAAAGTCATTTGTTCTTATAAATGCTTCTTTGTAACTAAAAGAAAATACAAATTCTAATCGGGAACTGAGAATCGGGAACCGGGAACTAGTTGCCTGTTCCTGATTTGTATATCCATCACCATTGTTTGAAAACGGCCAAGCGGCAACAAGGAACCAGTTCCCGGTTCCCTATAGAACAAAAAGCGGTTTAAATACAGTTGCGTGAATAATTGTTTTTGACATATTACATATTATTTGGCATAAGATAGTTTTGCCACAGACTAAATGTGATGCTTTTATTACAATTAATTCAATATTGTAAGTAAGAAATGAAAGTACAAAATAATCGGGAACAAGGAATCGGGAACCGGGAACCGGGATCTAGTTCCTTGTTCCTTATTTGGAGAGAAATCATCAATATTAGAGAACTGCAAAAAGGCAACAAGGAAACAATTTCCGGTTGCTTATGAACAATACTAATTATTTAATATTTGGCATATTAATACTTGTTCTGACATATAACATGTTGTAAGGCGTATAATGGTGTTGCAATCGAGTAAATGTGAAAAGCCACTTCTTATCAATGCTTTTTTTTAACTAAGAAAAAAATCTAATCGGGAACTGAGAATCGGGAACCGGGAACTAGTTCTTGTTCCTTATTAGTATATCCATCATCATTGTTTGAAAACGACAAATCGGCAACAAGGAACCAGTTCCCGGTTCCTTATTGAACAAAAAGCGGTTTAAACCAAGTTGCATAAATAATCTGTTTTGGAAATAACGCATGATATTAGGCATTAGATGATGTTGCTACCAAGTAAATGTAATGCTTTAATACAATGAATTCAACTTTGTAAGTAACAAACGAAAGCCTGATATAATCGGGAACTGGGAATCGGGAATTGGGAACCGGGAACTAGTTCCTTGTTCCTTATTTGGAAAAAAAACACATAGATCTGAAAGAACTGCAAAAGAGAAACAAGGAAACAGTTTCTTATGAACAATACTGATTATTATATAGTTGGCGCAGCGAGAAATCGGGAACCGGGAACCAGGAACCGGGAATTAGGAACCGGGAACCTGGAATCGGGAATCAGGAACAGGGAACCAGGAACCGGGAACTTGGAACCGGGAATTAGAAACCAGGAACCGCGAACCTGGAATCAGGAAGCGGAACCAGGAACCCGGAAACCGGGAACAAGGACCGGGAACCAGGAACGGGAACCGGGAACCGGGAACTGGGAACCGGGAACAAGGAACGGGAACCAGGAACGGGAACCAGGAACCGGGAACCAGGAACTGGGAACCAGGAACCGGGAAACAGGAACCGGGAACCAGGAACCAGGAACCGGGAACCAGGAACAGGGAACGTACTTAACGGTCATCTCTTTTAGTAGTGTAAGGGATTCATGATCATTTAGTTTAATAAAGATCTCTATCAGTTACTTTACCTGTTTCCTGGAAAATGGGCTTTGTTTTTCCCTAGTAGAACTTTTTGAAATACTAGAACTATAGGATAAAAGCCGACGAAAAAAATTAAAACACTGTTACGTTGTTACATAAGATCATGTTCAAATACAGTCAATTCCAATATTTCATAGTTAAATTTCATCACAAACTACTGTTATCTCAAAGTAAATTTTCTGGTCCCAGAAAATTTACTTTGAGATAGCAGTAGTTTGGGATATCCAGAGTTGAAATGTAACTAAAAATAGGTAATATTTCCAAACTATATCCTTCGATATTAGAGGGAACTTTGAGATGTCAGTGTTCAAGATATCGAGAGCTGACTGAATATTGCATCTTGTCAAATATAGCATACGTATAATACTAAAAACTCTATGAACCTTATATAACATTGTGACGAAATATAATCTTTATAACTGCATGAGTATATAAAGTACTTTTTAACTGATGTACACATCGATGTAAGGTATAATATGGTATATCTTTAAACCTTGCTTTCTGGTAAATAAATATGTAGATGAGCAAAGAAAAATAACTCTGAATCCGTAAACTCTCCAGCAGGCACACAACGTTGAATCAATATTGAATCAACCTTGATTCAACATCATTACGTTGAATCAAGGTTGATTCAGTGTTGATTCAACGTTATGTGCGCAGTGGGATATCTGTTGCTCTTATTTGTAAATAACCATGTATATGTATTATTATTGAAATATTACTTCGGAATATGTTTGCCTAAATATTTGATCATGTCAATGCCATATAGGTGATAGAAGTATGTTCAGACAAGCCTACTGTAATAGTCTGGCTGTAAGATGGGGCTTTGCCCATTCCAGAAAGACCCAAAAATATCTAAACCAGTTTGTAAATCTGCAATAAGATGTTATAGTATTTCTTCCCAAAATATTATGCAGGGTAATCTGTGCATATATAACCTGTGTATGCATAAGCCAGGTTTACCATAATAAATTGGCTATTAGGTTGGGATTGCCCATCTAGAAAGATCCTTTTAATATTTGAGCCACGACACAAGAAAACCAACAATGTGGTTGTGCACCCAGCACAGACTCAGATCAGCCTGGGCATCCGCCCAGTATGATCAGAGTCTTTGCTGTCTGCATGGAGGTAGCTTAGATCCTCAGCTACGATTTGAGCACTTAACGAAGAGTCTGATTAAACTGGGCGGATGTCCAGGCTGATCTGAGTGTGTGCTGGGCACACTAGCACATTGTTGGTTTTCTCGTGTTGGGGCTCATTTTAATAAATTATGTGTAATTCTGATATAAGATTGAGTTTTCCCCTCCAAAACAAAATTTAGATCTATTTTGTAAGATGACTCTAGATTTTAGGGGGTTTTGAGAGGGGAAACCTGTCTTATAGCAGAAAAAAATACCATATTCACACTGCAGCTTATTTTATACAAAAGTTCAGTGTCAAACGTGAGTAGCCTACTGTACTTTCCTGACTAACTCATTTTTCAACACGTTTTCTAATTACATGTATTTGTGAGATTTAACTGTTTGGTGTGAAAGGGCTGGTATGGTTACCCAGGTACTCAAGTTCGGTTCGGGTAGACCAATTACCCGGGTACAAATTTACTACCGGTTACCTGGAGCTTAGTATTAACTCTTTCACTACCAAAAAGCAGACGACAAAATTTACGTCTGCAAAAATTAAAAAAATGCCTTGTCCAAGACTTTTTTTTATTGAGAATTCAAAGACTAGAGGGCAAACAGTGTAGATCTAGATGAGGCGGCTCATTATGAGCCGCATCATCTAGATCTACACTGTTTGCAAATTTTGCTAATTGCGTCACTGGGGCTTAAAGAGTTAACAAACGTATGAATATTCAATTTTAATAGAATTCCAGCAAATACAGCAAAGCTGAGTGTGACTGTTTTGGTTAACTTGCAGTCATATATTGCAAAACCAGTTTGCATATTATAACTAGGAGATTGCTACATTTTTGTTCTGTTGCCATGCACACGTGTGCAAATAACAAATACCTTAAGTATTATTTGATCTAAACATATATTTTCTAAGTGTGGATATGCTCAAAATGCTTTTGTGATGGGTACATGGGTAATTGCGGGTAATAGCATCTCGGGTACTCGGGTACAAAATCTCTACATGTCCCAGCCCTGTGGTGTGAGATGTGTCCTTTAAGGGTGAGATAAGCATAAATTTATGGGGGATTATAGATTTATAGCTTACCTTTTCATTTTCTAGTGGAGACCATATGCCACTATGTTCACTTGTTTTCCGAACAATTTCACTCGGCTGGTACCACGCCAAACCTGCTTCTCAGTCTTCAGCGCCAGGCTAGCGTAACAAGCACGTGTAGTCAACTCTCTGGCCTATCGTCCCCGGATAGTGCTTTTTCCAGCATAGTCAACAGTAGGCTGTTTATAAACTTCTGTTCACAACCGTGTGTCTGTATGTTTATAGTCAGACTTCCAGAGCTCCAGAGAAGCCTGAGCATTATTGTCTTGACTTGGCCCCGAGGTTATAAAACTTGAGTACATTCTCAAACTCAAAGCAAAGCACACTGATTGGCTGCTTCAGAGCACATGCTCGGAAGCAGCCAATCAGTGTGCTTTATTTTGAGTTCGAGACTATTCCCAAGTTTTGTAACCTCAAACCTTGAGTTGAGAAGGGAGGCAATAAAAAATTGACAAAGTTGTTTCCCCTGAAAGCATTACTTTTCTGGAGCTCTGTTTTATAATCAGTTGCTTAACATATATAGTCAGCCCTTGTTTCACGGTTTGGTTTGTACTTCCTTCCCATAGTGCTTTAGTCTATCCTGCGTAATATGTGAGTAAACTGTCACTGTGGTGATTTCAGTCCTTTTGTAATCTCAGTATGATATGTTTTTGTTACAGTGCAGTCTTGTAATTTCTTTACTATTATGCCTGATTTTAAGTTAAGTTAGAAATAATTTTCATTTTGCTGAAGTGGATGTCAGTTGTTTGCATGCAAACTTATTGTAACATAATTGAACCGCAACACGACAAAACCAACAGTATGGTTGTGCGCCCAGCGCAGACTCAGATCAGCCTGGGCATCCGCCCAGTCTGATCAGAGCCTTCGCTGTCCACATGGAGGTAGCTTAGACCCTTAGCTACCCTTTTGAGCATTAAACGAAGAGTCTGATCAAACTTGGCGGATGCCCAGGCTGAGCCGAGTCTGCGCTGGGTACACAACCACTTTGTTGGTTTTCTCGTGTCATGGCTCATATTTCTTCTAATAAGGGCAATGTCATGTTGCAATTTACAGGTTCTACAAGCGGCATTTCTAAGACCAAAAAACAGTCAGTAAATAGCAAATTTCAGTGGTATAAATCCAGAGCAAAATAGGTTGCTGCCGCAATTTGGCCAGTTTTGTCACAGTAAAAGTGATGGATGGATGATGACTTGAGATTTTTAGGGGTCGCAAGATGCATGATCGATCCCCCGCTTTTCTGGTCTTGTCTTTCGGATGAGAATTTAAACCCAGGTCCCGTCTCCGTATGACCTAGCTGTTGATGGGATGTAAAACCCAAGTTCACTCAATCACTTGAGATTTGGGGCCCTTTCTAAAGTATTTCAGTCATATTCAGCCAATGGAGGGGCATTGATGAAATTGGGTGTGCAATAGAATCTTGTTTACAGTTGAAAAGATTTCCATTCAAGTGGAAATCAAACCGTGACTGCTTGCAGACCAGGGGCCGTATTCATAAAGCCACTTAAGTCGTTGCTATGCGGTTGCTAAGGCTAAATATCTATAAAGGAGATTCCCTACAACTATGAAATTTGGTCTGGAGGAACAGTCTTACAAAGACTGTTCCTCCAGACCAAATTTCATAGTTGTAGGGAATCTCCTTCAAAGAAATTTAGCCTTAGAAACAGCATAGCAACCACTTAAGTCATTTTATGAATATGGCCCCAGGCCCCAGTTCTTAACACTTAGCTACCAGGGCTTCTACAGAAAAAGTGAGTGGGGGGTGGGGGGGGGGGCATTTATTAGAAGTTTATGGTATGCCAGAAATGTCTGAGTGACTATTTTGCATGCTTCAGGAAACTGCTAGTCTGGATGTGGTGATGGACACTTTTTTGTTGTGCATGTGTACATGCAGGTTTGCAGAACTTAGAGTTTTTTTAGCCACCGCTTATGAAGCTATGCATGTGACTTGGGATTTTTTATCAAGGTATTTTAGGTGGATCAAGTTATAGCCCTTGCTGCACTGCAAGTCCTGCCACATGTTTGATTGAAATTCTACATAATGTTTGCTTGTTGGTACAATTTTGCATTTTCACATGTCATATTTGCAATAAAGTTTGAAAGTTTTTGCATTTTTTACAATTTTGAACCGCTTGAGCTCATTAGAGAGCTATTTTTGGGGATTCTGACCATGGTTAGGCTCTGCTATATTTGATATTGACAGGGCAATTCCCAGTTTTTTAAAATAAGTATTCACATTAAAATAAACCCAAAACTATTCATGACATATTAGTTGGCTGAATTGTCCTAAATGCATTGGTTGAAAAATAAGCATGCCCATTTCCATTTCTGCTTTCATCAGGCTAGTATTAACAGAGTTACGGTCCTTGTTTTGGTACTAGGTATTCTAACTTATTTTTGCTTTTCTGTAAGGGCCTGGAGTGTTGATCATGTACTTAACATTTTGCAAATTTATTAAATAAAAATGTGCCGGGCACAGTCCGTAGGGCACCATATTTATACGTCAGAGGTCCTGGGTTCGATACCTGGTCTGGCCACATACTTTCGTTTCTCCTGCCGCTGATTCAAGAGGTGCAGTTGTCAGTTACTGGCAAAAATATGTGCACTTAGTACTGGTGAACTGCTTAGGAGGTCAAAGCCTGTCCAGGAATAGTGTGGTCAGGTTAACTGACTGTCCCGACATGACCATAGCTGTTTACCCTGGACGTAAAGCAACAAATCAGTCAATTGAATAAAATAACTTCATGGGAAGCCAATTTTCAGTATATGTATTTGGTTATGCTTCTTTTACCATTTGCCAGGTTCTGCAATGCCTGTATTTCGTTCGTTTTCTGTTTTGGCACTCTACATATGAGCCATGTCATGTGACTTTCAGCAATTTGGCAGTTTTGTCATGTGATATTCAGATTGTCTTAGTCATGTAAACAGGGTTATCAGAGACCTCACTGTTGGCTCTGTGGCTTGGGTCACTTCCATAGATGGCTGGTGTGACAAGCAAAGGCTCTGATTAGACTGCACTTATGTGCAGTCTGATCAGAGCTTTTGCTTGTCACCAATGATACATTGTTGGAAAGAATAAGGGACATAACAGACCACGGACAAAACGGACCACGGACAAAACGGACCACATTCAGGACGAAACGGACCACGTGCAGGACAAAACGGACCACGTTTAAGGGCAAAACGGACCACGTTCAGACCTTCCGTTAACCTTGAGAAAACATTATTTCATTTTAGTTTCAAAACTAATAGAACATTTTGCATGCTTAAAAGATAAAAAAAATATTACCCCTTTGTCAACGTATTAAATTTAAATACATAGTTGTGACAATCAAAGGTAGGTTGAGATCATGAACAGTAGTTCAAATAATTTTGACCATTTAAACATTGTCTGTGGTAATTATATACTCTTTCGTCTTTTAATTGGCACCAATTAATGGTCTGGTTTGTCTTCTAGCGTGGTGTGTCTGGTCCTGAAACGTGGTCCATTGTGTCCCTAAACGTGGTCCGTTTTGTCCTGAAACGTGGTCCGTTTTGTCAAACGTGGTCCGTTTTGTCCTTACCATGGTCCGTTTTGTCCGGTCCGTTTTGTCCATGGTCCGTTTTGTCCGAGTACCGTTGGAAATCACATGATATGGCTCATATGGCTTAACTATACTCGAAAAAAATATTAAAGGGTCAAACTTTTACCCCGCGATTTCTGGACCATTTCAAACATTTGGTAAACTAAATCATCTCCACCTTCCATTTCATTCATTTTACAAGTTTTGTACACGTGAAGTTTGAAAATATAGCCTATATCTTGACCAAGTCCAGACTTCAATTCACACTACCCTCAAAAAAAATATTAAAGGGTCAAACTTTTACCCCGCGATTTCTGGACCATTTCAAACATTTGGTAAACTAAATCATCTCCACCTTCCATTTCATTCATTTTACAAGTTTTGTGCACATGAAGTTTGAAAATATAGCCTATATCTTGACCAAGTCCTGACTTCAATTCACACTACTGCCCTCAAAATCAGAGTTTTTTGAAGTCCATAGGGAACAAATTCACCAAAATTTTCGATTTCGCCAATTCATTAATTTTTTTAAAAATTGCTTGATAGTCATCAAGTTTAATCATTTTTAAGGTCAGCAAGCTATAAGAAGTTTAAAACTCATAGCAATTTTAGAAGTTATTCCCGACCAAACTGACACACTATCAATTCTCTATAGGAATTCAAACAACTTTCATTTTAGGGATAGTTTGACTTAAAGCTTGACCTTGGTCAAGACAAAGGCTATAGGTTCAAGCTTTGTGTGTATAAAACTTGTAAAATGAATAAAATGGAAGGTAGAAATGATTTATTTTACCAAATGTTTGAAATGTTCCAGAAATCGCAGGGTAAAAGTTTGACCCTTTAATATTTTTTTGAGTATATATGCTTCCACTGAAACTGAATGAAAGACTGCAGTTTGCGTCATATTTCAAATGTCAGGTGACACATGACCTAGTCTTGTTTTATCTTTACATATTTTTATGAAAATCAGTAGATTTGAGCAAACAGTGTAAATCTAGATAAGACCACTCTTAATGAGCAGGCTGATCAGGTTGTGTTCTGTTTTATATGGAATATATTATATAAAAAAGGGCTATTGTAACACCTCGTTTTACAGCTTTAGAGAAAATTCTGTACTTGGTTCATTGTTTGAAAGATGTCTCTTTATGCTGCTAATGCCTGCAAGTTGTGAAAAGTTCTCGCTTTCAGATGTACTTTGAAGTGTAAACACTAAAATAAATATTATATACATAGATACATATATATGTATATTCTAATAGCATGGCTCTGAGTATATAATAAATACTGATTGATGTGTCATAATTGATAAATAAAATATATGTTTAGTTCTTGATGTACATCTGTTCAAAAGATAAGCAGTGTTTAAATAGCTATTATTGTTCCACCAGATGTATTCAGTATGAGAGAAACAAAGTCACACTTTTGTCAAAAATTGAAAACTTAGATTTTGTTTCTATTTCAGTAAGCAGTAAGTGGTGGGGTAACAAGAGACTTGACTACATGTTATATTGCCCAGAGGTTCTGCATTCTTTTCCTGTGAGAGCATTACCCCCATTGTTTCATGCCAGTTTCTGGGAGTCTACAGATGTTGCTGCCTTTGTTCTAAGACAGGTAAAGATAAAGGGTTTAGGGTACACTTACCAGTATGTGATGAAATATCCTGTACTTCATACACTACAGTATTTTGTATTTTATACTCATAGGGGTTGCAGTATTCTGTGTTTCATACACTTAGGTGTTGCACTTAGGTGATGCAGTATTCTGTATCTCATACACTTAGGTGATGCAGTATTCTGTATTTCATATACTTAGGTGTTGCAGTATTCTGTATTTCATACACTTAGGTGATGCAGTATTCTGTATCTCATACACTTAGGTGATGCAGTATTCTGTATTTCATATACTAAGGTGTTGCAGTATTCTGTATTTCATACACTTAGGTGATGCAGTATTCTGTATCTCATACACTTAGGTGATGCAGTATTCTGTATTTCATACACTAAGGTGTTGCAGTATTATGTATTTCATACTTTTAGGTATTGCAGTATTCTGTATTTCGTACACTTAGGTGTTGCAGTATTTAGTATTTCATACACTTAGGTGATGCAGTGTACTGTATTTCATACACTTATGCAGTGTACTGTATTTCATACACTTATGCAGTATTCTGTATCATACGCTTAGATGATGCAGTATTCTGTATTTCATACACTTAGGTGTTGCAGTATTCTGTATTTCATACACTTAGGTGATGCAGTATTCTGTATTTCATACACTAAGGTGTTGCAATATTCTGTTTTTCGTACACTTACCTGTTGCAGTATTCTGTATTTCATACACTTAGGTGTTGCAGTATTCTGTATTTCATACACTTAGGTGATGCAGTATTCTGTATTTCATACACTTAGGTGTTGCAGTATTCTGTATTTCATGCGTTTAGGTTATGAAATAGCCTGTATTTTATACACTTTGGTGATGTTACCTCAGATATTTGAATGTTATACGCTTCAGTGATGCAATATCCTGTATTTCGTACACTTAGGTGTTAAATTACCCTGGGTGTAATACACCTAGGTGAAGCAATATCCTGTACTTCATACCTATAGGTGATGCGTCAAGATGAACTATTTGAAGACATGACTGAGCAGGAGATGGAAACCACACCTCTGGTTGCCTCAACTGATCATCAGCCCAAGGAAAAATGGCTCAAGAAAAGGACCATGTACAAAGTGAAGGTATGTTAGTGTGCACGGTTAATATGCCAGATGCAAGTGTAATGTGAATCTGCTGTAGTTAGTTTATGTGAATCTGCTGTCTACTAAGCTTGGCATAGTACAGAGTGAAGTTATAACACTGCAGAGTCTTCCCTTTTCATATATACTGTTGTTAATTCTGGTAAATCTAAAACGTGAAAAGTAAATATATGAGCCACGACACAAGAAAACCAACAAAGTGGTTGTGCGCCCAGCATAGACTCAGATCAGCCAGGGCATCCGCCCAGTCTGATCAGAGTCTTCGCTGTCCGCATGGAGGTAGCTTAGACTCTTAGCTACCCTTTGAGTACTTAACGAAAGTTCTGATCAAACTAGGCGGATGTCCAGGCTGATTTGTGTCTGCACTTGGCGCACAACCACATTGTTGGTTTTCTCGTGTTGTGGCTCATATTCTGATCAGTGTATGCAGCTGTGCAGGCTGGTTTTAGTGTTTACAGTATGCAGCTGGGTTTAAGGTGAAAGGGTATACTTTCAGGGGAAGCAATTATGCCATTTTCATTTCTGCCTTCTTTCTGAGTAGGGTCAACTCTTAAAGGTAAGAATTTGCTCCTCTAGGAGCAAATTCTTTCCTTTAAGAGTAGACTCCCATTTTGGAAGGGGGTCGTCCTCCTGAGAAGCAAATAGGAAGTCACAAGAGTTGTGTCTCTTTGTTAAAATGGCAGAAAAAAACATAGAGATTTACCCACCTTCAAATCCCATTTCATGTGACACCAATCATAAATTTTGTTTTTCAGAATCTTCAGCCAAACCATAGAGGTAATGACATCCTGGTACTTGAAGATAAGCCACAGGTGCTCACTGCCAAATTTATGTATGGTCCTCTGGACATGACCTCACTTTCTGGAGAAAAGGTAACTTGACCTGCATCATGAAAAAAAACAACTGGAAGTATGTTTGTTTTCAATTTCATGGCTGAAAAATTACGTCAAAATTACTTGGTTTGAACTTGTCTTGCACTTTGTCAAATGTTCAAGGTGTTGATAGTTTGAGCTATTGCTTATGTAGTCAGATTAAGAGCAGACAGCTGGTTTTTGATAATGTTGATGCTTGACAGAAGTAAACTGAAGGATAGTATTTAACAATAAAGGGATAGTGTGGTTAGGCTAACTGACTGTCCCAACATGACCATACCTGTTTATCGTGGATGTAAAGTAACAACACAACAAGAACAACAGTTTTTAGCATCACTGACATCAAAGTAAAATTAAAGTTGATTTCAGAATATGTACTCATTTTGGCATGACTTAGTATAAACCAAATACATGTACAGTTAAAAATCTACATGTTACATGAGAGAAACATTTACTGTTTCCAAGGCTGTTATTTCTTAACTTTACAGACAGATATACATGTGATGTCCCCTTCAGGGGAGTGGTCCCTAATGGGGACAGAGGTGACAGATGGTCATGGGAGGCTACATTACACAATTCCCAAAGAGAAACAGCTCAGTCTGGGAATACATCCAGTTAAAATGGTGGTCAGGTAAGGTTTTAGTTTAGTCTTAAAAGTCACCTTTATTGGAGCCGCGACACCACGAAACTAAGAAAGTGGCTTGTGCACACTGTGAAGATTCAGATCAGCCTGGGCATCCGCTTAGTCTGATCAGAGTCGTGGCTGTCAACATCGGGGGTAGCTTAGACCCTTAGCTACCCTTTAAGCGCACAGCAAAGACTCTGATCAGACTGGGCAGATGCCTAGGCTGATCTGGGTCTTTGCTGTGTGCACATGCCACTTTGTTGTCTCGCCTGCGAAGCAGAGGCGAGACATATGTATTGCTTTTCCGGTGTCGTCGTCGTTGGCGTCGTCGTCGGCGGCGTAAACTTTTGTCGAGTTTTTGCGTTTAGGTCATTGTCTCAGAAACTATAAGGACTAGAGCCATGAAACTTGGGTCATGCATACATCTGGAAGAGTACATCTGAAAGCCATCATCAATGTTGAGTCTTGACCTAGATTTTACGGTTGACTGACTTCGCAATTTTTTGTCGAGTTTTTGTGTTTAGGTCATTTTCTCAGAAACTACAAGTGCTAGAGCCATGAAACTTGGGTCGTGCATACATCTGGAAGAGTACATCTGAAAGCCATCATCAATGTTGAGTCTTGACCTTGATTTTACGGTTGACTGACTTCGTAATTTTTTGTCGAGTTTTTGCGTTTAGGTCATTTTCTCAGAAACTATAAGGGTTAGAGCCGTGAAACTTGGGTCATGCATACATCTGGAAGAGTACAGCTGAAAGCCATCATCAGTGTTGTGTCTTGACCTAGATTTTACGGTTGACTGACTTCGCACTTTTTTGTCGAGTTTTTGCGTTTAGGTCATTTTCTCAGAAACTATAAGGGCTAGAGCCATGAAACTTGGGCCATGCATACATCTGAAAGAGTAACTTTCAAAGCCATCATCTGTATTAAGTCTTGACATACATTTTACGGTTGACTGACTTCGCAATTTTTTGTCAAGTTTTTGCGTTAAGGTCTGTTACTCAGAAACTATAAGGGCTAGAGCCATGAAACTTGGGCCATGCATTCATCTGGAAGAGAAGAACTCAAAGTCATCATTGATATTGAGTCTTTATCAACATTTTACGGTTGGCTGACTTTGCAATTTTTTGGCAAGTTTACGCGTTTAGTCTGTTTCTCAGAAACTGTAAGGGCTAGAGCCATAAAACTTGGTTCATTCATACATCTTAGCTGATTTAGCTCTGCTTTGTGACACAGCGCCAGCAGGCGAGACACCGCATTCCGCGGAATTCTTGTTGGTTTTGTTGTGTCACTGCTCATTTCTAGTTTGCAAGTTTCAAAAGGTCAGTAGAAGGATTTATGGTTCCCACTTCCAATGTCAGTTCGTAAATGGGGTTCCATTGCACACAGCCTTTCATTTTCACCTGCCCATTATCGTGATATGACTGAAGTTCTGTTGAAAAGGACGTAAAATCTGAGTCAACCATCCATCCTTCAGAGTTTGCCTTAATGTGACCTAGTGGTTATTTTCGGTCAAAGGTGTTTCTGAAAGACACTGAGGTACTTTAATCTGTCATGTTTTGCCCTGTGTTGTTTTTTGTTCCCTTTCTGCACAACTTTGGACAGAAGAGGGCAGGGAAGTTACCACATTAGCAGATTTGGCAGTGTAATATGTGTGGCACTTTATGATCTGAAAGTATCATTTTTGTCTCACCTGCAAAGCAGAAGCGAGACATAGGTATTGCTTTTCCGGTGTTGGCGTCGGCGGCGTAAACTTTCATCGGGTTTTTGTGTTTAAGTCAGTTTCACAAAGCGCTGACTGGCGAGACACATTCCGCTGAATTCTTGTGATTCATCAAAACTCTTTGGACTCTTCAAACTATTTATGTCTTGATGGCTATTTCACATGCAATAGAACAGTGGGTCTACGCAATCACAGGTTATTGTTTTTAGAGCTCTTTTCATATTTGAACTAATACTGTAAAAGTACAAATGTTCGCAGTGTACAAATGTTTGCGATTTTTTTGGTCAACATAAATGCTGGAACTTTAAAAATCCGCAGACATGATAATTTTACAAAGGAATAATAGGAAAGCAATACGAATTCGCGAACTTAAATACCTGTGAATGTGTCTAAAATTACAAAACTGCAAACTTCTGTCCCAGCGAACATAAATACAATTACTGTAATAGTAAACTGTATTTTCAAATTTTCAGAGTTGATCATACAACACTAGACATGTTCTTGGCAGTTTTGCCACCAAAGACAGAGACAGTGATTTTCAGTATTGACGGATCATTCACGGCCAGTGTATCAATTATGGGTAAAGATCCTAAGGTGAAACCTGGGGCAGTAGATGTGGTCAGGTAGGTTCAGATATTTAAAACTTGTACTGACTGTAATTTGGTTGTGGAAATCATTTTTGTTGCACATCAGATAAAGGTACATGTATCTAAAAGTTTTACCAATACCTATGTTGTCTCAACCACTAGACTGATAAAAAAATCATGCAAATATCATGTGTAGTCAGTACATGGGTGACTTTTCAACCATTAAAGACACAAACTTAAATTTTATACCACTATGTATTTTAGTGGATGTATAGTCAGAATGCGACAAAATCATATTATCTGTGTAAAAATGTACATGCAAAAGTTTCAAATATTCTGTGATGATAAACATTAATTTGGTTATATATTGGTCTAAATGTGAACAGTCTAAGGTTTTCAGAACTGTTTTCATATTCAAAGTTAGTTTTGTGGCTGTGAAGATAGATATCTAAATTTGAATTTTAACTGATCTGCATAAATTTACATAGACTCCCCATAGAGCAGGGAGTTGGAACAGACAATGGCAGAGTCACTTCTCCTGAAAGTGTGCTTAATCACAGTAAGGGCTTTTTCCCTGTGTATCACCAGCTCTTTCTCTTGACAGACATTGGCAGGAGTTGGGTTATCTGATCATGTACGTCACAGCTCGACCAGACCTCCAGCATAATAAAGTAGTTTCGTGGTTGGCACAGCATAATTTTCCACACGGAATGGTGGCTTTTATGGATGGTTTCTCCAAAGAACCTCTCAGACAAAAGATACAGTATCTCAAACATCTACAGCATGAGGTATGGGTTTGTATTTATTGAAATGTATTTAACGCAAAATGTTTATTTCTTCGCTTACGATATTTTTCAATTATTAAAGAAATTTTGTATCTTTTGAGCCTGCATGTTACGATAAACCTATGGGAGGTTTTTGCGCACGGCAAAGACGAGGATCGGCCTGGACATCAGTCTAGTCGGATCGGCGTCTTTGCGGTGCGCTTTATATGCAGCAATAAGATTATCTTCCAGTGTACAGCATAAACCCTGATCAGACTGCACAGATGTCCAGGCTGATCTTGGTCTTCACTGTCACGGGTTTATGTTTGCGTTGGTTCATGTAAGTATTGATCCATTTTGCTGTACAACACTCGGGTTTGCATTTCAAGTTATAGGGACGTTGCCCATGTTATTTGCCGCTCTACGTCGCGTTACGTTTTCCCTAACGGACGTGACATTACTTGTTTTTTCAAATACGGTCAAGTTTCTGAAGAAGACGAAAGTCGAAACGTTAACCTACTGTGTTTTGTCTTATTTCTAGACTTTATTTTTTTTTGTATTTATCATAAAAACAGTATTAATTCTAATAAACACCCCTGCTCTAATAAATGCTCCCCTTTACCTCCCTTCCGATAATTGTGTTACATTAACTTGCATGAATTCCTGTTTACATGTATCTAGCTGACGCAGCTCTTCGAAATGGGTCTGCTGTTAAAGAAAAGAATTTGCTCCTAGAGGAGCAAATTCTTTTCTTTAACAGTTGACCCATACTGGGTAGAAAAGGCAAAACTAGTAGAGTTGCTCCCTCTGAAAGTATATCCATTCACCTTAATACTGTTTATTATAGTGCGGACGCGATAAGTTTGCAATGTTATTATTTTGTGTTTATTTTGATTTGGTGACTGATTAGCTATATAGAAGAGTTCAACTTATGCAACCCAAGGAAATGAAAGGAATAAACTGATTAATTTTGTTAATTTCACTTTTGTTCTCACTGATATTCTTGAACTACAAGCATTTCCTGGGTTTAAGCTTTCAGATGGTATTATTTAGATGTACTAGAACTGCCAGTTAAGCGTAATGTTCCATAATGACCATAGATCAAGAAGTTACATAAACTGCACTGTAAGGATAGTACAGGTAAACTGGAGCGCCGTTATACCCCGGACCGATATATCGCTGAAATCGATATAACGCGGTTGTCCTGTGTCGCCCATTATTTTTAAACAGATCGTGGATTTTTCGGCGGTTTCTGTCGGTGTTCACGACAAAATAACCATTAAAAGTTAATTGGGTTATTTACATAATTTTAAGCAAGAGCCTGTCAAAAGTTATCACAGACAATCAAAGCGTCGGTTGTATTGCCAAGGTATGAACATTGGTCATTGTTTTTAGAAGACTTCGATAATTAGAGCATATCACGTGTCACCAATTTGGCCAACAGCGAGGGGCACCTCATATACACAATACACAAGCCGACGCTCGGGAAAAAGGCTGTGCGTATCAGTCACTGATTACTTCCAAAGAAAACATTATAGAAGAATTTTATAAATGGAAAAAAAACAAACAACAAAGCTTAAACCCGATTTGGTTATCTGTAGGCTGATTAGAGCTTTTAGGCGACGTCAGTACTCGCGCAAATAAGTATATTTTATTCGTCTGCAGGTACCTTTTTGCAAGTATAGTCGTTCGTTGTTTTGTATAAACTTCCAGTTCTGGAACACCAGGAACAGTAGTCCCCGTAAAAGATCTTCTTGAGCTCACAACTTTTTACTTAAAATGTCTGAGGGCGTATATTTACATTAAAAGTCTATCGTAGTGTAAATAATAAAATATCCAGGCGTTATAAGAATAATCTGTACATTAGACCACGTATATACACTTTCTGTTGGACGCTGATGATGGCTTTATGTTGCATTAAATTGTAGCACCTGCCAGCTTATTAGTTCTGGCAACGTGAAGTCTGTGACACAGCTCTGTAGATGCCTTCAGGATCACATAACATTCTGTTTTTTCTTTTATGAAAGGGAAGCAGGAACAGTCTAGGATCAATTTAACTAGATTTTCTCTATTGTTAAATAACTCTAGTCTCTCCATTTAATGGCACCAATGCAGTCAATAACCGGCGATTTTATTTCAGAATACAATGCTTTTCTCTGGTGTATTAACGAAGGACATTCCAACAACATACGCGCTAGATCCTCGTCGCTGAGACCGCAGCATTTACATGTTGCACTAACAGTAGCTCTGCTAAATTTATGACTAGTTGTTTGTAGTAAATATGTTCCTGTTAACATTCTACATTTGGTAATGCCTTTTCTTACGTCTGTAACACACAGTTCTAAAGATTCCCATTACAGTTATGGGTGGGTTTGACCAATTTCCATAGATTCAATATCCAGAAAAAGAAGAGTAGATTTTTCAAATGCATCACTTTTCAAGGTTTCAGTCCAATAACTACTCAAAGATTGTATATATACAAGGGAATTAACTCGAACAAGTCTATTTCGCTCAGTCCGACATCCTTGTCGATATAGGTTTTAAATTCAGGATACGGAATTGGCCGATGTGTTACGATTGTACTTTCGCTTTGTAAATGGTTTTCAACCGTTTTGCAGCGTATTTTTCACAATAAGATAGAACATAGGGACTGAAAGGCTACTTCAGCGATGACTTTCGTTGTGTCAGGTAAGCAGTAAACATGTCTATCTACCTCGTTAGGGCTAAATAAGCGCAATGAACATGTAAACATTGGGTTTTTCATTAGTGGGTGGGGTATTTCCTAGAAGATCGTTATTACGCGTGATCACTTATAACGCGGTTCGATTTTATGTCTCCCGACACCTGGTTATAACGGCGTTCCAGTGTACTGTTGACATTAAAAATGTAAACAAAACACTGCCACGTAGGGCGAACGACCTATAGAGGTATTTTAGAAGTTTGCTGATTTAACTAAAGTCTAGGCGCTAAATAATGCCCCCTTTTGTAAAAATGCAATGCCCCCCGGGTGCTTAAAAGGATTAATATGGTAAGTGGACAAAACTGCCTCGGGGAAAATAGCCTGATCAAGGTCTGCCGTTTTGGCCAGCATGTGTAATTTTGTTTGTTTAGGATATGTGAGACCTCAGACCAGGCTGCTTGTTTGGTGTACTTGGAAGGGCAGTCCCCTCCTCCGGTATTTATTCGCTTATAAGATGACAATTTTCCCTTCAAGAATGAATCCAAATATAGATTTATAGCCAGACAGATAACATTGACCTCAGCCACTTTGCATAGATTACACCACTCTGGGTCAGCACACAGGAAACTAGGTTACCCTGATCTTCTTAAAAAAAAAAATCAGCTTTCAGATTTAGGGGTTTTGGGCAAGCAGAGCCATACTGCAATGTACTTTGGAGTAAACCCTTTTAGGATAAAGTGGACTTATCCTAAGTTGAAGCTGAAAGAGTCTGGTACTGGTACAGTTCAGGACCCAGTTGTTTAAACTAACAATGTTAAAGTAATTTTATGTTTGCATTGTCTTATGATTTCAGGCTGATCTTGTATACGCAGCAGGGTACGGCTCTGCTAAAGATATTAATGGATACAGAGAGCTGGGCTTGGGGAGAGAGAAGATTTTCATCTTCGGAAAGTCAAATAAAAAGCAGCAAAATTTAGCAACTGTAAGTTTTGTTTGTTCCATATAAAAGATAAATACTGATGATGCGTAGTATAAGGGATGCAACTCAATCATTCATATGATATAATGCATCATATAGTCAGACAGATTATTTTTCTTTTGCTGAGAGTATGTTTTACTTCTTTCTTCCATTTTCTGAGGGTACGGAGGACTAGATTAATGGGAAATCACCCTATAAAATCTGCCATTGAGATTTTGTTGAAACTTCACATAGTGGTAGAATAGTATATACTGAGTGAAAAATGGAAATAAAAAAATGGGGTCACCGTACTACTTTTTGAGATAATGTAGCGCCATCTATGTGCCTGTGTGAAACATGGCTATGTCTATTTCGAAGACTTTGTACGAGATAATAGATGACCGATCGTTTCGAAATAAAGATTAATGAACTCTTCTTTCTTGTCTCTTTGTTTGAACATCAAAATTCCCATCGTCGTTAGCCTCATTATATACGTTATTTACAATTTTTTATTTCCCGCCGTTTTCCGGTATTGGTAAAAACGTGGAATTCCTTCCATAAAAAAAGTTCCACCATTGAAATTTTTATATATTTTTGATATGGTACAGGGTTGATCAACCCCGTGCAAATAAGCTAATAAAAAATATAGGTCATCGGCCAAATATTCGAGTTATGGAAGGAAAACCACTTTTATTTGGCGCGGTTTTTATAAAAGCGCCTTGACGTCAATGTTTTTTGCGTTGACGTCACTTTCTATTTCGCGCCATTAACGGCCATATGGATAACGCTCTTACCGTTCGAGGCCTGTTCACAGCAATGTAATTCTCTGTTCATTTTCAGCAAAGCCCTTACGTCTTGAAAAAATATAGTTAGGGGATAACTGTATTCAAAATTGTCATTTGGGAAGGTAAATCGTCGGTTTTATGGTTGGAAATTTCGTTTTACGGAGACGTGCCAGCGGAGCCGTAAAAAGGAATTTGCGACCATCAAACCGACGATTTATCTCACCAAATGGCAATTTTTAGCTCGCCTGAACGAAAGTTCAGGAAGAGCTATTGTTGTCACCACGGCGTCGGCGTCAGCGTCCGCATCCGCGTCAGCGTCCGGATTGGATGTTTTGGTTAAAGTTTTTTAAAGACCTATATCTCCTTAACCCATAGATGGATTCTTTTGATACTTGCACTGTAGTTAGATATTGATCCAAAGTTTAACAGGGTACCACCCCCACCCCACTCAGTGACCTTGATGTCAAGGTCATGGACTTAGAAAATTGGGAGTATTTCTGACTGGATGTTTTGGTTAAAGTTTTATACAGCCCAATATCTCCTTAACCCATGGATGGATTCCTTTGATACTTGCACTGTAGTTAGATATTGGTCCAAAGTTTTCCAGTGTACTACCCCCACCCCCCTCAGTGACCTTGATGTGAAGGTCATGGTTTTAGAAAATTGTCTTTTTATTGATTGGATGTTTTAGTTAAACTTTTAAAGACACATATCTCCTGAACCCAGCAATGAATTCTTTTTATATTTGCTTAGATATTAGTCCAACGTTTTACAGAGTACTACCCCAACCCTGCTCAGGTACCTTGATGTCAAGGTCAGGGACTTGGGAAATTTGGTCTTTATTAATGTTTTCTAATTGCATACTGATTCATAATTCAGAGATTAAGTTTACACTTTAACTGATGTTAGACACTTTATTGAGTTTTTACAAAACACTATATGCTTACCGCTTTGGGTGACCTTAAATTCAAGGTCATCGACTTCGAATTTTATCTTAAAGATTTTGTTAAAGTTTTATATTTATGAAGACATAATTTCACAGTGCCACGATGGACTCAGTTGATACCAATACTTGGACTGATGTTAGATAATAGTTCAAGGTTTTGATACACCCTAGCCCCCCCCCTCTCCCCCCACTCCCATCCCCACCTCTTAGTTCTTTGATTTCAAGCTCATGGACTTTGAAATTTCATGTGGATTTTTTTTATTTTTAGACTTATTTCTGAGATAGCTTTTGTTTATAAATGTATTGTCATTATGGACATGCTTGCCTGAAGTTTTATGCATAGCAGTCCACACCACCAAAGCGACTGTGTGATGAGCAAGCACCTATTCAGGCGAGCTATGCTGTCAGCCGACAGCTCTTGTTAATATAGTTATCCCCATTCTAATGCACTTTTACACATTTGCACCTTTCAAAGTTTATTTCCTTGCACCCATTGCAAGCACTTTCAGCAGCGTAAAACCAAACGTCAGCCAATGAGAAGCGACGTTTTATAATGGCGTCGGGTTTTCGACAGTATATCGTAGAATATACTGTCGAAAATTTTTGACGTTATCCAATCAGACGTCGCGTTACATACGTAAGTGCATTAGAATCTGTATTAAACTGTCGCCTCCAAAATTTTCTCGTATGCAGACAACGCAGTAATGAGAGAAATTCCAAGGACTGAAACTAGGCAGTAGGGCCATTGTTATTTCTCACAGAATATTCGAACTTTTTTCAGGAACAGGAATATATTCCATTTATATCTGATGAACAAGCTCATACATGAACATTGTATATTGGATCCGGCCACTGCCTTACATGTATTTTCACAGAAACATCATCAAAGCTTGGTCCGTGGTGCATGATTTCATTTTATCATTAGTGCTAAGACCAATTTCCGAAGATGAGCAGCCTGATCAGTTTTCCCTGCTCCCATTAACAATCTCTGAGTCCTGTGGAAAGTTCTGCTTGGCCGTTGTAAAATTATGTATAAATCTTAGCTGAACTTCTTGTTTGTATCACCTGCGTTAAATCTTGGAAGCAGATGGATGGATGATTTGCAATTTCATACCAGGAGGATGGGAGGGTGGTAATGAAAGGCTGTGTGCAATGAAACCCTGTTTACGGTTAAAAGGATTTCTGCCTTGTGCGGAAATAGAACCCAGAACCGCTAGATCGGCAGACCGGCGCTTAACCTACTGAACAACCCAGGCTCATCAACAAAATTGTTTGAATCCTTTAAATTATGCCTACTTATGCAACTTTTGATACTCAACTAGAAATAAAGGAATTAGGCATAATAAAGGAATTAGGCATAAAGGAATTATGCCTAATTCCTTTATTTCTAGCTGAGTATCAAAAGTTGCATAACTCTTTTTGTTCTGAGGGTAAATGAACTGACACATATTTAACAACAACTAGATTTACTTTATACACAAAAATATTTTGGGCCAGTAATAACAATTTGCCTCCTTGTGCTGTCGACTGAATCGGTATAGTGCAAGGTTGCTATCGACACAGACTGCAACTGTTTACTGAGCAGTAAATGATACCATTGATTATAATAGTCGACTGAGCTTATACTGCTGTCAATTTTCTCGGTCGATAACCACTTTTGCTTGTAAAGATGGTGACAAAATGGCTCGGTCGACAGCACAGGCATTTTAATTGGTATTACCAACGTGAAACAGCTAGCTATGTACATCCAATGACAAACAATGTGTCACAGAGATAACTGACATGGTAACCCGATGAAAATGATGAACAGTTTAGGTGGTGATAATCACTAATTAGCGATAAATGCATGTACAAAAAATCTACATATAATGCTGAAAATTCAACAGATCATACCAACACGGCGCCAGGTGTGTGCAACTATGGTTACGTACCATTGAGCCACTTGGGTAACGTCGATAAGAGAATTGAACTGAACTAAACTGAACTGAACAGATCATACCAAAACTTAATAGGTGACAATTTCACTTACATACCTGTCTTCGTCACACTAATGTAGTATTCATGCTGTGTGTAAGCTATAGGTCATCCCATACCATTAAGCATGCAGCATTTACATGGTGGAAGATTTGAGAATAATCTACTGTTTTCACCTAGTCTACCTTACAACTTGACGTTTAACGGGCACTTGCAATCTTCACAACCTCTGCTAAGTTGGTGAATAACCTCGGCAATATTTAAAAGTCGGTTTCCAACAATATTGGCATCTTTGTTTTCTGCATCAAAGTGTTCAGTCCCTTTTTCTTCCGTTTTGGTCCAATTCGAAATATTTAAACAAGCTTTTCGTCGCGATAATTCTTTCGGATTTATGAAGCGCCCGTTCAGGCGCGATGCCATGTTGTCTTCGAAAGTGACGTAAAAGTTTTAGTGTAACGGCAAAACGACGTCATGATAACCGTGGCGGGAAAGAATGATGCTGCGTCAAAACGTATGCCCACGAACATTGAGGTGATTTCCCTTTAAGCTATATTTTTAACTTCAAATTTTTTTTTGGGGGGTGGGGGGATGGTGCAAGACTTGCCTACAGTGACACCTTAGGGTATTGCAGAAAATACTGTTTCAAATTTTTGATGTTATCCAGGAAGACATCACTTTATTATTCGGAAGTACATTAGAATTTATATCTATTGCCTAAAAGTAAAAGTAATTTGAGCTGTGACACAACAAAACCAACAAAGTGGCATGTGAGCCCAGCGAAGACTCAGATCAGCCTGGGCATCCACCTTGTCTGATCAGTCTTAGCTGTCAGCATAAAGGTAGCATAAATTCTAATCTACCCATTAAGCACACTGGGAAGACTCAGATCAGACTGGGAGGATGCCACTTTGCTGGGTTTGTTGTGTTCATGTTTCAGGATAATTATTGCAACTGATTAATGCGTCATAATATTAACTTATACAACTTGCAAAAAATGAAAATAGTCGAATTTGCAAAGAGCATAGATCTAGTTGAGGTGACTCATATTGGGCAGCCTCATCTGGATCAACAGTGAACACTGTTTGCCCTCAAATCTATGAATTCGGAATAGGAAACAGCTTGAGCAAAAGCATTTTAAAGATTTTACAGACATATTTTTTTTGTCTTCTTTTTTGGGAGCTAAAAGGTTAAGTGTTTGAGCAGTAGTATCATACACTTATTAATTTCTTGTTTCAGTTTATTCCAAGTGGTTATGCAATCCACCTAGATCAGTTGATGATCCCTGGTGCTTCACGCCCTGCAAGTGGTAACGCCAAGCATATGCTACGCAAAAGTTGTTTTAATCTTCCGATGGAAAACAAAAGATCATCGAAGAATCGTCCAGAGTCATCCAGCCTACGTGCAAATAGTGTAGATATACCTGGGTTTATGCGGCAAGAAAGTGGGTACTCGCACACATTGATAACTGTTGACGATAGCGGGAATACCTTGTTGCAGCCTGTAGGCGCAGCAGCAAGGGCACGAGGGGTGTCTCCAAGACCAAAAATATCGTTTGAGCCACCAAGATGATGATGCATTATTTTACTGTTACTTTTATTATATTCTGGCATTTGTCATACACTTTAACCCTCAAAGCGCCAAAAAGCAGACGACAAAATTTTACATCTGCCAACTTTCAAAAAGATTTTGTGCAAGCTATATCAAAGACTAGACAGCAAATATTGTAGACCCAGATAAGGCTGGGCATTATGAGTTGCCTCATCTGAATCTACACTGTTTGCAAATTCAACTATTTTGCTTTTCGGCACTTTAAGTGTAAAATGTGATCAAAATCATCATACATGTATATTATACATTCTTGAATAGAGAAGATAAAGCAAACAGTGTGGACCCTGATCAGACTGCTCCTAAGGAGCAGTCTGGTCAGGGTCCATACCGTTTGCCAACTGTTGTTATAACAAGAATTTTGCAGAAGGTGTCTCCTGTCTGCTCATTGTCACTAAACTAGAAAACATTTCATTAGTTTACACAGCAGATGCCAACACTGACGCCGCTGAAAAAACAACAACAAAAAAACTATGTCTCACTTCTGCATGTCTGACTTCTGCTAGTCACAGGCGAGAAAAACTCGGGCAAATGTCTGAGGATAGACAGATCCAACTGCAAAGTTGGATCAGTCCATTACACTTAAAATAGTTCCAGTATGATATATTTTGCCACAGGAAGGATTAAAAAATCAAGCGAATTGCTGGCTACATGTATGCCAAACTTCAAATTAGTGTATGAATTGTCTACAATACAAAGTAGAATTAGTGTCTTTTGCAGGCAAAAGCTTTTTTTCCACTGATTTCTTAAGTTCATACTGCTCAACTGATTTGCTGCTTTTACTTCCCCAATATTAGCTGATGCAGTGGGAGCTCATTTGAACAGCCAGGGCAAAGTTACACTAACGATTTGACACCTGTAATTAGCAGAAGCTAGATGTACATATTGTTTTTCCGGTGGCAGTCGGTTTGGCGATGTATACATTTATGGAACTTTCTGGTCAGCAATGTTTCTCCAGGGCCCATTTGTTCAAAACTCATATGAGACATTAAAATATTAAAAAATCTACCATTTTTGCCGATAAATAGGAGGTTTTGCACTGCAAAAGCCCCTCACATTTTTTCAGCAAAAATTTAAAGACACTAAGTCTTGGTTTTATGGGTACAAGAAGAATTAATGAAACCTTGACTAATGACTTTGTTAAGCTTACGATACTGTGAACAACTGGGCCTTGAATGATGAAGGCTAGAATCATGGAACTTGGGCGATCCTTACATCTAAAAGAGGGAAGGATCAAGTTTCCATCTGGATGAAAGTGTCAAGTTTAAATTAGACTCTTGTCAAAGTTTGTGCTGAATTTACTTATGTAGCTGTGTTACTGTAGAACTATAAGGACTAGATTCATGAAACATAGGCAATGATGAAAGCAGGCAGTACTTTTGCACTGTAAAACTTTGTCACTTTTTTCAGCCAAAAAATGGCAGTGTTTTTGCATATATTTGAAAAAGTGACATATGTTGAATAGCAGCAGTATTAGGTTTGAACATTAGGGCCTAGGTATATCATATTACCATGTCCAGGTTTTAACTGTCATAATTGAGCTGCGCCATGACAAAACCAACAGTGGCATTTGCTCCCAGCAAAGATTCAGATCAGCCTGGGCATCTACCCAGTCTGATCAGACTCTTTCCTGCATGCTCAAGTGGTAGCTAAGGGTGTAAGCTAGCTCTAGACCGACAGCAAAGACTCTGATTAGACTGGGCAGATGCCCAGGCTGATCTGAGTCTTCGCTGGGCACACATGCTACTTTCTTGGCTTTTGTTGTGTTTGCGGGTCATATTTTTTTACTGTTTGTGGTACATTTTATCGTGTTGTTGGTACAACTGTTTAAATCAGTTTTATGTGTTCATTTTGTTTTATAAGAATGTATGACGATGCTCTGATTGACTCTGGTAACAGGCCATAGTCATCTCAGACACCCATCCAAGATCTCTGATTCAGTCATCTTTGATAAAGTAACATCATTTTATCAGTCAAGATCTCTTACTTGTCTGGTAACGTTCTGCTTCTAAGATATTTAATGATTCATGAAAAGGTCAACTCTTAAAGTGCCAGCAAAGCAGACTTCAAACTATATGTCTGCAAAATTTCAAAAATGTTTCTTACAAGCTATATCATATTGAGAATTCAAATACTATGGGGCAAACAGTGTAGATCCACTGCAAAATTTCCTCCTTTTTTTTTTGGCCAAAAATGGCTGTGCATTTATGCAAAATATGTATGAAAAAATAATATGATAATCTTATTAAGTAAACAGTGTCATTAATTGTGTAAACTTTTTAAAAAAATGGGGGTAGACAAGTATCTTTGCAAACAGAGCCTAAATTGTACAGCATTCTGCTAGCATTAATTTGATCCACTTCCAAATAGCGAAATCTACCTTTTTCGAATATTAGCATAATTACATATTTTAAAAATTGTACAATGTATCTATCTAAATATTTAAAGTCATTTTGGTAGTGTATGTTTATATGTTAATTGTTGTTTTTATACCTTCAATCGTTAATGACTGAGAAATCAGCATCACTGTATAATTAAGATGCCATAATAATGGAATAATCATATCATCAGGTGTTAAGGTAAATGGGTACACTTTCAGGGGAAGCAACTCTGCCATTTTCATTTTTGCCTCCCTTCTCAATGGTGGTCATCTCTTAAAGGAAAGAATTTGCTCCACTAGGAGCAAATTCTTTCCTTTAAGAGAAGACCCCTTTTGGAAGGACTTAGTCCTCTAGAGAAGCAAACAGGAAGTCACAAAAGTTGTTCCACTTTGTAAAAATGGCAGAAAACCATGCTGGTGTATCCATACACCTTAACAGGTTTGTTATTGGTAAATGTTTCTATATCCAGTTTCAAGTTTTATACATGTTTTAGTGTATGTTTCAGTTCTTTCTATTGAGAGTTTATTTTTACTATCAAATGTCTATTTGTAAGTGTTTTTGTTATTGTTAATGTACTACATGTAGATATAACTGTTACTAAATCATACAGTGTACTACAGTGTGAGAAAACATCTTAAGGTGAAGGGGTACACTTTCTGGGGAAGTACATGTATCTCTGCCAGTTTTATTTTGAACTTCTGTCTCACTGGGGGTTGACTCTTGAAGGAAAGAATTCACTCCCCAAAGCACAGACTCTTTCAATTTTGAGTAGACTTCCCTTTGGTAGGGCTTCATTTTCCAATGAAACAATCAGGAAGTCGCAAATGTTGTTCCTCGTGGTAAAAATGGCAGAAAAATACAGACGGTTACCACTTCATTTAAGGTAAATGTGACGCCGGTAACCCAAGTTTAACTCTTTCGGCGTCATTATTGCCCAGATGCGACTGCTGAGCTGGGCTCCATTGTCGATTTAATGTAATCGGCTCAGTCCCCTTAAAATCTCCATTTTACGACATTACAAAAGGAAATAATTCAAAGTCTAAGACCAGCTTATGGTAAAGATTTTTTTTGCGAGAAAAACAAAATTTGGCTGTTTTCGATGATTGATTGATTGATTTGATGTTTAACGTCCACGGTAAACATCTATGGTCATGTCGGGACGGTCAGTTAACCTAACCACACTATTCCTGAGCAGGCTTAGACCTCCTAAGCGGTTAACCAGTACTTAGTGCACATACTTTCGCAAGTAACTGACAACTGCCCTATTTGAATCAGCGGAAGGAGAAACAAAAGTAAGCGGCCAGACCGGGTTTCGAACCCAGGACCTCTGACTTATGAGTCAGGTGCCCTACCGATTGCGCTACGCGGCCCGGCTGTTTTCGATGAAATTTAGAGACTTTAAAGGGTTTTTATCGACCAGAAATGCCCAATCATGTAAAATAAATTTGGCGCTGGAAAGTACATTTCTATATAAACTTGGCGCCGAAAGAGTGAACACACTCATTGTTGTCTGGCAACGCACATTTCATCTAGATAATACATGTAAATCTGGGCCCGGTTGTTCAAAACTAACAACATTGTTAATTAACATTTCGTTAAAATTTTAATCCTTAATATCTCAAATATGCCACCATTTTCTGTTGAAAAAATGTGAAAAGCTTTTGCAGTGCAAAAGCTTCTCACATTCTTTCAACAAAAAATATCAGTGAATTTAGTTATAAAGCTGTAAAACACTTAACGAGCTGACCTCTTAACAAGCTCGTTAGGCTAACGATGCTTTGAACAACTGAGCCCAGATTTTGTAGAACTGAAAAAAATGACATTGCATGAGGTGATCACACTTTACATCCGTGCAGGCTGGTCCTGGAATTTGCAGTTTTCACACGCCTTCTGACAGAATCGATCATATGCGACTCATGTTACCATAAAATCACTAAGTATTGGGATAGATAGGTCGGAGCAAACAGTTCAGACCCAGATCAGACGGATCTGAAAATTTTAACCCGCTAAAATTACCGCCCAAACGTTATTACAGAATAGAAATTGCTTAACATTTGAAGCTTAAGCATCACACAGCTGAAGAATGAATACAACAGTTAACTGCATAAACCAAGGACATTTTCATAGAAAGATAGACATAATGAATACAGTCCAGTGCATAAACAAAGAACATCATGCTGCATAATGAATATATCAAAGTGAATAAACAAAGAACATCATGCTGCATAATGAATACATCAAAGTGGATAAACAAAGGATATGATATTTGAAAAAATAAGCATAATGAATACAGTCAGTCTCACCCCACCCCACCAAAATGACCCCAAAATGTGTAAATCAGTTGTATCAATTCTTTTGTAAGATTGTTTCGACCCTTCCAAGACAATCCCAAAAACCTAGATCTATCCATCTTGTTTAAAGGAAAACACTCACTAAATTGCATGTTGGACTCAAATTAAAGATTCTAATAAAACACGAAATTTGCCGAAAATTTCATGAAAATCAGACTTAAAATAAGAAAGATATGACAGTTTTTAAAGATATTAAACTGTTTAGCTGGGAACCAGCAACTCTGTGAGTTAATGACGTCATAAACTCTTTGTCAAAATGAAAATCCTAAATAACTTTAGTTTGAAACCAACTGTAGATAAATGGAATACAAAAATCTATATTTTACTTCATAAAGAAATTAAAATCTTAAAAAGTTCCTTCAAGAGCAGAGAATACATACAGAAGTAGGAACATGGGCCAGACTACGTAGTTTCGGCTAATAAAGCCTCGTCAGTGACCCTGACAATATCTGGTGACGAAACCAGAAAAAAGCATACTGTAATTTCTTAATTTTAATTGGACAGTCGATTCAAAGACTGATTAGTTTCAAAAGGATCCAAATAATATAAAAGACGATGATCTAGAATAATAGTCTAAATCGAGCTCAAATTTTAGATTTCTAAGAATCTATCCTCTGATCTCAAAGGATGGAAATAAAATATAATCTGCACTATGGATGATGTACGGGGAGACGTTTTACGGCCAAACAATTAAAACTAAATAATACTGTAAAAGTAAGCAATTTATGCTCTTATTCTAGATATGAATATTGATCACCTGACAGGAACTTCTAAAATGGCGGCCTCCGAGACCGCTATTTTGATTTTTTACATTCTTCATATCTTTCTTATTCTAATTCTGATTTTCATGAAATTTTCACCATATTTAACTGCTAATCAAGATCTTTAATTTGAAGTCTGTCCATATCTAAGTGAGTGTTTTCCTTTAATATGGATCTAGATTCTCTGGGTTGTTGTTGAGGAAAAAGAACCCTGTCTTTTACAGCAGAAAAAACGAAGTATACCAAAGTTAATCTGTACTAAGCATCTGGTCTAGAGACAATACCGTGTATGCCGTAATTTTAGCGGGGTTCCATTTTCGCTGTATTTCGGGGTCACTTCAAAACCGCGAATATTAAAATGGCGAAATAATATCCTGTTTCTGACAAAGTATCTTCAATAGACAGAGTGTCCATATATATTGTGTTTCCGTTTGCTTTGGTAAATTCTGGTACTTTTCACTTCAGCCAGTTCTTTCATCAACCTGCGGCCATGCCGCAGGTTGATGAACGAACTGGCTCAAGTGAGAAACAAACAGTTTTACTTTTTGCACATGATGCTGTCCACAAAAAATAAAAATCCGGAAAATTATGGTTTATGTTTTTGACCCTAAACCGCGAAATATTTGAAGCCGCAAAAATTACAGCATATACGGTATCTTTAACATTATTGTTTGTCCAGTGGTGCTTGTTTAACGAGGTCACAGTCCCTGGGTACGAAACCATATCAGGCGCATTTACCTCAGTGTGTGTAATGTCTTGCGTGCACACGCTCAGTTTTGCTGGTCTGATAAGTAGGGATGCGCAATAATACCGATATATCGGTATATCGCAATACGTTCAGAAAAAAATACGTATTGCGATACGGTCCGCCCGTATCGATACGCTGACGATATTTTAGCTCCTACATGATATAAAAGCCATAACGTATTTTATTGTTATATAAACAGTTTTCTTATTCCTTAAAACGTTACTGAAAAGATCGTTTACAAAATCAAAATCATAATTTATATTTCACGCCTAACGCTTCTGACCTAATGGCGGTGCTTTGATCAATCGGTTTAAACCAGTCACTGGAAAAAATATATATAACGCTTGACCGCACGGCATGAAAAGATTAATAAAAATTGATTGGCTCAAAGACTTTGATAATTGCACAATCAGCGGTAATAAGCGTTAATTGGGTAGTTTAAGAACTCACATGGACAACGAGGTTTAGTGTGATTGGCTTCGCAAGATAAAGTAACTATTGGAAAAACAAAGATCAGCCTGCGCATGTTCTCTGTCTGGCCATAGACTTCCTTGTTCGCATATTATGAATCCTGGGGACTCTATCTAGTAAAAATTGATGACGCTGTTTGCCAAGCACAGTAACTGTTGCGCAGGTTTGATGTATATTCTCTATACGCACATGGCATACGGTCTCTTATCGCCCAGACACATCCTAAATGGACTCTTCCGTCTTCGTTTAAAGATTTGTCAAATTAGCCGAATCCGGATTTGGCTTTACGAGAGCAATGTGTTACGAAAGGGAACTATCACGCATCAAATTCGGCATCAGCTTCGCAACATACCCGAATTCGTTTCACAAATTATACCGCAACTAGTCAGGGCTAAAAATAGATTGGTTGACAGGAAGGGCGCGTGACTTGATAAACTTTCGCAGTATTTGAAAAACGTGTTAAAAATGTATTTCTCTGTTTCTAAAGATGAAATTGACTTTGATAGTTGGATCAGCCGTACAAACATGCTTTGGCTGATAGGTATGATGCCTTATATGGGCTAGATATATCTAGATTGAACGTTGCAAGTTATCGTAAGAGGAAAACACCAACTGGGCGTTTCAAACAGTGAATTTCTCCGAGAAAATGTTTCCTCAAAAAACTTGTTCTGCTGTATAAGCCACGCCGCTATTTCAGTCCTAAAATCTGAGGCATAATTCTGCGGGTAGTACATGCCTTTCTGCCATTACTGAAAATGTTGCAGTGTGCCGCAAATGCGATATGGTTGTCAAACATTCATGAAGATAAACGGTATAGATCTACTTACAGTTAATAAGTATGTATCTATCTTCAAAACTTCAAAACTACAAAACTTGAAGTCTTAGTTTTCCTGCTGATAAACAGCTACCTTTAGGAAAATGCATAAAAAGCTAGATATAGGATTGCCCTTCTTTTTCAGACTAAGCCTTTAACCAAAACCAGACAGTTTATTTAGAGGAGTTCCACATTCCCTTGTCCAGTTCAAGTCACACTTTATGAAGGATAAATGAAAACACCAAAGTTAAACATAATACATCTTTATTATCTTATATCTACATCCATGCAAAGCCCTCCAGTGTACTTTACATGTAGAAAACAAATGTCACAATATATTGTGATACGTATTGCAATACAGTGGGAGTGTATTGCAATATATCGCAATACGAAAATTCTGGCAATACCCATCCCTACTGATAAGGCGGACACCACTGACAACGTTCAATGACACTGCAATCACCAACGATCACCCTGACACCACTTTTTAGCTCACCTGGCCCGAAGGGCCATAGTGAACTATTGTCATACCAATGTGTCCGGGGTGTGTGGTGCGTCGTCTGTCAACACCTAAAAACAAATATTCAAACATCTTCTTCTGTAAAATTACTGGTCCCATGGTTCTCAAATTTCACATGGAGCATGACCTGACTCCAGGGTCTCAGAATTGTAAAATTGGGTCAGGTTGAAAATCCAAGATGGCCGCCGTTACTAAAAATAGCAAAAAGAACAAAATCAACTTCTTCTCCAGAACCACTGGGTATATTTGTCTGAATTTTGGCATGAAACATCAGTGAAACCTTGGTATTCAAAATTATAAAAATGAAAAAAATCTGTAGCGGAGTTTTGTCACAGTGACCTACTTTCTGTTTACGTGTGTACCAATGTCAAAAACTGACCTATTTAAACAACTTCAAACAACTTCTTCTCTAAAACCACTGAACCCATGGATCTCAAATTTCACATGGAGCATGACCAGACTGCAGGGTTTCAAAATTATAAAATTGGGTCAGGTCAAGAATCCAAGATGGCTGCCATTACTAAAAATAGCAAAAACAACAAAATCAACTTCTTCTCCAGAACCATTTGGTATATTTGGTTGAAAGTTTGCATGGAACATTAGTGGGACCTTGGTATTAAAAATTGTAAAAATAAAAAAAATCTATAGTGGAATTAGGTCACAGTGACCTACTTAGCGTTTACAAGACCGATTTTGCTCAAATGTCAATATCTAAAGAAAATGCAACCAATTCTGACCAAACTTGGTCAGAAATGGTTCTTGAATGGAATTATTTCAATTTTGTGCCAGGTGACTATCCAAGATGGCCACCATGGGGGCCGTTACTAAAAATAGCACAAAGATAAAAATGACAATGACTCAAGAACCCTTAAATGGAATTGGACCAATTTTGTGTCAGAATGTTCCTTGCATGAAGCCGTTTCGATTAATTGCAATTTAGCATTCCAAGATGGCCGCCATCTGGTGTTACTAAAAATAGCACAAACATAAAAATGACAATTACTCAAGAATCCTTGAATGGAATTGGACCAATTATGTGTCAGAATGTTCCTTGCATGAAGTCATTTCGATTAAATGCAATTTGGCATTCCAAGATGGCCGCCATCTGCCGTTACTAAAAATAGCACAAAACATGAAAATGACAATATCTCAGTAACAACTGAATGGATTTTGATGAAATTTGTGTCAAAATGATTCTTGCATTGAGAGATTTCAAAAATATCTAACTGTAGACCAGTCATATTGGCCTCTGTTACTAAAAAATAGAAAAATGTGAAAATTAGAAAATCTCAATGGAATTTGGCTAATTTTGTGTCAGAATGGTCCTTTCATTAAGCTTTTTCTATTTTTTTCATTTTGGCATTCCAAGATGGCCGCCATCTGCCGTTACTAAAAATAGCACAAAACATGAAAATGACAATATCTCAGTAACCACAGAATGGATTTTGACAAAATTTGTGTCAAAATGATTCTTGCATTGAGATGAATAACTATAGACCAGTCATATTGGCCTCTGTTACTAAAAATAGAAAAATGTGAAAATTAGAAAATCTCAATGGAATTGGACCAAATTTGTGTCAAATTGGTCCTTGCATGAAGGCTTTTCGATTTTTTGCATTTTAGCAATCCAAGATGGCCACCATCTGCCGTTACTAAAAATAGCACAAAACATGAAACTGGCAATATCTCAGTAACCCCTGAATGGATTTTGATGAAATTTGTGGCAAAATGATTCTTGCATTGAGGTGTTTCAAAAGTAAATATATAAAGACCAGGCAAGTTGGCCTCTGTTACTAAAAGTAGCAAAATGTGAAAATGAGAAAATCTCAGTGGAATTGGACCAATTTTGTATCAGAATGAGCCCGTTGCACAATACCCAGGTGAGCGATATCAGGCCCATTTGGGCCTCTTGTTTCCAGCTCAGAGCACACTGGGTGCAGATTTTCTGGTTTATTGAATCGGAAAAATCAATTGGACATGTGTATACTTCAGTGTTTTAAAGAAAATCTTGCCTTTTCATCAGAATACTCAAATATACACTCTGGTCTTCTTTGTTTATCTACAAAAAATATAACAAAAATTATAGCTCCAAATAAGCTAGATTTTTGGCAATGGAAATAGAGAGTTTCGAAAACCACGGCTACTTTAAATAGGTTAACATCCATCCATTAACTGAAAGGTAAAATCACAGACTTACTCGTATGTGAGACATTGAACACATGGGATTTTGTTTGTGAGACTATGTCACATGCTAAGTTGTCGTTGCATTGGCCAGTTATACACTACTAGGTGACTGAGTGGCATTCTGGGTGTGGCTAGGAACTGAGTATTTTGCCAACAGTTTCATAGAGTAACCCCAGATTTGATAAATAGAGTCATCCAAAATTGAATCTAGCTGTCAGTCTTTATGAAAATTGAGATATCCTTGATACCATAATGACCCTAAATATTCGGACAGACAGGTCTAAGCAAACATTGTAGACCCAGATCAAACTGCTCCTCAAGTAGCAGTTTGATCAGGGTCTACAATGTTTGCCATTCACTAAGCATCATTTGGATGCATTAACGTATGTAAAGTCCACTTTTTAAGAGCTTTGGAACAATAGTTGTCCAACTTCCGCATGTTCAAAATTTTAGGGTCATTATGGTAATGCTAGAAATATATTGTGACCTACTTTTATGTATACCGTATGTATTTGGCTATATGATGGGTTTTTTCACTTTCCAAAAGTACCCCAAAATATGTAAATCAAGCGTGTGAAATTTGGCTAACGTATAAGCGATCATTTTTGCGCGGTTCTATTTTTATCGATATTTCGCGGTCACTTAGCAATGGCTAATATTAAAATCGCGAAATAATTTCCTATTTCTTACAAAGAATCTTCAGTAGACATAGTGTCCATATATTTTGTTTTTGTTTGCTTCGGTAAATTCTGGTACTTTTCACTTGAGCCAGATCTTTCAATTACCAGGTTAACATAAGAACTTGCTCAAGTGAAAATGAAGCATTTTGGCTTTTTGCGCATGTTGCTTACGGCGAAAAACAAAAATCTCGAAAATTAATGTTTATGTTTTTGCCCCTAGACGGCGAAAATTTGAACCCGCGAAAATTACCACCTATACGGTATTTGATTGTTTCCTCTTCCATAACAATCCCAAAAGTCTAGATCCATCTTGTAAGATGGATCTAGATTTTTTGGGATTGTTTTGGAAGGGAAAAACCTCCATCATATAACTAAAAAATATGGTAGTGCCAACAGGCTTGTTATATTGTTTATTGTTATGTCTGTCAGTACGAGATCTTATTAAACTGTTTTTCAAGAAGCTATTTTGTGTTTTATATACATAACCACTTTGCTATAATTGAACAGGTCATCAAATGTCTGTTAGCCATTTTCATATCAGAATGCTCTATAGGAATAGTACTATCTCGATAGTGTACACTGTTTGAATAATAATGTGTATATCTGTTTCTTGCAGGGAAATGGTTAATAGCAGGACTTCATTCCAATGAGATTGTGCCTGTTAACGTTATATGTGCACCTTTAAATTAGCATATGCATACCTGCAAAACACTATGCCTTTGACCTGTCAAAATGCAACTCTGAAATGATCATCAGTTAATCAGCTGTGTAAAAAAACTAAGAACACCTCTGTAATCACTCTACAATTAAGATGATCATTATATCCCCAACATACAAAGTATGTCGAGGGTATATAGTTTTTGTCTTTCCGTCTGTTTGTGCATCTGTCCATTGTTCTGTTCATCCATCCGTCCGTCCGTCCGTTAACATGTGCGTTAAAGTGTGTTAAGTTTGTTTTCGTTGCTTATATTTCCAATATCCTTTAATGAAACCTTTTGGTATGTGGCTAGGTATACTTCTGGGTTCATGTAGAATAGTTTACATTATCTGGATGCTGCTGCTGACCTAAGGTCAAGGTCACAGACTTAAACATTTGCGTTAAAGTTTTGCGTTAAGTTTATATTCTTCTTTTATATTTCCGATATCCTGTGATGGAACATTTTGATATTTGACTAGGTTTACTTTTAGGTTCATACAGAGCTGTTGACATCTGGATGTTGCGTTAAAGTTTTGTGTTAAGTTTATATTCTTTGCTTACATTTCCAACATCCTTTGATGAAACCCTGTGATATGTGACTAGATTTACTTCTTTGTTCATGCAGATTAGTTGACATCATCTGGCTGCTGCTGCTGACCAAGTCCATGGCCTATGCAGACTTATATTTTTATCCCCCGACCGAAAGGTTCGGGGGATATAGCGATGAGCCTGGCGTCCGTCCATCTGTCCGTCCGTCCGTCCGTAAACACTTTCTTGTCCGCTCTATATCTTGAATACCCTTTGGAATATTTTCATGATACTTCACAGTTATGTAGAACAGGTCATGACAATGTGTCCCGTACAAGAATGGTAACTCTTGCTATTGTACTTTTTGAATTATCTCCCCTTTAGTGATTTTTTTGCAGATTCGTGTCTGCTCTGTAACTTGAATACCCTTTGGAATATTTTCATGATACTTCACAGAAATGTAGAACAGGTCATGACGATGTGTCATGAACAAGAATGACAACTCTTGCTTTCTTAGTTTTTTAGTTATTTCCCCTTGATAGTTTTAGGTGTGATTTTTTGGCAGATCAGTGTCCGCTCTATAACTAGAATACCCTTTGGAATATTCTCATGATACTTCACAGATATGTAGAACAGGTCATGACGGTGTGTTGCGAACAAGAATGACAACTCTTGCTTTCTTACTTTTTGAGTTATTTCCCCTTGATCATTTTAGGTATGATTTCGTGTCCGCTCTATAACTTGAATACCTTTTGGAATATTTTCAAGATACTTCACAGATATGTAGAACAGGTCATGACGATGTGTCGCAAACAAGAATGACAACTCCTGCTTTCTTATTTTTTGAGTTATTTCCCCTTGATGGTTTTAGGTCTGATTTCGTGTCCGCTCTATAACTTGAATACCTTTTGGAATATTTTCATGATACTTCACAGATATGTAGAACAGGTCATGATGATGTGTCACGAATAAGAATGACAACTCTTGCTTTCTTACTTTTGGAGTTATTTCCCTTTGATGATTTTAGGTGTCCGCTGCATAGCTTGAATACCTTTTGAAATATTTTCATGATACTTCACAGATATGCAGAACAGGTCATGACAATTTGTCTCATACATGAATGATAACTCTTGCTTTTAGACTCAATGAATTATTTCCCTTTGGTAGTTTGAGCTGCTGTTTGAGTCTCTGCTCCATAACTGTATAACCCTGGCCAGCTCCAGAATTTGAATAACCGTGTATGTTTTAGAATATTGATGATCATGCTATGATATCTTATCAGTGTTCCTAACTCTCTCTTACCCCTCCACATTCCCTTGACCCCTCCCGCACCCCCCCCCCCCTCCTCCCGCACCCCCCCCCCTCCTCCCGCACCCCCCCCCCCCCCCCCCCCCAAAAAAAAAAAAAAAAAAAAAAAATTTTTTTTTTCCAGATTTGGATTCTTTGTCCAAATTCACTTACTAGAGAGCTCAAAATTATATTTGTAGGGCTTGTACTTTAGAAGTTATTCACACATTTTGAAAGTTGAATGTATCGTATGCTATACATTTGTGTATATGGTGGCTGTTTTAGATATTACCTCTTTTTAGCAGTCAAGCATACTGTTTTAGTCTGAGTGTTAGATAATCATGCGTCTGTTAACAGTTAATGTCAATCAGAAGCATAAAAGAATGACAATATATTACTAATATGTGTTTTGAAGTGCACCCTTTTTACCAAGGCCCATGGGGGTCTTCGGTCGGGGGATTTGCCATCTCCTCTGATGGCTATTTTTACAAAGAGTGTTGGTACTCTTTGCTCATATTTGTTATGTATTTTGATGGAACCATTTGATAGGTAACTAAGACCCTGTATAAGATCGGTTTCATTAGGCGGTGGTTTCATTAGGTGGTGTCGCTGGTCGGGGGTATACGTGAGCCCCTGCTCGCTTGCTCTAGTTGCAAAAGCGAGCCTCTGATCACCTGCAAAAGAGCATCTCTGATAAATTGCAGAAGAACTCTCATCTGCAAAGGAGGACCAGGGGCTGTATTTATAAAACAACTTAAGTGGTTGCTATGCTGTTGCTAAGGCAGAATTTCTTTGAAGGAGATTCCCTACAACTATGAAATTTTCTCTGGAGGAACAGTCTGAAAAAGACTGTTCCTCCAGAGCAAATTTCATACATGTATTTGTAGGGAACCTCCTTCATAGACATTGCGCCTTAGCAACAGCATAGCAACGACTTAAGTCATTTTATAAACACAGCCCCTGATCACCTTCAAAGGAAGAGGAACACCTCTGATCACCTGCAAACACCTCTACCTCTGATCAGCTGCAAAAGAGCACCTCTGATCACCTGCAAAGAATACTAATGATTGTCAGTCAAAGCACCTCTGATATTCTGCAAAAGAGCACCTGACCAGCTATCAGCAGTATTACAGCCTGTCAAAACAGTTTGGTTTCTATGTGTACTGTTTAAATAGAAAAATGGGACATCCTTAAATTGGAACAGTTTGGTTCAAAACTGCAAATGAAATGGAAAACACTATAGACTCAGATCAGACTGGTTCTACTGGAGTATCAGATCCTCTTATCCACTTTTTGCTCAGACGTGTTTGACCCAACTTTTAGAATTTTTAGAGTAAGACAAATGTTTTAATCACATATCAAACAATATTTAGAAGGGGGGGGGGGGGTATCAATAAGGTGGGTTTTCTGCATCCTACCAAAGTTTTGTCTTTTTAACTGATGGTATACTCCTGTGTGTTTAGTTAATTGAACCATATGTGACTTTGGTCGGAAAGCCCTAGTTACTGAGCTATGGGTCCATGGAGGTGGGTGGGGTAACTCAGCATAGTTTTAGCTGGTCTTGTAAAAATGTTCTCATTTGGTAGAAGAGTACAAAAGACAGACAGTGTTTGATAAAACAATAAATAGAACATCTAAAATGTATTTCCATATTTTATTTGGTTTAATTTGAACATATGTTGTCAAAAAAGACTTTAAGAGAACTACTTCTTTCATTCTGGTATGTCTACAGTGAAGGGATTACATGACACTGATAATCACTTAGATATGAGTAATCTAGATAAGAGTTTACTATGACAATGATAATCACTTAGATAAGAGTAAACTAGATAAGAGTTTACTATGACACTGATAATCACATAGATAAGAGTAAACAAGATAAGAGTTTACTATGACACTGATAATCACTTAGATAAGAGTAAACTAGATAAGAGTTTACTATGACACTAATAACCACATAGATAAGAGTAAAGCAAATAAGAGTTTACTATGACACTGATAATCACTTAGATAAAAGTAAACTAGATAAGAGTTTACTATGACACTGATAATCACTAAGACAAGAGTAAACTAGATAAGAGTTCACTATGACACTAAGAGTAAACTAGATAAGAGTTTACTATGACACTGATAATCACATAGATAAGAGTAAACTAGATAAGAGTTTACTATGACACTGATAATCACATAGATAAGAGTAAACTAGATAAGAGTTTACCATGACACTGATAATCACATAGATAAGAGTAAACTAGATAAGAGTTTACAATGACACTGATAATCACTTAGATAATAGTAAACTAGATAAGAATTTACTATGACACTGATAATCACTTAGATAATAGTAAACTAGATAAGAGTTTACTATGACACTGATAATCACTTAGCTAATAGTAAACTAGATAAGAGTTTACTATGACACTGATAATCACATAGATAAGAGTAAACTAGATAAAAGTTTACTATGACACTGATAATCACTAAGATAAGAGTAAACTAGAAAAGAGTTAACTTTCATGTAAAGAATTGGGAAAGGGTATGTCTATTGGAGGTGATAACTGAGAAATCACCCTTCTCATATTGACAGTTAATTCCCTTGAAGGCATATCTATTGCCCTTAAATCATCTGTCCAACAGCTGCCCTTAAATCATCTGTCCAACAGCTGCCCTTAAATCATCTGTCCAACAGTATCTGTATGGTGTTCTGCATTTCCCCATGTATGTACAGTCAACTCTCGATATTTCAAACACTGATATCTTTCTTATATCAAAGAATATAGTAAGGACACATTTCCTATTTTTGTTTATATTTCAAATCCTGTTATCTCAAACTACGGATATCTCAAAGCAAATTTTCTGGTACCGAAAATTTACTTTGAGATATCAGTAGTTTGGAAAGAAGTTTCACTTCGAGATATCGAGAGTTTACTATATTTCAATAGTAATTGGCCATACAGCATATAATCAGCTGTCAAAAGCATATATAATTAAAAATCTGTCTATCAAGACAATTATAGTCATTTCAAAAGCAAATCATCAGTCAAAAATAAGTCTTTAACCACTCTGGGGACTTATGCATTTCCATCATGCATATTTGTGATGGTTAACCATGTGCTTTAAATGAACTGACATGATGGCTTACCATAACATAATTACTGAAATTTTTACCACAAGCTGTTACTACATGTCCGAAAGATGAAACGGGATGAAAAGTCATAACGTTGGTTTCTTCTGGTGGTATGGCTGACCATAACAAATGCAGAACCCCCACCCCCCCAAGTACTTTTCTGCCGAGTAACTGGTGCAAAACATTGAGTAATTCGTACAGTTAGAGCGTTACAAAAAACAAGCATTGTAGACAATTTTGATCTTAACACTTTATAGAAAATAGAAAGTAAACTTGTATTTTTTCTTGGAAATAAAACAAGTCAAATGCACAACAATATTTTCCTAATTTTGACCCATAACCAAATTACAGACTGTTTAAACTGAGCATAGTTAAAGGCAGGAGTGGACTATAAAAGGCAAAATTAGCTACCTATTCTCAGTTTTCCAATAGCCACCTAAGGGTAAACATCTACAGTAGCTCCTGTAGATTTATTTCTAATTTGATTGGCTGTAGATTTGCTAGGTATTTACCTGTGAAAGTATTGACAGCTCTTATTGGCTAAACAGGACAGTGGTCTAATTTGCACAGTAGCTAAGCCACGCCCCCTTATTGCCTCATACAGGTGGCTAATCCTCTACCGGGGGTTCAGATATCCTGCCTTTAAGGACTGGGCCAAATATCGATTTTAAGTGTAGTCAGGTCATACTGAACACTGCCAGTGGGTTAAATTGCCATTTTAGTAAGTTGGTCTGAAAAATGTAAGAGTTATGGCTGACCATCACATGTGCGTGATGGAAAACTGTAAGTCCCCAGACTGTTAACCCATTTCAGACTGGAAACCCATTTTTGGGGACATACACAATCAGTACAGATCCAGTTCAAATGCCACAGGACGGGAATTCAGATCAGGGTCTATACTGTTTGTATACATGAATTTCTTTGCAAAATAAAAGTGAAAAAAAAAATCACAAGAAATCCCTTAAACCAGATAGGAACTCATTCAAATGATAATGATTAACCACTACACTGGTCAAAAAAAGGTTAATCAACTTGTAAAAAATAAGTCTAAAAAAGTAATACTAGTAATGTCAAAAGTTTATCAGTATCAGCGATCAAGCAAGCAGTCTGATCACTTGTAATACAGTAGGTCTGTGACAGCCAGTAAAACAGCTTGTCTATGTTTGTATGTATGATCACCATGATCTCATGTAAAACAGCTTGTCTATGTTTGTATGTATGATCACCATGATCACATGTAAAACAGCTCATTACCTGTCTATGACTACCTGCACCATAATATATGATCACCTGTAAAATAGCTTGTCCATGTATTGTATGATCACCTGTAAAACAGTCTATGATCACATGTAAAATAGCTCGTCTATGATTACCTGCAGCAAAATATATGATCACCTGTAAAACTGTCTATGATCACAAGTATAAAAAGTGTATCTATGATCACCTGCAGCATCTGTATGATTACCTGTAAACAGTCTATGATCACATATAAAACAGTGTATCTATAATCACCTGCAGCATATATATATGACAACCTGTAAAACAGTCTATGATCACATGTAAAACAATATATCTATGATCACCTGCAGCATATATATGATCACCTGTATAATCTATGATCACCTACTACATATGTATGATCACCTATAAAACAGTCTATGATCAAGTGTCAAACAGTATATCTATGATCACCTGATATATAGCATGTCTGTGACTGATAATTAGCATGTCTGTGACTTCCAACAGCATGTCTATGACTTCCTGAAAAACAGTAAATCTATTATCACTTGTAAACCAGCATGTCTATGATTACCTATAAAAACAGTATGTATTTCATCAACTGTAAAAACAGATGCTTTATGATAACCTGTAAAACAACATGCTTATGATATTCTACGTGTTCACCTGTAAAACTAAATGTCAATGATGATCTTTCCAACAGCATGTCTATGATCACATGTAAAACAGAATATTTATGATCAAGTCATGTCTGTGATCACTAGTAACAGCATGCCTATAATCATCAGTAAAACGCATGTTTATGATCACATGTAAAACTGGATGTATTATCACCTGTAAAACTGCATGTCTATGATCACATGTTACAACATGTTTGAATATGTCCATGATCACCTGTAAAACAGTGTGTCTATGATCTGCAAAACAGCATGTCTGTGATCACTAGTAACAGCATACCTAAAATCAGTAAAATCAGGATGTCATTTGTAAAACAGGTATACAAATATGGTCACTATCAACAGCATGTCAATACTTACATGTTAGACAGTGTGTCACTATGAACAAGTATAAAAGAGCAGATAAAAAAATAGTGAAAGTGTAAAGCGCCCCGTTACTGCGACTATGGATTCGTTCCGCTAAGGTGCGGGGGCAACGTCGATATGAGAATTGAAATACTACTACTACTACTACTACTAGTGAAAGTGTATAATAGACGGACGCTCGGCGCCCCGTTACTGCGGCTATGGATTCGTTCCGCTGAGGTGCGGGGGCAACGTCGATATGAGAATTGAAATACTACTTGTGAAAGTGTATATCTAAAAACGCGTATCTGTTCAGCAAAGTATCTAAACAGAAATGTCTACGGTCACCTATTAAAGAATATACCTATAAAACAGCAGATCTGTGATCACCTGTTATGGAGCAGGTCTGTGATCACCTGTTACCGAGCAGATCTGTGATCACCTGTTATGGAGCAGGTCTGTGATCACCTGTTATGGAGCAGATCTGTGATAACCTGTTATATAACATTGTCTCTGGACACAAGTAAAACAACAATTCTTTTACCAACTGCAAAATAGTTTTTGTATGACCAGCTGCAAAGCAGCATGCAGTACAGCATATCTATGCTTACCTGTAAAACGGTGTCTAGACGCAAGCATCGATTCTCCTATGATCTGGGCACATCACTGGACGTGATACCAAAAGTTTGATCAAGCTACTGTAGTAAAAATGTGCATATACAGGGTGTTAAGAAAGTTCGAAGACATTACAATATTCCTTATAACTTTAGAAGTTACATTCATTAAATCTTAAAACTTTACAGATTTCAAGACCTATTCAGTATTGAAGAATCCACAATGTAAGAACTTCTACAACCACACCTTGCTGTAATCAAATTAGCAGTCCATACCCAAGGTGTCAAAATTGCCTGCTATTTATTATTGATTTTACGCATACAGGTGGGGCATATTAAACTGTTATCTATTCTTGTCCCTCAGTAAATCGTCATTTTAAAACTAGCTTAAATGATAGAGACTAAACCAAACAGTATTTTATTAGTTACAGCTTGTAAGGAATCGTAGACAACATGCACATTTTGACTGATGATTCATTGGCATAAAAAAGCAGATGAGGCATTAATATTTTGCAAAGGGGGTGGGGAAAATGAATTAACATCTGAAACAAAACTTGAAATGAAAAGTTGATATAAAATCATTTATATCATGGAGTGGGTCTTAGAGATAAGGGAGACAAGAATAAAATTTCGAAATATTTGAGGTGTATCTGTAAATTATCACATATTTGAAATTTAACCACCAAAATGTCACATTATGCAAAAGTGTTGATAAAATGGCATTTCTACGACAAATATTCTACGAAACGACAAGACGTTTTGTTGAATTACAGGTTTTTTTACCCCAGTATAAAATATTTCAAGAGTTTTCTATACAATTTCATATTTTTACCTAATTTGTTTTAAAACAACAAGGTTTTAGTGCAAAATTCAATGAAAATGAATTTAAAGTTAAATCTAAAGAGTAATTTATTAAGAGTAATTTTGCAAAATAATATGATAAGAAAAATCTGATCAAATGTTTATGCTTAATCTGAGAACAAATCTAATAGCAAGAGACTAAACGAAATCTGCAAAATGCCTTTGTGTTTACAAATACTGTTATAGATTCTATCCCTACCCCTAAAATTTTAAGTTTGAATTTAGAATGGGGGTACCCTTTCGAATTAGTCAGAAATTCCGTAATAAACCATCAGAAAATAATAAAAACTAATTTTAAAAATCACTATAATATTCCCCGCAATACCAATACTTTTGCATCTGAAATATATCCATTCGTTTTGAAAAAAAGCAAACTCTTAGATGCCGATCTCTAATACAAATATAATTAATGAAATTTTTGCCTTTTATTGTCAGTCCTGTAGAGGGTGTGTCTATAGCAATTCAGATTTTCTCGTCATTTTGAAATATAAAGATAATGTATATTTTGTATATCTTAAGCCGTGTTCATGTGCACTTTTTACACCCGGGTGCAAAAATACACCGAGGTGCAAATTTGCATCCCGGGTGTATTTTTGGCCATGTGAACGGTGTTTTAAGAAAAAGCACCCGGGTGCAAATTTGCCCCCGGGTGCAAATTTGACCCTACTTTCGAGGTGGTGCAATTTTATTTGCATCCGGTGCAAATTTGCCCCCGGGTGCAAATTGTGCACATGAACGCAAAATGTGTTTATTAGTATACATTTTGATATAGGATTTTTTCAAAATAACTGGCCTTTTTATTATGATCTTGTATAATCGGATTCCAAAATAAGCTATCAAAGTTCTCGTTATCAAATTTAAGATAAGACCGTTATCCAAACAGATATGCATAAATTACTGAGACTACGATTTTGGTCGTTCTTAAGCAAGATGTTCACCCGTCAACATCGTAAGTGTGGAAGCGGCTGGGACGACGAGACAACAGATGCCTTGTTGGACATCTGGAGCGATGTTACGGCGCAAAACGAAAATGACGATGCTGCGGTGTCCGATACATCTACATCTACAAATTAAGTGCATGGCCAATATTGGTATAGTCGCACAGTAGTTTATAAGAATATTCCCAAGTTAATGAAAGAGAGGGGCTTCGAATCATCTGATCCTTGTAGAGTTAGCTTTTTTTTTACAGATATGCAATTAAAACACAAGGACTGGAGCCAGTCTAAGTGTAAACAGAGGATTAAAACTCTTAAAACAAATTACAAAACAGCTCGTGACAACCTGAAAAGAGGTGGAAGAGGTTCATTTCCCTCCGGAAACTTAACGTAGGCCGTGAATAGCTCGTGCAAACCCATTTCACACATTCACACACAGTGGACTTGGCAATCCCGAAAAGGTTCCCTATCGTCTGAAATCCCAGATAAATGATATAGAGTTTATACTGCCACTTGCAGCTCAACTGACAAAAGGTATACCCGCGCATCCCGTTGGAGCTGCCCGCGCAGTCTGTCACACAGATTGTCAAAAGAGCCCTTTGACATGCTGAAATCGTTCCACCACTGATCATCTGTGTAAGTCCCAAGCACTATAGTCGTCCACCACTTTTGACTACGCGGTTTCTCTCAAATGGCCTTTTCTCTGCTCTATTCTAAACATCTTAACACAGTGAATTTCCCCTAGAAATGGGGTAACTTATATTAAGTTTAATGTCAAATCCAGGCACGTATGGACACAATTTATTGGCATATGAACGCTACACAAGGGGGTGCAAATTTGCCCCCGGACGCAAATTTGCACCCGGGTGCAGATTTGCACCCGGGTGCAAAAAGTGCACATGAACACGGCTTTAGATAGTGTTTTCTGCATCACACTTACAAAGTTTTGCGACATTCATAACATTTTTAAGCTGATGGTGTATGCTTAAATAATGTCTACGAACTTTCTTAACACCCTGTAGTTGTAAGTTTGCTTTTGAAAGATATTCAAAGATATCTTGTCATATTCTAGTCTATCCCATAACCTTGCAAGGTCGTTGGGGCACCACAGATGATTAACATCAGTCTTGTGATAAAGTGTCAATTAAAATCTAAGAGAAAACGAAACGTCAAGGTTTTGTGTGTGAATCAGCTGTGATGACAAATCATCTTGACCTAGTGGCAGTCTTGAAAAGAAGTCAACAACATGGAAACCCTTTCAGCATCTAGCAGTTAGGGTCGAGAGTACTTTCGGACAGCGGGTAAATTCGGATATTCCATTGCTCCATTGCAAACAGACAAAATCCAGATGAGACGGCTCAGGATGAGCCGTCTCATCAGGATTTTCACTGTTTGCCAAGTTTATTTTGTTTGATTCCAAACAACTGACATATGGAAAGAAACAATGTCACTGTCCGAATTTACCTGCTGTCCGAATTTACCTGACTTGACCCTATTGGTATGAAAGAGGTCAAATTTTCATGACTAAACTGACCAGACCTTTCTCAAACCATCTTGACCTACTGTCTCTAATTGTGAATCATCTCTCAGCTATTCGTGCACTGGTACATCTCCTGGTTACTTCCGCGATTTATACAAAGGGGCACAACTTCTGCACCTTCTTGTTTGGTTCCCTTGATGACGCAGTCTTTCAAAATGGGGTCTATACCCTCAAAGGAAAGAAGGAGCAAATTAGTAAGTTCATTCCTTTAAGAATTGACCTCCATCAAGACAGGAGACAAACATGAATTCGACAGAATTGCTTGCCCTGAAACCCATTCACCGTAAATAAGCTGTTAGTTTAGGTATGTTGTAAACCCTCTGTATTCCAATGAAAACAGATCAACCACAGTCATTATACAACTCATAACAGTCTTAATTATTTATCCAATCCATGTCAGCCTCGTCACTTTTTTAGGAAACTGCTGTTCTTTTGTCTACAGTTACAACATTTTACTACAGAGTGGGACTGTTGCCGTACGTTTATGTCATGGCATGAAATTGTAAGAAATAATCATTTATATGGTGTAAGCCAATCAAATCAACATCACTCATAATAACTTATGCCAGTCCAACTTTCATTTTGGGTGATAAAATAAGGAGTCTTATGCATACATTGAGTCATATATTAGCAAAAATTAGGGGACATCTTTTTGAGAGAGAGAGAAAAAAAACGGAACTCACTCTACATTTTTCTGGTTATCCGTCGAACAATGCAATATAAGCAGGGCGATAAATGGGCCTCTATCCCTGTACATTGTATTTTTACCACATAATAATTTCAATGAAGTTTGTATTTGGGTTTTCTACTATATATGACCCAAATCATATTCAACACCTTTGTATGTGACACTCAATGTTTTATTTGTTTATAGTTGGCTGATCATGGTCATTTACACTGACGAAACTGTCGTGAGAGTTTCTACCACTATATTCAAGATTTTTTACCAGTGATACAGCAAAGGGGCCTTTGATTATTTAAATTGTCCTCAAGATTCAGAACAAAGCGATATTACCACCCCATAAACTGTGCATGTACAGGCCTTGTACATGCAGGGCTGTTACCATACCAAACGAAAAAGAGCTGATACGAAACGAAAAACAACAACTAAAAAAAAAAAAAAAAAACTAAAAAAACACGAACGAGTCAATTTGTTTAGCCACGATTACAGGGGCCGTATTCATAAAACGACTTAAGTGGTTGCTATGCTGTTGCTAAGGCTAAATTTCTTTGAAGGAGATTCCCTACAACTACGAAATTTGCTCTGGAGGAACAGTCTTACAAAGACTGTTCCTCCAGAACAAATTTCATAGTTGTATGGAATCTCCTTTATAGATATTCAGCCTTAGCAACAGCATAGCAACGACTTAAGTGGCTTTATGAATACGGCCCCTGGTCGTTTCTTTTTCGTTTCTTATACCACCCTTGCCAGAAAATGCCAATTTTAGCGCTAAATATTGCGCAATGAGCAAGGTCTACACCGATAAGCCTAAAGGGTGGTATAAAATAGTTTTAACATAGTTTGTCTGCCTGTACGGGAGATAATCCATTCGCTAAAGCTCGCGGATTATCTCCCGTTCAGGCATAATAATTACGTAACATTCTTGAAAACATAGTTCACCAGGGGCGATTACTCAATTTACTATAATTGAGCCGTAACATGACAAAATGAACAAAGTGGCATGTGCGCCCAGCGAAGACTCACATCAGCCTGCGCATCCGCCCTGTCTGATTAGTTTTCGCTGTTAAAGGGTAGCTAAGTCTTCGCTGGGCGCACATGCCACTTTGTTGCTTTTGTCATGTCGCGGATCAGTTATAATACTGGCGAAATAGCAAACAATATAGACTTACCTGATCAGACTGCAGTTCACGAGCCGTATAATCTGGATCTCCACTGGTAGCTCATGCCATTTGGCCCCAAATAGTGCCGGTTGGCTTAACATCTACAAGATGCTTGACAAATCGATTACTTTATTAGGGCGCGTTTACACGAGCAAAGTTTCTATGTCACAGAAACTTTAACAAAGAAAGTACGACAAACATTTTGCGTTTACACGGAGCAAATTATTTGTTAAAGAAAATGTGCCATAGAATCTTTGTCATATAAACTTTGGCAATGAAATATTTGCTGCAGTGTTCACACGACCAAATATTATTCGTCAAAGTTACCTGCATCTTTGTCACATTTTCCACGCTTGTAGCAATGTTCTTTGTTACATAATCTTTAGCAAAGTTCTCCGTTTACACGGACAAATTTAATTTATCAAAGTAACTTTAACATATTTATTTGTCAAAGAAACATTGTCATATTTTGGCATTTACACGAGCAATTTTTTCTGTGACAAACCTACTTTGTCATTGAAACTTTGGTCGTGTAAACGCGCCCTTAGATGTTTATAGTAAACTATATTATGATAATTACAGTTTCTATTCCCCCTTTTCTCCGCAATGTCGCGCTTTCTTGTCTTTTCGCAAGTAAATTTGATAATTGCTATGTCCCTAGACAGAGGCTTAGCTAGTGGAAAACTTATTGCCTCTACATACAATCATGCTTATACACATGGAAGGCTACTGCAGGGGTTTCACATTGTTATGCTTAAAAGTATTTGGATAGTAACATCTAGACAGTCTAATTTTCTAAAGCGCAAATACGCAGGTGCGTATTGAAAATTTGTCTGTTTGTAGATAGCTGTGCCCTTGCTAGACATTAAATTCTTGTCTCTATATTCTGTTTGGCAACACTTCCAAGGAAAGGTCACTCTGACACCTCAGTTGTTATCCCCCTTTTTATAGGGATGGGCGGCAACTGTTAATAGTAAGAATTAGCTCTTTTTTGTCCTGGACAGTGGAGACCCTGATTATACTGCTCCTGAACAGTAGTCTGATCAGAACCACATTGTTTGCCATTTCGCCAGTATTATAATTATTATCTAAATTTTAGGACAATTTAAATCAATCAGGGCCCCAATGCTGTATCTTGAAAAAATTCTTGAATTTATCGCTATAAACTCGCACTACAGTCAAATTATTTTGGTAAAAATACAATGTACAGGCGTCGAGGCCCATTTATTGTCCTGCTTATGTGTATATTGCATTGTTCGATGGGTAACCAGAAAAGGGTAGTAGTTCCTTTCCTGGTTCCCGTCTTACAATGCTATATAAAAGTATGCGGAATAAATAATGGGAATCCACGCTTGTACATTGTATTTTTACCAATTTATGATATCGAAAGTAGGTCATTGTATGACCCATATCATTTTCAAAACTTGTTTATGTGAAAATCAAGGCTGATATATTTGTTTAAAGTTAGTAAATCATAGTCATTTACAATGACAAAACTGCAGCGAGAATCTTGCAGCCATTCCTCACGATAATTTTTTTCATAACTGATAGAGCGATGGAGCCTTTTAAATTGACCGCTACCGAAAAAGGAAGCAAAAATTAAAGTGGCAGTTTTGCTGTTCCTGAAACTGAACCCATCCACTTATAATCTGTTGGCAACAATGCAGACCATGATCAGACTGCTCCAGAGGTCTACAATGTTTGCTCTTGCATTTTAGCTCCAATATATATGAGGCAACACAGAATACCCAAGGGTTTGTCACTGATCTTTCTCAGTGCTAAATTTGCATGTACGACTGGAGACATTTGACTCCAGGAGCTTTAGAATAATTCTGCTTCGACATGGAAAATCCCGCAGATTTGCATGTAGCAAAAGTGAAGATTCAAATCAGCTTTCGCTTTCGAGCAGTTACACCAGTGTCTTTTCATATCAGATTTATACTACCTGTACAATGTAATAGAACCTTTGATACGAAGTCAGAGCAATTTGTTTTCTTTAACAGTATACAACCTCCCCTCAATCCCCACCCACCCCCTTTTTGAATGGCTTTCTCGTCTTGGGAAGCAAACAGGCAGTCATAAAAGTTGCTCCCTTGGTGAAAATGGCAGAATAACATGGAGGTGTCTCCATACACTTTAAGAATAGGGTATAGTCGTGTAACTTCGGACAGCGGGTAAAATCGGACATGCCATTGCAAACAGTGAAAATCCAGATGAGACGGCTCATCACGAGCCGTCTCATCAGGATTGTCACTGTTTGCTCAGTTGATTTTGTTTTAATTCCAAACAACTGACAAATAAAGGAAACAATGGTACTGTCCGAATTTACCCGCTGTCCGAATTTACCAGACTTTACCCTAATCCTTCATGGCACCCATCCCAGTAAACTCATGGGACTGGCGGATTGAGTCTGAACAAACGGTGTGGCATAAATCGTATCATAAACAGGTGTTGATGGGATCCAATTCGAATAGAAAGGGTTATTACGGAACAGAACATCTTGCACTGCTGCGTATAGCCGAACTGAAAAGTCCTTAGCTTTATATGGAGTTCAAATAGTATCCTTATTATAAGATTTTCATGTTATATAACAGACAATTTTTTTACTTTGCATGATTTTTCTCTCATTCTCATGCCGACAGACTCTCATATGATTAGATCTTTTTTATCAGGAGTTGGAATTTTTTTTTATCTGTTACGCAAGTCAACCACTTTTATTTTTTACATGCTTTTCTTTTTATTGCTGAGCTCACTTTTTTCTGTTTCGTGTATAAATCTTTAACAGATTGCATGACAAAGTTCAGACTATACGGGCTCACGAGAACTTTGGCCGTTTCAAGAATATATCATCTATTTCGACCCAACAAATCATCATAGGCAGACGAAAACAGGAATGCCAGTGGAAAACACCTGACTTCTCCCCTCCTCATACTGCGAAGATGAGCAGGCCGATACGGATTCTAAAGTCCCCATAGTACACTCAGTATCTCTGATAGGGCAAAGTCTCCATAGTCCTAGCTAAATATTTTGAAATGGATAGATAGAAGGGATATTATGTAATTGTTATGTGTCATAAAATACATTCTTTTAGCATTCACATACAACAAAACAGGGATTTTATTGAACTTGATCCGATACTGTCGAGTCCACTGTACTAGATCTAATGGTTAAAACATCTAAACATAAATGATTACGAAAAAACGGTTCAACACTCACGTTTGCTAATTTTGGTGATAGAATGAGGGTTGATGTACATCTGTACTGACTGAGTCATGCAACTGGCAAAAGTTTTCGAAATGACAAATTGATTTCCTTTTCTGGTTCCCCGGCGAGCGATTCATTATAAACACAGACGGGATAATAGTTGGGGGTCCCATGCCTGTACATTGTATTTTCACCATTTTATTCAAGTTTATGATATCGAACGTTTTCCAATTCGTTTTTTTTTTTCAACATTGTTTTATGCGAAACTCAGTGATGCTTGATTTGTTAACATTAGTGAGAAACTTGCAGCGGATACTCACGATAAAATATTACATGAATTTAGATATCTGTGATAGGACAATGGGGCTTTAAAGGCCCCATTGCTCTATCAGCCTGAAAAGGTATCGCCGCAAGCTTCTCACTATACTTTTGACATTGTAAATGACCGTGATTAGCCAGCTTTAAACAAATAAAACATCATTGAGTTTCGCATTAAAAAGGTTGAAGAAAATGTTTTGGTAATTTTAGTTGGCAGCTAGAATGACCTACTCGCGATTTCATTAAATGAATAAAAAGGTAAAAATACAATGTACAGTCGCGGAGCCCCAATCACTACCCCTCCTATGTTTACATAGCATTGTTAGACGGGAAACCAGACTGACAGAAAATTGTATTTTGTGGAGCGATTTGTTAATTTTCAAATACTTGTTTTCTCTACTTTTTACCAGTTATATGACTCAATATACGCACATCAACCCACATTTTATTACCAAACGTGAAAGTTTAACCACTTTTTTAAAATGATTTGAGTTTAGACGTTTTTACCCACTGATATGAACTGTCTACTTTGAAGATTTATGCCAAGCAAGGGAGACAATTTCATCAATACAGTATTCGCTCCCTTCCTTGATGAATCCCTTCCACAAAGGTGGTTTCTCTTAAAGCAATGAATTTGAGCCGCGACACGACAAAACCAACAATGTGGTTGTGCGCCAAGCGCAGACTCTGATCAGCCTGGGCATCAGCCAAGATCGACCCGACTCTTTATTAAGTGCTAAAAGGGTAGCTAAGGGTCTGAGCTACCTCCATGCGAACAGCGAAGACTCTGATCAGACTGGGCGGATGCCCAGGCTGATCTGAGTCTGCGCTGGGCGCACAACCACATTGTTGGTTTTGTCGTGTCGCGGCTCATTTGATTGAATTGGACTGTAATGCTTTAAAACATTGCTTCTATTCCGCCTATAATTTCTAAGAAATTAAATGAAGACTTAGATCATTTTAATAAGTCTGGTCATTTTCGATGTTAAAAAAGTTACGGTATTACAGTACTCTCCAGTTATTTTATGGTAATGGGCCTGGCAACCAGTTGCCAGGTATTTTACCGTAAAATTAACGGGGATATCTTACACTTCTCTAACTGATAAGTCCTTCACTTAACGGCATTTAGGTAGTTTGCTCAATATCGTATTTTCGTGTTATAACAAACTTCTTTTTTTTCTTTACGGGTAGGCTGATAATATCTTACCGGTCACGAAATAATAAACAGTTAAAACGTTGCTGGCGTCTCTTTGCTGTTTATAATTTTTCTTTATTATTACCTTCTTTTTACATTTTTCCGATTACAGTGTCATACGGTCAGACTCTCTCATATTGCTTTCATATAATTACATTGTTTTTTTATCAGACGTTGGTGAAAAATAATGTCTTTTAAATGTACTAGTAGCTATTTTCATCTTGTAACCACCGTGGCTTGTTACGTAATTCAACCGCATTATTTTTTATTTGGGTCATGTTTTTACAACATGGAATTAAATGAATAGGGAATAATCATTTGTTTGAGAAAATAGAAAGTTTCTGTTGAAAAAAATCAGTTTGTAATGTTTGCGATGCTCCAGTACCAATGGCGTCATATATCTGTTATAAAATACATATATTAATGTATATATCTGTTACCATAACAACTAAGACTCCATATTGGTGTCTAAGTCAACGGGACCTCTTTCTGCCAAGACACTAATTACACCAGTTGATAATTCCTTAGTTACGCCGGGCCTCGTAGCGCAGTCGGTAGGGCACCTGACTCGTAAGTCAGAGGTCCTAGGTTCGATACCCGGTCTGGCCACATACTTTCGTTTCTCCTTCCACTGATTCAAGAAGGGCAGTTGCCAGTTACTGGCGAAAGTATGTGCACTTAGTACTGGTCAACCGCTTAGGAAGTCTAAGCCTGCCCAGAAACAGTGTGGTTAGGTTAACTGACCGTCCCGACATGACCATAGCTGTTTACCGTGGACGTAAAGCAACAAATCAATCAATTCCTTAGTTACTATGGTAACAGATCTATGGAGTCATCTCACTTACAATTATAGAGGAGCATTTCTCTAGAGTCATAAGTGAGATGCTACCTGAATTTTTAATAATTGAAAAGTGTGATTTTTTCAAACCTTTAATACATTCTCGAATAATTTAATTCTCTTGTTTTACATGTACGAGTATTTTTTATATTGAGATGAATGGATCCCAGCAGGCACATGACGTCAAAATGACGTCGTACTGACGTCGATGCGACTTCATTACGTCGCATCGACGTCAGTACGACGTCATTTCAACGTCAGGTGCCTGCTGGGGATATACTATCAGGAACGAAACTCAGCTATTTTCAATTTGCGTCCTTTCTCAGTGGGGCCGCCTCTTAGAAGAATACGCTAGGATAAAGTCGGTTAAATTCGGACAGCGGGTAATTTCGGACAGTGACATTGTTTTCTTTATATGTCAGTTGTTTGGAATTAAAACAAAATTAACTGGCCAAACAGTGAAAATCCTGATGAGACGGCTCATCTGGATTTCGCTGTTTGCAATGGTACGTCCGAATTTACCCGCTGTCCGAAGTGACCCGACTTTACCCTACATCCTTTTTACTTAGAAGCTCTTCTTACTTTGTCAATGTGGATCAGCTGTTAGAAGGATATAATACATCCATTTTACATGGAAACTCTTCTTACACTTGTTACAGGGAAGACAATACTAAATGCAAGTGTTACATCCTTTTTACGTGGAAACATCCTTCTTCTGGGAAGCCAATACTAATATAAATTCAAGTGTTGTCCCCCTTGGAAAGTGGAGGTGTTTCCTACTGTGCTTGCGCCTTTCATATCCCGCTCTCTTGAAGCGTGATCGATGTACCGTTCTAATCCTATTAAACACTCCAGAGACGTTGCATTTTGCGAAAGGGCGGTGTGTGTGTTGGGGGGGGGGGGGGGGGGGTATTTAGAGCCTAAAGGGGGGGGGGGGGCGTATTTAGAGCCTAAAATGCAGTATCTGCCACTACCAATAAACCTATGATAAGCAATAAAAAGGTGATGGGTATACTTTCAGAGGAAGCAACTCTTCTATATTGGCCTTACTCCTCACTAAGGATCAACTCTTAAAGGAAAGAAATTACTCCTACAGGAGCAAATTCTTTTATTCTTTTATTTAAGAGTAGACCCCATTTCAAAACAATACCTTATCCAGAGAAGCATACAGGAATTCATGCAAGTTAATACAACATTTTCAAAATAAAAAAACAGCTATGGTCATGTCGGGACGGTCAGTTAACCTAACCACACTATTCCTGGACAGGCTTAGACCGCCTAAGCGGTTAACCAGTACTAAGTGCACATACTTTCGCCAGTAACTTCTTGAATCAGCGGAAGGAGAAACGAAAGTATGTGGCCAGACCGGGTTTCGAACCCAGGACCCCTGACTTATGAGTCAATCGGTAGGGCACCTGACTTATAAGTCAGGTGTCCTGGGTTCGAAACCCAGGACGTTAAGCATCAAATCGATCAATCAGCAGGGCATGTTTATTAGAGCAGGGGTATTTATCAGGATTACTACGGTGTACCGGACTATTGTCTGAAAGAGCCGTTAAACCCAAAACAACCAACCAATCAAATCCATTTTTTTAGATGTATGGGCACACCTCCGCGTATTTCGGATTTTCCGCATTTTCACATTGGGAAACAATTTTTTATTAATAATTTCTGTGTGCTCAGTTGATGAAAAACACGACAAAACCAACAAAGTGGCATGTGCACGCAGCGAAGACTCAGATCAGCCTAGGCATCCGCCCAGTCTGACCAAACGGTCTTCGCTGTTGGCATGGAGGTAGCTTAGACCCTTAGCTACCCTATAAGCGCACAGCAAAGACTCCGATCATACTGGGCGGATGCTTCGCTGGGCGCACGTGCCACTTTGTTGGTTTTGTCGTGTTGTGGCTCAAATGTCGTTTCCCTTTGTAAGCCCCGGAAAAGCATAGAGGTTTACCAATTTACTTTAATTAGTTACTTTCAAATTAATTTAAAACCACTTTGTTGGTTTTGTCGTGTCACGGCTCATTTGTGTCTTTTTTTGCTTTCCCAAGGCGGCGAAACCCTTTCAAAATGGGCTTGCTGTTAGAGAAAAGAATTTGATCCTTTCATTTAAGAGCTGGCCCCCACTGAGAAGGAGGGGGGCTAAAATGAAATTGGTAGAGTTGCTTCCTCTTTACGCGTGCCCATCACCTTAAGGTTGAAATAGACGTCAGAGGCAGGGTACATCCACCATCATGCAAGCCAAAGCAGGGAAATGCGCCAAACAAGAACAGAGACTTCTCAACTGATGGACAAGTGTCAGGCTGGTGGTGGTCCACCCATACATTGTAAAAAATTTCTGTAGATTTTACCGAGAATAACTGGCAGCCAGCTGTCAGTCAATTTCCCATTATTTTTACGGGCGCCCGTAAACATCTGCAGGACTCATCATGCGGTGTAGGGTAGAATGTGATAAGTATTGTTTTGGTTATACAGCCCTCCAACACCATAAAGGTATTTCCGAGTGATATTTATGATATGAATTATAAATATCATAGGTATCGTGTTTGTATGTCCATGCTGATGTTGAGTGACAATCTGGTCTCGCCGCAGTCAGAGCTGTCACTCGCACCAGCATGGAATGCATTTAAACATCGTGTATATAATGGTAATATAGTCAGTAATAAATAATGTGAATTATAAATATCATAGGTATCGTGTTTGTATGTCCATTCTGATGTTGAGTGACAATCTGGTCTTGCCGCAGTCAGGGCTGTCACTTGCATCAGCATGGAATGCATTTAAACATCGTGTAATGGTAATATAGTCAGTGATAAATAATATGAATTATAAGTATCATAGGGTATCGTGTTTGTATGGCTATGCCGATGTGAGTGACAGTCTGGACTCACTGTAGTCTAAGCTGTTACTCGCATCAGCATGGAATGCATTCAAACATCGTGTAATGGTAATATAGTCAGTAATAAATAATATGAATTATAAGTATCATAGGGTTTCGTGTTTGTATGGCTATGCTGATGTGAGTGACAGTCTGGACTCGCTGTAGTCTAAGCTGTTACTCGCATCAGCGTGGAATGCATTCAAACATCGTGAAAATCTAATATAGGTGGTATTAATAGTATCCATTATAAGTGTCATGGATATCATGCTTGTATGGCTATGCTGATTTGAGTGACAGTCTGGACTCGCTGTAGTCTAGGCTGTTACTCACATCGGCGTGGAATGCATTCAAGCATCATATTATGATATTCAATAGTATGCATTACGGGTATCATGGGTATCGTGTTTGTATGATAGTTTATTTACCATGTATTTTTTTTTTCGTTTCTTTTTGCATTTTGTGTTCTTGTCTTTTGTTTATTTGTTCGTTTGTAATATGTATGCTCTCCTGTATTGGAGGAAATTAAAATATCTATCTATCTATCTAGTTAACATAACCCTACCATATTGTGATTTCCACAAACGTTCTACGGGCAGACGCCCGTAAAAATAACGGGAAATGGACTAGCAGCTGGTTGCCAGGTATTCTACCGTAAAATTTACGGATTTTTTACAGTGTGCCTTGCTTTCCGCAATCACAGAAGACGACTATGCATCATGTACATATGAGCCGCGACAGGAGAAAACCAACAATGTGGTTGTGTGCCCAGCGCAGACTCAGATCAGCCTGGCCATCCAACCAGACCAATCAGGCTCTTCGCTAAAGGCTTGAAGGGTAGCTTAGGGTCTAAGCTACCTCCATGCGGACAGCGAAGACTCTGATCAGACTGGGCGGATGCCCAGGCTGATCTGAGTCTGCGCTGGGCGCACAATCACTTTGTTGGTTTTCTCGTGTCGCGGCTCATATAATAAGGATTTCAATGTAACACAAAAGATGGGTATTTTGAATTTCTTTTATTTCAATTGCGTTCTCATTTATATCAGTTCACAATATATAATAACCCAAAATAAACAAGTAAATAAACAATATGAATGAGATTCGAAAATAATATTCAAAGGATATAAACATGAGTGTCCTATTGATTCCATGCTCATTTTACCACTTGCATTCGTTTGTTTTTTATTCATAGGAAAATTCTTGACCATATACACGTGCGAGTCAAATCTGGACGCAGACTAGACCTATATTTGTCCTCTCCTAAAAGGAGACAACAAATATAGGCTTGACCAGCGTCCAGTGAGTCAAAGAATGGGATCAAAGGGTTGGCTGTAAGCTAGGAGAGGACAAATATAGGCCTAGCTTGCGTCCAATCGTTTGACTCAAAAAGCACAGGAGAAACATAGACATAGCCTACGTCCAATCCTTTGAACCGTATATGTATATGTTGTCAAAAATTTCCAATAAATAAACAGACCAAACTGTATATTTTTTCAGCTCATTCCGAACGGATCCGTAAGATTTTTTTCGGGTTAAAGCTCGGAAAAGTATTAATGCGTTGTATCTAGCCGATTTCATGGCTGATAGTTTTAAAAATACATCATGTTTCTTTAAAGATGAGCTCATGAACCTTTTTTTTTAAGTTCGGTGTGGTCTGAAAATTCCGCCAATTATCAATTATAGTATGCAAATGCAAAGCAATAGTTATTTAATGCTTTAGAGCTTATATCCAAGATTAAATAATAAATATTAACAGTCTCGTTTCTCTGGATCTCACACCTGCGATGCACGTTGAAAAACGGATGTATATTCAAACCAGTAACGTATAACACCGAAGTTACAATCGGTAACGTATAACAGCGAAGCTAGTCTCTCTATACTTCGCACACAACCGAAAACAAATTCTACACATACATGTAGTTTTTACTTCAAACAGTCATCCAAAGACTTACAAAACTCAAAAATACAGTTACACAAAATAAATACAAGTACATTTATACAAATAAATACACTCACATCTGACCATACGGACTCATGAGATTTAATTATAAAGCAAGTGTACGCTGAAGCTGCAAACATCTGTTAATTTTAATTTAAAATTCTTAAATGATAAATATATAGAATTTGCCTTGAAACAAGTATCAGCTATCAGCTTCTAGAACTTAATTCTTAGAGGTGTGGGTACACCACCATATTTTTCCCTCATTTTTTCAAAGGGAGGCAACGAATTTCCTTTTGCTTCCCGGAGCGTCGAAACTCTTCCAAAATGGGTCTACTCGTAAAGAAAAGAATTTGCTCGTATGGGAGCAAATTCTTTCCTTTATGAGTTGACCCCATTGAAACGGAATGCACAAATGTACGCTGAAGGGTTGCTTCCCCTGAAAGTGTATCCATTTGCCTTAAGAAACCTTTTGATGTTAAAAGATAACGCACAGATGACTGATTTAATTCCAAAATATAGTAGGGGAATTATAAGACCTTGGTCCCATGTAGTTTTGCTGTTTAACACCATCTGCGTAGACTGACCCCAAAAACACAGTATTCAGATGAAACAATCTCGTGAACGGTGAGGTAGAGCTTATTTAATCTCTGCTTTGATTTTATGAACTGTAAGTTCTAATATTGTCAAATATTACAACCTAAAGCTGAAGAAAGAAGACTCTGATCAGACTGCACAGATACGCAGGCTATGTTTGCACATGTCCTATGACACATTTTCCGGTAAGATTTTTTTTCTTTGTGCTCACAAGTCTGAGTTTTATGTTATCGTATATTCATAAATGTACGTAGATGTTACTTCCCAGCAGGCACACGACGTTGATATGACGTCGTACTGACGCCGATGTGACGTGATGGCGTCGCATCAACGTCAGTACGACGTCATTTCGACGTCATGTACCCGCTGGGTTAAGATTAGTAGAAATGACGTCATGTACCCGCTGGGTTAAGATTAGTAAAAGTGAAATATCAAATTATATATTGCACTTGTAGACACATATATTTGAGGCATTGCATTGATAAAGGTCTATTGAAGCAACGCAATGGTAACGTAACGTAGAAATGACGTCGCATCAGGACGTTGATATGACGTTATTTCTGCGTTGTTTGCTTTTTTGGGATGTCAGACTTGCCGTGGGAGAGGGGACAGTGGTAAAAAGAAGAAATAAAACTTTACAACAACATTGAATCAAGTCTGATTTAAAATCATGATGTTTTCAATGTTGTTTCAACATTTTGTATCCATTAAACTTGCCCACACGAGCTCAACAACATCCAATTGTTTCTGCAGAACTGATGACTGACCCATCATGATTAAGTTCATACAGTATTTCTATAGTTCTGTGCATATTTATCTTCAAGTTAGTAATCTAAATCTATAAGATTCACTTTCACTACCCTCAGATGTATATAAGTTAAGCAGGTTTGGACCAAAATAAGTATATAGTTTCTTACGTATTAATCCCACGGCATGACCAACTTTTTTCACATATACAAAAATACACGTAACGTAAATAACAAAGATCCAGACAATCCCTATCCTGCACGTCCGCAGAAGCAGCTCAGAATGTTGTTTTTACCTTCCCAGCAGGCACATAATGTTAAAATGACATCGCACTGACATCGATGCGACGTGATGACGTCGCATCGACGCCAGTCCGGCGTCATTTAGACGTCATGTGCCCGCTGGGTTATGTTTCCTACAACATTTGATTACTTTCTAAGGTACAAGCACAGACTCTGATCTGCTTGTGCGGATGCGTAAGCTGAGTTATTCCTGCGATGCTTTTCTCTTTCCAATGTGTACCAATCTTATGCCTCCTTTCAGATTTCAAAAAAATACAAACTTTAATATTTTTGGAATGTTTTAGCACTATAGTGAGACATGTCCTAATTTGCCGTAATCTGTTAGCGTTTCCGTTTGATATCGTCTCTGGTGGCCCACTGGGGTTGAGGTTCTGCTGTATTGCTTAACTCGTCGTCCAGTAAATTTTCCAAATGCCTGAAAAGAGGGAATATTGTATTCATTATTTTCAAACATTGTGCTTATTAAATGGAAATTCGAATATATAACAAATAAGTTCTGTGAAAACTCGTGTTTATAGAAAAGATTCATTTCAAAAGAAAATAAAAGTGTCGTTTGTTTCTGCGACCATAAAACAGGCGTCTTATTGCTAAGACAGTTACTTTTCTCTGTTATTTTTTTTTTCGCTGTTTCCATCTGTTTTTGAAACTGTTTTTGTTCTGTCATTTATATATTTACTTAATAATTTGGTTCAACTATTTTGACAAATTGTCGCCATAATGTATACACGTTAGAAACATTAAGTGAGAGTAAGGGGGGGACTTTATAAGTACATGTCTTTCGATCAAATCCCATAACTTGTATTGTATCAATGATTATGTGTATTGAAAAAAAGTTTGAAATAAAAATGTCTAAACCAAGACAGTTACGCTGAATGGGCAGTCATTTTTCTCGATTGGATCAACTCTCTGACCCCCACTTGAGACTGCGGACAAAAATGAAATTGACAGAGTCGCTACAAGCTACTTTAACGTATATTACTTGTTTTCGGGGTTTTGACAATAAAGTTTAACAGTTTAAGACTTTAAAAACTGTAACGTATATTACTTGTTCTCTGGGTTTTGACAATGAAGTTTAACAGTTTAAGACTTAATCTGTTAAACTTTATTGTCAAAACCCCGAGAACAAGTAATATACGTTACAGTTTTAAAATTTGCTGTTAACCTTGATGTACTTGTATGTTTTGGCAGTGATTGCATATAACATTTTTGTTACCAGAACTGAAAAAGCAGCAATGCCCGAGGAAGCTAGAAGGTGTAATATACGTTACCTTTTTAAAATTGATGTTAAACTTGATGAACCCGTATGTTTTGGCAGTGTTTGTAATAAAGTGTCTGTATTTGGCAAAGCATCTCGTATGGATTCTTTTAGCTCGTATTCCATTTTATTTCCTCTGTTTTTATTAAGCTGTACCAGTTTTAAAGCCGCTTCAACTAAACGAGGTCGCATGTTTAACTGAACAGCCTCCTTAAATGGCGAAGGTAACGCTTCTTTGCGGGTGAGTTCGTGGTCCACTGAACGCTTGAAATAACCGTTTTGCACCATCTGAGTACAGTCCAAATATCTTCTGTATTCCTTCATCAATTCGTGATAATCTGTCGGTGTGTTAAGGCGCATGAAATTTAACATCGATGCCGAGGCTATTCCTGAAAATAATTAGAACATATTGATTATTTTATCAATTGGTTAATTCTAAAGATCTCTCATTTCTCATTATCTAAAGTGAATGACGGTGAACACAGAACGAATATTTTGCGTTTGCTTGGCTCGATAAAACTTTTATCAGGCCAAGTTTCAGCAACGTATTCATTCTGTGTTGCATACGAAACCAAGTAAAATACGTGACCGTATAAAACCGAGCTCGTAAGAAGCCCAAGATAAGGCCTTTCATCGGTTTTCACTATAACAAGGCACATCAAAATTTGAAAGGGGTATAGAGGACATTTCATTTACAATTAGCCTAAGTACAGAAATGTATGCAAATGCCGTCAATGAAAAAGGAACATAAGTTGTTTGCATATAATGAACACTCAAATCAGCCTGTGCAACTGCGCAAACTGTCTTTGTGTTTCAAACTGGAATGCATAAAAATAATGCAAATCACTGTCAGACAAAAAAAATAACGATTGATAGTATTGATACAGGTTGAAAACCGAAATTTGCAAATTTCACACTTGAGTCTAATTTTCTTCTAGGAACAATAAGTTTACACCTTGATTCCATTTGGACTAGCTGGCAACCCTTTCCTGCAAGAATACGAATTCTACAAACACTCTGTAAATAGCTGTTTGTGGCTGCTTCATGGAGCTGAGTACCGTAATACCGGTTACTGCAGTGTGACTAGAGTGGATTGACTATGCACAGTGGGCTCTCAAAAAGACTGTATAAGAGAAAAAAGGAAGAGACTGATCAGCTGTGTATTGGGCAACAGAATGTGTAAATTTGCATATACCATCAGGTACATTTTTATGCGACGTCAGTTATGCATATATTACGAAAAAAAAACAACAAAAAACAAAAAAACAGTACGTTTCGGGAAACGGATATTGAACTTGATAAAGCTATGTAGAACTATGTACAAAACTGATCAAACATTTATTATTAATTTATTTCAGTTCCTCGGGGGAACAATAATTTTCATTTACTAAATCCACTTTAATCATAATTCTGTTATTGTTTGTTTGCAGAGGTTAAACTACTCTTATTTCAATTAAAGCAATGACGGATTGCGGCAAATAAGCAATTGTCATTAATTGATGCTTTAACACTGCTCGACAGCTTCACTTATGGATGTTTCTGAACTTTCAACACTGCTGGCCGGCTTCTCCAGTTCATCAGGTGCAATACAGTTTGTTTCAATTTAAGAGAAGGGCGTGTTGCAAGTCTGTTTTATTATCACAATCATTTTTGAGACTTCATTTTTGAGTATGTTTTTTTTTTCATATCTGAAGCGAGTTGTGGGAAATCTTGCCTTAACGATTTACTGCCTTTATAATAATAACAAGAATGATTTGATGAAATATTTCCTGCAATACCTCCGACATGGTCTAACTATACATTTGAATTAGAGTTTAGGTAATAATATTTGATATAAGTGACTTTAAACAAAAAATAAGATATTTTTTATAAAATCGCGGACCGCGGTTGAAATCGCGCCATTGGACTAAAATAATTTAATCATACGTCACAATCACGTGCACGACTAAGAAAAATACCTCTACATGATCACATGACATACGTGGTCAAAATCAATATTCCTACAGGCCGTGAGGAAATAGGTAATTTGCATTTTAATTTGAAGATTATTTTTCATTCCACATTTATCGAATAAACATGTATTTTCTCAAAACTTTTACGGCTAATTATGAGATTATTACATATTGCCTAACGAAATTTTGTTAAAATATTTGTTTCTGAAAACATGAAATACGAGGGAGACAATATTTAAGGTGTGTGGGTATAGCTCCTTGTTTTTCGACCATTTAAACAAAGGGGAACAACTTTTTTGACTTCCTGTTGTTTACCTAAACGATATAGCCCTCCGAAAAGGGTCTTTTCTTTAAGGAAAGAAGTTTCTCTTAGAGGAAGAAAGCTTTTCTTTTAATCCATTCCATTTGGGATATCCCTTTTAGGGGTATCTATGCAAACAGTCTGGATCCAGATCAGGCCCCACAAACGTGGGGCCTGATCTGAGATCCAAACTGTTTGCTGACTAGACATCATTTCTACAAGAGTTAGTTATACCAATATTGTCAAAATATTCTTGTTTTTTTAATGCAGACGACAATTTCAGCAGACGACAAAAATACCCAAAATGCAATGGGTTAAGGGTTGAGTATGGACTTATGGGTATTATCATTTTGGATAAAGATGACGGACAATAGCTGCCGAAGTAACCCGAATGAGAATAACCCAGGTGCGGAAAGTGCCGAGACTTTGCGACAATGCACGGAGAATCATTGGGTCAATTGAACCGCGACACGACAAAACCAACAAACTAAAGCACATGCCGAGAAGAGGACAGGCCCAATTCATTCGGATAACAAATTGGACCTACAGGCTGCGCAGGCTTTCCTTTGCTAGAGTTTCCTTGTATCATCCCCCTCCCCACGCCCCGCCCTCACACTCCCCGCCCTCGGTTTACGCTATGCATTTTAAAGCAATGCATTTTTAAATACTGTTACATGTATTCAAACAATGCTCATATTACCTTAGTAGCGTAGCTAACAAACAATGAGGAGCTGTTTTGATCATATGATCAATGACATTTTAATCTTAGACAAAATTCAGGCACCTGACCTCATATGACATCTGGCACCACATACAATGTAATAACCTGAATGAATTGGATTTACATGGGAAATCGGTACAATAATAGTATACACAATCTATGATTCAAATAAATCTGCGCATTCATTTCATTTGCTCTGCCTCTGTCCCACATTGCCTCTTAATTTCAACTTTTTTTTCATTAATTTGCCTTTTAGTTTTTAATCTGGACTTCGCTGATATATAAGAGCTAGGTCAAGAATTTGTGCACACGGGCCATGATCTTGTCTGTTACCTACGTTACCTTTTACCATTTCCCATGTATGGCATTAGAAGAAGTTCTTGTGGCCTTACTTTGCGGTCAGCATGTTATTATGCACAGTTTGGGGCCATGATTCATTCCATTCATTAAAATAACCACAATCGACCTTATGGAGAGTTCAAGATCACTAACTAAGTCTGTAAGAGTTAACGTTAAAGGTTAATATCCGGTAAAAAATATACCCGTATATTGTTAATCCCAAGCTAATGAGCACATTAAAGGATTGTATAAAAAGTACTGGGTATTTATGATTTTTTTAAATCGTAAGACTCATTTGTTTGTTTGTAACATGAATTATATATTTTTTTCTAATCACCGCAATTTAAAATTCCCATATTACACGGTACCACTCCTAGCCGCAAATTGTACCCCTCCTAATATGCGCTAATGGGAACGAATGCTGTTGTTTGTTGTTTGTCCAGTCGAGCTCGTTTAAGCAGGCCACAGTCCTTTAGGTACGAAACCATCTGAGCCGCGACACGAGAAAACAAACAATGTGGTTGTACGCCCAGCGCAGACTCAGATCAGCCTGGGCATTCGTCCTTTTTGACCAGACTCTTCGAAAAGTGCTCAAAGAATAGCTAAGGGTCTAAGCTACTTCCATGCGGACAGCGAAGACTCTGATCAGACTGGGCGGATGCCCAGGCTGATCTGAGTCTGCGCTGGGCGCACAACCACATTGTTGCTTTTGTCATGTCGCGGCTCATATGTGTGTGGTGTGTTTTGCGTTAAATTGTACAATTCTGTCAGTTTGATAAGGCGGACGGCACAGCCGACGTTCCGACAGTGATATCAGGGTGGCGGTCGGTGATTGCAGTGCCACTGAACTGTTATCACCGACCGCCACCCTGATACCACTTCTGAGCACGTGGGTGTGGATTTCCTGATTGAAAAAATCGATCGGACATGTGCCGCAGGTAGGAGTCGAACCCGCGACACCATGCGTGAAAGGCAAACACTCAGTCTACTAGGTCATGCTATGTGTAAGAAGAATGAAGGAATCGCATAATTTCATTTCGTAAAATTTTATTTGTTTTTTTACGGGCTGGAAAAAAGAAGATATTATATTAGCGAGCGTTAGTGAGGTCTTTTACATTTTTTCTTTACTTTTCTTCAAAAATAAATATATTAAATAGCTTTGTTGTGCGCGCAAGTAGCTTATCCGATGCATGATAAGCTAATTGATGTACAGTCAAGAAATTATTATTTTTTTCTAAATGCAAATATGCATTTAATGAATATGCACCTCATGGCAAGAAAATGAGAAATATAGGGCATGGAATAGTTTTCATTAGGTCAAGTTCAACGTCTTATACCGTGAGCCGCGTCATAAGAAAATCTTGTTCTAAGGATTTTGATGAAGGCGCATTTCCAGATTGATCAGCGCGTTCAGACATAGTTTATTGAGACCATGCGTAGTCTACGTTTCAGATTCAACTAAGCTTGAAACGGCGTATGTCAAGACCAAACTGCGCAAGTGCGCAGTCTGTTCTGGCCATGCGCAGTTCATATACGCATTGAATTAGTTTGCTAAGGATGCGCCCCGTTTGTCTGCTTGTTAATAAGTGCATTTCATTACAGCAATTAGCTGTCTTATTAAAGAATCCCTAACGCATTCTTAAGCTCTTTGTTTTTTAATTTTCTCCATAGGCGTGCAGGGATAACTTTAGTCCGTTCCAATAATATGTGCACCGCATCCTGAGAGTCGGTGTAACCAGGTTCATTTCGCTGTATATCTCAAATCAAAAACGGAAAAACGCAACAAACTGAGCCATGGGGTATTACAAATTAAAACATGAGATTTTTAAATTTTACATGTTTGTAAATCCGAGTGTGTTTAAACGATCTGTCAATCTCAAATTCGCAGTGATGCCTATAATCACTAACCCACAACCGTGCCGATGTATCCTGCTGCGTTAACATTGATTTTGCCATACTAGTGCTATTATGTTTTATTCTGTTATCGTTTGCATAGCTTGTTTGGAGGCAGGGGAGCATTTTTCTTGCTTTCACTGTGTTTTACAGTACTTTTTGTACTTCATTTGGCATCGCCTTGACCGTACTTTCAATATTGTATTTGAGATTATCCTGAATTTACCAATTATGCGTTCTTGTATTTGTGATAAGGCCCACTTCGCATTTATCACGTTCGTATTCTTGAATTCGATGCGACTTCGTTACGTCGCATAGACGTTATTACGACGTCATTACGACGGCATGTGCCAGATGAGAGTAAGTGTTGCAATTTAACTCTTAGCGGCACCTGGGGCCGTATTCATAAAACGACTTAAGTGGTTGCTATGCTGTTGCGAAGGCTAAATTTCTTTGAAGGAGATTCCCTACAACTATGAAATTTGGTCTGGAGGAACAGTCTTTGTAAGACTGTTCCTCCAGACCAAATTTCATAGTTGTAGGGAATCTTTGTAAGACTGTTCCTCCAGACCAAATTTCATAGTTGTAGGGAATCTCCTTTATAAATATTTAGCCTTAGCAACCGCATAGCAACGACTTAAGTGGCTTTGTGAATACGGCCCCAGGCGAAAGTTGCTTATGGAAAGCGCTATAAACCAGCGCTCTGTAGCGCTTTGCCAACGCTATGCAACGATTGTGCTTTCAAAACGTGCTTTTCTGCAGCAGTGCGTTGCACAGTGAAATTTGCCTCGTTTTAAACACATGTAAACAGAAAACATTACAGAGAGCTTTGCCTATGCAACGGTATGTTACAAAAAAGCGCTTTGGGAGGCAGCTCCGGGGATGCCACGTAGCGCTACTAAGCGCTTTTTTTTTTGTAACATACCGTTGCATAGCCAATTGCTACAAAGGGCTACGTAGCGCTCGCGTTAAGCAACTCGTTCCAGGTTACACTAAGTGTTCGGGCTAAACTAAGCCGCATTACACAGCGCATTTGGATTAACACTGGTTTTCGCACAACGAGGCTCACCTTGACATGTCTAGTCTAGAGCCCGCTTCGCAAAATTATGAAACAATCGAATTACATCGTACAAAAATCGCTGACATAGGTGTTTTGTTAATATTCCTCGGGAGGCCATCTTGAATATTACGAAATTAATTTGCGTGCTGGCTGCAACAGTCGTTTGTGAAATGCAATCTGAAAGCGCTTTAGCCTTTACAAGTGTAGATGGTCAGAAAACCAATGTCGTATTAACATTTATATTTGTGAACTTAACGGCCACCAGGGGTAATCTAAAACACATAAATAATTATCTCTGCAGAAAAGTTACAACAGACAGAAAATCGTTTTCTGAATGAGCCTACTCTTTTGTCCAAGGGAAAACAAATATTGCGAAATCTGTAAATTTCGAAACGAAATAATTCACGACAGAATGGGTAAGTGAAAATTCCACCAGCAACACTGAATGAGGACTACAGTAGTAACGTAATGGACGGAGGATCTCTGTGACACTTGACTGGTAGAAAAGTGAGAAACAACTAGATCGCTCCGGTCCACGATTCCAGTATTTCATATGGAATAAATTCTTTTTCCGTCCAATTCTCATAACGGATCTTTACAGGGAGGTTAAGTGGAACGGAACCATAAGTCCAATCTCTTCCATGTAAATACATGAACAAAGAAAATGCCTATGAGGAAACGGGTCCCAAAACTTCATGAAAACATGGTTTATTGCACGCTTTTTGTCAGCAGCATGAGTTACTCAGAACTTACCTTTACTTTGTGCAAAATTATTGACGAATCTCATTGGGTTGTCTCCACAAGGGTGGGCGGGGCATACGTGACATATACACACGCCTATAAACAAGACTTTTATCATGTCTTTCCGTCTTATCATCTTTCTGTACGTGAAAAGACCTGAAAATGATGAATATGAAGTTTATCAATTTGTCAAAGAAATGATAATAATGATAATGATAATGATAATAATAGTACAAACAATAAGTCGTTGTATGAAAATACTTTTTGAGTTAATAGGCATATTGTTTTTATCGAGCCCAACTTTTACTTCTTGTTTATATTTTGTACAAATTTTAATTAAAATGAAATATATTGAAGATGTATGCGTACATCTCCATGCTCTTCCGCCATTTTGTCAAAGGTAGACAACATTTGCGACTTCCTCCAGTTTGCTTCCCCGACCGACGAGACCTTCGAGAAAGGTCCAAGTTCCTGTACTTTAAGAGTTGATCCACATTAAGCTAAAAAGCGATGGCCTGGGGCCGTATTCATAAAGCCACTTAAGTCGTTGCTATGCTGTTGCTAAGGCTAAATATCTATAAAGGAGATTCCCTACAACTATGTAATTTGCTCTGGAGGAACAGTCTTTGTAAGACTGTTCCTCCAGAGCAAATTACATAGTTGTAGGGAATCTCCTTCAAAGAAATTGAGCCTTAGCAACAGCATAGCAACCACTTAAGTCGTTTTATGAATACGGCCCCTGGTGCCTCTGCAGCAGAGTCGCTAGTAGCTATAGCGGTACCTGAGTGTCATTATTCTCAGGTCGGATAAAAGTTCTGCAAATTCGGAAGCAACTTCTCGAGATGACGGAAATACCAGTTTACTGGGCCGTGAAAATTGCTTAAACGTGAAAATGGATGAATGGAAAGTGTATCAGTTCACCTTAAAGTTTCCATAGTCATAGTGAAAATGTTAAACACAAATGAGCCGCGACACGAGAAAACCAACAAAGTGGTTGAGCGCCCAGCGCAGACTCAGATCAGCCTGGGCATCCGCCCAGTTTGATCAGACTCTTCGCTAAGCACTTAAAGAGTAGCTAAAAGTCTAAGCTACCTCCATGCGTTATGAAAAAAAACCCGATTCAACCAAACGTGAAGGTTGCTGTGCATATTTTATTACACAGCTGGCAAAATATAGAGTGGAATGAAAAATAGCCCACAAAATACGATTTCTTTTTTCTGGTCGACCGATCCAATATAAGCAATTAAAGTACACTGAATGGGCCCACGCCTGTACGTGGTATTTTTTACCATTTTATGATATCGAAAGTAGGTCATTTTAGTTGCCAACTAAAATGACCTTATTTATATTTTAAAAACTTTTTGTGTGAAACTCAAGGGTGTTTTATTTGTTTAAAGTTGGTACAATGACGAATTTGCAGCGATACCTCGAGATAAAATATTTAATGACTTTTTCAATTGATGAGCCATGGAACTTCATACATAGTTCAGTCTTATAAAGAAATCGAGCAGAAGCATCGAGACTACTTTCTCATTACAAGTGTAGGATTTTCTAGAATGACCCGATAAAATGCACCAGACTCTCCCCTCGTCACGTTTATCCCCAAATCTCAGACGACAGACAACCACAAGATTTTGTATTATGCATGTTTTATGGCTTGAACACATGTTTTTTCATTATAGCAATATGGAATTTCAATTTTGTAACAATCCTCAATGTCGCGATGACATAAATGATAACATGCAATTGTTGAATAAATTCTTAAGCTTCATGAGTAACACTTTCAGGGGACCAACTCTGTCATATTCCTTTTGGACTCCCTTCTCATTTTGCGTCAGCATTTATCGGAAAGAATTTGCTCCTCTTGGAGCAAATTCTTTCCATTAAGTGTAGACCCCATTTCGGAAGGGTTTTGTCATCAAGGGAAGCAAACAAGAAGTTACGAAAGTTGTTCTCTTTGTAACAATGGCGAAAAAAACGTGGAGGTGTACTCAAACACCTTACTGATTGACTATGCTAAGCAGGCACATGACGTTGCATTGACGTCGTATTGACGCTGTTCCGAAGCCATGACGTCCCATCGACATAAGTACAACGTCGTTTCGACGTCATGTGCCTGCTGGTGCATGTTTCTGGAAATGAAACTGCAGACATTTTAGAAAGACAAAATAGCCATCGAGTATCAACTGTTGACGAACAAAAATAATTATTTTCGGAGGTGAATTAAGTAATAAAGCGATTAATTTTCTTAATCCTAATCCCATCTTCGTCCGCAACCCTCTCCGAACACTCCACTCCCTCCCAAAGACGGAAAAGAAAGAAAAAGAACAGAAAACAAACTTTTTTTATTTCATCGCGTAGGAACGAAAGTACCCTTTAGCTTTACTTTTGGCGGAAAAATAACATATAAAGTAACTTTTCGGTTGTCGAGTGATATTTAATAAAACATAATGTTCAAGACAGATTGTGTTTCTTGTAATAATTCATAGGTAAAATCTGTCAAAAACGAAGGCTATGCACACTTCCGTTACTTCCGTTCCTATGCTGCGGATTAATCGCCATCATCTTTAATGATTTTAGTTGTCAGTGGTCATTTTCAGTCATTGATTTTCAATATTTAAACGAAAACGCAACAATTCCATTAGCACTGCCTCTAGTGTACTCGAAACATATGCTATTTGAGCCGCGACGCGACAAAACCAACAATGTGGTTGTGCGCCCCGTGCAGACTCAGATCAGCCTGGACATCCGCCCAGTTTGATCAGACTATTCGTTTAGTACTCAAAGGGTAGCTAAGGGTCTCAGCTACCTCCATGCGGACAGCGAAGACTCTGATCAGACTGGGCGGATGCCCAGGCTGATCTGAGTCTGCGCAGGGCGCACAACCACATTGTTGGTTTTGTCGTGTCGCGGCTCATTTGTTACCTGTAGATTTTCCGCTGTTATAATCCTTTACAGTATAAGTGAATAACCTTTTCCTTTTTATTTACTTATTTATTTATTTATTTATTTATATATTATCCCGATTTGTTTCCTTTACATTTTTTTTGCTTTATTTGCAGTGTAAAAACTCTGAAAGTGTAAATCTCGGAAGGTAAATAAAATCTTAAGCAGCAATGAATACTTTCTGAAGTTAAAAAACAAATTTGATAACTATAGGTAGACCATGGTGCTTATATAGAGACATATCTTACTCACAGCTTAAACGCACTATCCCTCCATTATTATTGTTGTGACTCATACATGCTACCGTATTGTGGAGACGTAAGGTTTATTGACTTGTGCAATATGTGTAAGAGTTACTATTGCATCACCGTATACTGCCGAAATTTGGGCTAGAACTTTCCTCATGTTGTATTAAGGTGGATGGACACACTCTCAGGGGAAGCAACTACGCAACTCTTTCATTTTAACCCCCTCCCCCACCCCTTTCTCAACTGGGGTCAACTTTTAATGGAAAGAATTTGCTTCTATGGAAGCAAATTCTTTCAGTTGAAAGTAGACCCTTTGCGGAACAGACTCGCTGTTCAGGGAAAAACAGGAGGTCACAAATATTGTCCCCCTTTGTAAAATGGTAGAAAACACTGGGTGTACAAATACGCCTTAGTAACTTCTGAAATATCAATCATTTTTCGGTTTTAAGATATTTTCGTGAGAAAATCTGTTTTAAGGAAATTCGAGCGGCGCATGCGCAAGCAAACCAGCGCGAATACACATGCACAGTCTACTCAAGCATGCGTAATTTCCCAAATAACCCGGTCTCTCTTAAAGCTAACTTGACACGTCCGGATTATACTGTGCACAAGCGTATGCTGATATGAGTATGTCAAGTTCAAAATCACTCCAAAAATATATTTTTTCACGACGCGACTCATTAAAAAATTTTCATTCATATTCGTGACAAGATATGCGTGCCTGCATCTCTGATGTAATCTTACGTACAAACTCAGTTGCTCAGATTTCTCATTCCGTCACGATTAAATACACTGTTTATGCACAAAACATATGTAAATTTCATCCTTTATCAATAGTAGGAGAGAACATCACGCTTCCACAGTGGATTGGTCCCAAACGACCTTTTTGATTCATTACGTATGTCAATAATTAATAATAAAATAGTGAGGGCAGAAAAAGTCACAAACAGCCAAAAGGTTCACCTTCAAGTGTTAACAACGTTATCAACTCGTAAATGAACGTGAAAACAAGTAAATAACCTTCTTTCCCCACCCCCTCCCCCACTTGTTTTCTAAAAAAATGATGTTTCGTAGGGTAACAAAACTAACACTTAAAGCGCCAGAGACAAAAATAGCAGAATCTGCAAACAGTGCAGATCCTGATGAGGCAGCTCATAATGAGCTGCCTTATCAGAATCTACACTGTTTGCCCTCTAGTCTTTGAATTCTCAATATGAAATATCTTGGACAAGACATTTTTTTGAAATTCTGCAGACGTAAAGTTTGTCGTCTGCATTTTGGCGCTTAAAGGGTTAAGAATAACAAGCCCCTGCACATTTTCAAATATTGTATGCCTATACAGACAGCTCCAAATATAAAAATGCCCTCGCTTTCCTTTGTAGAGAATGTTTTATTTTCTTTCTTTTTTTTGTCCCCCACCCCTTTAGCTAGATTAGATATTGTAAATATATTTTTTAGTTTCCTTTTGATAGAAAGAATAGTTTTGTTTTCTATTACTGCATTTCTGTTTTTATCTTAAGTTTTTGTGCAAAATGTATACATGTAATAGATACATTATCTGACACTGTTGAAAAAAAAGGCAGTTAATTTACAGGAAACTGACAAAGAATTTGCGTATGTATACACTGATAAAATACCTTTACAACAACAACTAATATTAATAATTATAATACACAAATAATAATAATAAAAAGAGTATAATAGAAACTGTTCGGGGAAGACAAATCCATATATTGGGTCTATAGAAAAAATAAAATTTTACCATATTTGATTTCTTATTACGGTTACAAAACCTTTTTGTAATTATAGCTCATTCAGTTAGTATTCCATTTTCACACCTTTCATCGATGCATCACCAAAGTAGACTGAAGAAAATTTTATTAATTTTCATATTTTACAGGTATCTCTGCCTTAGGAGGTAGATATTATGAGACGCAACGAGAGAAAACATGTATTCGGGTCCAGTTATGCAAACTGCACAAGTCCAAGCCAGACTGCGCGTGCGCAGTCTGGGTAGGACATGCGCAATTCGCTTTATTATTAGTATTGTATTGTATTGTATTGTATTGTGTATTATATTATTCTACAGGGTCTAATTATTGCTTATGCTTCCGCTCCAGTACATGTAACTCAGTGGGTTAAGCGCTGGCCTGCTCATCTAGCAGTCCAAGGTTCGATGCTCGCTGGAGTCGGATATCTTTTCTTTTCAACCGTAAATAGGGTTCCATTGCACAACGCCTTTCATTATCACCCTCCCATCGTCCTGATATGACTGAAATACTGTTTTCATCCGTCCATTCATCTATTCACTCTGACAAGACTGCGCATCTGCGAAGGATGGTCTGAGCATGCACAGTTTTGTCTTCTCAGAACGAGGCTAATACTTTCACATGGTGGAACCATGTCTACCTCTCATGTCATTCAATCAGTCTGAAAGTCTACAACATTTTTTTCTCTTGGAAATATCATACTAAGGCCAACAGACATAACAGGCAGTCAAAAGGCATATCAGGCATCTACCTGAGTTATTTAGAATCTAAATTTTCTAAATACACCCAAATAAATTCAATGAGTGATTTTGAATGTAATTTTTTCAAATACGTCATTTCGGTTATTTTTAAATCAAGGGTCCAGCCTAAATTCAGCCCAGTGCGAAACGTCTTTACCCGAATTGGTACCTTCCATAGATAGATAGATAGATTAGATTAGATAGATAGATAGATAGATAGATAGATAGATAGATAGATAGATATAGATAGATAGATAGATAGATAGATAGATAGGTAGGTAGGTAGGTAGGTAGGTAGGTAGGTAGGTAGGTAGGTAGGTAGGTAGGTAGGTAGGTAGGTAGGTAGGTAGGTAGGTAGGTAGGTAGGTAGGTAGGTAGGTAGGTAGGTAGGTAGGTAGGTAGGTAGGTAGGTAGGTAGGTAGGTAGGTAGGTAGGTAGGTAGGTAGGTAGGTAGGTAGGTAGGTAGGTAGGTAGGTAGGTAGGTAGGTAGGTAGGTAGGTAGGTAGGTAGGTAGGTAGGTAGGTAGGTAGGTAGGTAGGTAGGTAGGTAGGTAGGTAGGTAGGTAGGTAGGTAGGTAGGTAGGTAGGTAGGTAGGTAGGTAGGTAGGTAGGTAGGTAGGTAGGTAGGTAGGTAGGTAGGTAGGTAGGTAGGTAGGTAGGTAGGTAGGTAGGTAGGTAGGTAGGTAGGTAGATAGATAGATAGATAGATAGATAGATAGATAGATAGATAGATAGATAGATAGATAGATAGATAGATAGATAGATAGATAGATAGATAGATAGATAGATAGATAGATAGATAGATAGATAGATAGATAGATAGATAGATAGACCTTGACATTTGGCTTTATAGATAGATAGATAGATAGATAGATAGATAGATAGATAGATAGATAGATAGATAAGATAGATAGATAGATAAGATAGATAAGATAGATAGATACATAGGCTTTGAAAAACATGAAACCGCGGAAGTCTATATGATCAGTTTAAAATCGACACATGTGCGCCCAGGTTATCAAGAAATACACTGTGATTCAACTGAGACAAAAAAAAGTTCCTCTTCAGTAGCACATATAGAATCAGTTCGCTGACGTTTCATCGACTTTAATACCACGTTTTTTCAACGTTGCTGCTTCCGCCTCACCCCATCCCCATTCCCATCCCCACTACCCTTCCTCAATCCCCATTTGCGTAGAGCCTTTTGTTGTTCATTTTTCTTACACTGAAATATCGAGCAAATATTCAAGATATCCGTTTGACTGTTTAGTGAATTTAATGATATAACATCTGGAGAAACATTTTTCTCCGAATATCAGACTCACTAATTATGCATATTATCAGACAATTGCCGTGACAATGCATTGGAATGAGTACTTACAAAGAAAGTTCATATCGTAAATGCTAAAATTATTAAGATGAAAGCTTGCACACTTAATTATTTTCTGATACAACTATGAAATAACAGGAACTCGAGACAGGACATGCGGTAAATTGTACTGGTGTTTTATTAGACAGGGAGCCTTGTTTTTTTACTTGTTTGTTCAGTAATATATGTTGGCCTGCGCCCATCGGGGTCCGCAAAATAGATGGACTGCCTAGTGCCCCTGCGACAGAGCAGAGCTCTAGATAAGAGGGAGTATTTGGTGATAATTAGGGATAATTTTTGTTATTTGTGCATAAAAATTATGTTGTGACCCCTCATCTGAACCGTCTCGACGAGACGGTTCAGATGAGGGGTCACAACATATGGTTTAAATGAGAAATAAAAAAAATTATCCTTCAATTATCATCAAATACTCCCTCTTATCTAGAGCTCTGGACAGAGGTGCTAGTAACTGTAGTAGGACCTGAGTGTCGTTTATTTCAGGTCGGGTAAAAGTGCTACACATTCGTGGGCAACGTCTCTACATGACTGAAATATTGTTTACTGGGACGTTAATCCACAATTCGATCAATATGTCTAACTAGACTTCTCAAGACACCGTTTGGCATATTACCTCAGAATACCATGTGTAACTGAATCAAATGAGTAAAATGACACTGATCCAAGACCCCCGGATTCCTTGATTATTGTTCCAACGGAAAAAGAGCGTTGAAACACCGCTAAATTTACGTTGTGCCTGCTGATTCAACAATGTGTGCCTGCTAATGTGTGTGTGTGTGTGTGTGTGTGTGTGTGTGTGTGTGTGTGTGTTTACATTATGCAGAAGTGTTATATATGAAATAATAAACTTTTGTCTCCATTTACGTAATGTAAGTAAAGTTAAAGTCTGCGATATTATATGAAAGTTTTCAACTTTACAGCAACTTTATGAGATTACTCGTAAAGTATATTACTATGTAGATTAGGGGCAAATAACGTGAACGATGTGGGTATAAATGTGAATGAATTAACGTAATTGCAGAATAACCTAATAACAACTATAATCTTATGCAAAGATATAGTGACATTTTCGTTTAAAACGAATAATTGGCTACATTTTTGTATAAGATTTATGTGACTGCGTACATTGTTACCAAAGGAATCGTTTAGTTCAAACTTAATACGGTCAGTATAGGCCCGAAATAAACAACCAAACGATACAGTGACGGACTTACCGAATCGAAGGCTACTGTCCCACGATTTTATGCCCGAATGATATGAATACACAAAATAAACTTCTCCTTTACTCACTAAAAATGACAAAATTACGAACATCTTCGAATCTCTCTTGGTTACTAGAACAAAAATCGGGCGTTGTCCAACTCTTTGATCTCAACTGATCGTACGCACAGTTAATAAGGTCAATCAAACACGGGTCAGGCAATGTGCATGCAATCATGATTGAAGCAAGATTTCCCTAAGGCCAATGTTAATGGCAATAAGGCTAATAATTAGCCACCAAATGTGTTTTTCTTTGTTTCCACCCTTGGTATAACAACAATATTTCACGGAGCAATATTTACTACACCCATTTCTCTCTAATCTCTGCAGAAGGAGAAAATCGAAAAAAGTAAAAAGCTATAAGAAAGACTGATTTAAAAAGGAGAATGGGGAATATGGACAGAAAGAAACTGATGACTGAAAAGGGGTCTTCATGTCATTAGAAGCATTATTATGATACGAATAACTGCTAAAAGAATAAAATATAAATGATATCTAAAGCATTTTTAAAACAAATATACGAAAGCAAGAAATATTGAAACCAAAACACAAATATGTCATTATAAGCACTAGAATAAAACAAATAATTGCTAAAAATGATAATAATATATAAATGATATCTAAAGCATCCTTTAAAACAAAAGGACGAAAGCGAAAAATATTGACAATAAAACACAGATAAACACCCTTAAAACATTTTAATGTAAATAAATAGGAGGGAAAAAAAACTAAAAGCAATAGCAAAAGGTCTTCAAGAAAATGCTACCATTTTCTAACACTTCGTTTATTGACTTTTAAGGAGAGTGGGCGCACCACCATGTTTTTCCGCCTCTTTTACAAAGGGGACAAAATATATTCCTACACCTTAAGACAGTTTGATGGAAAAGAGCACATGAAATAGCTATTAGTCCTGAAATCTCATCATGCGCACGTAAGTGCAAGAAGGGCAAACATAACGCCTGAGATGTAGGAAGGTTGGAATATTACGCCACATGGCAGCGTTTGCGAACCATAAAGACCCATATCAGCCTTTGCATCCCCGCAGCCTGATTAGCGTTTACCTATTTACTCAATTGATTCCCAAATAACCAAATATGGGAAAGTCCTGAAAAAACTGCGCATACTGGTCTGGTTCAGCTTAGCTCCCATAGTGCCTTACCACAACTGAGGGCAGGAACTCACATTCCATGTTGTTGTGTGTTTTTTGTTGGTTTTGTTTTGCTTTTTTTACACTTGATTCATGATTCCACTGCTGACCTTTCATGCTCATGTTACACATATGCAACGGAACTTCTGGGAACGCCACTTCTCACCACGCGGAATCCAATTCATAGTGCCGCTTTTGTTTATATTTCATTGCTTGACGGGGAACCGGGAAAGGAAATTGTATTTTCTGGAGCAATGTCTTCATTTTACAAAAACAAACAAACAAAAAAAAAACGTTCTTCCCATTTTTGCGAGTTGTATGACTCACTACATGCACAGCAATAAATTTTATTACCAAATCTTTTCATAATAATTTGTGTTTAGACGTTTTCACCACTGGTAGCACTATATGGACTTTCCTTGATTAATGGAATCATCCAGTTTATAAAAACAAAGAGTGCACGCAGGCATAAATGGGTCAATAGTAGACAAAGCCCACCAAGACTGATCTGCTCAGACTCGCCCGCTAATTATAGTGCGTATTTGACTGGCGTTTCGTACTTCACGATTCTAGGGCGTATTCGACTAGGCATGTCATACTCACGATTCTAGGGCGAATTCGACTGGCGTTTCGTACTTCACGATTCTAAGGCGTATTCGACTGGCGATTCCAGGGCGTATTCGACTGGCGTTTCGTACTTCACAATTCTAAGGCGTATTCGACTGGCGTTTCGTACTTCACAATGCTAAGGCGTATTCGACTGGGCGTTTCGTACTTCGCGATTCTAGGGCGTATTCGACTGGGCGTTTCGTACTTCACGATTCTAGAGCGTATTCGACTGGCGTTTCGTACTTCAAGATTCTAGGGCGTATTCGACTGGGCTTTTCGTACTTCACGATTCTAGGGCGTATTCGACGGGCGTTTCATACTTCACGATCACCCTCACTAAATAAAGTCTACTTACTTACTTACTTACTTACACGATTCTAGGGCGTATTCGACTGGGTATTTCGTACTTCACGTTTCTAGGGCGTATTCGACTGCCGTTTCGTACTTCACGATTCTAGGGCGTACTTGACTGGCGTTGCGTGCTTCATGGTTCTAGGGCGTATTCGACTGGCGTTTCGTACTTTACGATTCTAGGGCGTATTCGACTGGGCGTTTTGTACTTCACGATTCTACGCGTGAAGCACTTTTTCTATAGAAAAAGAAAAAGTGCTTCACGCGTAGAATCGTGAAGAACGAAACGCCCTGTTAAATACGCCTATGTCTGGAAACCTTTGTCTTGCGACAGCTGTACCAACATATTTATAATATTACATGACTTCAGTTATGACTGAATATCACAGGAAGTAATTCAAACACAATTATCATTTTTGTGACATGAAACTGCCATAATTAAGAGTTTACAACACAAAAGAGTCAGTATTTACTATCTAACAACGGCGAAGGTGATGTACAAGAGGCAAATGAAGAAATACACGATGGAAAGCGAATAGAATAAAGATAATTAACACGAAAAAGGTAAGATAATGAAAACGAAGAATAAAATAGAAGAGGGTAAGGGTGAACATGAAAAAAAATACAAATAAAAAAAAAACGTTTACTGATTAAAAAGACATAAAATAAAATTATCAGAGTAATAAGACGAAAATGAAAGTGAAAATCAAGGCCTCAACCTAATAGAATCTGCGACAGACGGCTGCTCTTGAGCATACGACATGGTGTCATTTTTCAACAAAGCAGGTCATCGTGACCTGTGATAGTGGGAGATAGCCTGAAGCGGTTCGGTAGAACCAATGATGAAGTTTGAAAAGCGTTCGACCGACGGAAGTGGAGATACACGGGCTGCCCTAAAACACTTGAAAAGGTGCTCATTTTTAATACCACATTCTGTGTCATTTCTAGCTATCGTAGACCAAATATTGGTAGTTGCTTACACCGCCAAGTATACATCCGCAATGAAATATAGTACGACATGAAAGACCACAGTGGGAAATGTGTTCCACATTAACGGACTTTGCCCTCGCTTTATCCAGCTAAGGAGAGGCGGGGGGGGGGGGGGGGGGGGCGGGGCGACAAGCTGAAAGGCAAGTTTTCTCCATTAATTGTAAAATAATAGAAAATACACGGGCGAATAACTCCGTTGTGGATTGTCTGATTTCGCTAGAATTTAGAACCTAAAATTGTTTTAGGTCTAATTCCTATCAGTATTGTATACGTGTATAAAAATCAAGAAGATTCGTTGAAAAATGTAAATTCCTAGTAGACGAGCATTTTGCAAAAATTGTAAGAGATAATAACTCTCTGGTTAAGCTATAAGTACTTGAGAGAGGTTGGTTTGATAGTAATACCAAAATAAAACTTCATCAAACTGCCTTGAAAACTGTTGTTTTTCAGTACGCAGACACGCTTTTTCTAAATGTACGAGTCAAAGGAAATTTCAAGAGCTCGTAAGTCTGTAAGTCAGTAGTAAGTTGTCCTATTAGCTCGAATTTGCACTTATCTTCAGTGTAGTGCATATTAATATTTGAGCCGCGACACGACAAAACCAACAAAGTAGTTGTGCGCCCAGCGAAGACTCAGATCAGCCTGGGCATCTGCCCAGTTTGACCAGAGACTTCGTTAAGAGTTCAGATGATAGCTGAGGGTTTAAGCTGTCCCCATGCTGACAGCGAAGACTCTGATCAGACTGGGCGGATGCCCAGGCTGATCTGAGTCTGCGCTGGGCGTACAACCACTTTGTTGGTTTTGTCGTGTCACGGCTCAATTATTATATGTATTACTTGTAAGTTTCAAGAACACTTTTCTCTTTCAGTCGTGCTGAAGGTTTTGCAACAAGGGGCACAACTCTGCTGTGTATAGGCCGACAGAGCTTTAATTCGTAATTTTCTGTAGTGTCATTAGTTTCAAGCATGCAAAAAAAACTTTTCTTGTCCATTTTTTAAAAGATATCCAGCAATAATGCATGCACATGTAAGAATACGTTTATAGAAGACCGTTGCCCGAACTTTGTATTTTCACCATATATGAACTTCATTGTATCGGAAGTGCTAACGAAATGACCCAATAATTAAATTACCAGGGTAACTGAAAACTGTAACCGATTTACAAATGCGACCACAACTTACGTTACTCTTATCCGTAGATATCACGTTTGAAAAAAAATGATCATAAAAGATTAGAAAACATTTACTCTTCTGAAATGTTATTCCTTAACAAAAAAACGAGTCAGTTGACTTTAGTTGACGGCCCCTTTGAGGGAGTGGTGAGACTAACATTTAACAAAACGTATTTCCGCACCTACTGCAAGCACAGCAGTCCCTTGCAAAACCATAAGGCAATATCAGTTGCACGCTTGTCGAATGTCGAAATCACCCACCCTGCCAGTCCTCGTAACAATTTATACTAATAGAATAGTTTATACATACATGTAAATACGATTGAAATGAATAAAGGTGGGTTTGCAGGGCGACACAAGTTGCATGACACGTGTCATGTATATGTTTCATGACATGCATTTGTTGCTTGCAACATGTCTAATCGTCAAACATAACCTAGATGGTGTCATACAACATGTGTCGCCCTGCAAGCCCGCCTTAAATTTTATTAACTGGGCCCGGTTGTTCAAAAGTAACAACATCGTTAGTTGCCGTTACGTTAGAATTTCCAACATTAATATCTCAAATACGCCAATATTTTTTGTCGAAAAAATGTGTGAAGCTCCACACATTTTTTCAACAGAAAATATCAGTGTATTTGGTAAAACAGTCATAATGAACTCTTAACGAGCTCGTTAGGCTAATGATGCTTTGAACAACTGGGCCCTAATATCTAGAAATAACAACTCATACAGAACTTCGGATAAGCGAAACTTTGGACATGAAAATTTATAGAATTAACAATCTATTAATATCAATATCATACTTTTTTTTTTATTTTTGAGAACATAAAAATCCACAAGTTTTCTTATCCTCAGTTCTTAATTATATAGTTGCCTACCTGTTCAATAAATATCAATGTTACTAAGCATGTACTATATGTCACACTGCATCCATGGAATAACAACCAAACATTTTATATAATTTGTCCTATCCCATTTTTAAAATCCCTTCCATATATTCTTTAACTGTTTCCCCCTTATATAATCATGCAGATATTTTGCTTCTATAATCTTTTTATACGTTGCCGCTGCTAATATTCTGTGCCCAAAGGAATGTCCCAAAGATTAGTATTTGAAACCGCAGATAAAAATACATAAAATTACTTGAAGTTACTATTCACCATTTTTTCAGGCTTTCCTTTTTATATGGCTGAATGGTCTTTATGTGTGAAAACCAGTCTTGAAGCTTATACAAACTGCGCGTGTCTACGCCATTGATCAGGGCCTGCACAATTTGCTTTTTCAAAATCTGCAGGGTATAATTGTTGTCTGGACAAGGTGTGCAGGCTCCAACCAGACAGTATAATCTGCACAACCTAGTCTAAGCATAGACATAAAAAATTGCAAATATGCATTGCAAGAGTTTCGCAAAACGCGTCTGTAATATGAACTGCTTAAGCGAAAAAGGGCCGTTCGCAAATTATGATCAGCAACTGTTAGAGCATATACGCAGGTTGTACCGAAACTTATCAGGCACATTAACTCAGTGTGTGTTGTGTTTTGCGTGCACATGTTTGATAATGCAGAAGGCACCACCGACGTTCAATGACATCGCCACCCTGGTACCCGTTTCTCCAGCTTAGAGCACACTGGTGCAGATTTCCTGGGTCTACTTAATTAAATTGAAAAAATGATCGGACATGTGCCACGAGAGGGAGTCGAACCCGCGACACCCTGTGTCGCGGGTTCCCCTCCCACGGGCGGCACAAGTTCGATCTCAAATATAATGACGTTGCATTCTTTATACCATGGAAAAAAGTGCAAAGTGCTTGAGAGGAAGAACGAATGCTCAGGTGTACATCGTAGTGTAGTAACAGGCAGCATTTCCGAAACAAATGCTGATACGCTTATATAAGGCAAAAGGCATTTTCGATTATGACACGATCAGATATGAATAATATTGTCGATCGTTTTGCTTAATGCCGTGTCGCCTCAAAATGACTTATTATATTATTATTTCAGAATTGCTATATCTTATTTATCAGCTTTAGAAGAGGAATTTGATTGCAAAAATGCATAATCTATGCATTGTTAATTAATCCAATTCTCTAAGTGGATTTCATTGAGCAAGGGGAATAGTGAGCGAATGTTGTTATCGGTTATGCGGAGTTTAGGGAATGTACAGACAGAACCATCCTGAATTAGAAATTTTGTCAATTAAGATTGAAATATGGAGAGAGATCGTGTGTGTGTGTGTGTGTGTGTGTGTGTGTGTGTGTGTGGTAACACCCATTTTACTGTAATAGAGTTAATACCGTCATTACTTCAGCGCAAAATAAATTGCCACAATCAAAACAGCTATTTGAACAGAGAAATTCGCTTAAAGGCGTTATTGCTGTACAAGTGGTATAAATTTACGTAAAAGGGCAGATTGATTGATTGATTGTTTTGGGTTTAACGGCCCTTTGAGACAATATTTCAGTCTATATCGGGCCGTCTCCCAGAGAGAGGGAGAAAGAAGAGAGAAACGCTAGACGAGAGAAAAAATGTCCAAACAACCCCCACCCGCACCAACTGCAAGCACAGCAGGCCCTTGTCCTACTATAGTCCAAATCTGTAGGACGCCCCGGCACTGGAAGTTACACGCAGTACCATCGCACCACCCGACCACCCCCGTAAAAGGACAGTCTTAAAAACGGCCCTTATCATACCAGGTCCTTTTATGGTTAGTTACATGTATTGTTTCACGTATTCCACTATAATTGGGTCATTGTATAAGGTCGTGATTGGCCGGCTTTTAGCAAATCGTCATAGAGTTCATCATAGGAATTGAGTTGAAAAATATCTATGTCATTTTATTTTCCAACTAAAATTACCTACTTTCCATATCATAAACTTTGTGACATGATCGAATACAAGATACCGGCGTCTAATAAACGGTAAAATACAATGGTAAAGGATTTCATTCATTTTCTCGCTGTCTCGTATACTCCATTGCTCAAAGAACAAGAAACAAAGGCAGAGCCTTGTCAGTTTTCAAAATCCCTGTTCCGGTCCCTCAGTGTTCCTCCTTTATTTTTGTCAGTTACATGTACATGATACAAATAAAAGAACACCTAACGACATATTGTCATCTATTGAAAAGGCTGTATCGCTGTCAAAATTTTTTGTACTTCGACGATTTGTCCTACCACTGATATGACTATGGACACGTTAGGGTCAGATGTCTCAACATCGATTAATCGCGAATATTATTATGATCGTGATTTTGATGTCGCCAAGGGATCGCGGTTTCACACTCAGAGGCGTAACGAATGTCGGGGGTTTCTTTCTGTCTACCTAGCTAAATGTCACACTGGACAATCTGAGTTTTACAGGGCTGCGCAAAATCTGGCATTTAAGATATAATGAATCGAGAGGAGAATTATTTCTAGATGTAAATAAAAAAAAACAAAAAAACACAAATTTATGGAAGTATCCCACCGCCGCTTCTCCGCCCCATTTCTCCATCTGCTTAAACTGGGTAAAGTCACGTGTAATGTTCGAGAAGGCGTTTGCCAACAGAATACTCAGACCAGCATCCGCATCCATATAGTCTGGTCTGAATTTACTATGTTCACACTCACAGTATAGTCCAACTCATTTATGCCATTATGGACTCTTCTGGTCATATAAATAGCATGAGTCCATTCGTCAATTTAACTCTTTCGGCGCCAAATTTTTCAGACGACAAATTTTCGTCTGCTCAAATCATCAGACGACAGATTTGTAATTGTAAATTTTAACAATCTAAAGACATTTTTCATAAAATCAGGCTTTTTAAGTTCATATTTGAATGGCAAATAGTGTAGATCCTGATCAGACGGCTCTTTTAAGAGCCGGCTGATCTGGATATACGCTGTTTGCAAAGTCGCATTTTTGCGACTTTGGCGCCGAAAGAGTTAAGGGTTTCTGGCGTATTTATTCATGATCTTTTATTTGAATTTGATGTAAATGTTATGCAAACAGTGCACAACCAGTTCAGAGACCGCATTCTGCGCCATTATCCAAATGTTCCTTTTCATGGGCCAGTAGACAGAAACGGGTTATTTGGCCCAAACTTCCTACGCTTTTTGCACAGTGCCCGCTGAATTTGGGGAAGTGGAGGGGGTTCGAGAAAATGGGTCAATGGTAATCCTATGTGTAAAAAATGTAGCGTTTGTCGCTCTCTGTGCTGTGTACAATAGTTTCTTATTTTCCTTTTCCTGTTTTTTTTCTTCCTGTCTTTTGTATATAAGCCGCGACACGACAAAACCAACAATGTGGTTGTGCGCCCAGCGCAGACTCAGATCAGCCTGGGCATCCGCCCAGTCTGATCAGAGTCTTCGCTGTCCGCATAGATGTAGCTTAGACCCTTAGCTACCCTGAAAGCGCTTAGTGAAGAGTCTGGACGGACTGAGTGAATGTCCAGGCTGATCTGAGTCTGCGCTGGGCGCACGACCACATTGTTGGTTTTGTCGCGTCGCGGCTCATATATATATTTTTCTTTGCTTGTCGCCAAACAGTAGCAAATATTTAAGATTCTTATGTTATCACATGCATTGTGTAATTTAAGAATAAAGATTTTTCTCACACTTGAGTCAGTAATGGTTCATCAATCTTCAACGATCTATGTTCGGTTTGTTATGTCTTATCCACCCAGTTAGTCAAGTATCTTTCCGCAGTCAATACTGTTTTTTGTTGTTTTTTTGAAACCTGTCTGATACGTCACCGCAAAATTGTCAGTGAACAAGAGAAGTGTTCATTGCGTGGCATAAAGGCACTGAGCGAGTTTCAACCGCAAAATTGTCAATGAGCGAGAGAAGTGTTCATTGCGTGGCATAAAGCCACTGAGCGAGTTTCAACCGCAACATTGTCAGGGATCCACTCATTTTGGTTCTATCTAGAGTACTTTGAACAAGTCGGACTAGAAATTGTATTATTTTTGATCAGATTGCCTAAAACAGCAGTACGATCTGGGCCCCGACTGATTGCTGCCCAAATACATAGATTAATTTTTTTCGGTAGTCTTCAAGATCTTCTTTAGAATGGGATTGACCTCTGCTCATAATTGTTTTGCACGTCTTAACCGTAACATTACAATACTATTACGTATCATTTCGGTTTTTCTGGAAAATGCACTTTATACTATGAGCAAATATCGCAGATTATTAACAATCCAAGGGCTTGTGCAGTCTAAACAGACCCCACCCACTTTTCTGTATGGCTTTCTAGTAATGGGCTGAGAATTTGCGGACAGTGACTCCTCTAATCAGAATGCAAATGCGTACAGGTTGATCTGTCTACGCTGTTTGGAAAGAAAATAAGATGATTTTTCTAAGATACGGATATTTTTCGTAACAATGTCACTTTTCATTAGGATCACTTACTCCTTAGTAAAATTCTGGTTGGTTCTGCTGAGAAACGATAAGAGCCTCGACGGAAGCATATGCACCCTAGGTAATGTGCGTAAAGTAAACATTCAGACCAGCCTACGCAGTTTCAAACTAACCATAGTCTTCGCCTTTCACATCTTCGATGCCTCAGGATCAAGTGATGGTTGATGCTGACAGGGAAGATTCAGACCAGACTGCGCAGCTGCGCGGTCTGATCTGAATTTTCCCTGTCCCCACAAGCGCACTTATATCTTTCTCCCTGACAGGTCCATTAGTAAGTAGCATGTACTGTTCTAGTACGTAAACAAAAACAAATGTCGATTTCAATAAAATGGTAGAATAATCAGAAGACTAAAGATCCATTACTACGTCTATACGTTTACTACGTCGTAAGTTGGTTCACCCCGAACACTAGGTCAGACCCACAGGTGATCATAGTGCCAGAGTATAAGGGCAAGTTCAAAACACAAAACAGCCTTAACAAACTAATGTCAAACTTAATGTGACCTAACATTTATCAAGCAAAAACAAGTACGGTGTTTATGCGAAATGTCGTTGTATTATAACTACCATTTAGCCTAATTATTTACCCTAAATATTTGTGTTGACCATAGGTTTAAAGCGCTGGGCCCAGGTTCACAATCATTATAAAATTCAAAGCAAACCTTAAATTTAAGGTGGAAAATTTCACTAAAAAAATAAATATTAATCATATTGAGAGTCACGGTTTTCGTGTGATCCTACTGATAATTGTCATGGAATTGTAATGAAAAAGAAAATCAAATAATTTTGTATTTGTAAGCTTTTATGTACACTCATGACATTTTCGATTAAGGCTTTAAATTTAAGGTCGTCCTTAAGTTTAAGGAATGGTTGTGAACCTGGGCCCTAGTTTCATGCTTCGAGTCTGGCCAAGTAAGAGATCCATTTTGCAACAGATTCTGGATTATTTCTTCATTTAAACAAACTTGATCATGTAACAGTATATGAATCCGAAATGCTATACATATACAAGTTTCTATGTCATGGGCCATTTGATTCTGGAGCAAGAGACTTTGTATAGCAGTGGCGGCCATGTTGGCCATGTGACCACGACTGTTCGAACAAAACTGATAGTGCTTGAGTGCCCAATGCTAAACACCATCATTCAAAGCCACCAGTCTGTTGCTTCTGGATAAGAGTTTTTAAGCTTTTAGTATTTTTTCCAACATTTATGGGCATGGTGGTCATGTTGATCAAGTGACCAAAACTCTTAAACAATTTTCGTTCCCCCAACTTTTGGATGATCAGAATGAAATTTGATTCCAACTGACCCAGTTGCTGTTGAAAAGATGCTTGAAACTGTTCAAATATGAGACTCAAAAATCTTCTTGACTGTTTATACCAACTTTTATACCAAAGCTTTCAACTATTTCCAAGAAATCTTATGTTAATTATATTTTACCATTTAACAGCACCAAAAAACAAATTTGACCTTGCCGTAAAACACCAAGGTGAACCGATAGTATATAGCAAGTTTCAAGGCCATGGGGCTTGTCGATCGGGAGAGGATATTTTTACCACATTTGCGTGTGGCAACCATGAATGGACTTTCGTTCCTGGAGGCTTTGAGGCCACGTACGAAATTTGCTTACAATCGGCCCAGTGGTTTTGAATAAGACGTCATTTGAAGAAGCAGATGGGCACACGACGGACGGACTATGTGCCTGTCCATCCTCTTCGGTTCAGGTACGCCAAACAAAAAGAAAAATGTAGCCACCTTAGCAAGCATACAATATTTAACACATCAAAACAAGAAAGCATATCTTGACAGGACAATTTCGATTAGTATATTGCAGAAAAAGTTGAGCACCTTTTTGCAAATATTGCTTGCCCAGGATAGGACGGCTGACACAGTTTGCAAATGCATTTTAAGTCAAATGGATACACTTTCAGGGAGACCAACTCTGTCGTTGTTATTTTATCCTCCTTTCTCTTTAAGTGTGAGGCTGTTATGTGACTGATCTTGTAACCCTGGGCCCAGTTGTTAAAAGCATCGTTATACTCCGTTCATTAATTCTGAAACTGGGTTTTTCGCTGCTCATACTTTTATTATCTGATCAATGCAAGTAAGACTGTGCATAGTGATGATGCTAGACTTCCGCCGATTTCTCATCAATGTATCCTGTGACTCTGCCCTTCGTATGATGCTGGGCTAACCTGCACGAAAGTGCAAATGACAGATTTTCAATCCGAGACTAAGTCCATCGGACAGGTGGGAAACGCCTTTTAATGCCATATAAAGTGGTCGCTATAAATAGTTTTGTGTACGGGTGGGGTTAATATTCTAACACATGTTCTGCGCGTGCGAAATCAGTCAGCGTGACAACAAGCTAATCATCCGCGTAACTCTGACTCGATTTAAAATTTATCACACCGCATAAAGTCACACTGGACAAGGTTTTCAGTGTGTCATCATAGTCTTTCGCCATCGGCAAACAACATCTACTCGACGTCATATCAACGTCATTGCGACGTAATGATGTTCACTGGCGCTATTGTGACGCTTTCCGCAGTATGTAATAAAATTCTTAGGTTCCAAAACATATTACCAATATTGAGTTAGAATTGTAAAGTTAAATACAAGGGCAAAATCGTGCACCTCTCAAACTTATTACAGCTGCTTTCAATCAGTCTACTTCTCCCCCACCCCTCTAAAAATTATATACTATCCCCCACACTACCAACAACCCCTCCCGTCAATTAGTCTACCACCCAAACTGCCACCCCTCGACATGACCCCCGTCCCAAACACACACCTTCTTAATCAGTCTACCACACATGAAGCTCATTTGGCTACAAGGAATATGGCGGACTCGGTTTAACTCAGTCTCTTTATGTGCAGTAATGTAATGGTGCAACACTGCCCACGCCTAGCACAGGCTTCAGCGGAACTCTTATTTTCAAACTGACTAAGAATGAGAATGAGTGTTCAAAAATATGGTATAGAAACTGGGTTTGGTTTTCAGTCCTTAAATCCAGCGTTGTCAAAACTGAAAGCACATGCAGTAAAAAAACGTAGCCGGACTTCTTTCTTTCTTTCTTTTTTTTCTGGAATTCTGGAACCATCCTTCGTCATGTTCGGGTGTTTTTGCTGGAGGACCAACAATTACAGCGTGCTACCCACGTGGAATGTATGTGAATATGTATGACTTTAGGCTGTCAATTTTCATCAAATGGTCTTAGTTTGCAGACGCTTTTTTTAAATTTGCGGTTTCGTGCACGTAACTGCAGCATCAGATGCCAAGCTAAGATACATGAGACCTTGATGAGAAATCGGCGGAAGTCGAGTTTTATCACTATGTACAGTCTTACCTGGATTGAAAAGATTATAAAAGTATGAGCAGCGAAAAACCCAGTTTCAGAATTAATGAACGGAGTTTAGCCTAACTCTTTTAGTGTTTTATGTTTTAATAGCCAAATACACTCATATTTTTGCTGAAAATATGTGAGAAGCTTTTGCACATTTTTCAACAAAAATATTGGCATATTTGAGATATTAACGTTTGAGTTTTTAACGATATCATTAGTTTTGAACAGCCGGTCCCTGACCTTTTCTGTAGACTAGTTCTCTAGTAGTGTCAGTGCTCCAGATAAGAAGGGGTAACAGAGATAATTTTGGGATAATTAGCCAAATTTCTCCACAAAAACATATTTTGTGACCCATCATTAGAACCGTCTCGTCGAGACGGTTCTTATGAGGGGTCACAACATATGTTTTCGTTGAGAAATAAGAAAAATTATCTTTGAATTATCCTCAATACCCCCTCTTATCTGGAGCTCTGAGTGTTATCATTATCCTAGCTCTTCTGTCTGAGACTTATCGTGAATATGGAGGCTCACATAATTTGATTCCAATGACACAGTACAGATTTGATCAGCTTGCTAATTTGGACGTAAATATTTTGATTCAGTCTTGTACCATGTATTTTTTCTCTAGTAAACAGTTGTATTTTGCCACAAAGTATGTTCGCAAAAGCTCGGTAACTTATTCTAGGGAAACATGAACAGCCACACACATACAAGTGAACAGCGCTGCGCTGTATGATGTATATGGATTTTATGTTTTCGCACTGCAGTATAACTTGTGGTTAGTGTAATAGTACAGTTACTCTTCGGTGTTTGTGTCCTTTCCTGTCCGTCCGTTTGTGCCTGTATAAGTAATAGTTTTACCATGTAGTTTGTCCGCCTGTACAGGAGATAATCCACGAGCTTTAGCTCGTGGAATATCTCCCGTAAGGGCGGACAAACAATGGTAAAACCATTTTATACCACCCTTATCAGTGTAGACCTTGCTCATTGCAAAATATTTCGTGCTAAAGTTGGCGTTTGCTGGTAAGGGTGGTATTTAGCTTAGGGTATTTAGCTAACTGCCGTAAAAAATCAAATATTTGGGACACATGAAATAAATACCGTAGCTATCCTAAAACAGCAGTTTGTTTATCAATGCAGTAATGCCTTTAAAGGATGCAGATAGGATGGCAGTGTAGACCATAACCAGACTGCTCCGGCCTGGGTCTGCATTGCTCGCTTAGTCCCAACATTTAGAATTTTTATTATAGCTGTACCTTTGCTGTCATTTTTAAATCGAGATATCATCGCAGAATCTACATCACTCTAGAAAACGAGATCCCCTCGACCTGCCACTCAGTACTTTCAGTACTTTGATTCTCTGCAGACAGGAAATATATTGACTGATTAATTGATTTGATGCTTAACGTTCACGGTAAACAGCTATGGTCATGTCGGGACGGTCAGTTAACCTAACCACACTGTTCCTGGGCAGGCTTAGACCTCCTAAGCGGTTAATCAGTACTAAGTGCACATATTTTCGTCAGTAACTGACAGTTGCTCTTCTTGAATCAGCGGAAGGAGAAACGAAAGTATGTGGCCAGACCGGGTTTCGAACCCAGGAACTCTGACTTATGAGTCAAGTGCCCTACCGATTGCGCTACGCGGCCCGGCAGGAAGGAAATAAATTGCATGTTAAAAACGCATAACACATACTTATCACATAATAATTTGTTACAAAGGCAATGCATAGCAGAACTCATTCTCGTCTTTTCCATGAATTTTTATGTCAGCTCAAATATAATCCAGGGCAATTGTACTCTTACATTTATTTACATATATTTTTCCTTCTTCGGTTTAAACCTAATTTTTTCATTTGTATGCTGAACAAAAAAAAAAATAAACGTTACACATATTTACGCTTAATGTTCTCGACATCACAGGATGCAAAGAATCTAAAATAAACTATAAACTGTTTGGTAGTGTATCTGCATCTGTTAGTATTTGTGGAGACTATCTGGCAAGTTTTCAACCTTAGTTAAATTTTGAAATGTGCCCCGAGGCTATAAAACGTGAGTACATTCTCAAACTGAAAATAAGGCACACTGATTGGCTGTGTGTTTTATTTTGAGTTTGAAGCTCACTGATTGGCTGCTTCTGAGCAAATGCTCGGAAGCAGCAAATCAGTGTGCTTTCTTTTGAGTTTGAGATTATTCTCAAGTTTTATAACCTCGAACCCTGAATGGAGTGTTTCTGGAAAAAAATGATTTGAATGTTGATGTTACGTTTCTTTTTTTGTTCAGTATATAATACGATATTACAAAAAGAGGAAATTATTATGTTGCATATAACAATTAGGATTCAGGAAAAAAGACCATTTATCTAATTTTCTTTTCTTATATTTCTTTTTATCATAATTTTTCTGTTGTATATGTATCTGTTTCAGGCTGCTGAGCATGCAATTTTTCATAACTGTTTCATACGAAATTTGGCCTGCATGTACTGAAAAGAAAAAAAAAACACAACAGGACTAAATGTTAAAAAAAAAAAAAAAAGAAAATAGAACGAAACCAAAAAAAAAAAAAAAACAAATCATAGCGTACCATTAAAAACTCTAAGTATTTTGACAGAAAAGTCTGAGTAAACAGTGCCGGCCAAGCCTAGACTGGTCTTATCATAATCTACACTATTTGTCATTCCATCTGCAACTTTTAGACGCATTATTGCATGAAACAACTCAACTTTTAAATTTTAGAACAGCCGCCGTAATTAATTAAAGTGCCCCATTGCCGCGACACAAGTAAAAACCAACAAAAGTGGTTATGCACCCAACACAGATTCAGATCAGCCTGGGCATCCGCCCAGTCCGTTCAGACTCTTCGCTGAGCGCCTAAAGGGTAGCTAAGGGTCTAAGGTACCTCCATGCGGACAGCGAAGACTCTGATCAGACTGGGCGAATACCCAGGCTGATCTGAGTCTGCGCTGGGCGCACAACCACTTTTTTTATTTTGTCGAGTCGCGGCTCAAATCTTTATGGTAAGTGCTCTCTATGTATTGTTGTGTCCTGATTCCAACAAGTAGTAGCTTTGTGTATTATAACTTGAGATGACAGCAATTATTGTTCGACTAGACAATAGCATGAGAATATACAAGACGGTCTCCAGAAAACAGACTCTGGTAAAAGCGACTAGCTGTCTCGAATCAGCCTGTGCAAATACATTTGCGCACGCTGGTCAGACCTTTTGCAATTCTCCCGCACCACATTTGGAATTTAGGGAATCTGGGCAGTCCGTGGATCCGTAGGCTCATCACATTCGGCGCTGGTCCCATTAACTCTATATAGGCCTCACGGTACCGTATTGACTGGAGTGGTACTTGTTAAAATAATAATAATAATAATAATCGACTTTATTTTCAGAGGGTAAAACACATTTAGTAAAAACTAATCTTCCATGTGGCCCTCTACTAATAACATATTTACAATAGTCATGCAACAAAGGTTTTGTTGAAATAATAGGAAAAAAAAAAAAAAAAACACTTCCTTGCACACACTATTTCACACATATCCATGCACATGGATTGAGACTGGTGTTAGTATGTCAATGATCAGAGATCAGCAGGTTTTTGACCTGATTTCTAGTAGGTAAGCATGAGTCAGACTAATTGTTCTCAGCTGACCAATACCTCTTACTACACCGCACCTGTCAACCTCCATACTATAAATTGTAGTGATATTTTGCTACCGTATAGTGTCAAGAAGGGAAAGGTGGCTCAGTGGCCGTCGGGGTACTGGTGAGGGATAGAGGCCCACTGAATCGTGGTATAGCGTATGAAAGACAAAGCCCACCCCTCTCCACTCACTGACTTATTCTTCCCTGATTCGAAAAAGGTACCCATTTACTGCTAGGTTGACAGAGAGAGGCTGACCGAACCCGCCACCTTCTGTATCATGACTGAGCGTCTCTCACCACTCGACCACGCGCCTCCCTACCCAGACCGATATGTAAAAACGGGATTGACTTACTGATAACATGCTTTTCTAGAATATGTTGTGTATAGCCCATGTAACAAAGATGTGGATGGAACTGAAACTATTAATCCATTTCAAATCTGTCAATATAATGTATAAAAATCATATTGCAAAGCAAAAGTAATATTTGTATTTATTTTCATTTTCAAACAAGCAAATTCGAGGAATTTATGTCCCCGTCTTGGAAACTAGGTCTCCACTGTATATATATACTGAGAAAAATAAATTTAGCAAGTTTTCCAAAGGGTTGTGAAATTGTATTTAGGAATAGTATTCCCAGGTTGTTGATCGCATATAGTTAATTTAAGTTAAGAGACTGCGATTACATCAAACTTGGACGAAAAAAGTGACTAAACGCACGTTTGGCATCACTTTAAATGAATTCACTCTTTGCGCGGGCTGACAAACAATTGAACAAAGAAAATTGTCAAAATGCTTTTGAAAGGTTTTAACTGGGTCCTAGAGCAAGAAAACCGTAAACGGGTTTGCAAATAATCGCATAAGAAGCCGGCAATGGGGCACGTTAGTTCGACGTTAACTTGCCAAAAAATTCAACCGCCATTTTAAACATAATCAATTAACGTTTCGACTCGATTCTTTTTTGCGCTTCATTACTATCAACTTGGGGAACACTATCATGCAAAACGATTACCCCGAGTAATTCATTAGTTTTAATGCAACGACCAGAACTTTCAATATTTGAATGAAGGCGTCAAGTTTACGTTATGAGGGAAATTGACAAAATCTGTGCATATGCAATCACCCTTATGCGCACTTAGAGAAGAGAAACTTTAAGATCAATACTGCCGATGTCAAAAGGGTTTATGATGGTTTTAAAAACTGACGTCAGAATGACGTAACTGTCGGACTTGGTGTAATAAAATCAACGGGAATAGCGCCAATTTACAGCGACAAATTGCTTGAAAGTGTTCTGGTCATTTAGAGGCAACGCCATTGCAGTTTAGTTCAAGATTTTGGAACAATTCGTTAACGGTGACTTTTGCTCAGTCTCAATTGCTTTGTGAATGCCAATTTTGACGGCGTCATAAACACATTTACGTTTATCATGGTAACAATCTTTTAGCACAAAGCACTGTGTCCTTGTTCACAAATGTCTACATCCCCGCAAATTGGCTCTGGTATAAGATTTGAAGAGGAAACAGCGCATGAAAAAAGATGAGTTGCATAAACGATTCTTGACATATTTTGGGTTAAACCCTTGGGTACAAATGCGACGCGATGCTGCTCTGTAAATAAACTTTCGACCTTGATTTTTCGGTTTCTGGTACCCAAAATGAAACCTTACACAGCGGAAACAATACAATTTCCAACTTTTTTTCAATCAGTCTGAATTACATGCTGATTTGTAAAAACTTGCTAAATTTAATTTCCTCAGTATACTTAGTGTTTGAGCTGGAAAATCGGGTAAGTTAAAAATGTGAAAAAAGTAATAAAAAAAAATAATGTGAGGATTATATCCAAACCACTTGCATATCTTCAGACCATGATCAAAACACCTGTGAAGTTTCAAAGGAATGGGCATAAAACTGTAGGAGGAGTTGCACACACAAGGTACCCACTATCTATTCACTTTGATAGTAAAAATGTATGAAAAATGGCTAAGTTCAATTTGCGAAAAATGTAATAAAAAATAATGTGAGGATTATATCCAAACCATATGCATATTTTAAGACCATGACCAAAATACCTGTGAAGTTTCAAAGGAATTGGCATAAAACTGTAGGAGGAGTTGCGCACACAATTTACCCACTATCTAGTCACTATGATAGTAAAAACGCCTAAAAAATGACTAAGTTCAACTTGTGGAAAAAGTGACAAAAAATAATGTGAGGATTATATCCAAACCACATGCATATTTTCAGACCACGACCAAAACACCTGTGAAGTTTCATAGGCATCAGCATAAAACTGTAGGAGGAGTTGCGCACACAAGGTACCCACTATCTAGTCACTTTGATAATAAAAACACCTAAAAAATGACTAAGTTCAACTTGTGGAAAAAGTGACAAAAAGTAATCTCAGGATTACCTCCAAACCACATGCGTATCTTCAGACCATGACAAAAAACATCTGTAAAGTTTCGAAAGAATCGGCATATAACTGTAGGAGGAGTTGCGCACACAAGGTACCTACTATTTTAGGGGGACGGATAGACGGAAGGACGGACGGACGGAAGGCCGAAAACTATGTCCCTCCGCTTTTCTTCGAAAAGGCGGGGGACAATAAATTACCAATTACTATATTTATTTATAAATTGGTAATAGAGAAAGTATAACATGTATGTTGGTGATAAAACAGCTGGGTGCAGTGTGGGGTTGCACCAATATTATTGTATTGGAGTCCGGGACAATACGCTGATTCCTATTCGGATCAGTGATGTTTCGCAAAGCACATCAACAAAACTTCGAGGCTTGGAACACTTTCTCTATCAGATATTCATGACCTGTTGCACTTGCATCTTCAGAAGTAAGATATTTCAGCATTTACATGTATTGTACTGTATTGCGTTTGCTGCATTCGTATTGTGTTGGCCTTGGCTCCTAGCGCTATATAGTGTGTGGGCGTCGAGGTGTGTGTGTGTGGTGGGGCAGGCGGGAGAAGCGGGTAGAATATGGTTGTCGGGATAGGGGTGGGTGAAGGGCGGGGAAACCAACAAGGAGAACGTAGCAAGAAAGTTCTCCCTGTATTCACAGAACCAAAATCTCAAAAATCTTTTTTCAGCGTAGTTACAGGTAAAGTACAGGAGATTTTGGAAATTGATACCCTTTGAAGCAGGGAGAAAGATGTACAAAATAATGTTTTATCGGTGAAGGTCGACTTCAACGTCAATGGCGGATCAGCAACCGCAAAACTAACCTGAGGTGCAAGTACATAAGTGAGCCACAACACGAGAAAACCAACAATGTGGTTGTGCGCCCTGCGCAGACTCAGATCAACCTGGGCATCCACCCAGTCTGATCAGACTCTTCACTAAGTGCTTAAAGGGTAGCTAAGGGACTGAGATACCTCCATGCGGACAGCGAAGACTCTGATCAGACTGGGCGGATGCCCAGGCTGATCTGAGTCTGTGCTGGGCGCACTACCACATTGTTGGTTTTCTCGTGTCGTGGCTCAAGTAATTATACAACATGTCTTCTATTCACGTGTGGCAGCGGGACCGCACCACTGTTGAGTGCAATTCAATTGGTAGTCTAGCGTGAGCTAACCACAACTATTTCACGGCGTCTTTCATGTTTTCTGTTCATTAGCTTCCATAAAAATATGACCCACGTTGTGACAAAACCTAATTTAAGAGGAATGAGATTTGCGCATATCCAGATCACCCACCGCACTTGCGTAGACTGATCAACACCTTGCATTTCGATTAGCCAAAAAACAAAACCAACAGAAATTGACTATTAAAGTAGCGACTGCGTATCCCCTTACTGAATTGTGCAAGCGTAGTGAGAGTTTTACATGTGCTGTTAACATATGAGCCGCGACACGAGAAAACCAACAATGTGGTTGTGCGCCCAGCGCAGACTCAGATCAGCCTGGGCATCCGCCCAGTCTGATCAGAGCCTTCGCTGTCCGCATGGAGGTAGCTTAGACCCTTAGCTACCCTATAAGCGCTTAGGGAAGAGTCTGAACGGACTGAGTAAATGTCCAGGCTGATCTGAGTCTGCCCTGGGCGCACAACCACTTTGTTGGTTTTCTCGTGTCGCGGTTCATATAACAAGCAGGGGAGCATCTGTTGCTGGCTTACATAAATATTATTGGTTAATACACTGTATGTTAATAACTTAAACATGCTAATTCAGGGCTTGTCTTTTCAGAATTTATTGCCCAGGCATGTTGAGGTTTCGAAAATTTAGTTTTCAACAGATTTTTTTATTGTGTTACATTTTTTTATCAAATAGTTCCTCAAAGCCTTTCAATAAATATGGTAAATGCTGTGTTCTGGTCTTTGATTCAAGAAAATAACTGCAAGATTAACAACCACAAACTCCCTCTATATGAATGAGGATTATTAAAAAATAGCAATATTAAAACGTTTTCTTAAACGTTTGTGTCTTTCCTAAATCTGACACAGCACGTTGAATGCACATTGAATCAACCTTGATTCAATGTCATGACGTTGAAACAAGTTTGATTCAATATTGATTCAACGATGAGGTTGAATCAAGGTTGATTCAATGTTGTATTGATTCAACGTTAAGGTTGAATCAAGGTTGAAAGATGACAAACCGCTCCATTTTCTGGTTTCCCGTCCAGCAATGCAATATACAATGAATAAGGCAAATATATTTTGGTATTGGCAAAACATGGTAATTCAGTTATCTTTAAATTACATTTAGTTATTCTACAGTTTGAATAAATAGAGTTTACTTTTCAGTGAACTCTCAAACAGTAAAACTGTTTGCTAGCGATATGGCAACCCAGTGAAAACCCAGATCAGAATGCATACTGAATTCAAGGGCGTAGCTACCTATACGGCAAATACGCAAGTGGGTATTGAAATTTTGTCAAAATTGACAAAATTTCAAAACGCACCTGCATATTTGCATGCTGAAAATTTATAAATTAGACAATATTTCAATACCAATTACCAAAGTGGCTGAAATACTGGCTTTCCCTTCAGGAAGTAGAGAATAAAACATGGTTGTGCGTACTATGAAATTGCCCCTAGTTTTACGCCCCTGGAATTTGCACAGTTACATGTACACACTTTTGTCAGGTTATTTAGATTCAATACAGAATCTAAAACTTGCTGTGAGGTATTTTTGAAACTTCAAGTTAATGTTTTGATCAGTTTTCCCAGCATCCATGTTGTTCCATAGAGTCATGCACTGACGTAACCTTACTGTACAATCAGATGCTACCCAGGAGGCACATAACGTTAAATCAGCATTGAATTAACGTTGATTCAACGTAGCAACGTTGAATCAACGTTGATTTAATGTTGATTCAAGTTGTGTGCCCAGTGAGTAGTACCGGGCCATAATCATCTTACGTGGCTCTCAACAATTGCAGCTTAATGTGAGGGTATCGTATAGTGCCCGCCAATATTTAGAGCAAAGAAGACGCAAATTAGCATGTTCAAATGCATTCTGATCATAATTGTTGTTGCTTCAAGATCTAGGCCTATATATTGTTTGGAAATAAGCGCATAGACGAATCTGAGCATGTGCGGTCCGCGTATCCTTTGCGCTCTGTTTTATCATGACTTGGCTGAAATAAATTCGGGTCAAGCAAAGCGTCTTATGAGCTTATAACATTGAAACAAAGTGCTATTACATCAAATTGATCGACGTTGTTCCACCGATTAAGCGCTATGACGTTGCATCCATGTTCTTTCAAAGTTGTGTGTCTGCAGAGATATGCTTAGTCAGACAAGAAGCTCTTTTTCGCAGATGGTAGAAGAAAATTTTCACCAGAAAGTTATTGTCTGCTAACAGAGCAATCTTGACTCTGCGGGTGTGAGGTCGGCTAGAACAGTACATGACCCGTTGTAGCGAAAGGAACCTAGACAGAAGATGCTCAGCAAGGTCGTTATGAGAAAAAACTTGATCCAGATACAGAAACAGCCTGATCAAAGTCCGCAACGCTCGCCTGCCGTTCCTTCAGTATCTATTTACATCAAAGGACAGACCTGTCATCTTGTTCAAATTTTGAGATGCTAACCGGCTTGAGTGTTGTAATATTTAGAGCGTTTACTGGAAATTGGGGAAAATAGTACGTCACGTCAGCTGATTTCATTAGCATGAAAACATTAATAACAAAAAATATGGAGTTCAACTGAACGGAGCAAGGTCGAGCATGCTGAGCAAAATAGGGTACGAAAGGTTAATAATTAGAATTACATGTAACGAAGCCAGAACTTCATTAGCTGTAATTCTAATTCTTAGCATTTGATTGTATACAATGTTTGTTTCTGTTGATATTTCTGAATAAAATGTTTAAATCAAGCCAAAACTTTAAAAAGTGACTCTGAAAAGTGGGACATGACAGGGGAAAATGCGCGTTACACATGTAGCATGTGCGGACAAACGGAAATGTATAGCCTTGGAATAGAACTATCTTAATTGCAATAAGGATAAAATGTGATTGTTTTTTAGTTGCGAATGTCTGTCATTATCAGCAGTTTTGAAAGTATTTGATTTTAGACGATAACCAATTCAGTTAGCAATATGGCTATAAGAAACTCTAAGGCTATACACCTCCCTTCCTACACAAGCAATCTGGCAAATAAGGTTTGCTCTCTGTATATTAAATTTAGGCTCCTGTTGATTCGTCCTCAGCTAGCGGTTCGGGCCATTCAAATCTCGCAGGAAATGGTGATTCCTGGTACGCCTGCTGGGGGAACAAGATCTGTTCAAAAGGCCGTAAAACTGAAAGCCATCCGTCTCAGGATGGTTGGTTGTTTTGGGTTTAACGGCCTTTTGAAACAGTATTTCAGTCTATATCGGGCCGTCTCCGAAAGACCGGGAGAAAGGTCCAAACAACCCCCACCCGCACCTACTGCAAGCATAGTGGGTCCTTGCCCTACTTTTATCCAAATCAGTTGGACGCCTCGGCACTGGAAGTTATACCCAGCACCATCGCACCACCCCATCCATCCCTGTATTTATTCATTTATTTAATTGTTTGTATACATGTTTCTGTTTGTTTCAGGAAGATTCCTTTTTCTTTCGTTTCGCGGTTTTCAAGTTTTCTCGTGATCATCCCACTGCGCACACAAGGTTGAATCAACCTTGATTCAACGTCGTGACGTTGAATCAATGTTGATTCAAAGTTGATTCAATCTTGTGTGCCTGCTGGGCTTGTTTATTTCCTGACTGATTTGCTAACTTTAAAATGCTATTAGCGCATTATCTGCCTGAAAGTCGAATTAGACTGAAAATGTCTGCTTAAGGCTAATATTACTCACAACTGCCATGAGGATGGATTTATGAAACTGTCACAAATCGTCACAAAAAATAATATAGGATCTATCATATCAAGAACACCTATAATTGAAAATTGATAAAAAGAATTATTAACCTTGACGGTTCTACCACTGCTACTACTACTATAGCCAGTACTACATGTACTCCAGCAGGCACATGACGTCGTTTTAAAGTCGGGGCGACATAGTGCCGTCGGATTAACGTTAGTACGACGCCACGTGCCCAGTGTGTAGCTGTTCGCAAAGCTCTAATGTGTCTTTCCTCGCGACGTTGCTTATTCCAGCAATTGTTGCCATCAAGTGAAATATGATCAAAGCTATCCGTTGGGATGTAATCAAATTGCGTGTATCTGCGTATTTCTGGGTAAGGCCACATTTCTAGAGGTATGCCCCAAATGCAGATTTCAAGCGAGACAACTCTCAAAGATTACGCGAAAGACGCAGACAGCATCATTCTTCCTCTTTATGTAAATTGTTTGCGAGTCGTTTGAAGTTAGCGCTTGGGTAACTTGCGATTTTACGTCTTGTTTAATAGTATTTCAGTCATATCAGGACGATGGGAATGTGATAACGAAAGGCTAAGTGAAATGGAATCGCGTTTATGGTTGGAAAGATTTCCGCCTCTGGCGGGTCTCGAACCCGGAGCCACTAGATCAGCAGGCCAGCGCTTAACCTACTGAGCTACCGGGGATCCTACCACTTATGAAAGGTCCTTTATCTTTCCAAGCATGTATTTCTTGAGTTGGGTTTTTGCTCATTCATGGTGATATGCCTTATATTTACTCATTACTCAGGAGTGGTTGGAACAATGAAGTGTCTGTACTCTAAAGCAAACAGAGGATGAGAAAAAAATCATGATCTTCAGTACAATCAAAACATAAATCGGTCAATTAACCCTTAATGCGTCAAAAAGCAGACGACAAAATTTACGTCTGCAGAATTTCAAAAAAAGTCTCGTCTAAGCGATATCATATTGAGAATCCGAACACTAGATGGCAAACAGTGTAGACTCAGGTGAGGTGGCTCATTATGAGCCACCTCATCTGAATCTACACTGTTTGCCAATTCAACAATTTTATTTTTTGGCGCTTTAAGGGTTAACAAGTACTCGTACTTATCGTTAGTATTCGAACATCTTAATATTTCTGAATGGGCTTACTCATCTTTGTATTAAGAAGCATCATATTTGGAAAACTTCAAAAAATACTGCAAGCCCAGATCAGATTGCTCTTTAGAAGCAGCCTGATTGTTAAGGCAAAGTTTGCCCAGATTTGTTTGTCCCATTTCTTTGGATTTAATAGTTTAAGTAAGATAAAGCGTCACAAAATGACTAGCTTTTATTACCGAAGGTTATTAGAATATGTACATGTGCTATATTTCTCAAGGCGTATTTGTACAAAATGTGTGCGATGGTGCTAATGTTTGCGTTGTGTTTATTGCAGACGCAATCAGATAAAAAAAAACAGAAAGAAGAAAAGGCAAACAAGACATACATAGAAGAATAAAAGAAAAAAATATAAGCATGAATATATATTAATAATAAAGATAATAAATAATGATAAGTATTTGCACAAAGAAGCCATATAAAACCAGAAACCGATAATCCCCTATCTTTAGAATTCTGTTTTGTTTCTGCTAGTTGTTTTATTCGAACATAAAATAGAAAATGTTCACAAAATTAATACATATAAAAAAAATAACAATATTATTGCAAGGAATCAGCGCTTGGTTGAGTGAATGTTTTGGGTTTAATGGCCCTTTGAGACAGTATTTCAGTGTATGTCGGGCCGTCTTCCGGAGAGTGGAAGACAGGAGAGACGAGAGAACAAATGTCCAAACAAACCCACCCGCACCTACTGCAAGCACAGTAGGCCCTTGTGCCCTACAATGTTTCAAATCAGTAGGGCGCCCCGGCAATGGAAGTTATTTACAGCACCATCGAACCCCCCCCCCCCCCCCCCCCCACACACACACACACACACACACCTGGAATCAACGACGGCTGCCCATTTTGATAACAATAACGTTTGAAGCAGTCAGAATAAAACATAACGAAAGGAAAACAGATAAAAAAAAGACAACACATGGGAAATAATTCCTACCTTTGAAAGCACCGAGGAGATCTGTAAAGCTGAATCTGTGTGAAGTCCGCCATCTTTCTTGAATACATGCTGAAAAAGTGAGAGAAAAATTCACTTTTTATTGCCCTATTCAGCCTACCATGTTTACCCTAACGCCTAGCGGACTCTTCGTTGTCCAGCTGTTGGACATTTCAAGTCTGTCTGTCCGTTCAGGTTATATGTTATACAAATAAGCAGACCCCGATTAGACTGATTATATTTTGTCCAAACAGGCTTATAGTTTTCGAGTATTTCACCTAGTCATGCCTTGTGGACTCTTCTATCCTTATAAATTGGATGGGTCCATTCATCATATTTTGGGTGTCTGCTCTGTTAATTTTATGGAAATTGCGATGAATTTCATGCAAACGGTGTGAACCCTGATCAGACGCCGCGTTTTGCGGCGTCTGATCTGTGTCGGCACCGTTGCATATGAGCCGCGACACGAGAAAACCAACAATGTGGTTGTCCGCCCAGCGAAGACGCAGATCAGCCTATGCATTCACCCAGTCTGATCAGACTCTTTGCTAAGCGCTTAAAGGGTAGCTGAGGGACTAAGCTACCTCCATGCGGAAAGTGAAGACTCTGATCAGACTGGGCAGATGCCCAGGCTGATCTGAGTCTGCGCTGGACGCACGACCACATTGTTGGTTTTGTCACGTCGCGGCTCGTATATCCTTTTTTATGGGAAGGGGTATCGAGGACAAATCGGCAATCTATCATTGTTTTTTTTTCTTTTTCATGAGAGGATTATTATCAACGTTTAAAGTTTTAAGTTTTATCAGGGCTGATGAGCACGATAAGCATTCGATGCTTAATGTGGCATGGGTCTTTTTGAGTGGCACAAAACGGTAACCATACGCAAATGTTGGCACTGAAATATGTCAAGCGAGGTAAGTAGAACTGTAATATAACAAAGTTATTGACTGAGTAACTGATCCTCATATTTCCTCGATACCCTATGCTAAGAACAGCATTATCTTCCCCAATTCTTGCCACATAAATAAATAAATAAATAAATGAGCCGCGACACGACAAAACCAACAAAGTGGCACTTGTGCCCAGCAAAGAATCAGATCAGCCTAGGCAGCCACCTTTCTTAGACTGATCAACTTGGGCGAACGCTGTCATCGCTGGGCGCATATGCCACTTTGTTGGTTTTGTCATGTCATGGCTCATAAAAATAAATAAGAAAGTTTGTTGGTTTTGTCATGTCATGGCTCATAAAAATAAATAAGAAAATAAGTAAATAGTCATAAACAACACCGAGAAAAATTAAGATGGAAAAAATAGTAAATGAATGATTTTCTCTTAATTGCAGAACGAATAACTCACGTTTATTAAGCTGTGCGGTCGTCCACATACTCATGAGATACAGTTAAAGTCAAATACAAGAATGTCTGCTGAGAATATCTTGCAAACGATTATATAACTTAAAGATATCTTCATGACATTACTCAACGGATTTTCCTAAAGTTATTTTTAATCATCTATTCATTTTAAGTGTGCAGTTTAGTAAACAAATAGACGTTGCCCAGTACATGCACTGTAAGTCACATGGATGCATCGAAATAATGCACTCTCATCCCAGAATCCATACTTTACCTGCAAAAACCGAATTTACCATAAGTATTCGAATATCGCAAACATTTCCCACCTTCTAAATTTGGACAAGTTAATATCTCCTACAGCAATGGGTGCAAGATATAAAGTTTGACAAACAGTGAAGATCCTGATCAGACTGGTTCTATACTGTTTGCTCATGTACCGGAGTCCGAATATTTAGCGCAAAATCCACAGTTTATGTTGTTAGTTACCTTTTTGATATGAATTTGTCATGTTCATTTATTAGTTATTATCCTCTGTGAAGATGAAATTAATCGTAAAATGTGTTGATTTCTTCTAGCCAAGCTCTTTTATAAAAATACCTGGTTTGACCTTAAAGTCAAGTCTAAAGCAAATAAACGTAATACAAACCTTTTTATACTTAATGGGCACTGTAATTAAACACTATAAAACGCTTCTAATTTTGAACATTTCGTCAGAATAGTGAACCGATGAGTCTATAATATCTATTTTGGTTTTGTGAATGGAGTCAAGTTTACGCATGATAAGCTTCTACCAAAAGCTACTACCAAAAGCGATTCGAATATTTTCCTTCCCATTTATTTTTTTTTAATGTCATAGACTATTTTGCAAGTCCGTGCCTAAATAAAAGTACAATGATATATTATATTTTCGAGAGTTTACTTTAAAATCCGTTGGTAGATCATTCAAACATGTGCACGGCCACATAACATGTGAAAGAAATTATAATAATAAATAAATAAAAAGAATAAATAATAAAAAAAATAAAACATGTGAAAAATGTTTTTTCTATATGACTGAGATAAAAAAAAATGTTATACTTTTACATTCGATACGAAACTATTACATCTCTTACATTGCCAGTTTGGACAAGTTAAACAATTATTTCCGACAGCGAATTGTTCTGCTTATGTTTCTCAGTTCCGGACTAAAGCCTAGATGAGGCTATGTGATGGCATACTGACCGGTGACCAGCTGCCTCTCCATGTGTCCGTCCTACCTCCTATCAATGGGCTCACTTTACATGCAGCTCCCATAAGCCAAAAGCACCGGGTTAGCTGCTCTTTCGGCCATCACACTTTCAGAACTGGTTGGTCGTTTCGGAATTAAAGGCCCTTTGAGACAGTATTTCAGTCTACCTCGAGTCGTCTCTCAGAGAGAGAGGGAGAAAGAAAAGTAATATGATAGGCGAGAGCAAAAATAACCAAACAATACCCTACTGCAAGTACAGTAGGCCCTTGTCCTACTATAATCCAAATAAGTAAGACGCCCCGGCACTGAAAGTTATACAGCATCATCGCCAAACCAGATCGTCCCCACCCCCGCCTACTTAGATTTTACTTCCAAAACAGCTGAGCCGCTTAGAACTAAATCAGAGGACTTGTCCTGATGGTTCCAGTCCGATGAATGGAGAATACCATGTTAGTGTCCTTTGATATCAAGTTTATCAGGCGAGACCAGAAACAGCGTAGGAATGGCGAGGCTTGCCGAGCCAGTCCGACGTGTTTCTGGTCGAGCCTGATAAACTTGATATCAAAAGACACTTACATGGTTTTCTATTTATCATGCATCATTACAATATTTTCAGTTGTAAAGAGCGTCAAACAAACGAAAAGTAAATGCAGTCTTGTTTGCACTTTTTGACGTCGCGAATGCGTTATGACGTAAGTCGGTGACGTCATTTGACAAATCGAACGTTGTTATCACGGCCAACGTCAGTATGTAGCCAATCGCCTTCTGAGGTCGCTTCTGTAGGCATCGCCTGATAACGTTCGCGCAAGCGCAGTTCTGCAGTGACATGATATCACATCATGTTATCATACCCCTGTTATCAGGTGAATTTTGCAGCAGATGCATGATAAAAAAGACGACTGCCAGGGAAGATACACCTGTTTTAGCCAAATTAATTTATACTCCGGAATCCCCATTTAAGCGAATGAGCTGCTATTTTGTAGAAAGATTTTGGACACCTTTCGCTAGGAGCTATATTTCTCAATGAATCTTATGAAACCGATGAAAAATAGTGATTGCTAAAAGATCTCGGACAAAATTCAGATTTAAAGTAAAATAAGAACCACGATTCGTTCTCAGAATAATACGTACTTTTATAATTAACATTTATCCTGGTTTGGAATGTGTAACCTAGGGATCCTCACAGAATAACTAAAGTCTTTCCCTTCGAAATGCGATCTGATATAGACTGAAAGACTGTCTCAAAGAGCCGTTAAACCCAAACCAACCAACCAACCTTTAAAATTGGTTTTAATGAATTTACGAAGCCTATCAGATTGTACGGACGTCAAGGCACAGCACAGACCCAGCGGGCACATGACGTCGAAATGACGTCGTACTGACGTTGATGCGACGTCATGACGTCGCATCGACGTCAGTGCGACGTCATTCCGACGTCATGTGCCCGCTGGGGAGTGCATCATTGAATTCAAACTGAGCGCACTCTGGACTACTGCCTTCTTCAAACGACCGCCCCGAATGAACATAGCTGTTTACCGTGGACGTTAGGCAACAACAAAATAACATGATTTTACAAAACAGAAGTTAGCCATTGCGTAACTGATAATAAACACACCGCTACAATATACAATTTGTAACAAACACTAATAAATGCGTGCGTTCCTGCATACTGATAATGAGTTCATGCAGGGCCCGCTGTGGACACAGTAAGTGCGGATTGCCTTTTTCTTCTTCGGATGAGAAAATGCTTGACCTCTTACTTAGGGCGTAGTAACAGAAGTTTTGCTCTATGAATTGATACCGAAACTTTCGGGCTATGCGCCACCAGTGTACGGGAAGGGCCAGTTGTATTTTCAGCAGGTTGAGGGATATGCTTTTATGGATTTTTTATTTCGATGTAGGCTGAAATAGAGCCTTTCGGGCTGTCAAACTCAAAACAGTCAACCAGTAAGCCGTCAGACTTATAAATGCGAACTAAACGGATTATAGGAAATCGCACATTGTAGCGGTGTGTTTATCAGCGATTACTGGGCCGGGCCGCCAACCATTCTACAGTTCCTATACAATGGTCCTACTTTAGGGTACCAGCTTACGTGTCTTGTAGTTACAAGCAGGTGACTCGTCCGGGCATTTGCAGTCGCTACGCAGGCACATCGCGTTGAAACAGTCCCAGCTGGCACACAAGACTGATACAATTGAAATCATGATTGATTTTCAATATTGTTAGCTCACCTGAGCCGAAAGCTCACAAGGTGAGCTTATAGTATAGACTTGGTCCATCGTCCGTCGTCCGTTGTACGTCGTAGGTTGACACTTTTAAGCATTAATATCTGCTAAAGTAGGTGGCCAATTTTTATCAAATTTAATATGTAGCATTGTTGGGGTAGGGGATTGATTGCATGTAGTTTTGGGACAGATTTGTTTAAAACTGTGGTTACCATGGCAAAAAGGTCCCATAGACTTATAATGGGGAAAATGTTGTCCGGGCGATTGCACCTTCAGTTTTGATCGCAACTTCTTGCAGGTATTTAGGACAGCTATGAAATATCGAACCAGTTCGAATTTGGGCCAGGTTGGATGATTCTTTTCAGAGTTACTTGCCCTTGAGCGATAGAATATCTTCCCATAGACTAATAATGGGAAAATGTTATCCGGGCCCTTTCTTCTTTATTTTTGATCGCAACTTCTTATAACTTGCAGGTATCTTGGACAGCCATTAAATATCGGACCTGTTCGAATTTGGGCCAAGTTAGATGATTCTTTTCAGAGTTACTTGCCCTTTAGCGATAAAATATTTTCCAAAACACTTATAATAGGGAAACTATTGTCCGGGCCCTAGCTTCTTCATTTTTAATTGCAATTTCTTATAACTTGCATGTATCCAGGACGGCCAAACCATCTCGGACCAGTTGGAATTGGGGCCGGATTGGATGATTCTTTTCAGAGTTACTTGCTCTTGAGCGATAACATATTTTCCCATAGACTTATAATGGAGAAAATGTCCGAGCCCTAGCTTCTTCATGTTTGATTGCAACTTCTTGTAACTTGCAGGTATCTAGGACATCAATAAAATCTCAGACCAGTTCGAATTTGGGCCAGGTTGAATAAATCTTTTCAGAGTTACTTGCCACTGAGAGCAAAAAAAAAAAAAAAAAAAAAAAAAAAAAAAAAAAAAAGACTAAGAAAAACCTTGTGTACACTCTAGAGAGCACAGTTTTGATCAAATCTTTATGAAACTTAGTCAGAATTTATATCTCTATGACAAGTTTGAAACTGGGTCATGTCAGGTCAAAAAAAGATCACTAGGTCAAACCTTTGAAAAAATCGTTGTGTACCCTTTAGAGCACACACTTTTGATCCAGTTTTCATGAAACTTTGTCAGAATGTTTATTTCTATGAAATCTAGAAGGAGATAGATATTGGGTAATATGGGGTCAGAAACTAGGTCATTAGGTCAAATCCTAGAAAAATCTTTTGTACACTCTAGAGGGTACTATTTTGATCTTATCTTCGTGGAGCTCTGTCAGAATGTTTACCTCTATGAAATCTATGGCAAGTTTGAAAGTAGGTCATGTCAGGTCAAAAACTAGGTTAAATGGTAAAGTCTAAGAAAAAACTTGTGTACTCTCTAGACGGCACAGTTTTGCTTCAATATTCATGAAACTTTGTCAAAATGTTTATCACTATAAAATTTAGGCAAAGTTGGATACTGGGTTAGGTTGGCCAAAAAAGTAGGTCACTAGGTCAACTTTTAGATAAACCTTGTGTTTACTCTAGAGAGCACAGATTCAATCCAATCTACATGAAAGTTTGTCAGACTGATTATCTCTAAGATATCTAGGGCAATTTTGAAACATGGTCATGCTTGGCCAAAAAATAGGTCACTAGGTCAAATTTTAGAAGAACCTTGTGTACACCCTAGAGAGCACAGTTTTGATCCAATCTTCATGAAACTTTGCCAGTACGTTTATCTTTATAATATTTAGGAGGAGATGAATACTGGGTCATGTCAGGACAGACACTAGGTCACTAGGACAATTCTTTGCAAAACCTTGTGTACACTCTACAGGGCTCAGTTTTATTCCAAACTTCATGAAACTTTGTCAGAATATTTATCTCTATGAAATGTAGGACTAAATGTTTATATCTTTGAAATCTAGGACGAGATGAAAACTGGGTTATGTCGACTCTGGAAGTAGGTCAGTAGGTCAAATCTTAGAAAAACCTTGTGTACACTCTAGAGGGCAAATTGAAGTGACAAAATGTGTCTGTTGACAGTAAGATTTCAGGTGACCCACAGGATCCTCTTGTTTCTGCTTTGTGTCCCCTCTTAGAAAGTTGCATCAATGTTGATTTAATGGTTTGACCAGTTGATTATTTTGCTTGTTGGTAGGTCAACATATACTTGGAGTTATATATGCTCACGCATGTTTAAATCTTTGTCACGATTGCAAATGACCCCTGACGTTTTTGTCAGTTAAAGGTATCAGATGTACAAAAGTCATTCACTGTACTGGTAACATGTCTCCCGTAAAGGTACCTTATCGGGTATTCCAACAGTAGAGAAGACTCAGAACATCCATAGAGTCAACACATAGTCTACTCTCTAAGTATAAGCATAATCTGCGGTAAGTTCTGAAGAAAATTTATAGCAAAATAAGAAGGTATCTGACCAACCTACGCGGTTTCACAGGTTGATTTGAATCCTCATTGCATGTTAAGTCGTTTTACTTGGGTAACTCCGCCGATAACAAATTGTAACGTTCTCTTTTTCATGACGAAACTTGATTCTTTTAAATTTTGATATTGTAATAGTGTATGCATGTTGCCTGTGATGTTGAAACACAGCTAGCAAATTGTATGATTTGCAGGTCTGTCTCTAAATTAAAGTTATTGGTTTATCACAAGGAAGGAGCAGCAGATTCGTATAACCCCCCCCCCCCCCCCCCCCCCCCCACCCCCCACCCCTGCGACCAAAATACAACAACAACAAAAACTGAAAAACTGGACAATTGTATATGTTAGACACACTGTTAAAACGTATATTTTATAGCAAAATGCTAGCATCTGGCTGCCAGTTCATTTACAGTTAACTTTATAGGGGGATCTGCCTGTAGAACATTTGTGGAAATCACGATATCGTACGATTTTGTTGACAGACCGCACTCAACAAATCTTTAAAGTGTTGAAGGGCTATACGACGAAAACGATTCCTGTTCCTATTCTACCCTACTCCTCATGATGATTCCAAATGTTTATGGGCGCCCGTAAAAGTAACGGGAAATGGACTGGCAGCTGGTTGTCAGTTATTTCACCGTAAAATATACGAACGTTTACAGTATTTCAGTCTATATCGTACCGCTCCCAAAGAGAGGGATATAGAAGGGAGAAAAAAATGTCCGACCGCACCTACTGCAAGCACAGTAGGCCCTTTATCCAAATCATTATGACACCCCGGCACTGGAAGAATTACCCAGCACCATCGCACCACCCCATTTAGAGGGGAGGGACGAACGGACAGGCGTAAAACATAATGCCACCTCACTTTTGTTACGGGAGCCTGAAAACTGGTCAATCGGCAGTCCAAAATTGTCACATAGCGTTGAAGTAATGTCAAGCGATCATATTAATGCGTAAACTAGTCCCCTGTTTTTGTATGGTAGATCCAACGGGCACATCACAGTTTAAATTCTGAACTCAATACCTTTTTCTATTAAATATTGACCAATAGCATAGGCATGACTAGAAACAGTGGTCAAGAAATATGCTGTAACATATGAGCCGCGACACGAGAAAACCTACAATGTGACATGTATGCCAGCGAAGACTCAGATCAGCCTGGGCATCTTCCCAGTCAATCAGACTATTCATTAAGCGCTTAAAGGGTAGCTAAGGGTGTAAGCTACCTTCATGCGGACAGCGAAGACTCTGATCAGACTGGGCGGATGCCAAGGCTGATCTGAGTCTGCGCTGGGTGCACAGTCACTTTGTTGGTTTTGTCGTGTCGCGGCTCAAATCTGCTTCTGAATTACGTATACAACAGATTTTTGGCCGTTATCACTTTTCCCCTCAATTTTGAAACTCAAACTAAAAGTGAAAATAGTTGAATAAACGTGCTGTCTTCAATCGTATTAAATCATACTATATTTCAATTAATATGTACTGGGTCCATTGAGGTATTCTAAAACATAATGTTGGGATGATTTATATGTTTATATGGTCTGTTAGTTAGTGGGTGGTAAGGAGTGGTATACCTGTATTCACAAGAAAGCAAAGCGTCTTATGATGTTTGCATCAAATATTGGTATCTCCTGTTGTATTTCTTGTATTCATCACAGGTGTCTTTCGTGTATTCAAATGGGATGGTCGGGTGGTGCGATGGTGCTGTGTGTAACTTCCAGTGCCGGGGCGCCCTACTGATTTGAACATTGTACGGCAAGGGCCTAGTAGTGCGGGTGGGGGTTGTTTGGACATTTTTTCTGTCGTCTATCGTTTCTCTACGTTCTCCCTCTCTGCGAGACGGCACGATATAGACTGAAATACTGTCTCAAAGGGCTGTTAAACCCAAAACAATCATTCAATCAGTCGTGTATTCAAAGTAGGTAATATTTGCCAGCCTTTAAGGACTAGTCTTTGAAGTAATAAAGGGACTGATAGTGGAATCTTAGTTGATTTCTTTTAATCGTGTATTTCTGCTTTTTAATTGCCTCGTTTATTTAGTTTTTTTTTTATAAAACAAAATATTGTGTTTGCCTGGAGACGATACTTACCGGCCTATTTATTTACCAGACTGAGTCTTCTAAATTAAAAAGCAGTAAAATTTGCATTTTCAGTATGAGTAACATAGAAATATCTCTGCCAAAAATGAAATCAAACAAAAATATTGAAAACATAAACGTATACAATACGCTATGCTGGTGTACTAATTATGTAACTAAGTGGCAAGCCAAAGGAAGTTTTTTTCAAAATCACTCCTGCCTACTTAAATAGCCTAAAGTTGAAAAACAAATCATATAAAACCTTATGCTATAAGTCTTATACATTGACACTCAAGCACTATCATATATCTTATTGTTATTTTTTTGTGATGTACATTAATCGAAATATCATTTGCCGCGATTAAATATTAAATACTTCCTCTGAATTTGTGCTAGTTCTTTTCATACAAAAATAAGTCTAATCCTCAAACTGAAAGGACACTGACTAGACGTTTCCTTATAAGTAGTTTGATACAAAAATAAGTATTTCTGAAACTACAAAAAGCCCTGACTGGACTTTTCCTTATAAGCAGTTTGATCTTGTTTTACAATGTTTGCTTAAAGTCTCCATAGTCCTATCAAAGGTAAAACCCGTCAAAATACAAATTATTATGAAAGTAAAAAGTATGCAAAGACCAGGAACTGAAACAATCAAAATCCAAATCCAGCCCTCAAACCATAGTTGGAAACAACTAAGATTACAAATAATCAAGATACAGAGAACATATGGCCAACCGAGTGAGCAGCTTGTTCCCAAAAGGTGGCCACTCAGCAACCCAAACCGAACCAAAAATAATAAGAACATACATAAGGTAAAACATCACAGAAACTCTGACACCAAAAACAGGCAACAGAGAACCACAACAGAACTACCGCCTTGGAACGGTCAGTAATGAATTACTGGGGGGCTTAAATCGATTTTACAGGCCCAACCTCACCCTCAGTTTCTGAAGTGGTACAAAACATTTAGTTGGTTGTTCGGTTCGCATGATAACCCTCTAACTCGTCAATGAATCATCACGGTAAACACATAAATCAAATTTCAACACCATGAAGAAGCAAAGACGAGGACTCAACAGATACAACGGGCCGTCTGACAGGTGGAGATCCCTATCCTGCCAAACAACCCCACTGGAAATCTGAAGCAAAAGAAGGTCACCAGTTGAGCCCCGGTGGACCAAGCAACAGACAAAAAGGCTCCGGTCCCAACCAACTACAATATATAGCTTTAGGTCGGGGCCATCATAGAGTCTGACGACCGATCCCCCGGTGTGCAATTAAACATGTACAGCCTTCAGAATTGATGAAAATATGTCGGTTGATGTGCCTTTTTGTAACATATAACTGGTAAAAAAGAAGGAACAAGGTATTTTTTTTAAAAAATGACAAATCTCTCTATAAAAATACGGGTTTCGTCTCTGGTATCCCGTTAAGCAATGCAATAATGCAACAGCGGCACAATCAATGGGATCCTTGCCTAATTTTTTTGTACATTGTATTTTTATCACCAGTTAAAACGCCTGTACCTTATATTTTTACCGCCTGTACGTTGTATTTTTATCATGATATAAAGCTTGTGAAATCGAAAGTAGGTCATTTTGGTTTGCAACTAAAATGACCTAGTTATTTTTTCAACTCTAGTTTATAGTAAACTCAAGGACGTTTTGATTTTTCAAAGCCGGCCAATCACAATAATAATCAATGGCGAAACTGTAGTGAGAAGTTTGCAGCGATACCTCACGATAAAATATTTCCATGCTGATAGAGCAATGGGCCCCATAGAGTTTCATATAAAAAGGATTCGAAAATTGATTTGAGTCATTTATGGACGGACGCTCGGCGCCCCGTTACTGCGGCTATGGATACGTTCCGCTGAGGTGCGGGGATAACGTCGATATGAGAATTGAAATATGATGATGATTTGAGTCATTTTAGTTGCAAACCAAAATGACCTTATTTCGATTTCGTAAACAATGAAAAAATGGTAAAAATACAACGTACAGCAGTGGAGTCCCATTCACTATACCGCTTTTGTTTATAGTGCATCTCTAAACGGGAAACCAGAAAAGGAAATCTGTATTTTGAAGAACGAATTTTCGTCTTTCAAAAACAAGTTCCCATACATTTTGCTATGTATATGGATCAATCTATCCACATCATCCCTTATTTTATCACAAAACGTGAAGATTGAAGCGCTTTTCATAACGATTTGCCTTTAGACGTTTTTACCACTTATAGAACTATGGAGACTTTAGTCATATTTACATCTCAAACAGGTTAAGGTATATAACACTTCCATTTCCTTCTGCCATTTCTACAAAGAAGAAAACATTTATGACCCCTGTTTGCTCTGTGTGTCGAAGACCTCTTAAGCGCGCCTTTGCGAAGCAAAGGGGAGCTTATGTTATACCCCCGGCGTCGTAGTCCGAGTATGCGTCAGCTTTCGCGTCCACGTTCGCGTTGTCGTCCGTGTCTGTGAGCAGGTTAACCTATTTTAACCATTTGCGTTAAGGTCTTTTTCTCTCAAAGTTTATGGGCTAGAGCAATGAAACTTGGTACACACTTACATTAGCACATAATCGCGTCAGTGTATGCACCATGTATGGCCTTGACCTACAAGTCATGGTCGCTACTGACTTTGAAAAAAATAGGTTAATGTATGTTAAGCATTTGTGTTTAATGTTGGTATCAAAGTAGCTATTTGGTTTAGAGTCATCGTATGTGGTCAGCACTTGTGTCTGGGCGAGAGCATCTGAGTGTAACCAACCATGTAGGACAGTGACCTACATTTTTTTGCTTCACCGACTTGATGCTATTTCTCAGTCCCTAAACGACTTATTAATATTTCTCAGTCCCTATACGACTTAATGATATTTCTCAGTCATGTAGTCAGAGTTTTCTGTTTTCTTCAACAAACAGAGAATTAAATCATTTGAGAACGGACTATAAGTTCACTGTATGTATTTCAGGTTGAATCTCACTTATAATTCGAGAGGAGCATGGCACCTCTCGAAATATATGCAAGATGACGCCATAGATTTGTTACCATAGCAACTGTGGAATTATCACCTGCATTGTCTTAATACCTTAGAAGATAAACATCTTTATGTCGTCATTTTGATATCAATGTGAAGATTAAGTCGCTTTGGTAGCAGATCTATGACATCATTGGTATCGGAGCATGGCAAACAGTGTATGCAATGCTCTGCTGATTTTTCACTGACATTACAAACTGAAATTCCTTCAACAGAAACATAAGATTGTCTCATACTAAGAATTATCCTGAAAGTGAAAAGACAGGCATCAAGTCATTTAACTCGCTGTGAACAGTCCATCCTTTGAAAGTGGATATGCTGATCTAAAACTTAACTTTGTTCATGTTTTCTCTTGTCACGGTTTATAATCTCAAGGTGTCTCACAAGAGCAAGGTCAAATGATTCACAAGTAACAAAATATGCTTTTCATGAGTTCCAAATACTGCCGATATTAAGAAAGAAATATTAACCAAAACAAACCTTTTCAGGTGAGTTTCACTGCAAACAATGGAGAACATTGCATAAGCACGCAACGAATGTCCCATTTAATAGTCACCTTAAATGACTTTGAGAGATTAATGTATGTATGAGTTTTGTCGTTAAGGAATTGATTATTACTGGAAATGGAAATCGAAATGAAATATAAAGTTAAGAGTAAAAAAATGTTTATGTTTCTGAATGTGAAATCAAACATATACTCTGAATAACCCAGATTTGTCCTAACTCTAAAAGCGCAAAATGAAGAGGTCAAAATTAATGAGTGTTAAAGGCCCCATAGTCTATCAGGGATATAAATTTAGTGACTATTTTATTATACCCCCGTGACGATAGTCAGGGGGCATCAAGATTTGCACCTGTCTGTCCGTCCGACCGTCCATCTGTCTGTCTGTTCGTCACGCTTTATGGTATAGAGCTTATGTAATCAACTCCTCCTACAGTTTTCAATGGGTCTTTTTCAAACTTTGCATACATGTTGTGGACATATTGAAAATGTGGATTTTGATGGAGCTAAAATTAATTTAGACAGAATTACGGCCTTTTAAACTTAGTCATTTTAGGCAAAGTTTTGCATTGTACGGTATAGAGTTTGTGTAATCAACTCCTTTCACAGTTTTCAAAGGATCTTTTTCAAACCTTGCATACCTGCTGTAAATGTATTGAAGATGTACATGTGTTGATTCTTTTTGGACCTAAAATTAATTTTGACAGAATAACGGCCTCATGAACATAGTCATTCTAGGTCAATAATTGCATTGTAGGGTATGGAGTTTGTGATATCAACTTGCTCCACAGTGTTCAGTGGATCTTTTTCAAACCTTGTCTACATATTGTGGACATATTTGAAGATATGCATGAGGCATTTTGATAGATCTAGAATTAATTTTGACAGAACCACAGCCTTTCAACTTAGTCATTTTGGGCATTTTTTACATGGTATGGTTATCTTTTCCATGGATTCTTTGTAGGTGCTTTATGGATATACACGTCATGTGACAGGCGCTGCACGGGGGCATCAGTAGTGTCTTACAGACACAATTTTCTAGTTGTGATATTGTGAGGTATCCCTGCCAGCTTTACACCACTGTTAAGTTTCACATAAAAAGGTTTGTTGTGTGGGCGGTGGCCTGTTAAGTTTCACATAAAAAGGCTTGTTGTGTGGGCGGTGGTTTAAAGTCTCCATGGTCCTATCAGCGGTAAAAACGCCTAAACGCATATCATTGTAAAAAGCTCTTCACCCTTAACGTTTGGTAATAAAATGTGGGTTGGTGTAATATATTGTCATACAACTGGCAAAAAGTAGAGAAAGCAAGTTTTTTGAAAAATATCAAATCGCTCTACAAAATACAATTTCTTGTTCTGGTTTCCCGTCTAGCAATGATATATAGACATAGGCGGAATAGTGATTGGGAATCCACACCTGTACATTGTATTTTTACCATTTTATGAAATCGAAAGTAGGTCATTTTAGTTGCCAACTAAAATGACCTGAATAAGTTTTCAAACCCTTTTTATGTGAAACTCGGGAAGATTTTTTTTAAAGCTGGCAAATCACGGTCATTTACAGTTACGAAACTATACCGAGTAGCTTGCAGCGATTCCTTATGATAAAATTTTTCATGCTGATAGCGCTATGGGGCCTTTAAGTATCTGATGAACCAAGGTAGAACAAAGGGCGACGGTTGGTGGACCACAAACCGTTTAAGGCCCCTCAGTAATTCCATTATTGGCCGTTTCAAGGCAGCAGTTCCTTACTTTAACAATAAATTGTCACTTAAAATGACAACCAAAATGATATTCTTTCGATATCGTAAACTTGAATAAAATGGTGAAAATACAATGTGCAGGTATTGTTTCGCTTTTGTTTATGTAAATCAGTTGACGGAGAATCAGAAAAAGAAATCGTATTTTTGTGGAGCAATTCTTCACTTTCCGAAAAAGTATAGCCCCTTATTTGAGCCAGTGATATGTCTCAGTATATATGTGCCTCAACCTACATTTCACAACCAAACGTGAAGATTGAACCGGTTTTCATAATAATTTGTGTCTAAACGTTTTAACCACAAGTTTGACTATTGAGACTTTATTAAATGAAACAGTGTGGATTCAGATGAGGGGTTCACCATTTGCTTATACCTGAAATCGCTATCATTTATACACTTAAATCGCACTATACAATTGACATGAAAAGGTATTCACTGATCGCTGCCTATACTTTTTTGACTGAAGTTTGTAAACTACAGTTTTTCTAAGAAATATAATAAACGACAACATCCCGTTTGTTTGCAAGCAAGAGCATTCATCTCTGAGTATCCCAATTTAAATAGCTGCAGTGGAGGCACAGCGACAGCATATATGAACTTCCATGCTTTTTCAGGCATTTGAAAAAGGGGCATAACTTTGGTGACTTACTTATATCTTCCTCGAACGTGGAGACCCTTTATAATTGAAATCTGCTCCCAAAAGGAAAGAATATGTTTCGAGGAGAGCAAGTACTTTCCTATAAGATTTAAAAGATTTAACCCCAATCGAGGAAGGAGGTAAAAATGAAAATGGAAGAGATCACGTCTCTAAAAGTATATCTATTCACCCGAATATAAACAAGTCAGTTGACTGAATACTATTGCAATGTTATGCAGGCTCATTCTTCCAATGATGCACGAAAAAGAAAAAGTTAGAAAAAAGGGTTTGTTTGTTCCCCCGCTGCGATGTAAAAAAGATGATTTACATGTTTATATGGCCCATTTGTTGTTGGATGGTAAGGAGTGGAACTATTGTATTCATCGAACAGAAAAAATGCCTTGTTGTGGTTGAAACCGGCACGGGTCCTCATTATTACTTGCTCAAAATTATTTTCTGATTAATAATCAAAACTTGATCGAGCACACTCCTTTTTGACATAAACTGGTCCTACCTTATATACTCTTAACAAGTGAACTCTTTAATCAGCAAAAGTAATAATTGTGTTTGAACAAAATAACTTATTTATTCCGCAGCATGTCTCACAACATTGCTGGAATGGCAAGCAAGGCAGACCCCAAGCAGACAGCTCTTGATAGGGTCCAACAAAATTGTTCAATCATTTGTTCAAATGCTTAGAGTAATACGATAGTGTGAAGATCCCTCACCTGACATGGTATTGCAAAATTGCTAGTCAGCCGAAACCTATACTGAAACATGCAACGAAAAAATGAGTCTTTCTGTTTTATGACAAAGAAGAAGATTAGGATCTGTGTACCCTTCCGTACCGTGGGAACTAAGACTTTTTTGTTTGCAAAAATAAAACTTCCAACACATACGGATGAATCTATGAAGACTATACTAAGACTGCAATTCGGCACAGATGCGGTATGGCATATTTATTCGTGTGATTCTTTATATATATAGGGATGGACTGAAATAGGTAGTCACGACTTCATCGACCTTGAAAAAAAAACGTAACCCTTTAAAAAATAATTACAATAAAATATCTTAGTGTAAGGTCAATTTACAAAGTTAGATATGGTGTGGGTGGTTTATTATCTGGGCGCTCTACACTGATGTACAACACTTATGTAGAGCTACAAAATCAGGTTAATAATACAATATCAATAAATGTATATGGGTGCGAGGCTAGATACATCTACATATTCACTGACCCCTATAAGAGTAGACGCTGATCCAATCACAGGCACCCGACGAAAGGAGTTTTTAGCCTTGCTCGTCTTTCCAGCCGTGTACAATACCATTAGGAAACGGCTGGAAAGACGAGCAAGGCTAATAATTCCTTTCGTCGGGTGCGACGAAAGGAGTTTTTAGCTCACCTGGCCCGAAGGGCCATAGTGAGCTATTGTCATACCAATGCGTCCGGCGTGCGTTGTGCGTCGTGCGTCGTCACGGAATTTGTCCGTCAACACCTAAAAACAAATATTCAAACATCTTCTTCTGTAAAACTACTGGTTCCATGGTTCTCAAATTTCACATGGAGCATGACCTGACTCCAGGGTCTTAGAATTGTAAAATTGGGTCAGGTTGAAAATTTAAGATGGCCGCCGTTACTAAAAAAAGCAAAAACAACAAAATAAACAACTTCTCCAGAACCACTGGGTATATTTGTCTGAATTTTGGCATGGAAGATCAGTGAAACCTTGGTATTCAAAAATGTAAAAATGAAAAAAATCTGTAGCGGAGTTTGGTCACAGTGACCTACTTTCTGTTTACGTGTGTAATTTTGCTCAAATGCCAATGTCAAAAAATGACCTATTTAAACAACTTCAAACAACTTCTTCTCTAAAACCAATGAGCCCATGGATCTCAAATTTCACATGGAGCATGACCAGACTGCAGGTCAGGGTCAGGTCAAGAATCCAAGATGGCTGCTGTTACTAATAATAGCAAAAACAAAAAATCAACTTCTTCTCCAGAACCAATTGGTAAATTTGGTTGAAAGTTTGCACGGAACATAAGTGGGAACTTGGTATTAAAAATTGTAAAAATAAAAAAAATCTATTGCGGAATTAGGTCACAGTGACCTACTTAGCGTTTACAAGGCCGATTTTGCTCAAATGTCAATATCTCAAGAAAATGCAACCAATTCTGACCAGATTTGGTCAGAATTGGTTCTTGAATGGAATTATTTCAATTTTGTGCCAGTTGACTATCCAAGATGGCCACCATGGGGGCCGTTACTAAAAATAGCACAAACATAAAAATGACAATTACTCAAGAACCCTTGAATGGAATTGGACCAATTTTGTGTCAGAATGCTCCTTGCATGAAGCCGTTCCGATTAATTGCAATTTGGCGTTCCAAGATGGCCGCCATCTGGTGTTACTAAAAATAGCACAAACATAAAAATGACAATTACTCAAGAACCCTTGAATGGAATTGGACCAATTTTGTGTCAGAATGTTCCTTGCATGAAGTCGTTTTGATTAATTGCAATTTGGCATTCCAAGATTGCCGCCATCTGCCGTTACTAAAAATAGCACAAAACATGAAAATGACAATATCTCAGTAACCGCTGAATGGATTTTGACGAAATTTGTTTCAAAATGATTCTTGCATTGAGATGTTTCAAAAATATCTAACTGTAGACCATTCATATTGGCCTCTGTTACTAAAAATAGAAAAATGTGAAAATTAGAAAATCTCAATGGAGTTCGATTAATTTTGTGTCAGAATGGTCCTTTCATTAAGCTTTTTCGATTTTTTTTGCATTTTGGCGTTCCAAAATGGCCGCCATTTGCCGTTACTAAACATAGCACAAAACATGAAAATGACAATATCTCAGTAACCGCTAAATGGACTTTGACGAAATTTGTATCAAAATGATTCTTGCATTGAGATGTTTCAAAAATATCTAACTGTAAGACCAGTCATATTGGCCTCTGTTACTAAAAATAGAAAAATGTGAAAATCAGAAAATCTCAATGGAATTGGACCAAATTTGTGTCAAAATGGTCCTTGCATGAAGGCTTTTCGATTTTTTGCATTTTAGCAATCAATGATGGCCGCCATCTGCCGTTACTAAAAATAGCACAAAACATGAAACTGGCAGTATCTCAGTAACCCCTGAATGGATTTTGATGAAATTTGTGGCAAAATGATTCTTGCATTGAGGTGTTTCAAAAGTAAATATATAAAGACCAGGCAAGTTGGCCTCTGTTACTAAAAGTAGCAAAATGTGAAAATGAGAAATTCTCAGTGGAATTGGACCAATTTTGTATCAGAATGGTTCCGTTGCACAATAGCCAGGTGAGCGATATCAGGCCCATTTGGGCCTCTTGTTAGCCCTGCTCGTCTTACCAGCCGTTTCCTAATGGTCTTGTACAATACCATTAGGAAACGGCTGGAAAGACGAGCAAGGCTTTACCATTAGGAAACGGTTGGAAAGACGAGCAAGGCTTAAAACTCCTTTCCTCGGGTGCTTGTGGATCCAATGTCTTCCTGACATTCGGCAGAAATTATATACGTCAGTTCCTGATTGTGTCTCAGCTGAAACGCATTAATTAGTCGAAATGACTTGGTCTTAAAATCTTTCACATTGTCTTTTTTTATAAAATGTATATTCTTATATAGGACATGTATATTATTATATAGGACATTAGGCGTTCAGCATTATTGTTTAAAGGTTTGCATGTTACTTAGTATATGGCAAGCAAGTAAGGGAGTATTTTTAACTCTTTAAGCCCCAGTGACGAAATTAGCAAAATTTGCCAACAGCGTAGATCCTGATGAGGCGGCTCACCATGAGCCGCCTCATCTAGATCTACACTGTTTGCCCTCTAGTTTTTGAATTCTCAATATGGAATGTCTTGGACAAGGCATTTTTTTGAAGTTTTGCAGACGTAAATTTTGTCATCTGCTTTTTGGTACTTAAAGAGTTAATCGGGGTGAATCATATAATTAGACCAGTCTTCCGCCAGGCCCACTCTTATAACAAAAGATATTATAACACAATCATGTAAGTAAGGAATAAAACTGAATTAAATTACACATACTTATAGCAAAATGATAAAAAACATGTAATTAAACAACACGTGTAATTAAAAGGTATAAGACAAACGTCATTACAATGCTGCAGCAGGGTGGAGTTACGTGCATATACTAAAATAATACCTTTAAAGGCATTACTTAGGTGTATTTAATGCAGATATTATGCGCTGGAAGATTGTTGCAACTTCTTGTTAAATCTTATCGTGACTTCAGGATACAAATGATTGAGATATTGTTTGATTACATAAAGAGCATATTTGAAGGTATGAATGATAATACCCGATATAGCGGAAAATGGAAAAACGCATGGTCATAGTCGGTGGAAATATTTATCATGCATAGAATTTTATAATGATATATTCAGTATCAAACTTTGGCGGTTTAATAAGTATAGCATATATGCGCAACTTAATTTTGGCGCTTCCGTTATTTTAGATATGTATCACAGATATGTAAAGTCGGATAGGTCGAATAACGTCATTGTTCTGCTGACGAGCGTAGGTTACTCGCATACTTAGCTCAGGGCCGTATTCATAAAGCCACTTAAGTCGTTGCTATGCGGTTGCTAAGGCTAAATATCTATAAAGGAGATTCCCTACAAGTATGAAATTTGGTCAGGAGGAACAGTCTTTGTAAGACTGTTCCTCCAGAGCAAATTTCATAGTTGTAGGGAATCTCCTTCAAAGAAATTTAGCCTTATAGCAACCACTTAAGTCGTTTTATGAATACGGCCCTGGTATGGCGAAATATCTGCTCCAAATTACATGTATTAAAGGTCTAAACATCAAGGCTTTGATCCGATCATGGTTTGCCCCTAAGATGGACATGCACGAATATGGTACCATAACTGGTGTTGATAGATCTCTTAACAGATGCCATTAACATTCTAATTTTTGACACGTAGAATAACTGCCGTAATTGTCCACAAAATGGCAAAGTTTGGTTTGCGCTAAAAAGAAACATAAGAAACAAATTCTACGTCCCATGCCTGAGCTATAAAATCTACTCTTATAAGTGAATCGTAAGCAATGTGTGAGTTAAGTTGTATGTTGTTTTACAGCCGTACAAAAAGTTTGTTCAGAGGATGCTTGGTCAAAGGCTCTAGATTATCGTTTTGCATTCCTTAGTTTAGCAAAAGAGAACACCAAGTACCCATTCATCTAAACCTACTTATCCCTTCTAGGCGTTTCTACCTCATAGCTGTAGACTTGGGAGGTTCTTCTCTGTTGCGTAGTCGGTTATTAGTTTTTATTGTATTAAACCGGCACTTATCATGTTTTAAACAATCCTTTTCAAATAAATTGATATTATTTTTGCAATTGTTTGTTGACTGTAAAACAAATACCGGAACTCTCGATCGTATTAAGGCGTTAGGCTACATAAAGCTGGGCTTTCTGTTTCATTGCCAGTTTATATAGTTTAGTACTTGGATCAAATGATCACGTTGTACTATATATTCATTGGGTTCCATTTGTTTTCACTAACAAATAGACAGTTTGGAAAGGGCATGCAAGACACAAACAGAGCTCTAGATAAGAGGGAGTATTTGGTGATAATTAAGGATAATTTTTGTTAATTCTGCATAAAAACATATGTTGTGACCCCTCATCTGAACCGTCTCGACGAGACGGTTCAGATGAGGGGTCACAACATATGGTTTCAATGAGTAATAAGAAAAATTATCCCTCAATTATCATCAAATACCCCTCTTATCTACAGCTCTGACAAAGTTGAAGATAAACTGATTTATTGCAGCCATAAGCATCATTCTTCCATATACTGAGGTCATCTGAACGGTTAATGCAGTTCTTAATCACTTGTGGCAATTTTCAACAGAATATATTCATATTACTTATTATATTATTGTTGTAATATACCATTTCGAAAGGGCGACCAGGAAAAACAATGTGCTAAGTGTCTCCTGTAGCATTATTTTTAAATATGCGGGGGATTCCTCGTAGACAAATGGCTCAATATTCACCATTTACTAAACCTGTAGAATTTATGGCCACAATATCACTTCAATATCATATGAGAGCAGCTGCGCCTGAAACGGGTTTCGGGTAAAATAGATATTCTAACACAGTGCGCCTATAGAAGCAATGGAAAGTTTCCGTGTTTTATTCTGCAACAATTCACTGTCTCGGAGCGCGTGTGTCTAATTGCTGACGTCACTGGCATTACTGACGTAATTTTGTGACGTTTTGAGACGTTAGACGGTGTAACGTCTCTTTTTCTTTCTAAAATCGCCATAAAAACGTACATTTGTCTTAGATACAGTTGAGAATTGTGGCGGGAGCATTATCGCGCTTTCAGGAAGGCTGGGAGAGTTTGAATGAAAAGAATAGTCTTTTCGGCGTTTTTGAGTGTTAGAATCGAAATAGTTCAGCTTTAGCATTGAATTGTTGAGTAATAATTCACTGTTTGTCGGTCAGTTGTAAGTAGATATATCACTCGCGCTCCGCGCTCGTGATATGATCTACTTTACAACTGACCTCCAAACAGTGAATTATTACTCAACAATTCACTGCTAGAGCTGATCTATTTCTTAAATAACAGGTATTTGATGCCCTTTTTACACGCCCGTATGAAAAGCGGGACGTATTGTGTTAATATTTTTTTTGGTTTCCGGAAAGCTCCTCCTACTTTTTACATCCGATCAAGCTGAAACTTGGTATATAGTAAGACTATGAGGTGGACCAGCGCATATCATTTCGAGGTTATGCTCCAAGAAATTTTAAGGGAGTTACAGTCCTTTACTTAAGAGTTTTTTTTTGTGTATTCGTCGTCCGAGTATTCTTCCTACAGCGCTGAAACTATGTAAATAAGTAAACTAGGATCTGGAGTAGCCCATATTATTAGCTCACCTGAGCCATAGGCTCAGGGTGAGCTATTGTGATCACCCAGTGTCCGTCGTCCGTCGTGCGTCGTCCGTCGTCCGTCGTGCGTCGTGCGTCGTCAACAATTTGCTTTAAATGACATCTTCTCTGAAACCGCTAGGCCTAGGGCTTTGATATTTGGTATGAAGCATTGCCTAGTGGTCCTCTACCAAGTTTGTTCAAATGGTGGCCCCAGTGTCCAAAATGGCCTTGGGGCAGGGGGTCTTGGGTTCAAAACAAAAAAATACTTAAAAACCTTCTTCCCCAGAACTGCTTGACTCAGATGCTTGAAATTTGGTATGTAGCATTGCCTAGTGGTCCTCTACCAAGTTTGTTCAAATGGTTGCCCCAGGGTCCAAAATGGCCCAGGGGCAGGGGGTCTTGGGTTCGAAACTAAAAAATACTTAAAAATCTTCTTCACCAGAACTGCTTGGCTCATATGCTTGAAATTTGGTATGTAGCATTGCCTAGTGGTCCTCTACCAAGTTTGTTCAAATGGTTGCCCCAGGGTCCAAAATGGCCCAGGGGCAGGGGGTCTTGGGTTCGAAACTAAAAAATACTTAAAAATCTTCTTCTCCAGAACTACTTGGCTCAGATGCTTGAAATTTGGTATGTAGCATTGCCTAGTGGTCCTCTACCAAGTTTGTTCAAATGGTGGCCCCAGGGTCCAAAATGGCCCCCTGGGGCAGGGGGTCTAGGGTTTGAAGCTAAAAATACTTAAAAATCTTCTTCACCAGAACTACTTGGCTCAGATGCTTGAAATTTGGTATGTGGCATTGCCTAGTGGTCCTCTACCAAGTTTGTTCAAATGGTGGCCCCAGGGTCCAAAATGCCCCTGGGGCAGGGGGTCTTGGGTTCGAAACTAATAAATACTTAAAAATCTTCTTCACCAGAACTGCCTGCCTCAGATGCTTGAAATTTGGTATGTAACATTGCCTTGTGGTCCTCTACCAAGTTTGTTCAAATGGTGGCTCCAGGGCCAAAATGGCTCCGGGGCAGGGAGTCCCTGGTTTGAACCATAGAAATACATAGAATAATAATAAAAAATCTTCTACTTCAGAACCGCAAGGCTCAAATGCTTGAAATTTGGTATGTAGTATTGCCTTAAAAAGTAGACCTTTACCAAGTTTGTTCAAATGGTGGCTCCAGGGTCCAAAATGGCCCTGGGACCGGGAGTCCTAGGTTTGAACCATAGAAATATATAGAAAAATATTTAAAAAATCTTCTTCTTCAGTACCATATGCACTTGGCTCAGATGCTTGAAATTTGGTTTGTACCTTTGCCTAGTAGTCTTTTACGAAGTTTGTTCAAATGATGACCCCATATGGGGTCTATAAATGGCCCCGCCCAGGGGGTCCTGGGTTTGAACCATAGAACTACATAGAAAAATATTAAAATATCTTCTTCAGAACCACTTAGCTCAGATGCTTGAAAATTGGTTTGATGCATTACCTCGTTGTCCTTTATCAAGTTTGTTCAAATGATGACCCCAGGGTTCAAAATGGCCCTGTGGCAAGGAGTCCTGAGTTTGAGCCATAGAAATACATAGGAAACTATTAAAAATTCTTCTTCTTCAGAACCACTTGGCTCAGATGCTTGAAATTTGATATGATGCGTTGCCTGGTGGACTCCTACAAAGTAAATGGTTGCCCTGGGATCCAAAATGGCCCTGGGGCAGGGAGTTTTGGGGTCGAAATTAAAATGTACTTAAAAACCTTCTACTCCGGAACCCCTTAGTGCAGTTGCTTGAAATTTTGTATGATACATTGCCTAGTGGTCCCTTACCAAGTTTGTTCAAATGATGGTGCCAGTGTCAAAAATGGCCCCGCCCCAGGGGGTCCTGGGTTTGAACCATTGAAATACATAGAAAAATATTCAGAAATCTTCTTCTTCAGAACCACTTGGCTCAGAGACTTGACATTTAGCTTTTAGCATTGCCTAGTGGTCCTTTACCAAGTTTATTCAAATAATGGCCCCAGGGTCCAAATAGCCCTGCCCCAGGGGGTCCAGGGTTTGAACCATAGCAATACATAGAAACACATTCAAAAATCTTCTTCAGAACCATTTGGAAATGGTTGCAAACTATCTGGTTTGTTCAAATTATGACCCTAGTTTAACCTTTAACCTTTTTGCTCAGGTGAGCGATTCAGGGCCTCTTGGCCCTCTTGTTTCGAAGTTACGCCCCAATGATTTTGGCAGAGTTACAGACCTTTGATAAAATCGACTGTGGCGGTTTGTAACGGGCAATTCTTGTGCACACCAGAACTTGGTTAGTCTTTGCAATATCATGATGAAACATAATAGAAATGTATATGAAGTTAAAGGTCCCATTGCTCTATCAGCATGAGAAAAAAACATCCTGAGGTTTCGCTGCAAGCTTATCGCTATAGTTTCGTTATTGAAAATGACAGTGATTAGCCAGTTTTAAACAAATATAACATCCCTTAGGTTCACATAAAAAGAGTTTCTAAACTTATTTGGGTCATTCTAGTTGGCAACTAAAATGACCTACTTTTGATTTCAATAAGTTGAATAAAATAGTATAAATATTATATACAGGCGTGGCGCCCTAATCAGTATCCCAATAGCTTTACTAGACTGAGAATCAGACCAGATGGTTGAGCCGCTTTTTACAATGATTTGAGTTTAGACGATTTTACCACTGATAGGACTATGGATACTTTAAGACAGCATGTGTCATACAAGAATGGTTGCTTCCTCTTATTTGATAAAATTCTTTTGCGCGCCATAACCATGTAACCGTATGGAATGTCTTGATGAGAATTTGTTGCAATGTGTATTAGATGATAACCGTTTGTCCCCTTATCTTGTTTATGGAGTTACATCCCTTTGATTTGTCTTTAAGGCTGTTCTTGGATGCGCCATAAACAGGCAACCGTATTGAATATCTGGTTGAAACTTTATAGCAATGTGTATAAGGTTGAGACTGAATGTGGCATATAAAAATTATTTCTCCCCCTTTGCCTGGGCTAAAACTCACTTTGAGCCGGGCCGCGTAGCGCTGTCGGTGGGGCGTCTGACTTATAAGCCAGAGATCCTGGGTTCAATACTCGGTACGGCCACTTACTTTCGTGTCTCCTGCCGCTGATTCATGAAGGGCAGTTGTCAGATACTGGTGAAAGTAAGTGCACTTAGTACTGGTTAACCGCTTAGGAGGTCCAGGCTAAGCCTGCCCAGGAATAGTGAGGTTAGCTTAACTGAACGTCCCGACATGACCATAACTGTTTACTGTGGACGTTAAACATTAGCATAACATAACACACAACATAAATCTCACTCAGAAACGGACGTATATTGCCCCGCTTGCGCTGTTCTTGTTGATGCCTGTAATACGCCGTGCAACAGCTTTACCAGTAAGGAAAACAGAGACGGGTAACCAAGCAAAATATGCCATCTTTCACGACACTCGTAGAATTTATGTCAACGCCTGGCAAAGGTCGGGGTCCAATTTAGATTCTATAGGTGTTACATACATGCACATTTTACTAAAAGTAATGTACGAAGAAACATTCTGGATTATGACCTTGGGAAAAAAGCATGTTTCTGGTACGCACATATATACGTGCAAAGAGAGAGAGAGAGAGAGAGAGAGATAATTCCAGTTTCGGGTTCAAATTCAAATTCTTCATTCAGATTGCCAAATACATTTAGCGCATCTACAACACATCAGGGTTCACTTAGTTTCTGTAAAAGCAATATTATCAATGTCGTGATTTGTGTGAATACAAAATTCTGACTAAAACGCTGAAAATACTACATATCCTATTAAATCTTAGCAGTCTTCTTTTTGGGGCTTTGTCCACAGTTAAGAGCATAAAAAGAGTGTTATACTTACAGTTAAAGGTTTATAATAAGAAAATAGAACAAATGAGCCTTGCTCGGAGAACAGATCTGTTCCTGGAATGGTATGAGGTTTTCTCCGGAAACTTCTAATTTCGCCCAGCTTTGCATCAAATCAGCTTGAGCTTTTCTTGAAAAGGTCGTAAAGCCCAACAACAACACACTTGCCCAAGTTAGAATTATACTCATGTGCAAGGGCGTAGCTACCTATACGGCAAATACGCAAGTGCGTATTGAAATTTTGTCAAAATTGACAAAATTTCAAAACGCACCTGCATATTTGCATGCTGAAAATTTATAAATTAGACAAGATTTCAATACCAATTACAAAGTGGCTGAAATACTAGCTTTCCCTTCAAGAAGTAGAGAATAAAACATGGTTGTGCGTATTATGAAATTGCCCCTAGTTACGCCCCTGTTGTATAGTGTGAAAGAAGTAAGGAACAACATAGTATGCCAATGAGGTTTCTTTGTTACGTTTTTCTTTTCAGTTTTTACTGAAGCAATATATTGAAAAATTAAAACAATCAAACGAAACGACAATTGAATCATGACACGTCCTTCTCCCGCCATTTCTAATAATAAATATGTCATCCATGGACAGACAGTCTTATATATTTTAATGAAGGTCAGAGTAAGTTTTTCAGAATAATTGAGTATGCCAACTCTAAAAAAAAAATATGCTAAAATCCTGCATCAACTTTCTGCAATTCAGAATAAAGTTTTGTATATTGTTCATCTTCAGTTTTACTATTGCTTACCTTTTGAATGCGATAGGGGTGGTGGTCGGGCGATGGTGCTGGTTATAACTTCCAGTGCCGAGGCGTCCTACTTATTTGGATAAATGTAGGGCAAGGGCCTACTGTAATTCCAGTAGGTGCGGGTGGGGACTGTTTCGTCTATCATTTCTCTCTTCTTTCTCCACCTCTCTGGGAGATGGCCCGATATAGACTGAAATACTGTCTCAAAGGGCCGTTAAACTCAACGCAAAACAACCAACCAACCAAAAGTTGAATACGAATACTTATTTTTTATCTGTTGGGCAATTTGATTACTGTTTTCCCTATCAAGATATTTTATAACATGAAATTTTACAGAGAAGTATTACTTCATTTGTCAGTTTGGATTTCAGGGGCCGTATTTATAAAACGACTTAAGTGGTTGCTATGCTGTTGCTAAGACAGAATTTCTATGAAGGAGATTCCCTACAACTATGAAATTAGCTCTGGAGGAACAGTCTTTTCAGACTGTTCCTCCAGAGCAAATTTCATAGTTTTAGGGAATCTCCAACATAGAAATTTAACCTTAGCAACAGCATAGCAACGACTTAAGTTGTTTTATAAATACGGCCCCTGAACATCGAGTTCAGTAAAATCCTTGTATATAATTACAATTTTTTGTTTTGGGAGTATCGTTAGTACCACAAAAATAGTTGAGAATTCTTTCTAAACTAACTTTGGTTTCAGAGCTTTGAAAACAATAACCTACCGGTTTCCCATCTCCACTTATAAACCACGGAGGTTGATTAAGAAATGAATGTTATTTTTTGAACGTTTACTGAAGTATAAACTACATCGGGTCACGAGCAAAGTAAGTGAACCCCGAAGGGGTTTACGTAAACTTTGCTCGTGACCCGATATAGTTTATACTTCAGTAAACGTTCAAAAAATAACATTCATTCCTTATAATATTTATATTATTACACGATGCTTTTGATCAATCGGGTCACGAGCAAAGTAAGTGAACCCCGAAGGGGTTTACGTAAACTTTGCTCGTGACCCGATGTAGTTTATACTTCAGTAAACGTTCAAAAAATAACATTCATTCCTTATATTTATATTATTACACGATGCTTTTGATCTATAAAAAAATAAACAAAAATAAGAAATACATATATAAGAATCGTTTTAAAAACATTACCGGCCGAATTTTGCAATAGTTTGGAACAGCCGCACTGTCACTGCCTACCAGTAAATTCCAGCTCCTGTTGTAGATTGAACGTGCAAGTAGGCGTAGCGAGCTGTCACTCAATGTTTACTAGCCATTCTAGTACATGGCATGTTGTAGATTTCACGTGCTAGTTAGTGGGATGTGCTGTCACTCTGAAGCGCGTGACACAATGTAATTATTGACTTGTAAAAACATTGACTCCCGCATCACTTAATTGGGTTTACAGAGAGCTTTGCAGTGATAATGTAAATATAAGAGAATAAGATTCTTAATTTATGTTATACGTGGTATCCATACATAGATTTTCTCCAAAAAAAAATGGTATTGCTCCTTGCTTCTGGTGTCTGAATATGAACTAGATCTATGTATGTTCTTGGAATCATCAATATCTATAAGTGTTGTGGCCGTTTTTTTGGGGTTTTTTTTTTTTTTTTTTTTTTTTTTTTTGACTATTAGTTTCATAGGAGCATTGGCCAAGAAGTCGCCATTTTTAACCTTCCCTGTTTTTCACAATCTGATGTTTGAAGATATTGTTTATATCCTTTGTTTGAATTGCTTTACCTGTTTTTTTTTTTTTTTTCAAGTACGAATAATTTGATGTTTTAGTATCGACATTGAGATCCAATAATGCTTTAATATCTTCATTTTCAGCTAGTTACCTAGAGGAAGTATAATGTTTAGTCGTACGATTATTTTGTAACCTTGTATTGCCATCGTAATGACGTTGATGGGACATGATGACGTTTCATCGACGTCAGTACGACGTCATTTCGACGCCATGCGCCTGCTGGTTTCTTCTGACCTAATTTTATTCTGATTTTTATGTAAAACGGTAATTCCATGGATGGACTTCAGTCATGCTACCCCTGCATTTAAATTGCTGGAGTAGTTCATAGCTATATTGGATAACAGAAAAAATGGGGAAATAGGCTTTTTAAGGCTACGGGTATGACTGCATTTGAAAAATCTCTCCTTGAGTATCTGACTACGAGAAAGAAAGGCCGAGATAAGTAAGTGAAATAAGCAAATTTTCTTTCTTTAAACAAAAGCCTATGGCTGAACTGACATAACAATGGAGTAGTCTCAATTACAACGAGAAAATTATCATTTTTATGTCAATTGCTTTAACATTTACAAAGATTGTTTCATTAAAAAAAAGTGTTAGAATTCCTCCGCCATAGTCATGTGACAAATTTCAATGCACATTTGCTTGCCATTGAAATGTTCTCTTCCAGCGTGTTTACTTAAAACGCCTAGCGAAGACTTAAGCGTCTAAATCTTATTTATAAATCTTGTTGTCAAACACAGAACTTCCCTATCTCGCTTCCTCCTTTCAATCAGCGCTGATGAAAAGCCAATAACCTTTAATTGCTCTCAAACAAAAGTCAATTTAGCTTAGAATATTTTTAATTTGAATTCCAATATCGGGATGAAGAGTATGGTTTCTTAGAAAGTGATTCTGTTGGTTAAGATGCTAGATATGTATGACAATGCTTAATTTACAGACTCACATAATACAATATAATAAAGGATGGGGACTCGGTGGGAATTTAGACTGAAACTCAGAAGAATTGTAAATACCATTGTATCTGTTACACTCACTGGATATTTACATCTCATTATTGGCATTTTCCGATTTTGTTTTAACCATGTTTACCGTAAAAATCTAAGTTTGGGGCACCTGAAATAATAATCGTAATCGTCCTCAAATTAATTAGTTTGGCTTTACAATGCAGTAATGCACCCAAAAGTGTCAGGTGAAATTTCCAAAGCTATCTGTAACTAAACTTAAACTTCCACGATTTATAAACTTGATTTTATACATGGATAAATTTGATACGTTACATATAGTAGCTACTTGTCAAAGGACGAATACGGTCCTTGTATTCTTTTAACAACTTGTCCACTTATCTCAATGTGTGAGTGAGTGAGTGAGTGAGTGAGTGAACTCGGGATTAACGTCCCTTCAACAACGAGGTCATATGGAGACGGGACCTCGGTTCAAAGTCTCATCCGAAAGACCTAAGAAGCGGGGGAATCGATCTTGCGACCCCTGGATTGGTAATCTCAATGAGGAATTACAGTGACTAAATCGTTCTCAATTTCAAAGTGGCCGAGCATAGTTTTACCTTTGACATATAACTTGCCAGAACACACAGTTCCGAGCCATACCCAGAATGTCACTCAAAGTCACCTGATAGCGTATACCTGGCAATGCAACGGCAACTTAGTGTATGACATAGTCTCATAAACACAATCGCACGTGTTCAATATCCCACTTAAGTCCGTGACGTTACCTTACAGTTAATAGAGGGATGTATAGTCCGTTTGCTCCCAAGTGCAAACGGGGTTTTGCTTATTATCTCGAAAACGATGAAAGTTCCATCAAATGTTCTAATGTCCTAATGATTCCTATAACTATACATAACAGAATACGGAAAGTCCAAATTTTTGGATGCTTTTGTAAAATATTTTCCATTGACAGTAATGCAAAAACTGAGCAGTTTCACTAAAGGGCGTCGTATGCTTGTTAGAACAGCCAAAATATTGTTGATAGGCAATAGCGTAAACTCGTTGTTTACTATAGATCGAAGTTTATTATGTGGCGTTATCAAATATGGGCCTAGTCCATTTTTTACTATGATTTAGGTGTTTCAGGTATAATAACGATAACTGATAATTATTTAAGCTTTAACATGCATGTAATATTCTGTAATCGTTCCACTGGCGCAGTGGATATAATACTGGATTCTTGATACTTTTGACTCGTGAGGACATAGGTTCGAGTCCCGTTCTATCTATCTATCTTCCTTTTTTCTTTTTTTTGTTACTCAGCTGTGTATGTTAATTTTTATATCTATATATTTTTAATGAGTTATCTTTGATAATTTTTCTTTGAATTATTTTATGTTTTTTTTTTTGTTTTTTTTTTTGTTTTTTGTTTTTTTGTTTGTTTTGTTTTTGGTATGTTATTACTATTATTTTTCTATTTTTTATTTTTTGTTTACTTTATATTTTACGCCACTCAATTACGCGAAAAATATATATCATAGAAACCTTCAGAACATTTTGTACGACTGATAATTTTGTGTCACTCATTTTGATATAAGACGTCTTTCTAACAGCAAGTAAAAGTTCGAAATGTTCATTTGGAAACTTTCTTGTATAGTACTTATTTAATACTCACTAAAATTTGCAGGAAGAAATCAAGACATTTGTGAATAACCATTATCATATTAGATGCAAAAAAAAAAAAAAAAAAAAAAGAACAATGGTGAGACTCGAACCCATCACGATACTGTTGAAACCTATTATAGTCCGTTTGCTCCCAAATGCAAACGGCATCCCCAGTATTTTCTCAAAATTGGTGAGAGGTAAAAGATTTTCGAATCGCTCATTCTTAAATTTCATCCTATACATAACAAAATCATAATTTTGCAGAAACGTGAGATTTTGCATAAAGAAGTTTCTGTACAAAAACAGGGCCTAAAATATGTCATTTTCACCTCTTAATTACAAGGGAGTAAAAGTTGGCTGTTGGAATTCCCGTTCAGTTTTACGTGTTAGAGCATGTGACCAATGTATGCTATCCCTAGAACAAATTTTGCATGATTAATTGAAATTTTAATTTAAATCCATTTTTTCTACTTTTTGTTTCACCCATATATTATCAGATTTTAAAACATACACTTTTTACTCGCAAAATAATATAATAGTTCAATATTTATTTACAACATAGTATCACCTGACCAGTGACACCATGCGTTACGCGTGCGGACAGGTGAATACATTTTACTATTTCATTCATATACGCCCACACCTGTAGTAAACAACGAGTTTACGCTATATTTTGGCTGTTCTAACAAGCAAACGACACCCTTCATTCTGCTAAGTTTTTGCATTACTGTCAATGGAAAATATTTTACAAAAGCATCCGAAAATTTGGACTTTCCGTATTCTGTTTTGTATAGTTATAGGAATCATTAGGACATTAGAACATTTGATGGAACTTTCATGGTTTTCGAGAAAATAAGCAAAACCCCGTTTGCACTTGGAAGCAAACGGACTATAACTGCTGTGCTGTATCCTTTCCGCCACTGCTTGTATAGAGACAATTATGTTTTTGGTATATAAGTAGACACACTTGACTAACTTTTACCTGTTTCACCTTTGTGTGTTTATGTTATTGTTTGTTGAGCGTCCAAAATACCGTCGGCGATCTATACAGGTGTGGGCGTATATGAATGAAACAGTAAAATGTATTCACCTGTCGGCATGCGTATCGCATGGTATAGATCGCCGACGGTATTTTGGACGCTCAACAAACAATAACATAAACACACAAAGGTGAAACAGGTATATGGACTCGTCCAAAGGTAAAAGTTAGTCAAGTGTGTCTACTTATATACCAAAAACATAATTGTCTCTATACAAGCAGTGGCGGAAAGGATACAGCACAGCAGTTATAGTCCGTTTGCTATCAAGTGCAAACGGGGTTTTGCTTATTTTCTCGAAAACCATGAAAGTTCCATCAAATGTTCTAAAGTCCTAATGATTCCTATAACTATGCAAAACAGAATACGGAAAGTCCAAATTTTCGGATGCTTTTGTAAAATATTTTCCATTGACAGTAATGCAAAAACTTAGCAGTTTCACTGAAGGGTGTCGTTTGCTTGTTAGAACAGCCAAAATATTGTTGATAGGCAATAGCGTAAACTCGTTGTTTACTACAGGTGTGGGCGTATATGAATGAAATAGTAAAATGTATTCACCTGTCCGCACGCGTAACGCATGGTGTCACTGGTCAGGTGATACTATGTTGTAAATAAATATTGAACTATTATATTATTTTGCGAGTAAAAAGTGTATGTTTTAAAATCTGATAATATATGGGTGAAACAAAAAGTAGAAAAAATGGATTTAAATTAAAATTTCAATTAATCATGCAAAATTTGTTCTAGGGATAGCATACATTGGTCACATGCTCTAACACGTAAAACTAAACGGGAATTCCAACAGCCAACTTTTACTCCCTTGTAATTAAGAGGTGAAAATGACATATTTTAGGCCCTGTTTTTGTATAGAAACTTCTTTATGCAAAATCTCACGTTTCTGCAAAATTACGATTTTGTTATGTATAGGATGAAAATTAAGAATGAGCGATTCGAAAATCTTTTACCTCTCACCAATTTTGAGAAAATACTGGGGATGCCGTTTGCATTTGGGAGCAAACGGACTATAATAGGTTTCAACAGTATCGTGATGGGTTCGAGTCTCACCATTGTTCTCTTTTTTTTTTTTAGCTCACCTGAGCCATAGGCTCAGGGTGAGCTATTGTGATCACCCAGTGTCCGTCGTCCGTCGTCCGTCGTGCGTCGTCCGTCGTCCGTCGTCCGTCGTGCGTCGTCAACAATTTGCTTTAAATGACATCTTCTCTGAAACCGCTAGGCCTAGGGCTTTGATATTTGGTATGAAGCATTGCCTAGTGGTCCTCGACCAAGTTTGTTCAAATGGTGGCCCCAGGGTCCAAAATGGCCCTGGGGCAGGGGGTCTTGGGTTCGAAACTAAAAAATACTTAAAAATCTTCTTCTCCAGAACCGCTTTGCTCAGATGCTTGAAATTTGGTATGTTACATTGCCTAGTGGTCCTCTACCAAGTTTGTTCAAATGGGGGCCCCAGGGTCCAAAATGGCCCTGGGGCAGGGGGTCTTGGGTTTGAAACTAAAAGATACTTAAAAATCTTCTTCTCCAGAACTGCTTGGCTCAGAGGCTTGAAATTTGGTATGAAGCATTGTCTAGTGGTCCTCTACCAAGTTTGTTCAAATGGTGGCCCCAGGGTCCAAAATGGCCCTAGGGCAGGGGGTCTTGGGTTCGAAACTAAAAAATACTTAAAAAATCTTCTTCTCCAGAACTGTTTGGCTCAGATGCTTGAAACTTGGTATGTAACATTGCCTAGTGGTCCTCTACCAAGTTTGTTCAAATGGTGGCCCCAGGGTCCAAAATGGCCCTGGGGCAGGGGGTCTTGGGTTTGAAACTAAAAGATATTTGAAAATCTTCTTCTCCAGAACTGCTTGGCTCAGAGGCTTGAAATTTAGTATGAAGCATTGTTTAGTGGTCCTCTACCAAGTTTGTTCAAATGGTGGCCCCAGGGTCCAAAATGGCCCTGGGGCAGGGTGTCTTGGGTTCGAAACTTAAAAATACTTAAAAATCTACTTCTCCAGAACTGCTTGGCTCAGATGCTTGAAATTTGGTATGGAACATTGCCTAGTGGTCCTCTACCAAGTTTGTTTAAATGGTAGCCCCCAGGGTCCAAATTGGCCCTGGGGCAGGGGGTCTTGGGTTTCGGAACTAAAAAATACTTAAAAATCATCTACTTCAGAACGGCAAGGATCAGCTGCTTGAAATTTGGTATGTAGCATTGTCTAGCGGTCCTCTACCAAATTTGTTCAAATGGTGGCCCCAGGGTCCAAAATGGCCCTGGGGCAGGGGTTCTTTGGTTCGAAACTAAAAAATACTTAAAAGTCTTCTTCACCAGAACTGCGTGCCTCAGATGCTTGAAATTTGGTATGGAACATTGCCTAGTGGCCCTCTACCAAGTTTGTTCAAATGGTTACCTCAGGGTCCAAAATGGCCCCGGGGCAGGGAGTCCCAGGTTTGAACCATAGAAATACATAGAAAAGTTTTAAAAAATCATCTACTTCAGAACCGCAAGGCTCAGATGCTTGAAATTTGGTATGTTGATTTGCCTAGTAGTCTTTTACCAAGTTGGTTCAAATGATGACCCCAGGGTCTAAAATGGCCCCACCCTAGGGGGTCCTGGGTTTGAACCATAGAAAAATATTCAAAAATCTTCTTCTTCAGAACCACTTGGCTCAGATGCTTGAAATTTAGTATGTAGCATTGCCAAGTGGTCCTTTACCAAAATTATTCAAATGATGGCCACAGGGTCCAAAATGGCCTGGCCCCAGGGGGTCCAGGGTTTGAACCATAGCTATGCATAGAAAAATATTCAAAAATCTTCTTCAAAACCATTTGGAAGTGGTTGCAAACTATCAGGTTTGTTAAATGATGACCCTTGTTTGACCTTTAACCTTTTTGGTCAGGTGAGCGATTCAGGGCCTCTTGGCCCTCTTGTTTTTTTTGCATCTAATATGATAATGGTTATTCACAAATGTCTTGATTTCTTCGTGCAAATTTTAGTGAGTATTAAATAAGTACTATACAAGAAAGTTTCCAAATGAACATTTCGAACTTTTACTTGCTGTTAGAAAGACGTCTTATATCAAAGTGATTGACACAAAATTATCAGTGGTACAAAATGTTCTGAAGGTTTCTATGATATATATTTTTCGCGTAATTGAGTGGCGTAAAATATAAAGTAAAAAAATAATAAAAAATAGAAAAATAATAGTAATAACATACCAAAAACAAAACAAACAAAAAAAAAAAAAAAAAAAACATAAAATAATTCAAAGAAAAATTATCAAAGATAACTCATTAAAAATATATAGATATAAAAATTAACATACACAGCTGAGTAACAAAAAAAGAAAAAAGGAAGATAGATAGATAGAACGGGACTCGAACCTATGTCCTCACGAGTCAAAAGTATCAAGAATCCAGTATTATATCCACTGCGCCAGTGGAACGATTACAGAATATTACATGCATGTTAAAGCTTAAATAATTATCAGTTATCGTTATTATACCTGAAACACCTAAATCATAGTAAAAAATGGACTAGGCCCATATTTGATAACGCCACATAATAAACTTCGATCTATATCACTAGTCAGGTGATTCTGTATTGTAAATAAAGATTGAACTATTATATTATTTTGCGAGTAAACATTATATGTTTTAACATTTGATAATATATGGGTGAAACAAAAAGTAGAAAAAAATGGATTCAGAATAAAATTTCAATTAATTACGCAAATTTTGTTCTAGGAATAGCATACCTTGGTCACATGCTCTAACACGTAAAACTAAACGGGAATTCCAACAGCCAACTTTTACTCCCTTGTAATTAAGAGGTGAAAATGACATATTTAAGGTCCTGTTTTTGTATAGAAACTTTTTTTATGCAAAACCTCACATTTCTGCAAAATTATGATTCTGTTATGTATAGGATGAAAATTAAGAATAAGCAAGGCAAAAATCTTCTACTTCTCACCAATTTTGAGAAAATATACGGGATGCCGTTTGCATTTGGGAGCGAACGGACTATATACCTATTTAAAGTAGGCGTGGTTTTCGGAACCGTGAACTCAAATGAGCCGTGACATGACAAAACCAACAAAGTGACGTGCGCTCAGATCGGACTGGGCATCCGCCTTGTCTGAATAGAGTCTTCGCTTTCCGCGTGGAGGTCGCTTAGACTCTCAGATATCCTTTAAAGCGCACAGTGAGGACTCTGGTCAGACTGAGCGGATGCCCAGGCTGATCTGAATCTTCGCTTGGCACGCATTCCACTTTTTTATCCCCCGCCGAAGGCGGAGGGATATAGTTTTCTCCATGTCCGTCCGTATGTCCGTCCGTCCGTTCTTCCGTCTGTCCGTCCGGAGCCATAACTAAGTATTCACTGGTCGGAATTTCATGAAGCTTAAAATAAATATAAACACTAAAACCCGTTGATGCACGTGAAGTTTCATTATACTGTCTTTAGTAATGCATGAGTTATTGCCCTTGAATCAATTTACAATCAATAAAATTAGCCATCACTAAGTAACCAATTATCGGAACTTAATGAAACTTAAAACATATATGTATCACCATAACACGATTATGCACATAATGTTACATTAGTATGGCCTTAGAAGTGCATGAGTTACTGCCCTTGAACTCACTTAAAATCAATAAAATGAGCCATAACTAAGTAACCACTCGGCGGAATTTCATGAAACATAAAATAAGTATATATCACTGTAATCCACTGATGCACCTGAAGTTTCGTCAGCAGTGCATGAGTTATTGCCCTTTAATTGACTTAAAATCAATAAAATTGGCAATAACTAAGTAACCAATTACTGAAACTTCATGAAACTTAAACCAAATATGCATCACTATAACACGGTTATGCACATAAAGTTTCATCGGTATGGCCTTGGTAGTGCATGAGTTACCGCCCTTGAATTGACTTAAAATCGATAAAATAAGCAAAAACTATGTAACCAATCATCGAAATTTATTGACACCTAAATTAAATATATATCATCATAATGCAGTTATGCACATAAAGTTTCAACAAAATGGCAGCAATAGTGCATGAGTTATTGTCCTTGAATAAAATCAAGATTCACAAATTCAGCCATAACTAAGTCATCAATGAATAACTCTATCAAACTACTTATACTAAATATGTATCACCATAACACATTGGTGCGTCTTACGTTTTGTCGGAATTGCTTCAGTTAGCAATGAGTTATTGCCCTTGAATTGGTTTAAAATCAACAAATTGCATCATAGCTAAGTAACCAATAAATAGAATTTCATGAAACTTAAAATAATTATGTATTGTCATGACACATCAGTAAACATTAAGTTTTGTCATAACCCTATCAGTAATTGATTATTTAATGTCCTAGAAATGATTTAAAATCCACAAACTAGCCATAACTATGGTACCAGTGAACAATATTTCTTGAAACTGCATTAAAAATGTATCGTCATAGTGCAGTGATGCTGAGGCTTCAGTTAATGCCTCACTTATGTCAGAGTTATTGTCCTTGATTTGATTTACATTCACAAGTTCAGCCGTAACTAAGTAACCAGTGTACAAAATTTTATTTAACTTAAAATAAACCATAAACAAATCAGGGCCACTTCGGCGGGGGATATAAGTTCACCGAATTTGCTTGTTGGTTTTGTTGTGACGCGGCTCAAATATGAATGAATCCGTGTGGGCAACAGCATAATAGATTTCGAAGAAACGACTGTCTGTTTACCTCAAGTTCCTTCCACAAATAAATTACAAATAATAATGTTTTAAAATCAAATCATAAATGAAAATACCCAGACAAGGACAAGATCCCAAAACACACCGAAAGAAGAACAGAGACCCTAAAAAGGAACAATAAATCTCTCAATCCAACACGTAAATACAATAGCATTAAAAGCCATACAAGATGCAAAACAAAATATGAAACATTTATTTGTACATATTTTCTATTTCAAATCGCCGAATCAAACAACAAGCAAAGAAGACAGCTACATGGATGACCACAATGGTCTAGCATTGTGCAAACGGGATCTGCATCAGGAGTTTCTGCTTTGAAACTGAAAGCTACCTGTGAATGCTTTCAGTAAAAGGCAAGGCTGTTTTATCCGGCGGCGACATTTTACTTTGTGAAAACTTAAGATATTCATAATTCAAACGACTCTGTTTGGCTTTCCATTTTGGTCTCAGCACAAAACCGGAAGTGCCATATTAATTGTGCATTTATACATATAGGATGAAGTTCTATACCTGTAGCCTTTAAAGGCAAGACGTCCGTAGAATTTACGTTCTCTCGGTTTCAAGATAACCTTCTAGGATGATCCTTGAACAGAAAGCGTTTGATTATGGAAGCCTCGGTTTCATTGAAAATATTATTGAAAGATAACAGACAAAATTGCAACAAACCTCAGGTTACCTTTAATTGGCATAATTATTGGTAACTCTATTTTAGATAGATCAGGGATCAAACTAACAGCTGTCTCTAAATTCCAGACCACACAAGTCTTAAAGAGAATGGCGACACATTCAGGGGAACCAGCTCTGGCATGTTCAAGTTTGGCTCCATTCTTAATTGGGTCAACTCTCAAAGATTTGCTTCGCTAGGAACAAATTCATTCCTTTATGAGTGGGTCCCATTTTGAACGAGCTTCTTTCTCAGGGGAAGCAAACAGGAAGTCACAAAAGTTGTTTCTTCTGTGAAATTTTGGAAACATGGAAAAATATTTACTTTATTAGCGGCTGTAAGTAATATGATAAATGGGGATATTAGTTGTTGCACTTCTTGAATGAAGTGTGTCTTCTATCGGCTGCTGCGTATCGATTTAGTGCCGCTGGGGTCTATTGGTATACTGATCTTTTCTTACTCCAGTATCACCTATATAACCGACAATAATGTGTAATGGATTACATTTACCAAAGCAATGAGAAAATAATATGTAGTCTGTCTCCACTGTCATATAATATAGAACATTTTAAAAAAGCATGCAATGCCTATCACATTTCAAGGACATTTAATTGGAGCACTTTAACTCTTAAAGTTCTTAGAGCAGTACTTGCCCTCTTTTTCTCAGTACAATTTCAGCTGAAGCAATTCGGTCTTTTCCATTTTTTGCACCCCTTCTTAAAACGGGTCAACACTGATATGAAACAAAATATCTCCCTTAAAATTAGATTCTTTGCTTTAAGACTTGATCATTTTGGATTGGGCTTCGTTCGTCAGAATATCAAACAAAAAAAGTCACAAAACTTGTTCCCCTTTGTAAAATGTCAAAAAGCATGAAGGGGTCCACACACACACCTTAATTTGTTTTGTTTTTCTCCAGCCTTCTTTGGCACTCTCCTCTCCTGAAGTTATGATCAATCTCTTGGACTTGAAACTTACTTATTTATTAAGTCAACTCTCGAAATCCCAAAGTCGAAGTTAACCCTTAAACTACTGATATCTCAAAGGAAATTTTCTGGGACCAGAAAATTTACTTTGAGATACCGGTAGTTCAAAATGATAGGAGCTGAAATGTAAAGCAAAATAGAAAATGTGTCTAAACCATTTTTATATATAAGAGGGTACATGTACTTTTAGATATCAGTGTTTGAGATAACGAGGGTCAACTGTTTCCCTGTCTTCTTTTGTTTGCATCCAGTTTATATCTAACCAATGAATCTCCGCAAGTTAATAAGGAATAAAACTATATGTAAATTATATGTTAAACTCGTCTTGAATATTAAGAAAACGTGCTCATCAGAGCATTTGGTATCAATGTACAGTTAGTTATCCGAGGAACTCATATGCATTTCAAAAAACACCAAAGCTTATAGCCATAAATGTATTTGACTTGGTTCGATTTAAAGTCGATTTTAAGTCTTATACTAATACTGCCTAAGACGTAAATATGATATAATGTCATTGCACTCTGTCAATTTGGATGTTCTAATTGACAAATCTAGCAGTTTCAAGGCAAAATTCTTCTATTGTTCACCCACAATATCTTGAAGTCAAACAATTAGGAGCATCTATTTACATCATCTTTAAATGTTGTGATTTAAATGATAGTAATTTTGACACTCTGATGATATTCAAATGTAAAAAGTGACAGGGTTCAGACTAATTTAAAAGTGACTGCACTTGCACATTTTCATAAACTGTAAACTGCTTTCTTAGTATGTTAATACGAGGGGTGGTCGAAAAATACCCAGACTTTTCATACTCTAATCTTTCCACGCGCGGCTATCTTCACACTATATATGAGCCGCGACACGACAAAACCAACAATGTGGTTGTGCGCCCAGCGCAGACTCAGATCAGCCTGGGCATCCGCCCAGTCTGATCAATGTCTTCGCTGTCCGCATGGAGGTAGCTTAGACCCTTAGCTACCCTTTGAGTACTTAATGAAGAGTCTGATCAAAGTGAGCGGATGCCCAGGCTGATCTGAGCCTTCGCTGGGCGCACAACCACATAGTTGGTTTTGTCGTGTCGCGGCTCAAATGACCTAAACCTGCATTCCATCTCCTATAAGTCGGTTCGTTTATTTTTACGGAGTGGCTAGTGACAAGCGTCTGTCACTAGCCAATATTCGCAGAATTTGTCAGTGAAAGACGTCTGTCACTGGCCAATATTCGTAGAAATTGCTAGGGACAGACGTCTGTAAATAGCAAAAACTCGATGAATTTGCTAGTGATAGATGCTTTCTACTTTCTTGTTTCAAACCACATGAATTTATCTTGCCAAAATATTCTCATCAGCTGTCAGAGAAATAATATGGATATAGTTCATATTCGCAAATCTCTAATTCTGTCGAGGTCAAATCATAGTAAAAAATTTGAAAATCTTTTCCAACATTGCAAAGGGATGGTTCTGACAGTCTGTTATCAGTAGATACTGAAGTGAAAATTAACTTCAGGCTTTCAAAACAATCTGTCATTCTGCCGTTTTAAGATACTAGTCTAGATTGTACATGTACTCGTTTACGAACACTCTACAAAGGACAAGGCAGCACTCTATAAAGGACAAGGCCGTGCGATATTCGAGAGGCGGGGACTCTATAGGGACGAAGTATTGTGTAAAACTGTAGAACCTACTATACTTCTAAACTTCAATGTTCAAAATGTTAGGTGCAAGTTTTCCGACTATCTATTCATCGCCCTTCTTCATGCCGTTTTACGGTTCTTAGAGTGTTTCAGAAAGATCTGAATAATTTATAGGATGGAGAAGAGTCGCAAACCCGCGACTTCTGGACCAGTGAGCTTTAACCTTTCGTCCAATTCGAAAGACTCTTAAACCTAGGTGGCTCACGATAATAATCTTATCTTGTCTCATCTATGGAAGCTTAAAAAAACACATATATTTGTTGAAATTACAGACGTCTGTCACTAGCAAATCCAACGAATACAAGCAAGCGACAGACATCTGTCAGTAACAAATTTATCGAAAATTGGCTACTAAATTGTCAGTTGAAAATATATGGATTGTTCGCTAGTGACAGACGTCTGTCAGAAGCTTTTTCCTTATTTTTAACGAGAAATAAGTATGCACAAAGTTTTGAGCATTTATACAAGGTAGGTGATAGTGTTACCATGGACTCTAAAGTTGCAGGAGCGGCTGTAGCATAGTGGATAACACTCCAGACTACCAATCCAGGGGTCGCAAGTTCGATCCCCCGCTTCTCCGGTCTTTCGGATGAGACTTTAAACCGAGGTCCCGTCTCCATATGACCTCGTTGTTGGTGGGACGTTAAACCCGAGTTCACTCACTCACTCACTCTAAAGTTGCATTCCAAGGTAGGTCAGAAAAAAATGTCTCTCTTGCATGACATTGCCCCTCTCATTATTTTATACAGCAGAAATTATTAACTATTTCAAGTGGCAATAATTGTCCGACCCTTTATACAGCCCAGGCCTTACCCCCTGCTACTTTTATTGTTTCCAGAACTGGAGAAAGTCTCGCTGGGAACAAATCTGACAGCAAATGAGAAATTTGATTTCAGCTGTAAATTGGTACCTCAGCAGTGGGTCTACTTCATGGTTTGCAGACGAAATACAAAGTCTCCCACGAAGATGGCGAAAGTGTGCTGACGTAGGATGGGAATACATGTACTTTGAAAAAGACAAGAAAAAACATCGAAAAATATTGAAAGGTTTTTGAGAAAGAGCAAAACATCTGGGTATTTTCCGACTACCCCTCGTATAGTCCATCTTTAACTGGCACGCAAGTGCTGTATGATAATTAAGCCGCGACACGACAAAACCAACAATGTGGTTATGCGCTCAGCGCAGACTCAGATCAGCTTGGGCATCCGCCCAGTCTGATCAGAGTCTTCGCTGTCCGCTTGGAGGTAGCCTAGACCCTCAGCTACCCTTTAAGCGCTTAGTGAAGAGTCTGATCAGATTGGACGGATGCTCAGGCTGTTTTGGGCGCACAACCACATTGTTGGTTTTCTCGTGTCGCGGCTCAATAAACTCTGACCCTCATGTGTCACAAAGTAAATATAAAATTACCCATGAACTGATACAAGACTTGCATTCTGATTGATCCCATACTGTCTTTGTCTACAAGAAGATCATAATATGAGCGGCGACACGACAAAACCAACAATGTGGTTGTATGCCCAGCGAAGACTCAGATCAGCCTGGGCATCCACCCAGTCCGATCAGACTCTTTGCTAAGCGCTGAAAGGGTAGCAAAGGGTCTTAGCTACAGCCATGCGGACAGGGAAGACTCTGATCAGACTGGGCGGATGCTCAGGCTGATCTGAGTCTGCGCTGGGCGCACAACCAAACGGTTGGTTTTTGTCGTGTTGCGGCTCAATATAGCTCATTTAGTGATGTGAGTTACGGAAAAATGCCACATTGCTGGATGCTTTACCCGCGGGAGGAAATGCATGTGTGAATGGCAGGTAAGTCATGACAAAAATTTTGGACATACAGCATGCTACTTTGTCCTCATAGTATCGGGACAGATTGGAAGTGTAATAAACTTGTAACCACATTCGTCAGACAACAGGACAAGGAACTACCAGTCTCTCTCTCTCTCTCTCTCTCTCTCTCTCTCTCTCTCTCTCTCTCTCTCATTATCTTATTTTCCTTTATTTTTTCATTGGCTGTACTGTTCTGTGCTCCTTTGCTATCGTCCTCTCTTTGGGAAACATTTAAAACTGTTGATATATGACTATTATACTCCAACGCAAGTGCCAGGCCGCGTAGCGCGGTAGCGCGTCTGACTTATGAGCCAGAGGTACCGGTTCCGATACCCGGCCCGGCCACATACTTTTGTGTCTCCTTCCGCTGATTCAAGAAGAACAGTTGTCAGTTACTGGCGAAAGTATGTGTACTTAGTACTGGTTAGCCGCTTAGGAGGTCTAAGCTTCCCCAGGAATAGTGTGGTTAGGGTGACTGACCGACCCGACATGACCATAGCTGTTTACCGTGGACGTAAAAAACAACACAACAAAAACAACAACACTCCAAGGCAAGTAGAAGAACAAAAACAATAACAAGACTGTTAATCATGTTATTCTCACAAAGATGCAAATAGATGCAATTGCTTTTGATACACAAAACAGTGACTTTTGAAATTACAAATGAGCTGCGACATGATAAAACCAACAAAGTGGTTGTGCGCCCAGCGCAGACTCAGATCAGCCTGGGCATTCGCCCAGTCTGATCAGAGCCTTCGCTGTCCGCATCGAGGTAGCTGAGACCCTTAGTTACCCTTTAAGCTGCTAACGAAGAGTCTGATCAGACTTTGTGGATGTTCTTGCTTAACTGAGTCTGCACTTGGCGCGCAACCACATTGTTAGTTTTCTTGTGTCGCGGCTCAAATTAGTGATATTCTGGAGGGTAAATGATCGGTCATGATGAAGTCATACCAACTCAATTAACCTATGAGCTGTTTACTATGTTCGGGTGCACCTCTTTGTTTCTCCGCCGTTTTTACAAAGGGGAACGACTTGGTGAATTCCTGATCACTTCACTGGAAGATGTAGCCCTTCCTTAAGGAGGTCTATTTTTCGCAGACAAAATTGCTTTTTGTGTACCCTTTCACCTAAACGATAAACAAGGGCAATGGTATAAATGAATCGCGACTCGACCAAAACCAGCAAAGTGGCTTGTGAGACCAGCGAAGACTAAGATCAGCCCAGTCTGATCATATTCTTCGGTGAGGGATTAAAGGGTAGCTTAGGGTCTAAGCAAGATTCATGCGGACAGCAAAGACTCTAATCAGACTGGGCGGATGCCCAGGCTGATCTGAGACTTCACTGGGCGCTCATGTTGTCGTGTCGCGGCTCAAATGTTCTAAGTGTACCCTTTCGGAAACAAAGGCAATGGTATAAATAATTGGAAGTGACAACCGAATTCTGTTAATGAGAATGCGAAGGGAAAGAGATAGATCAGAACGAATTTCACAGCTTCTCAAACACATTGAGCTTCCTAAAAACTTAGACTTTATCACCGACGTCTGCAAGCAACAGCAATGCATTTTGCACCCCTGTATATACCCATTTCGCATACAGGTTTTAGTGGAGCGCTGGCTTGTCTTTTCAAAATATGTGTATCTATTAGTCTCGATAGAGCGATTTGATATTTTTCAAAAACTTGCTTTCTCTACTTTTCGCCAGTTGTAGGACTCAATATATTACACCAACCACATTTTATTACCAAACGTTAAGATTGAAACGCTTTTTACAATGATATGCGTTTAGGCGTTTTTACCGCTGATAGGACTATGGAGACTTACATGTAAAATATAAAAGTGGCACAGTCGTCACAACTGATGACGATATGTCGGTTGATCAATGTGCTTCTTGTGTCATATAACTGGCAAAAAGGAGAGGAGCAGGTCTTTATATATTTATTTATTTATTTTATTCTATTTTTTAAATGACAAATCGAACCGTAAAAGAGGGGGTGCAGGGGTGGCGGGTGGGCGGAAGAAAGGGGCGGGAGTCGGAAGAAAGGAGGAGGGAGAGGGCGAAAAGGGGGAGGGAGACGGAGATGAGGAGAGCAGGAAGGGAGAGAGGAAAGGATGGGAGAATCGTTTTAAGAAGCAAAGAAAATAACGGTGCGACGAAAAGTTTGTAATTACTGGTTATAGAAACCTTCAAAACGCCAAAAACAGCAAAGTTTTGCAGCGGTGCATACAAGAACAATGAGTACAAGTGATGTCTACACAATGACAGTGTACCAAAATGTATGGCACACTGTAAAAAATGTGTTGAGAGTCTTAAAAAATGCAGTCCGATTTTTTATGTGTTTAAATCGTAACATGTTCAATTTGCAACATGTTTAGGTTTATGTTTAGAAATTAAACATGTACAAAACTGGTCATTTTTTATTTACCTTTTATTTCGAAAATTTCCTCTGTCAAAATGTTCGTCTCTTTTTTTTTTCGTTCTTCAACGGGGAAAAGAGAGAATGTATTCATCCGAAACGCGTGACAGAATAAAACGTGTTTAGCAGACTTAGTCTAGGAAAATAATAGAAAAGGCGTTCATGTTTAGCTATATGACATATTCCTAAACATGTTTACGCCTAAACATGTTACCACTTGTGTTTTATAGCTAAGCGCGATGTTTACAGTGCAGTATCGAGTTGTATTAGGAAACACAGTGAAGCAATGTATACTTAAGGACAAAAGTTCTGCACGGATGTTAATTAAACATCCGTGCAGAATTTTTGTCCTTAAGTATATTTTACGGTAGTAATTTGAAAGCTTTTATAAAGTTTTTGGAAAGGGAAGCAGCAATAGGGATGAAGAAGGAAAACAATGGGAGGGGAAGGGGGAAAGAGGAAGGGAGAAAAGGGGGAGGGAGAGGGAAACAGACACCTCCTGCACCCTCCCCCTCCCTCATAAAAATACAGTTTTGTTACTGGTTCTCCGTTCTTCTTTTACATTGTAATTTACTATCTATTAAACGTCTTTACATTGTCTAGCTTTATCGATGCTCTCCCTGGAACAAGTTTGTATTTTTGAAACCGTCTATTAGATTAAACAATTGAAATATGCTAATTTTATAATGTGCAGAAGATACTTATTAAGCCTTAGAGCCTGCGTGGCGATTGTGTAGGAAAAAAATGAAATGTAACTATATGTTATTCAACAAAACAAGCTTTGAATCCAGTTATTTTATTTAATTAACCTGATATATGGCATCTCAACTTCCAAATAGCGGAGTTCCAGTCAGATCACATGTCACCTAATCTGTACCTAGGTGTACCCAGGCGGCTTCAAGTTATCCTTAAGGGTAGTGATTTGTTTTACATTGACTAAATTTGAGGTTATGTTAGCCCTTTATGCATAATGGAATCTTCTATAATCCTGTATTATTAATTCATCACTTCAGGGATGTCAATTGATTTATTGCTTTCATCATGTTTTGGGTGTTCTAGCTAAACAACGTAGACCCTGTTCTGACGCCGTCTGGGCCTGCACCGTTTGTCTATATGATTTTTATGAAACGCTGGGCATACTCATTTTTTGTCTCGCCTGCAAAGCAGAAGCGAGACATATGTATTGCTTTTCCGGTGTCGTCGTCGGCGGCGGCGTAAACTTTTTCGAGTTTCTGCGTTTAGGTCAGTTTCACAAAGCGCTGACAGGCGAGACACCGCATTCCGCGGAATTGTTGTCATTGTACAAGACAAGATGTCCCCTATTGGCCGCTTCAGGTAGACAGTGCTGAGCAACATTTAGGTCACAAGAAGGCCTACATGATCATATGTAGGAAATAATAAAGGGTTGTTTTAAGGTCTGAGAGTAAGTGGAATACACCAAAGAAAGAATATGTAACAGACTGAGTCTGTTCAGGACCAGTAATGAAATGTGAAACATGTAGCCAACGCCCCCTAGCGGCGGTGTAAGCAGAACTGATTCGAAATAAACTCAATGATCATAAAGGGCCACGAAATATATAGCATTCACTATGATGAAAAATAGGGAGAGTTTTCCGGCCATTACCCGGTCTTTGACACCATCTTCAGTAAATGTAAGTTCTGAAATTCAAATCCTTTGGAAGCAAGGAATACAGGAAGGGAAAGAAAATAGCAGACTCGGTTTGAAACTGTTAATGACCAGTTATGTGCAACTGCCCATGTTACCTCGACTCGGCTTAAGCGACTGAGAACCCTCTAAAAGGGCGGCGGGGGCTTATACGGAGTTCGGCGTGTGGCAATTGGACACTGAAAAGTGACTGACACTGCTATTGAAACACGTAAATCCATAAATGAATATCCTTAAGTAAGTTGATATTACTATACGATGATGAGTCATAATTCCTGGCTGGCAGAATGTTGAACAGATTGGCAAATTGTGCAGACCCTAATCTCTGGCAGTCAGATTTCTCTCTCTCCACAAGTAGTCTCATCTGGGTGAACATCGCTTTCTCAGTACGTCTGTTTTACTACGGCCTTGATGATACTCACCTCTAACATTTACCGTAAAATTCTTAAAATCGGGATGCCTAGACCGAATACCTTAACTTTCCTTTCCATAAAATGAGACAGTTTGGTGTTTGAATATGATAATGGGTGCTAAAATGCAGCTGAAATAGCAAAACGGTGTAGACTTGACCAGACAGTCTGATCTGAGTCTGCACTATTTGCCCATATATATACGTCCCAATACTTAGAATTTCTGCGGTATGCATTTCTAAATTGTCCACGGCCATGCCAATTGGAACACGTTGGAAACAGATCAAGGCTTGGTCAATTGTTTTATCTCTCCCTCGAGAAATTTGATTGTGTTCACAGACGTTCTGGCTGTCAGAATCATCTTCAATAGATGGGAATCCTACGCTTTTCGGAATCGTGTAAATTGAAATGACTATATCGAAAGTTTAAGATAAGATAGGCTCTTTCTGTAAGGATATGTAAGAAACCTTAAAGAAACTCATATTGATGTTTATACGTAAATAGTGTAGACACTGCAGATTGTTATTAAGGTACCTTCTGAATAGGATCAATAGTGTTTCTCGTATATTTGTTCTTTTAAAACGCCCACTAAAACAATAAATGTTTCCGTTTTGAAAGCAGCAGGTTCTTCAATAGTTTACGGAGGATAGCCTTTGATATAGTTAGACACAGTAAACATACTTTAATTTTAACACCGAACGCTTTCGAAGAAAATCAATTATGCAGACTACTTCTCCATGAACCCCCGTCTTCTCTATAGATTACAGTTTAAAAGGGGCGACAATGTAACGGCAAAAAAATACTTCGCCCAATCAGCTTCGCCCAAAGACACATCGAAATTATTCTGATGAAAGAAGCATCGGTGATGACAGGATGATTCTGAAATTGGGTAACGTGATATGAGTCACGACACGACAAAACCAACAATGTGGTTGTGCGCCCAGTGAAGACTTAAATCAGCCTGGGCAGCCGCCCAGTTTGGCCAGACTCTTCGTTAAGTGCTCAAAAGGTAGTTAAGGGTCTAAGGTACCTTCATGCGGACAGCGAAGACTCTGATCAGACTGGGCGGATGCCCAGGCTGATCTGAGTCTGCGCTGGGCGCACAACCACATTGTTGGTTTTGTCGTGTCGCGGCTCATATGTCGTGCCACAATATGCTCAGTTTACCGGAAAACCTATGAAGTCTTAAATCCATTGCACCATACAACAACATATAAAACAAGGGCAAGGAGGGGTGAAAAAAAAAGTTTCTGTTGAAAGAAAGAAGTCCGAAATAAACTATTTCACGTATAATTATATCACGGATTAAACGTCGCCAAAGGTTCTTTTCGAGTGTGACCGAAACTATACATATTTTTATTATATGTTAGTCTTACGTGGGCATTTATGTTTTAACCACACGTGGAAAGTTGTGAATACAGTTATAATCTATCGTAACAGTAGCTTCGAATCACCTTTACCAAACATGCAGAATCACATTGACTTATTTCTGTATCCCATTCTCACTTCCAATAATTAATGACAGAAACTGTTGTCTGACATTGTCCTTGTTTACTGTTGAATATCTCGCCAGGTCAATTATTGAGTTGTTATAACTTCATTCTAACCGATCATTTACCCCCTTGAACATCACGAAGTTGTTAAACCAAAGGCCACGACTATCGAATTTTTGTGCACTGACCATTGCATTTGTTTTTATATTTACAAGTTGTTTACACAGAAAGCACCTGGGGCCATATTTATAAAACAACTTAAGTGGTTGCTATGCTGTTGCTAAGGCTGAATTTCTATGAAGGAGATTCCCTATAACTATGAAATTTGCTCTGGAGGAACAGTCTTTTTCAGACTGTTCCTCCAGTGCAAATTTCATAGTTGTAGTGAATCTCCAACATAGACATTTAGCCTTGGCAACAGTGTTGCTAAGGCTGAATTTCTATGAAGGAGATTCCCTACAACTACGAAATTTGCTCTGGAGGAACAGTCTGTTTCAGACTGTTCCTCCAGAGCAAATTTCATAGTTGTAGTGAATCTCCAACATAGACATTTAGCCTTGGCAACAGCATAGCAACAAGTGGTTTTATAAATACGGCCCCAGAGAAGCAGGTGACAAAAGGTCATCTAGCTATAAGGCGTTGTTGATTTACCCGTATTAGGATAAAAAATTCAAAGTCAATATGTTCAGTTGGTTTGACAGTTTTGGAAAAAGCATTTTTCGCACCAATAAATACGAGCATCTTTTTACATTTTACAGCATCGTATATTTGAAAAAAAATAGGGCTCGAATTCTGCTGTTTCATACCTCATTCAACAAAACAAGGGTAAGGTGGACAAAATGCCCATGCCTATTATATCAATATCTAGTAATGTTTTATTGAATTAAATATGTCACAGCGTAGGACTCCTTACAAGTTTAGCTTTTGAAAAAGCTTGAGAGGTTATCCCTTAGCAAATGAATCTATAGGATGCAAGTGGTAAAGCAGAAAAATGGCAGCGATACAAGTTAGTTTTATTGTTTTCTTGGATTTGTTGAAGCTGTAAGTGGCGAGTTTGACAGTTTTTTTTTCTTTTTGTCTAGTGATTGCTTGTAACAGGTGAGCTTCAGTGCTATTAACTTTTGTTAGATGACATGTACTGTTTAGTAATGGCTCTTCGTAAGTGGACTGTACTCTCTGGTAAGTGCTTGTATTAGGTGAGATTCTTGTATTAGGCGAGATGAAGTCTTGAGGATAAGTTTAACAGCTCATGTCTTAGCAATGCTGGAAGGAACCCTGCAGCTGGGTGCGCCAAACTAGGGGAGCAAGTACCAGAAATTGTGGAACCTGCATTTAGTGTTAATCAAGTAGAACTTGTTATTGATCTTCACTGTAAAGTGCTAACTGAACTTTCAGGTAACTTTTTGTATAAGGTGACATAAAGGGTTTTAAGATATAAGCTATAAAGATCATGCAATAGCGATGCTGGCGAGAACCCTGTAGCTGGGTGTGCCAAATGTAGAAGTACCGGGAGATAGTTGGGCCTGTAGGAAACGGCGAAAGCAAAGCAAAAGGAAACGGCGTACAATCGAGTACGAATTCCTATCTTAGGAAACGGCGTACAATCGAGTACGAATTCCTATCTTAATATCGGGGATAACCAATCAACAGACACTTCGAAGAAGCGCATCTACTTTTTATCATGAGTTTAAACATTTTGTGCAGCTTTCTGTAGGGTAGAGTCGGGTAACTTCGGACATGGGGGAAACTTCGGACGTACAATTGCAAACAGTAAAAATCCAGATGAGACGGCTCATAATAATCCGTCTCATCAGCATTTTCACTGTTTGGTCAGTTATTTTTTGTTTTAGTTCCAAACAACAGAAACAATATCAGTGTCCGAAAATACCCGCTGTCCGAAGTTACCCGACTCTCCCCTAAATCGGGATTGCTGGAAATTTTCTTGCAGTTCATCTTGCTGACAGATCTTAATGCTTTGCGACAGCCTGATTGCAAGATAAAGTCTAAGCGATGAAATCTTGTTATGAGCATTTTTAAAAATCTATTTATAGACTAGCAAATAATCCCCGAATGGGGCAAAACACCTTCGCAGCGGAAGCGCCAAGAGCGCAAAGGGGGCGCAAAGAGCAGAAGCTTGGCTGGGTCGCGGACGAATTTCCACGTCGCTGTCAGTGAGATTCCACTGGGCTGGTGCTACGTTGCTCCCGCTGCTGCCTCGATACTGCTGCGTTCATGAATCTCACGCTGCTACTACGCTTTCGTTGCGCTTTGTGTCCACGGCGATTCCGCTACATAAATTTTGAGCAAGGTCAAAACAAGCGCCGTGACTTGGCGATCATGCCATTTCAGATACGCTTTCATTTTGACCTTGAAGCTTCTACTGCGCTGCTGCAGCTTCTGCTACGATTGATGGCGTTACATCCAAAATTTTGAAGCGCAGCAGAAACGCCGTCCAGTGGAATGTTTTTTTTTTTTTATTAAATATGTGTATATGATTTTTATGACACGACGATACCCACTGAAAAACAGCAACGTTATATGATAAAACAAATTATGTAATATTTTGGCTCTCAGCAATCAAGAAATGTTTATCAGTATGTATATACATTTCAATGTTTTTCATATGCATCTGTATAGTTATTTTCATGCTACAAAGTGGCCTTGATCATATTTCCTTTCTCCGCCCACTTCCAACCCAACAAGTAATTGAAAAAAGCATAGCCTTCAAATACGAACAGTGGCAGCTGCCCACTAAAGGTCAATACAATATAATATGGACCTTAATATTCGCACACTTGATGACCTATCAGTAAGCTGCAGAAATATATATAAATATATACGCCTGTAAATTTACATTATAAATCTACCTGTGAAAATGTAGATACACCTGGTAAATTAACAGGTTGCATATATTTGACTGGCAACATTTATTATGTGCACCAGTAAGGTTGTCTTTATCCTTGGGATCCCTTTGAGTGCACCATATTGAAGACTCATGGAATAAGAAGAGGACTGCCGATTGGCTCTTAAAGAGCCTTGTCCTTGATAAAGACCAAGGATACTCAAATACAGATAGCTATCAAAACCAAATAATGCTCATCTCTTTTTTTATCTTTTTGTTTAAAATATCTCAGTCAGACAAATAAGAATGTCACGACTATTTAGTTATGCAATATGCTTAGTAATATTAAACTTACGAGAACTGTGACACCTGTTTCTTATTGCAGTTTTTCAATTTTTTTTTTTTGCATAAACATATCCATGTATGAGCCGCGACACGAGAAAACCAACAAAGTGGTTGTGCGCCTAGCGCAGACTCAGATCAGCCTGGGCATCCGTCAAGTTTGACCAGACTCTTCGTTAAGCGCTCAACGGGTAGCTAAGCGTCTAAGCTACCTTCATGCGGACAGCGAAGACTCTGATCAGACTGGGCGGATGCCCAGGCTGATCTGAGTCTGCGCTTGTCGCACAACCACATTGTTGGTTTTGTCGTGTCGCGGCTCAAATGCATATTGCGATTCTTTTGTCCATGTTTCAGGCTTCATGCCTCTGAAATAACTTCATCTGGAAAAAACAAAAAACAAAAAATATTGCATCATCTTTGACTACGTGCATATTGAAGAGTGGAGAGAAGAAAGGGGCTAAGTAGATTTTGGAATTCTGCAATTACAACAACAAAAAAGTATACACGTTTTGAACGCCCATATTTACTTGTTTGGGAAATTCTCACTAAAGGTACACCAATGTGGTATAGTCCTACTGGGCACACAACCTTGGAACAACCTTGAATCAACCGTGATCCAACATCATGACGTAGAATCAAGGTTGATTCAAGGTTGTCTGCCTGCTTGGGTAAGATTTCTGATTAAAGCGCGTGACTAGCGGCACTATACGAACATGCCGATAGCATGCTTTCCACGAGCAGTAAACTGGACGATATGATTTTGCAAAAAAAAGCTTAATCCCGGTTTGTGTTTTCAGCAGTGCCGACAAAAACACTTATGTCATTAATAAATGCTGAACATTTCATGACGTCACTTCCTGCTGGAGTATTGTTTTACAAAGAATTTTCACCAATTTAAAAGAAAGTCACTTTGCAACAACGATACAGAATTTTATAAGGTTTTCTCCTTGATAAATGAAGGAGTTACAGCAATTTGAAAAGAGAAAGAGGTGTATGTTATTTAAGATACCCTGTTTATCACACAGAAAATGAAGGGCATGTAATTCAGAACAAAATAACAACACTAAATGTTAAAAAACGCGTCTTTGTGATACTACCAGGAACTTACATAAAATTTGTTTTTCAATTTGATAAAGTGCATTCAATAAAGAAAACAAAATTAATACCGTGCGGTTCCTAGTCCATTTCGTTTTCGTCTTTTATAACAGTAGCCGAAGCGGTGCTGGAGGCGATTATTGCCGTTCCTGAACAAGAGCTCTGTCACAAGGTTCAATAATGAATGGTACAAACTAGGGTTCAGTCAGCTAAATTCGGACAACAGGTAATTCCGGACAGTGACATTGTTTCCGTTATATGTCAGTTGTTTGGAATTAAAACAAAAATAACTGGGCAAACAGTGAAAATCCTGATGAGACGGCAAACAGTGAAAATCCTGATGAGACGGCCCATTATGAGCCGTCTTATCTGGATTTTCACTGTTTGCAATGGTGTGTCCGAATTTACCTGCTGTCCTAATTTACCTGCTGTCCGAATTTATCTAACTTGACCCAACTGGAGCTCTAACAAAGCGGAAGCCAATTCGGAGAGATAACACCATATCTCTTGAATCAAAAGTGACACTGATACGCTCCCTTATCATGTTCGTATTTCTGTATGGCTGGCAATTGTGGACATTGACAGCAGAGTTAGAGAAAAGAACGCAGGCCTTTGTGTTTTAATGCTGCCGAATGCTATTGAACATTTCGTGAAAGGCCCGCGTAACTTATGAGAATGATCCGAGGAGCAATTGGAAAATATGACGAACTCCTGACTATGGTGACGAAACGAACTCTGAGATGGTTTGGCCACATCTTAAGATCAAAGACGATTCTAAGGAGAACAGTGACAGGAAAAAGAAAAAGAGGTAGACAGAAGAAGAGCAGGGAAGACAATATTAAAGAGTGGTCAGGGATGGACTTTGCCGACAGATGAAGACAGGGAGTAGGTGGAAATTGATTGTTGAAAAGTCATCTGTTCCGCTCCTACTACCTTGCAAGGTAATAAAATAGAATGGGAAAATAGAATAGGAAACGGAAACCATTTTAGACTTAAGATAGCCAAATATGAAGATTTGAGAATATTATTCTGCGAATTTATAGGACATCCTCAATGAACTATCATCAATTTATTCGCAGTTCTGATCTTCAGCCGTAATGTGGTGATCTAAAATAGCATTGATCTGTCTGGTCAAACAATTACGTACAAAGTAAAACTATTTTGGAACTTGACCATGGTTCCAGTGTACATTATTCAGTGTTAATATAAGGACACTTTATCTTGTTCAAGCTTCAACTTGAAGCGTCTGCGTTATTTTGAAACTTGACCATGGATCCAGTGTACAATACTCAGTGTGAATATAAGGACGCCTTATCTTGTTCGAGCTTCGACTTAAAGCGTCCGCGTGGCTGGCTGGTTAGCGATCCCAACTTCTGATTCTGTCGGGGGGTTCGTGTCCCGCTGGAGGTGCTATTCTTTCCGAACCTAATCGGCGCTTCACTGCATAAATCCTTTCATAAATACACTCTCATATGCATTGTCCTGATATGACTGAAATGCTGTTCAAAAGGACGTTAGATCGCGTTATTGATCCATCCACTCCCCTTACCCCTACTTGACATAAAGGGTTTATTAGAATTACATGGTGCTCAAACTAAATAAAAGTAAAAGCCTTACATGCCTTGCAATTAGAGTTGTTTGCATACACGATGTTGCATTTGATGTAAAATTTAACAGTGTGAATAAATATAAAGCTCCAATCCAGTACAGCGCCATCTTAAAATGACATAATATATTTAGCTGTAAAGTCGGCTGTACTTTTTAGAAAATCCTTTTGTATTAAAGTCTTAACTTAATTATTTATCAGATCAAAGAAATAAGATGACTTTCCAGGAGCTAATGGATTACTTCACTAACGTATCACCATTAAATTATTCAGATTCAGATTATCTAATGAATTTAAAACATTTGATTTTTCAGCGATCATGTTTTTAGAAGCCAGTGGGCGGAGCTAAAATTCCGTGTAGCGCATAGCGCTTCTTGTATAATTTTCTAAGAATGTCAGCGTTCATCTTGTGACGAAGCCAGTAGGCGGAGCTAAAATTGTACGAAGCGCAAAGCGCTTCTTGAATAATTTTAGCGATGACCACTGACTTCTTCACATGATGAACGCTGAAAAATCAAATTTTCATTCTTATATTTACACTTTATTTATAGACCCTTTCTGTGCCGTTTTCATGGTAATTTAGTGTGGTATATGCAAAATATGGGTCGAAAAGTAACGACGTGTTCGGCTAATAAGTTAAACAGCTGTCGCCATGACGTAGCGTCAGTCAAACATCACGTGGACCAATCAAGACGTTCGTTTACCTTACACGTCGCGTGACGACAGAGTCATATGATCAACTGTCGTTCATCGGTGTAAGAAGCTAGTTGCTCTATAAGGAAAGTACGTATAAATATTTGAAAAGCAGGTTTGAAAATTTCAAAAGTGAAAACTTATTACTTTGTAGGATGTCGTTTAGAATAATTATGATGGCATTGAAAGTATATACATATACAATAACATTACGGGTGTCAGTCAGGATGACTTAATCCCTAAGTTAACATTATTTATCATATGACGTCGCATCTGAGAGTGTAATAAAGCCATGCATTAAAAACGATAATCCACTAGTGGATTAAATATGCAAATTACGCCGTAACGTTATGCGTTAACGTCCATAAAACGTCGCGTTTTCTAATGGCGAAATTGTGACGTTTTAGTGCAAAATTTGCTAATAAAATGCGATTTTAGTGTCATATGATAAATAGAATCTTGCATTCGTGCTCCTGTACTATTGAATTTATTAAACTCGTTGGGAAAAGCGATAAGATGCTCGGCATAGCCTCGCATCTTATCTTTTTCCCCAACTCGTTTAATAAATTCAATAATACATGAGCACTCATGTAAGATCCTCTATTTATAACATTCAGAATTGTTTGTTTTCTTTTACATCCATGCTTATTATCCTTATTATAACCATTTTGATTACAGTCAGTCAAACATGATCATCTGTAAATGAGCCGCGACGCGAGAAAACCAACAATGTGGTCGTCCGCCCAGCGCAGACTCAGATCAGCCTGGGCATTCACCCAGTCTGATCAGACTCTTTGCTAAGCGCTTAAAGGGTAGCCGAGGGACTAAGCTACCTTCATGCGGAAAGCGAAGACTCTGATCAGACTGGGCGGATGCCCAGGCTGATCTGAGTCTGCGCTGGACGCACGACCACATTGTTGGTTTTCTCACGTCGCGGCTCAAATAACTTGTATCGTTATGAAATGCGCCTTTCTACAGATAAGCGTATTTTGCGTGGATTTTATTGAAGCGTCGATGTCCTGGCGAAATTTAGAAACGCTTTCAGGAATCGCTGCTTTATATCTTATTCGTATTGTTAAAAGCGACATTTTCATCTCGCGTGCACTATAGCATGCACATATACCGCCAGCTTACTGGCAACTGCCTAATTTTTCCTGTCTATTTCCCGTGAACTGTCCAATGAAACTGAATTGATACATTTGCAAGTTCATGTCCACATGCTGACTTTCTATTAATGTCTTCTAAGGGATTTAAGCTGTTCGAATATGTTTGTATTACATTTTGTGCTAAATGATCAATGCGTACTGTGACAAGGACTTTGCACATGCAAAAGTACATGCGCCTATACGGAATAATTACCATCTTCTGTGAACTGCCTACTGAGTCCTGCATCCAGTTTATTGTATGCTACCTCATGTTAACTGTGTAGTGCACATTGTTTTCTGTGCCCCTTATTTTGCAGTACATATCGGCAGTAAACACTATACACAACAAAAGGAATCGCATATGTGTGCAAAATAGAATTCGCTGTATGTGGCTAGCTTAAAATATTGTATAACATTGCGATTATTTGTCACATTGCTAACGTGTAAGCGCACATTCGTTTATACGGCTGATAGAATTCTTGATAAAAAAAAACAAAACATAAACGTTGGAGATGTTACCAAGTGTACATACATTGCAGGGGTGATATATCTTGGGATGAAATAAGATAATTCCACTCATTTGTAAGAATGGTTTTTCTGAAAAAAAAAGAAAACAAATTAAACGATAACAGACAATCTCAAATCCTTTTTTCACTAGCTGCTAATTACCTCTTCCGATGATTTCACGCGCAATTCATGTTTAGCCTGCAGCATGCAAAATGACGACGAACCAACAATCTAACGGTCTTACACAAATTGTATCATTGTGAAGCTTGATGAAGAAGGACCGTAATCTTAAAACAGTAACATATTCCAAAGCTTGTAGAGCCAAAGGTATCGGTTACAGGAGCATGACTCTGCAGTTTTGCTGTTACATGTACCCTTACAGGGAGGTCCCATCTGGTGCTCTAGCTTAAAGGGTCTGCGATCGGATAAAGTTTATTAATCGCAAACCCTAACCACAGGTAGAAGACATGACGAACCTATGAACAGATGCACGTTCGGACAAATATAAATACTGTATTACCAAGTTTTGCCTGTCATGGGTACAAACTACGGTACAGTAATATGTATAATCATAAAACTGTAGGCAACACACAGAAAGGATACCTCTTACTTATGCGATCAGCAAAGGCTCAAACCAGCTTGCGCATTGCACAGTCGGCTCACAGCCTTTGCTATTCGCACGACCCTGAAAAATCTACAAACACAAATTCTAATGCTGCTATAAATATAACGCGACGTCTGATTGGATAACGTCAAAAATTTGCGACAGTACATTCTACGATATACTGTCGGAAACCCGACGTAATTAAGTAACGTCACTTCTCATTGGCTGACGTCTGGTTTTACGTCGCTGTAAGTGTTTGCTATGGATGCAAAGGAGCACATTTTTAAAGGTGAAAATGTGCATTAGAATAGGGATAACTGTATTGAAATTAAAATCTTAAAGAGTTCGTTCAAGAGCCGAGAATACATTCAGCAGAAGGAACATGGGCCAGACTACGTAGTATCGGCTAATAAAGCCTCTTCAGTGACCCTGACAATACATGGTGATGAAACAGAGAAACGCATACTGTAATTTCTTAATTTTAGTTGGACAGTCGATTCAAAGACTGATGGGTATCAAAAAGGGTCCAAATAATAAATAAAACGATGGTTTAAGATATGAGTATAAACCAATCTAAAATTTCAGATTTTTCAGAATATATCCACACTGGTCTGGCATTCAACACAGGTAACGAAGACAACGTACATGAATCTTGCTTGTTCCGCTCATCAGGATAAGTTTGTTTCAGAAGTATAGTCTCACGGACCATCCGATCCCCGGCTCTTGAAATAGGAATCAAAAGTTTTACTGAATTCATATGCATATTCAAGAAATGCTTGAAAACAATTTTCGGACTAACGTCTATGCAACGAATCGGTAAAGAAACTTATTCAAGCACTGCATTTATACTAGAAAAAATTTCTTCAAAAATTTGGTCTGACTAAGAGGTATAACGAACTGCCGGGTCCGTAAGAATAATGGTTTGAAATTAATCTAAGAGATATGCGGCAAAAAAATCAAGTTTTATAGTACGTTGCCTTCGTTGCCTGTGATGAATGCCAGACCAGTGTGATATCCTCCGATCTCAAAGGAAGAAAATAAAATATAATCTGCACTATGGATGATGTACGGGGAGACGTTTTACGGCCACCACACGGCGCGTCGCCGTAAAACGAAATTTCCGACCATAAAACCGACGATTTACCTCCCCAAATGACAATTTTCAATACTGTTATCCCCTAAATGAAGGTTGTAGATAAGCCGCATAGTTTCACAGACTGCTTTAACTTTTCGCTTTTCGCAAATATATAAAGCCACCATTTTGGGTGACGTCGCCCAAATACATTTTAAAACCGGCAGAACCGATTATAAACAGACACACAACTAGTGGGTGACGCCGCCCAAAAGTATTTTTAAACCGGCACAACCGATTATATACAGATACACAAATATAAACTTTAAACCACTTATGGACCTGCTAACAACTCTGTTTACATGTATCTACCATTATATAATATATGTATTTTCATTCCATACACTGAACAAATTCGATTGGTTTAAACATATTTCATTCGTTATAGAAATTGTAACATACATACATATATACAGTATACAATACAGGCTTGCGATTAGAACGAAAGCTGGGCGCTTACAGAGCTCGTCCCCCTGACAACAAATTCGATTGCCACGCACTGCACATGACAGAAAGTTTAGTTTTTAGCCAAGGCCGAGGAATTACGTATTTCTTTGGATATAAGGTTATGCTCAGTTGCAGATAGGCGGCAACGGATAACATGGTGGAAGAAAATTGCGACAACAAACTAAAACATGTCAAAGAGAAAAGGTTTTTGCTACTTTATAGTACATTTACTTCGACCAAGGGAACAGTGCACGCGTCCGATTTTTATTACCACATTAAACTTTTCAGAAACGATGTTTCATACGCTTATAAACTGATGTGTTCCTTGTACTTTTGGCGAAAAGCAAAAACAGTAGGTAAAAGGGAGGAAACCCACAAATTTATGCCTAAACCTTCGCAATGTCCTAAAAACTACACACCCCTGATGCGACACATCCATTACTCCACAATTGTGTGGCTATTCCCGGTGATAAATGCCTGTATAACTGAATTGCATTTTCTGAGACGCCTGCAGGCATGCTCGAGCATGTGCATTTTGTATACCCATTAACACAAGCTTTCTCACAACGCACCCTATCTACAGTCTCCCCATAGCAAAGAAATATCAATTAACGGATAATGATGGGAAATATTTCAAAGACTTCAGTTGTATTGGATTGTCTCTTCAGCACTTCACTTTATCATTGAGAAGACTGAAAAGTTTAGACGTCTCGAGAATTTTATTTTCGTTTTTTTTTCCTTTTATTGTTTAATACACCATTTTCACATCATTATACCTGTATGGTGCACAAAAAGACCCGCGACGCGAGAAAACCAACAATGTGGTAGTGCGCCCAGCGCCGACTCAGATCAGCCTGGGCATCCGCCCAGTCTGATCAGAGTCTTCGCTGTCCGCATGAAGGTAGCTTAGATCCTTAGCTACCTTTTAAGCGCTTGGGAAAGACTCCACACAGACTAGGCAAATGCTCAGGCAGATCTGAGTCTGCGCATGGCGCACAACCACATTGTTGATTTTCTCGTGTCGCGAGTCTTAAACTCATTTTCGCGTTTAGGTGCATTTGAAAACGAAAAAAGTTTAAATAAATGGGCATGAACTTTAAAGGAATCTGTGTCTTGCAACACGTATCGAAAAACGAGAATTAATCATGAGGTAACGTAAAATTATTACTCGCATAGCTTTATCACCTGACAAGATATACATTCGAATATCGTTGCCCAACCTAATGTACACTTTAGCAAAGCACGGCGGCCAAACTATCATAAAAATGCAGCGCGGCACGAGGCATGTGCGCCCTGCGAAGACTCAGATCAGTCTGGGAATCCGACCTGAGCCTTCGCTGTCGACAAGGAGGTAGCTCACACATTCAGATACTCTTTAAGCGCAGAGAGAAGACTCTGATTAGGCTGGGAGGATACCCAGGCTGAGATGAGTCTTCGCATTGCGCAAAATCCACTTTGTTGGGTTTTCGTGTCGCGGCTCTGATGCTTATTCGAGAGACATGCGCAATACAAACATTGCCATGCTCACAGGGTTTTATCGATTTCGCTAATTTTCGCTGCCTGCAGAGGCTGTACATCATATTTGGTATCCGCCGAGACTGTCCGCGATCTCTTGCTTCCTGCCGAGACTTCAGTACATGATAAATGACTTCCTGCAGAGACTGTCCGCGTGATTCTGCTTCCTGCCGAGAGCCTCGGCAGGAAGCAGAATCACGCGGACAGTCTCGGCAGGAAGCCAATTTTCGAGGACACTGGTCTCTGCAGGAAGCAAGAGTTCGCGGAGAGTCTCGGTGGAAGCCAAATATAATGTACAGTCTCTGCAGGAAGCGAAAATTAGCGGAATCGATTATACCCTGTGATGCTGCTAAACGTTTTGCAATGGAATTCTTTGCTGATGGCAGCTACTGCACTTGACCATGAAACCCTGCCAAACACAAGCGAGCTGAACACGCACACTTCTTCAACGATTCCATTTACATCCTTTCTCATTCCTTTTCTGCCAAAACATATAAAGAAAATAGGCATACATGGGGGCTCAGAACACCAACTTATACCGTTTCCATACTCTGTACATATAGAAACGCAACGTTACTATTTCTTGAATAATTGTTGCATTTCTAAACAAGCATTTGCAACTCATGGAATATTTAGACTGATATCTTGATTGTTATATTTGGAACTTTCATTGCAATATATCTGGTTTACCTTCAACTTTGGTTCATTATGGAGAGGTACCTCTAAAATCAAAATTCACTGATCAAACCGTAGTGTATGGCCCTCGCTTCCTCGCATTCACTGATATATTTTGTTTTCAAATGTCATATAGCTTAGTTCCATTTCTGGACAAGTCCTTTGCATTATTTGAAGAGGAGTCAAGCACCCAAACGCCCTGTTTCAAGTCATCAGAGTCCAAATTGTCTTTTGTTCAGCCTCAGCGTGGCGTAACATTGATGACCATGATTCATCTTTCTTGTCTATGGGTGCATTCTCTCGAGCGAGCCGGCCTTTATCGATCTGTTAGGGTGTCGGTTAGCAGAACCAGAACCTATACAAGTTAAAAATGTTTTTTTTTGTTTTTTTTTTTGTTATTTTGTTTACAAGAGACTTTTTGCTTTCTCTTTCTCAAGACAGTCAAACCGATATTGTTGAAGCATTCACTTTGATAGTTTTCATGTTCCACGTGAAAAAAAATGATAGAAAATTGTGTCTGTAAGACACGAATGATATCCCCGTGCAGCGCCTGTCACAGGGCAGTACACATCATTGAATTGTCTATTATCAACCAACATTATTTCAAACAACTTTCCTGCTAGTATGACTGTTAAAGTTGCCAAATGGTAAATGGTCTTACACCCAGATGTTCATCCTCTTGTCCAGGAAATGGCGCCAACCGTCTGTGTTACTGTTATGCTCGGTTTAGGTTGGCGCCTGCATAAAGTCCGAGGCCCAACCCATCGTCGTGCAATCGAAGAGGTAAGCAAAGCTGTTAACCTTGATTGGGTGAACCACCATGCAGGTAGTTTGTCGCCAAACATCTATATTATAAACAATCTTTTGATATCGAACTGTAAATCAAAGAACATTCTTACGGCAGTTAGGTTCCTGAACACCAGAGTCTAATTGTTGTCCGAGAAGTGGTTTATCAATTCCTTGGCTAGGTTTCTAATGGTTTAAGGCGCGACACGACAAAACCACCAAAGCTGGCATGCGCGCCCAGCAAAGACTCAGAGCAGCCTGGGCGTCCATCCAGTCTGATTTGACTTCAATGTTCACGTAAAGAGTAGCTAAGGCCCTGAGCACGGTCCAGGCGGACGGCAAAGACTCTGATCAGACTGGGCGGATGCTCGGGCTGATTTGAGTCTTCGTCTTCGCGTCGCGGCTCATTTGGAGATACATCAGAAGAGAGAGAGTGAGAGTGTACATATAAAAACTAGTTTTAGCCCCCACCCTCCCGTAGCTTTAACTTCTGTCCGTCCAAAGGCAGAATATTTGGTGTCTTTTGTTTCGTGATTGTGGTCTTTCCGGGATTTTTTTATTGCATGTAATCACTATCACTCGTAATGTACATTTCACGCGATGCCAATCAATCTTTTGGACATTCTGATAGCTGTCTCCACTGTTCGAATCAACCTGTTAAGTTATCGGCTAAAGGTCAGAGGAGACCCTCCTTACTGTAACCAATTAAAGGATTTAAAGGAGGATTCCAATTAATGTATAAATGCTCCAAATCAATTAGCTTAACAGGCTCACCGTGTACTCGAAACAGGCAATACATTGTTTAAGCCATACATTAAATTGGGTTTGCTCTATGTAAGTATGTATGTACATGTACACTGTATGTTCGGCCCAAAATACCTTAAATAGGCCTACCATTGTTTTTTTTTAGGTTGGAACAGTTCTGATAATGAAGTAAAGGTATTCGAACATGATAATCATAAAGTAAACTAGGGAAAGCATTATCTTGATATTATTATAAACATGTAGATATATTACAGTACTTGAAATAGGATTCCCCATCCTTTATTAAAGAAAACGATAGTTAACAGGTAATTTGACAAACAAGGAAAATCCAAACATTTAAAATTGGTTGTCGACTTAAAATTATGAATGTTTAATAATGTGTTGATATAGACATGTCTTGTTGAACGTGTATTGTGCAGTTTGATAATATGGGGGAGAGAAAGCAGGTGATATACGCTAAAAATTCTGGTAATGCAATTATTTAACTAAGGTAGGAAGGATTCCGTGCGACCAGTTTGTCAACTTTTGATTGGTCTACACTACTTTGCCACATAATTTGATCAAAACAAACTTGCAGATTTAAATAAGTGGACATTTCTTAGGGAAGGATCGCCTTTACTTGCCTGTAACGGAAGAAACGCCGACCATTCTTTCTATAAAGGCATGGTGAATCGAATTTATCCACCTGAGCTGCGTAGTCTGGCCCATATTCCCTCTTCTGCCCTCTGTTCTTTAAGGAACTCTTAAAGATTTTAATTGAACCTTTACGTGACTCGATTAGTAAATGATTTAAATACATCGAGCTCTAAATTTTCAAGTTAATCGGTAAAGAGCAGAAATTCGAGATTTTTAACAACCCTTTTCAGTTCATTACCTAAACTTGCGAATTCGGTGAAGGAGACTTTTAACTGAGATTGAGTCCGTGGGTCCTGCGAGGCATTTAATGAAACAAATTGCTGAGGGAGTCATGTAAAGATATTTATTATCTACTATACAAAACCAACCCCAGCTTGAGAGCTGATTTACGGTCCTGTTATGTCATTAGCTTTGTGAGATGGGGTGTTTCCTTTGATGTAATAGTTTCATAAAACAGTTGCATGATAGCAATAAACAAGGATACCGTATACAAGGAAATTTTTGCGGTGTTTCATTTTTTGTGGTATTTCGCGGTCCCTTAGAAACCGCGAATATTAAAATGATCAGTTTCTGACCAAGTGTCTTCTGTAGACACATTGGTCATATGTTGTTTTGTTTTTTTTCTGTTCGCTTCAGTATTTGCTGGTATTTTTCACTTGAGTCAGTTCTTTCATTAACCTGCGGCAGCCTTGTCGCAGGTTAATGAACGAACTGACTCAAGTGAAAAAGTAATAGTTTTGCTTTTCGCGTCTGTTGCTAGCCGCGAAAATAAAAAATCGCGAAAATGATTGTTTACGTTTTCGACCCTTAACCGCGAAAATTTGAAACCTCGAAAATTACTGCGTATACGGTAATTGGCCTTAAAGATCCTACAAGATAGCCAAACGTAAACAAAAGTGAACCAGAAATAAGAGACGTAGTTCAGAATGTTGCAGTATACAATGCGCATCTATATCGAGGTTATAAAAGTTGAGAATAATCTCAAACTCAAAAAGCACACTGATTGCCTGCTTCCGATGACCAAAAAAGGTTTAAAATGTGGTCTTGCCAAAATGTTTTTGATGCTTTAGTATTTCTTCTAGACAACATTTTCATCAGATCTGGTACTAAGTTACACAGACAAATTGTAGGAATTCCGATGGGTACTGACTGCGCTCCTCTTGTAGCAGATATGTTTCTATTTTGCTATGAAAGAGACTTTATGATGTCTCTTTCTGATGATACTCAAGCTCATGTCATTGAAGCATTCAGCTCAACGTCTAGATACTTGGACGACCTTTTAAACATTGACAAACCTTTTTTTGAGTCAAATTTATCCTGCTGAGTTGCGGTTAAATAAAACAAATACTTCTGATACCGAGGCCCCATTTTTGTATTTACATTTATTAATTTTAGACGGATTTGTTTCAACTAAAGTTGATGACAAACGCGATGATTTTGATTTCGACATTGTTAATTTTCCGTTTTTGGATGGTGATGTTCCCCGCACCACTTCTTATGGTGTTTACATTTCTCAGCTTATTCGCTTCGCTAGGGTGCCTAGTCATTTGGCTGATTTCAATGCTCGTAATAAAAGTTTGACTGCCAAGCTTTTACAGCAGGGGTATCGGTATCATAAACTTCGGAAAGCTTTTTCTGAATTTTATCGTAGACACTTTGAATTGGTTTCTAAATATAATACAGGCTTAAGGTCACTTTTGCAATAAGGCCTATCGGAACCTGAATTTTATGGTGACTTAGTATATAAATTACGCAAAATCGTAGGGAAAACAGAATTTCCTGATAAATTTTAGAAAATAATCATGCGATTTAATCGCATTGGCTATAAAATAGATGTAATGCGACAGTCTGCATGCTTAGTGGTTAACCCAATCACGGTTGACAACTTTGCTGTCCTCTTTAATTTCACGCCGATGGGTCGGGGTTCTGACTCTATGATAGCCCCTACATAAAGCTATATATTGGTTGGGGCCGGATGTTTGTCTGTTTCTTGGCCCACTGGGGTTCAACTGGTGGTCTTCGTTTGCTCCAGTGTTCCAGCGGTGTTGCTGACGCCACAGGGATCTCCAGGTGTCTCAACACGTTTTGGCTGACGAGTCCTCATCCTTGCTTCATCACGGTCTTTTCTTGATTTTAATTGTTGACCGTGATGACTCTCTGATGAGTTAGGGGACCTCCATACGAACCGAACTACCGACTAATTGTGTGCACCGCGGCGGATGGTGAGAGTGAAGGTTTGGGCCCAGTAAAACCGGTTTAAACACCCCAGTTGTTATTACTGACCGTCCCAAGGCGGTACTGTCGTTGCGGTTGCATTTGTTTTATTTTCGGTGCTGTTTGATTTATTGTGTTCTCATTTTAACCCTTCTATAATAAAAATAGAAAGTAGGTAAAAATAATTGTTAATGTTTTTCGTATAATTTGCTTAGTCTGTTGTAACCCTTCTGTTGGTCTAAATTATTTAGTTCAATAAAGATAGCTGAGTTGCCACCTATTTTGGGAAGAGCTGCAGACTCGGCTTATCACTTGTAATTTATTGTTTGTTGGGATGTCTTTGTCAGTCTTTCCCTTTGATGTTGGGAATAGGGTTTGGGATCTGATTCAGTCAGGTCCTGAAGTGAAGTTACTCTTTGAAGGACTTCTATGATTAAGGCGTGAATTTTCCCCATGATTAAAAAGTAATACGGATCACTGACTTCTGCTTTGCATTTATGACTATGACATGTAACTTGCATGACAAATGAATTTTCAACTGCTTGTGTCTATGTAAAGTGCGTTAAACATACGTTGACGTTGACGTCATTGTTGAGATAAATTGTAAATTATCCTCAAACTGATCGTTGAAATAATGATTTATTGTATACATGTCCCCCTTTTTTTGACTTACATTACTTACATAATAGACTGGATAGTTTTGACTATAAGTATGTGACCTTGACCTCATTTGAAGGTCATGGTACACAATATAATCCTTGAAGATCACAGTGCTATTACTGACCATTCTTCTTCTTTGGCTTACTGAGTATCGTTCTCCCCGTGAGGCAGCTTCCCACTGATATATATTACCTACTTGCATCGCATAAGTCTGCTGCATGAAGGAAATGCAGGGTCAAGGGGGGGGGGGGGGGGGGGGGGGCTACTTGTAATTGAATTATAGTGAAGCGTTCTATTTTGGCCGTTTTGACAGGACGTGTAACTATGGTTTTGCATGTTTAAATGCCAGTCAGGCGTAACAAGAAGAACATCATTGCTTTGTATTGTGATATGCGTGTATTTAGCATGCATTCATGACAAAAATGTATGGAATGAATGACTGGTTTCAATACTTTTATTACCTCAAAAGATGAGGTATGCGAAAACCTGGAATTTAGGGTAGGTAGGGTCAGAATGGCTTATCTCCCCATGTCTTTGGGTCTGAATCACAAATGAGCTGATTTCATACGGTTTAGATATTTGTAGAAGCTCTGCTAAGAAAATTTTGCACACTTTATACTTTTGAAAATTCGGACCTGTCGCGCCGGTCTAATGGGGAAAATCCTCGCCTTAATCATAGAAGTCCTTTATTTTGATTAAAGAATGTTTTTATCCATCTGATATTATTTTTCGGCTTGGAATTGCCAGTTCCTTTTTTATATATGATATACTGTAAAAGATGTATATAAAAATATTTAATTTCATCTATACATTTAAGGTGATACCATTTCCCGTGCCTCTAATCTATATGAGCACGATCAGTATGTACATTATATGTAAGACTAAGAAAAAGGCATTTACATAAACAGTTTTGACATTGCGGTCTACCAGTAAAAGCAAACAAGGCAAATTTGAGTCAATACTGGAAAAGTTTCTAGTGGTACTGGATAAAAGATAAGCGTACACAGCCTTAGACCCTCTTAGATCGGCGAGAATATTTTGGGGAATCGGAAGTGATAATTGGTTCAGATTCATATATCTAGACATTTTTTTCATTGTTTGGACTATTTTATGGTGTATGCCAGTCTTTAAACCGACAGCTTTCTTGAAATTTACATCACCGTGTATTTTTCCTATGGCCTTCGATGCCAGGCCATTTTCAGGGTTACTAACGAAGCTTTAATAGTCGAAACTATGTAGTCTGACCTACCGTGGGGATGGTCGAGTCGGGCGATGGTACTTGGTACCTTTCAGTGTCCTACCAGTTTGGATAATGGTAGGGCGAGGAACTACTGTGCTTGCTATAGGTGCGGATGGGGGTTGTTGGAATTTTTTTTTCTCTCACCTATCATTTTTGCCGCGACACGACAAAACCAACAATGTGGTCGTTCGCCCAGCGCAAACTCAGATCAGCCTGGGCATCCGCCCAGTCTGATCAGAGTCTTCGCTGTCCGCATGGAGGTAACTTAGACCCTTAGCTACCCTTTAAGCGCTTAGCGACGAGTCTGACCAGTCTGGGCGGCTGTCCAGGCTGATCTGAGTCTGAGCAGGGCGCACAACCACATTGTTGGTTTTCTCGTGTCGCGGCTCATTTGTCTTTTCTTTCTCCCTGTCTCTCTGGTAGATGCGCCCGATATAGGCTGAAAGAATGTTTCAGAGGGCCATTAAACCCAAATTCTAATGCACTTACAAATATAACGCGACGTCTGCTTGGATAACGTCAAAAATTGCGAAAGTATATTCTGCGATATACTGTCGCAAACCCGACGTCATTAAGTAACGTCGCTTCTCATTGGTTGACGTTTGGTTTTACGTTGCTGAAGAACTTGAGAAGGGTGCAAACTAGTAGGGGAGACCGGGGATAGTTGATGCACTTTTTAGACTTTTTGATATATCTCTTGACCGGACTTCCTAATTTTGATCATCTTTGTATATACTAAAAGATCTGTCTTTTCTGCATTTAAAAGCAAATAGTAATCCTTGAATTTTGGTATATTTTCCCTCCGTTTAAGCAGATTTCTTTGGCAAGTCGAATGCATCAACTTGCCCCAGTAGTGGGGCATGTTGATGCAACGCTCGGGGCAAGTTGATACAGATTTTTTTTCTTGCCTTTACAAGTCCGTACAACGGATACTACAGTAAATTGACCGTTTCTGTGGACAAATGGGGGTTTCCTTGCTTTCTAGTTAGATGCTGCAATTTATCAAAATTATTTTAGCCATTGAAGTTATCTCCAGCGAAAGATCTCTAGAAGGGATGTTTGTAAATAAATAATTGAACGATAAAATAATCAAAATATTCTATACTTTTATTTATGAAACTTAAGAACATTTTAAAAGGGAAAATACCGTTTCATTGTCATATTTGCTATAATAAATGAGCCGGGTTCCCAGCAATTCGTACAATTTAAGTGTGCGTCCAGCGAAGAGTCCAAGACTCAGACAAGCATGTGCATCAGCACAGGCGGGTCAGAGTCTTCGCTGGCCACACGAAAAGGTATGGGACCTTAGCTAGCCATGAGCACGGATGCGCAGGTTGTATTGAAGCTTCGCTGTGCGCACATGTTAATTGTTGGCATTGCTGTGACATGGCTGGAATCCCATTGCATGTTTTTTAATATAATAAAATACATCGTATCCTAAGAAATGCTGAAACTATTGTACATAGTCCTACATCAGTTCGAGATCAAGCCCGTCCAAAATTGTGAACAGCTCATGCAGTCCAGTAGGGTTTTATGGTGTATCAACATGCCCCATGCTCATTGCATCGACTTGCCCCAACCATGCCCCACGTGACATTCAGCTAGGTAGACTACTACCCGCAACGTTTTCCTTCAGAAGAGGGTATGGTTTTGAAGATTGAAGATTTGTCTTTCTGTATGCATAAATGAATTATGAACAACCAGAAACAAATGCGCGCTATACGAAAAATTGCAAAATACCTGTAAATTTACTTAGATGTGTCAAAAATGAACTTTTCTTCACCAAATTCTCATTTGTTGTCAAAATTTCACAAACCTTCAGGAAAAGATGGCGGGTGTCAATGACTACTTTAATTCATCATTTCTGACGTCCATAATGACGTCATTGTCTTTTTATTCCCACTGCATCAACTTGCCCCGTGCATCAACTATCCCCGGTCTCCCCTACATTACGTAAGGTGGAAAAGTGCATTAGAATAGGGATAACTGTAGTATAAATTGTCATTTGGGGAGGTAAATCATCGGTTTTATGGTCGCAAATTGCGTTTTACGGCTCCGCGCGTCGCCGCAAAACGAAATTTCCGACCATAAAACCGATGACTTACCTCCCCAAATGACAATTTTCAAAGCAGTTATCCCCTAAACAAAACAACAATAAATCTTATGAATGGTTTCATTGCTCCTAAAGTAACTCATTCATGATATTTATTAGAGAAGTTAGCCGTACTTACATTTGTCTGTTTTATGACTGAAACGTCTTTTCTGCATTTCCCAGTGGACTCTTTGTATGTTCTGTTAATTCTCCTATCTTAAACTATTTGATTTGATACTTTTCTGGTTTAATTTTCTATGAAAAATGATTTGTTTCAAGTCCAATTGGTGTTTATTCCTTCTCAGCAATTATTAAGTATTAACACAGATGTGGCACTAAGTTGTACTACAAGCTAAATATTGTTTCGAATTCTCTTTGTCAAAATTTCCGTGTTCAATGATGAAACATTATTGACAATTGCATTCAACTAAAATGACTTTTCAGAAGCCTGCACTTTCTTAACCGTACAAAATATTTCTGGCTCACTAGAATTCCTTTTAAGCTCTTACACTAAACACTTTGAAACTAATAACTAAATCGAAACATGTGGGATTTGAAAATAAACAAAGTTTTACCCAAGTTTTTTCTCATTGATAGTTGTGCGCATGCGTAGAACAATCAATGGGGCACTGGCATGCGCAAAATGATGTCACGTTTCAAGAGTGTTTCCGATGACAAGGCAACTGACAGGACATAACAGGTGTATATTTCCAATAATCATTAGAGCCGCGCAGCGTTAAAATGCTTTAATGCCATTTGTGAACAGCCACTGATAAATTCAGCTTCCGCAAAGCGCTACTGATCAGAATCTGCTTTAACTCTATACATCTGAGACTTTGCAGTATCCGTAGGTTTTTTGTTTGCAGATTGGGAAGACCCCACGGCGATACAGTCAAATAGGACCTTTAACGTGACACTGCTCTCATTTGCTCTTAATCGCTGAAAATGAGCTTCTTCACATGGAAATAGAATAAAACCTTTTGATTCTGATCAGTCTGTTCACGTTTCCAAATCTTTTAAGTTGCTTGCAGAATAGAGCTGTCATGTTTGCCAGTAAAGAACCTTTGATTAGCTTATCAGAATATGTGCAGCGTGATCTGATTTTGTACATGGTCATTTTTGGCTAAATAAGGCATGTTTTTCGATGACTTTATGTAAATACTCGCGCTTGCTATGTTATAAAACCATAATTAATAGCGCTTTCTACGGAAGATATTTGCGGGGAATCGCAGTGTCCATTTAAACTGACCACTTCAAAATATCTGCGTAGGTAAATACTGGGTGGAACAATGCGTAACGATTTTCGGTTGCGTAGATACACTTTAAACGGTATTATTCCATTCATAACAATCTAATGTGTATCAACGCTGCTAGATCATTAGTAACATTTCCTTTTTAGACACATCAAATTTCGATCCGATGGCCTTTATGCGAGTCAAGTAACGCTGAAAAGGTACTTTACGCACATGATATTAGCTAGAGCTCTGACCAGTCTGTGCAGTGCGGTTTGCACATACTTCCCTCGTTTCTTTAGAAATCAAATGATATTGACTGAAATATAAGGCTTTACTGGTCGGTTGCACAAGCTATCTTTAATCTTTCTGATCACCAATTCTTGTAAAAGCAGCCATTTGGTCTTGTCGCATCGCATATAAGCCACTAATTACTCTATTTGTATTATTGAAAAGTGGTCCGTTTAGATGTGATGTATACATGTACTTGGCCGTATGCACGCTGCAAATTGACAATTACATATAGAGCAAAAGCATAAAAAATGTACGTTTTGCAAATATTATCCGCGTCACGATACTAAATGTCTTGGCCATTTGCAAGCAGCAAAAATGCTAAGTTCAGCCACTCGCATCAGCTTTATCCGATAAACGCCTTGGTGCTCGCCTTCTTGGTAGATCATGATTAAACATTCTCATGCAAACGCAGAGAATGTGCTCATACTGCACAGCTACGCTATTTGCATGTACATTGAACATTGCCCTTTGTGATGCATCCCACTCAAATTTGATGAGTTAAAGCACCTCATTGGACTTTCATGACTTAATGACCATGCGACTATGACTTGTTCCAGGTGAATATTCAACTGTGTCAAGATTTTTTTACAGAAAAGTCCGTCTTGTAAGATGCTCATTGATGACAAACATTTATACTGAGCAAACAGTATTACATAACACAACCGCCTTAATGATCAGAATTCAACAAAAATGCGCGAAGTGTAAATAATGCGATTGTCTGAAATATATAGGGTGCAGTGGTAATTCCATAGGGAAAACTAGAACTTCACTAGCATAAATACATGTACTTAGCTAGTCTACCGTATTAACTCAAACCAGTGAGATTAATATGTAAGCAAACAGTTTGTCCAAAGCGCAGGCTGATCAAGTAAATAGGAAACTTCTCAGGGACTGGCACAATTCATTCCCAGATCCCACAAAAGACACCATGGAGTAAAAGACAACACAAAATCAGTCATCACTATAGACATCATCAGCGGCAGCCACGTGAACAGCCGTTTCCCTTGTAAAGGTCACCGGGCTAGCAGTAACATCACAAACAATATATCAATAACAGACATAGCAACAAACAACACATACAACAACCAAGAAGAACTAAAACAGAAGTGTCGCCTTGGGACTTTGATTTTATCCGGTTTGCGGTCGCAACCCCTTGCATTCCGTCATTTTACGGAATATAATCTATCCTTTTTCCCTTCTAAAGAGATAACTGTGGCAACCTGCCGAAGTATCTCAACTGTTAGGATGAGTAAAGTAATATAGTCTAGATATGACTGATTTGTCATTTGCTCTAACTTTAAAAATGTTCAGCAAGGAGCATCTCTGTAGTACGATTGTTTATATTCATGAAAGTAATTGTCAACTCTTCACCTAGAGACTGATTACAAAACACACTTCCATAAAGATTTTCCGCATTGAATTCAACATCAACAGGGAGGCTCAGTTGAAAGACCAGACAAATAAGAAGTTGATTTACAGAGTGTGACAGGTGCCAGAGTATTATAACACTTCAGAAAAAAAATTGGTTTAATCATAATAAATGCATATCGAAAAAGAAAGGCACTTAACAAGTAGCAACGTAAGAGTGACATAAAAGTTATTATTGCCGTTTAGAGATAAAAAATGGATTATCCAGCCACATATATGTACAGGATTTAAAAGGTCTCATTTCTGTCCACGCTGTGTTTCTCCTCCTCGTGTTCCGCATGGCTGAGTTGCTGTGTATATAGGAATTTGTTTTTCACTGATTAAAGGTCAACAACAGAATGCATAATTATTTTAATTTGTGCTGTCAAAGGCCATGCGCATATGCTTATTTGAACATCTTTTCTTCCAATAAGAACTTATTTTTAAATAAGCAGAAATAAGCAATTAAAAGAAAGCAAAACTAAACTATAAGCAAGACTTTTAAGCTGTTAAAGGCATTGCGCATATGTAATTTGAACCTCTTTCCATCCAATAAGAGCTTAGTTTTTAAATAAGCAAAACTATAATTGAGCCGCGACACGACAAAACCAACAATGTGGTTGTGCGCCCAGCGCAGGCTCAGATCTACCTGGGCATTCGCCCAGCCTGATCAGAGTCTTCTCTGTCCGCATGAAAGTAGCTCAGTCCCTTAGCTACCCTTTAAGCACTTAGCGAAGAGTCTGACCAGACTGGGCAGATGCCCAGGCTGATCTGAGTCTACGCAGGGTGCACAACCACATTGTTGGTTTTCTCGTGTCGCGGCTCATACATGTATATAAATCAACAAAGAATAAACGCATTCATAAAAGCAGCTCTGATCAATGTGGCAGAAACTGTTTCAAGGCATAATGCAATTTTTATGCCAACCCCAAAGTGCGCATATGTATAGTCTTGTCACGTTAAGCCCGCTGTGCGTTCATTGTATAGCCTTATCTTAAGATTTTTATGACGTGAACGCATTTATCTGCTGGCAGGGCTAATTTGGTAAGGTACAGCGCACATTTGCTTAAGGTAAATTGGTACACTTTTTCAAGGGGAGCAACTCCTTTCTTTTTCTTTTTGCCTCCCATTTCAGTGTTGGTCAACTCTAAAAGGACAGAATTTGCTCCTATAGGAGCAAACTCTTTCCTTTAAGAGTAAACCTTTTTGGAAGGGTTTTGTCCTTTAAATGAGCAAACAGGAACTAACAAAAGTTGTTTCCCTTAGTAAAATTGGCAGAAAAAACATGGAAGTGTACCAATACACCTTAATACGGATTTAGTCATAAGGTTATAAGGCCGTTCAAAAGATAAAACAATGATCTTCAGTTGACTGATTAAAACTCTTGTGTTTCTTTTTGATTTTCAATTTATAAGTCATTAATTGACGTGTCTTGAATTAAATGCAGATTTTATCACAATGCCACACAAGAATTAAATCACGTGAACACATTTTTTCAGCAACAAAGAAATTATTTTAGGTATCGTTGGTGTGTGAACGGTTGGTTGAACTGAGCATATATGAAACCATCGATTTGTATAACTGTCTTAAAAGCATTCATTTACTTTACTTTCTATGCCCCCAACCCCTCCTTGACGAAAGTATTGGGAATTATGATTTGGTTTAAACTTTATTTTTTTTCGTATAACAAACACACATTCAATGGACATTATGAAATGAATACATATATTATACAAAAGGGATCCAGAAGGAAGTCAAGAGACTTATTTGAATCTGTATCCCTCAATTATACAATAACACAGAATATATACTATCTATCGTGTTTGTCGACTGAATCTACTTGTCTATTTTAACATATATATTGTCTCGGTATCTATGTTTATGTGCGCATACCCACAAACGGGGGCACCACAAAGTGTATTGATGCTCCCGCATGTGGATACACACATTTTGGTTTTTGCTATAATAGATGAAAAAGAAAGAAAGAAAGAATGATACCAGTGTTTTACAATGAGTCCAAATAGAGCTCCACGGGGAATGGAGTTCAGTATATCTCGTTGGTTATGTACGGACTTAGGAGTTTTAAGTATTCAAGTAAATGGGTATTTAAGTATTCAAGTTGCCCTATATAAATATGTAGATATGTATAAATATGTAGATGAGTCATGGTCACTGTTGCTTTCATAAACCTCAGGCGGGTCTTCTAACTAAATCATATTCAAATTTATATCAGAAGTGATGTTTTAGATAATCAACAAAATCTTTTAGATTTAATTATGAAGTCATGCACCGCTAAGAATATTTTCTTATTATCAGAGTCTGTTAATTCGGAACTACCATGAAGAAGGATATTTAGTGTTGGGGGACAAATCAATGAGATAGTGTAGATAAGTTCAGCTCGCAGGTACCTATATCGGTGACAGTCCAGAAAAAAATGTTTATTATCTTCGACAGCTCCACATTCGGGAATTATGGTTTGCTCCTGTCTGTCTGTCTGTTCGTCCTTCCGTTCGCCACACTTTTATGTAAAGAGTTTTTTCAAATCAACTCCTACAATTTTTAGAAGATCAATTTTATAATTATCACACATATTGTTGGCATATTATATTGGCATGTGGGATTTTAATTGAGACAAAATTAATTTGACAAAATCACGGCACATTGGATAAAGTCATTTTGAACAGTTGTTTAGGAAATTTGGGTATGGACTTTGTGTAATCAATGCAACTTCATGCATAATTTTTATTGGATTTTTTCATGCTCGGACACACCTAAAATTTGGATGTGTTTTTAGGAGACTTTTGACAGAATTACGGCTCTCTGAACTTAGTCAAACTGGGAACCCTTTTACTTTTCGGGGTATAGAATTTGTACAAGCAACTTCTTTCACAGATTTTAATAGATTTATTTGATTCTATGCATACGAGGGGCGTTCGAAAAGTAATGCAAATGGCCTCATAACTTTGTTTAGGGGAATACTGGGTACAAATGTTATGCATATGCTGAAAACACTACATTTTGTCTTTACAATAATACCAAACGCTGTACAAAGACACCTTACCATATTGACTTATGCTGCATTTTATTAGGCCCCAGTCATACCACTGGGCTAATTTCATATGTAAAATCTTTTCAGTGTTGGGCATTCAAGTCAAATATCGTTGCAAATACAAAATTAATTTTTGTCAGTTGTTTGCCCATTGTTGCCAACAATATTCATACAAAAGTTAGAAGGGTGACTGTTATCGATTTATTCCTTGCAAAGCAATTTTATGACGTTATTGAAATATACCTTAACGTCATTTTTGTAAAGCTTGTAGAGGCTTCATTTTTGGCATTAATTTGAATTTATTGACAGGTTTTCGTTGACCCATGTAAATACTCTTGCTGACAAGATTTTGAATGCTAATACACTTGTTTTCATTACAAAATTATTTAATGTTTTGTAGAAAACGAGAATTTGCTACTACATAATCTATATTCCCGGGCCAGTGTGGAACCCAGATTAAAAATAATTTCTGCGATATTTATAGGACAACATTGCCTGGGCATTGTCTTTCAGTAGCAAAAATAAAAACAAATCAAAGACTGCTGATATATAAATAACGGCCTACTAAACTAAAATTCTGCAGCGTCTTTAGGGTATACCACTTTCAAAGAAGTTGCCCTTTATAAAAAAAAATACACCGTGTTTGCAGACTTTCCTACGCATATCATAGCTTTATGTGTTTTTGCAATCAAAATTTCTGTTTTTATGTTGGTTACCGAGAAATTACGTCATTCGCATTACTTTTCGAACGCCCCTCGTATATACTTTTGTATGGTCTGATCTCAGTCTATATAAATAAAAGAAGCGCATGTAAAAGTTTCAAGATGTAAAGTTAAGTCTGTTTCACAATTGCTTGCTGACTTGCTTAAAGCATTTTCAAACTCAGCCAGGTCATCAGGGAAGTTTTTTAAACAGTGTGTCTTGATAATAGACAATTTGGTGATGCTACACTGCCTTGTGACGTGCGCTGCACGGAGACATCATTCTTACATCACAGATACAATTTTCTAGCTTTAGATTGCATATGACTGCATTTCTTATAGGGTTTAATGACAACATTTATCAAGAAGGTCACATTTCGAAAATGCCTAATTTTGATGTATTTTCCCTTTATGATATTCCAAAACGCAAGCATAGAAGTCATGGTTTCAGAAAAAAATGGTACTATAAAACGAAAAAATACTGCTATTAAGAAAACCAATGCTTCCCTTAAAATTTTATCGGAAATACTAAAAAACCAATGTCGACATTCTGTGCTCTCATTTTTATGTTCTCTTCCGGTTTCTGTTAAATGCATTTTATATGATGAGGCTAATAAGTTCTACGATAAGGGTCATCAACTGTACGAGGCCGCACTCCTGAAAAGATGTTATACTCAACATGTTCTTCGTCCTCTAATCGAATCTGAGACCAACCATAAAAGACATTTTCTCAAAACTCCTTTTATAAATAAAGGAATTGATTTTATCGACCTACCAAGTATTTTTAAGGATCGGTCTGTAACTGCATCGATCCCGGATTATTTCGTGAATAAGGAGCCTCCTATCATATGTTATAAATATAACAAACCAATTAGAAACACTATATTTAACGTTAATAAACTGGTCTCAGATCTTGATATTCACACAATTGCCCTTGATACATGAGATTGTATAGACCCCAAATTTATCTATCCTGACGCTGGCCATGTCATTACAGGGAATCTTAATACTATTTCAGATTCAAGGATTCGTAACGTTATTTCGAAGGGACCAAAATGTAGATTTCCTAACCGTATTGATTTAAAAAAAAAAAAAAAGATATAGCCTGTTCTTTAACTGATTTTGGTAATCGATGGTGCAAGCGGGAGCATGTTGAGTCTGATGCCGTAAAGGAATGGAAGGTGAACATTTTTAAAGTGATGGATAAGCGTATTAAATTCTATTCCCAAAACACAAATCTTTTGCCGCCTAAACCTAAATCAACATTCCGTCACCTGAAGTTGGGTATCCAGCAGTTTCATAGTAAGTACGTTCTGGTTCCTGCAGACAAGGCTGCAAATAACGTTGTCGTTGTTTGACGGTTACACTATATTAAACCATTGAAACAAGAACTTGGCGGCACTATTGCTTATGAAGAGACTTCAGAAGACGAAAAGTCTGTTGTCTTTAGGCACTGTAATGATACAGCCCTCAAGTTTTCTGTTAATGTAGAGGAACAGCAGGACAAGCTTCCTACGATGTACTGGTTACCTAAACATCATAAACGACCAAATAAAGCCAGGTTTATTGCTAATTCTAGTGCTTGTACCACTACTGAAATTTCCAAATTATTAACTTCTTGCCTTACCGCTATCAGAATTCATGCAATTAGGTACTGTGAAAAAGTTTACGAACGGTCAGGCAAAAATTTGTTTTGGTCAACTGAAAATTCTACTGAGGTTCTCGATAAACTGAAGTCTAGAGGATATCGCGCGTCTAGTTTGTCTACGTACGATTTTCCAACTTCTATACAACTTTGCTCCATAATTTAATAAAAAAGAAACTTATAAATTTAATTGAGACTACTTTTCAGAGAGAGGGTGCTCTTTATCTTGCTTGTAATATTAAACATGTTTTTTACTTAGGTTTAAAATGTGGTCTTGCCAAAACGTTTGTGATGCATTAGTATTCTTCTAGACAAACATTTTCATCAGATTTGGTACTAAGTTACACAGACAAATTGTAGGAATTCCGATGGGTACTAACTGTGCTCTTCTTGTAGCAGATTTGTTTTTAGTTTGCTATGAAAGAGAATTTATGATGTCTCTTTCTGATGATACTCAAGCTCATGTCATTGAAGCATTAACTCAACGTCTAGATACTTGGACGACCTTTTGAATATTGACAATCCTTATTTTGAAGGAATGGTTAGTCAAATGTATCCTGCTGAATTGCAGTTAAATAAAGCAAATAATTCTGATACCGAGGCCCCATTTTTGGATTTACATTCATCAATTTTAGACGGATTTGTTTCATCTAAAATTTATGACAAACGCGATGATTTTGATTTCGACATTGTTAATTTTCCGTTTTTGGATAGTGATGTTCCCCGCAACGCTTTTTATGGTGTTTACATTTCTCAGCTATTTCGTTCGCCAGGGTGTCTAGTCATTTGGCTGATTTCAATGCTCGTAATAAAAGTTTGACTGCCAAGCTTTTACAGCAGGGGTATAGGTATCATAAACTTCGGAAAGCTTTTTTCTAAATTTTATCGTAGACACTTTGCATTGGTTTCTAAATACAATACAGGGTTAAGGTCACTTTTGCAACAAGGCCTATCGGAACCTGAATTTTATGATGACTTAGTATATAAATTACGCAAACTCGTAGGGGAAAACAGAATTTCCTGATCAATTTAAGAAAATTATCATGCGGTTTAAACGCATTGGCTATAACATAGATGTAATGCGATAGTCTGCATGCTTAGTGGTTAACCCAATCATGGTTGACAACTTTGCTGTCCTCTTTAATCGCACGCCGGTGGGTCGGGGTTCAGACTCTATGATAACCCCTACATAAAGCTGTATATTAGTTGGTTGGGGCCGGATGTTTGTCTGTTTCTCGGCCCACCGGGGTTCAACTGGTGGTCTTCTTTTGCTCCAGTATTCCAATGGTGTTGCTGACGCCCCAGGGATCTCCAGGTGGCTCAACACGTTTTGGCTGTCCAGTCCTCATCCTTTCTTCATCAGGTCTTTTCTTGATTTTAATTGTTGCCCGTGATGACTCTCTGGTGAGTTAGGGGACCTCCATACGAACCGAACTACCAATTAATTGTGTGCACCGCGGCGGAAGGTAAGGGCGAAGATTTGGGCCCTGTAGAACCGGTTTAAACCCCCCAGTGGTTATTTCTGACCGTCCCAAGGCGGTACTTTCGTTGCGGTTGCATTTGTTTTATGTTCGGTGCTGTTTAATTTATTGTGTTCTCATTTTAATCCTTCTATAATAAAACAGAAAACAGGTAAAAATAGTTGTTAAATGTTTTTTGTATAATTTGCTTAGTCTGCTGTAACCCTTCTGTTGGTCTAAATTATTTAGTTCAGTTAAGATAGTTGAGTTGCCACCTATTTGGGAAAGAGCTGCTGGCTCGGCTTATCACTTGTAATTTATTGTTTGTTGGGATGTATTTGTCAATATTTCCCTTTGATTTTGGGGATAGGGTTTGGGATTTGATTCAGCCAGTTCATGAAGTGTAGTTACTCTTTAAATTCTAATACTTGTGTGTTTATTATTTAACTACCGTATATTTTCAGTTACGATGAAGTTATACCCAGCTTTGTTTCTGTTTCTTGCCTTCTATCCATCTTTCGCGTTCATTGATCAGCTGATATGCAGGCAGAGTTTCTTGTGCCAGGGTATTTTTTGTGTGGTCTTTATATGACTTAATGTGATTAACATTGCAGTGTTTTGTTGGGTATAGTACCTCAGTTGCCTCTGTTCTCCACCTTGTACCATTTCCTTTCGATGCAGGATCCCTTGTATTTTTCATATTTACGGATATAAGGTGTACGGTAATATGAACTGATTACATCTGTTCTACCGTTTCTCTTTTAAATATGTGTTTGTTTTTCCTCAGTATTATGTTTTTAGCTCACCTGAGCCAGCGGCTCCGGCGGAGCTTATAGGATGGTAAGGCTCCGTTGTCCGTCGTCCGTCCGTCCGTCAACAATTTCAAACGACTTCTCCTCTGAAACCGCTGGGCCGATTGTATCCAAATTTCATATAGAGCCTCCTGGGACATTAGGGACGTAAAGTTGTTCAAACGGTCTTGGTCACATGACCAACATGGCCGCCATGCCCATTTATGGTAAAAACCTTAAAAAAATTCTTCACCAGAACCAATTAGCCGATGGCCTTGAAACTTGGTGTGTAGCATCGCGTTCGCATGTACTACTGTTCAAATTATGACCTTGGGTTGACCTTGATCTTTTTACGGTAAGGTCAAATTTGCTTCCTTATGCTTTTATATGGCAAAATGCTACAACATAAGATATCTTGGAAACTGTTGAAGATTTTGGGCTAAAAATTAGAATATACAGTCATCTAAATGAGTACATGAAGATTTATGAGTACAAGATGTCAAGGTCATTCTTTGCCCTTTGACAAGTTCTAACAATCTCCTCAAAAGCCACTGAGCCAATTGAAACCAAATTTCATATAGAGCTCTTAGGGGTTGAGGGAACGAAAACTTATTTTTAACTCTGTTGCCTGTTTTTGGTGTCAGAGTTTCTGTGATGTTTTACCTTATGTATGTTCTTATTATTTTTGGTTCGATTTGGGTTGCTGAGTGGCCACCTTTTGGGAACAAGCTGCTCACTCGGTTGGCCATATGTTCTCTGTATCTTGATTATTTGTAATCTTAGTTGTTTCCAACTATGGTTTGAGGGCTGGATTTGGATTTTGATTGTTTCAGTTCCTGGTCTTTGCATACTTTTTACTTTTATTCATACGGTCCAGGTCACATGACCAACATGGCCACCACGCCCATATATGGTAAAAACCTCTAAAAAATCTTCTTCTCCAGAACCAGTCGACCGATAGCTTTGAAACTCAGTATGTAGCATTGGGTACTCAAGTACTATCAAGATTGTTCAAATTATGACCCTGGGTTGACCTTGACTTTTTTACGGCAAGGTAAAATATGGGAAAATGCTAGAACATGAGATTTCATAGAAAGTTTGGAAGGTTTTGGCCCAAAAATTATTATATACAGTCATCTTAATGAATACATGAAGATTTATGAGTACAATAGGTCAAGGTCATTTTTTGACCTTTGACCAGAACTCTCATATTTAGACAATTTCAAACAATCTCCTCAAAAACCACTGGACCATCAAATTTCATATAGAGCCTCCAGAGATTGAGGGAATTAAAAATTTTCTAACAGTCCTGGTCACATGACCAACATGGCCACCACACCCATATATGGTAAAAACCTTTAAAAATCTTCTTTTCCAGAACCAATTGACCGATGGCATTGAGACTTGGTATGTAGCATTGAGTACCTAAGTACAATCAAGTATGTTCAATTTATGACCTTGGGTTGACCTTGACCTTTTTACGGCAAGGTCAAATGTGGGAAAATGCTAGAACATTAGATTTCATGGAAAGTTTTCAAGATTTTGGCCTAAAAATTGGTATATTCAGTTGTCTTAATGAAGTCATGAAGAATTATGAGTACAAGAGGTCAAGGTCATTTCTTGACCTTTGATCCGGATCTCTCATATTTTGACATTTTCAAACATTTTCTCAAAAGCCAAAGGGCCAGTTGTAAACACATTTCATATAGAGCCTCCAGGAGTTGATTGAATAAAAATTGGTTCAAACGGTCAAGGTCACATGACCAACATGGCCGCCATTACCACTTATGGTATAAATCTTTATTTTTTTTCTTCTCCAGAACCAATACACCTATGGCCTTGAAACTTGGTAAGTAGCATGGAGTACTAGAATACCACCAAGACCAATCGAATGATGACCTTGTGTTTACCTTGACTCTTTTTGCAGCATGGTCAAATATGGGAAAAAGCTAGAACATAAGATTTCATGAAAAGTTTTGAAGAATAAGTACATGAAGATTTATGAGTACAAGTGGCCATGGTCATTCTGTGACGTTTGACCCAAGACTCATATTTTGACAATTTTAGATATGATAAGAAAAGGCCACCTTGCCAATTACTCAGGTGAGCGATTCAGGGCCCCATGGCCCTCTTGTTCTTAGTTTGTAATAACATAACCTTAATTTAACTGTGCTTAATCTTAAAAAGCTGCTTATGCTGTGATGGCCGGGTCTTTTTCAGTTTTTTATATATTTTATTATTACTCTTTGCACTGTGGTACTACTTTTTCTTAATGGTTGATTAACTACGTCGAAATAATATCCCTAGAGAGCTTATGTTATATATTACTGATATTCGACAATAAAGAAATCTTTCTGTTCTGTTCGGCAATTAATTTCAAGAATCAACTCTCCACTTTAAATACGGTTTATCGGAATAGACCTAAGACAGGCAGTTTTATTCGACTTTTTTAGATCTTTAATACTTGAAGCACCCAAAAGTAGACGACAGAATTTTCGTCTGCAGATCTTCAAAAATATCCGTCCAATCAGTATAGATCCAAAATGAGCCGCCTCATCGGGTTTTATGCTGTTTGCAAATTCGACTGTTTTCAGTTTTTTGCGCATCAAGTCTTACCAATAGAGTTCTTTCGAATTAGACGCAGCCGTATAAGTAGCTGTATCGGCACGTATCCGAGAGGGAGCAATCATTACTGCGATTTTTAAACACATCTATATAATACCATCAAATGTTAGTTTGAAGATGATAGAAGTTTTTCGTTTTACATATGATTATGGTTTTAGTTTTTGTTTAAGGGTTTTGGTGTATGACTGTCCAATACTTCATTGTCCTCAGCCGCTGAATTATTGGGTGATTTTGGAAATAGTACATGTCCCTGCGTCTTTCCGTTCGACTATCTCACTTTCGTTTCCATACTCTTTGAAGTTATTGTACTAAACCCGAATTTGCGAACAAGGATATCCTCCCTTGTCAACAATAATTTCCTCCCTTGTCCTCAGTTTTATTGAACAGGCAGTGTCCTTATTTTGTCGGCTGGTTTGTTGTTATGGGGTTTAAAGCACCTTTGAGGTAGCATTTCAGTCTACAGGTGTCAGTGGCGGTAGGGGAGTAGGACTGGGGGGCGGGAGGGAGAAAAGCTAATGTCAAAAGTAAATAAATGTTTAAATATGTATATATAAATATATATTCAGTATGTTTTACAGTAAGTCTCTGTAGCTCAGTTAGTTAAACGTTTGACTTACAAACCGGCGGACCGAGTTCAAATTCCACTTAAGGAATTTTTTTTTATCCTAAAATAACACAAGACTTCCGTTCTTACCCTTTTGAAATATGATAGTCAATATATATGACTGAAAATCTGTTGAAATGGTTGTAAAACCACAGTGGACAACGCCACATGACTGTCACGCAACAGCAGTATGTATGTATTGTATGGAAACACGAGTGCCATACGAATTCAGGGCCGTCGTCGGCTTTTGAAAAGTGGTGAGGCCATGGAACGCCCCGAGTACCGAAGGCACGAGTGAGGAGAGCACGAGAGGGGTATACCCCTAGCTCTCGAAAGGAGGTTCGGGGACCTCCCCTGAGGAAAGTTTTGGATTTATAATGCATTTTGAGACCAATTTCGCTTGTGAAACTCAATTGATTTTATGAGTACTTACCTCCCATGAGAAACTCTTTGAATTCAGGACGTCCGAGTCTAGAAGCGATTTTAATGCATTTTGAGACCAATTTACTTGTGAAACTCAAATAATTTTGTGAGTATTTGCTGTTTTTCAAATGGTTATCCAAGCTTTTAAAAACTGCCAAGGGTGTTCTCCAAGTGCCGAAGGCACGAGTGGGGGAGAGCACGAGAGGCGGTTTCCTTTCTCTCGTAAGGGGGGGGGGGGGTTCGGGGCCCTCCCCCGAGAAAAGTTTTGAATTCAGGACGTCTCTAGAAGCTATTTTAATGCATTTTTGGGACAAAGGCAAAGAAGGAATAACGGGGAAAAGTGGTCCGGCCAATACCATATTCAGCCGAATGAAAAAAGTGGTACGGCCAATACCATATTCGGCCGAAAAAGTGGTCCGGCCATGGCCGGACTGCCCACGACGGCCTTGAATTTAATTTCGAAATCGGTGCGTCTTCAACTCCAGTGCGAATGTTGATTGATTTATCCTTCATTTGAAATATAGAATATAAATAAACTTTATTACTTCTCTGCCTGAGATACTCAAACGAAATAACTTGAAAAATGGTGTTTTTTTATTTATTACAGGGCTTACCTTTTCATTTATTCAAGGGAAGTAATAATGTTCATGATGTTCTTCCAAGAAGTAGCTTTAACAAAATACTTGTTTTGGTATACGATGTCGGGCACGCGACGTCGAAATGGCGTCGTTCTGACTATGCGACGTCATGTGCCTGCTGAAGGCATATCAGGGGATAACGTTATCAACACTGTGAAAAAGGGTTTGATGACGCGCTTTTACCACCCTTTCAACAGTATGTCAGTCACATTGAGCCGTTGGAAGGAGGATAATGAAAGACTGTGTACAAGAGGACACCATTTACGATTATAAAGGACTTAACCTGCATCAGGATTCGAACCTGGACGGCTGGCTTAGCACGTAAAAGCCTAGTGAATTACCACGGCATGAGACTATGGGTCAAGGTAAGAGCAAACACAATCTGATTCATCTGGCTTAGAGGTCAGTGCCTAACCTAGTGAGCTCCCACTACGTGACACTATGGACCACGGCAAGAGCAAACAACTCTGATTAGCCATGATGCATCTGCGTGACCGCAAATTGGTCACTTACTGTCGTACGTGTCAAGCTCTTTATATTGTCGGTGTTAAAGGCCCCATTGCTCTATCAACAAGAAATACTGCATCGTGCGGTCCCACCATAGTTTTGTCATTGCAAATGACTGTGAATAGTCAACTTTAAACAAATAAATTATCTTTGAGCTTCACATGAAAAAGTTATAAAAATATCTGAGTCATTTAGTTGGGAAATAAAATGACCTTCTTTCGATATCACAAACTTTAACAAAATGGTAAAAATACAATGCACAAGCGTTCTGTGCCCCGTGTTCTGTTTCTATTCCATCGCTCGACGGGTAACCAGAAAAGGAAATAGCGATTACATGTTCCCCCTATTTTTTGTCAGCGATAAGACTCAATCTATGCCCGTCAACTCTCATTTTATCACCAAAAGTGACGGTTGAAGCGCCTTTCATAAAGATTTGTGTTTAGACGATTTTACATCGCGTAGGCATGTGGAGACTTTAAGGGGAAAGACTCACTGGGCTGAATTGTTGTTGCTCCCGCTTGCATTGAAGCGTGCGTGTTCAATCCTGTATGCTAGCAGAAGGCGGCGTGGAACAATAATTGAGTCAACGCCATGCAGCGCTGTAGAAACGTTTTTTTATATGGCAGCGTGCCCACTGGGAGTGTCTCTCAGTAACCCGACCGGGGAAGCAAACAGTAAATACATACTAGCATCGAAAACAGGAAAGGACACCTCAGTCCCCGTTGCAGCAATGCATGTTGCAATGACCAAGAATTCCAACAGTATGCTGCTGTATTCATTACATAAACAAATTGCCAGTGATCTAATGTTTTAATAGTGTGAAAAACATCTTTTTGGGGACATAAATCAGAGCCATGGGGGCGATTGGTGTGGTAGGTGGCTATTTTGGGTTGGGGTGGTGTCGCAGGGATAATTTTACATATGTGCTCAAGTCATCTATGCTGCATGTCATGCTATTCTAAAAGCATGACAAGGCAATTCTTGTTTAAAATTCACAATCATTAAAGCTACAGACACCATTGCTGTAGCGATGTAAACATTTATGAAATATTTTGTCAGTCGCTGCCAGATCCTTACTGCCACTTTTAAAGAAACAAAACATCATTGAGTTTCACCTAAAACGGTTTTAAATTGATTTTGGTCATATTTTCGACAGTAAACCTGATTTTACTGGTAAAAATTCAATGTACAGGCATGTGACCCATAAACGTCCCGCTTTTTCCATCGCTCGAAGGAAAACCAGAAATTGACGGATTGGTGTGTTGGTTTGTGTTTAACGGCTCTAAGACTTTAAGACATTATTTCAGTCGAGCCGTCTCTCAGAGAGAAGGAGAAAGAAAAGGGACAAGATAGACGAGAGAATAAAATATCCAAACAAACCCCACCTGCATCTACTGCAAGCACAGTAGGTCCTTGCTATACTTTTATCAAAACGGCACCATAAGTCACGCAGCACCATCGTCCGACCACACGACCCCCACTAGATATTGAAACTGCATTTTATGGAACAATGTTCAAACAAAAACATGTTCTGTCTATGTTTGCCACTTATAAGACTCAATTATACACATCAATCTAAACAAAGCATTATGACATTTCCTGTTCAATATCACTGAGGACAAGGGAGGCTATTATTGTCGACAAGGGAGGATATCATTGTTCGCCAGATTTGGGCTAATAACAATAACCTCAAAGAGTATAGAAAAGAAAGTGTGACATTCAAACAAAAAGACGGACGAACATGCACTTTTTCCAGAATTACCCAATCATTAAGTGGGTGAGGACATTGAAGTAACTCTTAATCAAAAACTAAAAGCTTTAGGTATATGTAAAACAAGTACCTTTATCTACTTCCAACTAACATTTGATGGCATTATATAGACCTGCTTAAAAAGGCAAAACAATGACTTCTCCCTCTCAGATACGTTCAGATGCGGCTACTTATACAGCTGCGTCTTATCCGAAAGAACTCTAATACAACAGAAGATGTATCATTGATCAATGATTATAGCATATTGTGACAGTTGAACCAGGTGCAATGCTATTTTATGTCACACTTTTGTATTGTTGTGTGGCATGATGTTTTAGTGATGGTGGTATGATCTAAGGAAAGCGCAATGTTGCAAATTTAAAGACAGTACCGTAATTTGGATCTATTTTGCAGCTAAAAAGTTGTTTGCTTATTTGCACTTGAATTTGTTAAAGGCAAGACTCTCTCATAAAATTGAAATAAACCAGCATATGAAATCAAACAGTGCTGAAATCAACAAAGTATAACATAATCCACTAATGTGCTTAAGAGCCTCTTGAAAACAAGAACTTTTTAACTCAATTTTTGTTGTTGTTGTTGTAAAGAATATCACTGCCGACATTTCTGTGAAAATTGCTATCTCCCCCAAAAGAATAAATTTAAAGAGTAACTACACTTCAGGAACTGACTGAATCAGATCCCAAACCCTATCCCCAACATCAAAGGGAAAGATCCGAAAGACCGGAGAAGCGGGGAATCGATTTTGCCCCTGGGTGTTATCCACTACACTACAGCCGCTCCTAGTTGATATTGAAGGCCCGATAGAACCTTGCTCTGATAGGAGGAGTAAGCAAATACTGACCATGACAGATTATGCTACAGGATACCCTGTAGCAGTAGCGTTGCCCAGTATTGAGACAGAGCGTGTTGCTGAGGCTCTGGTTGAAATGTTTAGTAGAGTGAGGGCCCCTGATGAAATGTTATCTGATTGTTGGACTCAGTTCACTTCAGAGGTCATGAAAGAGGTAAGCAGATTGCTGTCTCTTCAAGCACGTATCAATCCGTCTGTAATGGTCTTCTATAGCGCTTCATAGTACTTTTAGACTTTTACGGTATTTAAACCAGGTCTGACTATGAATTGCAACGACAAACTGGAAACACTTTCGAAACGTTGCTGTGTATCTACGCAAACAATTCAACCCTTTATCATTTTATAGAACAGCCTGCTAACCTCATTATTCTAGTTTCCTAGCCTCTCAGCCTACTGTAAAGACGTGCTGTTTCTCATAAACCATCGGGAATAGAGTAACTATAATGACCAGGAATAATGAATGAATGAATGAAATTTAGTAATCGCGAACATAGGAGTGGCATATATTTAGGAACAACAGTCTTTGTTAGATGAAGGTAAATTTGACTTTCGAAACTTAAAAGCGCGATAAACGAATAAGTATAAGAAAATAGGTGTCTGCGTGGTTAATAAACTCTGACTTAAGTTAGCGGATATGTTATGATTGTTTCAATTCAGATTGACGTTTCCAACCTTTGTCCATTCTGAGGGCTAAATTTACGACCTGCATTATAACTACAACGTGGTGATGTAGATAGAGGATCTTACATGAGTGCTCATGTATTATTGAATTTATTAAACGAGTTGGGGAAAAAGATAAGATGCGAGGCTCTGCCGAGCATCTTATCGTTTTCACCAACGAGTTTAATAAATTCAATAACACGGGAGCACGAATGCAAGATTCTATTTATCATATGACACTAAAATTGCATTTTATTAGCAAATTTTGCACTAAAACGTCATGATTTCGCCAATAGAAAACGCGACGTTTTATGGACGTCAACACATACCTTTACGGCGTAATTTGCATATTTAATCCACTAGTGGATTATTGTCTTTAATGCATGGCTTTATTACACTCTCAGATGCGACGTCATATGATAAACCTATTTCTCACATCTTCGCCCCAAGAGAGACGCAAGCCATGACTATTCATAGAAGCAAATAAATGAATGGATGATTTGTAACATCACGCCCCTTTGGTCAGTAGTTCAGGCATACTGAGCTGATGGAACGGTATATTAAAATTGTGTATGAAATAAAAGACCCGTTGACGGTTGAAAGAATTCCGTCGGTAGCGGGATTCGAACCCGAACCTCTAGCTTACCAGGCCAGCGCTTAATCCACTGGTCTGCCGAAGCTTCTTTCACGAGTACAGGGCATTCCCACAACACGAACTGGGATACTAAAACTGTCATTTACGTTTTTCTACTAGACACGGATATATATGGCAGTTATAGTATACCAAGGATATTAATAGAATCTATGATGGGGTTGAGGCCGAGACAAGGAAATCTCAGGCTCGTTTTCAGATTATTTAGTCTTATGCGAGGCTTGCCGAGCATAAGACTTAAATAATCTGAAAACGAGCCTGGGATTTCCTTGTCGAGGCCTCAACCCCATCATTGATTATTTTTCTAACCCATTATGTTTTATAGAACAGAATATTCATTGAATACCTTAACTTCTTGTTGAAGCCATTCCTATAAAGTTGAAGCTAATTTTCTATTAATAGTTCGACATTTGTGTTAATTTCCCCTTGTGCATGCATTTTTCATGATTGGCAGCTAATCAGAAATCTACAGAGACACTTCCTGTACATCACTGGGTGTCAATTTCATATACTGCATGCAATTTGCATGATAGGTAGTAAGTTGATTTGTTGAATTTAAGTGTGTTATGAATTGGGCTGTACTATATAGCAATGGTTGGCATTTTGAGACAGCTTTCTGAGACTAGGCTGAGATAGCAGGCCGAGATAGAAAAATCTCAGACACCTCTAGAAAGGGATATTTTTGTCCACTGGGTGAGAAATTTAAATCTCTCCCCTAGTGTAGTCTATTCTATCCCGTAACTTTGTAAGGTCTTTGGGGCACCACAGATGACTTACAACGATCCCTTCTCACCTTGTCCTGTACTCAGCTGCTCTAACTGTGCTAGCAAAGTCCATCCCCTTTCGCTCTTTAATAGTGTTTTCAAGTACATCAGTTGTCATCTGTGTCTATCTAAATAATAGATTGAAAGTTGCCTACTTTTTTGTTTGAAGAAATGATTTCTTTTCTTTTGACCTTCTACCGGTAGAAGACTCTTACAGTTGCAAGTTATCGTTTAAACATTGTGACGCCATTTTCATTTAAGTTCTAATAGGGAAAATGACCTGATTTTATGATAATTTTACAAGAATGTTCTTCTACCAAATGTTTTCGTGTGATTTGATTTCGATATGATTTATTTAGGTCCTGAAGAGGAAACTATAAAAATATTCTATGAGTATTGGTATGCTTGTGTATTGTTTATAACACTAAGTTCTGCTCGCATAAAACGTACTAGCAGGCAAGTATACTGACAAATGACTATGACCAAACAAACGTCTGTAGTGTTCGGGAACTGTGTATTTAATCTTTTACAGCTATCAGAACCTCCAACTTTCTCTTAGACTTTGCCCTATGGGCACATGACGTCGGAATGACGTTGTACTGAAGTCGATACGACGTAGTTAGAGCCGCGACACGACAAAACCAACAATGTGGTTGTGCGCCCAGCGCAGACTCAGATCAGCCTGAGCATCCGCCCAGTCTGATCATAGTCTTCGCTGTCCGCATGGAGATAGCTCAGACCATGAGCTACACTTTAAGCGCAAAGCGAAGGTTCTGATTAGACAGGGCGGATGCCCAGGTTGATCTGAGTCTGCGCTTGGTGCACTACCACTTTGTTGGTTTTCTCGTGTCGCGGCTCGTTACGTCGCATTGACCTTACTACGACGTCATGTTTCTGCTGGGCAGTGCCTGAATAACAAAGTTCTGCAAGAACTACTGATAAATCCTCTCCATGAGGTACAACGTCAATTCTTAAAGGAAAGAAACTTCCCTCCTAGAAGCAAGTTCTTTCTTTTAGGACATCATCCATATTGCATATTTATTCTATTTTCTTCCTTTGAGATCAGAGGATATATTCTGAGAAATCTGAAATTTTAGATTGGTTAGGACTCTTATTCTAGATCATCGTCTTTTATATTATCTGGACCCTTTTTGACACTAGTCAGTCTTTGAATCGACTGCCCAATTAAAATTAAATCAATTCAGTATGCTTTTCTCTGGTGTCGTCACCAGATATTGTCAGGGTCACTGATGAGGCATTATTAGCCGGAACTACGTAGTCTGGCCCATGTTCCTTCTTTTGAATGTATGCTCTGCTCTTGAAGGAACTCTTTGCGATTTTAATTTTCTTTCCTTTTGGAGTAGAACTCGTTTAAAAGGGTATCCACGTCCAGGAAAGCAAACAGGAAGTTGCCGTTCTTTAGCGTTGAATATTATAATTGAGCCGCAACACGAGAAAACCAACAATGTGGTTGTGCGCCCAGCGTAGACTCAGATCAACCTGGGCAGCCAGCCAGTTTGATAAGACTCTTTGTTAAGTGCTGAAAGGGTAGCTAAGGGTCGAAGCTACCTCCATGCGGACAGCGAAGACTCTGATCAGACTGGGTTGATGCCCAGTCTGATCTGAGTCTGCGCTGGGCGCACAACCACTTTGTTGGTTTCCTCGTGTCGCGGCTTATATAATCTAAAAATAGATTGATTCTCATTGGTCGCGTCGGCCAATATAGCTATTCTCTGGTTGACATCACAGCATGTCACAATGCTTCAAGAGTCGATAACTGTATAATACTGCAACTAAAATACGCTTGCGCAAAGATTCAAATTCTTCCTAATTCTTAGATAGACTCCCTAATATTTGGCTCCCAAAACCCTGCTTTACGCGCTGTTTCACTATATCTATCCTGCCCGACCAGGGTATATGGCCAGAACATCCCAGCCCTTAAATCCAGCGGGCACAGGGCGTCTCGGTGGCCTCGCACTGGAGTCAGTGGGACGTCAGTGGGACGTCACTGCGACGCCATGTGCCTGCTGGGAAGGTAAATGTGATTAGATCATTGTCTTGTTTCTATGATATGTTGTAGATGCGCTAAAATGTATTTGGCAATCTGAATAAAGAATTGAATTGAATTGAATTGAAATTTCACTACATATTTAATGTTAAAATTAAGGTCTCACTATTTTTTCCAGAACCTCACCAAATTTTATTTTCATACCTTAACATGTCTGAAAGAAGGAGAAAGTAGCTTTCAATTTCAATCTTCTTTCCGTTGCCCAACTTAAAAGTTTTAAGGATATTTTGGCAAGGGTATCAAGATTATTTTATGTGTGATTCTGCTGCAAACTGAATATGGTAAGAAAATGCAGACTACGACTGCGTTTCTGTCTTTAATATTTAGACTTGTCTAGCTGACAATAAGCGACAAACATATGCTGACGTCCTACTGTGTGTATTTTTTGTATTTTTCATGACGTACGAAAGTCAAACATGTACCAATCTTTCATACCAATGTATTTGAACGGCTCTACCACTGTAACCTTTTGGCCTACAGTGATGACGTGATAATTTTCATGAAACAATTAAGAATGGAATATGATCGCCTGAAATAGCGAAAAATTTATATTTTTTTTTATTTAACAATGACATGACGATTTTTCTAAATCCACATTTACAAAAATATTCAGACAGATTAGCTTCTGCACTGATACACAGCATCCAAGCTTGCTCATATGAATGGTGTGTCAGCACTGTTTGTACTTTGACACATTGTCAAACAGATAAAATTCAATTTCAATGCTTATAATTTGAGCTACTTACAGCAGTTATTAGAGTTGTCCAAATGTTTTGGCAAAGTTCACTCGTGCTACATGGACGTGAAGACGTGAATCAGCATGGCAGAAGAATGATGTATTAAGCACTTTTAGGCTTTCCCGATGTTCTTTGATTTACGAATTATAGTTTCAAACAATTAAAACGTTATTCTCGTATTCATATAAATAACTGAGCCGCGACACGACAAAACCAACAAAGTGGTTGTGCACCCAGCGCAGACTCAGATCAGCCTGGGCATCCGCCCAGTCTGATCAGAGTCTTCGCTGTCCGCATGGAGATAGCTTAGACCTTTAGCTCCCCTTTAAGTGCTTAGCGAAGAGTCTGGTCACACTGGGCTGATGCCCAGGCTGATCTGAGTCTGCGCTGTGCGCACAACCACTTTGTTGGTTTTCTCGTGTCGCGGCTCATTAATGTCGTCGATCTGACAAGCGGTCGAGACTACTGCAAGTCTTAACATGCTGCTGTCACATGCAGTGTACCAACATCATAACAGAGATGCCAAAATTAGGATCTGAGAAACACTGAAGCACACGTAAATATATACATTGTAATTTAGCATTAGAATTCTTTTTCTTTCTTTTTGTTCCATTAAGTATCTCATTGTTTACCGGCGCAATGTTCTCGATGATGTGTAGACAGTTTGTTGTCAAGTTCGAGATCATTCAAACCGCGTCCTGATAGATTCAGTCTTACGGTAAATGCAAACTGAGCAAGCCAAGACCAGAGTACTCACATGCACAATATTGTCAGGGTATGCCTAAAACGCATTTTGAAGTCTAGAAGGATCAAATATTGCCTGGCCGGATTGCGCATACTTTGGCCAGCTTCAGCAGGTGCAGTTTGTGTTTGCCCTCCTTGTTTAGTTGCGGAAGTGACCCTCATGAGCAAAAACAATTGCTCAATCATGCAACATACAGCTGTATATACACTTCCTGAGCATGCAGGCATGCACTGCGTCACGCGTTTAAAATCCTTTTCAGATATAGCTCATGAAATGATCGAATCTGAAGAAATTTGCATGAAATTATTTGCTAGTTCAAAAAGTTAAAGCCTAAAGTGCATCAAAGGGGCACTTCAAACAAATTCAGATTTAAGAGTTTATATTTATTTGCTCTGTTCTCTTAATACAAAGAGCAAAGTACTAAACTGTAGGGGAGCGAATTCTAAATGCAACCTCGATACCCGATCAGTCGCAGCCCGGGTTAACAATAACCGCGCCTACTGTTGGACACCAGGACGTAGGTGACAAATATGCTATTGGTGTAACAAAGGTCAACAAGATCAGAGGTAGGGAGAACAATTGGAACCTGGAACGTAAGGACTCTGAGGCCAGCTGGGAAAACTTAAAGAGCTGACTCATGCAATGGACAGGTATCACTGGAACAAACTGGGACTCTTTGATCCAGATGCGGTGTTAAAACTTTCGGGAGACATCAACAGATGATGGAGTTACTGGCGAAAGTATTGTGCACTAAGTACTGGTTAACCCCTTAGGAGGTCTAAGCCTGCCCAGGAATAGTGTGGTTAGGTTAACTGACCGTCCCGACATGACCTTAGTTGTTTACCGTGGACGTTAAGCATCAAATCAACCAAATCAACAGATGATGGACACAAGGTTTATTTCAGTGGAGGACAGACATGAGTATGGGGTTGAATTTCGTGTGCATAGGGACATGGTGAGTGCTGTCTTGGGATGCCGACTGGTCTCCAGCAGACTGGTCTCAATCCGCCTGAGAGTAGCTCCTTTCACCATCACCATCATACCGGTTTATGAACCAACATCTGGACATGACGACAATGAGGTAGACCACTTCTAGCGACAACTCCAGGAAATCATAGACAAAACACCCAAGAAGGACATTCTAGTTGTACAAGGGGATTGGAATGCTAAAGTTGGAAAGGATGCACAGGCAGACTGGGGAGACGTTTGTGGACCCTACTGCAATGCCGAGACAAATGAGAGAGGTCTCAGACTTCTAGAGTTTGCAACCTTAAATAGTCTAGTACTGACAAACATTCTTGACCTTCACAAACCATCCAGAACAGCCCAGATAGGAAACACCATAATCAGATTGATAACATCTTGGTGAGGAAGCGCTTCCGATCAGGAGTTAACATCCACAGGACAAGGAGCTTTCCTGGAGCAGACATAGGAAAATTTAAAGAGTAACTACACTTCAGGATCTGACTGAATCAGATCCCAAACCCTATCCCCAACATCAAAGGCAATGATTGACAAAGACATCCCAACAAACAATAAATTACAAGAGATAAGCCGAGTCAGCAGCTCTTTCCAAAATAGGTGGCAACTCAGCTATCTTTATTGAACTAAATAATTTAGACCAACAGAAGGGTTACAACAGACTAAGCAAATTATACGAAAGGATTAAAGTGAGAACGCAATAAATTAAACAGCACCGAACATAAAACAAATGCAACCGCAATGAAAGTACCGACTTGGGACGGTCAGTAATAACTACTGGGGTTTTAACCGATTTTACTGGACCCAAACCTTCACCCTTACCCTCCGCCGCGGAGGACACACTTAGTTGGTAGTTCGGTTCGTATGGAGGTCCCCTAACTTATCAGAGAGTCATCACGGTCAACAATTAAAATCAAGAAAAGACCGTGATGAAGCAAGGAT